>OX387272.1:21673884-22923884 GCA_947562075.1 Orthosia gracilis | reverse complement strand
TTAAAATATTATTCAATACTAATTAATATTCACCATATAGAAAAGCTACAGAATAATAAAACCTAGAAATGCAATAACTATAATCAGATCATTATAATAGGTACTCTGTGCCACAAAATAATAGTTTTAACTATTAATTTGCCTAGCTTAGCTGCCGTTTTGTTTCAAGAGCTTTAGCTTTACAGAATTACGCATTCACCGTGAGCAAATGCTTATTATAGGAGTCGTGAGCGGTCGACAGTGCGTGATCATTTGTTCCGCGTGACTACGATCACTTTTCGCTCAACATGAATAGAGAAGAAACAATACTATACATAAGATGTATACCTAATACATAAGAGGTCGCAAAGAATGTTTGTCAATTCCTTCATGGTAAAATATTGCAATTTTTATCTTAAATTCCATTGCCGCTGACTTCGCCTTTAACATCCGAGTATCAATTATAACTCTTTGGATCCTAATAAAACTATATTTTGGTTAGTTTTTTAAATACTATGAGACGATTTCGTATTGCGGTACGTGTGGCTCGAAATCGAAACCATTGTAGTGAGTAAAGCTTAGACTCCTGCAGCCCGGCGCTTCGGCGAATGGCTTCAGCTCCTGAGCCAGGCTGGGGAAGGCTGGTCTCTCGTCGGGGTCCACCTGCCAGCACTGCAGGCACAGCTGGAAGAGCTCATCGCCCACGTACGAGGGCTGCGACGGTCGCATGCCGCGCAGTATGCGCGCTGCGACGTCCTTGTTAGCGCTATGGAAGTAAGGAGTGGCGCCGATCGTCAGCCCCTCCCACATGAGGATACCAAACGACCAAACGTCAGCCTTAGGGTTGAACCTCGTCTGTCGCAACATCTCGTGGGATGTCCATCTGGTGTAGTCTGGTGTTTCATGCAAGGGTCTCATGTGAGATAGCCCAAACCCGGAAACTTTCGCGACACCGTTGTCTGCGATTGCGATGTTACGACAGCTGAGTCGTTTGTGTAAAATCTTCTTACTATGCAAGTATTCCATGCCTCGAGCTATATCAACAAAGTACTGAAGCATTCTGTTTTCAGGTATAAGACAGAATTTATTATTTTGAAGATCTCTGTGTCTGCCCTGAAGAAGTAAGTCCTTCAAGCTATGTTTATTATCTTCTAGTACCACAAACAATGTGGTATTAGTTTCACAGAAGCCTATGAGTGAGATCACATTCTCATGTTCATTGGACTTGATGAGCTGGTCCAGCTCTTGCAGCATCTGCTTCTTGTCGGGTCTCTCCAGCTCCCTGTCGGCCACCACTTGCACAAGGCCAGGAGTCTGTGCTCCATGCTGTTGTACTTTCCCCCTTGTAAACTTGCCATAGCTGCCAACACCAACTATGCAGGAGATATCTATGTCTATGAGGTTTCTTGGTATGTTCCAAAGTTTTCTTTTCAAGTTGCTGTAATAATCTACTCTTTCATCATCTTCTTGCATAAAGCTTGAGTTCTCAATCTCCATGCATGGTTCGCTCATACTCAAAGGCATAGATTGGGAGCCTCTCTGTGACCGTACTATCTGTATCCTTTTCTTTAGAATGATGAGCAGCCCCACACCAATCAGCAGCAGTACCACACTGATAGCTATGGCTGCTCCAAGTGCTATCACCATCGGGGAAGTTTCTTCAGGCTCATTAATATTCAAGATAATTTTCTTTGCTGATTCTGCATATCTGATTTTTTTCACAAAGTTCTTTTGACTAACAACTCCTAATGAGACTTCTATGTCATTGGTCAATGGCAGTGGAGCATTGTAGAATCCATTGTAAGTATGTCTGTCTCCAATAATGAAATCATTCTTAATATCATCAGGGTCTAACTCAGCAGTGATGTAGTAAGGGAGTCCATTATCAGTGGCGTATGTGTAGTTGCCAAGGGTAGCAACGATAAACCCTTGCTGGTACAACTCTATAGAGACCACAATTCTGTACATAGTTACAGGTCCGTTCACATTCTTGGCTTCAGGGATGTGCACCACCATCCTGTCTCCTTTCCTATCTGTGATCTCTATGTCAGGAGGGCTGGGGTCTGGAGTTCCTATCACTGTTTCTACTATAGTTGTAATATTAGGCCCTTCAAAACCATTGTTGACTGCAACCACTCCAATCTGATACTTAGAACCTGGTTGCAGATTTAATAGTTCAGTGTTAAAGGTTTTATTTGATACTCTCCATTCAAGATCAATGAGCGCAGCATCAGTGTAGGTCTCAACAACAATGGCTCTTATTACATATTTAGATATGGATGAATATGCACTAGGAGCGGTCCAGCGCAACCTCACGGTTGTCTCAGTTATGTTAGTAATGTTGATGGATGCTGGTGGTCCAGGGGCGAATACATCGGTGTCGTACACACTAGCGGCGTTCTCTCCGCCGCACTTTTGACTGTCATTCTTAGGGCATAGAGTCCCACATTCTTCTGGAGGCAGTTGGAACTTTCCAGGCTCGTTCCCGCAGAAACACGTCGATTCGCTACCTAGGATAGCGTACTTATAGTACACTTGCTCGCACGCCGACAAACAGACGTCCACGGATTGTCCAGTGTGAGTGTTGAGCACATTTTCGACCATCAGCTTGTAGCAGCCGATGTAGTCACCTCGGTCGCCGCTGCACCCCCACCAACACAACCATAACACAAATATGTAACACTGTCTCTTCATTGTGTTCCAATGGGTAATTGACTCATTCAAGCCCACTTGACGTTCTGTAAACGCCCGAAGCTCAAATTCGTTGTTTTAGAACACCCGTTTTTGGGATTGGAAATTAACAGGTGTAGAGTATTTATAGAACATGACGTACATCATCGTGTATTACTTGAACTTAATAACGTGAACTTACGATAAAATTGTACACAACACAATGTACCGCGTTGCTCGTTGGTTCGTTCGTTATTATTTTGACAGATAGGTAATAGATGTTGCTATTACTTACTATTGAATTCTCATGTTAATGATACAATTTGCTTGTTTTCTTTTAATTTTGTTGTAAAGGTATTATAATTAAATTACGATGATTTTAATTTTAAGTACATAAAACATGTATATAAAACATAACCAAAATATTTTCTCATCAAAAACTATACAATAAGATAAAAAGTTTCAGAGCCTCACAAGCACAGAACATAATTAAACTCGCTAGAGTAATTTTTTTTCTATGATAATTAAAACAAGCGTACAGTCCTACCAACTTATCTGTGAAATGGCAAAAATTGGAACTGCGGCCGTCATGTTAAAATGTCATTCGATTGTCAGTGTCTACTATATTCGGGTTCTCTGGTTGTTTTGTCGTGATATTGCTGAATTTATAAAGTTAAATTTGCTGAAAGCTATTAAAAGTGATGCTCGAAACATTATTCTGAAGGTTAAAACTTTTTTGAAGAAAAAGCTCGGGCAGGGTCTCCAATTATTCCATTTAATCAAATGTACAAACGAATTTCGCAGCTACAGGTTAGTATTGTCAACTTTCTTGTTATAAATTACCCGATACTTAACTAATTATTTAAGTCTACGAAATGTTCGTTTCTATTCTTGCTGCAGGTTAGCGTTACGGTAACGTACATCTATTAGGTAACCTGCTAAGTGAGTGAGCAAACTAACCTGCCAGATTTCAAATTTCTACTAACATTTATTTTATTATCTTATATTTCAGGTGTGAGTCAAGGACTAATTTCAAAAATAGTTAAGGAATGGCACGCAGCAGAAGAAACTGGTACAAAAATTCGGACAGCAGGCAAGGAGAGAAAACGTAAAAGTGGATTTGTGCATGTCGATGATTTTGACATGGGAGTTATACGGAGGAAAGTACATGAATTTTCTTTTGCTAAAAAAGAGGTCCCTACTGTTAAAAAGCTTCTAGAGGTCTTAAAGACAGAAATAAATTACACAGGACAACGAGAGAGTCTGCGAAAGCTGCTTCACAAGGTGGGATTTCGTTTTAAAAAATCTCAATCCAATCGGAAGGTTCTTATGCAGCGTAATGAAACATCAGCTTGGAGAGCTAAATACTTACATGCAGTGGATAAAAATAATAAATCTCTTCAGCCCCGGCCCATAATTTATTTAGATGAGACCTATATTCACTCTTCGCATACATCGTAAATGTTGGCAAGGAGAGGGTGAAGACGGAGTATTGGAGCCTGTATCGAAAGGGCAAAGATTATTGTTCATGCGGGAGGAGATACTGGATTTGTTACAAATGCATTACTTGTGTTAAAATCAAACTCAAAAAGTGGTGATTATCTACTTAACTGTAAATTATCAAATTGTTTTTATTTATTTTATTATTTTTATATAGGTATCATTGTTTTTAATTTTATTAAACTGTAATTCTTGTTAAACTATTATGTCTAGTGTGAAATTTCCTTCTTGAAAACTTACTCAATTTTGGGCACCTTATATTAAATAGCAACACTGAATCGACGGTGCCGTCCTCTTTCAGTTCACAGATAAGTTGGTAGGACTGTAGACTCTTTGGACTGTAGTGTGCTCACAGCTCACACACAGTCACAGTCTGGTCACAGTAGTGATTGCCTTTTGTTTTAGGTGTCAACTAAATATATAAGCTGACAACACCAATTAGGTGTGATTCAGTCCAGCTGTGATTTACTGAAAAACATTAAACATTGATTAAAAAACATTATCTTTTGAAACATGTCTGCCATGGTCATGTGTTATGTCATTTCATTTATATTATTTAATTTGCAGTGTAGGTATCTTAGAATGTTGCGTGGTTAATTTAAATGCCTACTGGCCATACTACAACAAAAAAATATTTTGCGGTATACTATTAATATTAGTCTATGCGGTATACGTGGTGGACTGTGCCCTATGTCTGGGCTTGTCTGTCTGCCAAAGTCAGTGTCAAGTTTGTTAGTGACGTCAACGTCAAAGTCAAACAAACAAGTTTGAAATTTATAAACGTTAAACGGCCGAAAGCGAAACAGAAGTAATTTATTATTGTAATGTAAACAGTGTGAAAAACCATTATAAATACTGTAATAAACGCATACAATTTACAAAAAATGTCTACCAGATCCGGGAAACGTAAGTTTTGCAAAATAACGTAATAAGAGTTAACATAAATGAATCTGTATCAGACGCGTCAAAATAACTGAACTTTTCTGCGTATTTCAGGGATTCATACGTCTTTGCTTGAAGATACAGCCAAGACCGAGCAAGAGCGTGCTGTGAAGACTGAAAAAAAGACTCGGAGCAAGCGAGTGAAAGAGAATTTGGACGAACTAAGCGTCTCAATATTTAAAAACAAGAAACGTAACAATTACGTGAGTTACCCTACTGACGATGAACTACTCGGAAATACAGCGACCAAAAAGGAAGATGAGACGAAACCAAGCAGAGCATTACGTAAAAATACACTCAAAGAACATAATCTAATTGGGAACAGTGACCAATTAGAGTCCCAGGATGAAGTGAAAAGTATTGTAAGAAAGTCGCGCCGTTTTAAGAAAATAGATGACGCTGAGGAGACTGAGAACCACGAAAATGTACCAGCTGAGGTTACAGAAGTCCTTAAGTCAAAGAAAAGTAAGAAAAAGAAGAAAGTTGAGGCAATAACTGACAATACTCCTATTGAAGAAACACCTGTAGACGAAGCACCTGCCAAGAAGTCTAAAAAGAAGAAGAAGAAAGGGAAAAAGACAAGTTCCATAACTGTTGAGGATGTTCCTCAAAATGATAATTCTAAAAATGCTCTATTGAATAGAAGTGACATGTCTGTTGACTCATTCCACAGTGCTGCAGGCAGCCCTTACATAAATGCTAATACAGATACAGTACAAGTTAGAAAAGGTAATAACACAGTCGACAAAACGGAAGAAATTAACAAATCAAAACAAAAATTCAAAAAAAATTGTAACAGTACTTTTGAAAACATTGATAAATCAGTAAATAAGTCTTCAGATAAAATTGCGGCAAATAAAAATAGCAACAAAAGTATTAAAAAAAGAAAACCCGTTACTGAAGACACTTTAGACTGTTTTATCTCAGTGGCAAGAGAAGATCTTGAAAAAAGTCATGAAGATATTAATTTGTCTAATGGAAAACTAAAGAGAAGAAAATCTAACACAAGAGATGCCACATTAGATAAAAGTCATATTTCTGCAAATGTAGAAAATAACCTAAATGATTCTAAATTCAACAGTGGAAAATCAAGTATAAAAGAAGTATCAAAGCCAGAGAATATGTCAGAAGATGTAGGTGAAGTTATAAATAATGAAACCTTTGATAGAGGACTGAGAAGAAGAAGTTCCATTGTGAGAGACGTCACATTTGACAAAAGTAATGCATCAATTGCAAAGGATATAAATGCTGATATTGATGTTTCTATTAAACAACATAAAACTAGAAGATCGGTGGCAAAAGACGGCACATTTGATAAAAGCAATGTATCAACTGCAAAAGAAATTGTTGAAAACACTGTTGATGCTGATTTAAATGTTTCCAATATTTCTAACAAATATCATAAAACTAGGAAATCAATGCTGAAAGATAGCACATTTGATAAAAGTAATGCTTCCATTGCAAAAGAAAATTCAACAGTAGAAAAAGATTTAAATGTTTCAAAAAAACATTTAAAAGCTAGAAAATCATTTCTAAAAGATTCTACATTTGACAAAAGCAATGCTTCTCTGACAAATGGTATTAACATTGAGAAAGAAACAGAACCTGATTTAAATATTTCAATTAAGCAACTGAGAGGACGGAAATCGAACATTAAAGATACTACTTATGATAAACAAGAATCTGTACTAAACAAAACATTTGAAAAAGACACAGAGAGAGATAAAGAAATTATAAAAGATTCTACCTTCAATAAAAGTAACAATAAACACCTTGATGCAACTTATGAAAAAGATCAAGAGGTTACATCAACTGCTAAAACAAATGAAAAGAAATCCAGCGTGAACACAAGTTATGATAAAACTGATAAAGCTGAAGACACAACATTTGAAAAAGACATCTCCACATCTTTTGATGCTTTCAAAAAAGGAGCCAACACCAGAAAATCAAGCATAAGAGACACATCCTTTGATAAAAGTATATTTTCCATAGCCAGCTTGTCTAGGGAAGATTTTGAAAAGGGTAACAATATTATAGCCAGTTCTGCTACAAAGAGAAGGTCACTTAGACTTACTTTTGATAAGAATGACACTATCTCAGAGAGCGCTGTCAATACAACTTATGAAAAAACAGTAAACACTGAAGATCTGAAAAGAAAGTCACCAAGACTGTCCAAGACAGCTGACATTCATACTGTACTCAACACGACATTTGAGAAGGAAAACACTAACAAGCAGGCAGAAAACCTTATTTCTAGTTCAGACTCAAAGACTTCTCTTATCAGTTCAGACAACAGCAGTGTTACGGACAAGTCTGAAATCTCACGCATCAGCATAACAAGTGATGAAAGTTCAGAACACATTGAGAACATTGTGAACACCACTCCATTACTCATAGAGAGCAGTATTGATGAATCTCAAATCTTTGTCACCAAACCAGAGAGCCCGAAACCTCAAACTCCTTTAAAACGAGAAGGGACGTTTACCAAAGATGGTCCGGAACAGCCTGAATCTGAAGTAGAGACTCCAACCAAATGTAAACCAGTCCCAACACCGGGATGTACTCCATACCATGTCTCAAAGAGTTCTCAGAAGAAGACTTTGTTGAATGTGACACGGTCGTTGGAGAAGGGTATTCGTGCTTCGGTGGACCCTGCTCCGAGACTGACCAGGGTCATGTTCTGCAGCCCGGTCGACAACCCAGTCACGTTCACACAGGAGAAGAGGAAAATCATCAAGTCTAATCTCAAGGGGTCCAACAAGAGCTTCGTTTTTGATGAAAGTGGTGAGTGAATAATTATTTTATTTTGGGAATATTATGCTAGTAGAATAAACTGGCCTTCCATGAGGCGCTGGGGTGCATCGAATGAAAATTTATCCCACCCATAATAAAAACACGCTTTTAGACGTGGACACCAGCACATCTTAACTTAACTAGTAGAATAAACATAGAGCAATTGCCTATGCTTCTGTTATGCATATTAGGTATTTTTCCAAGATTGTAATGTCAACAGGATGATCAATAGAATCTTTTTGTGTACTGAAAGCTAGTAAACATTTATAATTTTTATTTTTATTATTATATTAGTTTAGACAAGTATACTCACATGCACACCACACAATCTCGTTGCAGCTTCCAAGTCCCGCCCTGCCCGCAAGCGCTCCTATACCCAGAACGATGCCGACGACGCTCGCGTCAAGCGCTCGCGACTTACCGAGGACTTGCAGCACTCGGTGGACCGTCTGTCCAGGCCCAGGACTGCTAGTGCCACAGGTACAGATGCAAATACTTTTTTTTTTGTTACTGGGGTAAACCTTCATAAGGCGCCTGGATTTTTGGGGAAAAGATCAGGGAATATGGGAATTTTACCTCACTAAAACCGCCCCGGTGATGATCACCGTCAGCACATAGAAGAAGCTCCGTGACCCCTGAAAAGAACACCCTGGAACCCCTCCTGTAGTACCTAATACCTAGTTTATAAAGCCTATAATGGCCACTATGGGGCAGAGAAAGAGTCTGCAGTGCGCATCTATTCTGTTCCGTAACATAATCATTATCAGTGTTCAGGAGCTTTGATTAACTTCTGGAGGGAGGTGGACTGGTTGGAATAACCACCAAAAGGCCGCCATGGCCCACGCACAATGGTCCATCTTTATCCTTTATCCATAGATACATAGATACCCTGTGCATAATCACACGAAAACATCCAAGGTTGTTTGAATCGGCCATTTAAAAAATATAATTTTTATATTGAGCTCGTCAAGTTACATGGCTGGGAACATAATTTGGTAATCCTTTCATACGTACGCCTACGTTAATTCTTTAAGCAAGATTATCATTTAGAAGTTTGCTATTACTTCAATTTCAAGGTAAAGATAATATTCTGTAGGTATTGCCTTTATATACTAGATAAATCCTTATGGCATGGCCCATTTGTAATATAAAACTGGCTGAGTGGTAAAGTTTAAATATGTTTTAAGGCGGTATATACGCCCCAATGTTAACACAGTACTGGCCGTGCGCCCGCTCGGAGCCAAAATATCAATATTGAACCTCCTTTTGAACAGTTCTGTTTGCAAAATATTATTTGATTTACTTATGCTATTTCACTTATGAAGAAATTCCAGCCATTATTTTTCTGTTTAAAAATATTCTTAAACATCCAAGTCGTTTTGGAGGAGTATCCAAAAGTTGCGAAAAATTATTATGTTGTTAATTATTTTTTTAAAGCAAAAAGAAATTTTTGAAACTCGTGTAACACGAAAAGTTACACGAGTTTCAAAAATAATGTACCTACATGAATCAAAAATAAACTTTTTTTTTCAAACCTTTTAACCGAACCCTTACTAAGGAGTTTGCTTTAGAAAGTAACCGTTTTACGACAATAAAGCGGTGGAACTGGTGGAAGGCCCTTAAGGGATTCGTGGAGATCCCTCCAGTTGGAATAGCCAACAGACATATGTGTAGACGTCCAAAAAGAGACTTCGTAGCAATTTTTAACAAATAATCGAAAGGCAGTTACCGCGCCGTGCTTGAATAAAAACTAAATTAAGGGTATTACATTGCTCGATATCCTTGAAGATCTGGCCACCTGTGCAAATTTAGCACCTCATTAAGGGAATTTTTAATCGAAAATGACCTTAATCGATAGGTCCCTGTTAGGTCCTTTAAGGTCAATTAATTTTTTTGTTAGGTCCCCTTTAGTTTTTTTTTAAATAATTTTTCAAATTTCGGTTACAAAAAAATACATTTTAGCACCTCATTCAATGAAAAACTGGCGAATCTTATCAAAATCGTATTCTTTATCGTTAGGTCCGTTTTGGTCCATCATTATAATTATTAGATTATTCATTTTATTTGTTTTATTAGTAATTATAAATTAATTAAAATCCGCGCATGCGCATTTCATGCATGCAAGGCGCGAAATTTAAATTGCTCCCGTTTCCTCTCTTATCGAATCAATTAATATGTCATTAAATATTTTTGCTCTTTCAAGAATTATTTATTAAAAACCTATTTTTCAAGCCAGGATTAAAATAATTATTACTAATAAATTATTACATGTACATATATGTTAAACATGTGGTATGTAAACTGACCCTTATGAAGCGTTTAACTATACCTATAGGTATTGACTATACACTATATATAGGCCTACATGTGTTTGCGGCAAGTTGACATTGTTGTGTACAAGTTTTTCTGTTTATTTATGTTTATATTTATATATTTAATAGATATAATTACTTATACACAATTATTATCTTACTGGATATTGGTGGCTGGGTAGTTTCTTAGCCTGATAATAATCATTATGGAGAATCAAGGTATCTTTGCTCTCCATAATTTTTATAACAATATAAATCAAAATATGTGACCCAGTTCTATTAATTATCAATTCGAAATTATCCGCCAAGTAAATTGCGTGCTGCAACTAAATAAGCAACAAGATTAGTATCAATCACGGCAATAAGTACTTCTGATATTACACTTACTGTAGCAGCTGTCAAAGATTCTAATGGGTGGCATTTGAAAGCTAAATTGCTGGTTCTTACTGACAAAGGAGTCTGTTGTGTCGAAGACTCGTCATGAACTAACCTACTACAATAAAAGAAAGTTATTTTTAGTCTATAAGTAGAAATATTTTTCTAAATAAAAAATTGATCCAATTTATAGGACAAGTCTATGTAAGGCTAGAAAATTAATCTGTTAATATATTATTATTTAAAAATAAAGCTATTTAATGATTTGCATAAGAAAAAAAAAAAAAATTGTTTGTTTTTCCGAGTTTAGAACTGTGATATCTATTTTTTTAAGTTATTATTTTGCTTCAGATAAATTAAGAATCACAATATGTTCTCAATTGTTAATTTAAATAATCACAATTATCGAATAGAATTATCGCATTCGGCTTACGAAACCTGCCTCGGGTTAGAACAAACAAATGCAACCGATTAGATCTAAAAATGAATTTGAAAATTTTAGGTCCAATCAGATGTTTTTGTTTTGTTCTACCCCAGAGCAGGTTTTACAAGCCGAACACGACAAAAATATTTTAACAGAAAATTGGTTATTGAACTATCCAAAAACTCATTCAAATTGTGAAAATTTATAATATACATATAACAAATAAACTGTAATTCAAGTTTTATTCACTAATAATAATTTAATGATAAATTCTTTAAAGAAATAATATTTTTGTCGTATGTATTTTAAACTTGATTAAAAAAAATATAATAGTACTTCTAAAAAAATTGTTAAAATTAAATTAATCACTTTTTCAATCAAAAATTTTACTAAATATTATTTTCACAGTAATTAACTTCTTATTATCAGAGTTTCATGCATAAATTGTATAAATATATTCTACTCTTGAAAAAAAAATTTTTGCGATTAATAGTTTTGCGCTTACTAAATCTTGGATTGTTTAGAATTTAGATATTGAAAGTAAAAACTTGTAATGTCATATGTGTTTTAATTAATGGAAAGGTTTTCTTCTTTTTTTTTGTTTTATTAAAATAATTAAAAGAGTTAAAGAAAATAATAAAAATAAAAATTGATTAACAAAAACGAAGAACGTTAACCCGAATGTGTATACTGGGTCTTTGAGAGAACAGTCGAAAATCAGATTTTCCATTTTTGGGACTATTGTTTGAATTTTTATAAACATTTTTAAACTTTTGACTTTAACAACTGCTAGGCCATGTAGTAGACACTTCAAAGAGTAACTCTGAATTTTTTAAGACTTTTTGGAACTCTAGAAAACTGTGAAAATAAGACCGATCCTTAAAAGACCCAGTGTACACACCGTGCACTAAAAAATATAGTGTACACACAAAGGGTTAATAATATTACATTAAAAAAGAGTACTTACAGTAGCCATTCACGTTGATTTAATAATTTTCTTTAATTCAGTAACACTTTTAAGATATAAAAGGTTTAATGGCAGTATTGTAGGTTCCAATTGAACACTGGATGGAATAATTTTTTTTTATTACACCAACTCTTCACTATTTTTGAAAACTATTCTTCTCAGGTACAACATTTCATTATCAATCTTTGATTTACAAAGCGGAGAGCAAGGAGCAATTTAAATTTCGCGCCTTGCATGCATGAAATGCGCATGCGCGGATTTTAATTAATTTATAATTACTAATAAAACAAATAAAATGAATAATCTAATAATTATAATGATGGACCAAAACGGACCTAACGATAAAGAATACGATTTTGATAAGATTCGCCAGTTTTTCATTGAATGAGGTGCTAAAATGTATTTTTTTGTAACCGAAATTTGAAAAATTATTTAAAAAAAAACTAAAGGGGACCTAACAAAAAAATTAATTGACCTTAAAGGACCTAACAGGGACCTATCGATTAAGGTCATTTTCGATTAAAAATTCCCTTAATGAGGTGCTAAATTTGCACAGGTGATCTGGCCTTCGTAACAGTGTTTAAAAATAAAGCGCCATCTGCTGACAGAGAATCAAACTATAACAACATTTACTGATGATTAGATAAGATCACAGATGCGACGCAATATTGATACAGTATTTGCCTAAATTATTCGCTCTCTGGGAGGCAGTAGGTAATTTTTCAGTAGTACAAAGTTATTTATTCACATTTACATTACGTATTTCTTTTGTTTGATATGAATATGTTGAATCAGCTTTGTGAACGCAATGAACTGAGGTGTACGCTACTACAAAATACCTGTTGAAGGTCTGATGATGATCAGGTCAGCGCCCAACGGTTCTCAATAATGATATTAGTCAGATGGAACCAGTTTTCACTATTTGGCTAGTTGATCACGGTTGCTACTACAGAACACCTGCCGAAGGTCTGATGATGACCAGATCAGCGCCCAACGGTTCTCAATAATGAAATTAGTCAGATGGAACCAGTTTTCACTATTTGGCTAGTTGATCACGGTTGCTACTACAGAACACCTGCCGAAGGTCTGATGATGACCAGATCAGCGCCCAACGGTTCTCAATAATGAAATTAGTCAGATGGAACCAATTTTCACTATTTGGCTAGTTGATCACGGTTGCTACTACAGAACACCTGCCGAAGGTCTGATGATGACCAGATCAGCGCCCAACGGTTCTCAATAATGAAATTTGTCAGATGGAACCAGTTTTCACTATTTGGCTAGTTGATCACGGTTGCTACTACAGAACACCTGCCGAAGGTCTGATGATGACCAGATCAGTGCCCAACGGTTCTCAATAATGAAATTAGTCAGATGGAACCAGTTTTCACTATTTGGCTAGTTGATCACGGTTGCTACTACAGAACACCTGCCGAAGGTCTGATGATGACCAGATCAGCGCCCAACGGTTCTCAATAATGAAATTAGTCAGATGGAACCAGTTTTCACTATTTGGCTAGTTGATCACGGTTGCTACTACAGAACACCTGCCGAAGGTCTGATGATGACCAGATCAGCGCCCAACGGTTCTCAATAATGAAATTAGTCAGATGGAACCAATTTTCACTATTTGGCTAGTTGATCACGGTTGCTACTACAGAACACCTGCCGAAGGTCTGATGATGACCAGATCAGCGCCCAACGGTTCTCAATAATGAAATTAGTCAGATGGAACCAGTTTTCACTATTTGGCTAGTTGATCACGGTTGCTACTACAGAACACCTGCCGAAGGTCTGATGATGTCCAGATCAGTGCCCAACGGTTCTCAATAATGAAATTAGTCAGATGGAACCAGTTTTCACTATTTGGCTAGTTGATCACGGTTGCTACTACAGAACACCTGCCGAAGGTCTGATGATCACCAGATCAGCGCCCAACGGTTCTCAATAATGAAATTAGTCAGATGGAACCAGTTTTCACTATTTGGCTAGTTGATAAAGGTTGCTACTACAGAACACCTGCTGAAGGTCTGATGATGACCAGATCAGCGCCCAACGGTTCTCAATAATGGAATTAGTTAGGAGGAACCAGTTTTCACTATTTGGCTAGTTGATCACGGTTGCTACTACAGAACACCTGCCGAAGGTCTGATGATGACCAGATCAGCGCCCAACGGTTCTCAATAATGGAATTAGTTAGGAGGAACCAGTTTTCACTATTTGGCTAGTTGATCACGGTTGCTACTACAGAACACCTGCTGAAGGTCTGATGATGACCATATTAGAGCTTACAAGGTTCTCAGTAATGGAAATAGACAGAAAGACTCAGGTTCTAACATTTACCTAAGCACTCAACGGTTTTTGGTTATGAACATATTTAGGAAAATATAGTTTTCAACATTTATCTTATTCCGCACAGATGCTTTACATTGATAAGTAAGTTGACAAAGTGGGTATTAAAAGGCAATAGTGGTCTAAATTCAACTATAATTTATTTTAATTTTACTACAAAATTAATTTAAAATACAAAAAGTAAAAAAAATACCTAAAACATTGTGAAATAAAACAAAATACAAGTAATAAAGTAAATTAAAATACAAAAAGTGAAAATTAAAAATCAGTGAAATCTAAAAACCGTGAACAGGTTGGTTGGTCGCTAATTGGGTTTGGTAACTGTGTCAATTGTTCGCTTTCTTGAAGTTCACTAATATCTGGTTCTTGTGACTCCTCAGAATTTTGCATGTTTTTTCTGTCTTCTTTCTTTTTTATGGCCTCTAAAATATACGGGGGATCTCTAATTGGCATATTTCGGCTATGACGTGGATCTAGCAGTTCTGGCAAAACACAATTTAAATAAAATGTACATAATTTTAATTTCATTTTATTGTCAAAAAAGTTATCATCTCTATTGATGTATTCAACTTTTAAGGGTGTTAGCTCACTGGCCCATACTCCAAATAAACATTTAGCCATTCGAGTCACATGTAATTGACCTTGGATCTGGTAGTACCAATTGTGGGATTTGTTGATCTGCAAAGCACCCGATTTATCTGCTACCCAAAAATTTTTTTTTTGTAATATGGCTTCTTCAAGCCCTATCTTAAACGCCGATAGTGGACATTTCACTTCCACTATCATGTCTTCGCCAATAAGGCCATCTGGTGTAGCACCCAGATACGGAATTTCGGGGTCGATAAAAAGCCCGCATGGTCTTATATCAACTTTTTCTTGTCTGGATAACTGATCCAGCGCTTTTTTTTCGCTTTCCCTGCCGTGGTGTAAAGGTGCAGCATCTATATTAATTTTATATAGTAGTTGTTTGACAATACTGGCACAACTAGTATCTGGCCTCATTTTAATGATCCTGCCAAAATTAGAGGCCGTCAATAAGGAGCGCCGAAGTTCAAGCCACTCACTTGACTCGCTCTGCAAAATGGTTCGTCTTTCAATTTGTCTTCTTTCTTCAGTAGTTTTTTCTAAGTTAGCCAAAAACGTTTTCTCCATTTCTTTTAAAATAGAATCGCTCACATCTGGCTTAATACTGTGTTCGCCATAATCTTTTTCTGTATCTTTTTCAGCAAGTGTCTGCCGTTTTGTATAATGGAGACGTTTCACGCTTCTCCTTTTTTTCTGATATTTTCTATCTAAGGTGCTCATTTTGCCCTTGGGACTTTCGCCAACAATTGTTTTATATAATATAGACATAGGTTTCCTTTTTGTATTAAAATTAACAGCTGACGCTGAACATCGAGTCTGATATCCACGCCGGCACGAGTAATTTACCCTTTTACCACCAACAAATTTGGCTACAACGCTTTGAAAACTTTCCACAATATTACTGTCTACATCATGTACGAGACTTCTGGAATGTCCTGCAATAGTATTAATGTAGTAGCGTATTTTCTGCCACAGGGCACTTGTAAAAAAATCTTGTGGTATGTTTTCTTCGGTTTGTAAACTGTTGCAGAAATAACTTTTACATTTTGTGTGGTTGTTAAAGGCATGTAAATGTACAGTCTGGATGTCTTCAAATAATTTTTGTGTGGAGTAATCTATATCTTCTGATGAGTTGTTATAGTTTTTGCTGCATTTTCGTATGGCTGATCTAATGGCCATAATGCGCTTTTTTGTTATCAATTTTCTGAACCTAATGGGATATTTTGTGTCAGTGATCAGGTTTTCCATTTTATTGCATAGGTTTCTTAAAAGGTGATTCCTACATTCCACTTTTTCAACAGTAAATTGAGGATAAGGTCTCGCTTCCAGTATTTTAGCATACGTGCTAGAGTCGCCATCGGAAATGAGGCGACCATAAATTAAACCATACATTTCTACTGATGATTTGAAGCCTTCCACTATTATAGTGGATTCCATGGCGGTAGATGATCCTGTAAAATTTTTAAAGCACTGGTGAACTCTTGGGTTTTGATTTTTGTTTTGATCTTGCGCGCATATGCTACAATATTTATTCTTGATGCCAAGGAACAAAATTTTTTTTTGTTTGTCTACCTATTATGGCTGCAGCTCCTGATAACGCTGAGTAATTCTTTCTGTAAGACCTTTTACTCCAGCATCCATCAACAACAACATCAATAATGGGAATACCATCTTTACTGACGTGACCTTTTTCAAAAGCGATGATTTTTTCTTCTTCAGCAGCTTCATTCATTGATTTGATAAGTGCTTTATCAAAGGTGTCAGAAACTGTATTGTGACGTTTCTGGTACACAGGCTCCGTCATCACAGGCAAGTCTAGTGCTGAAAAAAATTCCTCTAACTGTGAATATCCTATACCAACTGAAACTGCACCTGCGACCGCTGCAGTATTAATATCCATTTACCCAGTGACATTACAAAGAGAAAATTTTTCTTTGCACATTAAACATTCTAATGTAAACTTAGAAGCAAGCCCAACGCGTTTCTCTCCTATTATTTTCAGACTTTGTACACCGCAGTTTAAAGCACCATGGCCGCCTATTTCTTGTATTTTAGAAAAAAAAAAATCTATGTCTATTACTCTTCTTCCGGATACAATTTTTGTTTCCGTCTGTGAATGTTCTTCTTCAACAATCCAAGTTGGTAAAAAAGCTTCATCTTTTTCAAGCTAAAACAAAAATTCTTGTCAGCAAAATGATTGATGTCACTACTAAAACAGTATCATATAAGTTTGTACAGCTAAAACAGAGTTTAAAAATATACTTGGCGTTAATTTATTTTACTATAAGTAGCTAATTAATAATAATTAAGTAGTTTATTAATAAAAAGTCAATATTCAATTAAATACGGCCAGACTAGATAGTTAACTCCGTTCTCCGAAGCAGGAGTTAAGGATGATGATGGAAGATGCCATCGGGAATAACGCTAGGATCATTAGTTTACTGTACCAGCAATCTATAGACGGGAGACCTCAAAAAAACCCCCCATGGCTCCGCCTCCGCCAGTGGTGTCTGGCGCGGACCGCAATAGCGACGGCGACGACGATGCTCCAGAGGTGACCGAGGTAGAGATGAGAGTGGCGGTGCGAAGGCTGAGTGCCAAAAAACACCGCCCCAGGACCCGACGGCTTGCCTGGGAAGGCATGGGTCCTGGCCATGGAGGCTCTCGGGCCTCGACTAGGAGGGCTCTTCAGCGCATGCTTGGAGAGGGGCCAGTTCCCACTTCGCTGGAAGACGGGGAAACTGGTCCTCGTAGTGAAGCCGGGGCGCCCAGCGGACTCTCCGTCCGCGTACCGGCCCATTGTGCTGCTCGACGAGGTGGGCAAGCTCTTTGAAAAAGTTATTGCAAACCGCCTCGTCGCGCGCCTAACACGGGTGGGGCCGGACCTTTCGCACGGATAGTTCGGTTTTCGCAGAATGCGCGCCACGGTGGACGCCATCATGCGCGGCTCGCACGCGGCGGGGGGCTCACGACGGGGGATGCGGTGTCCCAGGGTAAGTGTGTCGTGGCAGTGTCCTTGGACATTGCCAACGCATTTAATTCCCTGCCCTGGAGTACGATCCGGAGGGCACTCCGGTACCACCGGGTGCCTGAATACCTCTGTCGAGTAGTCGAGGCCTACCTGTCGGACAGGTATATTGTCTACCCCGGTCACCAGGGAGACTGGAAACGTCGAGAGATGTCGTGCGGTGTTCCGCAGGGGTCGGTACTAGGGCCACCCTTGTGGAACATCGGGTACGACTACGTGCTGCGCGGCGACTTCTCTGACGGGGTCAGCGTGGTTTGCTACGCAGACGACACGCTGGTCCTAGCGCAGGGAGAGTCGCACGGAGCGGCGGTCGCTCTAGCGACACGCAGGGTTGCGATAGTCGTTGGTAGGATCCAGGAGTTGGGACTCGAGGTGGCGCTGCACAAATCCGAGGCACTGTGTTTTGCTCTCACGCCGGGCCTTGGTCCAGGCCATGGTCCGGAGCGAAGAGGGATGTCAGGCGGTCGCCTCCTTCTGCGAAGCAGTAATGCTAGTAAAGGAGGAGGCCGACCGCATCAGGCTACAGCGCTTTCGCCGCCGCCGCCGGGATTCCGATCCCGATTTCCGGCCACCGTAGACGTGGGCTTGCGGACGGCGAGCTATGGGTCCAGACCGAGCCCAAGACGTCGACGGCGCACACTGTTCCCGCGCGCCTCAAGGAGTTGTCAGCAACAGCAGGGGCCCAGATGGGTCGAAGCCTACTGGGGCCAGGGTTATCCGAAAGGGAGCTCGAGCCCCGGTATGAAGGCTAGAAGGAACTGGATGGGTTTTTAGTCAGTAAGAGTCTGACACTATTTCCCGCTCCGCCCAAGAGCGGGGGTTGTCAGAAGATGATTTTCCCACCAAAAAAAAAAAAAACCTTAAATCTAATTTTTATCTAAAAAAATCGATAAATGCCGTAGTATATAATAAGGCAGTGGGTTACCGGCACATTTTGCACTGCCTCCTCTTCAAATGGCTTATCAGACGGTTCACATGTCTTGTCGGATTCCGACAATGGTTGATCCTCCTGATTTTGTAATCCAAATTTGTGCTGTTTTCTTAATTGCCTGGAAAAAAGAACTTTAGTTATATTTGTTTGACGTTTGTACTGCTTTATCTATAAGCTTGGTAATAGCCACACATCAGAATAAAAAAAACAATAAATACTTTAAGACCAAGATTAGGTTACAATGAGTCCTAGGTATGAGTTCCAATGAATAGCAGTTCTCTGGATTTCCATGATTGAGGTCTGCCTACCTTCGGAGTCCACCATCAGGTAAGTCAGTTCCTCACAGTCACGTGGGTCTCCGTGAGCTCTTTCAAATGAGTACAAACATGTTGGTTTGCTTTGGTCATGACTGAGGTCTGCCTACCTTCGGAGTCCACCATCAGGTAAGTCAGTTCCTCACAGTCACGTAGGTCTCCGTGAGCTCTTTCAAATGAGTACAAACATGTTGGTTTGCTTTGGTCATGACTGAGGTCTTCCTACCTTCGGAGTCCACCGTCAGATAAGTCAGTTCCTCACAGTCACATAGGTCTCCGTGAGCTCTTTCAAATGAGTACAAACATGTTGGTTTGCTTTGGTCATGACTGAGGTCTGCCTACCTTCGGAGTCCACCATCAGGTAAGTCAGTTCCTCACAGTCACCTAAGTCTCCGTGAGCTTTTTCAAATGAGTACAAATATCTTAGTTTACGTGTGTCATATCATGATTGAGGTTTCCACCATCAAGGAGCTTCAAATGAGTACAAACATGTTGCTTTGCTTTGGTCATGAGAGGTCTGCCTACCTTCGGAGTCCACCATCAGGTAAGTCAGTTCCTCACAGTCAAGTGGGTCTCCGTGAGCTCTTTCAAATGAGTACAAACATGTTGGTTTGTTTTGGTCATGACTGAGGTCTGCCTACCTTCGGAGTCCACCATCAGGTAAGTCAGTTCCTCACAGTCACGTAGGTCTCCGTGAGCTCTTTCAAATGAGTACAAACATGTTGGTTTGCTTTGGTCATGACTGAGGTCTTCCTACCTTCAGAGTCCACCATCAGGTAAGTCAGTTCCTCACAGTCACCTAAATCTCCGTGAGCTTTTTCAAATGAGTACAATTATCTTAGTTTACGTGTGTCATATCATGATTGAGGTTTCCACCATCAAGGAGCTCAAGACATTAATTTTATCTAAGCAAGCAACGTAGTCTTTAACATAGGATGATGAACAAAAAACATCGTTGAAATAAATTAACAAGGTATGAACTATACGTAGTATAAATATTTTGTTATCAACTCAAGTACGTATTTACCACTCCGCTTAGGTACTTACCAATAGTTTTGGAGAGCTCGGCCACGCTTCACTTGACTTTTATTTTTGTATTTAGGCATAGTCTATGACTATTTTGAAAATAAAACTTAATTAAAACTGGGTTATTTTACGCTTACAAACTTAATTACAATTTATACTAAATGATAAGATTATTTTCCTTATATTAAGACTATGATTTCATTCAAGAATAATGAATTTAAAACTCTTATTTGAAAAAAAACGCACGTACAGTCCACTCGTCGTAAGAGTCGTCAAGACACTAATAACTAATAAGCCGAATCCCGAGTAAGCGTCACGGGCACAGCGGGGGTGCTTGGAGGGGAGCTTTGTAATGATTCGTGTTATTGTGGATTATTACAAAATATAAAAATAAATCTGTCAAAATAAACAACACAAATTGTTAAACAGGGTTTTTTCTTTCTTTTAGTATAAATATCATACAAAATGACCCAGCCGTTAAGTATATAGACAATTTAATATTTAGTTTAAAAAATACCTGTTTTCTCAATTTTTTTGGCAAAATTTGGACAAGTTTATAAAAACTTTAATCAACACAAAGTTTTTCCCATATACTTTAGTTTACTTGTATATTTTTTTTACAGTAAAAGCATTAAGGAATTCGTCTAGAAATTTTATTTTACCGAGCGTTTTTTTAGGGTTTGAGCGATGTAATCCCCTTAAAAGGCTTCGTCGCGCTGGCGCTTTTATGTCTATACCTGCCCCTGAATCATCAAGACGGCCACTGCTTGACATAGACCTCCCCTAAGTGTCGCCACGTTGTCGACTTACAAGTAAATGAGTTTAATATCTAACAACCACACTACCTCAGTGGTTCGATTAGTCACATGAGATAAGGCAGATATCACCGCTACGTGTCCTTATCACCTGCCACCTCGACACCTCGCCAGCTCCGCTACTTTGTCGATAACGTCTGTAATTACCCCGTTTTATTGTTACAACTTTATTTCAATGTTTTACGGCTGTACCTATACATTATTTGTGATCTAGATTTAAAGTTAGTTGTAATGCTAAAAACCCACGACATTTTCCCATGGGAGTAGGCAGAAACTACAGAAGGCCACCTGCTACGATCCTTACATACTCCTCTTGATTAATGTACTTTCATACATCTAGTCATACACGCACGCCGGTTATGAGTACTACGGACCTGGCCTTTCTTAAGAACACGTTCTAGTCATACACGGATGTGATTGGTGATGTTCTTCAGAAAAGCCGGCTGCTGCGCAGTAGTTGACATGATGAACGTAAATGGTACTCCAGGAAAACTAACATACATACAACCCCTTGCTATTTAATTATAATAAAATAAATCTTACTGTAATATTATAAATGCGAAAGTTTCCATGGATGTGTGTATGTTTGTAACTTAATCGAGCCAGAAGGCTGAACGGATCTGGACGAAATTTGGCACAGAGATAGATTATACTCAGGAGGATGCTTTTTATCCCAGGACTGCTCCCTCGGGATAATTTTCGACTTTCACGCGGTGCGGAGCTGTGGTGGAATAGGAGTAACGACCGCGACTTACGTGTCGTAGGTCGAGGGTTCAAAATAGGACATGCATTTCGAAATTTCGGACCATATTTACATGTTTATTAATATCGAAATTGACGCTCCTAAATCCGAAATTTCGAAAATGGATTTAATATAAATGTTAGGTTATTTTTTATACAATTATGAAATTTATTATTGAGAACAAAAGAGGATCATCTGAATATGAATATAAACCCAACCGTTACGTTGGGCCACCTTGTGACCATGTGTGCTAACATCAAAATAAAACAAAGGCTAACCATCATCATCATCATTTCAGCCGAAATAACGTCCACTGCTGGACATAGGCCTCCCTCACCCAGGCGTCGCCTCATTGACCGATCCAGTCCAAGGCTAACTATGGCGTTAAATAAAAAAAGAAGAGTGAATGAAGCTCGGCCATTTAAAAAAACCGAGCTATTTATGGCGGCCAGTGAGGTGAATATTTTGACAAGGTCTACCATCGTTTGCTGGCAAAGCCCATATTTTTTTTTGCTATCGGGGGGAAACCTTCGCCTAAACTTTTGGAGAAAAAATCATGCAGTGCGGTATTTTTATCTCATTAAAACCAAACCGGTGATCACCATCAGCACTTCGTAAAATACCACATCCTTGGGGAGACTATAATAAAGGAGTCTCCCTTGAACCTCACTATGCACGCGGCAGCACGTGATCACTGTGCCACTGTATTACCTGAGGTCACTCGGTGGACGGACAGAGTCCTCACTCTGAGCGCCTGAAACCTCGGAGTTCCGTCTGCCTTAAATGATAGAGGCAGGGTTTCGGCGTGTCTAATCGAGGTGGTTGCCTCCACGATGCCTTCTCCGAATGGGATTGGCCTTCTCACAATTCCACTCGTTGGCAATTTCACTCTAGTTTTCTCTCTTCGCTAGCAAGAGGAATACCTCACTAGTACTGGCAGAGAAAGGTCTCTCCTGAGACTGGCGTCTAAGACCTACCGCTCAAAGGCCCAAGAAGGCACTCCTCGAGCGGGGGATGTCCAAGTTGTCTCCACAATGATGGCAATTTACCGTGGCCTCTCACCAATCGTATTCAGGTACTCACAGCAACCGTGCCCGATCAGTACCTGAATGTGCCTGTAGGAGATGCGCTCCGCTCTTTTCAGCTAGCCACGTGCTATCCAAAAATCAGTTGCCACTGCAGGCTGTTGATTTTACTCCAGCAGAGTCGGATATCTGACAGTCTATTCTGCCGCCGAGATTGGGCAGCAGTCTATGCAAAGCAGGTACTGGCTTACCAATGCGGGGGAAAAGCCGCTCGAAATGCTCTTCCCTACCCACCGTACATGGTTAAACCAAGTTAGTAGACTTGCGAATCTCCTATTGTCACTAACGAGCTGGGTGGCTCTCTGCTCTTCGGCAGCAACTTTATTTTATGTGGCGCTATCTGTAACTATCTTTAGCTTCTGTCATGATTCGCGAGCTGGCTGACCGAACGTCTCTTGCCACTCCGAGCTCGGAAAGCTGGATGGTATCGTCGAAGGTGTCCCCAGCAGTGGAGTATTAGTATGTATATAGTATATAATATTGTAGTAGAAGTCTTGAGAAAAAGAAAATTCACTTTTGTTAAATATTGTTTAAAAATTGGGCTCTTCTCCAGTCTACAAATTTTGCATTTTGAGTTTAGTTTAAGAATTATTCTGAATTTCCATTATATTTGGCTCCCCAGTTTCGAAATTGAGGAATCCAATTTCGTAAGCTTATTTCGAAATTGAAAAAGTACGAAACTGCATGCCCTAGTTCGAAACCAGGCAGGCGCTTTACTTCGTGTAAATTATTTCATCACCACTGCTCTCAAAAGGGTGAAGGAAAACATCGTGAGGAAACCGGCATGTCCTAGAACCAAAAATTCGAAGACATTGGACATCCACCAACCGCACTGGGTCCGCGTGGTGGATTACGGCTCATTCCCTCTCTCACAGAGAGGAGCCCTGTGTCCCAGCAGTGGAACTTTAAAAGGCTGATCATGATGAACACGCGGGCGAAGCCACTGGCAGAAGCTATTATATTATAATTACTGTGCTATGTTATTATTTATTTCCTATTTGGGCGGCATCATTCTTAATTTTTATTATTTCTGGACTTTTAGGTTCCTGAGTCAGATCATGACAAAGCCTTAAAAGGTTGCCGTGAGAGGTGGTAAAAAGATATTGATCTTGTAGAATTTAGTGGCGTAAAATGCTTTGACTAACCTGTTTGCCCACTGAAAGAATACCAATCATCCATCCTCACAAATTTTTACATTTTTTTATAATATTAGTAGGATTGGATTGGGCTTAGGGCGGGTTCACATTAGGTCGGACCGACAGTTTTACCGGGACGACAAAGGTGTCGGAAGCAAATTGGCATATGTATTTCAATAGCGCTGTTCACATTAGGGCGATCCGATAAAACTGTCGGCGACGACACATTTACCGGACATTCAGCCACGATTTCTGTCGGGTCGGATATAGTATTGGCATACTGCGTTGTATAGCGCTGTTCACACTTGTCGGCTCGTAACGTAATACAATCTCTGAATCTTCTATTTTGTACTCTTACGCTTCCTTTAACTTTCGCAAAATCAATCAAAGGAACGAATAGACATTCTAAAGTAATTATAGAACTTTAGCTCATCACTTCTTAAATCGCTTATTAACGTTTGAAATGTTCCAACAACATTACGCTCTGCAAATATGGGATGAACCTAATATTTCCTTTTTCTTTTACTATTTCATAATTTTACTTTTTTTACCACATTACTACCAGAACAGAACGTTATCGTCGCCTTTGTACACTGAAACCAACTCAACATTTTGTGGTGAAACGGGCCGCGGTTAACGACAGTGGTGTTCACATTACGTCGGACCGGCAGCTTATAGTGTGAACACCATAACCTGATAGCCGGCCAACGGTTAAATTTTCGGACCGACCTAATGTGAACCAAGCCTTACTGGTAATTCCAAACATTATCTTATAACACTGACTCGCAACATTGAAAAAAATATTCACATTCAAGGCACCATGACTTGCTTTCATCATTTTTCACGTGAGTGAGTCCATTAACCAACTGGATACTTCACAGCCAAACTATCAGTGGTGACTCCCAAGAAGCCTTCGACTCCTTCCAAACCGAAGTCGGAAAGCAAGCCGCCTCGCACCAAGCTGCCGAACTTCGCAGCCCTGCACCAGAAGCAGTTTGACAAGATGGAGTCGCTCAATGAGTGCCAGGAGAGGAAGGCCAAGAGAGCCAAGCAGCTGCTGACGCCTACTGCACCCCCGGGGCTTTTGGAGAGGATCAGTCCTAAGAGTAAGGAATTTTACGTTTTGTTTACTGGTTTTTATGGTCCCTGGCTCCCTGGAAGATAACTTCTACAGATAACAAAACGCTAGGAGCATTAAAATTACTTAAGGTAAGTAATTTTAATGCTTTTAGCGTTTTTATTGAAACAATATGTTTTTCGCGGTATGATTACAGCTTCTTGTGACGATATCAAAGTAATTAAAACTAATTCTAAGAATATAAGAATACATTCGGCTTACAAAAAGCCTATGCCTTAGCGTGCCGTGGCCGGGCATGCTAAAGATATTTTCTATACAACGCTGTAGCCTTCATACTGCGATCACCTTCACCTATCTGTCAGCCTGTAAACATGTGTATATACTTATTTTCCTTTGCATACAAATTATTGTAGTTTTTTTATCAGCTTACATGTATGTTGTTCGCATCGCTCACATTCCCTCGCTTTTCCATTTAATGCCCCAATACATTGAGTAAAAATTGTCTTAAGATGGTAATTTTGACTACTATACTATTATTTATTCTGTGCTACTACTCGTAGACTGGTAATCCACAACCTTTATTAGAAGTTCCTGCGAAATCTATACTAAGGAGCAGCTGAAGTAACCATTAAACCTCTGAGCGCGGTAGTAAGCCTATTATAATAAAAGGTTTCATTTTAATATTTTAATGCACAAGAGCGTTATAAAAACCCGGTTCAATAATCCTCTTCATAATACTTTCCATTATCATATCGAATCGATTACCAATCGGTGCGTCATACTGCAATCGAGATACCGATATTTATGCGAGCTCCTTATTAGAGGAGCACCTTATCAACGGCCAAACATGTGGGTAGGTACGGCTGACACGTGTCTCTATCTGTGTCTACGTATTTTAGAAGGAAAAACAACGGTTTTGTATTAGTTGTATTTTAGTGAAATTGTATTGAGTCATAGACACGCTATTATGCCATATTGAATTTGTAGGTAGTTAGGGTTGCTGATACCTTGAAAGATTTTATTTATTTAACCATTTATGCACACACACACATAATATACAGACAAGAAGAAGAAACAGAGAAATAGGTACATAGGTGATGCTTATTTCTATATAAATCTCTTCCAGCATACCTGCGAAAGGAAAGATGAAAAAAAAGAGATGTAGACATAGAAACACAAAACGATTCATATCTGAGTAAACAATACCGATAACAAATTAAATATACCTACTGTCATATTTGTAAAATAAATACTAATATCTACTTATATATATAATAAATAATAAACATAATTATGCAACTATGACGGAATGGAAAGGTCTGCCACTCTTCTTTTAAAAACTGCAATAGTTTGGCAGTCCTTTATGTCAGGCGGTAGAGAGTTCCACAATCGCACAGCGTACACAGTAAAAGAATAGGAGTAGAAGTCTGTAGTGTGGGAAGGGATATAAGGAGATTTTTGAGATGCGACCTGCAAAGTGCGTCGGAAGGACGGGGGTAGGAATAGCGTTCACGGAGGCGGGAAGGCGTTTTAGGATTATGAAGGATGTTAAGTAAAAGACACAATATGCGAGAGTTCCTGCGAAGTCGAATAGGGAGCCACTTGAGTAACTTGCGAAAATCTGAAACGTGATCATACTTTTTAAGGTTGAAAACAAAACGAATACATACATTTTGCAAACGCTCAAGTTTATTTAAAAGCTCCTCGGTGGCATCCAAGTAACAGGCGTCGGCGTAGTCGATGATGGGCAAAATGAATTTTTGGGCAAGGGAAATTTTGATTTTCAAGGGCAAAAAGCTCTGGAGGCATTTCAGCGACTGGAACGAGTAGTGCACTTTGCGACTGACCTCAGCGACATGGGCAGTCCACAACAAATAGGAGTCCTCATGGACTAATCATTTACCCCCAGGTTTCTAGTCGTCTTAGTGTAACCAATCTGTACTCCATTCAACCAGAGTGAAGACAGCGACGCAACATCAAGCCTGTTCCGCATATGCCTGCCGCCGATAACCATGGCCTGAGACTTCCTAGGGTTGATTTGCAGCCCAAAGAACTGCGACCACACCCCAATTAACTCCAGGTCACTTTTTACGGTAGACACGGCAGATTCCGCGTCAGAACTAAGAAAATGATGGTAAAGCTGGAGGTCGTCAGCGTAAAGATGTAAGTTACAGGTGATGATTCTAGTAACAGTGTTAATAAAATAGAAAAGAGAAGAGAAGAGAGAACGCCACCCTGGGACACACCCGCAGTAAGAGAGCACCAATCCGAAGAACACTCATCAAGGCGTACCCGCTGAGCGGCCTCTGAGATGCCTATCTCAGAAGCCGCTCGCACCAATCAATAGTGGAAGAGGAAAAATTTAAAGATTCCAAGAATAGGGAGAGAGAGAGTTGAAGGCACTGCTGAAATCAAGAAGCACAAGTAACGTCAGAGATTTGTGATCCATAGCCCGGCGGATGTCATCAATCACCTTTAAAAGAGCTTTGACAGTACTGTGACCAGGTCGGAAACCAGATTGAAAAGGACAATAAGATCATTACTAGATAGAAACAGAGACAATTGCTGATGAACAATGTGCTCAAGAACTTTGGAAAGATAAGGAAGGATGGAAATGGTTCGAAATCGGACAGTGTGACCGGGTTAGGTATTTTGGGTAACGGAATAATATGGGCTAGTTTCCAAGCATCGGGAACGGCAAGAAAATAAGGAGTAATTAAAAATGTGGGTTAAAACGGGAAGTATTGAGGAGAGGATAGGAGTAATGATTCTTGAGCAAAGCTCATCATTACCAACTGCGGAGGAGGAGATACCACAAATAGATTTTTTGACATCAATTTCACACACGGGGCTGAAACCGAAAGACGAACACGGCGGCACCGGTAAGCCGGAAATCTTATTTAATGTAGTTGATTTGACGTATGGATCCAAAGTAACGGGTGGAAGTGAGAAATGTTTGTTAAGAGCATAGACGTCAGTCTCATTACTAGCAACGGCAGGGGACTTACCAATGCCGACAGTTTCCAAAAAACTTCCAGACTTCAGAGGAGTTCCGGTTGTCAAGAGAATCATGGAAGTATTGTCTCTTTGCATCTCTACACATTCAACTACAGCGATTACGCATCTCACAATACGAACTCGGCTTGCGCTCAGAAGAAGCGAGCTTTAATTTTCTTTTCTTTTAGCATCCTTAATGCTCACCCCTGCGGTGAGCCAGGGAGCCGGAACATACTTTACTCTGACTCGACGAATAAGCGCATGACGATCGTAAAGGCTGAGTTTCTTAGAGTTGAAAATACGAACCGTATCTTTAATACTAGAGCTTCCAAGCACATCCGTCCAGTCAATACCACCTGTATCTTGCAGCAATGCCTCCAGATCTATGCTCTTGTAGTTTCGAAGGAAAATATAAGATGGTTTGCGCTTTGGAGGACGAATCTTGTAGGACATGAAGATTAAATCGTGGTAGGAAAAACAAGCAGAGAGCTGACCGTGAATAGATACATTATTAGCTTTAGAAACAATAATTAAATCCAAGAGAGAAGGGGTGCAATTAGGGAAATGATGAGTGGCAGAGAGAGGCAGAAGGAAGGTGTCAATAGCGGTGAGTCATGTAATTCTGAATGGGCTTACCAAACTGCGCTTTAGTAGTTTGTAATGTACGAGTAGTCATCTTCAAACCTTTGTCCCATGTTACTTGGGGTAGGCGCATTATATTTTCTTCTTCCATACCTCCCTGTACACCGACACGCTTTCATAGATTCCCTTTTCTTTCATATCACTCCTCACACAGTCCATCCATCTTTTCTTTGGCTTCCCCTCCCGCTCCAATTATCCACATTTATATATTCATAACTCTTTTAGTAACATGCATTTCATCCCTCCTCATCACAAGACCGTACCAGTGTGTTTTTGACAATGGCGTAACTTTTAAAATGGGCTTATCAAACTGCGCTACTTATAATAATTTGATAAGCGGTGCGGATCCCCATTATTGACCTGCGTATGTACGAGTATGAGTAGTAGTATCTGGTCGATTCTACTCAAATTTTGTCCGACCAAAATGGGGCCACCAGAATAGCTCTGTGTTTGGCCTCTTTCAAGTCGTAAAAGGTGCAGGTGGTTATGAATGCTAGGCAGAAAATGAGGTGGGGCATATCCTGTGATGGGGCACCACACTAGCACCGTGTTATATTTTAATAGAATTGACACTTAAAGAATAAGACGTATCCGGCAATCCCCGAGACAAGACCTCATGATTTCTAAGTGTTATTCCAGGCAGACAGTAAACCAATTTTTCTGTAAAATAATGGCACATGGCAACTGCGTTTCTAGTCCAGCTTAAGCCTCAACCTCGAAACAGCGTGGATTGTAGAGTGTAGTGTGACTTTATGTGAAAGTAAATGCCACGTTGCAAGTGTCTCCGGCCCGAATGTGTGGTCTTAGGGCGAGATTTACTTGGCTAAGTGAACTATTCTTACTAATATGAACCTTAACTGTATTATTTAATGTTAATAATCGTAAGATTGAATGTGAACAAACATTTTATACAAAGCTAGCTTCTGCCCGCGGCTTCGGCCGCTTATGATGTGTTTTATCATCCAAAGGGAATACAAACTATCCTATGTCTTTCCCAGGGTCTCAAACTATCTCCATGCCAAATTTCATCTAAATCGGTTCAGTCCCTCCAGATATTATCCTCTACAACCTCACAAACTCACAAACTTTACCTCTTTATAATATTATTAAGTATAGATAACAATATTGTTTACATATGATTTAAGGCGAAAATATACATGTCAAAATTTGCATAAAATTGCAAGTAGCTTGCCTGCAATTGTGACATTTTTATTTATTTATTTACATTGTGACATTCATCAATCAGAATGCATTTAATTCTACTGGCATGTGTATGTTTTCACATCAAACATAGCAGTATGAGATCACCCACTGCCAAAATCTGCAGGTAGGTATTTTGTTTTTGATTAAACTTGATTTCATGAATGATTCTTGATAGTAGAACAGATTGCTGCAGAGTTCCCTGGCCGCAAACAGATTTTTTGTAATTTTTTTTTGTTAATTCTTTTAACTTTGCCTGCATCTTGGGTGCGTATGCAACATCATCTAGCTCTCAGTAAGTCGTCATTTGTGGGCTGTCAGGATAAGGAGAAAAACTTAAAGCCACAGACTGCAGCCAACTGAGAACAGGCAACCTTATTTATTCCAATTTTCTACACCACTTTCTTTCAAATGACGTTCAGATTCTCTTGAAAAACTTATACACCTGCATATTTTTGCAGAGCGATCTTAAGATAGCCATCCAAAGCCATTGTTCTATCACAATTAAAATCAAAATAATGTACAATCTAAACTAACACGTAGAGTTAATATCCCCACTCAAACAGACGTCTTACGCGTATAACACCAACTCTTAATGCTGATGTCGCGGGAGACGGCATTCCGTGAACTTGATTAATGAAGTGCATGAGTTGATGTTACTGTACCGTATATGTAAGCAAGTTTGAAGCGAATAAAGCTTTAAAAATAATTACTCTGTCAGTATGTTTTGAACTACCTACCTGTCACTAAGCTTCTTTCTGCCGCACTCAGAAACATTTAACGATTACCTTAGTATAGATTTTGTACTAAAAATCAATACTAAGGATCGCCTTAAGTAACCGTTAACGGCTCTGAGTGCAGCAGTTTGTCCGTAATTGCCTAATCTCGGTAATTTCTAAATATTTGATCTTAATTTAAATCTTGTATTAAAAAAAATGCAAAAATCAATGCCCAAAAACGTCACTTCCTAGTGTTTAACCTGAGAAAAATAAGAGGTGAAAATACTGTCAAATTCAAATTCCCCAACAACACATCTATCTGTTAGGTTAGATAGAGATTCCCTGCTATGATGCAAATTTCAGCTTTCAAAGGTTTGGGCTGAACGTTGATGAGTCAATCAGCTATAGAGTGAGTCAGGTTTTACGAATTGATATCGGTTTTAATTCTAGATTATTTGATGGCTGTTGATAACTATCGAAATACCAAACTTGGAAGTGTATGTTATCACATCGTAACAGCTTGAACTTATAATAGACAACTATTCCATCAGTTATATCAGTAATCTACGAGTACATCCCATATTTCGACAGCGTTGCTTAAATTAGACTATCATTAAATATTTAGCAAAAGGCAATCGTCCAGTGCCGAATTGCCGATAAACATCGAAATTTGCAGCCGCTGGAAAGATCATATCAGATAAAAAAGATCAGCAAGCATCAATATTTTAGGTCAAAATTATTTTAATTTTTGTATTTTGAAGTATTTTTACAATGAATTCTAAACAGTGCATATCTAATCGGTAGTCTGATTACCCCACGGAAGTATTAACTACAATAATTTCGTGTTTCAATACACAAAAATCAACTGCACTCATCAGAATAGAACTATGAATTATTCGAACGAGTGTACCCAAACATAGTAATAGATACTGTTATTAAACCACCACCCACCATGATTGTATGTCATCTGTTACCTTTAAACAGATGACATACAATCTGCAACATGGTCGTAATTGGGTACTTCTTTGTCCATCAAAAAGAAAAACAGTAAATAATAAAGTGGCACGTACACGACGAAGCTAAAAAGATACCATCGCCCTTTGACACCCTCCTGCCCTTCTTCTTCCACCTCGCCACCACGCCAGCTCGCTACTTCCAGTTACTCGGGGTCTGCTTTCCTGGTCATGAGGAGCCACTTGTTCCGCTGATAAGCATTGTCAATAGATAGACCGCACTTCTTCATGTCCTTCTGGACACTCGTCATCCAATATGTTAGCGGTCTACCTCTCCCTCTCTTTTAACCCAACTTATTTCTTCTTCTATAATAGAGAGTAGTTGCCGTCATCTTAATAGCCGTTTTTAGTCATCATCTTTCGCACAATCCATCCTATACAATTGAATATACTTTATACATTGTTGCTTCGGTCATTCTCTCTCGCCCAAGGAGACCTAAAAGTCTCATTGCCCTGTAAAATTATTTGCCTCAGATGAAATCGATATCGAGCCATAGTGCCATAAACAGATAACAGTTATCTATGATATCGCAAACGTGAGTCATCCCACTCTCTCGATAAGTGGTCAGCAATCATAACAAATCTCAATACTATCTTAACCTAAATACCAGCCTCAAATATACCAATGACTGTTCTAATTTTGGGTTTACTTAAAAACGCATTGAACCAGGAAATTTAAATGTTTAAAGTTGGTACAAAACCATCGGAATGGTCAAAAATGTTGGATAGATATCACCATGATGAAAGAAAAAAAAAACGGTCAAGTGCGTGTCGTATTTCGCACATTTAAGGTTCCGTACCATAACCGCAAAATCAAGGTTCTAATAGTAAAAATGAGGGATTTTTAAAGAATCAATCTGATTTATCAATATGTTGGTATTTTTTTGTAAAATATACGTAATTATAAATATTATCACCAAATTTGAAGTGTCTGTGAATGGTCAATGGGAAGTTAAAAATTCTTTGGAACAATTTTTTTTTAAATATCTTTCTTTAGTGGCTTCTCATTTCTCTGTTTTCCATGCTCGTTGTGTATTTATATATACAAAGAGCTTTAATTTTATTTTTGCGTCTCGCCTTAGCTGTATGGGAGCCCCCCTTAAAAACATTTAAAAATATTTTTTGACAATTTGTATGTCTTTGGGTCAACAAGATGAAGAAGAAACTGTAACTCCAACCGTTTGGCTGTTAAATCTGTGTGACAGACAACGGATAGACAGACAGACAGACACGTGAGTGACAGCAATAGGGCTCCGTTTGAACCTTTCGGGTAAGGAATCCTAAAAAGGAAGCGACGCAGCGACGGTTGAAAAGGAAGAATGTAAGAGGAAAATGTGTTACATCGATCTTCTCCATGACTGTTTCGTTATTCTTCTTCTGCGAATGCAAAGTGTTTTTTTTTTAAACTTCCGTCGTTCAAAAGTGCCGCCTAATTGAAATTAAAAAAAAAGCTTTTGACTTTGTTGTGGTAGAATGTACAGGACTTTTAAAACTAAAAATAAAAAGGGACAAACTTATAAAATGTTTTCCCGGGCTTCATCATTACTTATAAAGCTGGGATTGCCCAGCCCGCTCTAGGACAGCAGGCGCATGCTCCTTTAGCTATTCATTAATTCTCTCTAGTTATTCAAATCGATAAAAAGTCACATGTGTCAGTACAGTTTACTACAGTTTCTGGTCATTCTTAAAATAAGTGTTGCAGTCTTAAATTATACCAGTTTGATAAAACCCTCAACAGGCACCAAAACTATTTATCTGTTGAACAAAATCAGTTCAGTAGTACTTAAAACTACTAGCTTACCTTACCTTACCAAACTCGCTATTTCTTTAGCTGTACGCTAATGAAAGTAATTCCAAAACGTTTAGTGCGTATGGGTGGGATGTCCAGCATGTACCGATGGCGCATCGCCGTACATCTTGTAGTCCGATTATATAACGGGCTAGGAGGAATTAGATCAGACAATTCATATACTCCCCGAAATGCAACCGATAAAAACCGACAAGCTGGCAACCCAGCGATGATGTTAAAGGCTCTGGATACGACCAGTGCCTCATTGCCGATGAGCCTCTTGGCCCGTTTTTCGATCGACTCTATTCTATCAAGCTGGTATTTGGCAGATCCCTCCCAGAGATGAGAACAGTACTCCATGCAAGATCGAACTTGCGCTTGATATAACTTAAGCAGCTTTTCTGGCGTGAAGTACCGTCCCACCTTCGCAACGATACCTAACTTATTGGCACCCAGTTGAGCCTTTGGCTCAATGTATGGGCCAAAAATTAATGTCAATTGTCAAACGTTACGCCAACAAGCTCAAGATGGTCCATTATCGGCACGGTTACACCTCGGAAAGATAGAGTCGGTAGAGATTGGCTCTTTTTAGCTGCGAATAGACGCGCCTGTGTTTAAGTGGCATTGAACATGACCAGATTGGGATCGGCCTTTTCGGAGACTGCCTCCAATTCTTTAATAATTTTAGCTCCCAATAAATCTTGTCATAATACTAGCCTTTAACCTTTCCACAGCAGCGCACAGTTCCCTTTTCATATAGAGAAGGCGCGAGCACTAACCACTATGTTTGCTCATTTCTTAAGACAGGTTAGCCTAACCTAGTATTCCGCTTTTAATTTACAGATAACACAGATTCGCCAAAAAAAAGCAAAGATTCTGCCAAACCTATAGAGAAAACTGACACCCCTACAAAGAAGTTACCCGCAATAGAATCTTCACGACCAGGACAGAAGGTAAAGACCGATACCCCCAAAAAGAAGATTCCCGCAATAGAATCTTCACAACCAGTTCAAAAAGAGAAGACCGATACACCTACGAAGAAATTACCCGCAATGGAGTCTTCACGACCAGGCTTCACCAGGTTCGGTTTCAAATTGAACCTCGACTTCAACCCGTTCAGCATACCGAGCAAGACTGTGGAGAAACCGAAGGAAAAACCCGTTGAGAAACTCAACGGGATAGTTCCTAGGATGGGAGTACTGCCTTCCCTGGCAGGAGCTACATCTTCAAGGCGAGAAGTCGCAAAGCTTGCAGTCATGAGAGAGAAGTCCTTCTCAGACAGACGAAATGTGAACAGGAATGAAAATAGAACCGTTATCAAAGGCGTCAGAACTAACAGGAGGTTCGAGTTGCAGATGAAGATGAGAAATATAGACTAAGTAGGGTAGTTGTAGATTTTTAGAATAGTTTCCTCGAGAAAGGTGAGTTGAAGCGGCAGCAGACGGGGAGCGGTAATGCGAAAACCATTTTTTAATAGGAATTGTTCTACGAGTATAAGTAAAAATAGTTGTTCTTTGTCGCTTTGTCACGCCTATCTGGGGGTGCCATTAAATGATATTTTGGTTGAATTTAAGCCTTGTTTAAGGGGCGAGAACAATAAAATTATTTCTAAGTTAGCCATAGCTTAACTGTGACGAAATTCGCTTATTTTCATGTAAAAATCTGGTTATTTTTGCATGTTTTAGCCAAATTGGTGATAGCAGTCTTAATAACCCGAGTACAGTCTCGGGTCATGAAAAATCTGTTGACAATGTAAATGTTTCGTATTTAGGATCGTGTTTACTTTTATATGTATTGTTTTTGATAAGTGCCCCATAGGTTTACAGATGGTGCAATATTTACGTAACTCTTTGTACCTAATTTTGTTTTAATAATCAAAATAGTTTCACTTCTACAAAAGTTTAACCCTTTGTTCTACTTGAAAGGCAGAAAACGCGCGTAGAAAATCCGCAAATTGTTTGCAGTGCGTGGGAAGAGGGTAGTCGGAGATCCCACTCGTTTGATGACGTCATCTCAACGCCTACACACTTCTAGCGACCGTATATTAATTTGTTCGGCCGCTCTGCCAATAGGACTAACCAGTATTAACAATAAAGCCTTTAATTTTGACTTATTTTTAATCGTTACTTTAGAAGATATCGTGTTACTAACCCTGGCTGATAGTGCCACCGTAATCATTTGTGTTGATATTGTGTTCTTAACAGATTAAACGGTTCCATTTTATGCGTTGTGGTTTTATTGATTAACGCCCGCTCGAAGCCCGTTTGACACAGTTGAGCGTTATTCGATCTGAGTGCTTCTGGGCCTATATTTTCTAGTGCTAATATTTTTCTGCATTAGCAAACTAAATAAACATAATTGGCGAAATGTTGGTCCCGGCTGTCATTAAATGATCTTTGACAGTCATTACGGTAGTCAGAAGCTTGACACCAGTCTAGCCAAGGGGTATCGTGTTACCCGTTTACTGGGTTGTGGTGATCAGATAGGCTGACGATCCATGTAAAATATTGGTACCTACTCAGCTTTAGAACGGAAGCTGACTCCAACGTAGTTGTCAAAATCTAGGCAGATAGGATTAGTGTGTAATGATTCGAGGAGTTCAGTTTCAATTAATCCACTCTGGATTAAAATTTCTTAGAGGATTTAGGCTACAGAACTGTGAGTCACAGAGAAACCCATATATCTGTGAGCTACCTTCAGCAGATGGCTGCTACCTTAATAAATCACAAACGTACAATAGAATTATTTATACAGAAGGTATATTTTCCTACGACGTTGTGACACCTGATGGGAAGTGGGGTGCTATGGTGTAGTGCTTAAAACAATGTAGAACCTAGGTTATTGCACACACGCGTAGCTACTAAGTGTCTATATTGTAACCCGACTAGTTTTTACGTACAATAACTAGCGCTAAACCCGAGTGGGAAGATGTTGGCAAAGAAGATAAAACACCGGTATATACTGTTTTGCACTTGCTTGAATGTCTGATTAGCCATTCCCGCTACGTTGCAGCGTAGCGGCCAAGGTGAACTTTTAAAATGCAGAAACGAATTGTCTCAGCTTTTTTCAACAGCAAGGAAATCTTGAAGTATCCAAATCAAAAATAAGTCTGGCCTTGCCTTCCTACTCTACCACCTTGGTCAGAACATAGCAAAACGCATATAATCGCCAAAGGGTTAGCTAAAGATGTAGATGCGTCACAATGTATGTTGTATGCTATGGTACACACACACATACATTTATTTTCCATGTTTTAATAGGCAAGCCTTCAATTGGGCTCAAATCTAAACCTTGCTAGTGACAAATTCCAGATGGAAAATCACAATAAATAACACTGCACAGACCCGGGAATCGAACACAGGACCTGCTCAGTAGTACCTAGCGCTTGCAACCACTGCCCAACGCGGCAGTGCCTCGGAATTGCTCCAAATTCATAAACTGTGGCTTACCTACCTATAGTCTGCTGGAAAACCTGCTTAGTTAGCAATTATTTATTACAAAACGATAAGAACTTAAACCTTTGTTCTAGACAGGAAATCTAGAATATAGGTATATGTCAATAACGTCATAATTATACAATTTATTTACTAACAGCAGCGTATTGGCTGACTTCTACAATTAGGTATTTAATCTAAATACAGAGAGTTAAAATTTATTATTTATTTATTTATTCACACATACATTTGTTTTCTCATTTATCAAGTTATTATAAGAAGTTTTAGAAGTTATGAGTGAACAAATGAACGTTCATACATACAAATCGGTTAAAATCATAATCCTCTTTTCGGCTTCGCCGTATTTTGGTCAAAAGTAGTCAGTCATAAATTTGTTATATTGGTTGTATATTTGTAGCATGTAGTTGATCTCTCGAAGTAGGTGCGCATATAGGCGCACCTACTTCGTTATGTTAGAAAAATGCTCGGTTCCTGAGGAACCGCTACGCACGGAAAATGCTAGAAATTGATACGCTACTGGTTGTACGTAACTAGCTACTGTAGTGGTAGTGTCTGCCTACCCTCATGGGACTGCTTACTTGTCAGCCGCTTATCATCCATTGTTATTCGTTAATTGAAGCAAACCTATTGTTATGCAGGGTATTCGTCGGCAGTGCACTGATGTTATCGCTCATAATGGTCTGATTACAAGTGACGAGGTCACTACACCGATTGAAAAAATGTAAAGCAGCAATTCAAATCGATGCGTTGCAGATTTATTTGCCCTCGAAAATGTATTTTGTAAACAAATGTATGATTTTTATGGGCGCCATACCATTCCCAAGCAACATTCTCTTGAAAGCCAGAATCAACAGTGGCAATCACCCGAAAAGCGCCGGGGCAATGAAAACCGAATCAACTGACTTTGATCTCGAAAAGTAGGTAGTAGGCCTTTTATCTACACTCACAACATAATGTTCCAAATATAAATTCAAAAAATATTGTATAAACATGAACGTTTATTTCGTGGATAGGCTAAATTAAAAAAAAAAAAACATTACAGTGCAACATTTTCCTTCGATTTTCGAACTGCATCACATAATTATTTTTTAATTTTTATAGCTAATTATTTACTTTATTGGCACGTATGGGCTCATTGATATACTGTAGAGAAATAGAGTAATTGTCTATGGATGCGCGCGCTGTGCAGTCATGCGCAATGAGAATCTAAATTTCCCGCCATACCACATATTTTATCCGTTTCCACTTGTTTTGTTTTATTTCAACTGTAAGAGTGAAGATAAAATACTGTATGCAACGGCTTAACAATAACTATTAAAACACTCATACTCGATACTATTCATCACACTCGAGTTTTAATAACCCCTAATAAATGACCGTTGCAATAAACTACCCACTAGTTTGGGCACGTTTATAGCGGCGTGAGAACGTAACAACAGCGCAGACATAACAACAACCATTATTTGACTTATTCAACTTATTACTTGTCTTACCTCCACTCTATACTAAGTTTAATTTAATGGTGTTGCGAGAATTGAACTAACGACATGTTGCAAATTGGGCTCACTTTTATAGCAAGCGTTTTTTGTTCCCTCAGTCACAAGCACCGGACACAGTTTGAACCCGAACCCGTGACCCGTAGCATTGAAAGTAATTACTCCACGCCACTGCGCTAACCGTCCCATTTACAGTTAATTATTACGAAATTATTTTACCGTGTTTACTTTTTCACGTAATGTATTACTTGCCTAACATTAGAAATTAGTCTATGTTCGCGTCTAAGTGTCACAATAATTGTAAATAGTTTGAGTTAACTTAGATTCAATATCCGCGAGACCCTATCTGGGCTCGTAGACGCAAGTAGTGCCGGAGGACATACTGCCAACGCACTATGCCTGAACATTTTTTCCTTAGTCAATATTGCATAGAAACATGATTTTAGTGTTTTAAAGTGGTTATTTTAATATAAGTAAATAGCGAAAGCTAATAGGATTTCATCCAAAATCTGTAAGTACTGACGGGTTTTTTCAAATTGAGTGCGCTATAGCCATGTTATTGTCATTTAAGCGCATCAAGGCAACCTAGACCGAGATCTAGATTAAAGTCATTTAGTTTTTGTAAATAAAGCCCATTTAATTGAAACAATACGTTTGTACGAGCCAATTCTGTTGATTTTCTTCTAACATTTTATCAGGTTGGCACTTTCAGGTGCGTTACGTGTCTGAAAGTTATAGATGTACTTATTAAAGTCTTACCATTCGATAGCCAGCTAGAATTCGATAGTCTTCGGAAGATGAAGATCGCTTGGATAGTTTGGGAGAATATAATGAAGGGTTGTGAGATCACGCAATTTTATTAGATTGGCACTTTCGAGTCCGTTACGTGCCTGAAGATTATAGATGTAATTATTTAGCCTGCTAGAATAGCTACCAGGCCGTCTTTGGAAGGTGGAGATCACTTGGATATTTTAAGAGAAAATCAACTTGGAAATCAATAAAAATTCCACCGAAAAATATTTTCAGTGCATTCGTCAGGCTGTACGGAGCATCCGCCCATATAAAATTTGTTGTGTTTTAGATGGAAACAAGGGGGGTTTTATTTATTTTAAGAAAGTAAAAAAAGTGAATATAACCAAAAATAAAAACAAATTTTGGGAGCGTTTTTGAAGTCCTCATTAAGGTAAAGTCTCGAGGGTCGTAAGCGCGCCAGTGCGCCGACCTAATTTTAGTCATCGGCAAGGTACTTTGCTCTTCTCTTCCTGAAACCTCTGGGGACCTGCAGAACACAAGAAGCCCTTATAAATCAACACTTAGCTGTCATCGATCATCTCGGACTCGCGCTCGGGCATGAGACTTACAACCTCCCGATTCCTTCCTCGGCGATCACGCCCGTCCGGCACAGTCTAGGTTTGCTGCAGATCCGGAACACACATGTATATACTGTAGGCCATACAAATATTTGTTCCGTGCGGGAATCGAGCCTGCGACACGCAGCGCAGCAGCCGATCACTCAACCACTACGCCAATCATGTCGTCGAATTACTTCAGGAAAGTATTTAAGATGCCATTTATTATGTTTGATTGAGACCCAGCGTGGTCAGGACAATACAGGGAATAAATAAAATAAACAAAGTTATGACTACAATCAGATTTATTTAATGTTCTCAACATAGAAGCACAGCATGGTAGGTATTACGGAGCACACCTGTCACGACGTCTCACCAGTGTCCTCCACGTGGCATCGATGTACACTGCTCATAATATGATAATTTACTTTACATTCATTGAACAGCCATTACGCGGGCAGAATTTAAGGAACACAAAAAAAAATCTTTAGTACAGAAATGTTGCAAGACTAAAATAAAATTGCTAGGTAGGTAGGGATTTACAACATCAATATAATGAAATTCTTATTTTATTCGCTTTATTAAACGACTTCGAAAAAAGGAGGAGGTTCTCAATTCGTCGCAATCTTTTTTTATTAGTATAATTTTATCTCACGTTCCTAATTCAACCATAGAGTTAAACACCAGTGTATCAGCAACTGTACAAATAGACATAGGCTCGTTTCGTTCGCAAATGACTGCCTACGTAATGACTGGACAATTTACTTTATAAAATTACACCTTGTGCACTTTACAATCTCACTTATTGTAACAAATCAAACATTCACATTAAACACTTGTACTGTTATTCTATTAAAATACATTGTTACGGAAAATAAATATCTCACTCTAGTGGAAATGCTTAGCTTTTATTGTACAGTATGTATATAAAATATTTGTTTTTTTTTTCCATTCTTATACCGTTGCGTTACCTTTGATGTGGGTTGCGTCAGGCAGACAAGAAACGAATGCCTCTATAGATCTATAGAAGTTCTATCAGGTATCAATAAACACTCATTTTAAATATTATGAAGCCATTTATTAGCTAACATAATGCGAGTCGATACACTAGGATCCAACTTGAACCACCAGCAAAGATTAGGTACTGTCACTTGTTAATTTCAAGCAAATAAACAAATGAATTGACTCCGAGCGGAGAACTCTCCTGTTGGGATGTACTAAGTGTGTAGGTATTTTACCTAGGTACTCAGTGAAATAAAACCCTGCTCCATCTTTATGATTTCCCAAAACGAATTAACCATATTACTTAGAATGAATTATTAAATATTGCCCGAATAAAACTAAAAACGAAAAGCTTTTAACTTAATTAAACCCCAAATAAGTAGAGAAAGAGAATCGAAACAATGACAGAAATATTAGTTAGGTACATCATAGGATAGGACGACGTGACATGTGTTTCAATAGGTACCGCATCGTCCGCATCGTAACCATTTGGTCTAGCTAGTTCTAGAGTACCATCTGACGCAAAATAGAGTAATTTTCCTAAAGTAATAAGTCCAAGAGATGCCGTTCACAAAGTAATCTTGTGGATACTTTTACTGGTGGACCAAATCAAGTTTAGTTTTATGCCTACAATAAAAATAATATTTCAGGAGGCTACTAGATTCGTTTAGAACTTTATACCCACTGGGTGAATTGGGCATCGACATTATTCGAAGTAACCACAAACAACGCGGGTTTATGTCATAAATTCATAATAGTAAGTACAAATACAATACAAGGCCGATATAGGTAGGATCCAGACAGACTATTGTCTATGAATACTGATACAATATCCTCCACGAATTGCTTTTCAGTACGCAGTTGCTATACAGTACACCAGGTGTTCTGTACTGGTAAGTATTGAAATAAATATATCGGTACTTTGGAAACCACATACGTGTATTTACTGTGACGAAAATAATTAATAAATGTGGTATAGAAATTGTGAGTTGGCGCCAAAATCCGCCATCTTGGATACATTTTGGTGGGTCAACGTTCTCGCGTGTCGTTATGAATTTTAATTTATTCATAAAATAATTATCTAATATTTCAACCTTTACCAGTTTAGTTTTTGCTGACTCCCTAGCGTGTGGCTGCCAAGTTCAATACTTTCCAAATTACCGGCTGTTGTGTGTGTGTACAAGGTACTCAAGGGTAAACACTATTAAGTTACTTACTATTAGTAATAACTGAATTTCATGAAGAGGTACAAGCATATCGTCAAGGATATTTGAAAATATCTAAATAAAAAATATATATTAGCAATTTAGCATATTATTTTCTGCAGAAGACTGCAGTGACCTTGAATTGAAAACACGACAAAATAATTTGAATTGTAAAAAGTTACGTTTTATGCCATCTGTCCTAAATAGAACTTTTGAATAGATATTTTATCAGTTTTTCTTGGTATGGAAGCAGTTATTCGTTGGGTTGAAGCTACTTTCCAAACATAGCTTAGTGGCAAGCAGTAAGGCCCGGCCGGTCGAGAAGTCCCAAAGAGACGGACCCAGTCTTATGAAATAATCTATGTAAACAATGAAATTAAAACGCCGGGGGCTTCGTCAAGCACCTATTGATATAAAGAATACGTAATAATTGGACTGCGCGGAGTGCAGAAGTCAAGGGCCGTGTTGTAGTAGAAGGTTCGTTTCGAGAGTTCTTTTCTTGAACACGCGAAATACAGGACACTTAGAAATGTTGTCGTTATGTCTTAGCTTTAAATGCAAATATATGCCCTTTCGACGAAAAACGGGGAAATGATTCACGTTTTTCGTGCTTTTAAAGGAAATATGACATCACCCTAAATACCTAACCTACGTTTCGCAAATCAAAACGTGCAATAACTTTCTCATTTGCAAGCGTTAAGTAGGCAATGGAAAGTGCCTGATTAGGTAGCATTGTTGGCAATGCTACCACCAAATAGATACGTTGCTTGGAGAAACCAAAGTTCTGAGTACAGGGTTTGGAAAACCGAAAAATTCGTTTCCCGAATAAAATTTATTGAAAGATACTTTTTATTAAAAAAGTTCCTGTTCGTTTTTTTAAAACCCAAACACAAAGTCGAACCATTGTTGACTGAACTGTCAAAAGAGAAACGTTGCCAACGGTGGAAATGCATTGTTGGCTGAATTCCCTTTTAGCATTGAAAATGATGAAAAAAACATCTTCGAAAATTGCTATTTTAATACTTTTGCTTATTTGTTTACCAAGAAAAAGAAAGTTTAAGGAGTTTAAGTCAATACCTACGTATTTAAATAAAATTGGCGGTTTGATAGTTTAATTTAAATAAACACATTTATATTGAGCTAGCGCAAGAATTGTGATATTATGCATTAGGGCTCAGACAATGATGATGATAAAAGAGACTAATCTAAACTTTATAACAAATAAAATTACGGTATTACCATATCATGGCACGTTTTACGTCCTACACGTGATTTTCAATGTCGGTAGATATCTCATAGTTTAGTTTTATTTATGTTGTAAACTCGATCGATACCGATAACAGGGGTTCCTATTTGTACCTATTTGACATTATTATTAATATTGCTTCGACGGATAACAATTAGATATTATCAAGAAGATAGAATCAAACAAAGGTTCGGAGAGAAAATTAATCGATTAGTTTAAGATTATTTTATTATGCTCTAAGAATGAAGCAAGGAATTCCCAGAGTAAATTATTGCTTAGTACTGTACCATCTTAAGGGAAAAACACTCTTACACGTAATAGTAAAAACACGCCCACGTCATATTATATCGCTAAGGTGACGTCATAGAAATATTTGCTGAGTGAACAAATCTCGTGCCCCGTCACGTAAAAGGTCAGATGAACGATATTATGCAGATGCAGACTGTGTAGTTGCTTTGAAGATTTTAATAGTCGTTAAATGACTAGCTTATTAAATTTATGAGTTTCTTTCCAGGTTTTCAGCAGTTATACTTTGGATCTGTGCCCAATAAATCTAACATGACGATAAGAGACTACTGTTTCAGTTCAATTTTGGCTTACCTCTCATCCTTCTAGAAATTCACTTTAAAAAAAAACTGGATTGATGTATTCGACGAGTCATTGATTGATTCGAAATTTGAACTGCGACGATGACGTCATTTATAATAAAAATTCAATATTGACCCCTAAAATGTTACTTCAATGTTAATTGAAATCCGTTAAAAGCTTTTTTAAACTAAGGAGTTACTTATATTCGTGAAACTAAGCTGCTGAAATGTGTCAGCCGATATATCCAAGCCACATCTAAAAAGCGAACACAATTTGGCCGTCGCTGAAAGCTGTAGTCTGATAGGCTAGTGTTCGCTGAATCTAGCTTTGTACAACTTGAGCTTATTGTGATAACCGACAATACTTTATTGGCCTTGCATGAAAAGGTTTTGGCATAAAAGGAGGAAGACATAGTGATAGTTAAACATAAGCCAATATGCCTACATATTATAAATATACAAAAAAAAATAAAAAACGCATGTTCGGGGGTCACACTGAAAGTTTTTAGAATAGGCCAGCAAACAAAGCTGCCGTTTCGAATAAAGAACTCTTTAGGAATCTGTAAATGTCAATGATCAAGTCACAAGTAAATCATTTGTCTAAACAAATTGGCGGCAATATAAAATTAAAAAGTGTCTGTGTGATTTGAAGATAGAGAAAATTGCTCAATGATTTATTACGACTTTCGTTGCGGTCTTACTAAACGACAATGTTATGATAGACTTCAATTAGTGTTGTATGACGAAGCCCCATCCCGTGCCACTGTTTACAACTGGTTTAATGAGTTTAAACGTGGACAAAGCAAAATCCCTGATGGTTCGCGAGAAGGAAGTCTTTCTACGGCGTCTACTAAAGATAACGTGAGTGCTGTGCGGCTAATGATAGAAACTGAAAGAAGGGTGACATAATCAATTGATTCGGGCAAGTTTACCTGAAGTTTGAGTTGGTATGACGGAAGATCAAAAACGCCGTCGTTTGGATTGATGCCGCTCAATTCTTGAAAAATTTGACGGAGGTGATTAGAATGCTGTATATGACATCGTCACAGGTAATGAAAGCTGGATATATTGCTAAGAACCCGAAACTAAAAGGCAGTCTGCCCAATGAATATTTCCATTCGAAGTTTTGCCGTCAAAAGTAATGAAGGGCAGAAGTCAAGGGAAAGACGTGGACGGACTGGTCATGTAGCAACAATAAAATAGCGTTAGAAGATAAAAGGACTGTTTCTGCAGATTGGTATGTCAGTCATTGTTTACCACTTGTCTTGGAAAATGTTAGACAGCAGCGCCCAACGCTCCAGCTCACTCCTCTAGACGGACTATCGAATATTTGTCTATGGAAGGTGTGAGTTAGTGATTCATCCTCCTTACAGTCCCGAACTTGCATCTTGTGATGTTTATTTATTCTCAAAAATAAAAGATAAACTCAGAGGAATTCGTTTTTTGAACCCTGAAGATGCCGTGATTGCTTTTGAAAAAGGAATGTAAGATATCCCTGAATAAGAGTGGGGACACTGCTTCAGCCAATGGTTCCATCTCATACGATAGTGCTTAGAAAGGAACGGAGACTACTACGAAAAGCAATAAAATATTAATAGATTTATAACATTCCATTTCTTATTTTCTAAAAACTTTCAGTGTGACCTCCGTAAAGCATTCGCGCTGTTTATGGATCTTTAGGCGCCCTGTCAAAATCGGAATTAATGCCGCCATCTTGTTTTTCGACACAATAACCACAATTTCACATTTTTTTACTACTAGCACCTCTCTGACAATATCGTTTAACGCTAAATAATTCTGTATTTTCGCTAACGCAACCCACAGTCAAGGCTTATGGTCATCGGTTGCCCATGTTTGTGCCTCACTGGAGTTAATTGACCATCATACAGTCCACCTTTATGATACTGAAATGGCTACGTAATACTTGCTATTATTTATAAGTAGGTCATTACACTAGGTTTACTACAGTTTGGCATTTTATATAAAAAAGAAACAAATAAAAAACTAAGCATTTTTTACTATACATAATTATATAGAGCAAAAGAAATATACAGTAAAATTAGAACTATAATACAGTTGTGAAATCATAAATTTAAACTGTTTTTTTTTTGCTATTCAGTTTTGTTCTAAGATACAGTGATACACGATTTTTGCGACGATACTGAAAAATATTACTTAAAACTGCTAACCTGCTAAATTTAAACTTGGTTCAGTTGTCCAAACCTTAGATAAGAACATGAGATTAGTTAAACCAGATAAGTTGGAAAATACGGTCTTATTTGCGAGAATTTCACCTCTAAAACGACGAAGCGTTAGTAGAGCAGACTGCAGAGGAAATATCGTTTGTTTAAAATTTCCATTAATTTGACATTATGACGTAAAATGATGCGGCACAGCTCATTGCGTAGCGCAGAGGGACAGTTTACGAAACATTGCGGCATTTATGACGTTGAAAATCTTTTTATTCTCTGTTCAAGGTAGAGTTTGTCGTAGAAATGCCGTAAAAGGCTTTGAAATAGCCAGTTATCTGTGTAGTAGCGAGAATATCGGCTTGCACAGTTCAGGGTTGCACGTAATGTATGGTCACATCGTGTTACTAAGGTCGCGGCCGACGGGAAAGCGTGGTGGGCTGGCGCATGGTGCATGGCGGTGCAAGTTTGCTTCAAGTTTATACTTCCCGACATGATTCGCATGGCTTGCGGCTTCCGATGTTATCAAAGCACACGCCATTTGCTATTTTTATTTTGCTTTTGTAAAGGATTTTTTATAGATTGTCAGTTTATTGCAGATTTTTAATATTATGTCGTTGAAAAATGAGAAGCGTTAATACGAATTTCAAATAAAAACCTGAAGGTCGTAGGCGGCAGAAGATGGAGAGCCTATTATTATTTATTCATTTATGAAGTATCTGTCTTTTCCGACAGTAAAATAATGTTTTTTGAGAAGACATCGTCAATAATCATAAAGGTTACAATATATTTCTGAATATCGCTGCAAAAAGTAGATTGTTAAAATATTTTCAAGATAAAAACTGCTGTAGTAAATGATACAATTGTTGCTGTATTGGAAGCCAGCGCAGCTTTCAATTGAAGGTCGGTTTCATAGATATGTGCAGCATTATATATATACTCGTTAACAAAAATACGTTTAGTGATCGAAATAGAGCTTTGGAGCAAGCGGCCGAGTTTCTAACAGTCAGAAGAGCGAAGATTCTCGATTAATTGAACGATGACACAATACCAATTTATATCCCAATTTTACCCGAGATACTTTATTATAGTCAATAACAAAGTAGGTATAGTAATAGATAGACATGTACGCAGTCCCGATAGTTTAGCTCGGCTGGTGCATGAAGTGGGCTTGTTAGGATTAATCCAGAAAAAACTGCCAATCTTTGTTGCCTACGCAGTCCTCTGCCGCTCGATCCAAACCCCTACTAGGTGGACCTTATATACATTGAATATTAAAAATAATTCTAAATATTTATCTCACTATTACAGTTTAATATAAATTAATTTACGCTCAGGCACCTAATTAGCTATAATAGGATCTTAATTACATTAGAGCACAAGAAGATGAAATGTAGTGTTCACTCATTTGTGTACGAACGTTTAAGTTGAGCCGTTTGACATACCGAATTGTCAATGTCAGAAAGTTGACAGAATATGTCACAATCGTTTAGCCTTAGTTTAGTACAGTCACAAATAAGTACGCACCTTTTGTTTTACACGCCCAACTTTACACGGTTTTTTTTATCAACACAATTAAAATGTGAATGTTTTCAACACTTATCCTAAAGGAAACAAAGTTATCTTACATACATTTTATTTACACAAAAATAATATACATTTTACATCCTTTACAGCTTTTGTAAGCTCACCCTGCATTTAGGGACTCAAGCAGTTTTTTTCTTTAGGGCACTTTAAAGAGGCTAATAAATAAAATGGTGAGCGAATGTTGCCAGAAAAACACATGAAAATTTAATACATACAACGATAAATATGCACTTTTAGCCATGTCCAATAGTATAATTAATTAAACGTTAATTTGTCATCACCTTGTTGAACATTAAGTAGACCAGTAAATGATTCACTGAGATACTCATTGGTTCACTTGTACAGTATCTACGCTGTTGGCTGTAAGTTATGCCACACCACAGGTTACAAATAATTCACACATTCGTCTCATAAACAGGTTTCCAATGTCAATGTCATTTGAATTACCCGTTGATCGTAGTTGATTAGAGGTAGACATAGGTACAATGCCACACTTAAGGAGACATCTCAAAATGCATCTTCCTTGATTGTCAAAGCATATTTTAGATTACTAACAGTCATCGTAGAAAAGCTAATTTCACAAATATTTAAAATTAGGTATAAGTAGTAGAAGTTTAAAACAACAAGCAAATTGGGCTTAGGATACTTAATTGATGAGGATCATGACAAAAGCAAAAATAATCTTAAAAACTATAATAAAATATTTAACCTTCTTAAATCACACACATGAAAGGTTCTCATTTTATGAGAGAACCTTAAAGGAGGTCAATCTTCTAAAATAAACAAGGAAGACAACCATAAAAATAACATGAAACAGCAAGATTAAAATAACCAACAAAGCGGAGCTTACATCACACAAAAATATCGAAGCATTCGAAGATACAGAAGAGATTTTATAAAAAAGAATTCATGAAGCGACGACGCTATGTTGATCAAAACCTTGTTTATTGAAATTAGTAGAATATGTAAACTGGTCTCGTCTCAAGATCACTGCCCAGCGTATAATTTGCATAATATTATAATGTAGAAGACTTCAAATCATGCGGGACAGCGGGAGCTATTTTTAGACCTATACAAAATATATAATAGGGCCAGTTTTGAGGTAGGTCAGGGCAGGACAATCTTCGTAAAAGTTACCGTTAAATGAGAGAAATACAATACATTCTTAAAGCAACCGAAATGTTTCAAATAAGACGTCTTGAGATTTCAAGACAAATCTTGGTCCTACCATTAATTATAACATTGGATTGTTATCCCTTTATCCTGATTGATAATAAGTCGTATTTCTATTAAGAAGACGGCTTACTTTGGCTTGTGACAAATTGACTTGTAGGTTGAAAGAAATAGTCTGTGTTGATTTTGAAAGCGAGATAGGCTTGCCTTCGAATTTTGGTCTAAAATGTACACCAGTGGATTTTTTTTTAAATTATAGTTAGGCTGGCGTTTGACTACTATCTCACCTGATGGTAAGCGATGATGTGGTCGACGATGAAGCACGCTTGCCTAGAAGTAACTTATTCACTCTTGACTTAAAGACCCCGAGGTTTTAGCTATCGAGAAACACAGACTCCGGCAGGGAATTCCACTCCTTACCTGTACGCATACTGTATAATGAAAGTATTTCCAAAACGTTAAGTGCGTATGGGTGGGATGTCCACCATGTACCGATGGCGCATCGCACGCTATAGCATTCCGAACATTTTAAAATGACTTTGTTCTTATTTTACAGCATTCAGAATCGTTCGATCGAACCACAATTTCTTACGCAGTTAAAACTGGGATCCATTGCAAGCCTCATACCCGATTTTTACTTTTTTATTACGGTTTTTGCTGCAATGCAACTCTGCAAGGCAGGCGTCTATAGTAAACAATCCGGATTTGCTTCTCAACCGGTTTTGTACTTTTTTTTTACTTTTGTTTTTTGTTGAGACACTTAGAGCTTATGATTATAAGCCATACTTGAGGGCTAAGTATTTGGACTAAGGTTTAAACGAAGGCACAGATAAAGGTTAACTTTATCCGCGGAACGGAACCGAACGCGATTGATGTTCTTAGAAAAATAATCAGTTTAATCAGACGAAAAATGCTAGTTACGTAGGCATGGTTTCTTTGTATGGGATCAGGCATCTGAGAACATTGATGCCACAACTCATATGTTGAAAGAAGAACTCAACAGAGAGGAACTGGGGCCGTACCATGACATGTAAAAATTTTAATGGTTCCAGTGTGAGAATCAGCTGGAGCTATAGGTACAATACAAATAGCTCTGTCTCTTTTTCAGTCGCACCGTGATAGTTTTGACACTTCATGGTAAGGCCCCTGAAATTATAATCTCAATAGGAGTTTGAAAAAGGAACGATAGATCATGTCATGAGTCCATTGCGATTGCGACTGAGACTGAGTTTAGTAATTGTTTGATTTTATGGACGCTAAAAAAGTAGCTGTTTTATGATACTACGTTTTATGCATTCACGAATCCTACACCATCGGACTTAATTGTATTTGTTACGTGGTCAGCTTTCCAATATATCGCTATGACCTCGATGCAACCCCAGGCGTTTTGGTAATTAGCCCGTGATGTCATCCGGGCAGGCTTAGTCTGGCCTGCCATTACGGCAACGCTACATAATTTCATTTAGTCTAACGATATAATTTTAAGCACTTTGGCTTACACTATCAGTGATGGAGCAACAGCATGTTGATAAAGGACAGATTAAAAAGTATTTTATGCTGAAACTGGGTTGTCTTTTCTTTGAGTAAAGCTAAATTTTTGGATTATTTTTGGGTATCATACGGCCTTTTACGGTTTTTTGATGGACTGCTTGAAGAGATGAAAGAAAAGTGAGTCAGTGATGGCGTGACGGGGTACGGTATGAAAGAAAAAACGTGAAGATGATGATATGGTCTTTTTGACCATATACTAATATTATAAATACGAAAGCTTTGATGGATGTATGTTTGTTACTCAATAACGCCAGAACAGCTGAACGGATCTGGATGAAATTTGGCACAGAGATAAATTATAGTCTGAAATAGCAGATAGGCTACTTTTCTTCCCGGTATAATGTTCCCATGGGTTAGGAAAATACTTTTTACGCGAACGAACCCGCTGGCATAAGCCAGTTATCCATATACATATTGTGTAGTTGATTTGGTACGTCGTCATAATAATGCTAGTTTCCCATTAATTTATTCTAATTCTAAGCAGTTGAGGTTGTGTATTATTATTGTCAATTATTTCCCTTTACAAACTGTGTTTGATATCCTGTTTGGGCCGTTCAAACCCATATTGAAATACTAACGCGAGAAATATTCCACATTTAAAACATCAACATCTATTGCCCAAGATTGGAGTTCCACGCGTTTATTATTAATAAGAACGAATTAACATCGTAATAATGTCAAAGCCGGGTAATAAATAGCCCGCATGAAGTCATTTTTAATTAGTTCTTGGCCGGTAATTGCCGTCCTTGAAAATGTTCCAATCAATGCCGGGAAAGGCGGGAAGCTGGAAGCTAGACCATAAACAAGTAGAACTGAGTCAAGGTAGGCAGTGAATGAAGATACACTTAATTCGGTATGCCCTTTAAGGTAGATTTAAAATTTGCACACTTCAATCAACATACAGCACATTTTATATTTTTATATTAAACGACCATTCCGCCATTTATTGTTTAGTCATGGATTGTAAGATACTAAAAAGTTATAAAATATAACACGTTTTTCACAAGAAGGTATTTCAGTCATGTAAGCAAGCAATGATTTTATCAGTAACACTTGAAGTAATTGGTAGATAGCTGCGAAGTTATAATTATCGCTAGTTTATTTAACCGCAGCCATTGTAATAATTAGTGAACTTGTAAACATGCCGATATCGATAAATGGTTTACCGAACCTAATCTAATGGCCGATAATCTAACAAAGGCTAGAAGAACTAGAAATTCATCGTTTAGTCATTAACTATTCAGTTAGAATTCACCGTAACTTTGTGGTTATTGAAAATCCGATAAGGATGATGTTTAGCCGCGGTAGCTCGGTTATAACAATACGACTTGTTATTTACGTAGGTGTATGAATATTGATTTAAAGATGGCGGGCTGGACTTTACAAATACAGAACGGCTGTCAAGAGTTTAATCACACTTAATTGACGTGACGAGAAGGTATTGCAATATGTTCAGACGACACGTCCTCTTAGTCATCGTCTGCCTGTCTGTAACCACCTATCACAGGGACAGCACCCAGTCTAACTGGATGGAGATGTATACCAGTAGTATTTTACATGGAGCACAACTGCTTGACCTACACAACTCAGTGACGGGGAAACACGATACCCCTAGTAAGACGTCGGAAATTTACATGGTTCGACTGCCTGAAGGTCTTCTAGGTAAATTCAAATTTGCTACAAAATCACCTCCAATGCAAATTACTCTGCCGGAATCAGAGCCCAGTAAATTGATTGGAGTTGCCAGCCATTAAAAACAAGGCAAACATTTTTATTTTTTAATGGCGTTGCAGTAGCCAACAACCCAACAACAAAAGCGTTTAAAAATTTTCAGAGTTTTTCCACATGTTCCGATTATTTACGAGAGCAGTAGGCTGGCTTAGTGATAAATTCTTAAACGCGCTTCGACTGAATTTCGTTTAACAACATTTATAGCCTTTGGCTTTTCAATTACCTCTTTTATTTGCTAACGCGGGTAACCCAAAAAGTAATAATGGATCAGTATGGCCTTACTTTTAATTAAATTCCTTGGTGATAAACAGACGCCACTTGCATGAGCACACATAGTTCTGTGGAATTCCAGCTCTAATTTTCACATAAAAAGAGCAATATTATATAGCTTTCTGCCAGAAGTTCGTCGAAGCAGACGACAACCTCATAAGATGATCTGAGAGGCCCGTAAAAACGAATTCCTTTTTGTCTATATAACCGAAGAATATACCCAAAATTATGCGCATGTCAGTCAGATTCAGCATAGATAATGATTTGCTTGCGTTCCACGTAGCGACTATAATTCATGGTCAAGTTGACAGGTGGCACTACTTGCCCCCATTCTCAGGATAACATTAGACTTTATCATGAACCAGTTTTCTGATGAAACTACCGTCCAATGAAAGGTTTTTATAGCTATGCTGAGGTTGGTACCTTGGAAGTTCTACAATGACTATTGTCTACAGGAAGCTATTTCTATACCCGGGGATTTTTTACTATAGACAATTAAAATGGCTATCTTAAAATAAATATGACGAATGAATTCTTTTTTTTTTATTAGGTGTCTACAATAGTGACTTCGTCTGTAAAATATTAACTTATTTTTCTCGCTCTTAGTTATTTTTGTAGAAGATTGCAATAGTGCAATTTTATGGTTAAAAGCATAGATTTAGATTTGCTTTTCCAAATTATTTTCTGTTTACGTACAGAAAATAGGTTACGTAATTCTGTTTGGGTCGCGCAATTATTTGAAAGCTCGAAATCTTATGTTAGGTAGGTATCTTTTTCTCATATATATTGGCTGTCCTTTGAGTAAAAGTGAAGGAAGTTCTATATAGGGCATGAACGGAATCTCGGAACGAAATTACCGATATTTCAATTCCGATATTGAGTGATACAATATCGGAATCAGAAAAAAACTTATTTTTGCTCCTTATGAAATGTTGAGCGAGAAAGCGCGGTTAAGTAAGCCCGTTGACTACGATGATGATTAGCAGTGTTCGGATAATCTGTTTACTAATCCGTATACGTATTTACAGTCCCGAGATTGATAAAAATGTTATCTTTAAGAATAAAAGTAAATACACAGTTTCAAACAACTCGTGGTAACAATTAAATTTTCTTTGATTATGCTTTGGATACGGGAATCCACTGGATTTTAGAGGCACGAGATCGGCCAATGTGACGACACTTGGGGAAGGTTTGTTATCAGAAGTGGACGTCTTTCGGGTGAAATGACGAGGATAATGATGAATGCTAAGATAGCTTTTCATAATTTTGAAAGGTCTTTTTCGGAACGAGTAAACTTTATTTCATATTTACAATGTTTTACTTGTTTGGAAACCTCAATAAATTAGCTTAATATTAGCTTAATATTTTTCAGTCTTCTGCTTGTATTGAATACAACAAATTAGTCTATTCGATCACTAATCTGTTGGATAATTAAACTTCCACTACTTGACTGCATAGTCTCTCATCATCATCATCATTATTTCAGCGAAAAGACGTCCACTGCTGAACATAGCGCCCCCGTCCCCCGGAGGCGTCGCCACATTGACCGATACTAATACTGGATGTATAAATCATTATTAATCACTACACTTATCGGGACTACTTTCAGATTGATCGATAAACATTTATTTTCTGGATTTGACATAACTTATATGGTTTCTTGGGAACAAATGTTCAAGTTAGGTAAATAAGCGCGATTTGATTAGAGAGAGACACAATAGAAAATCCTATAATGTCGCGGCATAAACGTGTTTTTTATTGTATTAAATCCAACCTCATACTGAATCTGGGCAATTAACAAAAAAAAATGTGTGATATTTAACGAAAGTGCGCAATTACGATACTGAGATCTAATATCAGTAATCAATATCGGAACTGAAAATTGTCCGATATTACACGCCCTAGTTCTATACTACCTACTTATTTTCACGGTCGGAAAATAATTATGTCAAACTTACCAGCCGAAAGAATGATCGTCATTCTTTCGGCTGGTAAGTTTGCCTAGAAATCCGTATCTACTACTTTTACAAATTCAACGAACAGTATATTATTTCCAAACCCTTTATTTCCCTTTATTTATTTTTAACAAATGCAATGCGGTGCTATCAAGTACCTAATCGGCCGGATGTAAGCAGTATTTATTTTCAACGATCACCGTAATTTTGTCAATGCTTCCGCTGTCATGGCGGCCTTTGTTATTGTATCGAAAATAATAATAATAAACAGTTTATGTTGTTTTATATTTACGTAGCAACAGCAGAATAAAATAATGCTGAGAAGAATTATTAACTTTATGTTGAGCACCTGAACTTAACACGGATGCGATGCGAAAAAACTTAAAAGTTATACCCACTTAACTTTGATCCAGACCCCAGTGTGCCCCAGTCCCGCGGCCTCGGCATCCAAGTTCAGATAATTCATTAAAAACTCCAAATTTGAACTTTATCGCGGTAGAAGAAACCACAGTATGTGGCATACCTACAGATTTCCTGTTTTTAAATTATTATTTTTTGTTTTATTATGTGTTTTCCCTGTAGTATAATTATGTAGTATATATAGACGGTATCATGATTTAAATTCGCGATTATGACGTCGGTGCCACTTTCAATGTTTTTTTTATGTGTGTGTGTTAAGAGTTTTGTTGTAATTAGTGTTGTCTTACCATTGTACGAATTTGTAGGAGTTAAAAACTTAATACTACGGTATTTATTCAAGTATTTATCAAATATTTCGTAGGAGGACTTTATGGGAGCGAGATGGAGGAAATCATAGAATGGGCTTTCTGTGGGAAACCATAAGGTATTTACATTGTTTCCGCACATGGTATCTATATACCCATCGGAATAACGTTCTTACTAAAAACGAACGCTACATGTTTTGTCGAAATTTAACTACTAGGTAGTTCAAAAACTTTAGTAATTCAAAAAGAATGTCCTATTTTAAAATTTTTCGTGTTCAGAATACTACCACTACCAACATAACCAACCTAACATAAAGACATCATAATGTAAATTTTAAAACGCAAAGAGGTAATGCATCGGTCGTCGTGTCCGTGTTCTAGCCAGTAACAATGCCAAGTTCAAAAAAAGTGGTCAAATACGTGCTCAATGCTGGAAACAAAAGATTTCGTAACTGAACTTGAACGCTAAACGCATACAAACAAGCCTACACACTACCTAGTTTTCTTACTGATTTTAGCTAAACAAAATGGCAAAAGGAAGAAAGAGGTAGTCACTGCAGGAATGGTAAATGTTTGACAAACAACCCTTAACTGACTGGTAGACTGACTTGACCGGTAGAGAATGCCTTGCTGCATTAAGTCCGTCTATGTATCACCAATGTACATGAAGTTTAAATAAATAAAAAAATCAATCATTGTGTTTTTCATTCATTGGAAAACTACCCATATTTCGCAAATAAATGATTTGATTTGACGCTATTAAAAGTTTTGCAGTAATATATTTTTTTTTAATTTAGAACCGAGGTCAAGGACATTATGAGACCCGGAACAAAAACTAGTTAAACGACTGCATAAAGCTACGTTATAGCCAATTTATAAGACATAATAGACAATAAAAATTGCAGACATTTTATTTTCCGTTGGAAACCTATAAAATATCACTAAGTGAATAATTCAAGCACACACAATACATAATCAAAACAAATAGTGGGAGAAGGGCGACACTTCAGCTGAGGGAAGTGTATTTATATTGAATTTAGACCGAAAGGTTCACTCAATATTAGCATATTCGCGATTACGCAGCACCTGTGGTTTTGCGAACGACGTTATTTACTTAAGGAACCATGAATGGCGACGTTTTGCCGTCTTTACTACCGACAAACTGTTCAACAACAACATGAAGGGTAAACAGGCTGTTGATTCTATTATTTCCTTGGATTTGAGGCAGAATATCGGATTTCTTGTATTGTGGGCCGTATTCTGACGAAAACTTGAAGGTTTTGTATGAAACTAACCGCCTGAATTTGTATACGGATTATTCGTATTCTGTATTCAATGGATTATGAAACTGATAATAGGAGTTGATATAGGGACAGTCACAAGCGGTACCTATTAATGAAAATACCGGGAGGGGACGCCCTCTAGGACCTACACTGACCTTATTGGTGATATCCTAAAGGTCCGTAAATCCCTAATAAAGCATCCAAAAGGTCAGGTGCGTATTACATGCCGTGATCCAAAGCACGTGTATGTTAGAAAAAAACGTAGGTTTCACTATTTCTTACCCATACACTTTGAGAGGTACTACTAGTGGTTAAACGTTACACTAGCAGGTAGTATAACGATTGACCCCATTAGACAATAACGTTTTTTTTATGATTTCTTAGTTGTCTATGAGATTTGACATTTGAAACTATCATTTTAAGATCAATGATATAAACGAGGATATTAACTAAATTAATGTTTTTGTTTATTTGGAAGCAATTATAAGTGTCTACGAAAATGTTTAGTAAAACGCCTGTAGTTTTTATTAAGTCAGAAAGGCAAGACTTGTTTTTCTCCTAATAGGGAAGGCTAGATACTTCCAAATAGTTTGAATTATTTTTTCAGTTATTTACAAACGTCTTATTAATTATTACTTATCAGTTGAATTTTCTCTCAGATAAAACAGCGGCGATACAACACAAGGTTACCCGGCATTGTCTGTATTATATTTTCGCATAACAGAGCGGGAAAATTTGTACAAAGAGTTGAGTCAGAAAAAAAAACATAGCGACCAAATAAATTTGTATTTTACTACTTCAATTACCGTAACGTAATATGAAGGGACATTGGTTATTAAATATTCAAGAATAATAAATCTTGTGTAGTCTACTCAGTATTGATTCACAATTATTACAGTATTCCCAAAAGCACAAACGCATTAGGCGTAGCACATGGCAAGGCTCTGGAAATAGGCGAGAAAAAAATCAAAGGACAATAGAATAAGAATCTGATGAATGAAGCATATATTCGGAAGAAAATTACTAACGGAGTCGAACGACTAATGAATTATTGGGATAACGGCTTGATGTACTTCTAACAAAGAGAATATAACCACTAGAGAGCTTATAGGCCGATTTCTTCGAAGCACACGAGCACGACTCACTACCGCGGGCCGGGAGACGAGGAAGAACGCGCGGCTGCAATTGGTCAGTTCAAAGTAAGTTGCGTAGGTATGGCTATCGTTAGGGTTGATCAACTCGATTAAGGGAAAATTGTCGATATCGATAAAATGGATTTTAACATTATTAAAAATACTCAATTAAAATCATATAAATATTATTTAATAAAAATCAATCAATTACAAATCTAAATATGTTTGTCGGGGACATAGAGAAACAAAAAGTATTTTTCCAAATCGGTCAAGCCGTCTACGAGTAATCCGGGAACATAATACATAAGAAAATTCGACGAACTGAGAACACCCTCCTTTTTTTAAGTCGGTTAAAAGTAGATAGATATTTTTTCATACATTTTTTATTAAGTTTAATTTTATTATTATCGATATCGACTTCAGCTATTAAAAGTAACAGCACAGATATTTACTAGTATCTTTGTCTAGTGAAAGAGCGAGACTTTTCCAAAAGACATCAACGCGGGACTCAAAATTGTGCTCGTTTACCCCATCCACCATTTTAACTAGATCCCTGCGGTGTCTCATAATCTGATTAAATTAAAAATAATTTTCGTACTGTTTACTTACCGATGAAAAGTTATGCCATCCTTTTTGTAACTAGATGTCTTGGCATGTTTCCCATACCCCTTTACGGCGCATGAGGGCATTTTTATGCGTTATAATTGCAATAAAAAGATAAAACAATTTGTATTTATTTAGCGTGCATACAGGTCTAATAACTGGACACAACTAAAATGGTTACTAGTACCGAAGCCTTTACATAGGCGACAAAATACTAATAGTTTTCGAGCGTCGGGGCACTGTATGCGCCGTCAAGTGGTTATATCGTCGTTGACTTCTAAGTAGGTTTACTCGGCATAATGGATGACCTCGGTAAGTCATGAAAGAAAAAATCACAAACTTTGTTAGTTCTATCAAGCTCACTTATAAAGAAAACTTCAATTCAATTTCATTCTCGAATAACCGTGGAACTAGTAAGTTCTAGCAAGTTGGCAGAAACAGATTTTTTTGTCCAGGCAAAGACAAGGCAAGCGTATTGGATACAGTCTTGAAAGCATTGTATAGTTTTTTGTAAATGGATTCAATTCGTCTCACAGTCTCATACAGTGGGAAAGACAGACATATTGTTTTGCTACTAGATGTTTTCAAGAAGGTTAAAAGACTTCGTATTTTCGTCTCGAGAATATTTTTGGAATAAAGTGAATTACTATGACAGGCAAAGCATCTTTTGATGTTGTATTGACTTCGTTTAGCAAATGGTTTTTTTTTACCAAAAGTTACGAGGTGCTATTTGATAGATATCGGTATCTTTATTGATGGAGTTGAAACAAACTGCCTTGTAGTGGTAGATAATGTTTTGTGGGGACTATTAGATAATTATGGCCTAAATAAAATATCAAGGATACAATAGTAACAACAATCCAGGGTTATTTAACGTTATTTGGCCTCCGCTTAACCGTCACACTTAACGAACGCTGAAGAACCCCATTTATTGGGCCTCGTTGGCTTGTTCTGTTTTCTAAAAGCCCTATTACTTGGTCTAGAAGCCCCATTAGACGACATATGATTGGCAAAATCTTTGAGACAACCACTAACTATCATCTCCATACATTTTGTAGACGGTAATTGTAAGCCATTTCATTATGTCATCAAATATTTAATTGACGTTTCTATTAGGCTTTAATATGTATTTGAACTGAAAATAACAATAGGTTCTAAATCGAGGTTCGTGTTATTCCATCTCCAAAATAAACGATTTTCTTGGGCATTTAATGACCTGTCTACTGAGGCCTTTAAGCCAAGTCGTTCGTTGATTTTGTAATATCAGGATAGAGAAAAAGTGAATCTGTTTATGACGTCTTTCGAAGCTGTCATCTCGGTGGGTGTTAACTTGTCGTGCCGATGCCGTACCGGTAGGAAAACGTGACAGCTAATGTAATCAGACTGTAATATTTGTTTTATGTTGTAATATAAGATTACACGATAATGTATACAAATAGCGCTGTTATTATCATCATGTATGTTTTTAGATTTTGAAACATCGTTAATAGGCGCTTCTGCTAGTCATATTCTGCCTACGATAAAATAGGTTAAACGTGATATGACCTATGATACTTTCGTGTGGATGTCAAGATAGTTTGTTTATTATGCACTCGTGGTCTTCCATTCACATTGTACAAGTATGACTCACACATATTGCTCGAATAGGACGATACTTCGTTTGTATTGTTATTGCGAAAATACTGGTAGCAAAATATAACAAACAACTGAAATAAAGGAAGGTTGGTAGTACGTGTTCTTGAACAAATAATAGTTTAAAAAAACACGCTTTAATAGAAAACCAAACTAAAAAGTAGAAAATAATTTTCAATGAATTTTAAATTTATTGAAAATTATTTTCTACTTTTAAGTTTGGTTTTCTATTAAAGTGTGTTTTTTTAAACATTAATTTATTTTTTACGTTTTAGTTCATTCACTAATCCTGAAGATCCTGGTAAGGATAATGTGACAAACTATTTAAAATAATGCATTGTCATCGGTCCTTGTTAAGTGTGCAAAGTTTCAAATTAATCCGAAGTTTTGAAGGGGTTGAAAATCACGTTTAAAGATTCCGTTACATAAAAACATACATACCAAGCTAAAAAAAAACGTGAAATGCATATAGGCATGAAATGAGCCTAATTCGCGATATGAATCGAATTAATTGATAAAAATATCGCTGTAAGTGAAGTGGAAAGTAGAAATGACAGTTAATTTAAAATAAAACCAGTAAATTACAAAGCAGGAACTTCATTTCGCAATAAACAACGATTACGAATGTCAATTCTTGTCATCAGAGTGCGAAACTGCCAACCTTTCACTTAACCGTAACCTCTGAGCCAACATTCAAAATACCAACATTACAAACCTACAGAAACACTTGAATACATCTCAAAATTATTTGAAAATACCAATGTCTTTATTAATTTACCATTTAAAGTCGTCACAAAGTCCGATGACGTTTCTCATTTTACATGCCGCGATAACTTTGTACGTAAGAAATTGAAAAATCTAATTCATAATCCTAATCAATTACTATGTTACCCGTACACTATAACAACGAGTATCATTCGCAAGCATCAAGTTTAGTTATTATTAAGTATTTTTATAACTGTCAAAACGGGCCTTTTATTTTTTGACAACTTTAAGTACGCATCAATTATTTTTTTTAAGATTTGTCTTGATTTGACATTAACGCGAATTTGACTAGCCCGAAATTAATAGTTTGCTTATTGTTTAGCTTAGTCCAATAAATTTCTCAATTTCTTTGGGTAGTTTTGTTGCGGTAAACTATAGATATCTAGTTGTTACTTGTTAATCTTGCTAAGGCAAAGACAAATCAGTAATGATGACAGTAACATTTCTTGTTACTGTCATCATTACTGATTTGTCTTTGCCTTTAATCATACCTACTTATTAACTTCAGTTGTGAAAAAACCATAGGCTGCCAATATTATTTATACTTTTGCATAACCAATGACATGCCTATTATAATATTATTACGCCACCCCACGCCAGCGGTAGTAAGCCTTTGTAGCAGCAAATACTGAGCAAAGCCAGCATTCAATACATGTAGGTCAGAATTGAGACAAGCCGGCGTCAATAATACTAACAAACGGATTTAGTTTAATGGAAGTTCTTTAGCAAAAAGGTTTCATAAAAGAAAGTAAGCATAGACTTTGAACTTCGCTCTACTTTTGTTAAATTCCGCTATTGAAGTAATAAGATACACAGTCTATTTATTTTTCTGTCGCCAGACGGTTCGTATCAGGCTGTCTAGAAGAATTCCGTCGTATTTTTTGTGTTGTTTAAATAAATGAAGAAATTCTTATCATTTGTAGTCCTTTTGATAAAATTACTTTAGCATTTAAGTTAAGATAATAAAGAAAGAGTGAATTAGTTGACACAGTTAATTAATATTTTTATCGGAATATAGAAACTGTAAAACAAACTGTAACAAGTGAGAGTATTCTGCAAGGCCCAAAAACTGTTTACTTTATATGGGCAAAGTGAAAATGTACGATTGACTTCACAAACCGGTTATCAGTTCTGTTGACATACCATTGAACAAGGCTTCAAGGATAGAAAAATGTTGAACTGAAGCAAAAAATATATTCATTGTATGAGCAATAAAGGCTTTTAATCATACTTAAATATATTAAATGCCATGGCAAAGACACAAGTGAGGCTGAGGTATAAGGGTATAAGTCATACTAGAAAATCTTGACTCATCTAGCTAGATCATCGTCATACTTGCCACGTGCTACAAGCAAATGCGCGATAAATTATTTTTCCTATTCAATCCATGACTGTGCCTGGCATCCATTAGGTGCTGGCAAGTAACAGCAAAAATGTTTGAAAAGTTATCTAACTTCATGCGACTATTCTCAAATTACCAGCTGATTTTTCATTTTTATTACATATAGTATTTCTTTAATTCAGAGCCTTTTCCCTCTAAAATATAGGTATATCTTCTGTGCTTTTCTGAGAGTAGACTGTGGTATGTGGTAATTAGGAAACAATTGATTTTCTATTGTTAAACACCTGATTTAGGTTTCATCACAGTTGAGGGGCTTTTTCTTTTGAAGGCCATTTTTATGCCCAGAGGCTCTAGGATTTTATGTGAAAGCCAGGCAAGCTTGACTGAAGATGACTACTTAATATAATAATAAATTAAAGTGTTGCTATCCGAGCTTACTACAATATTAATCCAACAAAATTATTTACAATCAGGGAGGCAATTAATTACACAGCTCGTTTATCCTATAATGACGCAAATAGAATGTAAAGGAAAATGATTCGGAACTGAAACAATTTTATTTATTAAAAGTTCCAGCAAGCCGGGGTATTCATTAAAATTACCCGTTCCGTGACGTCATTCTTATCGGGCTGATTTATCAGAGCATTTCTTGCGATATTTTCGGTTGAATGAACCTTTGTTTTAGTGTTGCCTTACAAAATAGTCTAACTCTCTGTGAGGAAACTGAATTGGGAATCAGTAGCAATTATCTGTAGACAGTTATAAAGTTACCTAGTAATTATAGTTCCAAAGTTACTCCTTTGTTAACCAATACTATGGCCTAGAAATACCCAGAATAGTTCTTTTGAGTTTGAGAACGAGGGGAAGAATCTAAGTTAGGTATTCCCCCTTTTTAAACTCTTGGTTACTTTACCCTTCGGGGATTATAGGTGATGTTACGTCAAGGAAAATGATTCATCAAATCTCATATGGGAAATATTCAGTCAGTAGGACAGTCTCTTACATCGTGCGTGTATGAAAATGATTTTCTTAAAGATAGATCGCCTAGTATCCATAACGCAAGAGCAGTTGTCAACCATGACTTTCATTTCAGACTCGGGAATCGATTCCCGTGTTGTACTGGCAGAACAAGGTGTGCAGTTTTTAAATTCTCAAGGTTTTTGTGTCTTGTGGTCTTGCTTTCTTATCCCAGTAGTCCCTCGATAACACAAAAAATATCAACCTACCTATCGTCACAAAACATCCGATTTGTTTGGGGTCGGCGACTTCTCTATTAGTCCCCATCAGTTATCCCTAGTACATTAGATTTAATACGTGCATGGTGACCCCTACGCCATTTTTCTTACTTAGCCAAATTGTGTACATTGATTTTAACTTTTTCCTTTATCATTAGTTTATTGTATCGTTCATAACAAGAATAAGCAGAAAATTCAGATTGTGAAACGATTAGATAGAAAATGTATTCATTTTAGTGACGGGATCTCCAGTATGTAGCGCTTTTTAATACTTTAATAAAATGATAAAAGTAAAATTCTTGAATTTTATCTTCATTTCGGACGTAGATTAGATACCTACATTAATTGAATAATCAACTCACTGTCGCAAGACATTGAATATTATCAAAATATTGACATATTTTAACGTTAATTGATGAAACGTATGAATTGATTACACTGGACAACAACTACCTCCTATTGTTTCTAAAGCTATCAACGAAACTCAGTGTTACTTACAAGGCTACATTTTTATCAGAATGTTGTCATTAGGAAGTACTTCTAACATTTGTCTAATGATAAAATCTTGGGACTCACTAGAATCACTAATACAATGACTTGTATCGACAACAGTAGGGCAACACCTTCCAATGTCGCCAGAGACACTGTAAAAGTGTAAAACTTCCGTTAACGTTTATCAAATAGGTCTTGTTCAACAGAAACAAGTGCTGGCACATTAGTCACTAGCTGATAACACAGGCTTATCGGTCGCGCTACCTCAGCCATCGCGCTGGCGTAAAAATCAATAATTGATGTCTTTGCCACATCAGCCATACTAAAACAAAGTGCTTCTGCACGCTGACTCGACCATTCGACCATAAAGGAGGGAATACGATATGTCAGCGATATATCGTTGCTCCCGCCTTAGGACTCTGACCCCTCCATCGTAAACTAGACTGAGTGAAAGGATTGTCGACCTAATAAAAATGCTATTATTGATGATAACCTGTCATCTAGTACATCCACATTTAACCCCTGGCTTTTGCAGTATCTGTCTTTGTAAACCCTCAATTTCCATGCGAAACGTGACTTCAAATAATCCGTTAGATATCGCAGGCAGGATAAGTACTACTTACCTATTTGTGATTAATGTGACTCAGTGATACCGTGCATTTGGCGTTGGTAAAGTAACGTGGCATTTGCAAATGCCTGTATCAGTCGCAAAGTGTATGAAGAATCATTATTTTACCTCAATAACATACAAACGAGAGTAGAGTCTCAGGAATACTACCATCAAGGTCCGAAGAATTCGTAGTAACAGCAAAACAGCAGAAGATCTCAGGAAGACAGGATCAAAACACACGGCGAAAGGCAGACAGGGCTTCTGCTCAGCAGAAGATGAAAGAAGGCTGAAAAGAAGGTGTTCTACTCCATGCTACTTTAATTATTGAGTCAACTTCCAGTCTAACTACCCAAAATAGAGAGCAGTGTACAGTGTACAGAGGTAGTTTAAAGTTTCAGAGCCGCGTCTAAATAATTTTATTATGACAGCATGCCCAACACATTTAGGACAACATTTAACTTCGTTAGAAAGTTATAATTAGATCCAGTCTAGACCATCCAGTTACCAAACAATTACTATTCTGGCGTGACCTTCAGTTGCCATGGTCTAGTTGATGGACAATTATGGTATCTTATAACTTGAGTTATTTATTGTTATATCGCAGTTCTATTGTGTGACCATTGTAATTAGGCCTTTTATTTTTAAATAGATTCAATAATTTTGTTACCCAGCCAGGCAGGCGTTTGAATTTGTGTACCTCATCACCACTGCACTCAAAAATGTGAAGGAAAACCTCGTGAGGAAACCGGCATTCTGCATTGGGCCCGAGTGGTAAATTACGGCCTCTCAAGAGACCCGGCTCTGTCTCACTAGTGGGAACGTCATAGGCTGATTATGTTTATGCAATAATTTTACATGATCAACCATAATTCTTAAATATAGACCACCGTCGAAGTCAGATATTCTGATTTTATTAAACGGCTCAATATAATGATGGCCTACAAATCCCAGTTTTTTTTTAGTACAGTTCTTGCAACAGGGCTTACCGCTCTCTACAGTTGAAGTTTATAAAACTTTACGAAGTTCTTTCATAATAATCTGGAAGATGAAAGTAATAAATATGGGCCAACTTTACCAGTGTTTAACGCGGCTTTTTGTATTCCTAATTGGAAAGATGATCCTTTTCTAATAAAAGATTTAGGCTAAGGGTTTGTCGAAGACGTTTTCGTGTTCTGTTTTTGTTTTTAAACCACGTTATTATATATTTGTTGAAACATAAAAGAGCATAGACAATAAGAGATAGTAATGACAGTAGTAAGATGCCATCAGCTGGGTTTCCACCTTCAGCATGTGAATTCTACTATTTTAACGTTGCTAAGAACTGGTGAAACCCACCTCCATTGACAAGCACATACTTGTAGACAATGCCAGTGATTCATGTCGTGTGCAACAAACCTGCATCGAGAGATAAAACAATAGACTGCGCGCGCGCCGGTGAATTCAATCAGCGACGTTCAGCTGGATTGATTCAGGAAATCAATCATTACGATTATTATTTTAAAGTATTTCTTTCAGCTGTACGTTCGGTTTGAATGATTTGGTTTTCTGCTTAGAACTTTTCACGTGACAATGGAATTGTTCACAGCTCACAACTTGACAATAGTTGTTGAATCACGAAGTGACTTTTCATAAACAAAATTAGCTAGATTTTAGAGAAAATTATGTATTTAAACAAGGTAAATCTTGATAAATATGAAGAATTTGTGTTGAATTCGAAGAATTTACTTTGTATGGACAAGCGATGTAACGATATTTTAGTTTAATGAGAGATGTTATCTACGCATAGTTGAATTCCGTGACTACTTTTAAAGAATTTTGAAAACAATGATGTTATTTTTACAGTAGTATTTTATGAAACGTCCGATGTTCTGTACGAGCTACTGCTAATGAAGCCACGCAATTACGGTACTAAAACAGAGCCAATAAATGGCAAAATAAGGCAAGCAATGGCATTTTTCTAAAGAAATAGAAAAACAATCATCAAGATATGCGACCAAAATGATGATATGGTTCATTAGTACCTATTTACTTTTTAATTTAATGCTAAGCATCATTCGAATATGCATTTAACATTCAAATAAGAAATCCACGCAAAAAATACGAATTCAACAAAGAATGACTCAAATCAAGGTCACCATGCTGCTGTGCAATTACGTAATAATTGCTGGAGTGCGGTGTGGGAGGTTGTCTGGCTGGCCATTGGCGAAATAGTGTTGCCAAGATACGTTCTGCCTGAATAAGCGACTAGAAATCTTCTACAAATAAGTAAAACGTGATTTAGATTTAATTCAACATCGATTAGCTGTTAAAATTTTACCCGCCATTTTATGACGTTCCATTGTTTTTTTCTCTCAAGCGGTCCTATTGAATCAAGGCCTTGGAAGGAGGTCTGTTGTAAAAAAGATAACATAATAGGGGTTCCTATGGTACTTCAGAGAACAATATAGGGCAAGGAAATTGCGAGAGACGAAAAAGCGTTAAGGAATCTGGAATTTCTGGAACTTTCTTGAACGCGAAAGGCTGATGAGATCGTAAGTCCTTATATATAGATTACGGCTATTCAGGTCACAAAAGCTATTCAAACATTATTAAAGGTTCAGACTTTAGACAGAATACAAGCAAGAGTTAAGTACCCGAATAATTTTAGTTTGCTAAAGCCAAGGTCCGTGATCGCATCAGTTACGTTTCATGCAATCATATTGAGATTGGCGGCCATTGTAAGTTAAATACAAGTTATGTAATTATTCAGTTAAATAAGTAATGATTCGTCAAAGCCGAAATACCAGCCAAATACAGAAACTACTACTTGCACTATCGAGGCAAAAAATACAACCGTCTGCTCTTAACTAACAGGATTAAATGAATATGGATGTTTCAAAAAGCATTTCGTCGGAGCATTGAGGGAGCATCGGATGGCAATGACACTGCAGCGACGGAACCAACGTCACGGAAAATAAAACAGACAACTTCTTATCTCTTCATTTATTTACCTGGGATCTAGAAGACTTCATTATTTTCCTTTGTCGTTCCACCGAGATTGAACATTCTGATTAAAATCTCGGTAATGTGAAAAAGATTTTAGTACCTCCCCAAAAAATCTCTCAAATTACTTATTAGGATTTCTATTATTAGAATTGATTTTATCTCGGATTTTCTTTAACTATCTGACCTTTGACGTAGAATAGATTAATGAACCGAAATCTTCTCGATTAGTATGTCAAGATCACGACCGATAGTGTTGTAGATTAAAGGACATTGAAACACTTTAAAATAATATGAAGCGACGAAGATGAAATTGAACATTTGCCATTGTGCCTCATTGGGCAGAAAAACATGACAGACTCAATCGAGTGGTAAACGGCGTGCAAAATGAGTTAAGTCGAAGTGCATCACTGAATTCCACGAAAGCTATTCAGTATTTCCAATCAGTCACGTAGCTATGTGGAAATGATTCCAAAAACGTCAAGTCGTAACGTATCATGAACAAATATTTGAAATCCGAACACCGAATATATGCGGGCTACGCCTATAGTTCATAAAAAGGTCCAAAAGTACATGGATAGAATTAAGCTGTTTTATTTATTTCTCTCTAAAATTTATTTATCTTTAGCTGTTTTATGTGTAAGAAAACTACAACTAAAACCCAATATTGCCCACACATCAAAGGCCAAAGAAGCTCGACAGATTGGCTAGCACAACTTTCGCGGTTTCTATCAAGAAAGTTATAGCTTCTTCCAACAATTCCAACTTTAATGTCTGTGATATATTTTGTTCTTGAAACTTTTTATCAATTCTTTTATAGTTCTAAGTACCAATCGACACGGTTGAAGTTTTTGGAAGCAGTGTCAGTGTCTACTTTTTATACCTAAGTAATTAACGGACTGATAGTAATATTTGTTATTGAATCCTTATTAGCCTGATCAGTTTTGTAAGAGGTTACAACGGCATTATTTCGCTATGGTGAAGCGACAGTGATATCCGGAGTTACACCATCGTAATACATTCAACAATCAGTCTGCTAATGAACATAGCCTTATGTGGAAGCCCTGAATTCAGCGCGCAATTAAATGAAGCTATTAACTTAATAAACATATTAAAAACGAGGATATTATTAACATTATTTGAACAGGAAAATAATAACAACTACAGCATATGGTTTAGTTTAAGAACGTGCTGCTTGGTTACAAATAATATCAATATTGAAAGATGACGTAATTTTAATATTTCTCGTATGTGGTCCTACTGTTGTGTCTATTGCTCATCCGAGTTTAGCCGCGATAATTTTATAATGTTTGTTTTAATTAATTTAAAGTAACCAGGCGGGTTTTCAAGTTCAAGTAGTTTTAGAAGCTAATTTGCTGTAAACTAGCAAACAATGCTATGAGAACATAGTCAGAGGCAGTTTAGAATTAGCAGTTAGAACCTAGTTGCTAACTAGATTTTAGTTACTCGGTCGAGTCAAAAGTTATAGGGTTAGAATTAATTTCTTTATAATGTTTTTTAAGAGTTATTGACAAAAAACTCAAACCCAAGATACATGGTGCTCAACAGAGAGCAATTTGAAGTTCCGCGTCGCCGTCGTTTTGTTTACACGCCTAAACAAACGCTTGCCCTATTAAAGCAAGGTCATTGCACGAATTAGCGGACCGTTAAACAACAAAAGCTCAAGAGTTAATAAGCTTCCGGAAAGACACTTTGTTTTCGCGAACCTTCGTCATGACAGCCTCCGTTTTAGTTTTAAACAATGACCAATCATGGAAATTAAAATGACGTTAAAATGTCACGCCATTGATGTCTATGTTTAAACTGCAAAAGGTACTGATAAAACACGATTACCGCGAACCAGTAAATAACGGCTTCAGAGTAATGCTTGGTTACAAGTTGATAGTCCATTGCCTATGAACATTTTGCTATTATTTTTGTCTGAAGCATTTGGAGATTTTGTTTTTCTTTGTCAGATCTGTTTAATATCTAGCGTCTCTAGGTACTCAGATTATGCTGAAAATTAGCGCTATTCAGATGTCAATGTATTACATATTAAGAGAAATAAATATTTTAAGATGGTATGGTTTTTTATATTTAATCATTTACATACATTATTTCATTCTACGAAGGGATCAACATGATTTGAAATGCTAAAACATAACTGTATTATCAGATTATCATTTTGTTCTTAAATACGTTGACCCTTGCCATTAAAAGGGGGCATAAAAACTATAACCGAACCGACAAATGTTACGATTTTTATTGACTGTTTTAAGTCAACAAATATCATCTGAAACTCATATATTGTCAAACCTATAACTAGGTAGTTACAGCAGGTAACTTCAAAATGTCATAGAATAATGAATATGAATACTTGAGAGATTATTGTAGCATTACGGTTTAATGTGTACCTTTTATAATGGGATCTCTATTTCAGTTGATGAATTTTAATTAGTAGAAGTCCTTTAATTAAGTAATGATACTTATCAATTAGTTAGGTTTATCTAGTTTTTTAGATTTAATGAATTGAGCGTCGACTAGGCACAAAGGCAGCCAGAGGACGCACAGAATATCTACCTATAATACCAGTATATCATCATTTGAAACATTTCCAATTTACAATTTTTACCTACAAGTTCTCTAAATATGTTACTCTATTTATATATTTTACTTTTCTCATTTTTATACAAAATATGTTCTTTTAGCTATGGACAGGAGACATCTTTGCAGATGATCTTAATCTTTATATCTCAATTGGCTACTTTTTTACTAACTATTGGCTTATCTAAGTGGAATATTATTATTTTGAGGCAAGTTATGACAACATCAAAATCCCGACGCAATTATTATGACTGTGAAGTATGACTCATTCAAAGCAATACGAAATTTAGCTCCTAACGCGACCTATTGTGTGATGCTCCGCTTGGAACATGAAAACATAGTATTTAACAACGATTTCATTGATTTTATTCAGACAAATATGTACACACCCCAGCGGCGACTCCAAACCATACAAAAATATAATACAAAGCTTAAAAAAACACGGTGATTAAGCTGTATCGACGTGGGAATGTATCGGTGTCGTCGGCGTAACGTTAGGAATCACGGTCACTCACTCGAGTTAGCTTTGGTACCTCGTAAATGCACGGGTCGCTGTCGCTGAGCACAGCACTGAGAGTCAAACGCTGGCCGCGCGGCCGGCCCGGCCCGCCAGCTAGAGCGCAGCGGACTCGGGCGCCATGAGCGGCGACAGCGGCCCGGCCACGCGTCGCCCGCGCTCCAGCTCGAAGCGCAGGTCGGGCGGCGCACGGCTGCGGGCGCCATCTTCAGGCAGGAAGGCCGCCACCAGCAGCGCGCAGATAACCAGCAGCGCCCCAAGCACGAAGGGCGGCCCAGGCACCATACGCACGTACTTTTCCTGCGCCGGCTTGCCCGCCACCGCATGCTCCTCGTTCAGGTCCACGTGGAACAGGTAGAAGATCACGCCGAACATGGCGGGGCCCAGCCCGTTGCACAGTCCGCGCACGCCCGTCACCATGCCCTGCACCACGCCCTGCCGGTCTGCCCGGCTGTTCACTGACACATATGCACTGATAGCCGGATATGTGACCGAGCCCAGGGCAGCCAGCACTCCAGCGGCCCACATCATCCACGTACGGCTACCGAAGCCGTACCACATGAGCTGGAGCATCTCAAACAGTAGTCCCACCATAATAGTGTGCTTTGCTCCAAGCGATCTCATCAAGAATCCGAGAACAACTTGTACACCAATACTGAGCACTCCTACAATTGCAATAAATATTGCCACTTGGACTACACCGAAGCCCATCACTAACTTCAAGTACACAAATATGCATGAATACTGTCCGGCCTCCGGTAAGTATGAGAGGAACACTGCCACACACAACATTAGCACTGTACGTTCCGCACCAACTTTCTTCAAGGCTGCGAAAGGGTCTGCTTGCTCCCAGCTGATAGCGGGACCCCAACCACTGGGTCTAACCTTCTCAGGGAGACTCTCAGGCACTGCAACCATGATGAAGAACACGTCTAGGATGGCGACGGCGGTGGCGGCGGCCACCACTAGCGCTTCGCCATACAGGTCCATCAAGTAAGCTCCCAGCGCGGGTGAAATCACCATGCTAGCCGCGAAGGTGGCGGACACGAGCCCGTAAGCGCGCGAGCGCTCCGCCTCCGTGGTGACGTCCGCCACGTACGCGAACACGATGGAGAACGTGACGGCGAACACTCCGCTGATGCTGATCATCGCGAAGAACCACCATGTGTTGATGGTCATGAGCGGGATGGGAGCGCACGTGAAGAACACCGTCACCAGCAGGAAGAACTTGCGGCCCCACACGTCGGACAGCGCGCCGATCAGAGGCGCTGACAGGAACGACAGGATGCCCTTGATACCCATTATTAAACCGTTCATCAAGAACGTGTGATCTGGGAACGTAACGTTCAGCACCGAAATGATCGGCATCGTGAGCAGTCCCCACGCGAAGAACTCCAGGAATATCACCACCAGAGCGTGGAACACGGAGGGCTCGCCGATGCCAGACATTGTCATAATCCCGTCTTTCATAACAGTTTTTCTATTCCGTATCACCATTTCTACTTCAGTTTTTGTGGTTTTCGTGGGCGTCATTTAAGATTTATACGATTGATTTTCCTACAGAACTACTTATATTAGAGACATTATGGAAACCTAAGCACTACATGGAGGAAAACTTGATAAAAACGAGCAAGTAGTAGCAACGTCAAAAATTCACTGGAAAATTGAAAAACAATTCGATATTCGTGTTGCCACTTACAAGGTATCAAAATAAAACCTAATCCGTTTAAAAAGAGATAGAAAATGTGTATATTTTGATGAGTGAAATTTAGAATACGTTGAAAACTAAGAACATTAATATTTAGTATTTTTGTATATGTTAAATGATAATTTGAAGAATTATCAGATATTATAGTTTTCAGGTATGATATGAAATTATACCATAGTTAGCCTGTGCCAATAAAATGGCAATACAATAAAAAACCAGAGATTAGTTATTTATTTTTATAACATTTTTAATCATTATTTTATGTTTCGTATAGTATCACCTTCACTTTTAACATCATACTAGCAAGATGATTTGGTATTTATTGTTTTTTTTGTCACTTTTCTAAAAGCTACAAATTTGTGATTTTAGGCTTAGTACGCACAGCGGTTTTATTCGCACGATTATGCGAATATTTTAAGCTCATGAACAGGTAGAAAAAGACAAAAATCACGCGGTATTTTATCCGCAGTGCCGCAGTGAGCTTTTTATAATCTATAGGCTCGCGTTTGACCACTATCCCGCCTGATGTTAAGCGATGATGTGGTCTACGGTGAAGCACGCACGTCTAGAAGAAACCTATTCATTTTTGACTTAAAGACCACAAGTTTGTAGCTATCAGGGAACAAAGACTACGGAAGGGAGTTCTACTCCTTAGGTGTGCGCACAATGAAAGTATTAGCAAAACGCTTTGTGCGTATGGGAGGGATGTCCACCATGTACCGATGACGCATCGCCGTACGTCTTGCAGTCCGATGATGGAAAGGGCTAGGTGGAATCCACAGGGAATCAAATTGTGCAGTTCCGTCGCACACTCCCCGAACTCGGCTATGAACTCGGCTTCGATGTTCGAGGAATCGAGGCTCTGCCGCGTCCAATGCATCGCGCGTGTTAGTTATCATTCAGTACGCATATAAAAATTGGCATGAATACAAATCCGCGTGCTACGCCTTACAAGGGCCAAAACCGCTCAATCGATTATATGGCATAGACAATAGTTGACACTACTTTAGTATATTGTCTTTGTTGTCAAATGTTGCCAGAATGTAACTTTTATTACATTTACATTACTTTTGACCTTCTCATGTAACCTCCATGTATGGCGATTCAAAATGTAACTTTTACTTTACTTTTAGGACTTAATAAAAAATACTGAAATATTATCCAGCAAACAAGTTTTCGTTCGTCACGTTGTCGCACTTGACTTTGTGACACTCAAATTGACGTATTGCATATTCACTCACTCACGTGTATTTCCAATTATTTCATCCCGCTTACTCCGGCGAACGAGTGAGCGTATTACAGTTGTTTACCACATAAATTAAGGTAAATAGGTTATGTAACTTTTATCGTGAAATTGTACCTTTTTGGAATGTCTCATGTAATATTTGTCTATCTGCCACTGGCAACACTGGTGTTGTCAAATCTGAAAGAAAGAGGAGGCGTCGACGGCTACATTTTACAAATTAAATCATTTTAATTTCATAGTTACAAAATGGTAAATATTTAAATTTATTCTTGTTACGTTTAATACAATCTCCTCAAACAGACATTTAATTTGATGTGCATAATTCACAGATTCGCTTCATACTGATCCAAAACCGTGCGGGGAAAACTAGATTGGCAAAATGGTACATGAACTTCGATGATGACGAGAAACAGAAACTCATCGAGGAGGTGCACGCTGTGGTAACCGTCAGGGACGCTAAGCACACCAATTTCGTTGAGGTAAGCTGCACCAAAATCTCGAAAAGAGACCCACAATACCAATCGTACCCTACCTTGAAATTTCTTCATACCGGATTTTGTTACAGTTCAGGAACTTCAAAATAGTATACAGAAGATACGCGGGACTGTACTTCTGTATATGCGTGGACGTGAACGACAATAACCTGTGCTATCTGGAGGCTATACATAATTTCGTAGAGGTCCTCAATGAATACTTCCACAACGTCTGTGAATTGGACCTGGTGTTCAACTTCTACAAGGTAAATAAATCTACAGTAATAAGATAATAATTATGTTAAATCATGCAAAATTCCTTTGACCACATTCTTAATAAGTATTGTAACTTGGCAAAGGAATTCTGATACATCCTGCCATTCAAATTATTCACAAAACATTATGAGAATCCAATCAGAATTTTTCTCATCCCTGCATCAATCTAACCTGCCTCCCTTTTTTTTTATTAAATAGCTCTATGTGAAATAATTAAAAACCCTTTTTACAGTGGTTATGCACTACATGTCTGTGTCCGTGATTCTAGTTCTGATTTAAAAGTGTTCTGAATTGTGACAAATTATGACGGATAGAGTTCGTTCAAAAGTTTCCCTAAAAGAAGTACTGCAGGTACTTTGGATTGGATGTAGTGCACCTTTGCCCAGCAGGACCAGAAATGGCTAGGAAAAAAAATTGCATGTTAGATGACAAAATTTTTGTAAATGCCATTATTTCTAACATAATTCTATACTTTTCCAGGTATACACAGTGGTGGACGAGATGTTCTTAGCAGGAGAGATACGAGAGACGTCGCAGACTAAAGTTCTGAAGCAGCTGCTCATGCTCAACTCTTTAGAGTAACTGTACATAGTCACATAGCGAGCACATAGCCAGGAATACCATACCGTAAAATACATGAAGTTATTGGCACATTAGGACATGCCTCAAACAATCTGCCTCTAGTAAAGACTATGAAATACTTGTAAAAAAGGATTAGGTAGTATGGAGAATACTAATATTTACTTGAAGTCTGCCTATCTGACCTCCACACCTTAGTAATTTTTCAACAGATTAATACTCCTTTATTGAGGTGTGAAAGCAATTTCATTGTTGATAATGAAGTCCCTTTTCACTTAGAAAGTTGCACTGGGTGTACACAATGATGGCTTGATAAAAAACTATGTATGAATACCAAGTGGTATTTTAAAGTAACTTTATGTAGAAAAGCTGCTTAATCTGACTTTTCTATGAAATCTTGGCTATGTCTATATTTAGTGTAAGTTGTTTGCAATATATTTATGAAAACTGCAGTAATAGACTACTACAATATTCTAACTCAATAAAAAAAAGTATTTGCAAGACTTGTCTATGCCTTAGAATGTATGCAATGTATGTTAACTATTAAGTTACCAATAAGAATAAATATATGAAAGATCTGAATACAAAATCTTGGTTACAAAAGTATTCAAAAATTACTGCAGTATTCATAAAAAACTATTTAAATATGTTACAAATCATATTATATTGTTATTTACTAAGTTTGTATAAAGAATACTCATTCATTCCATCTTAGAAGAATATTGTACTATGAGCACATGAAATTAAATATGTTTAACTTAAGTGCGTCGTGTGCATCTAGTGCTGTGACAGCAACAGTCCAGCGAGGTGCACAGTTAAGTTGACCGTGTAGTATGTCGCATTTAGAATATGAATTCAACTTGTAGAAATGTTCACTGTTTGTGAAGGAGTGGTATGGAGTAGTATTTATTTATTCATTCATCATTTTAAAATTCTTATGTAAATTAATAATGGATTTTTGTGTATATCAAGTATATTACACAAAGGCAAACCATATTAATATTTGCCAAACAGGTTTGGATTCAAACCTCTGCATCGCTTTTCAACACGCGAGCTGATCAATAATAATAAAAGCCTTCATAGTTACGATGCTCTCAAGTTATAAAGATGAAAATGGTTTGAAAGTATGTATTTATTGGAGGTACTCCAATAAATACATACTTTCAACCATTCATGAGATCATAATGTATATAAAGTGTAATTATAAGCATTGTTTATTGGTGTATATTAGATTAAATAAAATTATTGCTTATTTAGAAGACATTTATTGTTTTTTTTTTTCGACTGTCTCAATGGTTGCAATTGCTGTTCAATGCTCGGGTTGTGCAGAGTTAGTAGGTTTTCCATCTGGAATTTATCAGTAGCAGACCATAGTCTGAATTTGTGCAAGCATAGCAATATGGTCGCCCCACAGGCTTCATATCAGTTTTAACACGCTTTTATTAGTTTTTATGTAAGTATTTATGAATTTATGTAACGGAATCTTTGAACGTGATTTTCACTTTCTTCAAAACGTCGGATTAGTTTGAAACACACTTATAAAGGACCGATGACAATGCAATAATTTAAATAGTTTGTCTCATTATCTTAACCGCAGCCTTATTGCGTAATGAATTCGGAAAGAAAGGGCAACAAATCAATCTGCCTAGCCTTTTCCAAACTATATTGGGGTCGGCTTCCAGTCTTACCGGATTCAGCTGAGCACTAGTGTTTTACGTGAAGCGACTGCCTATCTGACCTCCACAACCCAGTAACTGGGTAACACGGTACCCCTTGGCAAGACTGGTGTCAGATCTCAAGCTTCTGACTACCAGTAACGACTGTCAATTCAAATGACAGCCGGGACCAACGGCTTAACGTGCTTTCCGAGACACGGAGGAAACCCGATATTTTGAAAATGGTCACCCATCCACGGACCGACCTCCTCAAGCCTTGCTTAACCTTGAAGATCGACCCGTGCGGCTGTTATTATTTAGCCACGAGCTCCTCAAAAGAACCAAGGGCAACGAGTATGAAAAATCGACCATTCACATAGAGGGAAAGCCACATCGCGTCTTTCATCTTGCATGTGTTTTTTTTTTTAATATTTAATAGGCTTGCGCTTGACCACTATTGATTGGTCGATCTGCTCTTTCAGAATTCATTACGCAATAAGGCTGCAGGATCTTCAGGCTTAGCAATTGAACTAAAAAGTAAAAAAAAAAACATTTGTTAAAAAAAACTAAAAAACACGCTTTAATAGAAAACCAAACTAAAAAAGAGAAAATAATTTTCAATAAATTTAATTTATAATATAGAATAGTCTAATTTTCATTTCATTTTTTTTCATTTCATTTCATTTAATCATTTGTAGACATAGGTAACATTAGGTCTTAAATAACATTTTTGCCGCTATGTTAGCCAAAAATAGCATACAAGTATATCACAATTAGATTAATAAATAAGATTCATTCATTATTATTACAAAATGTCAATACAATTATTAATACATAGTTACAGCACATAAAATTATAAATTTGAAATGTCACAATATTAAACAAGAACAATGTCATATAATTCATACACAATGTCAATACAATTATTAAAAATTACAGCACATAAAATTATAAATTTGAAATGTCACAATATTAAATAAGTACAATGTCATATAATCCATTTTTTTGTCATATCTTATCTTCTAAGTATTCAGTGACACTGTAATAGGCCTTAGAAATCAAAAGCTTTTTCAAAGTACTTTTAAAAACATTCAAAGATTTCAAGAATTTCAAAAAAAAAATGTTGTAAACAAGCGTGGGGTGCTCTATAAGACATTTTCAAAATGACTACTTTTACCAATATCTGCCAACAAAATGTTATAACAATTGACATCAAAACACCCCACGCTTTTTTACTACACACACAAAAAATCATTACCCTGGACCACGTACTTACAGTTATTTCAAACACTAAAAACTGCCAAGCTTACAGAAACCCTCGAGTAAAACCTCTGACACCAATCGCAATCGCATTGCTCTCACACAACGGTCTCTCTAGACCCCGACCTCCACCAGAATCCACTGGTACGGTCAAACATAATACGGTCGATAGACTGAATTACTCGACATCCCAAGCTTACTCGTCATCATCAAAATCCTTTTTACCCGACTGCCGAAGAAGGGTAATGTGTTTATCAGTTTATGTATGTATGTATGTTTGTTCCTGTGTGGCGTTCTAGAGACCAAACGTTACAGCCAAACGCGTTGGCCGATTTTGATGGTTCTTACGTCCATCGATTCGTCTTAACCCTGCGAGTGTCACTGGCTACATAAAAATTGGAAAATAGCAAAATGGCGGATATTGGGTGCCATATTGTTGGGACCCAAATTTTTTTTTCTTACATATCTATCGTGTGGAGTATCAAAATAAAGGGTTTTAAGAGGTGATTTCAAAAATATATCACACTTATATGTTTAAATGTACCTAATTCGAAAAAAAAATACTAAAAAGTTATAAATAAAAAAAAGGTGATTCAAAAAATCAAAAAACCCGACTACTTGAAAAGCGAACTAAAAAGACGTAAACAAGGAGAAAATCATACTGTGCAGTTGGAGGATACATAATATGGTTTTGGTCAGCCAGCTCGCGAATATGTAACCTCCGACTGCACAGCATGATTTTCTCCTTGTTTTTCACTTTTTTTTTATAGTCACAATATTCTTAATTTAGATTTATAGAAAATCATATTCTAATTTTTAGTTTTGTTTTCTATTAAAGCGTGTTTTTTAGTATTTTTTTGCAACTTACATTACCTTAATAACCCGAAAATAAAATAAAACAAATATGTTCAAAACAAGATTTATTTAAAAAAACGTATGTATAAATACAAAATGGCATAAAAAACCTTTTAGATTCTAATTTATAATATTATCTTTTCCTAATTACAACACTATTTTACAGAGCAAAAACAAATCATTCTCTCTAACAGTAAAAAAAGAAATACCATTTTTTATTTTCAATAGTTGTCAGTTCAAGATTTTTTCCTTCGCGAAGCTTTTCTAACCCCGGCCATAGAATAAAAAAGAAGGGTCACTTCGCGCAACAATTTATAGAAATAACGACTCTTGCTGCTAAGCAACAAAGTGCAATTCAGCTCGCTTAAGCGCTCAATGTCTAACACGAAATTCACTTAACCGTTGCCGCTCTCTTCTAACAATCGCTACAATGTTGGTCAAAGAGGACAAGGTAGAGGCACGTCATCAAAATCGTAGTAAAATACATAAACATTATTAATAATTATTGACAATCATTCAATGTTTCCGTTTACGCATGTCTTAATTACCAAACTATTACATTTACTGCATATACCTACCACGTATGAATACTCACGAGCCTACCTACCTGCCTACTGCCTACGATACCTGCAACCCACGAGCGCGTGTCGTGTGGCTCATTCTATAGTAATTTAAATTGAAATGATTGACGCATCGCAAAATGCAACATTTGCGTACAAACGTTTTTTATGTCCAATTCATTCTTATAATCTCATTCAGAAACATGACATTTGTTCATACTTCCGTAAGATGAAATCTTCTGGCACTGGAGATGGGCAAACTGGGTTTTCATCATCATCGTCATATAAGCCGAAAGACGTCCACTGCTGGACATAGGCCTCCCCAAGCCAAGTCAACTGGGTTTTAACCCATCTTTATTTATTTAGAATAATAATATCGTCAATAGTTTCTTAAAGTAATGTCCATCAAGGCGCACAGTAAACTGGGTCTTATCTCGAGCGACATAAGGCCGTGTTTACTCCCACTCCCAGTCGTGTAGTATGGGCGAGAACATCCACTCGTCGGGATGCCCCATGTGAGATATTGTGGACTCCAAGTCGAATGAACTCCATCTGGGGACAAATATGAATGGTAGATAATAATAATCATTTATTGACCTTTACTCATATTTTTTCTTATAATTTACTTTTTAAATATTTTTATATAAAAAAAAAAATACAAAAAACATTAAAATAGAGACCCACCGGTCCAAGCTACAGGCGGTCAGGGCTCCAGAGAGAGGAACCTCCGAAAAATACGAGCCGTGTCCAGAAGTACTGCTTTTTGAATCAAGCCCTTGATCCAGCCGTCTAACGAGAGCCTCCTAAGGTGTTTGTTGAGGCTCATGTCTATAAGGCAAGATACTTGATTTGCTTATCTTTCTCGGATTTCAAGAGGTTCCCATCATGCGGGACAGCTATGTCAACAATCATTGTACGCCTCTCGATTCGGTCTACCACCACTATTTCAAGCTTATTAGCGTTGATAGACCTGTCAGTGATGATGGACCGATCCTAGTACAATGTGATATTGCCATTCTCGAGAACTGGGTCGGGCACATACCTGTAGTACGGTACCTCCGATGCCACTTGAGTATATTACAGAGCAAGTTGCTGATGGATAATCCCAGCTACAAGGTAGTGCCTATGCATACTTGTAGAACCTTCGTTAGCTAGATGAGAACAAACAGATAATTTGGCGGACTGATTCACCCGGGCGGTGACATGCCCAGATGTCAACCGTGCCATCGTTCACAATAAATCGCTGATAGTTATTCGTCATGATAACTTCGTCCATAACTGCACAGATAAAACCTTCGGTTTCCCCAATGAGGTCACCGAAACGCAGCCTCGGCCCCCACACTTCCGCGGGATACACAATCTCATGACCGACGATCGTGGGTGATGCATTCGATATGCAGTCAGCAGTGTACGGGCCCGTCTATCCAGGGCGTCAAGTTCCGTTTGAGTCCATTTGAGTATGTCGAAAATAGTTCATCAATACCGGCATGACCCAATCTTGAAGGCGCGCATCTTGTTTTCGCCCGAAAGAAGGCTATTGAATACCTTCTTCAGGCGGCTAAAGAAGCGTTCCTTCAACGATTGCTGCATGTCAGTAAAATTAATACCTAACGCTTCCGACATACCCAAATACTTATAGGTTTCGGTTGGAGACAGGGATCTTAGGTTTATGGAATCCGCGAGTTGAATTCCCACGGATTCCACAAACTCCCCTCGCTTTACATGCATGACCGCACTTTTGTCCACACCAAACTCCATCTTGATTCCTGATGGCGCTACTAAAAGTTTCAGTTCATCATTTATTGGAATTATCATTTAGTTGTGTTGCCCAGTTAAAGGGTTGTGGAGGTCTGATAAGAAAGCTGCTTATCATTGAGTCATTATTCATTCTGATTAGCATTTTTTCAACTATATTGGAGTCCTAAGAAAATCTGACACGAGTCTTGCTAAGGGCCCAAGAAGTATCGTGTTACCCGGTCCATACCTTTAGATGTCAGACTGGTTTTAACAATTCAGTTAGGTGTTTACAAATTCCCTTAACCCCACACTTGGATTACCTTGGTTGTGGGGCAAGCTACATCCGGCTAGATTGGAACCCGAACCCGGTATAGTTTGGGATAACTAGGTTGATTGATGTACAGCTCTGCCTGTCCTAAAACGAATACGTTAAATGACTGACTCGAATCGCAGGATGCCCCTGGAGATGTTATGCGTGGGGCTGCTGATGGCCAAGAAGCGGTAGCCGGTGCGCAGGTAGGCGCGGTGACCTTCTCTTGTAACGTTAAGACACTCACTTGAAGGGCGCGGGATGGCCCTGGAGATGTTATGCGTGGGGCTGCTGTTGGCCAAGAAGCGGTAGCCGGTGCGCAGGTAGGCGCGGTGACCTTCTCTTGTAACGTTAAGACACTCACTTGAAGGGCGCGGGATGACCCTGGAGATGTTATGCGTGGGGCTGCTAATGGCCACGAAGCAATAGCTGGTGCGCAGGTAGGCTCGGTGACCTTCACATGTAACATTAAGAACCTCACTTGAAGGTCGGGATGCCACTGGAGATGTTGTGTGTGGGGCTGCTGATGGCCACGAAGCGGTAGCTGGTGCGCGGGTAGGCGCGGTGACCTTTACGTGTAACTTTAAGACACTAACTTGAAGGGCGGGATGCCCCTGGAGATATTGTACGTGGGGCTACTGATGGCCACGAAGCGGTAGCTGGTGCGCAGGTAGGCGCTGGTGACCTTCACGTCTGTGCCGCCGTGGCTACGGTGGCCCAGCGCGCGGAAGGGATATGTTCCTGGATATTATAAACATAATATATGATTAATAATTGCTCTAATAATTGGCTAATTGCTCTGAGGCACATGAAACCAAAGACTGCCCGCACATGGACAATTTAAATTATACACCGTCGTGCGTGGCGTGTAAACGTTCTAAGAAACCGTATAACCATCGTTGTGGGTCTCACGAGTGTACCACTTATAAATTTAGGCTTGAACAACTTATCCTCAACACCAACTACTAAGATAATGGATAGATTAACCATAGGACAATTAAATCTCCACAACGACAAGGTGGCGACTTCTGAACTAGACAAGTTAAGTATCCTTACTAATATTATAAATGTGAATGTAAGTTTGTTTGTTACGCTTTCACGCAAAAACTACTGAACCGATCATCATGAAACTTTGTACATATATTCTTGGAGGTATTAGAAGTAACATAGGATACTTTTTGTTAAAAAATAAAAATATTGGCTTCACTGCGAGCGAAGCCGCGGGTAAAAGCTAGTAGATAATAACTTAGATATAGTGCTTGTACAATATCAAAACGCGCGTTTACGACACAAATTAGTACAGTTGGATGGCAAAGCACGAGCCGGAATATACGTGGCGCTTTCTTCTAACTTCACAGTAACGTTTTTGCGTAACCTTATGACACCCCACTGTGCCGTTGCGGAGGTCTCATCGTCTTCTTTTAAAGTTTACGTTGTGAGCTGCTACTTTCAATATTCAGACCTTGTTGCTCCTCATATACATAACCTCCGTCATGTCTTGCAGTCACTCGCGGGCTGCAAAGTTATCGTTGATGTCAATGCGTCTTGGACTCTATGATATGGCAAAGTTCGGTCTACGGATTATGAACGACGCTGCGCTGTTGAAGATTTCATTACTGAAATGAATCTGACTATTCATAATAACCCTGACGCACCACAAGCTTTTTGCAGTCAAATGGGCGAATCTTGTATTGACGTCACACTTTCTAGTGCAGACGTACGCTTGGATAGGTGGCGTGTCCTACCGGACGCGTCTTAATCATCGCTTGATTTTGTATGAATTTATCCCGGTTTTTACTCAGGGTACGTCACATGTCATTGGTACCTTAGGCATAAATGTAAGGGTGTGAATTGGGAATTCTTTAGTTTTCTTGCGCGTCACGCCAAAAACTTCACTCGTGATAGGCTGTCAGCTGAAGAAACCATACGCACAAAATGTTTTGGAAACAATTTTATTATGCGTTCGTCGACCACATCATCGCTTACCAACAGGTGAGATGGTGGTCAAGCGCGAGCCTATAATACATAAAAAGAAAAAAGTGCTGAAATTATGTCAGACACCTTCACTTACTGTGCTGACATTGCCTTTGGTCGTGGTCGTGGATCTTTGACCCATATATTTATTTATTTAAAACTTAATGCAACATAAAAGCACATATGCGGACTTAATGCCTGAGGCATTCTCTACCAGTCAGCCGTCCTGATATCGAGAGAAAGCGTATTCCAGAGCAGAATGGACCGAATATGAAAGGAAGAATGAATAAAATCAGAAGTATGAGAAGGACAAAGCAAGAGAACATTGTTAGACGAACGCATATTCCTAGCGTGTGAAGTACACAGAAATTGAAAGTGAGGGATGAGATAAATTGGAGGGATGGGAGAGTTGAGTAGAGATAAAAGCGGTGTCAAGGCGCGTAAATTTCACCTCTGCCGAATAGGCATCCATTTGAGCTGAGATCTGCAGCTCGACAGATGGTCATACTGCCTCAGGTTGAATATGAACCGGATGCAGTTGTTTAGGAGCCTATCAAGCTTATCCAGGAATACCGCGTTTAGGTCAAAGTAGAATCACCATAGTCGATTATAGGGAAGATTAAAGTCCGCACAAGCATAACCTTCGTTTTTGCAGGCAGAAAGTTTCTCAGACGATACAGGCAACGCAAAGTCTCGTTGACTCTTTGACTGACACTTGTAACCTTTGCCAGCCAAGCGTCGAGTCAACTTGTAGACCGAGATCTTTCACACTCGGGCTTATGGGGATAACGGTACTTAAAAATAATAGGAGGAAGAGAGCTAATCGCCACCCGATCCATCATGCGCGAGCTCCCGATCACAATGGCCTGGCATTTTGAGGGGTTTACAGACACCCCAAATATATCAGACCAGTTCCTGACTGCGACTAAGTACCGGTCCACATCACCTATAGCGTCCGACAAATCCATCGGCATAAAGATGATACGAACACCGAAGACAGTGAGTTATAAAATTTATGAAGATGGAGAATAACAATGGAGAAAGCCACACGCAGGCCACACCAACTTGACGAACTCTCGTCAACGCGACCGACTGCTGACGTCCCCGAAGATAGGAAGAGAACCATTCCAGGGTATCGGAAGAAACCATAAGATGTGAAAGAATAGAAAGGAGAATATCGTGACTGACGGCAATAAAGGCATTTGAGAAATCAATTAAAACCAAAACAGTAACTTTGGTATCCTCCATTGCTTCTCTAAAGTCGCCAGTCACTTTGAGGAGAGCAGAGCCAGTACTGTGTCCCGGCCTGAATCCAGACTGGAATGAGCTCAACAAGGTTATTCCGATGAACAAACCCTGAAAACTGCTTGCGGATAGAAATTGGTCGAAAATGGTTAGGTAGGAAGGGATTAGAGATTTTAGAAAGTGGACAAACATAGGCCATACATCACAAGGATGGGAATTGTGCGGAATCAAGAGAAAAATTTATTATGTGGGTAATTGCGGGTAGAAGAAAGTCGAGGATTAGGGTAAATATAACGACTGATGCCGTCAAAACCCACGGCCTTGGATTTAATGGACAAGATATTTTTTCTGATTTCATCCAAGGTTACCTGGGAAAAATGGAATTGTTCTATAATAAGACGGGGTAGGCCAGTAATATAATCAACCGTCTGAGATAAAATTTGGGAGCCCAAATGGCAGGTTGTAGTAAAGTAACGGTTGATATCATCCAAACCAATTGTATTAGGAAAATCCTCATGACGTGACCTACCCATACCAAGAGTTCCAAGGAATTTCCAGATATCAGCCGGAGAAGAAGAAGACTTGTTTTCGAGAATATGGCGGCGTTTGGCATTGCGTATCACTTGATTTCTTGATTAATAACGTTCCCGTAAAAAGGAAGCAGTCCGTGTGCTATCTTGATCTAGTGTTAGAGAGGAATTTTGCATTTATAGTGAGGTGTAGTAGTACTACCTATAGTATAAGGTCTATGACCCTATCCATATGAATGTATCTTCTATTAATATATTAACACACTTATACTCTTGCAGTCAGTAATTAAAGGTAATCGCTCGAGAACAGTTGTTTCAATAACACTACATCCCCACATGGCGACCCTTGCCATTTTTGGGGCGCGTGACGCGTTTTCTATCTCGGCGTAGTGTTACGGCTCCAAAGCAAAGTAAATAAATTAAACTCTTTGTAATAAATTGGCGTGGAAATATTTGTGGATAATGGAACTTTCGTAATTAAAATGAATCAAGTACATTTAAAAAGTTAATTTAACGTCCGGAAATCAGTGAAAATGTGTCGTTCCAACGTAGAAAAGGAGACGGTCTTCGTGAACCAGAATTCTGCTGGGTCCAATGATGCACACGTTGAAGAATTGAAGGCACATATTTCGACGATCAGTATTATCCTCATAGTAATTTGCGTTTTACTGGGTCTTGGCATTATATATTTTGCGTGGAAGCAGTACAGGAATTGCCACCATTCCTGGATCAGGGACCAGATTTTGCAGAACAGCCTGCGACGATCGTTCAACCGTTCCAGAGCAATTCGCGGAGAAGAGCAAGTAAATCTTCCAATGACGTAGAAGTCGGAGTATTCATCATACTCATCTGGCAGCTGTGCGGTATCATTTGTTTTAGTGAAGTGCATACTAAGTGCGTCTCAAGTGCGTTGTGCGTATTATAGTGCGTAAAATGAAAACGCGAATCATCATAAAAATCAAGAGACAATAAAATGATAATAGACATTAAGAATTAAAATAATGAACTCTAAGATAAATTAGCAGTTTAAGTTTGTTTTGAGTGATCGTATATCATCATGTATCATCTTACACGCTGTGTCCCCTACTACAGTAATTCACTGTGAGAATCGGGTATGTATTAAATGGTTTAATTAATATAGATTACTTTTGCATGGGGGAATGGAAGATGAATTGTTACATTGCTTAAATGATCTTATATCAATAAGGAAATATTTAATTAAAAAAGGAAAAACACGATTTAAGGGTAATGTTATTAAGAATAAATTATGTGAGGTTGAAACAATTTATGAGAAAAGTAAAGGATTAATAAAGCTATTATCTACAAAACCAGGAGTAAAATCAGAATTGTTAAAATCATTATCAGTTACGAAAAACGAAATAGAATCGTGTTAATCGCAAATTAATGTTTTGTGCACTGTAATTAAATCAGACTGTAATAGTGACAGTGATATTTCTGAAGCAAGTCCAAATTCAGAATCAATCATGGAGTTCGATTTAAAAACGGCATGTAGTTTGATTCCTGTAATGACCAATAACGAAAATAATATCAGAAGTATCATTGACTCTATAGAAATGTACGCAGACATGTTGTCGGAAACGGGGAAAAAATTACTAATGACATTCGTTTTGAAAAGTAGATTATCAGAAAATGCTAAATTACGTATAACCAATAATTACACATCTGTGAACGATTTTGTCAGAGATTTACGTGTTGCACTTTTACCTAAAAAATCGTTTACTGCAATACAATCGCGATTACAAAACGCAACGCAAGGCTGGCGTACAATTGATCAGTTTGGAACAGAATTAGAAAAGTTATTTACTAATCTGACCATATCGCAAGCAAATGGTAATTCTGATAGTTATTCCGTACTCAAGCCCATAAACGAAAAATTGGCAATTAAGCGATTCGCAGATGGATTGAAGGATTCGAGACTAAGTACGATTATTGCTGCACGTAACTATGACAGTTTAAAGGACGCGATCCAGGCAGCGAAAGATGAAGAGTTGACATCGGCATCGACTTCGACCAACGAAAATGTCATGCAGTTTTCACACCGCGGAAGAGGTAAGTTTCATAACAATAACAACAACTTTAGGAATGGCCGTGGTTCTCATAATCAGCAGTTAAACCAACGCAGTCGAGGACATCATTATCAGCATAATTCAAATAATTTGAGAGGTAATTTTAGCCACAATTCTAATAACTTCGGCAGACGTGATTTCAATAACTCACGTGGGCGATCATCCCATAATTATCGTGGTAACGGACGTGGACGAGATTATCAAACTTCGAACGAGAATCGATCGAGTAATGAAACTCGTAGTAAAGGTCGTACCAATAGAATATTTTATTCCAACAATGAACAAGATAAGAACGATAGTATGCCTACAACAAACGAAATGCAGTTTTTTCGATCTTAAACATAACATTTTAGCTTTGCAAGGTAAGGCAAAATTTTTAGCATTATACATAGGTAATAGGAAATATTATTGGTTAATAGATACCGGAGCATCTTTGTCCGTAATTAAAAAAGATGCGTTACCATACAATAGTGCAGTAATTAGAGATGAAACCATCATAAATGGTATTGGAGGTAAAATTAGTTCATCAGGGTTTGTTCAACTTAGTTTGACTCATCGTGATGACCAACACTTTGTTGACTTTAATATCAAGCTTCATGTTTTTGATAACATACCATTAAAGGCAGATGGAATATTAGGTTTAGACTTTCTTTGTCAGTACGCTTCAAATATAAACTTAGAAACTAATGTCATTAACCTATCTAATTATGGAAAGTATTATTCATTAGAACTAAGTGATGTCATAGATTACTCAGCTGAGGTGTTACATATCCCAGCACGAAGTGAGTCGATACATTATTTACTATTAAATATTGAGAATATGAATGACTGTATTATCCATAGTGAACAGTTAGCGGAAAATGTTTTTCTAGCGGGATGTATTGGACGAATAAAAAATAATAGATTACCGGTTAAAATTTTGAACACTAACGAGCAGGATATTTACCTACCAACTTTTCAACCACAGATATATTCAATTGAAGAGTTTCACTTATGCAATTTTAAATCAAACACTAACAGTTTAGAACGAGCAAAGAACTTATTAAACATTTTAAATTTAAATCATTTAAAAATGGACGAACGGAAATCTATTGAAGAATTATGTTCTAAATATTCGGATGTTTTCTTTTTACCAGGTGATAAGTTAACGACTACAAATGTTTATGAACAATCCATAACTATAAAACCAAATACAAGTCCGGTTTATACGAAGCAGTACCGATTGCCGCATTCTTTGAAAAATGAAGTAAATTCGCAAATTCAAAAAATGATTGACAATGACATTATAGAAGAGGCGAAGAGTGAGTGGTCGAGTCCTGTTTTACTGGTACCAAAAAAAAGCAGCAACGATAAAAAATGGCGACTAGTGGTCGATTATCGGAAGCTTAATGACCGTATTGTAGACGATAAATTTCCTTTGCCAAGTATTACGGAAATTTTGGATTCGCTCTCTGGCTCAGTCTATTTTTCGCATTTAGATCTTAATCAAGGATATTACCAAGTAGCTTTAGATAAAAACAGTAGAGAGTATACAGCGTTCACAACTAGTACTGGGCAATACCAGATGAAGAGGCTACCTATGGGATTAAAAACAAGTCCGAGTGCTTTTAGTAGAGTAATGTCAGTTGCTATGTCTGGGTTAACATACGATAAATGTTTTATATATTTAGACGATTTAGTAGTCTTTGGGAGAAATTTAGATATCCATAATAAAAACTTAACAGACGTCTTGGAAAGACTTAGGAAAATTAATTTAAAATTAAATCCAGAAAAATGTAATTTTTTAAAGAAAGAAATTCTTTATTTAGGGCATTTAGTATCAGAAAATGGAGTCTTACCCGACCCAGTTAAAGTAGAAGTATTGAAAAATTACCCTGTACCAAGTAATACTGATGAAGTAAAAAGATTTGTAGCATTTTGTAACTATTATAGGAAATTCATTAAAAACTTTGCAAGAATAACTTGTCCATTAAATAAATTAACTAGAAAACATGTACCATTTGTTTGGACTGAAGAGTGTCAAAGTGCGTTTGAAGCAATGAAACATGCTTTAAGTACACCACCAGTATTAGATTTTCCAGATTTTTCTGAAAATAATGAGTTTGTCATTCAAACAGATGCATCAGGGACGGCTATTGGAGCAGTCTTGTGCAATAAAAATATGAAACCTGTAGCTTATGCTAGCAGACCTCTGAATAAAGCTGAACTCAATTATCCAACCATTCAGAAAGAGTTAGTTGCAATTGTTTGGGCTGTAAAGTATTTTAGACCCTATGTATACGGTAAATCATTCACAATTATGACAGACCATAAGCCTTTAATATATTTATTTTCAATGAAGGACCCATCTAGCAGACTACTTAAATTTAGACTAGCACTAGAAGAATACGATTTTAAAATTTTATATTTAAAAGGAAAAGATAATAGCGTAGCAGATGCATTATCTAGAATTAATATAACATCGGATACTTTAAAACGGATGCATAATGAAATTTCTTTAGTTATGACTAGAGCTCAGAAAAAACGTTTAGATGTAGGAAAACAATTGGATACACCTAGTTTTAGTAAACGAGGCGAAACGTGGCCTGATCAACCACGAGTAGTTGAGGTACTAAAAATTCCGAATAATTCTGTAGAAATGAGTTTTATAGGAAGTGATGAATTAAATAAATTAAAAAGACAAAATAATATAGATGAAGAAAAGGAATGTTTTATTTATAACAATCGAAAGAAGATGTTGTATATTAATCTTAACTTTAGAGCACAACTTACGCGAGCCGAATTTGTGACTAAGTTAGGTCATTTTTGTAAACGAATAGGTATAAATGAGCTATGCATAGTAAAAAATAAGGAATATGAGAGTTTTATTAAAGATGTATTAAAAGAGATAAAAGACAATAAGGATTGGACCGGTCCACGTATTTATGTATTGAGAGGAGTTAGGAGAATTTATAATGAAGAAGAAAGAAAGTATATTTTACATGACTTTCACCTACTACCTACCGCAGGACATGCAGGAGTACGTAGGATGACCAATAATATTAAGAGACATTTTTACTGGCCAGGCTTAGACAACGATATTAGACAATTTGTGAGTAAATGCATTAAATGTCAGAAAATGAAGCATTGTAAGTATATCAAGGCGCCCATGGAGATAACTACAACGGCTTCACATGCTTTTGAAAAAATTTTATCTGGACGTCGTAGGTCCATTAGAAAAAGACATTGAAGGAAATTGTTATATTTTGACACTGCAGTGCGAGCTTACTAAGTTCGTAGAGGCCTATCCTTTGAAAACGAAGGAAACCGTAAGTATTGCTAAAGCATTAGTTAATAATTTTATTTTAAGATTTGGAATACCTAATACCATCGCAACTGATCGTGGAACAGAATTTGTATCGTCAGTAATGGAACAGGTATGTAAACTTTTATGTATAAATAAATTAATGTCTACAGCGTATCACCATCAATCCATCGGTGCGCTCGAAAATTCACATAAAAATTTAGGATCGTTTTTACGAATACAGTGTAATGGCCAAAAAGACACATGGAGTCACTGGCTGCCATTTTGGTGTTATAGTTTCAACAATATTGTTCATACAGAGACAAAGTACACACCATTCGAACTGGTATTTGGTAGAGCTAGTATAGTACCATCTAGAGTTAGTCAGTACATAGAACCATTGTATAATCCAGAAAGTTATCCTTTAGATCTTAAGTATAGGTTACAAGTAGCACATCAAGATGCTCGTAATAATTTACTTATAAGTAAACAAAACCGTAAGAGTTGTTATGATAAGTCTTTAAATAATGTGACATACAGTAAAGGACAACTAATTTTAATTAGAAATGAAATAGCTAATAAGTTAGATCCTCAATGGGAGGGACCATTTGTTGTTTTAAATGATTTAGGTGTTAATGTAGAAATATTAAAAAATAATAAAACCTATTTAATCCATAAAAATAGAACCAAACCTTTGGTAACATAAGAAATGTTATTAAGTTATATTTACGTATAAAAAAAAAAAAAAAAAAAAAATTGTAAACTATTTTTTTTTTTTTTTCTATCACCCCTGAGGTGAGGTGTAGTAGTACTACCTATAGTATAAGGTCTATGACCCTATCCATATGAATGTATCTTCTATTAATATATTAACACACTTATACTCTTGCAGTCAGTAATTAAAGGTAATCGCTTGAGAACAGTTGTTTCAATAACACTACATCCCCACAATAGATCATATTAAAACAGTCAGTGAAAAAGCAAAAAAAAAACTTGTATGCCTTAACGAGAAACTGTCTTTTTTAACTTTAAAGACTATTTATGGGGCTACTTACTAGGGTTGTATGTGCTATGCGGCGCCTGTTTGGGCTGATAGGGCCACCATAGCCCAAACAGCCATAGAGTGACGTAAATTACTTCAAAGTCAGCGTTTGGCTTTGATATTCTTATGCAAAGCATACAGGACGGTTAGTACTGAAGCCTTACCGGTACTTGCTGACGTACTTCCGGTCACATTGAAGTGCAGCGACGTGCTGCAATGTAATACTTCGCACGAGAGACCATGGAAGCGTACTTTTTAACGCGGAGTGACCGTGAAAAAATCTCTAGGTTATTTAAACCACCTATTGACGTCTGGGAGGAACTTTTATCCGAATGGCAATGTAGGTGGGATAATTCCATCAAGAGGCGACACCTCAACCAATTCTTTCAATCCGTTCGCATGCGGCTGGCCAGGACGTGGCTAGAGGTGGATCACTGTGTTGCCCAATTTCTCACAGGGCATGGTATCTTTAAAAGTAAATTATTTTCCTTTAAGCTCGTTGCCTCGACTTTATGTCAGTGTTCTACATCTGACTGCGAATATGTACAATCTGCATAAAATATCTTAATCGAGTGTATTCTTTGACAGAATGAACGCATGTAATTTTGAATAATGTACAGGCTGCATCAGGAGTTGTTTGCTATACGGAACTTGTGGAAACTAGAACAAATTCCCGTGCGTTCAAGCGTTTTTGCCAAACCTTTTATTGGAATCAAATAAAACAACCCACAATGTTAGGATCCAATAATATTAATCCTAATTTTTATCCGTGGTGCTAGGCAACTGGGCTTATCCCAGTTGTAAACGACCCTTTGTGCCTATTGGTCTTGTTTGTTCTCTCTCCTGCTTGATATGGAGTGAAGTGAAAATTCTTATTTTTTCCTACTCGTCCATTATTCTTTTCTGATTAATTTCGTTGCGGGATCCAAGACAGTTAAATTAATTCTACGAGACTTCGTCGAGCTTCATTGCCTCGGCGCTTTTCTGTTGGTCGCCACGGTTGAATCTGGCTTTCAGGAGTTGCAGTGGTTTGGGAATAGTGCGGTGGGATAATCTATGATTAATGAAGTTTAGAAAACAACCATAACTTTTTAGAACACATTGGCGAAAGGGTTGACACGTCATTTTGTAGTTAGTCTACACGTATGAGACCTAACCTACTACTCAAAATAACTGTAGGAAGTAGGCTTCACATTCGAGCTGGCTTTGCTCGCCATTACATCCTACATTTTTGGCCCCCGATCCCTGACTGACTTAGTTCGGAACTTTAGGATTTTTTCATTTCAATTAGTTATTATGTAAGGATGGTAACTGGTAAAGTGAGTTTGTGTATGTATAGCATGTGCATAGCATAATCAGCCTTTTAATGCTCCCACTGCTGGGGAATGGCCCTAATCCACCACGCGCCAGTACGGGTTGGTGGATGTCACATGTCTTCGTATTTTTGTTTCTAGGACATGCCAGTTTCCTCACGATTTTTAGAGTTCTCCTTCACCGTTTTTAAAGCAATCATTTACACAAAGTAAAGCGCCTGCCTAGACGGGACCTACGATTGTAGGTGACTAAAGCGGGGCCGCACTGGGCCACCGCTGCACTAGCTCTGTGTATGTCTGCAGTTATTCTAAATGTAGTTTATCATTAGCTGGATTGAGGTCATTCCTGGCCGAGATAGCGTTGCAGGCGCTGTAGGGCGGGTCACACTGAACGCAGCACTCTCTGTTACTACTCTAGAAGTGACAAGATGTTAGTACACTAGGCTTGCCATATATTACCGTTGGCTGGGTTGAGGTCATTCCTGGCCGAGACAGCGTTGCAACCGCTGTAGGGCGGGTCACACCGCTCGCAGCGCGACAGCGGGTCGTGCTTGAAGTCGTTGTAGCGCATCGTGTTGAACATGTCGCGCAGATTCCAGATTTTTTCCTGCAACGACAGTACAGATACATTGGTTATTAAATAGTTAGGACACGGCGCAGCATACACTAGCCGACTGTGTGGCCGCGTGGGAGGAGCCGCGCCGTGCCTGAGGCTAGGAGGTGGGAAGCGTCCTGTCGCTGCCGACCGTGGTTCGTTCAATGGTCGCCAGTGCAGAGTCCTGGAACGCAGTGATCTCCTTCTGAGTGAATGTCATCTCGCATGCTCTCTCGACTCGCACTAGGCGCACCGGGCGTCGGCAGAAGGCAGACAACAGCATCTTCCAGTCCCTCTTAATGGGTCCAAGGACGATGGTTTGCGGACATCCGTCCTCCCCCATCAATCAGGCCCCGAGATGGCGCTTCATAGTTCCACGCGCGCCTCTCGTAGACGTAAAGTGGGGCAAAACCTATTTTCCCACTACGGGACGAAGCGTACTAAAAGGCGGGCTAGCACTAGTCCGGGGCAGCGGAAGTCACACACGCACCCGCAGCCCCCGACGCAAGAGTGCGAGGGAACACCGGAGTGGTTTTAGTCAGTAAGAGTCTGACAGACCCCTACACCCACATCCATGAAGATTCCACCGCGAAAAAAAAGGTTGCCTACAGACACATATTTAGCCGCATTATTTATCCTGGCACTATACACGCCGATAACGTGTCCATTACATACCCATCCACAAGTTATGATGCTCTTACCTGTTTCTGCTTTAAAATCTTGGCTCTGGGGTTGGTGTCGTAGCCGAACCAGTCTCCGAAGGCTGAGATGCGCACATTACCGCCGCTCAAGTTGAAGATCCTCGGGAAGTAAGGGATGTTGTACGACGGGAAGTACGTCTGGGACCTTAGCAACTCCGTCCTGTTGGTTTTAGCAAGAATGAATCAGTTTGTTCTGGTGAGATAATTTGCAGAATAGTTTTACCAAATTCGATCACCTACAATGTTTAACAATTTCACTCAGAGATTAATCTGCCTAGTCTTTGCCGAATTATGTTAAGAGCCGGTTTCCAGTCTAATCGGATGTCAGACAAATACCAGTATTTCACCTATCTGACCTCTACAATCCTGGAATGGATAACACGATAAGTCATAATCATAATTCATTTGTTTAACATAGGTACAATAATAATGGTATATACAGTAATAAAGAGTGCGCTATGTTATGCCAGAGGGCGTACAAATGTTTGCAAGTATGTAATTTAAAAATTAAATTTAAAATAAGCCAGCTAAACCTCAGTAATTAAATAAAGCCTGGACAATTAAACAACAATTATAAAGAATTGCATAATACAAATTAATATAAATCAATGTCAATGTAAATATCAATAGAAATCAATGTCAATAAAAAGAGAAAAATAACAATAATATAAAAAAAAAAACAAAAATGTCAATACAGTACATGTCAAGGCACAGACTGAAATACAGATAATAAGACTATGTCAATATAGGTACAAATGTTAATATACAATATTAATGATAATATACAATTCTAATGTCAATATACAATACCGATATCAATATACAATACTAATGTCAATATATAAAAATTATTTACAAGCACAAACAGTCATGTATTTCATTAGCATGTCAACATTCTGTCATTAGATTTTTGCCTGTTAAAAATTCCAAAATAGTGTAATACGCTTGCTAACCAGTAAGGATTTTAGTCGTTTCTTAAATAAGCTCACATTCAATTCTTTGATTGGTTAAATATGACTGGCGCCATGCAAAATACACTTTTATACATTAATGCAGTGTGGGACCTTCTTACGCATAAGCTGCTGTTATCCCTTCGACTTCGATTATTAATATCCGACATTTTTTTAAACACATTAGGATTGGTCTTAACAAATACAGCAACTTCAAAAACATATCCTTATGTTAATGGTATATACAGGTAATAAAGAGTGCGCTATGTTGTATGCTATGTAAGAGTCAATATTTTATATTTAATAAATAATGATTTACATGTATCTATGACCTGTAATCCAAACATTGTCCTGATGCACTTTTTCTGTGCTTTAAAGATTATTTCCCTATTAGTTGAATTCCTCCAAAAAATAACACCATATCTCAAAACTGAACCCACCAAGCCATGTTATGCTGTGACTAAAGCGTCCACACTCATCACTGAGCTAAGTTTGTATAGGGCATAGGCAGCCTTACTAATTCGTTTGGTTACCTCCTCCGTGTGTGTTTTCCAATCTAATTTATAATCAATTGTTAACCCTAGGAATTTAGATGTGTTTACTTGTGATATACGTTGGCTGTCATAGTATATACTCATTAGAACGTTGGCTAAACATCGTTAATTTCGTCTTTTCAATATTTATCTTTAATTTATTATTATCTAACCATTGTACTGTGGAGGTTATTGTCTTAGAAATTTCGTCGTTGCAATTTCAGCATTTGTGCTTTTAATAATCACAGTGCTGTCATCAGCAAATAGAGACATAAGGTGACTTGTAACTTTCGGCATATCATTTATATAGATTATAAATAAAGAAGGCCCTAAAACACTGCCCTGGGGTATGCCATATGTGAGTGTTCGAATATCAGATTTGTAGATTTGTTGGCATTTAAATTTTAAATCTATTTCAGATACATCAACGTACTGTTTCCTGTTCTTTAAATACGATTCTATTAAATTCAGGACATTACCTCTAATTCAGTAGGCGTCTACTAAACAAAATATTATGGTCCACATAGTCAAAGGCTTGAGTCATGTCACAATATATTGTGCACACTGGTATTCTATTTTCAACATTCGTATAAACATTATTCAAATAATCGTAGATGGCTAAATTGATCGTTTTACTTTGCCGAAAACCTTTTTGTTCCTCTGTCAAAATGTTCTGTTTATCCAGGTATTCATAAATCTGTGCACAAATGTATTTTTCAAATATCTTGGATATTATTGGAACAAACGCAATAGACCTATAGGACTCCATGCAATCTTTGTCATTTTTTTATGTAATGGTTTAAACACAGTTGTTTTTAGGTTAGTTGGATAAGTACCGTGTGTTATGTACAAATTGAGAATGTAGCTCAAAAATATCCTTGGCAAGACTAGTATCAGATTTTCTTAGGACCCCAAAATACTTGGAAAATGCAAGTTAGAATGGACGGTAACTCACAAGTCACCGGACTCCGTGTAGCCTGGTATCTGTTCTACCACCCACAGCAGACCAGGGGAAATAGCACCAGCATAGCGCTGGTTGCTGGGCTTGAACTTCTTGTAGTCGATTATGAACCTGAAGGTAATATTTCATCATCGTTATAGAAACTCTTTCCAAGGGCATACTTGTCATGGTTTAAGCAGGAAGGATGAAACTTGGATGAAACGCATGTGACTAAAAGTGTGATGACGACTAAATGCCGAAAGGTCAGGGCAGTTTTTTGCACCACTTCTTCATACCAGCTAAAACACTAGGAAGTGTAGGCGGGCGTTTTGGGGTATGCTTAGGATTTTGACGTTCAAAAAGTGCTTGAGGACATGGAGGGCAGGAGCCTTATTTGAATAAATTACTTTTGATTTTGAATGAAAGTCAAAGAAAAATGTATGAAATGTGTGAGGGGTCAACAAAGGAAGGAACATGAAAGAAAAGGGTTACAAAGCTATCTAAGCTTTTACTGAGTGCCATAGGCTCTTTTTATATCTCGGAAATATTTCTTGGGAAATAGGACACGGAACCGAAGCAACGAGCAAAAGTTGTCCCTATCCAAACTTGTAAAAAAATACTTTGATTACAGAATGACTAGTATTGTGAAAATGTTGTAAACTGAACTCTATACTTGGCAATTAAATTTGTTTTCCAAAAACACCCATTTGCATACAAGTTTGGAAACTAACCTGTGTGTGTACGCAGTAGGTATACCTAGCTCACAATTTCTCGCACTCACCACTGATTGTTATACGTTCCGCTGTTGAATTGTCTGAATATGTGGGCCCATTCCTTGCCGGAGCGGGCGAGGCGGTTGGCGATCATCTCTCGAGCGTACTCCAACACCTAGAGACATCATTATCATCAGTTTAGCCGAAAGACGTCTACTACTGAACTAATAGGCGTACCAATCCCAAGTGACGCCACGTCAAAAGGTCTTGTACGTCTTGTATCCAAAGGATTCTCACAGCCTCACCGACGGGAATCGGGCATCGGGTACGGGTACCCGTGTGATAAAAGGCACAACTCGGCACAAGAGTCATTGGGTTTATATCTCGATTGGCGATGTATCTGCGGTGACTCTGAAACTTTGATGTGACTACTAATTAAGCGGTGCTTTCTATAATAAATAATTTAATAAAGTAATAGTTACCGCACCGCACAGTGCCACCTCCGACTATATGATGTAGAAGTCATATTTATGTGACTCCGGGACAGGAGGAACTAAACAAAGTAACAGTTACCGTGCCGCACGGTGGGATGAGCGCGAACAGACTGCTGTTGCTGTTGCCTATAGTCGTCTCGCTAGTCGACAGCTTCGACGAAATGATGTAGAAGTCATTTGTGACTCCGGAACAGGTGGAACTAAACAAAGTAACAGTTACCGTGCCGCACGGTGAGATGAGCGCGAACAGACTGCTGTTGCTGTTGCCGATGGTGGTCTCGCTGGTGGCCAGCCCTGACGATATGATGTAGAAGTCATCTGTGGACTGTCACGCAATGTCAGGTTATTGTTACATAGGTACTACATAAAAATATAGGTACCTACAGGGCGTCAACTTGAGATGGTCTCAATTTGTTGAGACTCTTGTCTAAACAGACTGAAGAAATAGTACAGTACCTAACCCAGAAAAACGAAATTATAATTGGTGTCCACGCCCAGTACCCTAGCTATTTCTTAATACGATCAAAATACAATTTAATCAACTGAGATTACTAACTGAGATTAGAAGATCAGAATAGCTTACAAAAAACTTAACCTTAAAATCTTTTCATGTTCTCAAGACATTTCAAAGGGTTGCTAAATGTACTTAGGGAAGTGTAATGTTTGGGTCACCAAGACACAGGCTGTGCCTAGTTTGGGACCCGTTGCTAAATTGTAATGGTCATTGTTAGTTTTAATTTCTTACCACACTGTGTATTGTCATCATGTTATAATTGTGCATGTTAAAAATAAAATAAAAAATAAATAAATGAACTTAGGGAAGTGTCGTACAAAAATTAATCTAATTAAATCTAACAATAGCTAAACTGAAAATGCGTTATTTAAGTTTCTAAAATAATTCAAATAAGCTAAAAAACCGAAGTCATCTGAAATCCCGTGACACCGTGAAAATATATGAGCTGGAAGTTACTACCTGCACGAAAGCCGGGTACGAAGTCATGGACATCTTGTAGCCGGGGATCAGCTTTTTGCTGCCGGGGCACAGGTGCAGGTGCAGGACATACATCTTTTGCAGGCGCAACATGGACTGGTAACTATTGGAACAGCATGACATATATCAACACATTATGGAGTAAGCCGAAAGTTGCCCACAGCTGGATAGGCCTTCTCCGATCATTGGCATAACCATCGGTCCAGCAGACATGGGCGCCGGCAAGAGCATTTCCAGGAGGGTATCTTCAGCACACCGTCTGGAATAGTTTTTTATTGCCCATTCATACAGAGATAGAAGTAACTTTGTCGAGCTTGTTGAGTTATGAATAGATACTTGAGAATCACAAAAGAGTGCAAGAGCGAGCGAAGCGATCTCGAAAATTCTTACTTTCACTTTCTGGCTATATGGAATGAGGGCTACCGGCGCCATTGGCGCGTCCTTACTCGCACCTTACCGCCTTAGGACCTTGCCTTAAATATAGCAGTTAAACGTGGTATTACGACAGAATTTGGTATTACGCGCAAGGAAGCAAAGTTTGAATTAAAATCATTTCTTATGTTATAGTTGTACGATTAAATGTAACATAGAGTATGCCGCAGTTTTGCGCAGCCCATTTTTTTCGGAAAAAGGAGGATCACATTTGCCCAAACCACGGGGTCTCAGCGCTAAATAAGAAAATTTGGTACAGATAAATATCACTAGATGGCGCGATATGCGCTGATCTGTTATTGAATGTGAGTATAAGAACATTTTCTGGCATTGAACATAAAAATTGTATGTTCTTGTTTAATCAACTCTCCTAAGCACAAATTTATAGAATATTGGGCTCTTAATTCACATTTCAAACATTACTTGAACGGATCATTTAAAATTGATGCCAATAGATGGCGCGGTTTTAAATTTTTGTGGCATTCCAATCGATTGTTTAAATTTGTATTGTAACACATTTAGGTGCAATAAAACTGTAAAAATACTGTAAAGCAAACCTTCACTGTATTTAAAGAAAAAAATATTCACGAATTTTGAACATTGAACGGATCATTTAAAATTCATTCCAATAGATGGCGCGGTTTTAAATTTTTGTGGCATTCCAATCGATTGTTTAAATTTGTATTGTAACACATTTTGGTGCAATAAAACTGTAAAAATACTATAAAGCAAACCTTCACTGTATTTAAAGAAAAAAATATTCACGAACCGAGTAAACCCTTTTATTTGCAAGTTGCTGCTAACACCATCTATCTATCGCCCTGGAACGGAACTGAACGCGATTGATGGACAAAAAGTAATCGGTTAAATCAGACGAAAAACGCTAGTTACGTCGCCACGGTTTCTTTGTATGGGATGAGGTATCTGTATGCTAGTATTATATAATCTGTGCCGAAACATAAAACATTATTAAAGCGGTGGTTGGTAAAACCCGTACCTATTTTAATGTCATATTTGGAAAATATTCACAAAAAAATATTAAAAAAGTAGTAAATAAACACGCGCCGAAAACGGTGACATTTGACATTTCGAAGACCTCACTCTACACCAGCGCCCCTAGCGGAAAATTCAAACGTGATAGCCTTCATTGATCACCTGTTCCAAGTGGTATGTGCGAAGTACAAGTTGCTGAGGTCTGGCAGCAGCTTCACCAGCCCGGTGCAGCGGTCTTCGAACAGACGGCCGTCCCCGAACAAGCGTCCGTCCGGACGATTCCTAGGCATCGACACCGCAAACGCGATCTCGTCCAGATCACCTAGCATGTTGATCCAGCTGTGAAGGGCAATGAAAAGTCTCGTGTTTAAAATATCACTTGTAACATTATTACATCACGACTGTAATTTCCGTAGGATTATGGCAGAGGTGAGTCCAACACCCACACTATGTCAGGTATAATTTTATGGACAGTTTTCAAAACTTAAAGAAATACCGTATGACCTGTTGCCTATTTACGCAAGGTCCCTCCGTCTGCGTCAGAAGAGGGCGTTGCCGTGACTGAATTCTGGACCAGGTAAGGCATTTAACTAAAGAGAGTCTGTTTGTCATCGATGCGCTAAGAAGAACAATAAGTAGTCTATGACTCTTTTGGGTCGTATTGTAGGACGCGGACGCGGAGCCTAATGCGATAAATGTCGCAAAAAAGAGTTTGGGCAGCTGTTAAAAACTAAACAGAAAAACTATCATGCCAGCTGCCGTGGTTTCCCTAAGAGATCTTAAAATTGGAGCACCTTATTGAGATCTGAGCTGACTTGGTAATGGATACGCAGTTAGGTAAGTAAAGTAAAAAAAAATATGTTTACTAACATATTTACAAAACAAAAACATGTTTACAAAACAAAAACTTTACTAAGTTTTTGTTTTGTTATAATTAAGAGACGCAAAACTTTATCTTAGGTGTTTTTTTACAAAAAAAATGTAGGTATATTATAAATGTTTGTTTGTGTTTTCGAGCGTATGACACTCGTGGGCTGCATCTGAACATCAGCGTCAGGTGGAATACCCTGTATTTCCATTTGGCATTATGCTGAGCTGAGGCCCTTTTGGCATTAATAGTTTAAAAAATATTTTGTTTAATTTTAAGGTGTTTTTGTTTTGTAATGACAATAAACTCATTTTTCTTTCTTTCTTTAAAGCACTAACATGATATCTCTGGTAGATAGCCACTCGTAGGGGTCCATTGTGGCCTCGTTGTATCCGAACGCCAGACCTTCTAACTGCGTATAATACAGCTTCACCTGCAAGCATTTGTATTGGTAGTCGGTATGCAACTCTGTTGTCATTTCTAACCACAACAATTTTATTACTCACCCATATTATGTATAAATAGACAGACGACCCCGAAAAGATGCTGCAACAGACTGGTTGTGATAGAACTAGGTATACCTACACTACGACACAACTTAGATGTAGCATCGGAAAAAATCGCTAAAACGATCACATCCGAACTGATAACAATTGGTAACTTTGTAAAATTGGTAATAATCACAACGCTGTCTGAGGCGGGTAAAGGCGTATATATTCCACAATGTTCACGCAGCACTGGCCGTGCGCCAGAATATCAATATTGAACCTCCTTTTCGACTCGACTTCACAAATATTGTTGAAATTAACAAGTCCATCATGGATACAAAACAGTATTCAAAAGCTTACTCTAATGTTACGTGTTAAAGTTCAAATTGGCATTACTGTATTCTATAATATTTGCTTATCTTGAACAAGTCGCTCTAGTTCGCTAAACTCGTATGTATCGAATAACACTTATCTACTGCGAATTGCAGAAGGTTCAAAAACGTTTAGTGGGTCAGCTAAAGGCAGGGTGGGTCAGGTAACAGCTATTACCGACTGAACATGAATCAATTTTCTTTTCAAACCTTTTATCCTACCCGTTACTAAGGAGTATGCTTCGGAAAGTAAACGTTTTACACCACTAAAGCGGTGGAAGGCCCTTAAATGGTGATAGCGAGTGATTTGTAATGGTTGTCTTAATAGAAAGTGATCGATTTTACGAATTTTGTTGATGCTACATATAAGTTGTGTACTACTGTTATGCGATGCAGTTTGGAAGATGCCGAATGCTCAGTGGAATGCTGTAGGCGTGGTTTTACCCAGAATTGTCACCTGCGTAATTTAAACACAAGCAGTCGCTAATTTGACGCTTTTACATAATACACATCACGCCTGTTGTCACTGCAAGACTGGGCAGGGTTTCCACCAATTATGTTAAAGGCTTGTGCTAAGGCGGCAAGCCTATTGCCACCAAACGGGCACATAGCCAGACTCCGAACTGCACTGATAAATTACAGATGGAAATACTCATAACACTTTACACGCCACCCGGAATTCGAAGCTAGGATCTCATGCTCAGCTACCGCTGACCGCTTGACCAACGAGGTAGTTTGATTTGAGCCTTTTAATGTTCTCACTGCTGGAACACAGGTCCCCGCTCTGTGAGACGGATTGAGCCATAATCCACCACGCAGGCCCAGTGCGGGTTGGTTGATGTCACATGTCTTCAAATATTTGGTTCTAGGACATGCCGATTCCCTCACGATGTTTTCCTTTGCCGTTTTGAGAGCAGTGGTGTTGAAATAATTCATACAAAATAAAGCGCCCGCCTGGGTTCGAACCCACGACCTACGACACGTAAATCGCGGCAGATACAACTGGGCCACCCACTGCTCTCGTAGTTTGTTGCTTTTGTAAAATGTTGGGTGAGATCGCTAAGGAATAAAAGTCAGGAAGGCTGTCTATATACCTGGTACCAATAAGGGTCATCCGGTCTGCTCAGCACCATATCCGACATGAAGGCTTCGTTCTTGTCCACGAACTCTTCGACGAGGCCGCAAATGTCCGTTTTGTTGTAGCAATATCTGTAACAGTTCATTTATTTGTTAAAACATTATGCACAAGTTATTATACAGTATATTATACACATATTCACACAATTATGCCTCAGTATTTCTCGCACTGTACCACCCATTTTTTTTACTGTTTGTTGGCAAATTGGTTATTAAAATACTTAAACCAAAACTCGAAAATCTAAAAAATCTCGAAAAACTATTTAGAAATCGCGATAAAAAAACAACTGTTCCATAAATGTTGTCGAGTTATGTGAACGTAGATATTATTTTATAGAGCTGGCGATGTTTTAAAGTTTATTTAGATGTTTTTCACGTAAACACACAAAGTTAATTCATTTAGAATTCACAAAAAAGGACCACTTTTACTACCTCCTTAGTCGGACATTTACACAGAGTGTATGCAGCAAAACCACAATAGAAACGCAGCGTCCACGCGACGTAGATTCCGATAAAATCACGCGCCTCTAGCGTGACGTAAGTATTTACCTACACGCTGCCTTAACGCCTACGCTGGATATGACACTTCTTCTTAGCGTGTCGATGGCAAATACATACAAATTTTTAAATGTTGTGTTTGGCCCAATAACCAGCTACGGTAAGACCATTCGCCGCTGCAGCGTCCTCACATGTACCTACAGGTTACAGGGAGTGCGGTACAGGTTGGGAGAAGCCATGGTCTGCCGAGAGACGTCGCACAAACACTGGACACTGGATAGGACTCTGTTTACTGTGCAAAGAAAACAATATATATCAGTAACTTACCCTTTGAGCATGTTCTGCCAGTGGTACCAGATGAGGTCCCTGGTGAGATAGCCCTCCAGGTAGCCAGCCGCGTACGCCTGTTTTTCGTCCGAGAATTCTGGTGATGTATGCAGCTCCAAGAACGCCCAGCTTGGACAGGGAAATGCATTAATTAAAAGCCCCAAGATCGGGATTTGGATGGTCTTGGTAAGGTTAAAAAATAGATGGGAGGAGCTAAATTGTTTTTACATTATCATCAAAATCGTAAAAAAAGTGGTGATTGAGAGCGTGTCATACAATAGGGAATATGCAAGTAATTTTTTTTTGCACTCTTTCACTCTAATTGCGTAACTGAATGAAAAAGCTCAAAGAACGCGCGCATGCTTTCATTTTAACAAGTCAACAGTATCCAATTAGTGTTTTACACTGTGGAGTAGACCAATTTAAAAAAATATGAAACAATGAATGTTTTTATTGCGCCAGCACGCGTGCTTAGATGGTTCACTAGAGTAACGAAATTAAGCTGCTGGTCTGCCTTACTTTGTCAGAGGTACCTAAGGCAAATCATCATCTCCGATTAGTTACAACTTCAACACAATAATTTATTTTTAACTTAGTAGATCTTATTGCAGTGCAGCTCTTCTTGAACTATAAAACTCCTTGATAAGTAGTAGCTCTCACTGGGACCGCGCCCTAAGTTAGTTGAAATCGGCTTACCCTGTCGTATTAATATCGTTGCTGTAAGTAGCTCGGGCGACGTTTTTATCAGGTATATCGGCGTAGTAATCTGTCGTCTTCACGATCACCTTAGTGTCAGGCCATGTAATATACCCGTACTTACACTCGCACAGCATAAAAACTCCGGCTAAGATCAAAACACACGATTTTAAGTTCATCTCGAGACTGTTAACTAAGATGTGACTTCTCCCTACGATCTTTCACTCTGTTTGCATGCAAACGCAGGTTTCTTGCGATGAATAACATTTATCATTTATAATTAGGTCAGATTAACGTTTTTAAGTTAAAAGCAAATCAACTTTTTTGAAATTGACGGCATTTGAGTTAATATTTTGACGTTTGCCGTCATGTTATGGTGTTGCCAATTTATATTTACGATGATCAAACCGAGGCCTTTACAAAAACTTGAAAATGCTTCAGAGCTTTGAATAAAATACTTCGAGAGAGCTCTGAATAAAATACTTCGAGCGAACTTTGATAACCGTTTGGAACATCCGAGTAGCAGCTGATGATGATGCCACCTAGCCGGATTCGGCCACAGGCGGTTGTCTAGATGCCAACATCATCACAAGTGGGAAGTATTGTAGCATCAATACGCATATTATAAACCGCGCTGCTAACTTCATTTGCGATCTTTTGTATTTTGAAGTCTTCTTCTTCTCAAGTTAATGGTTAAACTCGTTTGATAGTTTGCGCCCAGTCATGACGGTGGCATTCATCAAGTCCTCGTAAAGCGAAGCAGCCTTATTGCGTATTGAATTCGGTAAGGCAAACCGTATAAAAAATCGACTAATCCAATTAGAAGTCCACATCGCGTTTTTAATCTTGCATGTCATTGGTAGGTTTTTCTTACTCTTTGCCCTCCTTTGCCTTGTCAAATTCATTAAGCAAAAAGGCTGTAGTTGTAGCAAGTATCTGCCACAGCGACTGGCTAGTTGTAGTAGTTGCCAAAATCATCACCAGGAGGTATAGTAGCATCAATACAACACCTATTTAAAAACCCCGCTGTATGTAGCCCACTGTGTATTTTCTAACACCCAAACTTCAACAAAATAAAACAAAAATGGTACATTTCATACAAAAACGTAATATATTTCACAATAAATTTTCTGTCCTCGTCCGGAGATCAATTTATAAAATAAAACTAGAAACTTAGCAGTATTCATTCGAGTCTATTCTACAGTTCAATTGGCGAAGAGCTTCATGCCGATCTCTCCACACTTGTACTCCACCTCTCGCAAGAGGTAGGGGGTCCTTTCATGCGCAGGCGCAGAAAGCCATTCTTTCATGTTGACAGGCACGGCCGCGTACCCGTGCTCCTCTAGTATGTCGAGCACGAGGCGGAAAGTGCCTCGGAGACGGTTGCTGTTCATCGAGAAGCAGCCGGGCAGGAAGGTCAAGACGCATACGCTGGAAAATTAAGAGGAATTCATTTGTTTTCCCAAGTACACTGAGTGGGAAAGTGCCTTGCAGCCAAGAAGGAAGTTGAGCGCTTCACTGTCGACCACGTCATCGCTTACCATCAGGTGAGATAGTGGTAAACCATGAGCCTATCAATAATAAAAACAAGTTTATGCCGCATTAGTCATAACGCTGGCAAATTTAGAGGAATTTATTGATTTTCGTCCTTACTTCAACGAACGAATGTTGATAGTGCGCTGCTTTCCGTCAGGTGTGCGTCGGATAGCAGATTGAGAGCTATTTTTACAAGCTTTTATTAAGGCCCAATTGACATTGCCGCGGAATGGAAGTGAGTTTTTGCAACGAAACTGTATAATATAGCATCATGAACTTTGTGTCAATTGTGTAACGTAGGTACAAACTAAACACTAGCCAAAAACAGGCCTCGCGTCTTCCGGGGCACCTTTGTGCATTCTCGAGAATTCCCGCAGCTTCTGGCTCGTATTTAGTTTACGTACGTTTTATTTATTGAATGTAACAATTAATGTAATGTTTTAATGAGAATTTTAATTTTAACAATTTCTAAAAATGAAAATGTTTGCTTGCCGAATGGCGAAATATGCAGAATAAAGTTCATTATGCCATGTACAATTTCGTTCCAAAAATTCGCTTCCATCCCATTCCGCGGCAATGTAATGAGACTTATTTACACCTGACCGGTGTCTGTAGAATAGAATATAATACTCTGAATCAAATCTTGCAAGATAAATTTGACCCGATGTCCAATCCAGTCTGCTGTACATAGGCCTCCCACACCACACACCACCACACGCCACACTGACCGGTCCCGCATGTCTCGCATCCAGCGGACTCCTGCACCAGGTCATCGGTCCACCTAGTGGAAGACCTATAATATATAAAAGTATGATAATAAATAAGTACTTACAGTACGCCACCGGGCGGAATACTGAGGAATTCGACAGGCACTCTCAAGTCACCCGTGGACACCTCAATCTTCACTGGGAAGCCGTTTTTCAGACATATCAGGCAATCTGAAAAGGAGGCATGTTTTTTAAATCTTTCTTAGGCTAAGCACGCATTGCGGTTTTTAGCCGTGCGGTCAAAATCTCAAATTCTGCGACATATGGAATTGTATGAAGCTGCACGCACTTGCGGTAAAACATCCGCAACAAATCTGTTTTTGCCACAGAATCCACCGCAACGCAGCGCGGATTAAATGCGCGCGAATATTTTGAGCTCTATGAACAGGTAGAAATAGACAAAAATCGCGCGGAATTTCATCCGCAGTGCGTGTTAGATAAGATTTAGTATGCGGATAAAAATTTGCGCGAATAAAACCCGCGCCGCTAAGTACCGCAATGCGTACTAAGCCTTACGAATAAACACATCATGGTAAAAAGTGGAGGTGTACATAGTAAACGCATTTTTAACAGACTTCAAAAAAAGTGTCAGTCCTATTATTACAACAGAGGGCAAATCCTTAACCAGGTAAAAAGTGGAACTCTAGGCTGCTGAGTATATTCTAATAGAAAATAGAATGACAGCACACTGCTCGACCCAAAAAAAAATCTCAATCTTTTTTGAAATTACAAAAAAAAAAACTTCGAAAATCGCAACCCCTTTTAACTACCATGACCACAATTTTTTAAATATTTGTTTTTTTTTGTGTCAGCACCCTAAGTAAGTAGCACTGCTATCCACCACAACCCTTAAACATACGAATACATGTAGCTTTTACACATAAATTAATCAAAATCATACTTTCCCTTAAAATTTTGAAAGATTTTTAGTTTCATTCTACTTTTACGCAACTTGGTGTATAAAAATAGTACTGACATTACTATAGCAAGTTTTTTTAAAAGTTGACGCAACTAACCAAGATTCCAAAATGGTACAAAAAATACCAATAATTCTAAACAAGAACCGATTTTTTTAATGTTGATAGTTGGTTTTTTTTAAAGTAAAGCTCGGTCGCCCAGGTGCTGTATATTAATTTATATACCTATTCATAGTTATTGTATTCGATTTTTTTCACAAACTGTTCAGCTTTGTTGATATAGGTATTTTACCTATGTTTGCAATATTTGTACAGTACAAATATTTTCAAATCAAATCAAATCTTTTTATTGTGGGGAGATGTTAGGTAAATTTTAGGTCTTAATGTCCCTTCGCTTCGTGCTTCGTCAGTCGTCGGACGGTCGGATTTCTATCAGTTCACACGGAAATCAAAACAAAACAACAATAAAGTATTTAGTTCTGAATTCAAATTATTATACTCGATAAATCTAATAGTTGATGGACATGGAAATTAGCATTCGTTTGTATTCGGAGATGCTATGATTGCCGAGGGAAATTAAGAAAATAGTTGAACTGTTAGTATGTGAGAACCATGTTCCTATTTATCAAATGTATGAATTTACCTGTTAATGCTTTTAAGACTTTATACCTATACGTAGTATAGTATGTAGTGCTATTCTGCGTGCATCGCCCTTACGTATATGAATTACCTAATGTATGTAAATATTGTAAAAACATTATTTTTTTAAACATTGAATGTGGAGTTTCTTTTCCGTTCTTCTCCATAACAAGCTACTTTGCCGAATGGACGGTAGAATCAATTATTGTTACTTGTAGTTGTAAATTTTGATTTAAGGTTCCCCTAGTCGACGGCACGAACTATTTTGTGCGCGAGGTTAAAATGCATGCAATCATCCGACAACACGTGCGAAAGAGATAGATGCTTTGATGAGCAGTAAGAAGCTAGTTCGCGTACGAATTAGCACTTTTGCAAATTTGTATCGAAATGGATGATGATTTAGGGCGGAAACGAGCGCGCGAAATTTTATAAACAAACCTTTGGGAGTCTAGATATCATGAAAAAACGACTGAATGTATATTTTCAAAATAAAATTATATGCATTGTTGAATTACTAATCTATCCCTGTATGGAGGCCGTTTTGCAATTTTACTTCTTTTTATGGTATTTATTTCCGCCCAAAGATGCGTTAAAATTAGTATTAAAATATGGCACTTTCGACGCTCATAACTTTCAAATATTTAATTTTTTCACTTTTTTGTTTCCATACAGGGCTAGATAATGATGAGACAGATTGATATCCATTTTTATTTTGAACGTACAGCTTCAAACAGTGGAGTAATCGCCAGACTACCTTTGTATGGAAGAATGATCGACTAGTGTAACCATAATGGCCTTGTTGAAGTAAATAATTTTGACTTCGACTTTGACCTTGCAGTACTACTCACCAGAAATAATCCCATTCGGCAGCACGACATTCTTCACGACGTGCCCCGGTCCGCCTAAACCAGCAGACAGATGTTCCTCCAGCAGCTCCGACTTCCGATGCACAGGATACGCCGACCTCGCTTTATCCAACAGATCTTCAGGCAGTTTATAATCCACACTGTGGAACGCCTTCACAGCCTCATACAGCGTCAAGAGCTGCAGGTAATCCAACTGATTGAACTCCCTATTCAGATTCTCTTTGCAAAACACCTTTTTGAGTAACTTGTCTTCATACACCCCTAGAGAAGCCATTTCTAAGCATATTTTCGTCCAGGGTAGGGTGTGACTGTCGTCGAGAAGGATGGGGTTCTCTGTTATCTGGTGTTTGATCTCAGTCCACTGTGCGGACTCAGGTGTGTAGTTGTTGTTCGATAGGCTGTTGACGAAGCCAAACAAAATGCTGGGTCGACAGTTTGACAGGGTTGTGGGGTTGTTTGCTGCTTTCTCGCAGAGGTAGCCTACGAGCCCGAAGTGGGTATGTGCCTGGGAAATTAACAAATATGGTATTAAATTGTATTAAGGGATAGGTAGTAGCTAGCTAGGTTTTGGAGGTCACATAGGCTACGCGGCATTCGATTAGACAATAAGCTGCTTGAACAGATGATGAATCTTTAAATCATATTTATAGGCCATTTATTATAGAATAGAATAGATTAGAATGCATTTATTTGTCAGAATATTGTACAAAGCCGTTATGTGAATTATGTATACGATCAAAATATTCTGCCGTTTCCGGCGTACAAATATAGTTTGTAAAATTATGGGTCATCATTACATTAAAATTAGTTATTAATCATTAGAATTACAAATAATTTAAATAAATTGAGCAACAGCAGTAAAAGAGATTAATTACATAAATCAAAATTCAATTAAGTCAAGGAGATAAAATATTATTTATAGGTAATAATGTCAAATATTTAGATAAATTTTTCATTCATAAAATCTTCAGTCGAGTAATAACATTTGCTTAAAAGGAAGTTAAATAATTTAAATTTAAAGGTTCTGAGGCTGAGAGTTTTGAAGAATGACAAGGTCAGTAAATAGTGTGGCTTGTACATGGTTACACCCGCTATGAATAGCACACATATATCTGATCAATTTGGGACTGCTACCAGAAAAAAGTGATATAGGAAAACGTACACAATACGACTACTCAACCCAGAAATTAAAACCGCGACCTTCACGCACAGCTTGGTAGACCAAAGAGGTGATCAGGAAGAAATAAGGAAACTAGTTAAAAATAATACTTACGATCCTCGACAAAACGCGGGCCACCTGCAGCCCCTTTTCGAAGCCCACATCACGAGATACAGCCGAGTTAGCGACAGCATCCATCAGCTGCTCATGGTAATACTCCGGGTGCTTCTCCACGATCCTGTTCTTGATCTTAGCGGTCATCGACAGCACCTCCTCGTACGGCAGCTGGTCGATGCTCTGCGTCAAGATGTCGCAGCAAATGTGGAGAAGTTGCACCCTCGTAGGGAATCTTTCTTCTGTGCAGTTCACTTGGCAAAGTGATAATATAGTGGACTTGGCTACATTAGCATCAATAATCTGATCGTGTAAAAGCAAACCAGTAACTATGTCATCAATATATCGGTCAGGCAGGTTATGGAGACAGCTATACGCTAGCATATCCTTCAGTAAAGGCATGTCTTTGTTATCAATCTCCAATGGTAAATGTATTTGGAAGGCTAAAGGTAAAGCAAGCTTCAAGGCATCAACCAAATGATTCTTGTGGTCGAATTTCGTCAGTAGGAAGTCTAGGAACATGATCTGTCTGACGTTCATCATGTTGATGTAGCATCTGAGGAGTTGCAGCATGGTCTGGACTACAGTGGAGTCGGCAGGCACCTTCAGGAATGACAGAATCTTGGTGGCTTCGAGAGCTTCGTTCACATCGAGCCCCCGAGCATGCCTCTTCAACTTCTGACAGAGATCCCCAAACGTCGGGTTTGATACTAATTTTTCTGGGTCTGTGTTTAATCTAAAAGTTAAAAAGGTCATTTATTCATTACTCTACTGCCGAAGGAGAGCTATTTTTTGTGAGTATAGTTTGTATAATATAACCTGTGACTAGTCAAGGCGAGTCCTATGCCAGAGATTGGTAACGACTGTGCACGTCTATTGCTCCAATTATAGGAAGACAAACGACTATTCACACAAGTATGAATACGGTGCAAACGAACTTCACCACGCATTGTGCGTGGTTTTCGCTTCAGTTTGGCCAGACTGGACAATGTTTCGCGAGAACTTAAAATTAAACCAGTCTGCAAGAACATCACTAGGATTTCATCCAATTCATAATATTTCTATGGCAGATAATTGGTTTAGAAATGTTTTATTAAAAAGAACTGCTTACTGTCCAGACTTCTGCAATTCAAACAGGCAGCACAAGACCTGTAGTAAGTGTTTCTGGTCCATCTGAGCCATGTTGGTATTAACTGCATGCAGCAGTTCTGCCGCGGTCGGAGCCGCCTTGATGACCGTCATCAAGGCATCTTGGGGGGGCCGGGTCACCTGGGTTGTTACTGCAAAAGATATTGAATCAATTTGATTGATTGTTGAATCAATCCAATTGTTTGATTCTTTTAAATTGTTTATTAAATGAATTTAACTATTGGTTTGTTGAAAGAATTAAGTAATTTAATTAACTAATGTATTACATTAGTCAAGGCAAATCTTAAGCTTAAATGGTACGGTCAGTGCCCAGTGTTACCTGACCCCTCTTAGAATGAAGAAGATATCTCAGTCAAGTAGGCTGGTCACTGATATTACTAGCAAAGTGTAGCCTTGGGCGCAAAAAGATAATATGGAAATCATGCATCACTCAGGCGCAAAACAGCCATCTGTTAACATAATGCTGGGTTCTGTGTGCAAGTCACAGCCACAGCATGGGTTTGAGTTTTTTTAATGTACTTATGTTCATAGTCCAAAATGTGTGAGGAGCTGGTGTCTGAGTAAGTCATAGGAATGCCTGTATTAATAAAAAAAAAAAAAAAAAAAATATCAAAAACCCAACTGCTTAAGAAGAAGAAAATCACGCTGTGCAGTTGGGGGATACATATTCGCGAGCTGGCTTACCATAACCAGATGTATCCTCCGACTGCACAGCATGATTTTCTTCTTGTTTACATATTTTTAGTTTGCTTCTTAAGCAGTCGGGCTTTTGTTTTTTTTTAATTAACTTTTTTATTAATACAGGCATTCCTATGACTTTATCAGACACCAGCTCCTCACACATTTTGGACTATGAACATAAGTACATTAAAATCTGTAAGTTCATAATATAACTTAATCAACCACTCCATGACTACAGATTTATTTGCATTTAGCTTTCAGTAAGGAATATATTGAAAGAGACCTATTCAACTTATTATACAAATTGGAGCTTTGGTAGAAAAAGAATCGATGAGCAAATTTAGTTCTACATGATGCAGTAGCGTAAACCAAATCATTTGCGTCGCTTATTTCTAAATATATCTGGTTCATATTTTATAAAAAGGGAATGCTTTTTCAGAACCATATACAAAATGAAAAGCTGTTGAACAGTTAACACTGCCCACCTCTTACAGAGGTCTACAGTTGGGTGATAAAATGGCAGGCACAAGCTAACCTTATCAAGTGTTCTTTGCACTCTTCAAAAATTGCGTCTTACAGGCACCTCCCCATGAGGAGGCACCAATTTTTTTTTTTTTTTGTATAGGGGAAAGATTTTTTTGTTTGTTTGTACCGAATAGGCTCCGAAACTACTGGACCGATTTTAAAATTTCATTCACCTATGGAAAGCTACATTATTAAATAGAGGCGGGCAGAGGTCGAAATAAACTGATTTGAGTACTATTTCTGTAGCAACATGTCTTAAAGCCTGATATGTCTATGGGGAAGTCTTTTTAACCATTTTACGGGGCAGTAAAGGGCTAGTACTGCTGTGAGGTAGATATTAATACTAACTGGTTCGGAAACTTTTGTCCAGCAGTGATTTACCCAGGTGCCTCAGTTGGCTACCTTTGACCACGCTCCACCACGCGTTCTTTAGTAAAAGCGACATGATTACTGAAAAAAACAAAAAGATTTATTCTAACTTTATGGCACAACACAACAAGACAAGATCAACATTTACGCAGTTTTGTTAGGTTATGTTTATGTTAATAAATATAAACGAATAAGAATTTACAGCGACGCAAATGAAAATTATTAAAGAAAAAAATGCATTTTAAACAGTGAACGTAAATAAAAATTAAAGAACAAAAATAATCTAAACACCAGAGATTTACATCGCTGTTATAAAGTTCAATTTAATTTATCTCACCTTTCTAACAATAAACGTATTAGAAATAAAGAGTCGTTTCACACATTTTTCACTACCAATTCAATATTTTATATTGTCATCATATTGTCATATCCCGTATTCTAATATTGTTTTTAGGCAATGATTTCAAAAACAGAAAAGATGGAATTTTGAAAAATTCGCCTTGCTGACAACAGCTGATTTTGACATTGATTTTAGTGTGACAAGAAGACAATAAATTTTATTGAAATAAATACTATTTTTGAAAATATAATTATTACGAATTTAAATATTTCTAATTAAATTAATGACCCATTTTTTTTAATAAAAATGCTAAAGATAAAGGCATATGTGAAACAAATATTGACGCTTGGAACACCGTCACGGTCGGGTGATGTTTTGTGATCCGTTCATAATTTAATAGGAAATCTACGTCTGTCAAAATCTTTTTTTAATTATCCTTTACATTAAATTATGAAAATATAAGAATAAAACATCCTGACAAAATTTAAATTTTGCTTTAATTTAATTTGGTGAACAATAATAGTATTAAATTCTGAAGTTATTATATGTGTAAATTCCGAACATTAATGTTCATGTCAATCTTATGAATGACATTGACGTTTTAGACGGTTTCCATCCATTTTTCGCATTGGTTCGTAAAATACCGAAAATCCTAAAAACTTAAACTAAAAAACAGCTCATTTATCACAACCCTACAAGAAAACACATGAACCGCTCCAGAATGCACAAAGAAACAGTCATTAGCATCCGTCCTGACCGAGAGATACGAAAAAAGGTGATAACACCCGGAGACTACACCTTGGTTCCTTACGAAGATTCTCGTTGCAAGATCACGATCTCTGATGTGAAATGTAGCAATGAAGAGGGAGATTGTGAGATAGACGCAGTCAGCCGGATATTCAGCCGGTCGTTTGACGGGAATGTGTTGATTGGCGACACTGATTCGTTCATAGACAAAGATTTTGAATTGGTGCTCCAGCAGATGTGTTGTGGGGAGTCCTGCCAGGCTACGCTGATATACAGGAACGGGGAGGGGAAGCTGGTGAAGGAGATCACCTGTAAGGTGGAATTGAGGGAGGTCACGGAGGAGCAATTGATCAGCGACTGGAGCTGGGAGAGACTGTATGAAGCTGCAGTGCACCACAAGGTAAGAGATCGTGATTGACTGCTTTGCTACCTTTTTCTGCAACTTTTGTGCTGGCTAAATTTAGGAATTTTTAAGGAAATGCGAGATAACTCACACCCAACTAACTTTATATTTACCTTTTTGGACCAGTGTGGGTTTCCACCTAACCCTGTTCGGTTTTCACTAACACTAGGCGACACCCAAACAAAATGCCTAAATGCATGTATTTTCAACTCTCAGTGCTGCAACTTAATTGTGTTATATACTAAATCACAGTTTCCATCGGCACCAAAAACAATTCCTAATACTTTAAAAATTCTACTCAGTAGCACAAAACAAGTAATTAATACTGTTGAATTGTCAAAAATTAAAGAGTGTGATTGATTCCATAAATTTATATATTACTAAATTATTCTACTGAGCGAGGCATTGAAAATCCAGCAGTATTGATTTATTAAGTCATTACACTGAGTTGTCGCCTAGTGTTAATGAAAACTGGCATTATTCTTCTTTTTAATTCATCAGGAATACACAATTCACTTCAATTGTTTGAATTAATACAATAATTTAAACACAGAGACTTCTATTCACACTTAAACATTAAAAAGATTGAAATGTGATGTATCTGATCACAGTTTTATATTATTTATTCCAACAAAAGACAAATAAAATTCCTTAATTGTATAATCAAAAACATTCATAAACAAGCATGTGAGTCCATGCATGTTAATATTGTCTTGATGGTACATTCTGGAATGTATTTGTTTAGTTATAATGCTTTTCTCAACACAGAGTGATCTATTACAAAATTTGGTGGTTTATGTTAATTCCTGATGGCTTTGGTGTGTAGACACCTTTAGACTACAAAAATCTCATACACAACGACAAATGACAGTCTAGTGCAGAAAATGAACTATGGAATCCTTTCTTCTTCCTCATTGTGTTGATGATTCCATTTACAATTTTTAATATAGATCTTGTGCTTTGACCTTTGGTCCATCATGTTGCATGTGTTTGTGCACAGAGAGCAGGACAACAGATGGGGCATTGTTTACATTGTGGTTCCACTATTGCATTGTGGGTGATCGGAGTACCCCCATCTGACAAGGTTATACCTACAGCGGCCCACTTGGCCTTGCAGCCTTTGTAGGGATTTCCAGGTTGGCTATGGCAGTTCATGTCTAGCTGTGAGATTTTCTGCAGGATCGATATAGTCATTTAAAGGGGCATATTTGAAGAGCTACAGTTTCCTGTGTGCTTCGCCAGAGTTGTTCCGATGCTTTAATCGCCCCCTTGATTGCTCTGTGGTGTACAGTAGGTGGCCATTATCAGTCTCCTGCTGGTGCTTTTCGGAGGAACAGACAACTTCCCTATGGATCTCCAGAGAGGTTATTCCTGCCAGCGGGTATAATGCAGCAAGTGGCGTAGTTTTAAGGCACCCAGTTTATAATGCATGTGTCATTTAGAGCTATATTCGCTTTTCGGGCATGAGCAGACTTATGCTGTCCCTTACACTAGAGTACCTACATTGTTTAAACCTTAAAGTTGAGCTAACAATCCAAAAATATATGTATTTATAGAATAAATCATTTTTTGTAGCTTCTTTGGTGAATCTAATAGTATATCAAATCAAACTGTTTCAAATATTTAAGCACAAAAATATTTCCTTATCCATTGTTCTTTTGTTCCAACTAACAATGCATTAAAAAATAGCAAAGATTCCATAACTACTTAAAAACATTTATTATCATTTACACACAGGAGCGTGGAGTGGACCTGATTAAGCAGGGGAGGACTGCGGATGCTTTCCGCAGATTCAACAAGGCTCTGAAGATGCTGATAGCCACCGAACCCCTGGATCCTAAGGTCGTCAGCGAGCAGGTGGTCAAGGATATGGTGGAGCTTAAGGTGAATATGACATTGGGTGTTGTTTCATTATTTTAGTAAAAATCATGTTCATTTATTTAACTTGCACAGTTATAACATGATGACAACAGACAGTGTGGTAAGAATTAAAACTAGCAATAACCATAACAATTTAACAACGTGTCCTTGGTGACCCAAACATTACACTTAGTTTTTATGTACACAGGACTTGTAGTCCTGCTAGCGCTACGTGAAAATTAATTATAAAAAATAATAATGATAATGACATAAAATGGACAAAAGAGAGGAACATATTAATAAGGTTAGTGCAGAAAAACAGTTAAGGTGAATATCTTCTTATCTTGTGGAGGGGCCGAGAAATAACTCGGACACTTCGAGATATTGGGATCTATTGATCTCGTGTAAAACACTTTTCATGAATTTTACACGAGACTAGGAGATATAACCCTATAGTCTTCTGGTTTTGGATATCCAACACCTAGGAGACTCATTCGCTTACCATCCAGTGCATCGTATGTGCACAGAAGGTGCTCCATGCGTTCCGTATGTTCCCCACACAACCTGCAAATGGGTGTCGCGGTTAGACCAATCTTCATGAGCATGTCGTTGGTTCCATAGTGCCCAGTAAAGGCCCCAAGCAGATAGCGGATTTTCCCCCTGCTCATATTCCTAATGCATTCCCGTGCTTTGAACGTAGAGCCCAGGAATTTCTTGGAGTGTTGCAGACCGGTATTAGACAGCCAATGTGTTCGTTGTCTGTGATCTACATACTCCCTGAATGTGGCTTTTACGAGACACGTCGAAATGCCTACTCATGGTTCTGGAATTCAAAATCTTTTGCTGAGCCCTCTCTTCCCAGTTCATCTGCCACTTCGTTACCATGGATTCCTTTGTGCCCAAGGACCCACATCAGTCTTACCCTGTTATGCTTCCCAGCCTGTTAAGGGTCTGGATAGCATCCAGAATATGTCTGGAGTCCACTTTGTAGGATGCTATGGCTTTGATTGCAGCCTGACTGTCACTAAGAATATATATGGATTTACCTCTGGTTCCTCTATCTATATTCTCTTGAGCACAGGTTGTTATGGCATATGTTCCTGCTTGGAATACAGTTGCCATCTTCCCTAAGCTTTTGCTACATTTGTAACTTTTTACGTATATTCCCGCTCCTGTACTTGATTCCATTTTGGATCCATCAGTGTACCACAACAGACTATCTTGTTCTGATGGATCGAGTCTCTTCGTCCAGTCCTCTATTGTTGGGATTTGGGCCTTGAAAGACCTTTTAAACACAAACATAGTTTGCATTTCAGCGGATATCATGCTTGTTACCCGATCCGGGTTTTCATTTGCATCGAATTTTGTATGGTTAGTCTTTGGCTTTGAGGTATTCCATAGTCCAGCAACAGCAAGACGCGGTCTTCCTTGCCTCGAGTTCTACCATCATATGCAGAGGAAGGATATAGAGGTATCTCTCAATCGCTGCCGTAGGTGTTGTCCTGAAAGCATCTGTGATACCGAGACACATTGTTCTTTGTAACCTGTTGAGTGGCGCTTTGTACGAGGCAAGTTTTGTTTTTGGCCACTACACTATGCTGCCGTATGTGATAATAGGTATTATCACTGTCCGATACAGCCGTCGCATCATTTTGGGCTTTAGCCTCCAAATTTTACCGTAGTTGGAACGACACATGCCGAACACTCGTAGGGCCTTTGTCGTAATATTTTCCACATGATTTGTTCACCTGAGTTCTTTATCAATCGTTACAACCAGATATTTAACTTCGGTGGACCAGGGCAGCTTTATTCCATTGAGGGAGGGCTCTCCTAGGTTTCCTAGTTGTCTCTTCCTCGTGAATGGAATAATGACTACTTTGCTTGGGTTGATAGGGAGGTGGTTCTTTGTAAACAACTCTGTCATCTTCAATGCTTGTTGTAAAAATCCAGATACTATGTTCGGGAATTTACCATTAACAATTATAGCTATGTCATCTGCACAGCCTACTGCGTAGAATGGTGCGGTATTGAGTTTGGTAAGTAGCGATTCTACTACCAAGTACCACAATTATGGTGACAGCTCTCCGCCTTGTTGTTTTAGCGCTAAGTCTGTCTCCCATCAGTTCCGATCTGACTGTTCTGCTACTCAGCATAAAGTCAATCCAGTTGCACGTGGCGTCATTGATGCCATGTTACTTTGCAGCAATGCGTATGTTGTCTTGTCGAAGGCTCCCTCTATGTCGAGGAAAGCCCCGACACAGATCTCTTGACCCTCTCGCGCAGCCTCGGCTCGAGGTGGGTAAGTATGAAGTGTTTGTGAGGGTGTGTGTTTTATCAGAGTGTGGGTATTAACTTGTGCAACAAAGTAAACATTCCGTTTCCTCGTAACTCCGCTCCAACAAACATTACTTTAGTTTAGTTTTGGCCTCAGGGTACTTGATATAGTAAAAGATTAACTTACCGCATTGAACACTCGTATGTGTAAGTACGACGAACGCCGGGCTGCAAAGAGGGTTTTATTTTTGGGAGAGAGATTCTATCTGGCAGTCCCCTACCTCTATTAAAAATGACTCCAGCTTGAAGAGTTGCGTAAAATGTTTTGCAATTGCCCAAATATTAGTTTGATATATCTAAGGATCCCTTAGTAAGGGACCTTCCAGATGGCGCAAAATAATTTTTTTTTTTCGTTAGGCGATATCGCACACGTATTTGCTAAGGAATTTTCAAGTAAAGGTCAAATAGTATCGCATTCGTTTCTGTCTCAAACTGTCAAAAACACCTCATAATTTCCTATATTTTGACATGTTTTGACATCGCCGAGATTAGATTGCGAATCTCAAAATATAACAAGACTTGTATGTACTTAGTAGCGTTAATTGAACTTCTGATTTAAGGCGTATATATTCCCGAATGTAAACGCGGTACTGGCCGTGCGCCCGCTCGGTGCCAGAATATCAATATTGGACCTCCTTTTGGACAGTTATGTTTGCAAATTATTTTTTTAATTACATATCCTATGTAGGTTAAATAGAAATTCTAACCATCTTTTTCTGTGTAGAAATATTTTAAGCATTTATTTTTTTAAATATTTTAGAAATATTTTTATGCAAAAGTATTGAAAAAATATCATGTTGTTAACTTTTAGGGAACCGTACCCGAAGGGTCCAAACAGAGCCCTATTGCTGCTACTCACGTGTCTGCCCGTCCGTCGTCTGTCACACATTTTTTTTTTGCAATATTATTAGTCGTATAAAACACCATGTTTCACGAATAATGTACATGAATCAATAATAAATAATACATTTTTTCAAACCTTTTAACCTAGCCGTTACTAAAGAGTATGCTTTAGAAAGTAACCGTTTTATGGCACTAAAGCGGAGTAAGGGCCTTAATGAATATATTTTTCATAAGTAATTCCTTCTCCCCAGGTAAAGCTCTACAACAACCTAGCCCACTGCCAACTCCAGCACGATGAGTACGAAGCCACCATAATACTCTGCGAGAAAGCCCTCCAGTTTGACCCGGTCAACGTGAAGGCTCTCTACAGGAAGTGCTCGGCCCACTCGGGTCTCCACATGTACGAGGAAGCCTGGACGGACATACAGGACGCCCTGAAGATAGAACCCAATGATAAGGCAGCTCAATTGAAAGCCAACTCCCTAAAACCGAAGATTGAGAAGATAAATAAAGATTATACTCAAGTTATCAAGAAGATGTTCGGTTAAATTGGTTAGGTCTTTTTTTCTTAGTGGCCAATTGTTTGTTAAGGGGGTTTGAGTTTATCGAGTCAGTATTTTTGTTTAAATTGTGCTGAGCGAGACTTCGATTTAACTAGACCCCAATTGTGTAACACACCTGTTACAATAGATTTTAGAGGAATTTTTTACCCATTGCTTGCTATCTTTGACAAATTCGTCTGCTTGACATTGTCAAATATAAGGCATTGCCATTGATAATATTACGCAATATGGATGTTTTCTGGGTAGAAAAATGATGATTCTATTTAGTCCGTCAGTGAGATTATCAAATAATATTAGAAACGTATTTTTTGCTTTATCAAATCAATAAAAAAATACTTGTGACGTCACTAAGGCAGTATAAAGTGTACTAGCGGCGTGACGTCACACGATATTTCAATGCAATATAACCTCGTCACTTTAGGTTTACGTGTCAAAAGAAAAAATACGTGTTCAATACTTTTTAATAATCTACCTGACGGACAAAAAACGAATTTCTAGTAAATTACCCTATTACCCAACAGGGCTCCCTATCATGTTTATTTGCAGGGCTGTTATAGGTGAAAGGTTAAATTTGGTACAACATCACATGAGACTATGTTTTGTCCAAACTTGACCTGCTATAAGAAACCGATGGAACCACTGATGTAGGAGTTAAGCAAGGTTGTAGCTTAACATATTAAAAGACATTACAAGGGGAAAACCACACTATCGCTGGCACCCCTCCAGTTATTGGCACTTCTGAGTTTATAGACTAATTTATAGATTACGCAATGTTGGAATTTTAGATAGCTTTTTTATATGTCAATGAAAATAAATGTATGATTACTATTTTTTTCATTGGATGAAACAACTCTTAAAAAAAAGATTAGAATATTTCCTTCGATGTCATTATAATTTTTGTATGCTAGCGCTTTTAATATGATTTTCTGGACATAACAAATGCCCGAAGTATACGAAGCTAGGAGAGTCACTCTCTTAAGTGACAATAACTGGTTATCTTACCTTATACACAAGGGCGTCAAACTGCCGCTATCTCTGGGTTAGCGCAGACCATCGGAGTGGCGAATAATAATTGAATCTCAACATGTTTTCTTGCTTATGGTTGAAATTCTATGTAAATGAATTGAAAGAACATGTGCATCCAGGGAAACTAATTAATTACAGCTTTAAGAATGAAGATCACTTGCGAAACGACTATGTCTATTTGTATTATATATTACAGTTTTCTAACCAAAAAATTAATATGACAAATTGTCAAGCGTGCTTTATCTGCTGTGATTGGTTCAATGAATTTTTAACAGCCAATCACAGCAGATAACCGGCGATTATTCGTCGATTACGTTAACAGCCCGAGAAACCGGGGGTTTGATACTTAGTTTTAATCTTAACGAAGTTTCTAAATCTCGATGTAACATTATTTCTGTCCGTGTAGTTTAATGTATAGTTGTATGAATTTCGTTGAACGGTTGAACAGGGATGTAATATAAGTGTAGCTCAAAGTAAACGGGTTTAATGAAGACATAGTAACAGGGGAGACGACGGAGATAAGTGGCTAAATTTAATGGCTCCGATTCTGTGTTACCACATAAATAAACGAAAAATATTGCTGAATTTAGTAAAAAAATAAAAAATAAATTTCGTCGCAGGACGACTGGCAGATGTGAAACATCGCAACTATAGTTTATAGAAAAAAAATTGCATGAAAAAATGGTTTATTAAAGTAAAGAAATTAGAGATGAAACGGATAACTGTTTCGCCGGATATTCGGCCATTTTTTTAAAATTATTATACATGGTTTTGTTCTTGACTCTATATTATTATTAATATTCGGCCAAACTTGTAGCCGGATATTCGGTCGCGATATCCGACGGTACAACAGAAAAACGGCATTTTAGTGCATCGCAATAAGCGAGCTTGCATTATGTGCCGCAAGAACGATCGGGCGGACTCGGTCGAATTCGGGTATTTTCGTTCATGAGCGAAGATAGCAATTGTTTTATTGACTTCTTGAATTGATAGCAAACACGATTGTTTGGTGATACATAATTAAATACGCGCTTTTGTTATATAAAAATTGGCATTTGAAGTACCTATTATTATATAATTCTAAAAAGATTTAACGTTTTTAACGATTTTTGAAACTGACCTTGTTTATGAATACAAGCGAAACCGATTGTGACTTCTTAATGCAGAGCAATTAGTATTCATTCACCATAATTTGCCCTTAGTGGCAGTATGAGTACTTTATTTTTCTACGTTGTAGAATGAAAATTTTGAGATCATTAATTGTAATTACTTAAATTGAGGTTTTTTTTTTTAAAGCCGGTATTCGGCCGAAAAGGCGCTTTTTATCGGGTATCGGCGCAAGATAGGCCGGAAACCGGATAGTAGCCGGATATCCGTTTGATCTCTAAAAGAAATATGGCATAAACAAAAATAAAATATTCAGTTTATTATTTATGATAATAAATCTTTATTAAAATATACATATTATTCAAATAACAAAAGTTCGCAGAGTTACGAGCGCATGGCTATTGGCTGTGCGTCGCCACGCCTGATTTATGAGCCCGTGGCGACGCGTGTTATTAGATTTTTCTCATCAAAAAGTCATAAAGTAAATAACGAAAAATTATAGACATCAAAATACTATAACAAGTTTTACAGCTAAATATCTACCCTCTCTTTCTCAATCAGACTGTTAGAAAAAGACAGCAATACTTTTTGTTCGGTCCGGTGTGTAAGAGAATTAGCGCCATTAGTATAGTTTATTTATTTTAAACGCCAATACTCGTGTCATCTCGCTCTCGCGTTCCATGATTGCGCCTGCGACGAACGTTGCGTTGACGTATACTGTATTTTTTTGTGTCACTATTTGCCAATTAGGAGAATTCCATCATCATAATTATTCCTTCTTGATGTTATTCAGAAATAAAAATATGCATTTATAGAATATATAATATTATGTACCTATCATTCTACTGTGATGTATTTACGTGTCTATTTTTGAGATATCTTTAACATTAAGATTTTAATATCATATTAGATATAGGTATCTATTGTAAATAACTCAGTCAAATATATTCTCATATACGTAGCAACATTGCTTTTGATTTAATATCACATATTTTCAATTAAATTCTTGCGGCTCGGCACGCTGCTCAAGTCAAAGCTTTATAGAGGAACCTCCTAAGCCATGGTTCGCACTGCACGTTTTTTTACAGTATGAATAATAATGGTATCAATTAACATTCCGCTGTTGATACTGTTTTATACCATGCGGTGTAATGTCATGTGACGTGTGGTACACCCAAAAAAACGTGCAGTGCAAATAGTGCAATGTAGTGTGAACCACGGCTAACAATACGAGTTGTGTGCGTCGAAAGCTGGGAACAAATTATCGGACGCGGCTGACGGACGCGACTTACAGCCACTTACCCCGTATATAATAGTAATCTTTGCTTACAGCCGCGACTGATATGTGTGCACAGTCGTTTGGGACGCGGCTTGCGGTCGCGTCCTAGCGCGCATTTCAAAGACAATACAGCTTATTTAACGAAGATTATGTTTACGTAGAAACATGTCGAGTAGTGAAAGTGAGGACGCAATTATCTGCTGCGAACACACTCTAAGTTTTTCTTAAATTTTTATTTATAATCTCGCACGAACGTGCGAGATATCGCGTAGTCTGAGTTGTTCTGACTCCGGGACGCGTCCCGCACCCAGTGCACACCGTCCGCGGACGTTTTCGGCTGACACAAACAACCAGCGGGCCAGATCTCTATCGGACGTCCGGACGCCCAAGGTCACGTCTGCGACTTACGTCCAATAGTTTGTACAATGTATTGTAAATTCATTACCCAGATAATCTTTAAGTCGCGGCTGTCAGCCGCGTCCGATATTTTGATCCCAGCTTAAAGAATCAGCTCATGTTGAGATAAGACGCGATGCGAAGGAGCGAGCACTTCTTAAGATTCCGATACAATATAGAACATTTATTAAAGTACCACATGAAAGGTATCCAATATCTCGAATACACCCCTTTCAATTTGTTTCGGTGTGAGCTGACCCTTGTACAAAGTCAAAGTAATTTTTTGCATTAAATACGGAACAAAAGGTGATAGTTTATGAATAAATACACACGGTACCTAAAAGTTTCCGGTGTTGAACTCTTGACCGAACTAAAAGAGCTCCTTCAATAGTAGCTAGAAGCTACAAATCGTGACTATCGTAAGGGCCCCGACCCTTGCTCGAGACACTCCGTGTCGATAAGTTTTTGTTGCCCTGGCTGTATACCCTTTAATTTAGGACACGATAGGACAGATGTATCCCCTTTTCCGCACTTAGATTCCCATTTGGTCCAATGTGCGTGCAGGCCTCCTCTCTGCGAGAGGAAATTAGCCGTACCTACTCCAGCACGCGGGCCCAGTGCGGGTTAGTGGATGTCACATGTCTTCGAATTTTTGGTTCTAAGACATGCATGTTTTCTCAAAATGTTTTCCTTCACCGTTTTGAGAGTAGTGGTTATGAAATAACTTACACAAAGTAAAGCGCCTGCCTCACCTGCCTGGGTTCGAACCCACGACTTACGACACATAAGTCGGGACCATTACCACTGGACCACCAGTGCTCATATTACAAATGCGTGTGCTTTAATTTGTATTAAGGCGTAACTTATATATTCCTCAATGTTAACACCGGCCGTGCGCCCGCTCAGAGCCAGAATTTCAATTTTGGACAGTTTTATTTGCAAAATATTTTTTGATATACTAATATTATAAATTTGAATGTAAATTTGTTACGCTTTCACGCAAAAACTACTGAACCGATCATCATGAAACTTTGTACATATATTCTTGGAGGTATTAGAAGTAACATAGGATACTTTTATTAAAAAAAAATTAAAACGCCCAGCGGTTTTGGTGCGATTGTCGTGTTTTTGTCCGTTTTAGACATAACTTTACAAATTAATTACACTATGTTATACGAATAAAACTCAAAATTTTCTTACATCAAATTATTAAGAAAATTGTCTAATGTAACATAGGTATATTTTTTCCAAAAAATTACGTCTAGCCGTTTAGACGTGATTCTCATTTTAAAATCAGCTACTCAGGGGTATCTGCGCCTTAACCTACCCGTCGTTACTCAGAAAAGTCCGTTTACAACCTCATAGGTTGAACTGCGAGAGACCAATCACCAAAAAAAAATCGTAGGCAAGTGCCCACATAGGCACACACATGCAGCAGTTGTACTGACCTCCACTTCACAACCTATAAGGCACGCATTGTAAATAATAAAATAACAAATCCTCTCACAGAGAGGAGGTCTGCCTAATTCCGTACAGTTTGTACATCATTAGAAGATGATGTTACGGCCTTCTAAACTGCATAAACTTTATTAGTATAAATCTTTATAGGTTATAAAATAAGTATTAATAAAGAAAATAAATTATGACGAGCGTGTGAGTCAGCGTGACGGTCGGTCGCGCGGAACGGAAGCGGATTCCCTTGTGCACATAGTATACAATATTTTCATTGCAACTCGCTATCAAAGAATAAACATCTTGAGTTCACATAGTTTAGCTGGTTCATTTTGGACACTTTGGAGCAGCTTGTCGGAATATGCGGGGTTTTCTGCAAATTAGTATTATGGTTAAAATTAAATTGATTGGCGACACCGCGTGGTTCATGGACCAAGTGATTAATCAGGACACTATGTATAATGCCCGGGCAGTATGAATCTAGTCAAGTCAAATCGGGCAATGTAATGAATACCTACTGAATTCAAAACTTCTATATTAATTTCGTCCTCCATGTTTAGAAACGTGTCCTCCCTGCGTGCACGCCGGCGAAACTTCTGGGGAGAGCTGGTGGGTGAGTGGCGGGCGGGTGGCTGCGCCTCTACGAGCCCACAAGTGTGAACGGCGCGGCGCTATACAATGCAGTATGCCAATATTATATCCAACCCGACAGAAATTGTGGCTGAATGTCCGGTAAATGTGTCATAGCTGATAGTTTTATCCGGTCGCCCTAATGTGAACAGCGCTATTGAAATAAATACGCCAATTTGCTTCCGACAGCCTTTTTGTTCCGGTAAAACTGGCGGTCTGACCTAATGTGAACCTGCCCTAAGGATTGGGCAATTCGATAATTATGGTCGCTGTATTAGTCCAAGAGCGAGCAAAACGAGCTCGGGAGCTTAGCACCCCGACACGGATAGTTTAGGTTCGAAGGAGATGTTGTGAAGCTGAAGTGAGCGAATTCAGCTCCCGTATTGGGCATTTCTCAAATTTGAAAATGCCCGGAGATTTTGAATAATGCCGTATTAATCACTTGGTCCATAACACATATACATCTGTCCCTTACGCAAAGTGGAAATAGCCTTGCTCTAAGAGCAGAGGGTAGGGAACGTGATGGGTATCGATATCTTGAAGTGATAAAAAATCAAAAAATCTAAAAACCCGACTGCTTAAGAGGCGAACTAAAAAGACGTAAACAAGAACAAAATCATGCTGTGCAGTCGGAGGATACGAGTACATACTGGCGATCTGGCTGACCAAAACCAGATGTATCCTCCGACTGCACAGCATGATTTTCTTCTTGTTTACGTCTTTTTAGTTCGCTTCATAAGCAGTCGGGTTTTAGATTTTTTTAATTAATTTTTTTTATTTACTACTATTTAGTTTTTTTTTTTTTTAATTAGTTTCATTTGAACATATACGTGTTATATATTTTTGAAATCACCTCTTTAAACCCTTTATTTTGATACCCCACACGATAGATTTGGGAGAAAAAAAAATTTGGTCTCTCACAATATGGCGCTCAAAATCCGCCATCTTTCTATTTTCCAATTTAAATGCAGCCAGTGACACTCGCAGGGTTAAGACGAATCGATCGACGTAAGAATGATCAAAATCGGCCAACGCGTTTGGTCTCTAAAACGCCACATAGGAACAAACATACATACTTATACTGATAAACACATTACCCTCCTTCGGCAGTCGGGTAAAAAACAAAAGTTGACTACAAAATCACATTCCGTTGAACCCGGTTCTCGCCAAACTTCTTGGCCGCCCTGATGTTGGCTACAATGGCTGCGCATTAGGAAATCTCATACAAAAACAGCACCGTTTCGGGCCTCGCGCTTCCAGTGAACCAACTTCGGGGCGGCATAGAAGTTTGGCGAGGACTATAATCTGCTGTAGTTACATGAAATTAAAGTTCCTTTTTATTTTATTATATATGCCATTAGGCATTTCAATAAGTCGAATTTAGGTTTTACGTTTCGTTAAATTATTATAGATACCTAACAAATCCGCGGGTTCTGGCTGATAATAGTGCTAACACACGTCCAGATTTGGTCCGGCCGGACCACGGATTTGTGGGCGGAGTTAGTCCGGCCGTACCATATCCGAGCGTGAGTAGAGTGGTCCGCCGGTCATTATTATTATTAATTCAGTCCGTCTCGGTCAGCTTGTTTTCACTTCGGATATGGTCTACTCCGTACCAAACCGGGACCTGTGTAGGGTTGTCGGCTGGTTGGGCCGTACCAACTACGACCAGCGTTGAAAAAGTCCCCGATTTATGGGCGATCTACTGATTTTGGTTATTGTTGCCCGATATTTTACATGCAACTTATCAAAAATAAAAACGGCAAACACTGTTCTAAATACGGCAACACTAGGATTTGTGGCCGGAGTTATTCCGGCCGGCCGTACCATGTCCGAGCATGTGTAAGCGAGAACGGGTTTGTGGGCGGAGTTAGTCCGGCCGGACCAAATGCGAACGTGTGTAAGCACTATTAATATGACCCCGTATAGGTAGGTCTTACTTAGTGTATTGTTGGGTATTTAGTATTGCAACACCAACCTAAGATTAATACCAACATTAAAAATGTAAATCATTATGTTATCGGTGGCAACAAGCCCCTTCCAACTGTGAAATTGATCCGTGTGTATTACACGTGAATCTACTTGTCCGTCGTTTTATTTAATCTTCCTTGGCACCAATTCTACCAGCACCTCATCAGCGCCCAACACAATTTTACCTGCACCGCTGCACATTGGTCCTTCGAGCCGGATAAAAACCAGCGACCATTTTATGGATTAGGATTATTTAAGAAACATACTCTTCCTTGACGTACTATAAAAACATAGTCACGAACACGGTTGAAATCCAGTTTGCTATAAAAAAATTGTTTATGAATGATCATTGTTTTATGTATCTGACAAGAGGCCTTCACTCAGCAGTGCGAAACTTAGACATAATCTTTATCCGCCTACTTCTAATGTTTTAGGCCTTCTCTCTGTGAGAAAAAAATTCGAAGACATGTGTGTGTGTGTGTCTTGTGTTGGGTGCAAGTCTTCGAATTTTTGGTTCTTAATAATACTGTTTTCATCACGATGTTTCAATGCCTGGTTAGGCAGTGCGAAACTTGTATGTACATAATAATATTCAGATAGATTTAGTCTAGCCCACAAAGGTCGCAGGACCTTCAAATATGTCCAGTGACTTTGGAGATCATCCAAACAGTAGAGTATTTTGGTACCGCTTCAAAACCATCATGATGGATGACGAAATATGTATTAACTACCTACGTATCTTATTAGTAACTACGTAATTGCAAGGGGTTTACGTATGACATATTATGTTTCACTAAATAAAGTTCCAGAAGAAGAATCGCTACTGGCCCCGACATTAATTTTAATTTTAAATGAAGATCATGAAACAAAACAACGTAGTACCAAGACGTAGAATACGTTTTGTAGACTACAATGTGATTTATATAAAACTATTTAAAATCCTATACGCACTCTATATTAAATAAGTAAACACAAAACTACTTCAAACTACGCATAAGTACATATGTTATAGTTTTACATACGTTCTTCCCTACAGAAAGTTTTGAATAACTGGGCGAGTTGGAATAAATCCTAAAGGTCTTAAATGCGAAAACATCTAGCATCTGTTGTCGAAATCCAGAAAGGTCAACCAGACACTAGTTTCAAAACAGAGAAACTGACACGTTTATTCTGTTTTTTAGGTAATTGGTTGCCGGGAATCGGAGCAGAAACAAAGACGGCCGGCGGTCCTACCCTCTTGTACCACAGAACCCTTCAAAACACTTTATAAGAGCGTCACTACATCGTCTATGAAAATAAAGACACGCCCTTGACACAGCAGCCGATCAAATCTCGTCTGTCCCGTATGACATCACACAACCAATGGTCGCCTATGACATCATACTAGATGCCATGACAAAATCAAACCGCAGAAAACCCATAACAACAAGGTTTGCACGGTGGAAAACGCGGTGTAGCTTTCGACTCTACGTTCAAGAGCGTCCGCGAATGTAATTATATCCTGTTTCATATGGCAAGTCGTGGCGAGTGTACTTTCTGTAGATAAATTCTCGATGACCTCACCTACGTAAGCGTAAGCGTCGTCTGGGTTTGCCAGTGCCTCTGCCAGCCAGTAGTTCGCAAGCCGCTGACGAACGCGGTCACAATCTTAGTTACTGCGCATTATTTAGAAAGACTTCCGCGTACTATTGAGTCTGTACTCAACAAAGTTCGTCGTTAACGTGTTTAAAAAGTTAAATTGGACTAAAGCAGTGTTGTTATAAGGTAAAAATTGTGCATTATGTCATGTGATTCACCTGTTAGTTTATGTAAACAGTGGTAGTTGATTGGAGGCTGATGTGTTATGTTTCTACCGGTTTTGTGTTACTCACGCTAGCTTCATAAGTGGGTGGGCAGAGTTGTGGGTGTTTATGAACATGAAGCATGCTTTTAGATATATAAACAGTGGAGTTGTAATCAGAAGTGATAAGCAAATAAAATATTCAAGATCCTTCTTAAAAACATATTCAGTGTTATAAGTAACGATTTTTATCGTGAAAATGGTTAAATTATTTAAGATTCCTCATTAAAAACATTCCTTTGTTATGTTTAAGGCGCAGTTCTCTAGATTTTTAAATGAGTATAACGATGGGAAGCAGCTAGCAAGCAAAAACGTCGAACAAAATGGTAATTATTGGAGTGTGATGCACAAATAATGACCTCTTGTTAGCGACTCGTTTTGCTCTATCATTTGTTACCATGTCTGTAATATGACAGCTACAGTAGTTACATCGGAAGGAATGTTCTCAAACGTTGGCAGCTTCTTCACATTCATTGATTGATTAACAAGAGAATACCATAAAAATCCACTCGCTTCTTTCCGTTAGTGGCTGGCGAGTTGTAACTTTGTTTCCGACGCACACTATGCGGGCTATATTGTTGAATTCTTAAAATTGCCGAAATACGGTCTGCAACAAAAGTCGAACGCTGAATTCCAAAAGTGCCACTTCAGTAGCCGATTTTAAAATGAGAACCACGTCTAAACGGCTAGTCGTATTTTTTGGAAAAAATATATGTTACGTTAGACCATTTTCTTAAAAATTTGATTTAAGTAAATTTTGATTCGTATAACCTAGTGTAATTAATTTGTAAAGTTATGTCTATAACGGAAAAAAAACAATCGGGCAGAGCTTATTTTAATGAATAACATTAACTTTATAACCGGGATATAATGTTAATGTTATTGTTAGTGACCATGACAGTTTAAAAACTTATATTTTAATGAAATTGTCACCATCTCATAGACAATTTAATTAGGTATCTGCATTTTATCTGAGGCTTTTTTTAAGTCGTAGAATAATAAGAAAAGTAAAAAAAAACACTGAATTTAGGGTCGCGCGGGTGTGAAACGATTGCGCGTTTTGTTCTCTCAAGGTCGTGGGCGTCTTTCGTGTCGTCTTAATGGCCTAATTGAAGTTAACAATTTGACTTTGACTTTGCCGTCTTTTATTATGGTACAGGTTTTTTTTTTAATTTCACTGGCAGGCATAAGTATGCTCTTATTTCTTATTTTACACACTTATAAAAGATTTAATTAACTATAGTTAAATCGTTACTGTGGTTGGAAATTAATTCATGCATTTTAATTATTCCATTGTATTTAAATACTTGAATTATAAAAGCAATAATTTTACATTATTGTGACGTCGGCAAACAAATGTACCTTCTCGTAGTTAGCTTCACTAGTCAGTGAAGTTTCAGGATTTTATGAAAGAATTTGTTAGGTAAGTAGTCTATATCAATTAAATGATAGTGCATTGGTATAGCCCAGTTACAAGTTGTCGGTCGTAGGTTCAGATTCGTACCAGAAGCAGGAATGATTATCACAATATGATCTAGTATAAGCTGACATCACAATGATCATGATCTACTTATCACAATAATATGATCATAGTATTCACAGTAAACGATTTTTTTAATAATGCTCTTGAATACATAATGTAACATTGCGTATGTGCAAAGACTAGAAAGGTGAACAAGATGTCGATCAACGAGGTGAAGCAACAATACGAATTCGACTATATTCACGGTGACTTATTATTTATTTCTTGAAATAATATGTTCCACTAGCTGTACATTACGTTTGCGTAGAATCGCTAGTTATTAGGTTCAGTTTGTATGGCTATAGTAGAGTCATGCCAACAATTTTGATGATGATGTCATTCAAATAAAATATCAAAACTACCAGCTTTAGTAGTATAAACAAAGTTACGATAAATGCGTCATGGAATCGAACCCAAGACCATAAACACATATAGCGAATACTACGCCATCCTTTATTTATTTATGACGGAAGAATTTATAACTAGATACCTCTGTGGAAAGAGTTTTCATATTTCATTGCTTGGCCGCTCCCAAGCCCAGAACTCTACTTGCTTGCTTATTAACCAAAATTTTTCACAATTCATTAGCTGTAGCGATACCTAGTTCGTGCTTGCGATGAGTCACATTCAACTTGATTTACCTGATGAATAGCTATTTTTGGAACGATACAATAAAATATGCTTGTGTTCATACTTCATAGTTGTCGTAGATAATAACATTTTTTTTCCTTTTCGTTCGTAATTATAACATCGCAAGTTTTCCTCGTTTAATGGCATAAATGCCAATGTGGTTAGAAACATATGGAAAATCTAAAACACCCAATACGATTGTAAAATGTCGCTCATAATTCTAAGTATGGTTCGAAACAACGTACTGAAACCATTAACTTCTAACTTTATTTATTTATTCATTAACACATAGGTACATTTGTTTTAACAGGTAAGACCCAAGCTAACAAAATTCTTCATGAATTGGTAACTGTCCAGTCCCAAGTTTTTGTTGTGTTTAAGCCAAGAAAGGAGTTCAGCTGATGCCTGATGTAATGGAATTATGGAATGTAACTTATCTACCTAATAATATAAAACAGCATCTAGTGGTCAGTGACTCACCGCATTGGCATGCCTTTATCGAAACTTTGTTCTTTTACAAATGAATCTGAGTTTTGTCATCTTATTGGAATAACACCATCAATAATATAATTGGCACGGCTCTTCTATCAATTGAATCGTTATTTTCCCATTAACTAGCCATAACAAACCGTATCAACTAGCGAAACCACGCAAAAATATCTACTAAACTTTTGTTTTTATTTTATAACTATTCTTATCAAACTCTCCAACCGGTGAAGAAAAACATCAGAAAATACGTAGTTTTTCTAAGTAGTCTGTGTGATCCGGAAGAAACGGCATGTCCTAGAACCAAAAAATTTGTAGACATGTGACTTCTACCAACCCGCACTGGGCCCGCGTGGTGGATTAGGGACCACTCCTGTCAGTTGGAGGAGGCTTGTGAACTTGCAATGGGTTGATTATGCCGTGGTAATGCTATGCTATCAGCGGCCCTTGACCCCGTAGCTGTAGTATTTTTTTCATTAGATACTTATCTACACCCAACGCGTTTGCGGAATGTAATTTTAGTCAGCATGCATTGTGCTCCAGCAGTGCATATTACGAGAACAAAGAAACAAACCGTTAACGAAACTTGCATCACGTATCGATTGCGGCGTGTTAATTCGAGCAAGGTTTTTACTAAATCGACCGTCAGTAGGAATTGTGTCACCCACCTGGCGTAAGAGATTAGACGGTATTATTCGGTATTGTTTTTGATGTTGTGAAGTCTTAGTTTTTTTCCTTCTTTTCTTAACAAGGTATTATTTACAACTATGCACAAACAACCATACTTGGTACATACCATACACCGTAACCGGTATATTTTTGAACTAAAATGCCCTGTGCTTGAACAAAGTCAACAATTCAAAGAGAAGTGACGCCCAACCAACCTAATCTGCTGATCCCGCTTTGTAGACTATATAGTAGACATAAGCGACCCACCCTCTCTTACAAAGTGGAGCCAAGAGTCCCATCAGTGAGAGACAGAAAACAACGGAATACACCAGACATTATACGGAACCATGTGGTGTCGGAGGTAACCATGCCGACCGCTTAACTGAGACCATTCTGAAGTAGCTGAGCGATACGGAAGGGGTGTATTTATTTATATATTAAAACTTCATGGACATGAAACATAAAAGTTCACAGTTGGAGTTAGTGTCGCCTGGGGTGCAGCGCTAGTGAGCTGTCAGTTGATAGCTCGCTGATGGGTGTCAACATCTCTCTTGCTACCTTTGGAACAGTTAGCGATCGGCGTATAGATCAATTATGTAGTTTAAAAAGTATGAAAAAAAATTAATATATCGCATTTTTGGATCGGCAACAGATATGCATCCGATAGAACTCGCCTAGGACCTGCTAAAACGAAGATAACAATTGATAATGCCTGCACCTGTCAATGTGGGTGAACTGCGAGACGTCACTGTAGAAATGGTAGTGGAAACAATGAATAAAAATATTCTCCACATGTCTAGGCGGATGAAAACTTTAATAAGAACACGTGGAGGAAACACTTATTCTTGTACGATATTATTTTTATTTGAAAAAGTATTTAGTAATTTAAAAAAATAACTTTGCTTGATAACCTTCAAAAATAAAATAAAAAATGCAGTTTGCCCATCTAGTCAGTCATATTACTTACAAAAAAAATACTAAATGCGATCTCGTATTTATTTGAAAAAGTCTATTTAAAAAAATAAAATATTATTAATATTTTTTTATAGGTGTGGGTACATGTAATATTAGAGGTTAGTGTCTGGTGATGTCTTTAGTAAAGTTTAAACTCCTTTCTAGTTAGTATCTTACAATAATTGATGTCCTTTCCTCTCTATACGGCCAGCTTCTGTCTGACACTTACACGACATAGGACATGGTCTGACATTGGCATTTTCAGTGATCGTGACCTCCTTGTGTTCGTGTTTATTTATAGATTATTGAGTTTTGTTAAAATGTCTTCCTGCTGGTTTAACGGTTTATTGAAGATGAGGATTCAAGATCCGAAGAATCGTTTTTGTATACGTAGGTATACCTAATATATTTGTGGTAACGTAATTACGTAGAACAATCTTTTAGGAATGGGAATATACAACGTAATCGGTTTGACCATGATTTTGCGGAAAGTCTTAAGCCCGCTTGCTAGATGGACTAGTTATTCATGTAGCACCAGCACCATAGGTAATTGCGTACCAAGCTTTTTTTTTATAATATATAGGATCGCGTTTGACCACTATTTCGCCTGATGCTAAGCGACGATGTGGTGTACGGTGAAGCACGCTTGCCTAGAAGAAACTTATTCACTCTTGACTTAAAGACCGCAAGGTTGTAACTATCAGGGAACAAAGACTCCGGAAGGGAGTTCCACTCCTTAGCTGTGCGCACAATGAAAGTATTAACAAAACGCTTTGTGCGTATGGGAGGGATGTCCACCATGTACCGATGATGCCTGGCCGTATGTCTTGTAGTCTGATGATGGAAAGGGCTAGGTGGAATCAAATTGTGCAGTTCCGATGCACACTTCCCGAAATGTAACCGATAAAAAACCGATAGGCTGGCAACTCGGCGTCGATGTTCGAGGCTCTGGAGCTTTGACGCGACTCAAGTGCATCAAGCTGGAATTTGGCAGATCCATCCTAGAGGTGAAAACAGTACTCAATGCATGGTCGAACTTGCGCTCTATACAAGTTGATTAGCTGTTCAGGCGTGAAGAACCGTCTCACCTTTAACCTTCAAACTTCTAAGAACACGCGCACGCTTGTAACTGTGGTTGTATTCATTGATTTATACTCGTATGTTTAAAAATACGTCTACTGACAGCGAAAAACATGCAATGAATTGTCAAAATTAAATGCATGCATTCTTTGAGCTGCCAAAAAAGTTACGCAATTAGTGTTTAGTTTGTCCCGAACTCAGACCATGGTACTCGACTGGTGGAGAAGGGTTGCAACCATCGAGTGTTCTGGGTTACTTGGGAGAGTGTAAAGCTATGTAAGCTGGGTGGATTAATGAAGAGCAGCTAACATAACTTTGGACGCAAAATGTAGAGGGATGCGTTCAGTTCAGGCATGACACGATAAGCACATTAAATGAAACTCCTTATCATGACTGAAACATGTGGAGAACGTATCCAATCACGACAAAACAATAGATCCTATACATTGATAACATTTTAGTAAGTAACTAGTTACTTTGTTAAGCACGAAGTATTCAACAACGTAATCTCACGTCCATGTCATGATTTGCAGAGGTGTAAATTACCTAGGTATATGAACAAAATGTGTTTTTGGCCAGCCAGGGATTAGGCGAAATGTACAGTAATCCCCATTTTTTTTGGCTGGTCTGAAGTTGGCTACAATGGCTGCGCAGCGGTGCCTAAATCATAAACAGAAACAGCAGCGCGCCGTGCCTTGCGCATCAGCATTCAGAAAGGCTATGTCCAACCCAGCCAATAAGATTGGGAGTAAGTACTGTACTGACTGACAAAACGCCCTCTTTCCGAGAAATAAAATAAACCCAATGATACTCTATATTACTTTATACGACCCGCTGGGAACCGAATATAGGACTGTAACCACTGTAGGTAGGGCCTTGTGGATCCCATTCCCAATAGTCCCAATTTATCGCGCTTGCAACTACTGGACTGAGATATTTACCTTTTTATTTTGCCTACGCTGTTGCGCTGCAAGGGAGAGGTCTCTCGAAAATCCTTCCAGACACCTATTCTTTGCCTGAGCTACCACAAAAACGGTGGTCTAAGGTGTTAATAATTTTCTCTCTTGGTAGGTCCCTTATGTCTGAGGATCGTGGTCAGCATCAGGGTTGCATCTGGAGCAGATGATCTGCCTCCATCGATTCCTGTCCAGCGCGTCCCTTACGACCGTGTAGAATTTGGAGGACGAGTCTTTCATTTGATAATGTCCATCTTATTTATTTAGACACACACAACACTTAAAAGAGAAAGTACATATAAAGACAGAAGAGCACAAGGCGCTGCTTAATCTTGCTTTTGCATCTTGTTGGTGAACGACCGCAAAATCTTTTGGCTACGGTGTTCCCAACCAAATCAGTATTTCCAAATTCTCGTCGTCCTTCCAAATGCGTTGTTGGCGTATGTTGGAGTGAGTTTTCATTCGGAGCTATGTCCGGATCGATGCATTGGTGCGTTGCGCAGTCCAAGGTATACTCAGTGTTCGTCTCCAACACCACAACTCGAATGCATCAATCCTCTAATCCAATTGTCATCAAAGAAAATTAAGGTAACATCACACACGGTGGGTAAATGAGCTACAAACGGTATTTTCTATCAACTCGCTACAACTTATAATTACGCGTCGTAATCACAAAGTATATAACTAGCAGGTAAGTAGGTGTAAACATACCTACCTCTTGCGTATTTAATCACAAGTTACGATGAGTGGATACAGTCTGATTAGTTGTGTTATTACTTGGCTATGGAGGAATAGGTTAACGGCACAACACCTCGACGCTCGTAGGCATCACGCAAAGATACAAGGTCAAATGAAATTAGCTGGTGATAGTTCCCGGACGAAGGGAACTCCTCATCTGCGGTGTTTCGCTAAGTTATTTCATGGAGATAGAAATAATAAGTATCATTGCGTTAGTTAGAGTATGATGGGCCCAGTCGGAAGTGCGCGAGAATTTAATTGTATCCCGTGTCCCCGACCATGGCAGCGGTAGGATCTATGGGATTTTAGTAGGAATCCTCTTCTGATGGTCAGAAGCCTTCCTAAGAGTAACCAAACTTTTCATAGTTAGGGCTCTTTCCAGGTAACATCACGTTTTTTGCTGGTACGGTTTTATGCAGGATTCCGTTTAGTAGTGCATGTGTTACAATACTAGCAGTCATACGTGTATCCTGTTAACAGTATCCTGAAAAAACCGATCCGTTCGAATTTCACATTCAGTTTTGCCACTACAAACTGGATCTAGTTGTCCAGTATAAAAAACAGGACTCCGCTCGTTTCCCGCAGAACTGGACGGTTGTGGGAAAGAGCCCTTACTTTGCGATTGTTGTTGTGTAGTGTCCGTGTCGAATAAATGTTTTCTGCTCAATTTTATTCAACAGAGACGACAAAGAAAACCAATGTTGACGCTGTTACGTTTCATTTCTATTTGTGGCCAAGTCAAAGTAAAGATTTGCGCATTTTATCGGATAAAAGTATGATTGTTACAAAGTAATAGATACAAACTTGCCATATTATTATTTAAACCACCTCAAGGTGAAGGAACATTATTGTTGTCGACAAGAAATACCAACATAGTTTCTGAATTAGGCCGAAGACAGACGCTACCTAACAATACGACAACGACGCTACAATAATTTTTAGGGTTCCGTACCCAAAGGGTAAAGCGGGACCCTATTACTATGATTCCACGGTCCGTCTGTTTGTCTGTCTGTCACCAGGCTGTATCTCATGAACCGTGATAGCTAGACAGTTGAAATTTTCACAGATGATGTATCCGTTGCCGCTATAACAACAAATACTAAAAACAATGAAATAAATATTTAAATGCGGCTTTCATACAAAAAACCTGATTTTTTGGCCGTTTTTTACGATAATGGTACGGAACCCTTCGTGCGCTAGTCCGAGTCGCACTTGCCGGTTTATCATAGAAATTGTATTATGAACGTCGCTGAACAATTGCCATAATTAATGGTCGTCGCAAAGTCTCGTCGCACCTGCCTGCGGCAGCCTTTATGTAGTATATCTAGCTAAATCCATATTTTTTTCATTTCCAGCAAACATGGAGAGTTTATCATCTGGCCAGGGTATCCAGGTAGTGACTCCGAGTGAGGACCACACGTTCCTGCTGGACTTGGATGCTCTGCAGCAGCTGCTTCTGCGGGAAGACGTGAGGGACCGACCCGTGGTGCTGGTGTCTGTGGCTGGGGCTTACAGGAAGGGGAAGTCCTTCCTGCTTGACTTCTTCTTGCGGTATCTGGATCAGACGGTGAGTTGGCAAATAGGAAACTAGAAGAGTGGTTGATACCGATATGGTACATTGGTCTTCATCCTCGTGATCTTCACCCACAGCTTGACTGTTGCATCCTCACTCACACATACTGCTCGTTCTTACAACTTAAAGCATTACCTACTTTGAGTGAGTGAGTGGAGTTGGTTGTTGTTGATCACGAAAACCACAAAACAGATGAAAACCATAGCAGGGAGGTACGACATTCCATTATCATGGGATGCTGTTCTGAATTGATTTTAATTTATATAAATAACTTTATTAATAACTAGCGGACGCCTCGCGGTTTCACCCGCGTAGTACCCGTTCCTGTGGGAATACAGGGATAAAAAATAACTATGTCACTCGGGGAGAGTGTAGCTTCCCAACGGTGAAAGTATTTTTGAAATCGGTCCAGAAGTTTTTAAGTTTATTCGTTACATACAAAAACAAAAAACTTTTTTATAAAAAAACTAGCTGACCCCCGGGGCTTCGCTCCCGTCAATTGGCTACTTACCTACCTAGACTACCTACCCTACCCTACCTACCCTACCCTACCTACCCTATTCTACCTACCCTACCCTACCTACCCTACCCTACCTACCCTACCCTACCCTACCCTACACTACCTACCCTACCCTACCTACCTACCCTACCTACCCTACCTACCCTACCCTACCTACCCTACCTACCCTACCTACCCTACCTACCCTACCTACCCTACCTACCCTACCTACCCTACCTACCCTACCTACCCTACCTACCCTACCTACCCTACCTACCCTACCTACCCTACCTACCCTACCTACCCTACCTACCCTACCTACCCTACCTACCCTACCTACCCTACCTACCCTACCTACCCTACCTACCCTACCTACCCTACCTACCCTACCCTACATACCCTACCTTACCTACCCTACCCTAGGGGTATGAAAAATAGATAGTAGCCAATTCTCAGACCTACTGAATATGCATATAAAATTTGGTAAAAATCAGTAAAGCCGTTTCGGAGGAGTACGGTAACTAACATTGTGACACGAGAATTTTATATATAAGATACAACCAAAGAGAATATAACCACTAGAGAGCTTATAGGCCGATTTCTTCGAAGCACACGACTCACTACCGCGGGCCGGGAGACGAAGAAGAACGCGCGCCTGCAATTGGTCAGTTCAAAGTAAGTTGCGTAGGTATGGCTATCGTTAGGGTTGATCAACTCGATTAAGGGAAAATTGTCGATATCGATAAAATGGATTTTAACATTATTAAAAATACTCAATTAAAATCATATAAATATTATTTAATAAAAATCAATCAATTACAAATATAAATATGTGTTTCGGGGACATAGAGAAACAAAAAGTATTTTTCCAAATCGGTCAAGCCGTCTACGAGTAATCCGGGAACATAATACATAAGAAAATTCGACGAACTGAGAACACCCTCCTTTTTTTAAGTCGGTTAAAAGTAGATAGATATTTTTTCATACATTTTTTATTAAGTTTAATTTTATTATTATCGATATCGACTTCAGCTATTAAAAGTAACAGCACAGATATTTACGATAAAAATACAAAGGGAGAGAAAGGGATAGAAGCATTAGAATTGTCTAGTGAAAGAGCGAGACTTTTCCAAAAGACATCAACGCGGGACTCAAAATTGTACTCGTTTACCCCATCCACCATTTTAGCTAGATCCCTGCGGTGTCTCATAATCTGATTAAATTAAAAATAATTTTCGTACTGTTTACTTACCGATGAAAAGTTATGCCATCCTTTTTGTAACTAGATGTCTTGGCATGTTTCCCATACCCCTTTACGGCGCATGAGTGCATTTTTATGCGTTATAATTGCAATAAAAAGATAAAACAATTTGTATTTATTTAGCGTGCATACAGGTCTAATAACTGGACACAACTAAAATGGTTACTAGTACCGAAGCCTTTACATAGGCGACAAAATACTAATAGTTTTCGAGCGTCGGGGCACTGTATGCGCCGTCAAGTGGTTATATCGTCGTTGGATACAACCGACTGCCAAATAAAAACACTTAAAATTTATAAAAAAACTAGCTGACCCCCGGGGCTTCGCTCCCGTCAATTGGCTACTTACCTACCTAGACTACCTACCCTACCCTGCCTACCGTACCCTACCTACCCTACCCTACCTACCCTATTCTACCTACCTACCCTACCTACCCTACCTACCCTACCTACCCTACCTACCCTACCTACCCTACCTACCCTACCTACCCTACCTACCCTACCTACCTTACCTACCCTACCCTACATACCCTACCTTACCTACCCTACCCTAGGGGTATGAAAAATAGATAGTAGCCGATTCTCAGACCTACTGAATATGCATATAAAATTTGGTAAAAATCAGTAAAGCCGTTTCGGAGGAGTACGGTAACTAACATTGTGACACGAGAATTTTATATATAAGATACAACCGACTGCCAAATAAAAACACTTAAAAGTAAAAAATAACTTACGTTTTTTGCTTTTCACTATTTAGTTGTGGAACGAATCTATAATGCCCACAGTTATGCCAAAATAGATTAAGAATAACATCAAACTTGAACACAACCGGTGAAATTAGAGTGTACCAGGGTGAACTGAACTTGAACACATCTGGTACACCTTTAGAGCGTACCGGCGTAATGTTATGTCATGAAATGGCGTAAACAATAAACAAGCATGCGATTGCAGCAATCCCGAGAGATTTGCCGTCATTTATTGAAGAGTTCTGTTGTATATCTTCGAAGTTATTCATCAGATCTTGATCAAATTGGACCATTAAATGGGACCACACGAGAAGCAACAGTTTTCAAATAAAAAAAGAAACATCATAATCGGTTCACCTAGTAAAAAGTTCTCACAACAAACAAAACACAAACAAAATACAGTCAAATTGATAACCTTATCCTTTTTGAAGTCGTTTAAAAATACAAATCTTTCCTCTTTATAATATTAGTATAGATAATGCCTTATAAAGAAAAAGTTTAGAGACCATAATTCCCAAACAAGGCAGTTGCCTGTGTCTTGGAAATGAGTATCCCTCCAGAAAAACACTACAATTATAATTTATAGAACTAAGTATGTATTTAAAATCTTTCACTCAAAAAGATAAAGTCGTAGTATTGAATTATTAGAAAGATTAATACAAAATAATAATTTATTATTGAGTAAAATTAAGTTAGGTATGAACAATAAATTAATTCTATAAAATTTGACTAGGTTATTACAAAAAATTAATAAAAAAGTATGTCAGCTGTTTTAGCTAACATACTTTTTTATTATTTTTTTGTAATATAAATCTTTCTTTTCTTTCTATTTTTGTAAAATATAAAATAAATCAAATGCATAAAAATGTGAAATTTAATTAAATTACATATTCATAATAAAAATTTACTAACGTCAGGGAGAAATTTGCTATTCGAATCTAATTGAGATAACTCCATAGTGTTGGTATAATGTGATACGATGTCCTTAGTTTCATCGTAATTGAGGCTGAGCAACCATCTCCGCAATGCATTTTTGCAGAGACCCGAAACCCACCCAAAAATATTAAGGTGCGTGTTGATGGTGTTATATATCTTTGAGCTAGCTATACGATAGTGACCTAGCGAAGGTTGTTCTATGGGATTGTACTGAGAAAACCCTATGATTCACTCTGCCTGATGGAATTTCTAGGGGACGTACGATATGTTTACGTAGGACACACTCAAGTACGTATAGTTTTTTAACAGTCAGCACTTTACAGTCAGCGTACAGCTGGGCAGTGGAGTTTTTGAACGGCTTGCGTAACATTACCTATAGAACCGCACGCTGACTCCTCTTAACTTGTACAAGATAGGTCTTTGCTGTGCCACCCCAGACCGGAAGATAATAAGAGACCATTAAGTGATATACGATAAGGACGTCCAAGTATTTCACAGTAAGAGCCCTGTCTATAGTTAGGCAGGCGCAATCTTCGGGAGAAGAAGCGCAGGTCTGGTTCCTTAGTATGAAATTTCCAGGAGGGGATTTGTTGGACGTGATCGATGCTATGTACTGTGTTTTGGCGACGTTGAGGGTTAAAAGGTTAGTGCTCCAAGCCATTACAACAGTTGCAATTGCGGATTCAGCATTTTTGTAGGTTTCCGACCAGTTGTCTCCCTGAAAATAAAGGGCCGTGTCATCTGCATATGTGTAAATGATGCAAATGGGGGTGTTCAGTTTACAAAGCTCGTTGAGGTATATCAGGAACAAGTTTTGTCTGAGAATACTGCCCCCACAAGGCACCAAACATTGTCCCAACCTCTTTACTAACAAATTTGCCTACTTTAACACACTGGGTACGTTCTGAGAGGTCATCTATGAATATTTTTAGTGAGATGTCTCTGATTTCGACGTTTTTGATCTTCTTGAGCAAGATGTGAACAGAGAAAGTATCGAATGCCTTAGATAGTTCTAGAAATATCGTTAAGCTCTTTTTTCTTTCCAATGTGCTTACTTTCTTAATCAATACATCCCTGACCGAATCTTCAGTACTAACACCAGCTCTGAATCCGTATTGGTTCGGGGCTAAAATTGGGTTAGCGGTGAGATATTTTACCAATCTGTTGTTCAAGGCACTCTCAAATCTATGCTCAAGGATCTTTGACATCACCGATAGCACCGATATGGGTCTATAGTTGCTAATAATTTCTTTGTTCCCTGATTTGTGGATTGGGTGGCCTATGGCTTTTTTTAAAGATATGGAAAAAATACCTGACCCAATGGCTTGTTTGCACCCATGAGTTATTCCAGGCACCAGATCCTCTCTAGCAGATTTAATAATTCTGGAAGATATCTGATACCAACCAATAGCACAGTCGGATTTCAGAGAAGATAAAATGCCGGCAATCTCATCCTCGTCGGTTTCCAAAAGTCCATAGAGTTGTCAGTTGATGTGTTTGGCAACACTACGGATGGGACTGATTGCGGGGGAGGACTTATTTGCAAAGCTAAATTTTCACCTATTCTAGCAAAGTATTAATCAGATCAACTGAAGTCTGGGGAGAGCAGACAGATACAGAAGTTCCAGTGGTGGTGGTGAATGACATGCATTTGGAACAACAACCTCGTTACCAAATAAATGTTTAGATATTAATGATAAGTGTACTAACATAGGTAAAGGTTTTCTTGTTTACTTACTCTTATATGGATGTTGTTTGTCAGAAATAAAGATTATTTAATTTATTTATTTGTTCTCATGCCTGAAGGCCTGTTATTAATGTTGAATGAACATTTTTCAAATCTCTTTCTGATAAAAGCGGAGATGGATGAGCTTAACTCCTACAGACACGACTGTTACACTCAAACCCAAACCGGGAGGAACCGAACGAAGAATTTTTTTTTTAATGTGGGACAGCAAAGACTAAACATCAAATAAGAAACGAGTGCCGTCATAAAACACTTCACATAAAATAACATACCTGAGTTTCATTGTGTTATAACTCCTCCATTTTCGTGATTCCAGTACAACAACGGAGAGGGCGGGGGCGAGTGGCTGGGCAAGGAAAGCGAGTCGCTGAAGGGGTTTTCGTGGCGCGGGGGTTCCGACCGGCATACCACCGGCATTCACCTCTGGTCACAGCCCTTTAAGGCTGCCTTGTCAAATGGAGAAAAGGTAAACAGCTACCAAAGTCCCCAGTATTCCTTAACCTTTCCAGATTGCAATGCTTTTTACTTTCTCCAGTCTAGTTGCCTAAAAAAGTATGAACTGTTGGGTTACGCAGAAGACAAATTGTCTGAGGTTCTGAGGATTTTTGTGACATCCTGAAATCTTTAAACAATCATTTAACACGTCCCCTGAAGATCCCTGAGGATCGGTGCCTTCCAATCCAAAATCGACTATGACAAAATCTTTGATCCGTGAAAAGGAAGGATGAAATATTCCGTCATGCCCACAGACATAAATCTAACTAGATGACGCGATTGTATGTACTTCGCGTGCCAAAAAACGGACTAAAGTTACGACAAAGGATCGTAATCTGAGCTTTTCATTTAGCAGTATCGGCATCGGAAATCCAGCGAAATCTAGAAATATGCCTTTTTCTGCAATATTGAGCTATAAAGAATGTATAGAAAAAGTTGGCAAAAGCATGGGAAATGTTTTCTTTCATTGGTAAGTAAATTTGTTATTAATTTTTTTGTGAAAAATTGGCACGCTTGGTTTTCATACAGATGGAGGGACTTGCGTTATCTATTTAGATTTATGTCTGTGGTCATGCCTAAACTTCTTTTGTCAATATATTGTTTTCGTGTCGCGTTGGCTTCTCCTTTTTATCCTTTACTGACACATAGAAAGTTTCTGTTGATTCTCAGGTGGTGGTCCTACTGATGGACACACAAGGCACCTTCGACAGCAACTCGACGGTGAAAGACAACGCCACAGTGTTCGCTCTTTCCACCATGCTCTCCTCCGTGCAGATCTACAATCTCTCACAGAACATTGAAGAAGATGACTTGCAGCACTTACAGGTATCTTTACTGATCTTTATCGCATCTCTTTTATACTAAGCAATATCGCGTCTTCTAAAACCGTTAAAAGTTACGGAGGACTAAGGCCTAGCTTCCTATATGAAGTCAAAGGTAGGTACTGACTTTATTTTGGTGAGATAAAGTTTGTGTTCATACGAATTGGAACCTTATTTAATGATCTCAGTGTTCATATGCATATGACACGCTTACTTAACGTCTTAGTAAAGTAAACTCAAAGTATGGTCTGTGACTATTGATTGAACTTTAGTAGCTCTGTATATTTTTTTAATATTTATAGGCTTGCATTTGACCACAATCCCACCTTATGCTTAGTGATGGTGTAGTCGACGATGGAGTACACTTGCCAAGAAGATTCACTCTCCATCCCCTTGTTTAGCTATAAGAAAATACAGGCTTTAATTGCACACCAGCAGTCTCATTAATGAATTCGGCAAGGCGAAGGGCAAAGAGTATGAAAAATCGACCAATCACAAGCGAAATGAAAGTTGCGATGTGGATTTCCGTGTTTGTGATTGGTAGATTTTTTATACTTTATACCCTTTGCCTTGCCGAATTCATTACGCAATAAGGCTGCTGTAATAGCTAAAACCACGTGCAACAAACCAATGTGCCTTGTACTCTCAACTATGTTAGGGTAAGTTTTCAATTTAACCAGATGTTGAAGAGTACCAGCAGTATTTTACATTTATCTGCCTATCTGACCCTCACAACCAAATAACTGGTTACAGATACTATAACTTATCTTTGCGCGCGGCGCTATGTGTGGGTAAGCATGTGTGAGTGGTTGTTTGCTCGGATGACGACTGTCACGTCACTGCCACACTGATGCATAATGTATAATTACAAGCGCACGCACACACGGCGCGGCGCCGCGCGCACAGATGGGTTGGACTATCTATAACACGATACCCGTTAGCAAGACTCTCGTCAGGTTTTTTGGATTCTGTATATTGTCTATCAAAGATCTGAAAACGAGAGCCGGGATCAACGGCTTAAAGTGGTTTCCAGGGACGGGGCGAGTAATCAAATATAAATTAACCATGATATTATCTATGTTCCAGCTCTTCATGGAGTACGGCCGAGTGGCGAAGGATGAGATCGGAGGCAAACCCTTCCAGCGGCTGCAGTTCCTCGTCAGGGACTGGTCCTACCCGTACGACCATCCATACGGAGCCGTGGGGGGTGAACAGCTGCTCAAGAAAAGGCTGACGGTAAGCTTTTCATTAGCACAACGGAAGTGGAACTTATGTTTTTTTTCCTACTCCTCCGTTATTATATTTTGATTCATTTTGTTGTGGATTTAAATTAAAAAAATTAAATTAATTCTCCGGGATTTCGTCGAGCTTCATTTCCTCAGCTTTTTTTTGGTGGTCGCCAATGTTGATTCTGGCTTTCACGAGTTGCAGTGGTTTGGGAGTAGTGTGCTGGGATTGTCCCAAAAACAAATAGCATTATGAAAGAGAAGATTTTAATGTAAATATGAATATTTTTTATAAACAAAAAAAAATCATATTGTTATAAGGTATAAGCGATTGTAAGCAAGTGTTTCCAAGGAAGATGAACCATAAATACGGTTCATTGGGTTTATTTTGAGTTTTGTCTCTGGCTGGATCGCGTTAACATAAACGTCAATTTGTATTTAAACTAGATAAGCGCCGTTTGGCATCAGTAAGGTGAAACCCCCTATTTTTGTATAGAAATTGATTTAAGAAATAGTTTAGCATCGAACGCAAGTAAAAACTCTGAATAAGCCCACTGATTATTAGTTTTGAAATGTTGAAGTATTATCTATGAATCTTGCCGAATGAGTCGTATGTCGAACCAAGTCAATGCACTGTTTGAAATTATTTTTTTCACGAAATGGTGAAGGCATAGGCTCTGAGGGGCCTGTGGATGAAGGAAAACGTTGTGAGGAAGTCTGCATTACTTAAAACCAAAACTTTAAAGAAAGCCGTCATCCTTCACGTACGAATCCACAATGGTCTCATTATAAGACACGCCACCTGGTATGATTCTTAAGTTTGTACCTATTACCACTGTACGGAAACGGGCATGTCCTAGAATAAAAAAAATCGAAGACATGTGACATCCACCAACCCGCTCTGGGCCCGCGTGGTGGATTAAGACCCATTCCCTTACAGAGATGAGACCGTTTCCCAGCAGTGGGAACATTAAAAGGCTGCTGATAACCAATTTGTGAATTGATCCAAAACCTCCCTGTACACCACCAGGTTCGCGAGGGTCAGCACGAGGAGCTGCAGAGGGTGCGGCAGGACATCGCCCGCTGCTTCGAGGATGTCACCTGCTTCCTCATGCCCTACCCTGGCACCAAGGTGTCCACCGATCCCCACTTCAGCGGAAAACTGTCGGGTAAGGAATACTCGTACCGTCTCATTACAAATCGCCGTAAAAACTCCTTTTGTCTTGGCTTGAACTAAAGTTAGGGCAGTTGTGACGGCCGTGATCGATATGATAAGCATAAAACATATTGCCATAATTTACATTGGTATAACGAAATTCAGCTTAATGATCATTACGCATTATATTATTAGGCATAAATGTTTTTCCATAATGTATATTGCCAAATATACTGTTGGCATAATAATAATGATTTTAAACGGCATAATGTTATTTTTACACATAATGTTCTTTGTAATAAAACAAACATGTTCGCGGCTCAAGGGTCGCAATTTAACGAAATTCAATTGAGTCCTTATATCAAATAGGACAATGACAGAAGCCCATACCTACATTGTTTTAGCTGAGATTAAATTCCTACGACTCTAAATGAAAAATATCTGGTTTAATTCAGGGTCATGTTCTGAATTACCTAAACTAATTTAGAGCATTACCCTGAATTAAACATATGAACATTAAATGAACAGTGCAAGAATTTTTGTTCATGAACGCCGATAATAATAGATAATCAGTCATGAACTTTTGTAGGTTATTATTATTTATTTATTTATCTCAATTACTCAATGCACTTACAGTTTGACTCAACACGTGCAGAGTCAACAAATTCACTATTACACATATAACATCAATAATATGTCTGTATGTGTGTGTATATGTGTTATGTCTGGGTAACTTTTAATAATGGTAAAGGTAATATTATTCAATTTCGTGGAAGTAAAAGGGCAATGTTGCATTAGTATTTCCCTTTCCTAGTTGTTTCAGCATGCAATGTAAAATATACTCTTTGGAAAGATTGTATTTAGTTATTTAAGAGACTTTGACGTGTATAAATGATGATGATGATGATGATGAGAATGCGGATGTAACAGATTCTAATGTTTTTTGGAGTATTTGGCAGCAAATTGTATCGAGTCAGCCTTCTCAGTTAGCTTTGCGGAGATAGTCAATACTACAGTAAAATTCTCCGCTCCACTATCCTGAGATCGCTTCTGTCAATGATTCACATATTGTCCATTTGCGTAGACAGTTGAGACACAAATCAACACCAATTTTATATCACAATATCCACTAGGAATCAATTTGCAAATAATATTAACAGCCGCTGAACTTCACTCGAAAAAATGCCGCCAAAAACTGACGTGTATCAAAAGGTCTTCGTCAACAACCAAGCTATATTTTTTTTAGACTTGGGCACTTTTCTTTTTGCCTATCATTAATTGAAAGTAATCCATTTATTTCTATTACACTACAGTATTCTTACCTACGTAAGGACACCTACACTTAGTCATAAACTGTATTGTTAATTCATTTACTCCGTTTTATAATAATAATAAATATGATAATGGTTATTATACTTACTACAGTCACTACTTGTCACTTGGCAGAATAAGTGTAAAATGGCAACGTTAAGCTAATGATAGTTAACGAAAAAATCGAACAACTTTCATTTATAATGTTTTTTTTTTATCCGTGGGGAACCAGATAAATTATACTTTGGAAAGCGTAGTCAATTAATGTTTTTTTTTTTCGTATATATCTCTCTATCAGACGCTCAAATTCAAGTCAGCTAAGATTTCGCCATTGTTCTTTAATACACCCTGAAATTTAATTGGTTGTTTTCCCGCGGCAGAACGACTTGCCTTAAGGAGTACTTTCGAAGTATAGAGTTAAAGTAAATAAATAACGATGTTTCTGTTTTAAAAGAATTAAAAAAATATTCATCAACTCGAAAAAGTGAGTAACAATAGTAACTCTAGACGTAACTTGTAGGTACTAGGTACTACTCGTGTCACCACCTCCAAAGAAAACTGATGCACAAAATAATGTCAAACCAAAATAAACGGGTATAATTTAGACGGTCACCAAAAATATTTTTAAGACTCTAAGCTTAGGCACCAAATAAAATAAAGATCTCCAAAAAAAATCAATTGACTTTATTAAAAGGGCCCTAAAGTATACAATGTTATGATCCAAAATATATAAAATAACATCAGAAAAATCGCAAACCTCGCACAAATATTATTTTTGGTTCCTAAAATGGATCAACGGTCACCAAATTCTATCCAACTCAAAGATTAATATTACTACCAAAAATCTTACTCCAAAATAGTAAGTCGTCATCCAAAATACATTATTTGACCCCAGACTACTTTAATGTAAGACTAAAATTACAATTGCATCCCTTTATTTCTTAACCCCCCACTCCGCACCCCGCACCCTGGAGAACCGCCCCCGATGCGTAGGCACAGGCCGCGCGCTTCTCGCTCAAGTACGTGTCAATACGTGTCAATCAGGCTGAAGTACATGGAACCACTCGCACGTAGTGATAAGGCATAAAATGTTTGCACTGAACAATACAAAAAATCACCGCGATACCGACAAAAAAAAGTCCGATTTAGAAATGTTCAAAGCAAAATTAGCTCTCGCGTGTAGTGATACGGCATAAACTAGCCTGCGCGCAACAATTTCAAACGAAGCCGCCAGCGCCTATTTTACCCGTGCGGCACGCGCGGCTGTGACCCTGACCTACTTTTTTTAGTTTTCCCGCGAATGTCGTACGCGCAGCTCGCGCCATCACTGTAAACTGCAATGGATCGACATTACAATTACAGCAATGTGGAGTACGTCGCTATGGTGCAGCTGTATGCTAGGGCTGATTATGACTCCCATGCTGCCCGGCGACTTTACGCAGAGCGGCAACACTTGGAGTCGCTCCGTGTTCGCGGGGTTCTGAACCCCCAAGTCCCATCTCCACGGACGATCGTAGCGGCGACACAGCGGCTACTAGATCATGGACAGTTCCATGCACCGGCACATGCACAGGGCAGAGGTCGACCAGCCGTTATTTTGCCAGCGCTCGACGAGGAGATCATCGAGTACTTCGAACGGGATCCGCGTCGAAGTACGCGCCAGGCCGAGGCTAGGTTTGGCGTAAGCCAGTACCACGTCTGGAAACTACTCAACTCTGAAGGACAGCATCCTTATCATTTTCGCGGTGTTCACGCTCTTCACGAAAATGACCCCCAGAACAGAATTGCGTTTTGTCAGTGGTTGATCGCCAACCAAGATAAGAACATTTTGTGGACGGATGAATCGACTTTTACGCGAGTTGGTATTTTCAACCAGCGTAACGAACATTTTTGGGCAATAAATAACCCACACGTTATTCGCGAGTGTGCGCATCAAGTGCGTTTTAGTGTCAATGTGTGGGCATAGTTTTTTTGGTTAATTTTTCTTAGTTTTCTTTTTTAATTTAATTTTGTGTTCAATAAATTGCAGATAAAAAAGTATTTATGACGGTCCTAAGCCCGTAAAAGTATGAAGGGAAAATTTGAATAACATGTTGGATAACAGCTGATTGAAAAGCACGTGGGTCAATGGCCTCGCGGCCTTTAATAGTACCTAACACTAGACGTAACATATTAGGTAATACTGGCGTCGCACGCGCCGGCGCCGCAGCCCTCAAAAAAAGCGATGCATAAATGGTCAAACCCAAATAAGCTCTCGCACGTGGTGATACGGCATAAAAGTTTGCACGCAAAACAAACGAGCGAGCCACAAGCCGACAAAGCAAACACCGATTTATTAAATGTTTAAAGTAAAATAAGCTCTCGCGTGTAATTATACGGCATAATTTAGCCCGCGCGTAACATGATCCAACGGAGCCGCCTTCGGACCTAATCCTTTCGACGGTGACCTAGCACCCGGGTCAACGGCCTGCTGTCGTTCGGCCGTAGATATCGGGAGGTATACTATTGGTTCGTGATCGCTTTCGAGTTTAGTTTTTCACAATGTTAAATATGCCAGTTTTCGTTTCTAATAATTTATATAACTACGAAACGATTGTATTACATAGACTTCGCTGCGGGAAAACAACCATTTAAATTTCACGGTGTACAGAGTATCGACTATCCTAAATATCGATATTAAGTCACTTTTAAGTAGCTTCATATTAGTAGCTTCATAGACATTTTAAAGTTGCTTCTCCAACTTCTCCGGTGCTGCGGGAAGTGCTACCCCTCCGCCCTTACGTAAAAAAGAATAGGCACCCATGCTCACCTCCGCAGCATCGGCTTGGCGGTTGCCTCCGGAGTCTTGATTTAAAAGAGTGTCCATGGAGTTTCTTGCACGTTCTTCTCCATAGAGATCTACTCCTTGGAACGTGCAATTTAGCTTCACTTCTTTGTTTGACTGACCGACATTTTGACAATTCAAAAGTGCCTGTAATTGGTCTATTTGAAATAAACGTTTTTGATTTTTTTTTGAGTCCAGCCTCAGCCGCTAAGGCTTGCACGGATGCCTATGTTTTCTTACAGCGGGCGGGGGCTGCCCTATCTTCTCACTTCTTCTTCTCTTCTTCTTCCTCCAGGGGTAGTAGCCAAAAGACTACGTGCAGTCGGGGTGACCCAATTCGTTTTTGAAACAGATTCAAACTATTTTAAATTATTAACTATTTAACGAGTTTCATTCGTATTTTAAAGTAAATATAAAAAAAAAACATATTTATGAACCTTAAGTATATTAAATGTTGATATTTTGAACTTAGGTACAATGACTATCGACATTTTTAATCATTAAATATTTAAATCAATCGGCATTTTATTTTAAGCATTTTATGTATAACAATTTACGATATTTCGATACAATCGATATTTAAAGGTGAACGGCATGTTTTGTACCGCATACTTTTTTGTTGTTCGGTTATAGAATTTGTACCACTTATTAAGGCAACTGAGCCATTTATTTTCATGTAAGTTTACTATTTTAGAACTTCAGATTAATTAATAATATCAATAAAAAGGTTTTACTAAATAAACGTAATAAAATCGTACACCAAACGCAGATATGTTTTTATAAGTTGCATTATGTAAAAAAACACAAATATTGAAATTATAATTAATTATTTAGAAATAACATTAAATATAATCAAACTCATAATATCAAACTGTTGCAGTCCGCTGCTGTGATATCTCCTAATGCCCTGAGTAGGTACGTTCCTCATCTCAATCTACCTACTTCATGGACGGGTTATATTTGTTGGATGGGTTATATTTGTTTAATTTAAAACATTTACTTTACACATTAAGTAACAATATGTAACATTTATTTATATGTAAAAATCTACATTAGTACACTAGTACATAACCTTAAAAAATAAAACTACTTATAACTTTTACATCCCAAGTTCTAAAAATCTATGAATTTAAAAAGGGATTATCTGTCATATTAACTACCAATTAAAACAAAAAATATCCCAAAACACGAAATTTTATTAGCGGTACGAAATTCCCATTTAAGCCTGCCGTTCGCCTTTTCGATGCTTTGAACATTGACATTTTACCCGTAGTTATTTTAGTTTTCGATCTTCAAAATATGTTCCCACTTATTATGGCGAATAAATTTTGTGTTGACATTTTACCCGTAGTTATTTTAGTTTTCGACCTTCAAAATATGTTCCCACTTATTATGGCGAATAAATATTGTGCCTTAAATATTTATACAACTCCAAATTATGCCAAAACAAATAAGACCAAATGACAGTTATGCTAACCTTTGCATCATGCCAATATATCATTATGCCACAGTATTATTATGCTAGTAAAAGATATGCGAATAATAAATAATATATATATAATAAAAAATAATAAATAATGTTATGCCAAACAATCATACGCCTAAAACATTTATGCCAGGAGGGGGATAGGATACGGGTTCGAACTCAGATAGGTCAGGCACTTTAGATAACTTTTCATTAACACAGTGTGCTCGTAGTAGATAAAAGATAACGACACACTGCCTCTCAGAGTGAGGAGGCCTATGTCCCCGCAATGTGAAATGTTACAGGCTGATTTTTACTATCGTTAGAACTCTAAGCATTTGGCATTCTGTAGTTTCTGCCTACCCTTATGAGAAAATGGCGTAAGTTTATGTATGTCACTCTTTTTGAAATAAGAATTTGACGTTTAGTATTTCCACCATTCTAGACATAGACGCGGAATTCAAGTCGTGCTTGAAGCAGCTGGTCCCGATGCTACTGGCTCCAGAGAACCTGGTCACCAAGAAAATCGGCGGACAGACCGTGAAGGCACGAGACCTGCTTAACTACTTCAAGAGTTACGTCGAGGTCTTCAACAGTGAGGAGCTGCCGAATCCCATGACTATACTGCAGGTTAGCATTCCGAAAAGAAGAAACACTAGTCACAAAAACTTGTATTCCAATACGTTGTAAACGAATTTCAGTTTTTTGTTGGGTTTCCAAAATGTCTCTGAAAGAGCCATAAAAATGTTTGAAGTGGTAACGCAAACTGTATTTTATGTGTGAGATTAAAAGTCGTTTTTAAAAACGACATTTGTTTACATGTTTATGCACAGTTTTGTCATTCTTTATTCTTTTTTCAGTGATGCTAGGGCAGAATTCCTAGATCGTAGGTTAGAGTTTCATAGAAACATATTTAAAAGGAAGTGCAAATTCGAAAGAGGCGCTTGTTTTAAACGATTACAGCGCTAAGTTAGCAAAGCGAAGTCATTATTAATCCATACTTATATTATAAATTCGAAAGTTACTCCGTCTGTCTGTTTGTCTGTCGGTTACCTTTACACGCTTAAACCGCTGAACCTATTTAGATAAAATTTTGTATGGAGATACTTTGAGACCCTGGGAAGGACACAGGATAGTTTTAATCTCGGAAATCATCCTTTTGGGGGTGGACAGGGGGGTAGAAGTTTGTATGGTAAAGGCGGCCCACACACCTATAATATTATGGCGCGATATAAAAAATAGGCTATTCAAAATACTAACGCTACGCAGACGAAGTCGCGGGCAACAGCTAGTAAAAAATAAATATTCAAAACCAAACGCGTATGCAAATTTTCATCTTAATCGGGTAACTGCTTTTAAATTCAGTTGCAAGATAAGACCCGAACACACATACATTGCAAGTTAATAAAAAGCTTGTAAAATAAAATAAAATGTTTTATATTTTCTCTTACGTTTTAAAACGTTGTTTAAAATAAAGTAAATTTATTTGGTTGGATTTTATTTGAGAACCCCTGAGGTAAAGTGAAGTTCTTTGAAGTGAGTGAGGCCTCCTTGAGAGAGTGTCAGCGAGATCTCGTCCTCCCAGCGAGTGTGTGGTTTTCCTTGTTCACATTTGCCAACCGGTCCCGTCCAAGCAGTCATCTTTTTCACCTATCTATTGTCATGTTGCCTTGCAACATGGCCTGCCCATTTCCACTTAAGTTTGAGTGTGTAAGGGCACGAAGTCATTATTATTCCCCATTTATCCTCAGGCCACAGCTGAAGCCAACAACACATCAGCATCGTCAGAAGCTCGCAACGTGTATGAAACCCTGATGGAAGAGGTCTGTGGTGGCACCAAGCCCTACCTGAGCCAAGAGACTTTGGACGAGGAGCACAAGAAGTGCCTCAACAAAGCACTGCATGCCTTCGACAGCAAGAAGAAGATGGGAGGTGCCGAAATGGCGGCGAAGTTTAAGGATCTTCTTGTTAAGGTAAGTCTTAGATCTTATAGATATGGGGCCGTTCAAGTATTACGTAAGCACTATGGGGTGGGTCTTTGTTTTGCTTATTTTGGATGACATGGGGGGTAGGGGAGTCTAGATGATGATTACGTCATCGGTAGTTATTTACTTTTTTACACGAATGGCAACCCTCACATTGTCTATGCTTGAAAACGAAACGCATTTTCGGGGAATCCCGCAAATAATGCATACGTTTAGGCACTCGCTTTAGAACCGATTAGGGGAGTTACCACGTGCTATTCACTTGTCTAAATTTCCTCTGTCAGTGTATTGTTTCGTTTGGATACTATAGCGAGTAGACGTAAAAAATACATTTATAATTGAAAAATGTTTACGTAAGCATGGGGGGAGGGGGTAAGAGCTTTGCTTACTTTTGCTGACAAGGGGGATGGGGGAGTAAATAATTGTAATAAATCTGCTTACGCAATATTTGAACGGAGTTAACCATCTATCTATCGTCATGGAATGAAACCGAACGCGAACGATGTACAAAAAATAATCGGTTTAATTAGACGATAAAACGCTAGTTGCGTCGGCGCGGTTTCTTTGTTTGATCTGTATGCTAGTATTATATTAATATTTTTTTTTATGCTAGTATTATTAGTATTTTATTTAGTTTTAATTTTATCATCTGTGGCTTGAGTAAATTTTAAACACCAACACTCGCTTGCCCGTTTTCACTAACACTGAGGGACACCTAAATGCAGTACAACTATTTTCTTAATGTCCCTCGGCAATCATCGCATTTCTGAATACAAATGAATGCTATTTTCCATGTCCATCAATTATTAGATTTATTGTGTATAATAATTTTAATTCAGAACAAAGTATAGTACAATTATTTTCTTAAGGCCCCTCGGCAATCATCGAGTGCCTGCGACTTTAGAAGCTTTCCTGCCATTTTGAAATTAAATTACATTAAGTTAACAGAATATTAACAACTCTATATTACTTCCAAGTTGATTTGTGTCTGTTCTGCACCAAATGCAAAGGGTAATTGTAGAAATCTGACGATTGACGAAACACGAAGTTTGCCGCCAGGATATTAGGAAAATAGTTGTACTGTACATTATTAAATAACCAAATGGGATTGAGGGAATGAATGAGTATAAATAAAATTTGGGAAAGGGGACTTTATCAAGAGTGTTTTAGCTATGTTTGTTAAAAATCGGTTCAGCCGTTCAAAAGTAATGGGCGTTTAACTGTCTGAATCGGGGTGTTTTCGCAAGATATCGTGTCATAATAACGTGTTCAATAGATTGTCGATCGAATCGTGTCTACTACTAGATAAATTATGTAGCATGAAAAAAAATGTGTCGGGGTCTCTTAAAATTTTAAATTTTACTTGTTAATATTTAAGCTTGTTATGCTTTCTCCAGGACCTAGAGGAGCTGTTCAAGCAGCTGTCAGCCCACAACGAGGGCAAGAACGTGCACAGCATGCTGAGCACGCCGCTGGTGTTCCTGGCGCTGCTGCTGGTGGGCTACCTGCTGAGCGTGCTCGGCGGCACTTTCGGGCTGCAGACCTTAGTGGCGTTGGGGCAGATGGTTACCTTGGGAGCTGCTGGCATGCTAACTGTTTGGTTGTATACCAGGTAAAACTGCACTTCTTCTTTCTGTTGCTGGAACGATAGTAGTTCAGATTTCTTTGCGATTTCTATTTTTCTCTTGTTATTTCAAATGAATAACAATGATGCTCGTGGCTCTACAACAAACAAGAACTTTTGAATCGTCAGTAAGGCCGTGTTGTAGAAGTAGATCTAAGTGAAAAGGCTGAAGTATCGCCTTTAACTAAATAACTCAGTTTTGTTTCATTGGCAACATTTGCTACGGATTCAAATTTAAATTCGATGTTATTCAATTCGTCTCGTCTTCAATCGTATGTGGTTGCGCATAATTTACTTTGGTTGCATTTTGGTTTGGGACACAAATCGACACTAATATCATAAATGTGAAAGTAACTTTCTGTCTGTCTGTTTGTTATGTTTAGACGCCTAAACCATTGTACCAATTTTGATGATTTTACGGTATAGAGATTGACTAACTTATTATCCCAAGAGGACATTTATATCCTATGTGCTATTCTAGACTATAATCTATCGCTGTGCCAAATTTCATCCAGATCCGTCCAGCCGTTTGAGCGTGAAGAAGTAACAAACATTCAAACTCGCAAACTTTCGCCTTTATTATATTAGTTTGATTGGACCTTGGAGACGAACATAGGTACTACGTACTAGTAATAATATAAATGCGAAAGTAACTCTGTCTATCTGTTTATGCTTTAACGCCTGAACTGAATTTATTAGACCTTAGAGAAGAACTTATGATAATTTTAGGGTTCCGTACCTGAAAAGGTTAAAAAGGAACCATTATAAGATCACTCGCTTGTCCGTCTGTCCGTGTGTCACCACCGATTTTCTCAGGAACGGGTGGCCCTAGCACGATGAAATTTATACCAGATTCTGAGGTCTATAGTCCCTATTAAGCGAATATAATAAATCAAGGCCCTGAGCCAACACGATAAAAAGATATAAGCAAATTTAGATTTTCGCGAAAACTTGTAACTACCAAAATTTACCTTAATTTTCAATATTTTAATTTTTCAAGATTTTCCCTTTACTTGTGCTGCTTTAATAACTAACCTAACCGTTACCTTATTATGTTGGTGAATGTAGTTGTTTGTACGGAACCCTCGGTGCGCGATTCCGACCTGCTTTTGACCGGATTTTTTATCTCGGAAGTCCCCTTGGTATAATTTCCGATTTCCACCGCTGGTGAAGCTAATGTTTCATCGGACTATGAGAATGAGGGAACAGAGAGCGCACTTGTGTGTGCTCACACGCTCGTGCGCTATAATATCTCACGTTCCGATGGCTTGTCTCCTCAGAGATTTGCCGCCGTGCCCGAAATTCGGTCTGAAAGAACTTACCTATCCAATTCCGTTTCTTGACATCTTTCATGTTTCTAATTAACGTTAATAGATGTCACTTTGACTTTACTTTGCTAAGTAAAGTAAAAAAAAAACAATTTCTTTTACATACGAATTTTATTTTTATAAGTTTAATGTTCACATTCGTTTGAAACGTTTACTTAGGAAAAGTGTTGTCTGTATATTTTGCTTTTGGTTTAAAGAAATAAATCGTTTTATTACTTCGCAGATGGACGGGCAGTGGTCGAGAAATTGGGATGCAGTTGGATGATATAGCCATTAAGATTAAATCTAGCTTGAGTTTTGTGAGTATCTGTCCTGTAAAGTTTCTCACCTATAATATTATTGGTCAAACAAAACTATTTGACTAATAACGTCAAAAAAGCAAATGCTGTCAAGCAAATTAGTTATCACAGTTCGCAAGCGCAATTTAAAACATCCCGGATTGGATTCCCGAATCGGAAAATGTTCTATTGGGCATTTCTATTTGTAAATTTTCAGCAGCAAACTCCTAGTCTACACCAGAAACAGCAATATTAATTCTGCACTGCGGTATGCGGTACCGAGCGCATCGCATACCGCAGTGTTATACGGTCTTTATTTTCCTATTATCTAGGACTTGTAACATCGTTTAAAGTCTGGCAATCCCTTTGGAAAATATAACTAAAATATTGTGATATTGTGCGTCGTAATTGAAATATTGTGACACACAAGTCCGATCATTGAAGCGACGCTTGGGGGATCATTGGCTGTCTTTCGAGCGAGATGATGATGATGGCGATTCTGTTATTTTAAATGATACTTTTTCCTCAGGTCATGCCGCCGAAGCCAAGCCATCTCTCAGGCAGCTACGAGCACAGCAATACAACGGCAACACACACCGGCAAGAAGGAAAGATAATGTTACTGACAACGTTTCACGAAATGCTGGCTGATTGACGATGGCACTCATGCAATGCTATAGTTGCCATAATCAAATATAAGGTCAAATTCAATTGGCTAGCGAAATTTCATAGACGTGTACCTGAATCTATACAGCCACATATGAAGTAAAAAGAAACTCCCCCTTTTTTTAAGTCGGTTAAAAATTAGCAGTTAAAACAAGCTTTTAATGGCAGTTCTGCAGGCGTATAGCGTAAGTGAATACGGCAACGCAAAGAGTTTGACCGCTATCCAATCTACCAAATCGACCAGTCACACAGACAGAAATCCACATCGCGTCATTCATGTCGCATTTGTGATTGGTCGATTTGGTCGATTGGATAGCGGTCAAACTCTTTGCGTTGCCGTATTCACTTACGCTATACGGCTGCTGGTAATATCGCGTATCAATAGATTTCCAATGACCCTTAAAACAAAAGTACTATGTTGTCTGGTTGAAGCGTTGGTATGGTCACCTTCTGGCTCCATCATGAGCCCAGGTCAATAACTACATATTATTTCAATGTTTCAAAAGTGTACACTGCTAAGCGCAATACGCCTGCTGTAAGTACGCCAAGCTGACGTTTAATAAATACTGGCCAAGTGCGAGTCGGCCTCGCGCACGAAGGGTTCCGTACCATTATCGCAAAAAACGGCAAAAAAATCATCGTTTGTTGTATGGGAGCCCCTGTTTTTAATATTTGTAGCCTGGTGACAGACGGACAGACAGACAGACGGACCGCGGACTTCTAGAATAGGGACCCGTTTTTACCTTTGGGTACGGAAACTTAAAAATTGTAACCCAACTACGGATTTTTTTTGCCTTTCCGGGCCATAATACCATTCGATTCACACTTTACTCATAAAAATCGGTAGAATCGGCGCTACGGAGTTACATACGTTAATACAAACATACATGCATACGTACAAACATACATAGACTAAAATTATAATCCTTCCTTTTGGCATCGCCGCAGCCGGGTAAAAAGAAACTCATCATTACAAGTGACAATGCTATTGGCGTTGTATTTGCAAAAAGCTGTACTCACTTGAAACAATGAGTTAGGATAGATTGAGGGATAGATAACCAATTTAATTTGATCTTGTATAACACGTAAATTGCGTTGTTGTAAGTCATTTACAGTAAAGTATTTACACACGGGGGCTAAATATTATGTGGTTTATGTGTCGAAACTCACCTTCTCAGAAAGTAAGACTTATTAATGAACGAGGGACATATTACGTACGATAGAGGGAGTAACTGAAAAGTGTCATCATATTTTTAAAACTGTTTTTATCCATGTAAATGAACAAGTTACATGGGCAGAAGCAGCTTTTAAACAAGCGCAAATACAAGGGGGTGACGAGGGTAACGGGGGAAATTGCTCGCTACCCCCTCCCTCTGGGTCTCGAAAACTCAAAATTCAAAACAGAGATTGCTTTAACCTCTATTATTATTTGTGGATAAATGACTTACGACTTTGATGAATTGCCGTCATCTTCGGCAGGTTGGGTAAAGGCGGGACATTTTTTTGGGTTATGGAAAATACCTACATAGATGCCGGAAATCTGAGAGGCTAATTGTAAGATTTTTTCCAATCGGGGCTCTTGGTCAGTCACCCTGTGCATAAATAAGGGCCATGGCTTGCTACAAGCACCACTAGTCTTCGAGCCTGCCACTTTATATCTTCTAGATAAATTGATGACTGCTCAAAAAATAAAAAGTAATCTGCCCGAGGAGGGTTGTTAAAAATTTCGAGCTCAATTCGCTCGCTCTTTCGCCTTTACTTCCCCTCTAACTTTTATGAGTAGGTATATTGACAAAGATTATTGTATAATATTCGAATGTAAATGTATTCCAGAGCTGACGCGGTGAGACAAACTTTTCATGTGCAGGAACGTTTTCAGGCAGTAGTTTCTCTCCCCCTCCCTGAGGGAAAACCTGGATCCGCGCCTGCTTTTATACATATTTTAATATCACACCTTTCCGTTACTTTCTGTATAGGACACGCTACGTATCGTGCCCTTACTATGTCCCTCGTTAATTGTATTGTTTACAAATATGCATAAATTTTAATAATATACTTAAACAAACATGTTCAGAGGGTCACTGAAATCATCTGAAAAGAGTGCCAAATTGAAGTGTATTTACAATAAAATTCACAGACCGCACTTTGACTTTTAAGTAAGTAGGATTCATACGAAAATCAACCTTATGTTTATGCAGTTAGTGTTAATATTCTTATGACATGAGATACTAATTTATAATTTTACTAGTATAGTACAACTATTTTCTTAATTTCCCTCGGCAAACTTCGTGTTTCTTCAGCCTTCGGATTCTATCAGTTGCCCTTTGCCCTTGGTGCTGACTAGATGCAAGAAAATGGAGGGAAAGCTGCTTAAGAAAAATAGGAAAATAGTTTTACCGCTCTGTATAGATCACACGGAAATCAAAACAAAACCACAATAATGTACTTAGTTCGTATATATATTATACACGATAAATCTAATAATTTATGGACATGGAAATTAGAATACGTCTGTATTCGGAGATACGATGATTGCCGAGGGACATTAAGAATATAGTTGTATAGTCCCCGGCATGTAACTTGGCAAGGCTTCGCGTAGTGGGGGCAAATTCGCGCATAGTGCGCGAGCTGATCAACCACCATATAGAGCGAATGGAGCGTGGCGTGTGCGCCACGCGATTGGTCAGTCGATCCTCGTGACAACTGACCAACCAATCACGCGCTCGGAACGGTGCTAAACTTCCCCGCGTCCCATTTGGTAACCAAAGAGACCTAAAAAACGACTTGTGCGCAACTAATGACTCTTGCCAAGTTACGTGTCGACAACTATACTGTAAATTCAAATCGTTGATTGAATGTTGCCCCCGTGAAAACAGTTGTGTAAAATGTCGTCATTTTCAAGTCGCTAGAGTAGAAATGAAGCCAGTTGGTTTGTTTGCTTGTGTTTTGTTTTACTTATATAGTTAAATGCACCGACCAATTCAATGGTAATGAATGTAAATAATTATCGGGAATAAAGGACTGGTCAAACAGAGGCGAATTCTGCTCGGGATGTGGGATGTTACTAAATTAGCGGTAGCTAATTTTGTCCCGCTCCCCCGCGCGGTATTTACCTGTGTTTGAAGAGAGCTTTGAGCAACCAGTGATTGATTTTAACTTCTTGAATGTTTTAAGAAGGGTTATTAGCTATATTTATGTAATAAATCTTCTTTATTCCCCGTAAAATGTATCTATTTTAAGATAATATTAATGTATCTATATAACTAATGATACTGTTGACCGGAGCGTGGATTTTGTGATTTTTATATTTATAAGTAAAATACTAATTTTATACCGTTCGATATTTGTTTCATTTGCACTTTTTCTGAAGACGGCCGGATAAATAGTCCTGAGACGCACACATGCAATAAAAATAGTATCTAACTCTGTGTTAACCGACTTCTGTCGATTGAGTCACTTTCTGCTTCTGGAGATTGCCCGCGTCATATCATAAGTTTGATTTATACCAAATGGGCAGGGATAGCAATTTTTTTTTTATCACAGGCCAGAATTAAAAAATAGTAGATGCATTTTGGTGCATATTTGCAGCCCGAGCTAAAGGCGAAACCGTAATAAAGCCTAGAGTGTAATGACAAATGCATACGCATATCAAACGACCAACACACACATTTCAACATTACACACACACCTCGTGTTTTCAACACACTTCATCATCATCATTTCACCCCACTGCTGAACATAACTTTTTATTGTTTCTAATAGAATTGTTCTACAGCACAAAATTGAGGCAGCTCCGGTAAGTTATAAGGATACTTGTAATGGGGTTGTCTCGCAATTTCTCGTGGGTTGGTTGTTGTTGGTATTTTTATATTCGTGACGCAACATGGGTAAATATTCAATTTGAGGTTTAATTTATTATAAATATTAGTTGATTGAGTACTATATTGACGCCTGGCGAAAATTGTACGAACCCGAGCGGAGTGGGCCACAACGTCTTTGCGTCTTTTATCAAGTTTCGATGGATCAAGTGAGAGGGTCTTGTGCAGATGCATGGTTATGTTCAATATGTATAATTTCCTAACAGTGAGCAGATTACTAATCTTGTAAAGGTTGTCTTTTGAATATCGAAAGCGTTTAAAATACATAACTTTGATGAGAGACCTTTGGGCCTTTTCTAGGTTTAGAAGATTGCTCTTGTTGGCCCCTCCCCAGATCGGTATACAGTATGTAATGACCGATTGTGCCAGAGCAGTATAGATTTTATTAAGTAACAAAGGCATCACATGTTGCAACGTTTTAAAAACCCATATAAGTTTTCTGACGCTGGCCTGGTATTTTCGATATGGGTGTGCCAGGACAATCTTTGGTCTACTGTTATACCAAGATATTTGGTGGATCTGACTTGCTGTATTCTTTGAGAATTATAGGGATAATGGGGGTTTGTACACTCATAGATCACGATCCCGAATTCAGCACCTGTCTGGCTGTGTCCTCTGATTAGGAGTAAAACAGATTAAGTTCGTCTTAGATACATTAAGGGTTAAAAGATAAGCATTTAACCAACTGGTTAGTATCGCTAACGCACGTTCAGCAGCAGCACGCACAGTAGCCCAAGAGTCACCGGCGAAAACTACTGCAGTATCATAGCATCTGCATTTGACATTTGCAACTCATTTATATAAATCAGGAACAGCGTCGGGACGAGCACACTTCCCTGAGGTACTCCAAAACATACCGTTTTTTTATCACTAATTAAGTTGCCAAACTTAACCTGCTGTTTTCGGTTAGATAGGTAACTACCAAAAAGAGAGAGAGCCGTACCCCTTATGCCAATTGCTTCAAGTCTATGCAGAAGGATGGGGACAGAAACGGTGTCAAATGACTTTTTAGGTCTAAAAAGACTGTAAGGCATTTCAGACCTTTGTCTACACAATATACTATATCGCCAGTTAATGATTTAACAGCGTCTTGTGTAGATAGGCCCCTTCTGAAGTCATATTGCGACGAAGATAAAATGTTATGTTTATTAAGATAACTAACTAGTCAATTATTTAGTAATTTTTCTAGAATTTTTGCGATGCTTGATTTAACCGATATAGGGCGATAGTTGTTGACATCATTCCCCCCCCTCGTCCCTCGTCCCTCCTCCTTGTACACAGGCGTCACCATCGATCGCTTAAAAGCATCTGGAAATATCCCGGTTCTAAAGCACAGGTTAGCTAGTTGGCTTATTAAAGGGACCACTACCCTTATCCAGGCGTTCCAACGCAGCGTTCTCCATTCCCGGACGCCACTCCAGAACTTTTCGGCCCCATCGACCATCCGTTCTACGAGCAATATTCAACACCCTTGCGAGGAAACAATATGGTTCGCAGAGTTTTGCTTTGTGCGCCTTCGCGTGTAGGACTTGGCTACTATTCCATGTTGTGCTAATCCCTGATTTATCGAAGTAACGGTTCGATCGCTAGTAATGAGATGACGTCACGAGTCTGGCGGGCACATTATGATAATCCAGTGAAAATCTCGGCTATTTAAATCAAATCAAATAATTTATTTGCATAATACAGGTTGAGAAAGGTGTTATTACCTAATGGTGTGCAAATTAATAAGAATTTTAGACTCACAAATATTATAAATGCGAAAGTTTGGATGGATGTTTGTTTGTTACTCAATCACGCAAAAACTGTTGAACGGATCTGGATAACATTTGGCACAGAGACAGTTGGAGTCTTTTTATTCCGGTAAAATGTTCCCTTGGGATCTCCAATCTAGGGGTCTTTAGGTCAAGAGTGAATAGATTACTTCTAGGCAAGTGTGCTTCACCGTCGAATACATCATCGGTTACCATCAGGTGAGATAGTGGTCAAGCGCGAGCCTATTGATAATAAAACAGAATAAAAATAAAAACTCTTTACACGCGGGTGAAGCCGCTGGTAAAAGCTAGTGTTACATTATTGTATTATTCAAGTTCAACAATTGCTTAATTTTAATTACAAACTAAAATGTCATGTATTGTATTATAATATTAAAATACATGAGTTTGGTGTTAATTAAGGTACCATAATTCTTCCATTCATCATATCCTCTGCCCAAAATGCAGTTCGCACTTGATTATAAGAAGATATTTCCTGATATATTAGAGATAAAATGGCGGAATGCTATTGTTATAATATCATATCATATTTTGGCTGTGTTCTGGTGTTGCCCTGTTAAGTGGCAAACCGTGGTTTTCGGTGAGTACAACTGCAGACCAGTTTATTTAACTGTATTAAGATAGGTATTCATCTAAACCAATGGTTTGTGGAACCTTTAACCATACGCCCTCCTCGCCCCCTATTATCATTTAAAAGTTACACAAGCCGATGATGTGTGCTGAAGGTAAGCTACACCTTCAGCACACGTCATCGGCTGTTGGATTCGAGAAATATTTTCTTTCTAATATTAAGAACAACCAGAGTTCCTTTTAATGTGAAGCGACATCGCGGCAGGTCCTGACGGAGATGTTGGGGCTGAATTCCATTAATAAAAATTGGTCCTTGGAGCTTTAGGCATAAAGTGATGGATGTGGAAGAGAGTATAGAGGCTTTTGTCCAGCAGTGGCAAAATACGAGCTAGGAAAATGGCTGTAGAAAATGTATGGATGGTTAATTTTTCAAACCACTGCACCGTCTGCACCCTTTAAATTGGGACCGGTTGGGAACCCATGGAGTTAAGAGCTGCGGGGTCTACTTGTCCGTGTTTTTTTTTTAAATCTTATCCCACGAAATAAGATTTTTTTTCGGTTTATTAAAATATGAAACTTTTATAATAATGAAACTTGACATAAACACCAACCTCAATATACAATAAAGGTTGTCATAATTAGTTTTATTTTTAATTATTTATAGGTTTGCGCATGACTACTATCTCACCTGATGGTAACATATGTGGTCGACGATGTAGCACGCTTGCATAGAATAAACCTATTCACTCTTAACTTAAAGACTCCCAGGTTGTATGTATCAGGATAAGGGGAGGGGAGTTTTTTGAAACTTTCCCCAAAAGACGATTTAGGGGCTGTTAAAATAAGTTTTTCGAAATTTACCCAAAGTTAAGAATCTTACTGGACAGGTTTTCGTTTTTGACGTATGGTTCTAGGATAGCACAAAGCAGGAATTTTCGGAAATTCAACCTTAAAGGAGGAAAACGGGCAAAATTCCTTGGAGATAATGTAAATAATCTAAATTTACATAAAACGTTTTTCTAAACTACCCCCAGATAGGGTTACAAAAATTAATAACATATTTAAGTTGTTCAAAACTCGATCCTCAACGGGGCAAAATGGGGTTATTAAGTTTTTAAGGGAGGATTTTATTTTGTGGCGGTAACCTAAATTTTTTAAATCAAATAACGAATCGTCCCAAACCAATAAACCTTGTATATCTACGTTACGCCATTTTTTATTGATTTAATAATAGCTTATTTTTGGTCGCCTTCACTAACTGCACATAAGAGTGTTATTTATAGGATAAACGAAATCACGCGAACGAAGTCGCGGGCGAAGTACTAGTATTTAAATAAAAAGAAAAGTCCTGACTGACTGACTCATCAACGCCCAGCCCAAACCCTTGGACCTAGAAAGCTGAAATTTTGCACAAAGGTTGCCTTTATAATTTAGACAAGGAACAAGGAAGGATTTTTCGAAATTCAACCCCTAAGGGAATTAAATAGGGGATGAAAGTTTGTATAAAACTGTCATTTTTATTTTGAAATGAATGAAATATGGCATTTAGCCTCTAAATATAAAATGAAAAAATAATTTTAAATTATTTTTTGAATTTCATCCCTGAACGGGGTAAAAAGGGGTGTTAAAATTTGTAAAAAAAAAATGTTTATTAACAAAATTACTTGAAACTTAGTATTTCTGCTCTTCAATACAATTAAAGAAACATGTGTTCAAGGATTTTTTGAATTTCATCCCTTAAAAGGTTAAAAAGGGCTGTTAAAGTTTGTATGAATGATTACCTACTGGATGTGCTCGGGGGGAATCAGTTTTCATACCTCGAATACCACTGATACCCTCTGTCTATGTCTTTGAGTTTACACGATTACAATTCCCCCTTAAGCTCTGTTTTGCAATGACCATAAATAAATCTCAGGGTTCTTACCTTCCCATGGATAATGGATCCCACAAGACCTCCAGAATTAAAGTCCAACGCCTACGCATAAAATGAACTGCCGTCATGTTCTAATAGCTAGTATTAGAATACGACAGCAGTTCAGTTTCATATTCATTTCGTATATCAATTTACATGTAATTTAAAATCAATTGTTTGCCACCAACTTTAGTAAAAAGTGTAAGACGGATGTGTTGAAATTTGGCTTATCTGACCATACTGCCCAATTAATTAAACTACCAGTAACGAAAATATTTAAATTAAAGTATTGGCGTAAAATAAATCGGGACCACAGTTTAGAAAATATCCAAAAAATTAAAAAGCATTTTAAAAACCCTTGTTTTGATGAAATATACGCATCAGAAGCGTATCATCATTTTATTGAAATATTTAAATAACTTTTCGACTTGTGCTTTCCGCTAACTACAATCGCTCTGCAAGTAAATGCCAAGCAAAAATGGATATCGCGCGGGATTAAAGTTTGCAGTAAAAATAAAAGAGAATTACTCTGGAAGTTCAGAAGAAAACCAACATTAACTAATTATTATGAGTGCACACATAAACAAAATATACTAGCTAGTATAGTATAGCTATACTAAACTTTTTAAATGAATTATTATTTTTACTAAGCGTGCACAAAACAATTACAAAATAAATACATCGCCTAATAAAAGTAGGACGGCATGGCAAATTATAAATAGTAATAAATTAAATATACCTAAGGAATCGACAGTCGAATTAAAAATTAATGACACTAACAACTAATCCTATAAAATGCTAATGCATTTAATAACTATTTTATTGAAAAAGTAAAACCTCTCCTATGGGCTGGTAAGTTATAAAATAATCGTTTTTTTTTGTTTGAATGGTTTCTTGATCGAGGGTCTTCTTAGCTGTGTTTAATGAAAATCGGTTCAGCCGTTCAAAAGTTATGGGCGTTTTACTGTTTGAATCGGGCGGTTTTCGGAAGATATCTTGTCATAATTACGTGTTCAATAGATTGTCGTTCGAAGCGTGTCTGCTACTAGATAAATTATGTTGTATGAAATCAAAATATGTCGGGGTTTTATTTGTTTTATGACAAATTTTACTTGTTTTATGTAACTTTACCGATTTCTCCGTCAATTGTGGACCGATTTTGAAAATTCTTTTTAATAGCTCTTTGTTTTATTTAAGTAATTTTGCTAATAAACGAATTATCTTTCTTCGATGCAATGCAATGTTAAGTTATTTCAATTACGACTTCTATAACGTAGGCAATTTTCCTGCAGCCATTGGACAACGGTATCGAGGGCCACGTGTTCGAAGACACCAATACGTATGTACAGCGGCAACACGCCGACATTGTGAAGGGGAAGAAGCCTTCTCTCGGCCAGAAGGTAACTATCACATCTTTACTTTCATTTATTAAGAAAAATAGGAAACAAGTGATGATGAAACACCGAGATTTCCTTATTATATTTAAGAGAAGCTCTTGGCTATGTTATAACAGCCGCATGGGTTGATCTTCAAGGTTAAGGATAATTATAAATTAAATGGCGCAAGCGTTTGCGCATTTATATTGTATCTTCTTCACGTTGTATGCTTAATTGTGCAAATCAATTTTGTACTAAACTAGCATTTTGTGCAAGCCGTTTTTGCGGTATACTACACCGTTTTTCCATCTTAACGCACATGTTTGCTTGAACAAACAAGAATTTTTGCAAATAGGATTAAGCGTGTAGCCAGATTCTAAAACTTCATGGGCCTTGGTTACAAAAACCTCTGAGCTGTTTACCAACTAATTAGGAAATTCTATAATCAAATTCTCTACAGAAAATATGAGCATTGTTTTATAATAAAACTTGTTGTCTATTATAAAGAATTTAATAATATTAAGTTGAGTTCAGTATAAGCTACTTAGCTACACATTAAACATTTTAGAACTGACAACCGCTTAAGGCGGGCTGTCAAAGTGACATTCTTCTTATATTTTTAATAGGAATGTCATGGTAACTTAGCCATTCCAACACGCTGTCTTTTTACAGAAATTAACAAAAGATGTATGGTATGAAATTAAACAACATAAAAACACTATGAAACTGGTACACCACATACCTAGTAATGTGCTTAAGTATGTATAAACTACAACTAGTTATACTTAACAATTCAACACAGAGTACAGTAAAATTTAGGAACAATCAAAAGCTAGTGTGTTTAGTAAACACAATTTATGTGAAAGTAATTTGACAAAAAAGTCTCGTATGTGTCTTAAAGTACAATACAATTAGAAAATATTTGAATGTTAGTTAACAAAAATAATGCAAGTATAATTTTAACTTAAACTATTTAAACAATACTTATAATTTAAAAACAATGACTTAACATACATAATCTTTCAGGTAAGGAGTTTTTATATCTCTCCTGGGTCTATTAGGTTTGCTATCGTTAGTTAATAGAGTAGGTGCTTTACTGATATCAGGAGTCTTAGTAGTGGATTGAGAACTTGATAACGGACTAATAGTTAGCAAAGAATTTTGGGATTCAGGATCCTCTAAGGTGTTATCTAAATTAATTGAAGAGGTGCAGGGGAGTGATAAAGTAGTTTCAACCTCTTCTTGTGTTTTCAAAGTTACATTTTCTTTTTCCTTAACAACAGGGAGTAGATTTTGTTGTGTTGTTGTATCAGTGGTCTGTTGAAGTGTCTCAGATAAATCTGTTGAATGTGGTGAAAGTGGACGAATATGTATAAGATCTCTTCTATATGTTGTATCATTTACATCAACTAAATAGGAACGATCTGAAAGCACATCTGTAATTATTCCAGGAGTCCACGTTTTGTTAGATGCTGGCTGAATTTGAACTGAAACGGGCTGTCCTATTTCTAATGTGGTTGCCCTTTTGGCTCTTTTATCATGCGAATATTTTACCCTCTCTTTATTACTCTTGATGTTTTCAGAAACATTTTCAATCACATTTGGTTTCAGTAAAGTTTTAACAGTTGGTAAGAAACCTCTTGTTCTACGTGAAAATATCCTTTGTACAGGGCTCGAGTCCAATTTATTAGGAGTATTTCTTAGACAAAGCAGACTCAACCAGATATCTTCTCCATCATCGGTAGTTTTCATTATTAATTTTTTGGCTATTTTAACGGTAGCTTCAGCTTTGCCATTGCCTTGGGGATGATGTGGAGATGATGTAACTTGTGTAAAGTTCCATTTACAAGAAAACTCTGAAAATTCTTGACTGACAAAATTAGTTCCACCATCTGTGACAACTATTTCTGGAATGCCATGTCGAGAAAAATTTTTCTTGCAAATTTCTATTACTTGTTTGGAAGATAAATCTTTTAATACATCAATCTCGAAAAAATCAGAATAATGGTCAACCGTTATCAAATATTTAATTTGTTTACCATTTTGGTTGAAGAAGAAAACATCCATGGATATTATTTGGAATGGATATTCAGGTATTTTGTGACTTTGCATGGTAAATTTTTGTTGACTTGGTTGATATTTAATACAAGTAGTGCAAGTTTTAATCATTTCTCTTATGTCGTTAGACATTGATGGCCAAAATATAGCATCTCTAGCTAATTTTAATGTATTTTCAATTCCTGAATGTGCTTTATGTAATTTACTCAACATTTTTTCTCTTAAATTTTCCGGTATTAGTATAGCTTGGTTCTTAAGTATAAGACCGTTATAGGTTGTTAACTCACTTTTATAATTATAGTACTTTTTGAGGGCATCTGGCACATCTCTTATAAATTTTGGCCATCCATGTAGAATAAAGTTTTTTAAAGCCTGAAGATTGTTATCTTTTGATGTTGTATTTTCTATTTCCTGTATACAGTTGTCAGATATAGGTAAGTTTAACAAAGGATCAATTTTTTCTATAATTTTAAATATTTTCAAGTCTTTTGATCTATCAATGTCTTTACACTCTAAATAGAATCGAGATAATGCATCTGCCATAACATTTTCTTTTCCAGATACAAATTGCAACTCAAGACTATATCTCTGTAACATCAGAAGCATTGATTGAAGCCTTTTTGGTGCTTGCAGAAGAGGTTTTTTAAATATATTTAGTAATGGTTTGTGATCTGTTTTAATAATTGTTTTTGTGTTACCTATAATTAGCTGATCAAACCGTTTGCAGGCGAAAAGTACTGCCAGCAATTCCTTTTCTATTTGGGCATACTTCCTTTCAGTTGGAGTGAGGCATCGTGATGCATATGCTACTGGAAGGTTCTGTTGAAACAGCGCCACCCCCAGAGCCCCTTCACTGGAATCACATTCTACAATGAGTGGCTCATTTTTGTCATAATATTTCAACGTTTTGGTGTCACAGATCATGGACTTCAATAAATCAAATTCTTTTTGAGCTCTTTTATTCCACAACCATTCAGTTTTATCATGTGTAAGGTGTCTTAGGTATATTGAGTTAGCACTTAAGTTAGGAATAAACCTACTGAGATATGTAACTATACCCAGAAATCTCTGAACTTCTTTTTTATTTTTCGGTATTGGAATATTTGAAATTGACTCTATTTTAGATGGATCTGGTTGGAGACCTTTATTTGAAAACACATGACCATAATATTTTACTGAAGTTTGTAAGAGTTTTGTTTTAGTTCTATTTAACTTGCAATTATATTTTTGTAATCTGTTAAATAAATTTTGAAGATTTTTGTTATGATCTATAATGGCTTCTGTCATTGTATCCCCAACTCCATATACAAGCAGATCATCGACTAGTGCCTCAATACCATTTAACCCCTGAATCATTTCACTCATTTTTATCTGAAAATGATCTGGTGCTGAAGATATGCCAAAGGGAAGGACCTTCCATCGGTATTTACCAAATGGTGTCCAAAATGTTGTTAATTTACTGCTTTTTTGAGATAGTTTCAAATGCCAAAATCCTTTTTTGACATCAAATGTAGAGAATATTTTAGCTCTGCCTAGCTCTGGTAGGATTTCTTCAACTGTAGTATATTGATGATTAGGCCTTTTTATAGCTTTGTTTAAAGGAATTGGATCTAGGCATATTCTAAAGTTATCTTTCTTTTTTATAATAAGTATATTGCTTACCCAATCTGTGTGACTATCTTCTTTGGTTATTATTCCTTCTTCTTCTAATCTCTTTAATTCCTCTTTCAGCATGGGTCGTAGAGCCACTGGAACACGACGAGCTTTCTGGATAACTGGTGAAACTGCCTCATCCATTTCCAGATCTACCTCGCCTGAAAAGCTTCCGTTACCTTCAAAAACTGAACTAAATTTATTTACAATGTCTTGTGTCTCCTGTGAATAATTGCATTGCATTATTTCCTTGCAGAATTTTACAAGACCCATATCAGTACAAGCTTGACATGATAAGAGAGGAATGTGTGTTTTGTGTACTATTTGAAATGTAACAGTGTGATTCTTTTTATGACCTGAAATGTTGGTTCTTAAAGTTAAATCTATTTCCCCATGTACAATGATATGATTTCCTCCAAAATCAAACAGAGTTTTATTTGACCGTCGCTTTTTTTCTTGTACATAACCTTCACCGAACATTTCCCTGACATTCTGGAGACCAATTAGACACTCATCAGCTGCTGTATCGAGTAGACATTTTGTAGATTTCCATTCGTTTTTGACCATGTATTCAAGTGTGCACTCCGCTAAGTTCTTATTATTTTTGTTTATGATCTTGTTGATAACCAGTTCAGTGTCAGAGTCTGAGACAATGCTGTTATTTTGTTCTTCTGTTTGGTTTCCCATCACCACCTTTACTTGTCTCTTCTTCTTACATACTTTCTCTAGATGGTTTTTTCCTTTACAGTTTTCACATTCTTTACCCCAGGCTGGACATATTTCTTTCTTGAATACATGAGAATTTCCACAAAACTTACATTTTCTTTTCCTATTTGCAACTTTCTCTTCTATTTTCTTTATTTCTGAAGTTGTTGTTCCTGATAAATCTTTCATATGTCTTTCGGTGGCCTCTGCGGCACGACACAAATTGACTGCATCGGTTAAAGTTAAGTTTTCTTTTTTTAAAAGGTCTTTCTTTGTTTTCATATCTTTTATTCCTAAAACAATTTTATCCCGTAACATTTCATCTTTGAATGTAGCATATTCACAGTCTTCAATCAGCTTTGTTAAGTCTGCATAGAAAACATCAAACACTTCGTATTTTTGTTGAATTCTACTTAAGAAGATATATCTATTGTAGATTATGTTTTTCTTAGGGAGCATTTTGGTGGATATAATTTGCAAAATATCCTTGCATGTTTTGTTTGCCTTATTTGTGTCTGTCAGACCGAAATTCCCATATTTCTTTAACGCTTCGCCGCCTATGGCGCTGAATAATATGCTTACTTTTCTTGGTTCTTGTTCCGCCGACCATTCATCCATTTGAGTCGCAGAACAATAATTAGTCCACGCAGATAAGAATGATTTAAATGCATCTTGCGGGTCTATTTCAACGTTTATAGCTGTTGGCCAGGGCACATTTATGTTTTGTGGGTGTGTTTTCTGCGAAAGTCTTGCGATCTCTTCTTGCATAGACTTCAGGAGCACAGTTTGTTGTTGGACGATATTTACTAGCGATGTATCTTCCATTGTGCTCGATTTACGCTGCCACCATGTTTTATAATAAAACTTGTTGTCTATTATAAAGAATTTAATAATATTAAGTTGAGTTCAGTATAAGCTACTTAGCTACACATTAAACATTTTAGAACTGACAACCGCTTAAGGCGGGCTGTCAAAGTGACATTCTTCTTTCTTATATTTTTAATAGGAATGTCATGGTAACTTAGCCATTCCAACAAGCATAGAATTTGTTTTATCTTTTTTCGTGTCGCTGGCACGACAATTATTCGAATTTGTTTGGCCTAAAACTCTGCCACTTTCACGACATCGCCTAGGGATGCGCGTAGATCACTTTGGCTGCATGTTTTGGCGCACAGAGGACAGGATAGGAGATGGAGCAACAGAATATGCTAATCAAGCGCTAAACAGTCTCAAGATTTTTACAAGTAAAGTTGTATTTGTTTGAATCACGAATACGCCTCTCTGAGACTTTAAACATGTTTCATTCGATGTCGGCGATGGCTATGGTCGAAATGCCAAAATGAAAAAGGATTGATCACGTGACATCTCGTTAAATTGACAATCTCATATATTTTGACATCTTTCCAAACGCTATCGCGACGCTTTTACTGTCAACATCACTTGTCTAGACCCTCAGGTATCTGTGAGGCGTCTCTGTGCATTGTTGTTTGAAGAAAATCATCACAAACCTATGAGCCCCTTAATACTAGCGTTTGTCTAGCGTAGGCGTTCGATGAACTTGACGCCACTCGCGACGCCGTTTCCTCTGCGGCTAGGTGAACACTGCGCTAACGCGGCACAAACGTCATACAATTTCGTTTCGTCGTTTCGGTATTATATTAACAGCGTCGTGCACCCGCGACAACGGGATGCAAGCGTCTCGTCGCGGCGTCTGCGCTGTGCAAACGATCATCGAACGCCTACGCTAGACAGACGCTAGTGTGGGGGGCCCAACCTTCTGCATTTTATTGTATTGCCATTACCACTCACACAGTAAAAATAAAAAAACATGGATTCTCATAAATTATTTATTTCTTCTGAAAATACACAAGAAAAAAGAAAGAAAGATGTCTTTGGAGCACAGTTAAAAAAAAAACAGGGTTGTTATAAAGTTATTTATTGATTATTTAGAAAGTCATACAAAAAGTAAAATCTTATTAAACTACGACTACGAGTAACACATTGAAATAAACAAACGTTGATTGAAGAAAGTATCCATTTGACATACAGTAAAAAATTCAACACGTTTTTAACTTACAAATGGTAAACAAACTCTTTTAAAAGAAAATTCCAACTTATAATGAAAGTAAAAAAAATACGAGTCCAGTTTTAAAACTATAGGCGGTGTTGCAAAATCTTTTATTTGTTCTTTTAAAACTAACACTTTGAAGAAGATTAAATCACAAAAAGAGAAAAAGATTACATTGAAAGAAAAAACACTAGATTAAAAAAAAAATGTTGTGAATAGAAACATGCAAATGCTAAAACATACGAAGTTGATACATTACAATTCTTACATTCTATGAAATTGCTATTCTTCTTAGCTGCTCTGAAAATTGGTTACTGTAATGTAGCGAGACCCTTTTTTTTATTTCCTATTCTTTTCTTTTTGTCTCGACTTTGACCACTATCTATCTCACCTGATGTTAAGCGATGGTACTGGGCAAACAATAGTGCTATCCTACAAAATTCCACCGTAAAAATTTAGGTGAAGTGAATATAAAGTGACCGGGCGGAACCGGTCAATGTGACGATGCTTGGGGAAGTCCTATGTCCAGCAGTGGTCGTCTTTCGGCTGATATGATGATGATGAATGTAACAAAGGCTTCAGGTGGCAGGCAGGCCACCTCAGACTGACACTAAGGTTTCACGGTGACAGTTTTATAGAAAAAACCGTCAGTTTACTTTAGTTCCTGTGATCAATTTTACAAAAATCTCCCTCTGTACGAAACCATTAGAGCGGCAAAGAAGTTAGACATCTTTTATACTTAACGAATAGAAAAACTAAACCTATTTTTGTCTGGTCGATTAAACATTTAACACTGAAAATAAACATTCATATTTCAGAAATATATTATTAAATTTTAGAAAAGTGTTTCAGACAAAAGTTTGATTTGGTTGAAACCGAAATCAGTCTTTGGGTTTAAATCCTCGTCATTTTGACACTTGCTTAAGTAACTTTTGCGGAAGAACTGTAAAATGCGAGCAATAACACGAAAAAGCATTACTCTAATTTCGTAACAGACAGCAGACAGGCCAGCGCGGCGTTATTTATTCTTCATTTTTGTTGGTCTCGCACAGGGTTCTTTATATATTTTTTTATTTTTTTTGTCTTTTATCTCGAGTCAAAATGAAACATTTTTCTTTCTGTCAATCATATAAAATTTGTCTCTAAATAACGAAATAACTGTTCCGAAATTTTACAATTGGAAGTCCATGATTGTCTGTTACGTAAGATACTCGTTGTTGCGTCCTTACTCCTACTAACTTAAAAATACACACATAATCCTAAATAACATCAATGTTATCAAAATAAAAGAAAGAATATAAGTACTATTTTTACTAGGCTTTATTAAAATGTTTATTTTTTCTGCTCACCTGGATGATGAAGTTGAAGAGACTCGCTAGTTTTCAGACTAGAAGTTATATCTATCCGTCATGGTTCCATCATCGTCACTAGCTTTGATCTTTAGCTGCTAGAAAGCAGTCCTTATCTCGTGCTTAAGTGCACAACCCTCAACTTCCCCGACACTATAACTTTAATTTTGACTCTCACCTTATCTTTGCCATGACCGTTGAAACGACGGTTAGGTATAGTGGACGTTTTTAATCGGCCGTAGCGCGTCTTAATACGTACCTCTACCAGAATTTAGGCCACCGGGAATTGGAGGCCGAACTACTGGTTTTGTCACTTGGGAGTTCATTCTCATCATCAGACAATTCAATTGTTGCAGACCCGGAGACGGAAAAATCTTTTGGGGACTCTCTGATGTAAGGCACGGAGGATATCTTAGTAAAAGTTTCCGCGTTACACGCGGACTTTTTACGCAGAGCCGCAATTTTCTGCTCAATATTTTTTTTCTTTTGGGCTTTAACGTCATCCATCTTTTGTTTCTCAGCTTCAATTTCTTTTACCTTTTCCTCCTCGTTTTGTCGCATAGCTGCAATATCCTTTTCAAATTCTTCTTGATACTTTACTAAAGAGTTTTCCAATTCTTTAATATTTTTTTCGATATTGTCTTTCTTAAAGGCCTTAATTTTATTCATTCGTTGAATTTCAGCTTGAATTTCGCTTGTCTTCCTAGCCTCGTCTTGCCACATAGTTTCAAGGCTAGTTTTAAATTTTTCTTCGTTAGAATCTAGTTTGGCTTGCATTGCCTCAATATTTCTTTCCATTTTGATTTTTTTTTGGGCCTTAATTTCATTCATAGTTTGTATTTTAGCTTCAATGACACTTTTTTTCTCTTTTTCTAGTTTGTGCATGGCCTCAATGCTCTTTTCAAATTCGTCTTTGTTTGTAGCTAGCTGGGCTTCCAATGTTTCAATACTCCTCCCAGTGCTTTGTTTCACCTGAGCTAAAACATCTTTCATTTTATATATTTGTGCTTCAAATTCTCTCATCTTCTCAACTTTGCGTTGTTGTATTGCGTCAATATTTTCCTGCATATTAGTTTTTGCCTGAGCTGCAATTTCCTCAACTTTCTGAATTTCGGTTTCAATTTCCCTTTTCTTGTCTTCTTTGTGCAGTTTCATAGTTTGAATATCTTTCTCCAATTGATCTGATTTAATAGCCAAAGATTGCAGCATTGCCTCAATATTTTTCTCTTTATTATATTTCATCTCAGCCAACTGTTGTTCAAATTTATTTTTTTCACTGGCTTCACGTTGTTTCATTGCCTCAACATTGTTTTCGAACTCTGCTTTATGACTAGCCAATTGGTTTTGCAAAGATTCAATCATTTTCTCAATATAACCTTTCTTATCATCTTCAATTTCCTTCATTTTTTTAATTGCAGATTCAATTTCATTCTTCTTTTCAGCTTCGAATTGTTGCATTGTTTCAAAGTTTTTATCAAACTCGGCTTTATTGATTGCAAATCTATTTTTCAATTCTGCAATATTCCTTGCAATCTCGTATTTCTTCTGTGCCTCAATTTCTTTTATTTTTTGAATATCAGCAGCAATTTCAGCTGTCTTCTCGGCTTCATATTGTTTCATAGCTTCTACGTTCTTCTCTAATTGTTCTGTATTCATTGCTAAAGAGTTTGGCATTTCCTCCTCAAAGTTTTCTCTTTGATCTGAATCCAAAAGTAAGATGTTTTGCAATGTTTCAACATTCTTCTTGATATTTTTTTTCATCTGAGTCTCTCTTTCTTTAATTCTTTGAATTTCAGCTTCAATTATATTTGTTTTCTCAGCCTCGTATTGTTGCATTTCTTGAATAGTCTTTTCGTGTTCGACTTGAGACAAAGCCAACGTATTACTCAATGCAGCAATATTATTTTCTATAGTTTCTTTCATCTGAGCTTCAATATTTCTCATGTTGTGAATTTCAGCGTCAACTTCACTTTTCTTAATATTCTCAGTTTGCTGCATTAACTTCAAGTTCTCTTTAATTTCCTTCTTAAGTTCTACTAACTTATTTGGCAATGCTTTAATATTGTTATCCATAGCCTTTTTCTTAATTTTCTGAATTTTCTGCATCTTTCCAATAACTTTTTCAATTGTAGCTTTTTTCTCGGCCATGGTTTTTTTTGTTGTTTTCATGTTTTTCTTAAATTCGTTTCTTGTAGATTCAAAAGTATATTGCAATGCTTTAATATTATCAACTATTTCGCTTTTAGCCTGGCATTTCTTCTGTTTGATGGCTTTGATTTCTGCTTTAATTTCTTTTTTTTTCTCAGCCTTGAACTTTTCCATTGCTTCAATACATTTCTCATGTTCGACCATTTTTTCAGTTAACTTGTTTTGCAAGGCTTCTATATTTTGGTCTATTTTGGTTTTTAGCTGGGCTTCAGTTTCTTGCATTGTTTGAATTTTAGCTTCAAATTCCTTTTTCTTCTCAGCTTCTTGTTGTTGTATGGCCTCAATATTCTTCTGTATAGTGTTTATCTGCTGTGATTGATATTGTTCCATACATACAATTCTGTCCTCGGATTCATCTTCATCCGCCTCAAACTTTTTTTTCATTTCCTTAATATTATTTTCAATTTCCTTCATTTTTCGAGCCTCATTTTCCTTCATAGTCTGGATTTTCGCCTCAATTTCGTATTTCATCGCAGTTTCTTGGCGTTCAATTGCCTTGATATTCTTGTCTATTTGTTCTTTATTGATAGCCAGCGAGCTATGCAAAGCTTGAATATTTGTCTCCAGGTTGATTTTTGCCTTAGTCTCTCTTTCTTTCATAATTTGAATCTCAGCATCAATTTGACTCTGCTTCTCAGCTTCATACAGTTGCATAGCTCGAATATTTTTGTCACATTCTTCTTTACGTTGAGCGAATGTGTTATGCATCAGCTCAATATTTTTTGCCATATCGTTTTCCTTCTGAGTAAGTTCTTCTTCCAATTTTTTTATTTCAGCGTCAATTTGTCTCTTTCTCTCAGCTTGGTGTAATTGCATGGCTCGAATCCTTTTCTCGGCTTCTTCTTTTGTCATGTTTAAAGTTTTTAACCTTTTTTCGTCGTCTTTTTCAAGTTTTCTTTTCTCCGCTGCCTCGACATCTTTCATGTTTTGAATTTTCCTATCGAAGTCAGCTAACTTCTCTTGTTCGTTTCTCTGCATAATCTTGTAGTTCATTTCCTTTTCCTTTTTAGTATTGGCGGCTTCTTTACGTTTTGCGTCAAGAGTTCTGTCCATCTTTGCTTGCATTTTCAACTCAACATCGTTCAACTTTTGAATAACTTGGTCAATTCTAGAGATAGTGTGAGCTTCTTCTTCTTTCTTTTTCTGCATATTCTTTTCGAATTGTTCTTTTTTCGAAGCTAAAACCCTTTTCTTTGCTTCAATACTCTTTTTGATATGGTTTTCCTCCCTAGCCTGTGCCTCTTTAACATTTTCAATTTCGCGGCTGATTCTATCTTTTTCTTCAGCCCCGTGTTGCTTTAAGGTTTTAATATGCTGTTTACTTTCCTCTTTGGTAATCTGTAACGCGTTTTCCATTTCCTCAATATTTTTCTCCATTTCTGTTTTTGCCCGTTCTTCCTTTTTTTTCCATATTTTAGCTTCTTGATCTATTACAGCTTTCTTCGAAGCAATCTTTTCATTAATTTCATTAATGTTATTTTTAATTTTTTCAATTTCCCTTGCTGTGGAGGCCATCCTCGCTTCAATATTTTTGTCTGCTTGAATACTTCTTCTCTCCATACATTGCAAAGTTTTCTCTAATGCGCTTTTTTTATTTTCAATCTCCTTTTCTAATCTTTTTACTCTCATCGTCAACTGCTCTGTTTGTAACTCTTTCTGAGTTTGCTTGTATTTGGATTTATCAATGATAGCTTTTTTCTTTAAAGCTTCCAATTTCGGACTTTGTCCAATTTTTGGTTTATATTCCCTTTTTTTAACTGGCGTTTTCGTATCCTGTGAACAAACAAAATGTCTTTGTAAGAATATTTAAAGCTTTAAGAGCTTACATAGTATGCGCAAGTTCCGTAGAAATTTAATTATTCGAAGTGGGTAAAAGTATTTTATACCATTCCCCCTCTAAAAAGCTTATTTTATTCACTGAAAACAGTGAATAAAAAGCACTTTTAATCACTGTTTTGGTGTTTGAATTTAGAACACACCAATACATATTCTACCTCCATCTCAATGCTATACAATCTCCTTGCGCATAAAATACTCGATGCAAACTTCTTGTGCAAAGAACATTCGATTTTCAAACTCCTTCGTCGATTTAATTTTGAGTTTGTTTATATTTAGGAGTTTAATAATGATGTTGATTTTGGTCTAGGATATTTAGTGAATACTTATTTGGATTGTAATTCTAATAATAATTGCATTGGTGTTAAATTAATTATAAATATGTAACGTAACGGCAGTGGTCACTGGCCCCTATAACACAGGTGCTGTTTCCTAGCTCAGTTTCAATTTACAAAAAACTATGAAACCCTGAGGTCTCTCTTTTTTTGTAAATTTTTAAGGTAATTAACCATTTATTTATTTATTATTATCCCTTGTGCTTTTTGCTTAAATCTTTCTTTTTCTCGTAGTCATGGTATAAAATATAGTATGCAACTCTTGAATAAAACGGATTTATATCGAGGACCATGAATCACTCGCTATGCTCGTGATTCAATCATCATGAATCACTCCCTACGGTCGTGATTCAGTTTTTAGAATCCTTCACTTGTTCGTGATTCATCAATGGCCCTCGCTTTAAATCCGTCCTTTATTCACTAGTTGCATAATATACTATTACAGGCTTCAACGTATTTACTAGAGCACGTCCATTTTGATTACGCTTTATAGGATTTGTGTGACGCCAGGACTATCCTCGTAGTTCATTAGTGGTGGTATAGATGCCGCTCCAGTCACATGTTACAGGGAGCGTAAGCCGGGGCATTTGTAACTGCCCCGGCTTACGTGTCTTGGGTTCAAACCCAGGCAAGCGCTTTACTTTGTGAAAATTATTTCACCAACACTGTTCCTCTCAAAACGGTTAAGAAAAACATCGTGAGGAAACCGGCATGTCCTTGAACTAAAAATTCGAAGACATGTGACTTCCACCAACCCGCATTGGTCTCGCATGGTGGATTACGGCCCATTCCCTCTCTCACAGAAAGGAGGCCTGTGTCCCAGCAGTGGGAACATAAAGAACTACTTCAACTACTTCTTCTTTTTCTACTGTATCTGAGAAGTACTTCAACTTGGAACAGCTGAAGAGTCGACGCTACTGTGAAGAGCGTCGCTGATAACCATGTGCTACTCCATGTGGGAAGAATTTCAGGTAAGAATCGTTATTACACAAATAACATCATGCCTATTTTCTCCGAAGGATTAGGCAGAAGAGTACCTATAGCACGGAGTCCCAGCGCTTATAAAGAAAATATGGTTCAAATAAATATCACAAGATGGCGCGATATGCATCGATTTGGTATTGAATTGTGTATACAATTAACATTTTCTAGAATTGATCATAAAAATTGTATATTCTTGTTTAACCAACTATCGTAAGCACTAAATTATGGAATATTGGGATATTTATTTACATTTCGATGATTATTTGGACGGATCGTTTACAATTGATTCCAATAGATGGTGCGTTTTTAAATTTCTGAGACATGCCAATCGATTTTTTAAATTTGTTTTATAACACATTTTGGTATAATGAAACTGTAAAAACGTGCAAAAAATACTGTAAATCAAATCGTCACTGTATTTAAATAGTTACGAACAGAGTAAAACCTTTTATTTGCAAATCGCTGCTAACACCATCTATAGCTGTAAAACGGAACCGAACGCGATCCATGTAGTTTTAGTAAATAGTCCGTGGAAAACGCTACTTACGACGGCACGGTTTCGTGCGCCCTCGCCTACGGCTCGGGCTGCATCCCACAGCCTCGTGTGTGATGAGCAATTAAACTCACTTGTAATATACTACTATGATACAGAATTAGGTCAAAAGTTTGATTAGCTGTACAATTCATTATTAACACGTATTTGTCTTTGTAGGTAACGTATCGCAAGCACACCTGTTTGATTCTGGGATCCTGGTCGAGTCAAATCTCTCAAACTTCTGTATTGAAGAGCAATTATTGCGCAAAAATTGCTGTCGATTTGCTCTTGCAAGATATGTAATAAGCCTGCGGATCATTTCGCGAGTCGCTGCACAGTAGCAAATTCAATAGACAAAAATTGAATAGACCTATAATTTTCTAAAATATAGCTGGCCGCGTCTTCTAAAAAGACTAAGCCCCAGACTTCGTTTGCGTGGAAATTTAAAGTTATTTAACTAGCTTCTGCCTGATAGTCCGAAGTGATCCCACGGGATAACATACTTCCGGGATAAAAGGTAGCCTATGTGCTATTCCAGACTATAATCTATATTTGTGCCAAATTTCATCTAGATCTGTTCAGCCGTTCTGGTGTGATTGAGTAACAAACATCTATCCATCCAAACTTTCGCCTTTATAAATTAGTGTGATATACTAGCTTCTGCCGCGGCAATGTTGAAAATTATCCCAGGGGAATATATTGCCGGAATAAAAAGTATCCTATGTGCCATTCCGGACTATAATCTATCTCTGTGCCAAATTTCGTCCAGATCCGTCCAGCCGTTTGAGCATGGAGAAGTAAAGTGGACGATGGAGGAAACTCGCAAAACTGAATTAAAGATGGACACAGCAAATATAAGTGTAGACGACTTTTTGCCTGCTAAGAAGACAGTGAAGCTACAAAATATAAAGAGAAGGGCTGTCTCAGAATCTGGCGATGCAATGGAAATGGAAGAACACAATGGTATCCAGGGGAAAGCTAAACACACGCGGTCTAAGGCAAAGAAGAAGAAGAGTGCTGATCCAAATGAATCCAAGGAAAATATGAGAAAAATTGCAGTCCCAGCTCACAGGTATATAACCTCAAAATTAAAATCCTATTACTATTATAAACGTGAAAGTTTGTGAGGATGGATGGATTGATGTTTGTTACTCTTTCACGCAAAAACTTACTAAACGGATCCACGGGACCGATCAATGTGGCAACGCTTGGGGGAGGCCAATGTCCAGCAGTGGACGTTATTCGGCTGATATAATGATGATGATGACGAAGGTGGTGTAATGAGAATGACATTTGATGTTCGTGTAGGTGGGTCAGGCAGTGAAGGCTCGCGTGTTGGCCGTGGATCCCAGCAAGCAGACCATATTCCTCACGCTTAAGCCAACGCTTCTGTCTCCAGGCCTTCAAGTACTCGACAGCTATGAGAAAGCTGTCATCGGAAAGCCTTATACTGGCGTTACAAAGGTACATAATAAACATATTTTTTATATATTAAATCTTTGTTTCTAATTGATGTTATTTCCCATCTAAACAAATATTGTATAGTAGTATTACAGATAATGTTATAAATCAAACATACAGATACAGATATTTTAGTATTTTTCGTCTGATTAAACTGATTTTTTTTCTAAGAACATCGATCGCCTTCGGTTCCGTTCCATTTATTCCGTTCGTAATTTTTTTTCAATACTGCTACGATTTGTTTTATAGTATTTTTTTGCACGTTTTTACAGTTTCTTTGTACCAAAATGTGTTACTGTAAAACGAATTAAAATAATCATGTGGATGCCTCAGAAATTTAAAAACGCGCCATGCATTTTCATAATTTTATGATTAGGAGAGTTGATTAAAAATGAACATACAATTTTTATGATCAATTCTAGAAAATGTTAATTTTACACACTATTTCAATAACGAATCGTCGTTGTTAAGCAACGCTTGACGAGGTCGGTCCGTGGATGGGTGACCTTTTCAACATACCGAGTTTCCTCCGTTTAAATCGGGCTTTCTTTTTTTAATATTTGTTATGATTTTACATTTTGAGGGTTCCGTACCCTAAGAGTCCAAACGTAGCCTTATTACTGTCATTCACGTGTCCGTCTATCTATCCGTCGTCTGTCCCATTGAAATATAGATTGTTGAAATATGGTGATAATGTTTATTATTACGTATATCTTACTAACAAATACCAATATATTCTACATTTGGTACGGAACCCTAAATATGCGAAGTCCGACACGCACTTCGCCAGTTTTTAAATGTACGTTTCTGCTTATACAGAATAATAAATTTTCTTTCTTCCTTTCTTCAGGTGGTAGAAACTGATTTTTAAATCAAATTCATATCTTTCATTACAAAACATTATTTATACATACGTACAAATAAAATAAAAATAACTTAATTTTTGGGATTCGGTGTCCATAACGCAATAATTTATTCATTAAAAATATTTTTTTAAAACAAGATTTTTTCGTATTCTTCTCAGCAAACCCTTTCATTTGATACCCATATCATGACAGTGTACAAAAATAACTAGTCCACCATCTTAGGCCGACCACCATATTGGATTTAGAATGACGTCATTTATCTAACCATTTATTGTCATCCAAACCAAACGTGTTTGCAAAATTTCATCTTAATCGGTGGAGGATAACTGCTTTAAAATTCATTTACAAGATTTGACCCGAACACACTTACATACATACATATATATTGCAAGTTAATTAAAAGCTTGTAATAAAATAAAAGCCCCCGACAAATTTTTATTTCATACAACTTAATTTATCTAGTAATAGACACACTTCGATCGACAATCTATTGAACACGTAATCATGATAGATATTTTGCGAAAACACCCTGATTCAAACAATAAAATGCCCATAACTTTTGAACGGCTGAAACCGTTTAAACAAAAAAAAACTAAATCGGTTCTTCCGTTAAGGAGCTATGATGCCACAAACAGATACACAAACACATAGGTACACACGTCAAACTTATAACAACCCTCTTTTTCCGTCGAGGGTTAAAAATATTATGGCACATTCTGAAATCGCCAAGCCGCATTGAGCAAGCGTCGTGATCATTGCTCTTGCCTTCTCTGTATGAGAAGAGGCCTTTGCGCTGCAGTGGGACAGTTCCAGGCAGGTATTATTATAAACAGCTAATTTTAGTTTTGATATTTCGCCCAAAATAGAAAAAAATATCAATACTAATCTATCTCTGGGCCAAATTTCATCCCCATCCGTTCAGCCGTTCTGGAGTGAAAGAAAATCAAACATCAATCTACCCACCCATCCATCCTCACAAACTTTCACGTTTATAATAGTAGTAGGAAGTACGGAGGTAAGATAGGATATAGTATTCTACCTCTAAGTCAATCTCACATTTAATTTCCTCTTCAAATCAACAGGAAACAGACCAGCCAAAGAAGAAACGTAAGAAGTTAAGCGTGGCCGAGAAGCTAGCCAAGCTGCGGGAGGAAAAGGAACGAGTGAGGGACATGGAGCGCCGCGCTACAGAGAGCAAGCATCAGCCGCGCTCCAGCGACCAGTTCCAACGAACCTTACTGGCCAATCCGAACTGCATCGCTTATATGGCGTTCCACCTCCAAGTAACTGTTCATTTGTAGCATCTATACCGCCACATCATCATCACGAACGAGCCTTACTGGCCAACTCGAACTGCAGCCAGTTCTGGATCGCTTACATGGCGTTCCACCTTCAGGTTACTGTTCATCTGTAGCATCTATACCGCCACATCATCATCACGAACGAGCCTTACTGGCCAACCAAACCGGAGCCAGCTCTGGATCGCTTATATCGTGCTCCACCTCCAGGTAAATCTCGTTCATCATCATTTCAGCCGAAAGACGTCCACTGCTTGACGTAGGCCTCCCTCAAGCGTCGCCACACTGATCAGTTCTGTGCGATACTGGCATAGCCCGAAGAATTGCCAAACTTAAGTGGCAGGGCTGGGAACATTGCTCCCATAACGGATTGTTTGTTGGAAAGCCTCGCACTAGGTGGACCGATGACCTGGTCAAGGCTGTGGGAATCCGGTGGATGCGAAACAATATTTTTTTAGGTATACATACCGCAATACCTTTTAAGAGACCTCCACCTCCTCCACCTCTCTATGAGAGGGAATGGGCCTTAATCCACCGCGCAGGCCTAGTGCGGGTAAGTGGACGTCACATGTATTCCAATTTTTGCTTGTAGGACATGCTGGTTTCCTCACAATGTTTTCGAATTGGGTAAACCCATGATGTTGTTAAAATAAAATGTTTTGTAACTTACGTTCTGTGTTGCCCGCTGGTGACCGAGGTTGAAAAAGCGCGCAAAATCGGGAGGAAGGCCCTCACGACGATATCGTTCCAAGAATCGCTGGAAAAAATCAACGTATGGGTCGCCATGCTCAGCATCGTGTGCCGCTTCGGTGCCAAGGTCAGTCATCTGCAAATAATAAACATCATTCTGTTAATAAAGTATCGTGTTATCATTAATTATAAAAAAGTGCCCCACCGTGTCTGTACTGAGTGTGCATGCATTGCAGTTTTTACCCGCGCGAATGTATTCCGCCAATTCTGCGTTTGTATGGAATTTTATGAAGCTGCTGTTTACCGGAAGTGTAAAAAAAGCCGCAACAAAACTGCGTTTTGCCACAGACTCCACCGCACCACGGCGCGGTTTAAATCCACATGCATAATATGTGCTCTATGAACAGGGAGAAAGAGACAAAAATCGAGTGGCATTTTATCCGCCGTGCGAGTTATGATTCGAAAAATCGAGCTATTTCGTCAAAAACACCATTTAATTTTTTTTAAGGGATTCTGTCTTTCCTAAAGGCCCACGCAAACAGGACAGAGGCGACAAACTAAAAACAATGCAATGTCCTTTTTATGGATCGGTACCTCAAAAGGAAAAACTGGTCCTTTATATGATCACTTTGTTGTACGTCTGTCTGTCTGTCAAGATCCTTTATCTCGGGAACGCGTGGAGGAGGTATTGAGTTGAAATTAATATCGTATACTCAAGTTTGCAACCCCTTGCAGCTGTGTAAAAATCAAACTTCTAGATCAACGCAATCAAGAGATACAGCCGTTAATGACACATATTTTACACTCGCAAGGGAATCAAAATCTGCAGGTTACTGCCCGTTGATCTAGAATAATGAAATTTGGCAAGGAGCAAAGCCTTTTCTGCACAAGTAAAGGAAAAAGTCCGAAAAACGTAAATTCGTACCGACATAAAAAAATGATTATTAACTTATTTGCAACTGGTAAACTGACTGCGACTTATGTCGATGTATGGAGACTGCAGTTTTCCAACGGCAAAGTAAATTTTGTGCCACAATTCTCTTTACCTTATCGTTAGAGTAATATTTGGCGCCCTCATAGTTTATGAACTTCAGTAATGTTATTTAATTATTTTGGTGAATTTAGTTGTTTGTACGGAACCCTCAGTGCGCGAGTCCGACTTGTACTTAGCCAGTTTTTTTTTATATAGATAAATTGGTACATGGGTGTGGTTTGCTACCCATAAAGAGTTTTCTAAGCAAATACTAAGTTCGATGCCTAGGTAGGATAAAATGTTTTTTCACTATGATTAGAATTTATCTACAGGGTTTAGAAATAATTCTCGCGAAATATGTGTATTCTACACTTAATATCTGCGTGGTCACTGTTTAAAAACGGGCGTTTAGTTATGACATTATTTTGCTGGTCAATTTAAAGAGCTTGCATCTCAAATGTGGCTTCAAAGCCTGCCAAATTGACAAGCTTTTTTCTTACATAGTTGTGAGAAGAAAAGGAAAGAGTTACCTAGATTTGAAATAAAAAACTAATATCTTAAAAAAAATTGTGTGGCCCTTTTTTCATAGGAGTACCTTTTGGAACTAGAAACAGTTTGCTTTTCTTGTAAAATTCAAAAGCGCCCTTTAAGTGTCTAATTAAAATACATCATTTAATTTGATTTTAAATTGTCTACACGTTGTATATTTAATATTCTTCGTTTGTTGCTTACTCTGCCTTGTTAGAAATATGACGCCGCACATGTAGCTTATCGGTTGCGCTACTTCAACGAACTCTAAACAAGGTTCGACTTGCAAACTGAAACATTAGTCACTTCTCTGAAACGCTTTACAAACTGAGTCTCATAATTAAACTTTGTTAATTCTACGCTGACAATGAGATGCTAATTCGAATAGCCTATTTTTACCGACTTCAAAAAAAGAAGGAAGTCAATTCGACACGTCTCTTCTTCTTCGTCGTTACGCTCTCGAATGAGCGGTCGTGGTCGTCATGAAGTATTGGTAGCATATGCGGCAGATGTAATGAGTCTCACAATGTCATTCGACACGTATGTATGTTATATTGTTGGATTTGCCCAATATTTACATATGTTAGGTACTCTTGGGCTTCTTAACATGTTTGGCAAATTTCATAAGTGTATGTATTTATGTACCTATTCACGCATTTCTCCGAAACTATTTATCGGATAGTGACCATTCTTTTTTATTATATTAAGTAAATCTCAACTTAAGGATGAATGTGTAAATTGAGTTATTATAAACAGCATGAATGTGTAAATTGAGTTATTATGGGTTTTTTGACAATCCTTTAGCTACCTTACTATAAAACTTTTTTTTTTGTTATCAATAGGCTCGCGTTTGACAACTATCTCACCTGATGGTAAGCGATGATGTGGTCGATGATGAAGCACGCTTGCCTAGAAGTAATCTATAAAAAACCGCAACCTAACCTAACTTGCTCACTTTAAATAAATAAATAATAATAATCTGTCTGCCCGTCGTTTGTCACACAGATTGTACAGCCTAACAGTTGGGGCTACAGTCTTCAAATTTTCACAGTATAAGTCTCTTGTTGACCCAAAGCCACGTAAATTGTATGTCCATTGGTGTAATTGCTGCAAAGCGTTCCAGTGCGTGGATAAACTAATAAATAAATTAACTTAAACTATCATCGATGAAACAGAACACTTACGAAATTACTGGAATGACAAAGCGATCAACTTATTTGGCTTAACTACGTAAAACACGATAGCCGTGAAGCTAAACTACGTGTCTTCGTTGAAGTGAACGCAAGAGCGTGAGTTCGAGTCTGCAGTCTTCGTCTGCAGTCAAGCAGTTACTTTTTGGAAGCTTAGCGACACTTAGAAATGAATTCTGAGAATAGAAATAACAAAACGATGCGTCATAAACACAAAAAAAACACATCATTTAAACGATTATGTTTAATAAGCCCATCGGATTCTGAGAAGCCAATAGCAGACAGTCTACCCAAAAAAATCACAAATTACGACGATGACCGCACCAAAAATTTAAAATAACAAATAAAATCGCTGGCTGATCAACTAAATACCGCAAACGAACAAATTGACGAACTTTTACTTGAGAATGGCTCACTTACCAAATAAATACAGGAGCAACAAAAACAAATTGCGTATTTAAAAACAATATGTACAAGCACTCTCCAGAGTATTAACCCAACCCGTAAGAGAAGAAACAAAAAGCAGTGAAGGAAAATACTTGATTTCGAGAGAGAATACTGCAATCAAGGACTATGAGACAAGTGAAATTAGATTAAAAACATCACAAGAATAAAATCAAGAACTTTTACAGAATCTAGCAAATAGACAGGTATTTGATGAACCGAGAATAATAATTCTGGGAGATGAACAAGTTAGAGGATTCTCGCAAGAATTAATAAATAAAATGACAGCTAAATGGAATGATTGTTACACGGTTTCAGCCGTGGTCAAACCAGGTGCAACATGCTCCGAAATTCTGTTTAATAACTTAGAATTTTACTATCGATAGGGGCAAATGATAATAATCCATGTCAACTCCAGAAGGAAGTGTGAATAGCACTAAATAATCTAAAAACGTGTCAAAAAATCTATTTACTAGGTGTGCAGTGTAATAATTATTTAAGTTAAACCAAAATTTACAAATTCTAACGCAAAATTTCTCAAACTGTATATTTATTAATGTAAATGATTTCTCCTCTTATAAGCGATACTTTTATAAAAAACAAAATAATCGCACCTATTTGAATGAACTTAGCTCTAAATTAAATATTGAAATTGACTATCTTAAATACATAAAAGAATTTCTTATGAAAAAGCCTTTGTTGTTCACTGCACACAATCAGAAAAAACGTAGTGAATTTACTAACCTATCATCCTCCAGTCAGAAGACAATTTTGCATTATTTTAAGCCAATGGCTTGTGACAGGAAGGTAGCAATTAATACCACAGCACAATTTGACTCTAGACAGGTTTTTGATTCAGCCTTTTATAGGCTTTTATTAATGGACTTGTAAATAAATCAAAAATATTTTTAAAGATGAGGTTAAATCGGTAGATATAACATGCATAACAGAAACTAACATGAAAACTAACCAAGTGCGAGTCGGACACCCGCACGAAGGGTTCCGTACCATTTTCGCAAAAAACGGCACAAAAATCACGTTTGTTGTATGGGACCCACTTAAATAGTTATTATATTCTGTTTTTAGTATTTGTTGTTATAGCGGCAATAGAAATACATCATGTGTGAAAATTTCAACTGTCTAGCTATCACGGTTCATGAGATACAGCCTGGTGACAGACGGACAGACAGATTGCCATGTCTACAAGCTGTTTTCAAGAGTCATCACGAATCTTCTCACGCGCAGGTTTGACGATTTCCAGCTTCCCGAACCAGCCGGATTCCGTAAAGGCTTCAACACCGTACACGACATACATAAGCTGCGGCAGGTTATTCAGAAGACCGAAGAGTACAAACTGCCTCTCTGCTTAGCATTTGTGGACTACGATTTATGAATTCGATCGAGACTTGGGCTGTGCTGCAATTTCTCCAATTGTGCCAAATCGACTACCGGTACATCGAAGTGTTGAAGTGTCTGTACAAAAACGCCACCATGTCATTTCGACTTCAGGATAAGACCTCCGCACCTATCCTTGCGAAGTGTGAGACAGGGAGACGTCATATTTCCGAATCTGTTCACCGCTGCACTGGAGGATATCGTCATGGTTCTGTACTGGAGAGGGCTAGGCATCAACGTCAAAGGCGAGTACATCACTCACCTTCGGTTAACCGACGATATAGTGGTCTGAGACCATGGAGGACTTCCGAAAGAGTGGGTCTTAAAATTAAAATGGACAAACCTAAGGTGATGTTGAACGCCCATGTTACACCCACTCCTATCAAGGTCGGAGACTCTACACTCGAATTTGTGGACGACTATGTCTACCTGGGACAAACGACCCAGTTGGGTAGGGCCAACTTCGAGATAGAGGTTAACCATCGAACCCGACTGGGCTAGGCAGCGTTCGGGAAGTTGCGCAGTATCTTCTCGTCCAACTTACCAGTGTCTCAAGACGAAATTCTATGACCAGTGTGTGTTGCCAGTTATGACCTATGGCTCTGAGACATGGTCGCTTCCAATGGGCCTCATTAGAAAGCTTACAGTCACCCAAAGGGCAATGGAAAGGGCCATGCTCGGATTGTTCTTGCGTGATCGAATCAGAAATGTAGAGAGACCGCAAGAGAACCAGGGTTACCGACGGAGCCCGAAGAATTGCCATACTTAAGTGGCAGTGAGTAGGGCAGATTGCTCTCAGAACGGATGGCCGATGGGGCAGAAAGGTTTTGGAGTAGCAACCGCGCACCGGAAGACGTTGCGTTGAAAGGCCTCTCACCAGGTAGACCGATGACCTGGTGAAAGTTGCGGGGATCCGCTGGATGCGGGACGTACGGGACCGGTCAATGTTGCAACGCTTGGGGGAAGCCTTATCTCCAGCAGTGGACGTCTTTCGGCTGATATGATGATAACTGTAATTAATTTATTCTGTGTTTTCCTATGTACTAGACGCTGACATTATTTACGTATTGTATTGTTTATTTATTATTAACACATTAAAATATTTATACTCTGAAATTATTTTCTGATCTCAATTTATTAAATTGTATACATTTTAATTTATGACATGGTATGATTTTAATGATAATTGATGACATTTTATATTTGAGTAACAGGTTATGAAGCATAAATAATTTAAGAAAAATTTGAATGATCCTTATGACATGGTATAATTTTATTATAATTCATAACATTCTATAGTTTTAGTAATAATGTATGGCATTGTATATTTTTAATAATGTTTAACCATGTAGTAAACATGGTATGATATTAATAATAATTTGTGACATTATATAATTTAAATAATAATTTTGCATGCTTAAACTGGTACAACACAGTGAACTGCGCATTTACCTAACATCTGGAAATGTATAATTTGTATAATGTGTTGAGCAATAAGATGAGGTTAAATCGGTAGACAAAATATGCATAACAGAAACTAACATGAAAAACTGACCAAGTGCGAGTCGGACTCGCGCACGAAGGGTTCCGTACTATTTTCGCAAAAAACGGCACAAAAATCACGTTTGTTGTATGGGGCCCACTTAAATAGTTATTATATTCTGTTTTTAGTATTTTTTGTTATAGCGGTAACAGAAATACATCTGTGAAAATTTCTACTGTCTAGCTATCACGGTTCATGAGATACAGCCTGGTGACAGGCAGACAGACTTTGGGTACGGAACTCTAAAAGAAACCCATGCAAGAACAAAAAGGCTAACATACGTTGTTTGCGAGTTTTATTGTGGTCAGTAAATCAAAATAATGATATAATTCGGTCTCACATTTTATCCGACTAACCACACAGAGAAGTTATGTGTTCTACTGCGCAGTTGATCAAAAATACTTACTAGCTAGCTATAACTTTTCAGACGGTTGACCTCGCCCTCCTATCGAAAGATGTTGTTTTCATACTAAAATGCAGCTTATCCTGTGTTTTTTTAAGATTGTTTTTCATTGCCCGGTTTGTGAATCATAACACTGACCCAAAGACTATTCTCTATGCACTATCCTCACATACCTATTAACATTATAATATTTTAAATAATTGTAAAGGCCAATTAATTTAATTACTTATTTTTTTTTATTTCATGGTATTTCTTGCCGGTTTTTGTCCATAATGAAAGGATAAATTGAAAACTTGCAACTTCTGACATTTCATAAGTGCCCATGCAGGTTTTTTTTTTTTGTTGAGCCGTGTTATATTTCCAGCCAAAGGTACATGGAAGGGAAAAAAACAATGAAAAATAATTTATTTGCGTCATAATAAGACGAATACCAAAAAAAAAAAAAAAACCAAAGATCTTTGCATAAAAAAGAAAAATATAATGCAATGCAATAGAGTAACAGTATTAATTTGTGTATTATATTTATCTTGTCAATGTAAAAGATAAGACAGATTAGTCTCAGTTTACGTTTTTTTTTCTGTAATATTTATTTACACATCTTGCAAAAAGATTACTTTAAAAATAGTGCCTCGAATACAAACCGGATCTGCGGTACCCAGAAACAATTGTTTTTCTATTGTGTCTGCTAAAATTCTCTAATTCCTCTTCTATTAGTACTCAAGGGTCTAAAGGAAATGCGATATTAACAACATGCATAGTAGGTAGATATAATAGCGTATTAAAATGCATGTCTTAATTCATGAAACTAAATAGTTTGGTTTCTTTGTTTTGTTTTTATTGATAGACCCGCATTTGATCACTGCCTCACCTTGTTTTTGTTTCGAACCACTCATAACATCAATAAAAAGCTGCACTTTTAATACGTAATGCAAAAACACGCGGTATTAAAACTGCGAGTTTGAAATCTAAAAATAGCCACCAGCGCTGACGATCAGAATATTGCACAATTTCACAACAAAGTTGAATTTTACCTTTTAGTAAAACAAATCTCAAATTTCGTCGTAAGTTTTCATTCCAAAAAGTTTAAATGTTAAAAAAGTTTAGGCACAACACTCAAATAGTCAGTTGAAGCACCTTGAAGTGTCACTTCACTTCAGTGATCCTACATAAAAGTGAGGTTATAAAACAAAGCCGGCGCGTGTTCTGTTCGCCGCGCTAGCTGATTGCAGACTACAGTTCGGTTCGGTCAACTTCGGTCGGTCTGAGTCTGAGTTCGACCTCAATCCTCATATCGATTCATTCGTATGCCGGCCGGCACTACCGCTGTAAATATATAACCTATAGGTATAATACCAATTGTACCTAAGTCTATAGGCACGTACCTACTTGTATTTTTCCTACATTCTGGATGAGTTGTTACTAATGTTACTGCGTAGTTCTTATCAGATCCTTATCGCTTGAGAGTTGTTCAGGTTTTATATGCGACCGATTTTATAATACCTAATTAAAATAGATACTTTCACGCCTTTTACCCAAAGGGACAGGCAGAAACGACAGAACGCTACCTCCTAAGATCCTTTCATATTCTATTTGCATCGCTTACGTTCATACTCTGGTTATACATGCACGCCCACGCCACGCGCCGGCTGCGAGTGTACATGACCTTTCGAGGGCACCAGTTCTGTGCTTTTAGAAGCCATAATTTGTCGAATAAGGCAGACATGTACCTCCACAGTCCCATTTAAGCTGAGCAACCTTTTGATTCACGTCAAGAAAATCCTAGAATAATTTCGAATAATCTCGAGTCATTTCGAATAATTTAGGATAATCAGGCACACCTTCGAATAATTTCGAATAACCTCCAACAATTATTCTCGAATAACCTCGAGTTACTGTTTAGTTCGCTTCTTAAGCAGTCGGGTTTTTTGATTTTATTAACTATTGTAACGCTCTGTGGACGCTTACGATCAGGGTAGACAAATTCAAGAATTCAAGTCATTTTGTCAATTCAAGTCGCGCACGCTAGATAGATCGGGTATTCACGATTCTAGCTCTCTTCCGCCACAACTATTGTCGTAGCTCTAAGTTATAGTTATACGAGTAGTTTAAGTGATATACTGTAGTTAGCGCGAAAGAACTTTAATGTACAAAGTGTCTTGTGTATTAAAAGTGTTTATCGTGGCATGAACTGAAATCGTTTTATTACGACACCCCAGCCGCCCTTTATAAATGGCATTAATGTGATCAAAATGATATTTAAATATTTAATAAATCTGCAAAATACCGGGCGAAATATACGAAAGCCTATGGTAATTTTATTGAATGGAGAAATGCAAGAGGCGCCAAGAATTTTTCAGAATCTGTGTTTTTGGCCTACTTCCAGTACTTAGCCAAAACTAAACAACCTTCGCATCTTTGGAGTACCTACTCAATGCTAAAATCAACAGTCAGTTCTAATAACGACGTAAAACTGGACACATATTCGAAATTAATAGCGTATCTGAAGAGGATGTCTGATGGATTTAAACCTAAAAAATCCAAAGTGTTCTCAGTCAAAAACCTGGAGACTTTCTTTAATGAGCACCCCCGACAAAATGTTTCTTGCCGTAAAAGTAAGTAACTATGTATATGGTGGATTATTAAAGTATAACCATAGTGTTTTAGAATGCGCATTTTATTGTATCCTGTACTTTAATAGAGACTTGTCTTATTCACATTCGGTTTTGTTACAGGTGGCTTTAATTTTCGGAATACATGGAGCTTGTCGTGGCAATGAACTTTTAAAAATAACTGTTGATGATGTCAAAAATCACTCGGATGATTTAGGTACTGTTTGGTACGAATATCCGAACGTACCGTTTATAATATTGTTCCCCTATCCCCTCTCCTCGATGATTGTTAGATTTTCTTAGACGCCGTTATACGATCTACAAAATCAAGCGGCATTTTTTTTTACTTTTCATCAAAATATCCCATCGCCGTAGGCAAAAGTAGCAGAATATCAAATCTACATGTAGCTAAACACTCGCGGCTACAGGTACTATTTAGTAAAGCTGACTGACACAAAAACAAAAAATAACCGATCCTTCGTAATCCGAGGAGAAAACAAAACTATTGTACAGAAAAAACCTGGACCTGCTTCCTGCTGATATGAAGACCAATCGGTTTTTCATTCGCTATCAAAATGGCAAGTGCTTCAAACAAGTTATGGGATAAAAACAAAATTTCTAACATGCCAGAAGAAATCGCTACTTATTTGAAGTTACCAGACATCAAGCTGTATACAGGATACTTCTGCTACCCTTTTGGCAGATTCTGGAGCGGACTTAACTGTTCTCAAGCGACATGGAGGATAGACGTCGAGTGCTGTAGCAGAGGGGTATATAGAAGATTCCATTGAGAACAAGGCGAAAACATGTGAACGCATCGGCGAAAACATTAAATTGCAACCTTCAGTTAATGCATCCATGCCACTGTGGCCGCGCCCATCTACATCCAAACGACGAGATTCATCGCCAGATTCCTCTAAATGAGCCAGATTCGGACATTATTTCAAACACGCAGAATATAAAATCTACAACAATCTCTAATCCTACTAAAACTGTAACAATAAATTTTGCGAATATGTCTCAAACGTAAATATAAATTTTAAGGTGTTTTATTATTAGATACTATTTCATTTCAATTTAGTTGTTACTCTATGTTTTATTAAATAATAATCTATACTAATACACACATCAACACGGTCTAGGGATATTTTAAAAAAAGCGAATTACTATCAATGTGTTAATTATTTATATGACATGTATATATTTAAAAGATACGTTATTTAATATTCTACCATTTTTTAATAATGGTTAAGGTACTTCGATTAAAATTTCAGGATTTTATGGAAAAAAAAATGAAGCATAGACGGAAACCGTATATGAATTAACTTTTAATTTATGAGTAAAAACTGAAAAAAATAGAAAAATCATTTAATTTGTGTTTATAAACTTGAAGTTAGTAGTCTGAGAAAGCGCCCATGATGTTCATAACACATCGGCAACGATTCGGCATGCTCAGAACAAGGTTGTCAATGTCTTGCTGCGGAATATTGTCCCATGTCCTTCTGAGTTGCGCAAAAAGTTGATCTTCTGTAGCCAGATTTTCAGGAACTTCCTTCAGAGCTCTTCTTTGCAGCATATCCCACGCATGCTCAATGGGATTTAGATCTGGCGATTGAGTAGGCCAGTCGAAGGCCCTAACATTGTGTGTATGTAACCAAGCTGCTACCGTTCTCGCCGTGTGTGCCCTGGCATTGTCGTGCATGAGCAGGAAATCTTGCCCCATTTGTGTTCTGTGGGGCAAGATTACGGGCCCCAGCACCTGTTGGACGTATCGTTCTGCCGTCATATTGCCCCGCACCCAAACGAGATCCGTCCGTCCTCCAAGACGAATTCCTGCCCAAACCATAATTGTTCCTCCTTGGTATGGGTGAACTTCCTGAGGGTTCTGAAGACGGCTCCATCGTCCAGGAACTCGCCAAACACGCGTCCTTCGTGAATCTGGATGGAAGCCGAACCTGGATTCATCCGTGAACAGCACGTTGGACCATTGCTCACGGCCCCAGTCCACGTGGTTCCGAACCCATTCTAATCGTCGTCCACGATTGCCTCTCCGTAAAGGTGGGACCCGGAGTGGTCTACGAGAGCGTAGATTGCTTTCATGCAGTCGCCTTCTTACAGTTTGGTCACTCACAAGCACTTGGTGTTCCACTCGCAGCCTTTGGACCAATTGAGTCGCCGTTGCATTTGGTTGAGCTCGCGCAGTAATTTGCAAAAATCGGTCTTGTCTGGGGGTAGTGATGCGACTTGGCCCCCGGTGCCTCTCCGCTACTTCACCTGTGGCACGATAGCGTGTCCACAATCTTGAAATTACATTTTGGTGGGTCCCTATGGCCTCAGCAACATTACGCTGAACAGACCCAGCTTCCAGCATTCCCACAGCTCGTAACATCTCCGCCCTCGTCAAATGTTGGCGTTGCATGGCTACAATACCTCAATTTTAACTTTATCTTTCGTTTAAAATTAAAAAAAAACTGTCACTAAACGTAATTCGTATTGTTTTCTAAATTTCGCACAAATGAAAATTCCCTCTCCTACACATCAAGACGTTTTTATGCCACCGAAACAAAAGAATTTTCAAAAATTTGAATTTGGAATTAGTCTGAGATAAATTACAAACAAATCGGTGTTTAGAAGATTCCAATGCGGCCAGTAATTTTCGAGTTATTTAATTGAGTATGAAATATCCCTAGACCGTGTTGATGTGTTTATTATAAAGATGAAGAGTTTGTTTGTTTGTTTGAACGCGCTAATCTCAGGAACTACTAGTTAGAATTGAAAATTTCTCTTTGTGTTGGATAGTCCATTTATCGAGGAAGGTTATAGGCTATATAACATCACGCTACGACCAAAAGGAGCGGCGTATAAATAAAAAATGTTGCAAAAACTTGCAAAATTGTTCCTTTTTGAGAGTTTCCGTTGCGTGCGCTGAAAAAACGGTTTAAGTTACGCAACAATCATGTATGTAGGGTATGTAGGGTAGGGTAGGATAGGTAGGGTAGATGGGTAGGTAGGTAGCCAGTCGACGGGAGCGAAGCCGCGTGGGACAGCTAGTGATGAAAAGTAGAGTGTATCACTCGGGCGGCGTACGTTGAATCCCTCGCTACGTTCAGGATCTTACTAAAGAATCCCTACGCTACGCTCGGGATTCTACTCTAGAATCCCTCACTTCGCTCTGGATTCAAAAAAGCGCCATCGCTGTAAAAATATTATTTTGCTCCCTTATGATACAATCTACTATTATTGGAATTTTACTATGATTATATAATATTATAACTGAGACATAATAGGTTTGACACGTAGGAATTCGGAAAAAGTCATGTGTCGAATGTACTATGAGCTAAGTATATGTACTGTACAAGAACATGGGATAAATACAAATCGTTAGAATAATGAGGAAAACTAATTAGTTAACAGTTATTGGGAAAAATAAACAACAACTTAATGAAAAAGGATAATGGTTATAATACATTAACTAATGATATGGTCTATGAACAATGATAGTTAAACTGCGTAAGCAGTTTTGTGGGGCAATGTATTAGTAATAAGGAATTTTTAATTTTAATAAAACATTCATTCATTCAAGTAAATAACCCAATGATATGGACTATGAACCTATAGGATGGATGTGCAGAGGGAATACATAACACACACCGGTGTCCTCGCGATGTTTTCCTTCACTGTTTTTAGAGCAGTGGTGATGAAAATTAATTTACACGAAGTAACGCCTGCCTGGGTTCGAACCCACGACCTACGACATGTAAGTCGAGGCCGTTACCACGAGGCCCCCATTGTTCTAACCTAATAATATGAAATTGAAAGGTATTATTGAAATGCTTAAGGGCCTACATCCGCTTTAGTGCAGTAAAACGGTAAATTTCTAAAGCGTACTTCTTAGTAACGGCTAGGTTAAAAGGTTTGAAAAAAATATATACATATATTTATTATTGTTTCATATACATTATTTTTTAAACATGGTTTTTTCGTATAATAAATAGTTTTGCTTTAAAAAAATAATCAGCAACACGATATTTTTCGCAACTTTTGTATTCTTCTCCAAAACGACTTGGTGTTTAAAAATATTTTTACACAGAAAAATTGGTGGCTGGAAATTCTTTATAACTGAAATAGCAAAAATAATAATTTGCAAACAAAACTGTTCAAAAGGAGGTTCAATATTGATATTTTGGGCGCACGGCCAGTACTGCGTTAAAATTAGGGCGTTTATATATCGCCTTAACACAAAACTTCATGACGACACGATTGACGCAGTGTTAACGTACACACGACACAGGAGAAACTCCTAGTGTTGAACAAAGTGTTTTTTTTAAATCCTGTTTATGGTTCCTATTACACTGACTTGCTATGTATTGGATGCTAGTATTATGTTATCTGTGGTATTGGCAAGCATTACTTACATCTATTATTTTTATACAACCCTGAAACACGTTTTTATTCACTCCATTTCATTCATTCTATGACACATTTTAGTGTCACGAGACCAGAATCATGAGTGGTGTTGACTCATAAACTACTTGGAGAACAGAGGGGTGGGTGACCATAAGCTCTTAGAGTAAGGTTATTTTGATATCGCGTAAGTTACAGATGTATACAAGTCATATAAATCTGTCCCTTACACACACTCAAAATAACCCTACTCTAAGAGCGTATGGTCACCCCCCAGGATCATAAATGAAAATCCGGGGCTGAAATCATGTGTGGTAGAGACTTGCAAACGACCAGGAGATCAGAATCGTGAAGAAGTAAATCGACAACCAGAATAAATTAATAATATCGTTTAATAATCTTTTATTTTTTTATAACATAAGGGACATTTTACAATAAAATATCTTTAAAATAAAAAATATTGGTTGAATATAGGTTGAACCTGTGTTTCAGGCTAGAAAGGGCTTAAAACTTATAATAATAATAAATTAACAATTATTACTTGTATATATGTAGAACTTAAAATAAATTACAATTAAATACACAGCAATAAATATTATTTCGTTATGTTCAGGAGCTCTTTTGTCTCTCCGTAAGAGATGCTAAGTAAATGTTTTAGAATTATCTTTTTACAGCTAAAATTATTTAACTTATAGATTAATAACTTTCCATTTAATCTATTGTACAGAAATGACCCTAAAATTGTAAAGAATCTATTTACAAAGACATATTGACAAAATATTAAGTTACATTGTAAAATGTTATTGTTTTCAAAAGCACAACATTTCCGCACGCGCCGTAGAGGATAATTATGTTATGAACTAAAGTCACGTAATTTTCTGTTTACAAACTTAATATGATAAAATAAATGGCCGACGACATCTCAAAATAAAAATCAGATTCACAAAGTTGAGAATATCACGGTTGGCGCAGTGGTTGTTTTTTTTTTGTTTTAAACAAACGTAGCCCCACACTAGGAATTTCTCTTGTATTAAGGGGGACATTTACTTAGGTACACAAACGACTAGACAGGGTCAACTATCTGAACAAATATTTATTCCGTGCGGGGATCGAACAAAAATTAATATTTTTACTGATATGTTAAAAAAAAAAAACAAGCAATCAATTTGACCTCTTTATAATATTTTGAAGTGGTTTAGATAAGATATTACAGTCAGTTTGTGTGATTTACTCGCTCATTAAAATTCCTGCTTCGTTCAGTTACGTGATTACGTCATTCGTTCCTGCGTAGCTCACTCTGTTCCATACTGTGACCTTGGTGAAGATTATTGACCGCTTTTTAGCGGGCCTCCCCGAAATCATAGACAACAATCTTTTATTCGTAAATTTAGTATTTGTAAGTTTGTGCTCCATTGGTGTAATTGCTGCAAGTCGTTCCAGTGCGAGGATAAACAAATAAATAAATAGATGTGTGTGCGTAGTTCGTCTATAAGTATATTACAAGTTTATGTTTGCTCTTATGCTTGCAAAATAATAAATCAAGTCTTTTTACCTTTGTTTTTAAATTCCTTATCGTCGTGAGCTCGTTCTTGAGACGTATCACGTTTTAGACTGTATAGTCAATAGTCTGATGCGAGGTAAATACTTTTTATTACAATCCACACAATGCAAACAAAAATACTTGCCGTTTTCCTCAAGAATACAAACACGTAACACTTAACATCGTGGTCAATAATAATTTCTCAACTTTTTTTTGTCTCAAATCACTTTCACGTGATGGAACCAAGCAAAGCTTTAAGCTACCATATGAAAAAGTTAGAAAATTATTTTTTGGAAGAGTAAATAAGTTCGACGAAGATATAACATGTGACGTGCACTTTGCCCACTACCGAACAGCTGACTAAAGTGAACAGTTGAACACAAAATATTTGGCGTTGAATAAATTTTATTCGGCAATGTTGTTATGAGGCAACTCGTCGCTTGGTAAGATAGGAAACCAGTTTAATATTATGTTTTGAGATAAGGTTAGATATAATTGTGTTAATATTGACAACATGTTCAGTATGGTGCCGGACGTTAAGAATTTCACCATCCCATGTCTTCCCGTGGGTGTCGTAAGAGGCGACTAAGGGACAAACCAGAGAATGGGCAGCAGCGTTCTCTGTGCTTCTGTAACAACCATACTGCGATCGCCAACCCGCCTGCCAAGCGTGGCGATTATAGCAAAACCCCCCCAATGAAAAGAGCAAATAAAAAATGGCCCCTAGTACCCGGCAGCCTGCCTACCCTCGACTACGGTAGCGGTCGAGGTTACGGCATGGCAAGGGGTGCAAAGAATCTCCGGACGAGATCCGGCTACCCCAACAATCACCGACGACTGGACCTGGCAACGTACAACACGCGCACACTTCGGACCGACGAGAAGATCACCGAACTCGAAGAGGAATTGAGCAGGTTGCGATGGAGTATTATAGGGTTATCTGAAGTCCGAAGAGAGGGGGAGGACTCGATAATCCTCAAATCCGGTAACCTGCTCTATTTCCGAGAGGGTGACCGGCAGTCCCAGGGTGGTGTCGGGTTTATCGTCCACAAGTCCTTCATCTTTCATGGAGTACTGTGTTAAATTCTATAACAAAATACCTTGTGAGATATTAAAACTAAATGAAAGAAAATTTAAAACAATAGTTAAAAGTACACTTTGTAAACAAGCATATTACAAATTAGATGATTATATTCAGGATAAGAATGCTTGGAAACCTGCTGGTCCTACTCCATAGAGCAATCTTTAGTGTGGACAAACTCGTTGTGCAGTTCCCCTGCTCTCATATAACTTGTTATTGTGATGTGACTCGGAGAGTGCTCAGAGCCGCCATTAAGTTTGAATCTACCTGTACCGCTTGGCCTATATAGAAGCATGAAATATTGCACAAAGGTTCCATAAATAAGGAAAGCGAGCGCTAACGAAGAATTTCTGAAAATTCATTACCTAAATGGGTTTGGAAGGGGTTAAAGATTGTCCTTTTTTGTCGAATTCATCATCGGGTACAGTTTTCATGAAAAATATCATTGGAATAATCAATCTGCCAAATCTTTTGTCAACTATGGTGCCTTCTTCACCGAATCTGTATTGTGCGTGATGCGATTACGAAAATTCTTTCTCTAATGGAAAACAACACTCTAGCCGAGTGTACTTTTTATTACTCTAAATAGGCAATAATTTTAATATAATAGAATAGGCCAGTGGAAGCGTATTTATGCATAAAAATATTCAGGAATAAACTCGAATAATCTCGAATAGTCTCGAATAATACACAAAATATTATATACACAATAATACACATAATATCGTTTTTTTTTTTCCCATGGGGATACAGAAACTAGAAATGGCCACCTGCTACGATCCTTACATATTCATTTTGCTTTATTTAAGTTCATACATCTAGTCATACACGTTCGAATAATATCGAATAACAACGAATAGTACCGAATACGAGTGTTTCGTCCACAATATAAGCAAGCTCGCTGCTATTACAATTACTCGAAGAAAAATTCAGAAACCGAGGTGCTATTGACAAATTTCTACAATTAAAAACTCAGTTACTGTTCCTGGGAGTCGAATCCAGGAGTTAATCGGGTAATAAAATAAATTAAAACGTATGTTATTATCTAAATGTTCAGATAATATAGATAGAAAACAAAGGAGTAGAGTATATTTATAGACTATTAAGTACTCGGCCTTGACCGAAATGAAACACGGCAAGCTACTGGCAAAATGCTAGCTAGTATCACACATATGTATGATAACCAGTATTAACTACATCTATTGCGCATTAGAAAAATGAGTTACTCGAGAATAAGTCTAGGTAATTAAATGAAAAAAAAACTATGTAAGTAATGAAAGTACAATATAAAATCTGTTATTTTTCCCTCAAGTATGTACATTGGAACTATTTGCGTACGAAGTGTATCTAGCTATCAAATATTACAATGATGCGTAGGTACATAAACTCAATTGTGGGTGAACACGTGGCGCCTCCCAGATATCAACCGACCTGAATGACCTCTAGACTTTGGTATTTCCCCGACCATAGAGTTCTCGCGCGAGATATAAATAGCTTTTAAGGTACGCGCTCGGATCGTTTTGTCGGACTATTGTCGATGGTTTATCGACTATTTAAAATTTTTAATACGATTCGATCTTGAAAGTTTTTGGTGATAATACTGATCAAAATATTGATTCGTGATTTTTTATTATTTTGGTATATGTGATTATGTTTTTATTATTATTAACAAGCTTTATATTTTCTATCTTTCGTATGTGAGTCCGGCAACTAGTTTATTCGTTTTTCAAGCACTTCCTGGAATCTGAATAAGCTATTATAATAAGCTATGTCGACATCGAACATAATTTGACTTTACAGTAATTGACATTCCCTTCACATCACGACATTATCTTTATTCTATAATTGTGATTGTTGTTGTTTTAGAATATTTTGACATTAACATTATGACATTAAGCTTTTTGACAATACACAATGTGACATTTATTTTATGTTATTCATTGCATGAGCGACATTTGCATGACATTTCATTAATTCATTTTTTTTTAAACTCATCTGTACCTATCTAATAAATTCTGACTGGTGTTAATAATAATCGTGATGTTTATAGCTATATTATTAAATTCAAATGTGATATTTTGCATGCCGTAAGGCAAAATGTATTGGGACAATTTACTATATTCCAACTTATACCTACATTATCAGCAAATAAATGATTCCTTTCTTTCTTTCTAAATTTGGCTTAACTTTGGAATCATTGAAATAATATGGTACCTACTATGGTCGCATGATGGAGCCGGAAGGTGGCCCAAGCAACTCTACAACCAGACAAGATAGCACCATCGTGTTTGGGCTCATAGGATTTGTGTGGAATCTACGTTTAGAACCATTCAGTTTAAAAAGCATTTTTTTAAATAACTCATTATGTGCTTGCCAATACGTGAAGCAAGTAAAATGTTTTTTTTTTTATCGCTAAGAGTTTCTCCTGTATCGCGGGTGCGTTTACAAATATTTAAGCTCACATACATAAACTCCAAGGCCCGGAACAAACATCAGTAGGCCATACAATTATTTGTATCGTGTGGGAATCGAAACCGCGACGCGATCGCTCAAACACTGTGCCAACCGTGTCGTCAATAGATAGTAGCATTGAGTAGATTATCATTTATTTCAGAATGTAAAAGGTCAACCGTGTTGCCAAAACTATACGCTGGTTACGAAAAAAACAAAAAAAAACAAAAAAAAGTTTGCGTGGCTTTCGCAGCGGGTGATCGAGCTGTTCTATGGGTGGGGTGGTGGAAATTTTAAGCTCAAGTAGTGCGCGAATTCAAATGCTCTTAGTTCTTTTTTTAAGCTGTTTTATGTTGATACATGGCAGTAATAATTTGTTTTTTTTTTATTGTTCGATATTAATCCCTAGCCTTTTCCCAAGTATGTTGTCGTCGGCTTCCACCAGTCTACTGGCTTTCACCAGTCTACCGGATTCTACTGGCTTTCAACATTTAAAGGTGAGCGAGTGCCTATCTGATCTCCACAACCCAATAAATGAGTAGCACTATACCCCTTGGTAAGGCTGGTGTCAGATTTCTGACTTCTGCCTTCTGGGACCAACTGCTTCGCGTGCTTTCGAAGCACGGAGGAATCTCGCTATGAAAGGATGGTCACCTATCCATTGACCTCGGCAAGCGTTGCTTAACCTTGAAAATCGACTGTTATTATTTAGCCAAGAGTTCACCCACCCGTATTTGTTAAAACGTTGCAAACTAAAAATGACTCCTGTATCATGGGTTTCGTGGGTGCGTTTACAAACATAATAAACTCACGTACACAAACAGCCAGACCCGGAACACCTATCTGTAGGCCATACGAATATTTGTTCCGTGCGGGAATCGAGCACGAGACACGCAGCGCAGCAGCCGATAGCTCAACCACTGCGCCAACCGTGCCGACGTATTTTTGAACAGTGGTAATAGTCAGTTATCAATATCACGAAAGCAAACTTGTAATAATGTTGTATGATAAAAGGTATCGTATCGTGCTTGAGGTTGGGGGTTCAAATCCGGGCCAATGTGACTTCTTCAAATTCATATGTACTTTCAAGTTTAACGTGGACATCATAGACATTGCTCTTTTTTCAATAAAGCGTTATTCACTGAGAGACCAAAATTATCTCCATTTATTGGCTGTTCTTCTTTCAATTTCTTTATACATAGTGTCCTTTGGAGAAATAAGTTATCCCAAGTAAATGTACTCGTCTATATAATAAATTTTTGCAGAATTTACTTTTTGTGATTTTATTTATATGTTTGTGAACTATTAGTCATAAGTCTCAGTGAAGTGATGAAGAGCAAAGATATGCCTATGAAAGAAAAGAGGAAAGTTTACAACATGACATGTGTATTTTAGCTTGTTTAACTTAAGGATGTCAAACATGGGCGCTGACAGACAAACTAATGAAAAAAGTAAATGTGTGTCCAAACGGAGAAGAAAGAAGTGTAATTGGTGTGAAAAGAAGGGTTAAAGTAAGATTAGACGAAATAAAAAACACAACAAAATTTAAAATGCCAAACAGATATGCAGGACTCTAAAATGGAGATGGACAGGACAGATGTTAAGAGAAATATCAGATAAATGACAAAAAGAATAACTGAATAGTACCCTCGGGACGGAAAGAGAAACAAATGCTGACAAAAAAAGCGTTGGGAAGATGAACTTAAGCGTGTGGCCGGTCCAGAATGGATGAGAATAGCTAAAGATAGAGACAAGTGGAGGCTCTTAGAGGAGGCCTTTGTCGAAGGACAAGCTGTGGAACAAAAACAGCGATCGTAATTAAATATTATAAAAGCAATAAAGGTTTATTTTATTTTATTTTTTTAAAGCGTTATTTTAAAGGGCGCCAAGGGCGCAAATATTGCCTATGCCCGGCGTGACGAAATTGCTAGATCGGGCCCTGAGCAGAAACTACAGACCGCCTGCTACGATCCTCGGAAACCCTTCTGAGGGCACGACAGCGGCACGGCAAGCGATTTCGCGCTCGATTTTTCTAAGTAAATTGCAAGTGCAATTCGGCCAAATACAATTTCGCTTGCTAAAAATCTCTTATCGGTGTGATATCTCTATCAATCAGGCAGGCCGTTTACAACTCCTTTTACTACGTTAAGTTCGCTGGTAATCAATGATATCACATTCTATCTACTTCTCCAGAAGAACAACGTTCTTCTACAGAAGGCGTTAGAAGAAGCGCTCCAGATGAACGAACCGTTTGACATCCACTCCAAGCTACTGAACATATTAGTTGAGACCAGCAAGCATCAGGAGTTGGTAGCACTGGTGGATAGGATGATGAGGTAGTACAAGCATCAGACGGAGACTAGAAAGTTAAACGTATCAGTATTATTTAAATATACATATAAACTATAAGCACAATATAATTATATATATATATATATGTATAAAAAAGTGAAAAGTCACTCATTCACCTATCACGAAATATCGAAAATCGCTCGACGTATAAAAATGAAATTTGGCAGGCAGGTTCCTCAAAAGACGTAACTGCGCACTAAGAAAGGATATTTGGAAATTCCACCCCTAAAGAGGCAAAAAAAGGGATGAAAGTATGTATGAATTTTTTACAGTTTGTAAACTGAAACAACTGAAATTTTATATTTACGCTCTTGGTTAATACAAATAATTCATGTATTTATTGGTTTTTGGAAATTCCATCCGTAAAGGGGTAAAAAGGGGGTTGAAATTTTGTATGAAATTTCTACAGTTTGTAAGTTGGACACGTGAAATTTTAGTTTTAAGCTCTTCGTTGATAAACATAATTAATGTATTTATTCGTTTTTGAAAATTCTACCCCTCAGGGGGTAAAAAGGGGGTTTAAACTTTGTATGTAATTTTTACAGTTTGTAAGTTGGACACGTGAAATTTTAGATTTAAGCTTTTGGTTGATAAAAAGAGTTCATGTATTTACAAGTTTTTGGAAATTCTACCCCTAAGGGGATAAAAAGGGGGTTGAAACTTTATATGAAATTTCTTCGGTTAAGAAGGTAAAACATCTGAAAATGTAGGTTTACACTCTTGAATAATAAAAATGAATAAGCCGGAAATGCCATCCTTAAGGGGGTAAAAAGGGGGTTGAAAGTTTGTATGTATTTTCTACAGTTTGTATGTTGGACACATGAAATTTTAGATTTATACTCTTCGTTGATAAAAAAAAAACTAATGTATTTATTGGTTTTTGAAAATACCACCGCTGAGGGGGTAAAAAAGGGCTGAAAGTTTGCATGAAATTTTTACAGTTTGTATGTTGGACAGTTTGACAATGAGATTATTGATTTCCGGAAATTCTAATCAAACTATTCAACATTGAAATAGTCGAGTCGAAAAACTATCTATAATCGTGCTGACTCATGGAGCCGCTGAGTCGCTACGACGGTAGAAATCGTGCTACGTGGCAGGAACCCGCGCGCCACATGGCAGTCATCGTAGCACACGATACTCTATGGTCGGGCATCTCCGAGCAAGATTTTTGAGGTCATCTTTTTCGAAGTTCCTGCGCACCACGTCATCAACATCATTATCATCATTATCAGCCTTTTAACGTTCCCACTGCTGAGATACAGGCCTCCTCTCTGTATGTATGTCACGCGGGCCCAGTGCGGGTTGGTGGACATCACATGTTTTCGAACTTTTGGTTCTTGGACATGTCGGTTTCCTCACGATGTTTTTCTTCACCGTTTTTAGAGCAGTGGTGATGAAATAATTAATTTACACAAAGTAAAGCGCCTGTCTGGGTTCGAACTCACGCAGGCGTGTTCGTGTTGTGATCCTGTTCGTAGACACGTCATCATACGCATTTCAGTATATTCTGATATCTTATTGTGTTGTAAGCTTATTCAGTGTTGGGTCTGTTTATACTGGGAATGTAAATAGATGAGCAGCGTTTATCAAGTCACGTTAAAAAATATCCGTACCACGATTTTTACTTAAGAGATTTTAGGTATATGATGCAACACAAAATAATGTATATGAAATAAGGGGCCGTCCATTAATCACGTGATGTTTTTTTTTATCATTTTTAACCCCCCCCTCCCTCCCTTCCTCCTTCGTGATACGTGGTGAGGTTTAAGACTAACCCCCCTCTCGCTCCCTCCCAAAATCACGTGTATTTTTTTTAACTACAAAGAATCTTACATTTTTTAGAATACTATCATTAAATACAGGTATAAAATATAATCCAATTTTATTCTGAAATTAAGTTCTATGACAAAAATGTCAAGAAGAAAGGTTGCAGGTTGTTTTTAACTGGCATAAAAATAATATTACACGCGCAATAACACTAAACGCCGCTTTTCGGTTTAGAAATCGCGCGTTTGACGAAAAAATTGATACACGTGATAACTTACTACACCCCCATCCCCCTTGTGATATTTCGTGATTTTTGCTTAACCCCTCCCCCCTTTTCAAGCCTCACGTGTTTAAAGGACGGTCCCTAAGTATGTATATTGCGATATAATAATATGTAGTATAAATTTTGTGCTTGAAGTTACACTCTACAAACCGATGAATACTACAGTATCCTTTACCATTTTTTTTTGCCGATTCGGCGATCTGGACAGTCAACTAGGTATCTGGTGAAGTGTAGGTGTACTGTAGGTGCTGCTCTGCCCAACCCTCTGGTTAAAATAGGCGTGATGATATGTTATTTTGTTGTTAATTCCCAGAAATAAGTGATAATGCACTTTTAGATGATAATTATTAGGTAAAAACGACCCACGCACGCATTTACATACCGCGCGTGAAGAACGTTAGGTGTGTCACATAAAACTATCTATGAATTCGAGGAAGGCTAAAATGAAATAAAAATAAACAACACAATAAACTGTAAGTACAAGGTCACGAGATAGAACACAAGTAAATTGAAATGATTACCTTACTGAAATCAATCATTTCTTGTCTTACTACTTACATAATATTATCAATCATTCACATACAATTTCGGATTAACATAATTATAATTACAATCAATCTGCCATGCCTTTCCTCAACTATGTTGTAACCCAGTTACTGGGAGCAGCTGAATACCAAATAGCAACCATAACTGGGTTTATATCGTTTGAATGTGTTACCCAGTTACTGGGTGCAGATGAATATCAAATGTCACCCAGTTACTGGGTTGTGAAGATCAGAAAGGCAGTCACACAGTTTCTGACTATACGTGACGAATGTTAAACATGACACCCGGGGCCAACGTGCTTTGCGAGATCAATTGAATAAAATAAGAAACAGAATAAAATAAAAACGAGAACACATTTATATAGTTTTTACCTACACCTATTACTTATCAATATACAATGTGAAACGTTAAGAGCAACTATCATCAACATCATGTCAGCCGAAACTCGTCCACTGCTGGATAACCTCCAAGCAACCTGCATGCGTCACCATATCGACCCAATAGCGGACGCCGCTCGAATAACTTCGAATAGAATAGTATAAAATTCTTTGCGAACGTAAAAACAAAGCTATTCGAGGTCACATAGATGAAGAAAACGCGAAAAAAATATGAAATATTTATTACGCTTCTGCCATTTTTAGGTAGACAGTATTAGAATAATCAAATCATGACTATTTAGTGACAATTCGATGGATATTATCTACAAGTAAGAACAAACTAAAATTCTTCAGTAGCCATACCACTTTTAGCCATAACGACTTTCAACGAATCGTACAACTTGCAACTAAACTCTTTGGTCATTTTAAGACACATGTTCAAAAACATGTCTGCTATCATAATACAAAAAGAATATGTCCACCATTGTGGCCTTTGCAAAAGTCACGTAGCTTTTCGTAGGCCTAGTGCGTCGATGCTACGACAAGCCAACTCAACAGTTGTGTTGTGTCAAGAAATTGGCGCACTGTAATACCGAAAAAATATTGCGCAATTTTATCCAAGCGTTCGTACTCCAGAATATTTGAAAATGGAAAACAAAAACTTTATAACTAACATAGCGACTAATGTGAGTCATGGATGTTATCTACGCTAAACATGCCAATCGTTTGCGACTTTGCGTCGATTTAGTTCGTATCCAGAGTGCGCGGCAAACAGGCACCGGGCCCATAGAGCAGTCGACTTATTTTTTATAAACCTTTGTGTTATTGTGATTGAAATTCAAGTCAAGTTGAGTTGACATTATCTGTACGAGCTTCGATTGTAATTTGTATAGCGTGACATCAGCTTTTAGCAATTTACTTCTACAAATTAAAGGTAGCTCTCTCATACTTTTTTATTTATTTACATAGATAAATACTTTGCTGTGCACTACAAATAATCAATTTAGCAAATTCTGTAAATAAAATAGCGATCCCATCGCAATTTTTTTTTGTTAATACTGGGTGTGAATACTGATTTGATTGACATTGTTTTTTTATTGTAGATTTGTTTGACATTGAAAATTTGCACCGCTTTTATAGGGCTGTGTTTTGTTAAATATTTTGAATGAAAGACATCGCCATCTGCCCCTTATTTTTTATTTTATGTATGGAATGCGCTTTTGTCATGGTGACACTTATTTTCACAGAGTTTAATAGAAAGTGAGTTTAAATATATGAAAACTTAAGTAGATGCTTTGTTGTCCAACAACATTTTTCGTATATTTTTTGTCTGGATTATAATAAATAATATAATTCATTTATTTTCAGACACAGTAGTCCATAATATTACATTCATAAGCATTACATAAAAAATGATCCATTCGAAATTAAAATAAAATGTCATTCAATAACATTAAACTAGAGAGAAAAAAAAAATATATATACCCGATACCGGTAGGCCTCTATTTTCTTTATTTTTAAATGTTTTTTTGTATGTTTAATAAAAAAAATATTAAACAAGAAATACATTAAATAAAGGACATAATGATAATAAAATTTCTGCCTTCATCATAAACATTCACGACAAGCTAAGCTACATTGACTTTGCTTTGTATCGTTGATGTAGCTTAAATTAGCCAAAGAGCTAAGAAACAGTACAGATTTTTCGATAATAATAATACTGGTTTTTCGGTACCAAAATAAGTACTTTAAGTAAAGATAACACTAAATTCTACCTGAATAATATCAAACACAAGGATTATTTCTTGCGCTAAAATACAGCCATGTTTATAATATTATAGATAGTCAGATAAGTATACCTAAACCATTGAATCGCGTCCGTATTTTAACTCGTAATAATAAAAATATAATTAGTGTTGGTATTTAGATTATGATGGCACACAAATAAGCTAATATCTCCTATTCTAATGTCTTCTATTATGTTGTTATCTTTCTATCCTAATGGCAGAAACAAAATATTGAGAAATGCTGTACCGTTCTATATTCTTGGAACTAATTACGATATTGCTTTGATAAGTAGGCGGGATCACGTGACATCACTCGTTTAGTGTTATCGACTGCGCAGTAGAATATATTAAGAGCGAAATCTCCTCGCGCTGCTGCTAGCACAGCAAATTAAGGCTTAACACGCATTGCGATTTTTATTCGCGCGAATTTTTGTTCGCATACTGGATCCGCGCGATATTTGTATCCTTCTACCTGTTCATAGAGGTCTAAATGTTCGCGCGAATGTAATCCACGCCGCGGTGGATTCTGTGGCAAAACACGGCTTTCTTGCGGTATCATTTCCGCGAGAAGCAGCTTCATACACTTCCATAGGTCGCAAAATGGGCGGAAAAATATCGCGCGAATAAAAATCGCAGTACGTGCTAAGGCTAAGGCGCGGCGCCAACGAGTTATTGACCAGTTAACTAAACTAGTGAATTATATGCCGTGTATTGACGTTGCATGGCAGAATTAACAGCAACACGTTTCGATCTTCACGGTTAAACTACGCTTCTCGAGGTCCGTGGTAAAGTGATCTTAACACACCAAGTATTCTTCATGCCTCGGAAAGCACGTTATGCCGATTCCGGCTGCCATTTGCACATCGATGACAGTCATTACGAGAAGTCGGAAGCCTGGAATCAGACACCAGTCTTGCCAAGGGGTATAGTGTTACGCAGTTACTGGGTTGTGGAGGTCAGATATGCAGTCGCTCCATGTAAAACACTGGTAATCAGCTGAATCCGGTTAGACTGGGAGCCGACCCCAACATATTAGGGAAAAAGATAACTAGCCTCAACAAATATTAATCTGCCTAAAGTGACGATGATCGATTGGTTTGGTAGCGTTTGATGTAGGATAGGAACTGTAGATCGAGACGTCGACTGATCCATGCAACCATCGATCGATGCTATCGATGAATAATTCATCGATTCATCGCGATCAACATCATCATCATTTCAGCCAAAAGACGTCCACTGCTGAATAAAGACCAAGTGTCGCCACTTCGACCAGTCCAGTGCAGCTGACAAAAAACTGTACTAGTAAAGGTCATCTTTTATTTGTCCTGTAACATACCTTTGTAGTGGTTTTTCGTGGACTATTTTAGGTGTAACATACCTTTGTAGTTGTTTTTCAGCTATTGTGAACGTTAAAATGTTGTTGCAGGTTTAATAAAATATATATTGTTTTTATTTCCAGATGGCTGATGCAGGCCCCTCCGGAGGCGTCCCCGTAGATGCTCCCGCAGCTTGGCAGAATGAAGAGTTCAAAAGAATGATGGAAGTCATCATGTGGGGAAGTCGTCGTATCGGGCAGCTGAGAGTAAGCCACACCACCTTTAGTTTTCTTTAGCACACTCTTTAACAGCATCTTAAACTTATTGTAAACTAGCTTTTACCCGCGGCTTCGCACGTAATGAAGCCTTAAAAAAAAAAAACTAAAAAGTATCCTATGTTACTTCTAATACCTCCTAGAATATATGTACAAAGTTTCATGATGATCGGTTCAGTAGTTTTTGCGTGAAAGCGTAACAAACAAACTTACATTCACATTTATAATATTACTAGCTTTTACCCGCGTGAAGCCATTAAACATTTTTTTTTTAGTTATAAGGATCCTATGTTACTTCTAATACCTCCAAGAATATATGTACACAGTTTCATGATGATCGGTTCAGTAGTTTTGGCGTGAAAACGTAACAAACAAACTTACATTCACATTTATAATATTAGTATATTAATTAAGGATGTGCAACTAAATGTGAATAATCCATTATCAGTAGTTTTACCACAAAGGAGCAATTCTCGTATTTACAAAATAAGAAAAGTTTGTATTCGCATCTCAGTCGTGATCTGTCAAAAATTCCTCTCCCTACATTTTAACAATGTGAATCTCAGATAAAAGTCCTACATATTTTTATATGGGTTTTCAGGACTTGAAATCTCCAAAAAAAAGGAAAAGTGAACCTAATAAAAAGCTGGAAGCATTAAAGAAAAAACGTGCCAAGGATAAGGCCGAACTCGTGAAAACTAGGGAACAATTGAGAGAGCTGCAGCGACAACAGAAACTTATAAACGCGAAAAAAAGGGTGGAAATGAGGAGATCAAAGGATGAGAAAGACCAGGAATTAATCAGGAAACTTGAGGCGGAGACCAGAAACTCGTCCGGGCTAGTGGAGGAACCAGCTGTTGGTTAACATCACCACCAAATAGTACCTAAAACATAGTAAACATGCCACCGCAAAACAATGTCGTCAGATCATCGAACGAAGCGTCCAGATCCCACCAGCGATTTGCCTAAAAGTAAATACCACGAAATGCATTCGATCACTACTAAGTGCCTTAAATATATTGGAGAAAATTTTAAAATTGGCTCTGACAATGAAGAGGAATAAAATTCCTTGGAAGTCATTCAGTCGCCATTCGACTAAAAACTTAACAAGCCGAGAGTGGAAACACACACTGAGATATTAAATAGTGGAATGTCGATAGCAACAAAAGGAATGAGTGAATAGGTTATTTCTAGGCAAGCGTGCTACACCGTCGACCTCATCATCGTTCACCATCAGGCAAAAAGTGTACAAACGCGAGAGGATCTATAATAAAAAAAAAAAACAAATGCTTGTAGAGTAAGACACGTAGAGTTTTTGAAAAGCTGAAGAACAACAAGAGCCAAAGGCATATATTTAGACTCAGTATAAAATTACGGGTCTCTCATTGTAGGTACTTATATTTGAGGATTTCGATGGCAATTGTTACTACAATCTTTTTCTACAGTACCTTGGTACTTACTTCCTTTTTATATGAATGAAAATTGATGACTCCTTATTTTTTCTATAAGCGTTCGCATGTGATGAATCAATCAGATTAAATTCGATTGTTAATTCTTTTCGCCCTTTGCTTTGCCGAATTCCCTTACGCAATAAGGCTGACGGTGTCCTTGTGTATGTAACCAAAGATTGCAAACTAAATTTGATCCACCAGTCCACTGCCTGGTGTTCGATTGAGCTAAACTTTTGCATACACGTTTTTTTTTTGTTACCTTATGAAAACTTGTTAAAGTACGAGAATTGTCTTTCTAGTTTCATTATTACGAGGTTTAAAACGAAAAGACCAACACCAGTCTTAGTTTTGTATCAGTTTTCAGCAAATCAATGTTGTAAAACTGTGGTTACTTGGTCTGTATACCATAGAGATAGTCTTTTTAAACTTTTAAGTAATAGATAAGACAAAGTGTCGAACTTCTTTTTCGTTCTGAAAGTTGAGAAAGAGAAAATTTATTCGGTCGATCACATTATCAAAGCAAGCGAAATCTCTTTTTCGGAGCGTCTAAAAAGGACGGCCATGAAATAAACTAGAAGATTTTATGTACTTTGATAATATAATGTTATAAACAAATAAATTTTTCATAATAAGTCGTATATTTTTTTACCATTTCCCGAATGGTATTTTTCTTTTATCAGAGTTTGTGTACTTATCTTTTTTTTTAGTTAAATAAACTTTATTTTTGTATGTTTTTCTATTTAATCAATAAATGATTTTGTGATAACCGAGTTTTTTTTTTACTTTTATTTAATAGTTTTTTCTTTCATTTGAATTTGTAAAAAGAAAAACTTCTAAAACTAACAAATCAAAGTTTCAATTTGTTAGCTTCTAGAAGTTTTACTTTTTGTATGCTTTCTATATAATCAATAAATAATTTTATGAAAACCGTGTTTTTTTAACTATAAAATATTTATAACTATTTTTCATTCGTTTTTAAATTTTAACATTTGTATCTATTTATACATGAGAAATAAGTTTTTTTTTTTTTAAATACTGTGTATTTTTATTATTACTGTGTATTTTTTTATCATCATCATCAGCATAATTTGAGCGAAAGACGTCCACTGCTGAACATAATGCCTCATATATTTTTTGGACTGCAATATTTTTCTTTCTGTACAAAGTTTCTACACAAAATTTTTTTTTAAACATTTTGTATTTTTCCTTTACTCCAAAGTGCTATTTTCAATAAAAGTTTGTTTTCGTCCATGTGTCCGTTTTATCAGATGTTAGCATTTGAATGTTTTTCCTGTGACTCAAATAAATAATCCTGTATAATCGAGTTTTTCTTTTCAAAATGCATTACAAAATGCTCAACCTATATAACATTTGCGAAGTTGATTTAATCAATCAACCTGTCTAGTATTTTCCCTACTATATCGGGTTTTGCTTCGAACCTAACCGGATGCAGCCAAGTATTAGTATATTACATGGACGACTGCCTTTCTGATCTCACTACCCAGTAACTGAGTAACACGATGCCCCTTGGTCAGGCGGGCGACCACGGCTTAATGCGACAGGCTTGAGCCACACATTTTTATCACAGTTTGGGAGCAAAAACCGTGATAAAATGCGTTACTCAAGCCTATCACAGATGCCGTGCTCGCCCGGCTGACTGCTGTCAGATTTCCCGGTTTCTAAATACCCGTGACGACTGTCGAAGATATACAACCTGATTTCAATCTCCTGACAAATTGCAATGTAGTTGAATATGGATACTAGATAAACCCTATTCTTGTTATTAAAAACGGTCCTTTGAGAAAAAGTTTCAGCTTTGATCATGTGATATTTTGAAGCATCGAGTTATCGAGGCAGCAAACTGTCATGCTCATAAGTGGTCGATTTCAAGTAAATACTGTGACGACAGAAGCGTAAGTATAAGTACTTATACCATTATTATACGCGACAACAGTGTCGGATACAGACTGTGGCCCGAATAAACAGTTTGTCACTAACCACCGCCTTTTATTGACGTCACATTAGTGACGAGGATGAGATCTGCGATTGCCCAAACATGAGTGATTATGATTTGTAAACCAAAATTCAAACAAACGGCATTCGATTCTGAGTGCCAGCATTTGTAAAGCAATAGGAAGTGTTTTTTTTTGTCTTTTTGAGTGCTAGGTTAGCCGTTGTCTTGTAATTTTAAACTGCGCGTAGTAGCGTTCTTGATGTAGTAGATATGGTAGTAGCGTAGCGGTAGAAAATTACGAAAAGTGTTGTTTTGATCAAAACTGCAATGAGGTATTCAGTTGATTGAAATACAACTACACGCTCACAAAGTGACATTCTTTCAGCAATAACGTAAACGTATGTGGTTGGTCGTTTAAAATCTGAAGTGGTTCTCATAACAAGATTATACATTTGAAATGCTTTCGAAATAATTTTATCTATAAGCAGATTTAAGTGAGGTTTGCAATCAAGAAGAACGCCCAAGTCTCAGATATAGGTTTCTTTAACTAAATTCTTATTACATAGTGAATAATCGCAGATTATTTCATTTATATTTTTAGTAAAATTTATGTATTACACATAGGGATACTTAGTTTTAATTTATTTCATTACAATAATCGGATAATCTATTCAGGTCTTCCTGCGAAAAAAGGCTGCTATCAACTGTATTTTTTATTGTTGTAAATACCTTAAGATAACACAACACATAGACAGACAGATAATAAGAAATTACTATTTTGAATTTTAATTGTAAAATCCTCCAGTATGCTGATGACATTGCGTTATTGGTCTGTAGCAATTCCATCGTGGATGCTGCTCAATCTATGAATGTTTCTTTGTCCTCATTAAACGAATGGCTGTTAGATCATGGGTTATCTTTAAGTGCTTCAAAAAGTACATCAGTAATTTTACTCGCAAACGTATTATCCCTCAAGTTGACATTAATATTGATGGCCAAGCTATGCCAGTCAAGGAGAAGGCTAGGTTTCTGGGACTTATACTGGATTCTAAATTGTCGGGTGTGGATCACATTAATAATACAGTTAAAAAATGTGAGCGCTCAGTTTCGATTCTTAAGGCTCTGGCAGGTGTCTGGTGGGGGGCTCACCCATACCTACACCTTAAAACTTGTTTACAATGCTCTGGTCAGAAGTGTGTTGGAATACTGTAGTTACTTAATTGAGCCATGTAATAAAGAAACCCTACCTAAACTTGATTCTGTCCAGACCAAATGCATTAGAATCGTAATTGGCGCCATGAAATCTTCCCTCATTAACGCTCTAGGTTGAATGTGCAGATCCTCCCCTTAATCTTCGTAGACAATACTTAGCAGATCGTTTCTTGTCAAAAGTTTTCTCCCTCTCAACCCATCCCTTACTGCCCATTTTGGAGCAAATCAACATTTCTTTTAATGTCTCTTCTTACTGGAATAATAAATGTATTCCATTGATAAATAGGTATAGGGAGCTTTAACAACTCTCTTCGCTTGTTTGTCAATACCCTTCTCTTCCAGTATTTGCTCCCGCGTATTGGTGGTCCATTTCAAGCCAAAGATTGTCTTGGGCCTTGGTATCACTAAAAACTTCCAGGACGTAAAAGCGGAGTTTGATCGGGCTATTGAGATTTTGTAATATCACACAATATCCAAAATTCTGTAATTTTTTCAGATTCGCGAAATCAATTACAATCTAAAAATTCACAGCAAGATTATTGTAGATATACGTAATTTACTCTTCTCTTGTCACAACAAAGGTTTAAACATTGAAATAGTTTGGGTTCCCACCATTCGGATATATGTGGCAACGAGTGTGCTGACTCTCTGGCGAAATTTGCTACATCCAAACCTGTGGATAGAAAACACTATCTGCTTCATAGTTACGACTTGCGCTCAGACACCAAACATAAGTTATTCAGCTCGTGGTCAGCGGAGTGGCAAGCAAGCTCGAAACTCAAAGGGGTGTATTATGCCAAAATTCAACCAGACAGCGGAAACCTTGGTTTTTCAAATGTCCTAAATTGTCTAGAAGAGCTGTTTCATTCTTGTGTAGGCTGAGACTTGGTCACTGCTGTAGTCCAGTATTCCTAAATAAGACCGTGTTCGTGACTCTTCCTTGTGCGAGTGCGGCCTTGATGATGATTCATTATACCATATCTTTTTTTCAATGCCTTCGTATTCCCACTCCTTTGACTTATATCATATGCTGCCCAACATTAAAATCCCCCTATCAACTTAAAAACTATAAATAAATAATAAATAAATCCCCCTATAAACCTTTTGACAAATTTCTCTCCTAAAGTTATCAAACTCCTTTCAAAATTTATAAATGACAATGACATCAAAATGTAGGTGTTTTTTTTTTGTTTTTTTCAATATATCTTTGTTATCTACCACAAAGGACAAAGTTCGCTCACTGTGCTGTCGTCTCTACATGAAACCGAAAGAATAAGCACATTTCGACGGCTCGCCTCACTGCGCTGTCGTCTCTACATGACACTGGCAGAATAGTCGGCATCGGATCAGTTGCCAAAGAAGAAAAAAAAATAATGATATGGGTACCAAATGAAAGGGTTTGCTGAGAAGAATACGAAAAAAGCTTGTTTAAAAAAATTTTTTTTTATGAGTACTTTTTTATTATGATAACTTGATAAGATATTAATAATCTCAAACATACCTACTAATAAATAGATGTTGTCATAATATTGCCATTATCAGACTTAACGTCAGCGCATCATCAAGATTCTCTCTAAAAAGGTACATTATATCAGCGATGACGATTGCCGAAGAGACAAAAAAATTGGAATGGACATAAAGTGAAGTCAAGTCAAATCGTTTATTTCGATTAGGCCATTAGCGGATCTTTTGAATGACAATAATTTAATATTTATAATAATTAATTCTACTGTCCATTCGCAAAGGTAGATTGTTATAAAGGAGAACGGACAAGAAACACCACAAAGGCTTTTTAATAAAATGTAATATTTACACACGTACATTAATTTATATCCGTGACGAGGATACACCCATAGGTATATCGTCTTAGGTACAAGTAAGTACCAACAGGTAAAAATAATAATACCAGCCAGTAACTGTCCCACTGCAGGGCAAAAGTCTATTCTCATTCAGAGAAGGCACGAGCAGTGATCACCACGTGCGCTAAACACGGCTTCATTATCATCATTATCATACGACGAGCCAAAAGACGTCCACTGCTGGACATAGGCCTCGTCACATAATCGTCGCCACATTGACAGGTCCCGTGCGTCTTGCATGCAGTGGGCCCCACACCCTTCACCAGGTCATCAGTCCACCTGGTGGTAGGCCTTCCAACGCAACGTCTTCCGATTCGCGGTCACCACTCCAGAATTGTTCTGCCCTATCGGCCATCTGTTCTGCGAGCAATGTGCCCTGCCCACCGCTACTTAAGTTTGGCAATTCTTCGGGCTATGTCGGTAAACCTGGTTCTCTTGCGGATCTCTACATTTCTGAATCGATCACGCAAGGAAACTCCGAGCATAGACCACTCCATCGCCCTTTGGGTAACTGTAAGCTTTCTGATGAGGCCCATTGTGAGCGACCACGTCTCAGAGCCATGGGTTATCACTATCAACACACACTGGTCAAATCGGCTTGGCGATTTCAAACTCACACAACGTTTTCCTTCATCGTTGTCAGCGATCTACGAAATAAACTTAAAAAGTACATATGAACTTGAAACAAGTCACATTGGGAGAATCCATGTTAAATACTCGGCTGAATCCGGTAAGATTGGAAGCTGACCACAATATAGTAGAAAATAGACAAGACAGGTTGATTGATTAAATAAACTTCGCAAATGTTATATAGGTTGAGCATTTTGTAGTAAATATGAAGTTAATGTATTTGTAAGACCAACTCGATTTTACACGATTATTTATTTGAGTCTCAGGAGAAACATTCAAATGTTATCAAAAAAGAAAAACTTTAAAAACTAACGCATTGACGACAGTTCGAGCACTTAAAAAAATAAACAGTACAGTCAGGCCACAAAAATCCTTTAGCACGTCAATAATCATTATCGCGTGCACAGTAGCGTGTATTCATTCATGTGTGAGTGAATTCAACGCAAACATTTATTCGTCATACGGTATAAATACGAAAAGGTGGCTGTGAGGTCAATACTAGACAAAGATAAAGATATAGTTTTATTTTCTTCTAATTAGTATTCGCACTTAGTCAATCCAAACCTAAAGCTAAAATTCGAACTCTTTGTCATCAGTTCATTTGGCTAAGATCAGAAATATATGACTTGTAAGCAAGAGACTGTGGGTTCGATTCCCATATGATTTATTGAGATCGATTTTGTATTTTCGTTACTTTTTTTATTATATATTTTTTATGTTTAAATTAATGTTATGTTATAAGTAATATATAAATTTAAATGCTTTATATATAAATATTGGTATATAATACTTTTGATCCGAAAATTATAAAAAGGAATCATATTGTAGGTTAAAATGAAATAATAGTGGGTAATTTCAAACATATATAATTAAATTAGGTAACAAGTTTGCTTCTATGAAAAATTGTTTCTATGTCTTAACTTTATTGAGATTATAGCTTAATTTTTCATTTTCTCATGGAGAAAAGAAGATTGAAGTTTAATCCCAATTTTACAAACATAACCTAACTTACGTGTATAACTATAGATATTATGACCAGTATATTGCCTGTAATAAACATCCTATTCATTAATATTTAGTTACACCTCCATTGTTGTCAATGCAACTAAGTAGACGTCGACGCATGGAGGCGACAATGTTTGCACATATATCTGTGCCACGTAAATCCTCCCATATTTGAGTGCAATGGGATTTAAGCTGCTCAGGAGTTCTCTCATCTCGTGCTTTCCACCTTTGAACCATTAAACCCCATATATTTTCAATGGGGTTAAGATCAGGGGATCGAGCTGGCCATGGAATAACTTTAATATCAGTATGCTGACTAAACCACTCTTTTACAACACTGGCACGATGTATCGGACAATTATCTTGAACAAAACTTAGTTCACCAAAGTCTTCAGTTGGATAAACATTACGCACAGTTGGTAGCATTATGTCATTTAAAACTTCGACGTAATTATAACTATCTTCAAACTACCTTCTTCCTCGAACCTCTTTACCCAACGGCTCACAGTATTTCTCTAAAAAACAAAAATATTTTATTACACACTTGCAACTAGCGATTTATGAATAGGTATCATAAGCCGCAACTATCATCATACCTAAAATAATCCTTAAAAATAACTTACACTTAAACCGGTTTCGGAAGAAATTTGAGAAATATTAAGCCCATTTCTATGCAAAGCGACAATATTTGCCCTGGCATCAATAGGAATATTAGCTTGCATCTCGAATCAGATATTCAAACAACACAATAATCGCAATAATAACACAAGTACTCTTAATAAAGTTCGCCAACTAACAACATCGTAGGTAATTACTTCTTCAATCCAGTAAGTTTATTTTATTTTACACTCACCCACATTTATTTAATTTTGTTACAAGTTCAACTAATAAGAAACATTATTCTCATCGAGTAATATCAAAGATAGATATTATTTTAAAATTCTCGATAAAAACACAAAAAGATCGACTTAGCCGGGGTTCGAAAGCAGGTCTCAACGTGTGAAACAACCAATGCGTTAACCACTCAGCCAGATAGCTATATGGCAATAGTACCGAAATTAAATACAACTATCTTAATACGCCGCCACGATATGACAGACTAGATAGTATTATACAAATGATCATTCTACCGTACTCTTTCTTAATAAATAATGATGAAAGAGTGCGATATACGAGACGTGTATGTGTGCAAAAGGTTTGTTATATTGAAAGGTCGTAAGTGCGACTTGCTTTGATGCAATAAATTTGTAAAACTGCTAATGGATTTATGCATGCGATAGTACATAAAAATATTGAAATTTATACGTTCAGAAGAGAAACGAGACTTGGGAACAGTAAAACAGTACTAATGAGTCTGGAAAATTAAAAAAATATTTGGAGTTGGTACAGTTAAGAAAACACTGGTCTTATAAAAGTATTTATTTCTTCTTTAGAAATACATCCAAATGGTAAAAACGAATATTTACCCCATTCGGGAATCATTATAAAAAACTTATAATCACTCTGCACAAAAGATTATGCTTGAACGCAACTTTCAGAACGAAAAAGAAGTTCGACATAAAATACTTAGAAGTTTAAAAAGACTGTCTCTATGGTACACAGACTAAGTAGCTAACCACAGTTTTACAATATTACCTAAGTTATACATAAAACAGATTTACGACTAAGACTGATGTTGAAAACCTCGTCATTTTGAAACTAGAAAGACAATTCTCGTACTTTAACAAGTTTTCATATTGCAATGTAACAAAAAACAAACGTGTGTACAAAACACCAGGAAGTGAACTGATGGATCAAATTTCGTTTGCAAGCTTAGATAACATACAAACCGCGGGGCGCGGACACCGGGACGGGAGAAGCAAAATACAAAGCTTGTGAAAACGTTCAATCTCACTGACAGTCAATGTCAAAAGTTTGACAGAGTTTTTTAACCAGTTTTTAACAGAGATTACAATGCGAACTTTTTTAAAAATACGGTAATTGTCCCTCTTCCTATTGCAAGCCACAGTTGAATTTAATCATTGTCAATAAGACTATAAATATTATATTATTTAGAAAAAATAATATTTATTATTTATTTATTTATTATATACTTTATTGTACACCACAAACACAAAATATGTACAAGACAAACATTCACCAAACAAGTGTACAATGGGCGGTCTTATCGCACAGGGCAATCTCTTACAGACAACCTTTGGATGGACTATACGATAGGAGACGAATTTAGGGCTGTCAGTGTACAAAATTACATACTTAAATAAAATAACTTAGACATCATAACCTACAATACATACATACAATATTATATATAATACATACCAAATATATAACAGAGAAAGGAGGAGAATAAAAATTAAAGTGACACGTAATGCTCTTTTACCATTTTCTTAAACGTTGGCAGTGTTTGAGCACGTCTTATTTCAATTGGTAATACATTCCACAACCGAGCCGCTTGAATCGTGAAAGATTTATGAAAAAAGGAAGTGGAATGCATACGAATATTTAATAACTGGCTCTTACCGCGGCTTTGCTCTTCTAGAACATGTTTGTACCAATATTAATCTTTGATGTATAAATCCCAATTCATTAGATTGGGATTTATACATCAAAGATTAATAAAATTACCAAGAAAAACAAGGAATCATTTATTTTTATTTATATAAAAAGGAAGTACCTAGGTACTGTAGAAAAGGGTTTAGTTAGAACAACATACGTACAATAAGAGATCCGTTTATTCTATACTTAATCTAAATACATTTATGCCTTTTGCCCTGGTTGTTCCTCAGATTTTCAAAAACTTTACATATCTGCCTGGAGAAACATTCGTTATTTTATTTTTTTCGGGTCGCTTGCGGTTGTATACTTCCTCACTTGATAGCAAGCGATGATGTGCTCGATGATGAAGAAGATTTGTGTACTATGTTTTACGTACTATTTGGTGGTGATATGTACCCAGCAGCTGATTGCTTCACTAGTCCGTCGAATTTCTCATCTCCGCCTCAATCTTTCTGATCAATTCCTGGTCTTTCTCATCCATTGATCTCCTCTTTTCCATCCTTTTTTTCGCGTTTATAAGTTTCTGTTGTCGCTGCACTTCTCTCAATTGTTGAATAGTTTTCGCTAGTTGGGCTTTATCTTTGGCACGTTTTTTCTTCAAAGCTTCCTCTTTTTTATTAGGTTCACTTTTCCTTTTCTTTGGAGTTTTCTTGTCCTGAAAAAACATTAAAAAAAAATTGGACAGTTATCTGAAATTCACATCATGGAACTATTATCTAAGATTCACATCAATCAAGATCAAGACGCAATATTATCACGGTGAAAAACCTGTCAAAATATAGAAAAATATAGGGAGAGGTGTTTTTGACAGATCGCGACTGAGATGCGAATACAAACTTTTCTTATTATGTTAATACGAGAATTGCTACTTTGTGGTAAAACTACTGATAATGGATTATTCACACATTCAAAATGAAGTGGTACAGCTTACTTTCAGCGGCTCGTTAGACTCGTAACGATTAAGCCACTCGATGAACATAGCGAAGTTTATTTGGCGCGCCTCTTCAGTCGGCTGAGCCGCGGGAGCACCTACGGGGTCATCTACGGGGAGGCCATCGGCGACGCCTCCGGAGGTACCTGCATCAGCCATCTGGAAAAAAACAAAAATATATTTTTTATTAAATCTACCACGTTTTTAAAAGTAGTCCACGAAAAATCACTGTTAGTGTATTATTTATTTATTTAACAATTTAAGTACACACGATAAAAATACAAGAAGATGGAACAGACAGTCGGAGTCAGAGATTCGAGTAGAAATAACCGGATTCGGCTGAGAACTAGTGTTTTACATGAAGCAATTGCCTATCTGACCTCCACAACCCAATAACTGTGTAACACAATACCCCTTGGCAAGACTGGCGTTAGATTTCAGGGTTCTGACTACCCGTAACAACTTTCAACGATGTTCAAATTACAGCCGGGAACAATCCAAAAAGCCATTAGCTTGACGTGCGTTTCGAGTCACAGGCAGAAACTCGTTGTGTTATGATCACCGCAACAATAACCTCGGGGACGTGAAACGTAGTTTAACCTTGAAGATCGAACCGTGTGGCTGTTAATTCTGCCATGCAACGTCAATACACGGCAATATAATGATAGTTACTAGTTTGGGTAAACTAGTCAATAACTCGATGGCACCGCGCATAGAAATATAAAAAAAACAGCTTGTTTGCAACAAACAACTTGTTTAATACATCTTGGTGCCGCGCCTTATGTTGCTGTGCTTAGCAACAGCGCGACGCGACGGGAATTCCCCGCGGCGCATGCGCGTTACTCTCTTAATATATTCTACTGCGCACTCGAAAATACTTAACTAACTATGATCCCGCCTGTCCAAGTCACTATAGTAATATGTTCCATGAATATAGAACGGTACAGCATTTCTCTCTGCTTTGTTTTTGCCATAAGGATAAAAAGATAACACCAAAATAAATGACAATCATATAAGCTAATTTGTGTGCCATCCTAATCTTAATAATAACACTAATTATATTGACGAATAATTTTTAAGGACAATAAAGCATCTACTTAGTATGTATTCACATTATGTTTGAACTTCCTTTACAGTAATGCAGTGAAAAGAAGTTGAACGATGACAAAAACACATTACATAAAATAAACATACGGGGCGGATGGCGATGATTGTTAATCAAAATATTTAACAAAACGCGAGCTTACAAAAATAGTGCAAATAGTCGATGTAAAAGAAATCTTAAAATAACCCAAAACAATGTCAATCAAATCAGTATTCACATTTACACACTCGTTTGCGTTTGCGGTCAGTGGGTCGTCTTAGTACATTTTAATTAATTACAATCAAATAAACATGTAACAAAATAGATCTGCGATAAGACCGCCATTTTACCCACAGAATGATGTCTACATGTTATAATTTTATGTCTATAAATTATGTGTCATATGTCTGTTCTGCTCAACAAAGTACCAACATGTATTTAATTCTATCAAAGATTCTATCTAAGTAAATAAATAAAAAAGTATGCGAAACCTACCTTCAATTTCTAGAAGTACGAGTAACTTGCTAAAAGCTGATGTCACGCTACGCAATCGAAGTTCGTACAGATTTAACTCAACTCGACTTTCAATCACAAAAACACAGGTTTTAAAAATAAGTGTTGCCTGCTCTATGGGCGCGGCGCTTGTTTGCCGCGCTCACTGAATACGAACTAAATCGATCGACGCAAACGAGTATTTGGCTTCTTTCGATTCGCGATGCCACATGTTAGTGCAGATATCATCCATGACTCATATTCGTTCTTTTATATTGCTTTGTATCTTTAGTATTCGAATTTCATATATTCTGGAGATCGAACACGTGTATAAAATTGCTTTTACAATGAGCTTATTTTTATAATAAAATAAACTTACAATAATGTATTTTATCACGAAAAATGGCGTCTCAAAACAGACAACGATTAAGAATCACTGTGCGTGTTGTAGATAGAGGTTTTTGCTTCACAGTAAAGAAATAGAATTCATCGACTGTTGAGTTGGTGATGATGTGTCGTAGCATCGACGGCGGACGTAGGCTAGCACTAGCCGTACGAAATGCTACGTGACTTGCTTCCACAATGGTGGTCGCTAGGCAGAGTTAAAAAAATTGCATAAATGTTTTTAGATCTTGAAATGAGCATAAAGTTTAGTTGCCAATTGTACAATTTGTTGAAAGTCGTTGAATTGTGTCACTCGCCACTCAATAGGTTTAGTTTGTTCTTACATTTAGATAATAACCTGAGTTTTGTCTAAATACAATTATTATGGATTATATTATTTTATTAATGTAGTCGCTTAAAATTATTTAAGAGAAAAGTCTTCACAGTTTTTTTTTTGTCACGTTTTCCTCATACATGTTACCTTGAATAGCTTTATTTTGATGTTCGCATATAATATAATATAATAGTTTTATACTATTCTATTCGAAGTTATTCGAGCGGGCGTCGCTGTATGCGAGTAGTATAGGACCGGTCGGTAGGTATAGTGACGCATGCAGGTTGCTTGGAGGTTTGCCAGCAGTGGATGACTTTCGGCTGAAATAATGTTGATGATTATGATGATGACAATTGTCTTATCGATTGACATTATATATTGATAAGGAGAAGGTGACGGTAGTATTCTCGTATAAATACTGTATTTCTTACAAATAAAATACTATTCTATTTTATTTTTTGTATTACTAGTATTAGCACTTAGTTAGGTTTAGTAGTTCTCAAGCCGCACGCAACGATCTTTAAGGTTAAGCTAAGGTTGCCGAGGTTTATTCGTGGATGGGTGAACAATTGACTATCCAATATCCATTACAAAACGAGACATTGCCGGACCTCGGCAAACACGTTGGCTCCGGGTGTCATCTTTAGCAGTCGCTACGGATAATCAGGAACCATAAAATCTCACACCGGTCTTGCTAAGAAGAACGACTGCCTTTCTATCCAACAAAACCCAGTAACTGGGTAACAGAATACAAAAGATATTAACCTAGTTACTGGGTACGTGGTAACTAGGTATTAAGATACTAACCCAGTTACTGAGTGCTACTTTGTATTCAGCTGAACCCAGTTACTGGGTGCTGTTTGGTGTACATATGCACTCAGTAACTGGGTAATAAGATACTAACCCAGTAACTGAGTGCTACTATGTATTCAGCTGAACCCAGTTACTGGGTATCACAATAATTAACCAGTTACTGGTATTCAGCTGCTTTCGGTTATACAGGAAACCGAAACCAACATAGTTGAGGAAAGGCAAGGCAGATCGATTATAATTGTTATTTGAATTAAATTTAATTAAATGATTGACAACATAATCTTCCAGTAAGTGATTGATTTCAGTATAGTAATCATTTAAATTCACTAGTTTCTCCGTCACGACGAAGATAGGACTTCTGTTCTATCTCGTTACCTTGTATAATTTATTGACCTGTTTATTTTTATTTCATTTCGGTCTTCATCGAATAGATCGAATTCATTAGATAGTTTTATGTGGAATGTCTAATGTTCTACACGCGTGGTATGTAGGTTATGTGCGTATGTGGCCGTTTATACCTAAAACTATAATCTAATAGTAGATTGTGTCACAAGGGATCAAAATAATGTAATGAGGGCGAGAGCGATTGTTTGAATCCAGAGCGAAGCGAAGATGATGATTTGAGATGATTTTAGTAGGTGACGAATATTTTTATTTACATAACCAACTTATAATTTTACATTAATATACGTTTTCGCAATTTTAGCAGTTTATTGTAACTGATTTGTTGGGAACAGAAAATGTCATTGACATAAGAGATCAGAATATACTGAATTGCTTTTGATGATGAGTCTTCATGCGCACTAAATTCGACAAGGTGACCTCCAGAGTCTTTCTCGGGGATTCCCGACCACAGAGTATCGTGTGCTACAATGACTGCCACGTGCCACGTAGCATGAAATGACGATACCTGCTCTCGTAGTGACGTAGCGGCTCCAAAGAGTCGGTTTGATTATCGATGGTTTTTCGACTCGACTATTTCAATGTTGCATAGTTTGATTAGAATAATTTTAATTTAAATTTCTCCCGCTAGGTGCCACACTGATTTTCGGAAGAAAAAAAAATGGCGTCGATCCCATCTACTGTTAGGTGAATCTGTTTGAAATATTCATGTGCTGGTTTTAACTTTTTATTAAATTACTTATGAGACACACGAGTGAACCTCTTTCAAAATTGGCCGGAAATATAAAAATATGCGAAAAGTTTTAGTAACATGGGCATTCAACATCACCTTGGTTTTGTCCATGTTCATCCTAAGACCTACCCTTTCGGCAGCTCTACTGAGGTCATCGAGCATTGTACTGAAGTCCTCCATGCTCTCAGTCATGACCACTATGTCTTACGGCAAACCGAAGGTGAGTGATGTACTCGCCTTTGACGTTGATGGCCAACCCTCTTCAGTCCAAGAACCTTGAAGACCAGTCCTCCAGTGCAACGGTGAACAGTATCGCAAATATGATGTCTCCCTGTCTCACACCTTGCTGCAGAAGGATAGGTTCCGAGTCTGAGTTGAGTCTGATCCTGAATTCGAACTGACATGGTGGTGTTTTTGTATAAACACTTCAATAGTTCGATGAACCGGTAGTCAATTTGGCACCGTTAGAGAGACTGCAGTACAGCCCAAGACTCGATCGAATCATGGCTTTCTCGTAGTCCTCAAACGCTAAAAAGAGAGGCAGTTTGAACACTTCGGTCTTCTGTAAAACCTTCCGCAGCGTATGTATGTAGTCTACGGTGCTGAAGCCTTTACGGAATCCAGCTTGTTCGGGAGGCTGGAAATCGTCAAACCTGCGCGCGTGACGATTCGTGATGCCTCTTGAAAACAGCTTGTAGAAAACAGCTTAGAGTTTATTACAAATTTTATTTAGTTTTACCGATCCCGGAGTCAGTAATAGCAATCAAATCTTGCAAGTTAAATTTAACTCAGCAGCCGTATTGCTTATTTGAATACGGCAACGCAAAGAGTTTGACCGCTATCCAATCGACCTCGCGGACGGAAATCCACATCGCGTCGTTCATCTCGCATTTGATTGGTCGATTGGATAGCAGTCAAACTCTTTGCGTTGCCGTATTCAGTTGAGCAATACGGCTGCAGTTCCCGGTATTCGATTGAGCAGAAATTTTGCCCACATGTTCCTAGTAATAATGGAATTTTTACTATAATAGTTTGTTGTTCAGATATTTGCTATTGAGAACACTTTATTAGGTGCATTATAGCTGATGTACTGTTTCGTAATATCAGGACAGTGTTTTCGAAATAATGAAACTCGATCAAACAAGTTTGCACTAGCATAGGATACCCTTGTATAAAGTTAAATATATTCGAATATAGTTGATACCTATAGATATTTCAGAAATATTTTGAATAATGTACCATCATCATTCAATATTCGAATCGAATGATTTTAATTATTATGATTATAATAAAAAGTGTGAAGTAAAAAAACCTAATAATAATGAGCAATAATATTCTCATCAAGGATTTTGAATAAAATAGTCATACTATGGCTAATATATTTCATTTTCTTACAGATTTTTTGTTACTTGTTTAACATAATTTATGTTTAGAGACGCGTACTTATTCGTTCAAAGTTAACTGGTTTCTTTGCAGTGTCTCAATACTTTTCTCAAGATTGTCTTTGTTTTGGGTTTTAAGTGCACATGCCTTGTTCGCTTCGTATTCTAACGTGTTTTGCAATGTGTTGAAACAGTCTTTAATAAAATCATTTTTCATTTGCGCCTCCATTTCTCTATTCTTTTGCGTTTGAACTTGAATTTGCATTTCCCTCTCAGTTTTGTGTTTTTTCATTGCTTCAATATTTTTCTCCATGTTGGTTTTTGCTTGTGCTAAAGTCTGCTTCATATTTTCTAAATCAGCTTCATAGTCTTTTTTAATCGAAGCCTCGTATTGTTGCATTATTTGTATATTTTGTTTAAATTTACATTTCTCAAAAGCTTGTGATTTTTGGATGGCCTCAATATTCATCTTCATATTGTGCCTTGCTTCGGCTTCGTATGTTTGCGTTTTCTTTATATAATTATCATACTTACTTCTATTCATATTCAAAACATTTTGCAATGCTTCCATGTCTTTAACAAAGTAATTTTTATTTTGTGCTGTCCATTCGTTAATATTTTGTATTTCAGCTTGAATTTGATTTTCTTTCTCAGCCTTTTGTTGTTGCATTTCCTGAATATTATGTTCCATATAAGTTTTTGTTAGGACTTTAGTCTTTTCGAGTGTGTCTAATTCTGCTTCAAGTTCTTTTTTCTTCGCAGCTTCATATTGTTGCATTGTCTCAATATTCATTTTAATTTCATTCTCTGTCATAGCTTTGCGTTTTGCCAATACTTGAATACTAATTTCAGTATTTCTTTCAATCTCAGTTTCACTTTCTTTCATATTAATCATTTCACGTGTAAATTTTATTCTTTCTTCAGTTTCGTGCTGTTTAATTTCTTGAACTCTCATATTATAGTATTCTACAGCGGAAGTTAAGGTTTTGTTCATTTCCTCAATACTTTTCTCAGTTTGTACTCTCACCTCTTCTTCGTGTTCTTTCATTTTTTTCATGGCTTTGTTAATTTTTTCTCTTTCCATAGCTTCGTGTTGTTTGTATTCTTGAATTTTTAAATTTGTTTTCTCTTTAGAGTAAGCTAAGGTTTTTTCCATTTCGTTTATATTTATTTCCATGTAGATTCTCGCCCGAGCATCTTTCTTTGCCAGTTTTAAATTTTTTCTGTCTTTGGCAGTTTTCATTTCACCATTTAAATCTTTGACTGTCGTCATGGGATCATAACTATTTGAAATAAATAAATAATTTTGCTTTTTTGCCTCCGCTAACTTTTTTTCAAATTTCTTTCCCCATAGCTTTGTTTGGGGAGTATGTACTCTTCTCTTGTCTGTATTACTGTCCTGAAAACAATAAAAAAACGTTATTATTTATTGCAGTCCAATCAACGAAAATATTCTAAATTCAAATGTGCTTATATTATACGGTAAATGGCACATGCACAAAGCCGAGCTTAGTAACTTAATGCTGAGGTTTCTCTCGCCAAAACTTTTAGCCTTTTCTCAACTATATTGGGGTCAGGGTGTCTACTCCCTAACTCCGTCAACGAAGTTACGGGTCCATCCGGAAGTACTCCGGAACTTCATATTGAAACATACTCCGTGATGATATTTTTTTTCGGATGGGTAAAAACACATCGGGAGTAGGTACAACAGTCAAATTGTGATGTCATTCATTAGTATTTCAGGCCCCGAACCAATCACGCGTCCATGTGTTATACGGAGTAGGAAACGGCCGTAACGAAGGCCAAAACTACGGATTTCGTGCTTGCGGGTGCAGCTGAATCTCATTATTTATATGAAGCCACTGCCTATCTGGCCTCCATTCTCCAGATTGCAGTAAAGACTGGGTAGCACGGTACCCCTTGGCAAGACTAGGGTCAGATTTTAGAGCTCCCAAGTACCCGTAACGACTGTCTTCAAAGGTGACCTAAGGTTTCCTAGGCATGACTTGGTAAGAATAAAATAGTCATCATCAGCTTTTGAATGTGCCCACTTCTGGGCCACAGTCCTCTAATATGTGAGAGGGAATAGGCCGTAAACCGCCACGCGGGCCCAGTGCGGGTTGATGGATAATGAAATTGTAATCAAAGATAATATTAATGCCTTACTTTTTCCGGCAGTTTTATTTCTTCATGGGGAAGTTCTTGCAGAGACCTTTCTGTGGTATCAAAATATGCGTGGCCAACGTCGTGTTCAAGAGTGAAATCAGGTTTGGCCGTGACGTCGCTCATCTGAAAATTACGTAAAAATAGTCAAAATGGGTGTATTAAAGATGCAGCTCTGCGTGATAGTATGTTAATGTATGTATTTAGTTAAAATTTTTGGTTATGTGAAAGTCAAAATACCTTTTAATGCTGTATTTTTTTCAGTCTGGAATTTGCACCGAAATTTGTTCTCGGTTGATGGCAATATGCTCCCAATAGAGGTGTACATATATCTCTTATGTAACTGGAAAATTGGGGGTGATGTACTCGTCTGACTAACCCTCCGAGAAATACAGGGTATGTTAAGGAATAAATATCAGCCACTAGCGAGAAGGGAAGACTTACCATAGGGGACGCAAACTTGTGTCCGTCCGAGCTACCACGTCTTGAGGAAGTTATGCTGAATGACGAACAGTTGCTCGATGACGATAGTTTGCTCGATGACGAACTGTTTCTCGTAGACGAACTTCTGCTCGATGACGAACTTATGCTGGATGACGAACTTAATCTGGTTGAGGTTCTTCTTTTGCTATTATTCTCTCGAGTACGCTTGCGACTTCGCGACATCTTCGGGTTTTCTATATTGATTGTTTTTTGTTCTTCCTGAAACAAAAAATCAGCATCATCATCATAATTTCAGCTGAAAGACGTCCACTGCTGGACATAGAGCTCCCTCAGGTGACGCCACACTGACCGATCCCGTGCGTCTCGCATCCTGCGGATTCTCGCAAACTTAACAAGGTCATCGGTCCACCTAGTGGGGGGCCTTCCAAAGCATCGTCTCCCGGTTCACGGTCACCATTCTAGAACTTTTCGGTACTTTCGACCATCCGTTCTGCAAGTAATGTGCGCCGCCCACTGCCACTTAAGTTTCGCAATTCTTCGGGCTATGTCGGTAATTTTGAATCCACAATTGATGAGCAGAATATCTTCTGTACCTACTAATTAACTTTATCACCATTTCAGCCTAAAGACGTCCACTGCTGGACATAGGCCTCCCCCAGGCGTCGCCACATTGACCGATCCCGTGTATCTTTATAAAATAGATTAATAATAATTATAAAACAATAATGCCTAGCTGAGAAGAGGCAAAATTGTTGTAAAGTTTGTTTATTTATCAAGGTACATGTTTGTTAATGGCAATCTCTGGAAAGTAGATCGGATTGCGAAAATTCTTTTACAGATTTTTTATTTATGTAGAAATGCTTGGCTTTTGCGGAATAGGCCACATGAGCGAAACCGCGGGAAATTACTCATAAAATATCATATAAATTGCGAAAGTTTGGATGGATGGATGTATGGATGTTTATATGTTATTAAATCACGCCAAAACGGCTGAAAGAATCTGAATGAAACAGGCACAGAGGAATAGCACATAGGTTACTTTCTATCCCGGTTATAGGTTAACGAGGACGAAGCCGCTGGTAGAAGCTAGTTTACAATATTAGTAGGATACTTACAAGTAAGCATGTGGGCTTTGATAACATCGCTAAGTTTTGTAACGGCAGTATTGATTCCATGTTGAAGGGTTGTGCGGTAAACCTTTACTCTTTACCGTAGCCGGATAACAATTAGTGTTGTACCTTTTTGGGTACTTTACTCTTTTTTGTCTATAGCAGGCCCTTTGACCACTGTCTAGTACATTTCCATATTTCTGGTGTTTATGATACAGTTACAAAACGAAAATGTGTAATTTTATTGGTATTTATTATATTTTCCAACTGCTTCCTCAGGTGTAATCGGGACTTGGCGGTAGAAACTGAAATATATAAAAATATTGGGTTAAAGCATTTCAAATAACCTGAAGAAAACCTCTGTTTTGTGTACAAATTGACATAGATAGCGTTTTCGTTTACACTATCACATGGGCACGTTAAAAAACCCGTACTTCGGCAACTGATCTCCGTAAAACGGTTACTGAAAAAACACGATGTCGATAAAAATAATGTCATACTGTGAAATATCTTGGTATGACAGCCGGGATCAACGGCATAAAGTGTTTTAAGAGGCGCGTAGAAAATATGATAATAATGGTCAGCCATCCACAAACTAAGCGTTTATAGCCTTATCGATTGACCCTGAGGTCATAACGTGAATCTTAAGTAAGTTTCTATCTTTTTCTTTGACATATTTATAGGATACATGAGCACTTTGTGATAGCGCAAACAAGGTGGGTTTTTTTTTTAATATCTGTCAAAATTACAATAGAAGCTTCCCTATAACGCCAACCCATCACCACTTCTTCATCTTTCAGCTTGGCTTTCGTTGACGCAACAAACTGAACTTCTCAATAGATTTTGATGCGAAATTCATCATCATTTTAAGAATATACCCGAAAGATTTATCTTGCTATTTGGATGGATGGCTTTTTGTTGCCTACTCAATCACGCCAGAACGGTTAAAAAGATCTAGATGATATGTGGCACACAGATTGATTCATCATCTTCCTGCCCTTGTCCCATATTATTTGGGGTCGGAGCAACACATTTTCGTCTTCCACACCTTCCTGTCAAACGTCACGTTATCTCTGACTTCCTTTTCATTCATATCACTCCTCACACAGTCCGTCCATCTTTTCTTTGGCCTTTTTCTCTGTCTCTCTCGTTCTCTCTCCAACAATCCACATTTATATTCATAACACTTTTAGTACAGAGATAGATTATAGTCTGGAATAGCTCATAGGCTGCTTTATTTTTTCCACACGAACGAATTCGTGGAGCTAGTTAATAGTAAATTGATAAACTTACATTAAATAAAAACGAAATTCCGATGTATTTGTGAAGCGGTGTGGCTAGCGGAAATTGTTACAACAACACACACTGGTTGTGGCGCACTAGTAAACTTTAGCTCACAATAACTCGAGATTTTAATAAAAACTGGCGCCTGTTCGCGGCACTTGCCGAAAACGTACTGGGCTACTGGCGTTAGTCACACATCCCACACACACAACAACTTACTAGCATAACACCAACACACACACACACAATTATCTGTTTTTCGGCAGTCTGCACTCAACGATAATATATTACAGTAGGCATATAATATAGTGTAATTTGTTTTGAATAGGTATGTTATGTATCCATGCGTCATGTTCGTGAACTGTCTTCAGTTTAGACTATTAAACGCGGTTTATTTTAAACAAACAAATAGCACTACAGAAAATTTTAGCAACGAAGAAACAGGTATGCAGCCAACTGAGCTACAGAGCACTGGTGGCCCAGTGCTGACGGCCGCGACTTACTAGTTGTAGGTCGTGGGTTTGAACCCAAGAAGATGCTTTACTTTGTGTTAATTATTTCATCACCACTGCTCTCAAACGGTGAAGGAAAACATCGTGAGGAAATCGGCATGTCCTAGAACCAAAAAATTCGAAGATTTGTGATATCCACCAATCCGTACCAGGCCCGCAAGTCGGATAACGGTCCATTCCCTCTTACAGAGAGGAGGCCTGAGTCCCAGCAGTGGGAACATTATAAAGCTGATGATAATGATGCAACCAACGACATTTTCCACAAAATATAAACGACGTGCGCTTTCAATTGAATACATAATTATATAAAAACCGGCCAAGTGCGTGTCGGACTGCGCTCATTTAGGGTTTCATACCAAAGAAAAATCTGATTTATCAATATTATAGTCAATAGTACGGAAGTCAAAAAAAATCAAACGCACGCTCCTGGCGGCAAATCAAGAACAACTACGCATTGGTGCGCTTTTTATAACCTCTTGCGTGGTGGGGACAGCGGAAATTCCGCTGTCCCCACCGTTCCACATTCCGCTGCGGAATATGGCAGATGAATACTGACCGCCTTAGAGCTAAGACGTCTCAAAATCACCGTCGATCCGTAATATTAGTAAGCAAAATTGTAATTGCGAGTTCTGATTATTTGAATAAACTCAGTGGGTCGAATAATTTGTGTGATTTCGTTTTCACGATTGTACCCACCGACCTGCCCAAACACGATGTCTTAACCTAAGGGAATAATACATTCTGACTGCCCGATGGTTTGCATCTATCGGACACCCTTGATGGGACATATAAATATATACCACTAGCTGACTCTCGCGGCTTTGCTCCCTTCAACTGGCTATCTATCTACCTACCCTACCCACCCTACAAACAAACAAACTCTTCAGCTTTAAAATAGATGTTGAAAAACTCCTTCGCAAATGAACAAATTTGATTACCATAAAGAAGGTTACAGTGAGTCAATCTTAAAATATAGACATAATGCTGTCGTGGACTGTTTTTTTGAATTTTTAAAGAGGAAAATCATACATGATATTTCCATCACACATGATATTTGCGTAACTTAAACCGTTTACGCAGCGCACGCAACGGAAGCTCTCAAAAGGGAATAATGTTGCCCGTTTTTGCAACATTTTTCATTTATGCTCCGGCCGTAGCGTGATGTTATATAACCTTCCTCGATAAATGGACTATCCAGCACAAAAAGAATTTTTCAATTCCAACCAATAGTTCTCGAGATTAGCGTGTTCAAACAAACAAACAAAATCTTCAGCTTTATAATATAAGTATAAATATATTTATATATATGATGATTTATAGATATTTGTTAGTAAGATATACGTAGTAATAAACATTATTACCAAATTCCAAGTGCCTAGGTCAACGGAAACAAAAAAAATTTGGGAGCAAAATTATGTGACAGACGACAGACAGATGGATACGTGAGAGACAGCAATAGGGCTCCGTTTGAACTCTTTGGTTACGGAACCCTCAAAATAATACTAAATCCTATAGGTAAAAATAAACAGGAAAATAGAAAGAAAGAAATAGAGGAAGTTTTATAAAAATAAATTAAATGATTAGTTATATCAAAATAACAGCTTTGTAATAAAATCATACTTACTATCATATGATTTTAGTACAAAGCTGTTATTTAGTTTAGTAGCAAACGGTACTTACAAAAAAAAACCATCCGACGCGTGGCGTTTGAAGGTTGGTAGTGTGACAGCCTCAGCAAGCACGTTAAGTCATTAGTCCTGCGACTGATCACTCTCAGGTCGGGTCGGATTGTCGCCCCATCGGACTATCGATGGAAGACGGAGTCCACCCGTATTTGAGTACACACTAGTGCACTATTATATCTCCCGCGCTGAAGGCTTGTCTTCGTTGAACTGGCCACCATGGTCGAAATTGGTTAGAAGGACTATATATTAGTATACCAAAAAAAAAAAACAACTTTTAGTATTTTTGTCGTCTGTTAGGCAGGTTGCATTTCCGTCTGTTTTTTCATGCTTATCTTTGAAACGGCTGGACCGATTTTGTCGATTTTTTATAGGATACTTTCTCCATTGGTACCCGCGGCGACCACTACAGAGGCACTGGTGAAACCACTTGTTCGGATCACTGCGAAACAAGTTGCCAAAGGATTAGACATATGAAGCAAGGAAAATGTCCGGGCCATGACTCGCTCAGTATAGATCACTTGCCGTATGCGGGTGTTCACCTGCCGAGGGCGCTCGCTATATTATTTATATTCTGCATAAGGCATTCATACCTCCCTGAGGCAATGATGGTAACACTATAGTTGTCCCTATATCGAAGAGCAAGACAGGAGACGCCTCTAAATTAAGTAACTACACGCCTATATCACTCGCAACAGTCATTTATAAAGGGTTGGACGGTGTTATTGATATTCAATAAAGACAACACCTACAGCTACATGATGCACAGTTTGGCTTTCACCCTGGTTTGTCAACAGAAATGGCTACACTAAATTTCAAGCATACCGTCCGATACTACACTGATAGAAGCACACCTGTCTATGCCTGCTTCTTAGATTTATCTAAGGCATTTGAACTTGTTGCATACGACAGGTTGTGGCAAAAGTTGTCGGATGATACGGATCTACTTACTGAGTACATAAGTCTCCTAAAGTATTGGTATGGGAACCAGAGCAACCACTATCGGTTTAGTACAGGTTGGAATGTGGTGTAAGGCAAGACGGGCTAACCTCGCTAACTCCCTTCAACTTGTACATTGACCGTCTGATCCGCGAACTTAGTAACGCCGGTGTGGGCTGTTCGATTGATGGTATTCTTGTCAACAACATCATATACGCAGACGATATGGTGCTGCTGAGTCCATCGTTCAGTGCCTTCGAAAACTGGTTTCGATCTGCAAACGGTATGTGACCCACGAGCACCATTATTATATAACACCATTCAAAGCGAGCTCATGCAGGTGTTTAAGGTGGGATATAAAACTTATGACACTGTCCCACAAGTCATGCTGAATGGCAGTGTCCTTAAAAGGGTCTCGCAATTCAAATATCTAAACCACTGGGTCACCGAGACACTTGATGATATTGATATAAATAGGGAGCGCAGAGGGGTGACCATAAGCTCTTAGAGTAAGGTTATTTTGAGTGTGCGTAAGGGACAGATGTATATGACTTGTATACATCTGTCACTTACGCGATCTCAAAATAACCTTGCTCTTAGAGCTAATGGTCACACCCCTGGGCTTTATCTGTTAGAGCTAATATAATGACTCATGGGCTCGCGGGCTATACTGCGGAAGTAAAAGCTACGTTATTTAAGGCCATTTTGCCAATCGTTTTACACGTGCAGCCTATGGGTCAAGCATACGAAAAAGTCGTACAACACCCTGCGCGTTCTCTACAATAATGCCTTCAGGGCGCTGATGAAGCTGCTGCAGCGTATGTTTGTGGACGAAATAAAGATTCCTTTGCGGCTATTATTCGCAAGAGAGTTGTATCCCTGATGCGATGCATACGAGGTAGTTCCAACAGCTACCTGCAGCTGTTCGCAATCTAGACTAAGATAGTGAAGTGATAGTGTATTTAATATTTTTGTTATTGTTAAATTGTAGTTTATAATGGGTATAATTTAGACGGTCACCAAAAATATTTTTAAGACTCTAAGCTTAGGCACCAAAAAAAATAAACAACTCCAAAAAAAATCAATTGACTTTATTAAAAGGGCCCTAAAGTATATAATATTATGATCCAAAATAAATAAAATAACATCAGAAAAATCGCAAACCTCGCACAAATATTATTTTTGGTTCCTAAAATGGATCAACGGTCACCAAAATGTTTTTAACGAATTAGTCCAAGAGCGAGCGAAGCGAGCTCGGGAGCTTAGGGCACCCCGACACGGACAGGTTAGGTTCGAACGAGATGACGGGAGCTGAAGTGAGCGAGCAAAGCGAGCGAACTCGGCTCCCGTCATCTCGTTCGTGTTAGGTTACTTTAGACCCTGCGGACGGAATTAGAAGTCATGGTATTACATAATTGGTAACATCTAAGTAGTGACAATATATAATATTTGGTCTAAAGTGTATTTTAAAGGCGTCCATATATTTTTTTGGCAGTCAATAATACGAAAAAATGGATTTATTTCATAATATTTTAGGAAACGTTATTTGGTGACCATTTATCCATTTTGGTAACCGTTTAGAATTTTTTTGGTAGTAAAATAGGTACTTTTTTGGGCGGTGTTTAAACACAAGCCGTTTATAATTTGTTTATTGATGACTTTTTAACAGACTTTCCAAAAAGGAGGAGGTTTCTCAATTCGATCGTATTTATATATATTTTATGTGTTGTGTTTATGTTCGCGGATAACTTCGTCGTTTATGAATCGATTTTGATCATTCTTTTTTTCTATTTTTTTGAATAAGAGAAAGAGAGATAAAAGATAAAAAAATACACAAAATATTAAATAAGAATTCCGTGAGACACCAAAAAGATATACCTATGACCCCTTTTTCTGCAGTTAGACTCCCGTTTTGTCCGTTGTGCGTGCAGGCCTTCACTCGTGAAAAAAAAGAGAAAAAAAAAGGCATTCTCTCATGATAGGGAATGGGCCGTAATCCACCACGCGGGCCCAGTGCGGGTTGGTTGGATGTCTATGTAGATCTTCGATTTTTTGGGGTTTCTTCAAGAGTTTTTGCTTCACAGTTTTGAGCGCTTTGGTGATGAAATAATAAGCACAAAGTAATGTGACTGCCTGGGTTTGAACCCACGACCTACAACTTGTATCAGTGGCGACCGTTACCACTGGGCCACCACTGCTCTCCACACTCAGGGGACATACATTAAATAAAATAAATAATAATAGCGCATAATTATTGCGAAGTACTTCAAATAGATCCCATCGTAACTTCGACAATCTGTTAGTGCGATTATCAACTAGGAAATGAGAATCACGTGTTTGACCTATTTCGTGGAACATCACTAAGTACATTTTGGATATGTACTTGAATTATGTCTGTATAACATTGGGACCTATCATTTCTTATCCGGTTACGACTGACGTATCATAGATATTGATCCTTAAAGTGCTGCTTCATCTTAGTTAATCTTTTATCTTAACACCCGCGAAGTGGTGTGTTAGGAAATACCCAACTGGTGTAGATTACTCTGCATAAATACCAGCTCGGTGTTACTCTGTCTAGTAATGTCACAAGGCTCGGATATGTGGTGGGCGGTAGTGCTGTTGTCAGTATGTGGTGTAGTGCGAGGGCTATCCAGAATAGACCCTCTCGTGTCCACCAAGAGCGGCCTGATTAGAGGACTGCAGTTTGGAGATGGGCACGCCAAGTTTTTGGGTGTGCCTTATGCAGTGGTGGCTGACGATAATCCCTTTGGGGTAAGCTGGCTTTTGGTTTTCTGTATCTTTTTTATCTTGTTTTCTACTAAGGTACATTATTGCAATTTTCATGAGGATCTCTATTTTTAATGAAAATAAGTTATAGCCTATGTTACTCGGGAATAATGTAGCTTTCCATAGATTAAAGAATTTATAAAATCGGTCCAGTAGTTTCGGAGCCTATTCGGTACAAACAAGCAAAAAAATATTTCTTCTTTATAATATTGGTAAAGATTTAAATAACTTTCTAATTCAAACAACCTTTATTTCTGATACATTACAAAATCATTAAATATAACAGATTTTACATTTTGCTTGCATTTAATAAATGTCAATTCAAATTTCTGAATTAATGATTTATTGTAAGTTTACGAATCAATTGCAATCATAAAAAAAATGTAATAATATTCATTTAAAATTAATTTATTAATCAAATTTATAAATTAATCATGCATTGTACACAAATCAATTGTTATACTTTAAATTCTAAATTATAATTACATTCTTCATAATTTTGTTAGAGCTACTATTTGTTTCTCATTGTGGCATCAAACATTTGCATCATCATCAACGTTTGTATCAGATTGCCCTTTGGCAAAGGCTTCCCTTATACTTTGTCATACTTTTCTGTTTGTTGTTGTTCTTCTCCATAATGGTCCGACTATTTTTCTAATGTCTTCTGCCCACATTTTCCTATGTCACCCCTTTTTCCTTCACGGGGGGTGATATTCTTGGATCCTGCCTACCCTGCCTACCCTGCCATCGCAAATGAACAAATTTAATAACCATAAAAAAGATTAAAGTGAGTCAATTTTAAAAGATAGACTCATGCTGTCGCGGACTTTTTTTTAGAACTTTTAAAGAGAAACAATTCCATCATACATGATATTTGCGGAACTTAAACCGTTAACGCAGCGCACGCAATGGAAGCTCTCAAAAAGGAATAATTTTGCCCGTTTTTGCAACATTTTTCATCTATGCTCCGCTCCTATTGGTCGTAGCGTGACGTTATAATTATAGCCTATAACCTTGATCAATAAATGGACTATCCAAAACAAACAGAATTTTCAATTTTTACCTTCAGTTCCTGAGATTAGCTAATTCTTTGCTATTTCGATTCAATATGACTTGAGAGAACATCTTGTACATCAGGTTTGATCCCAAACTAATCGGTTTTTAATTGTTGATTTCATCTATGTCGCCCTTTTTATGTAATAGTTGTTGTTGTTTTTATGTTTAGTGTGTATGTGTGTTGTGTGGGTGTGTTTGGGTTTTGTGTAATATAATAGTGGATGTTGTCCACTGTTTAGATATAATTTCATTGCAGAAAATTTCATTGAATGGGATTGTAGTGGCTCTAAGTATAGTTTCTAGGGTTCCCTATCCATTTGCATAAAATTTTAAGACCTAATATATCTTAGCATAATTTTGTTTGGCATAATTATATTTTCGCATAATATAATTACGCATAACAGCTTACGCATATTTTTTTTAAGCATAATTTCTCTAACCATAATAATGATTAAGCAGAATATTCTAAAGCATAAATTTATTAAGCATAAAGTTCTAAAGCATATTTTTTTTAACCATAATATCCTAAAGCATAAATTTATTTACACATACAGCATGCAAGCAAGCATACAGCATGCAAGCAAGCATGCAAGCAAGCATGCAAGCAAGCATGCAAGCAAGCATGCAGCAAACAAGCAAGCGTGCAGCATGCAAGCAAGCATGCAGCATTCAAGCGAGCAGGCAACATGCAGCAGGCAGGGTTTCTGTCTCGGCCCCGGCGCTGCGGGCTTCCGGCGGCCCCACGCGTGCTAATCGTCGCAGACGGCTTTCGCTCACCACCGCGGCTGAGGCTGGCCGGCGAAGCCGGCCAACAAGCCGAAGCTGCGGCCTCGCTCGCAGCCGCCTGCTCCTCAGCCCGTGGGCCGCCTCGCCCCTACGCGCCTACGCGATTTTAAATTACACTCTAGGGGTAGGACAAACAAGACTACGTAGAGTCGGTTTTGCAGCAATTCGATTCTGTCACTAACTTTTGTTGCACATCGTATTAAATTTTTAACCGACAATATTATTTAATTGTTACAGAAACTATAGCAAATTGGTTTGATCAGAATTATGTATGGGGCACTACAAGTTCACCACCACCATTTCCACCCAAAGTCTGGAGTACGTATTTACTAGAAAAGGAAAATAGACCTAGGACACAAAATCATGCAGAGGCATGGCACAATAGAATTGCACATTTTGTGGGAAAACACCATCCTGGATTTTATTTTTTGGCAAAAAAGATCGTTCAAGAAATAAAACATCAAACCATTGAAATAGATAAACTGGATGTCGGAACATTACTTATACCAAAAAAAAAGAAAAAAAACACGGACAAAACCAAAAGAATTGAAAAAATTATTAGTAAAAAAGATGAGTATACTTCTTAACTAACATATTTACAAGCAATTGCTAAAAATATACACCTAAAATAAATAATTATACATAATTAAGGACCACTGTTTCAATCAGTTAACTTCTATCTGAGGAATAACCGCCATATTTATTTCTCATAATAGAAGTTAACTGATTGACATATTTTTTATACAAAAACTGTCAAAACATCTAATATATTCTTCAGATAAAAGTTATCTCGCGATGAAAAATCGTTTAAGTTACATAATGTTATGTATAATAAATCATTTGCATGAAAATTGTTTTTGTTATTTATATTTTTTGTATGCCTAAATATTATTATGCTATCATTAGGCCTACTAACGTTATGCTAATAGTCATTAGGCCTACTAACGTTATGCGAATGAAATTTATGCCAAAACAAATTAGTCTTTAAGATGATTATGCCAACATAAAATGTATGCCTAAAAAAATTATGCCGAAGTATTATTATGCCAAAACAAATTGTGCCAAAATCGTTATGCCGAAGTATATTAGGACAAAGAACATTATGCGAAAAGAAGGGATCCCAGTTTCTAGACATCTCTTGAGAGCTAAGACGAGCCAAGCGAAGCGCAAGGATATTACCCACCTTTTCTCGAAACGCTTCGTCGTTTTTGAACCCTCATAACTTGGGTTTAGATTATACCAGATAAACAAAATTCTCGGAATATGATGTCAATGATGGACCTAATAAACATATTATTATAAAGTTTCAATTGCATAGCTCATATACTTCAGATTTTATTAATATCTAAAAAACCCCGATTTCGTCACTGACTCACAGATGTTCGTCAAAACTCTTAGGGTACTTTCTGAAGTCCTAAAAAGCTAAAATTTGGTATTTAAGCTAGTATTAGTACACAAAAAACAAAAACAATCTAAAACTTGGACTTTTTACCCCCCAACCCCTTAAACTAGGGGATGCAAGTTTGTATGAGACTTACAAATTTTGATGCTAGAGGCCTGAAAATTGATATAGGGTTTGTTATAAATAAGAAAATATTTATTTCAGGTCACAAGCAACTTACAAAAAGAAGTGGAAGCCCACCAAAAACATTTTCATGTAAAACGTCGCCAGGACGAGATCATATGGCTCGCACTGTCAAATACCTAGTTATCAGATCTCATGTAGAGCCAAGCTTCTAACTCTACACGCCGTATAAGCCTAGTTCACAAACTCTACACCTCAGTCAAAATATGTTGCTTGGCCGTTTCACTACCGCCACACAAAATTTATTCACTGTTCATTACTTTTCTGTTATACAAATAGTTCCTGTAGTAACGGAACATGATGACGAGGAATTGCGCATACGAAAAACGTGAAATCTATAAGTAGCGACTTCTAGTAACGGGGCAAGTGACCGTAGCGAAACGGCCAAGCTACATAATTTGACAAAGGTGCAGAGTTCGTGAAGTGTGCAGAGTTTGTGAAGTTAGGACTTGTAGAGTTAGGGCGTGCAGAATACGAAGCTTTGCTCTACATGAGATCTGATAACTTTTTGTCAGTTCGAGGCACATGGTCTCGTTTTGGCAACATTTTACATGAAAATGTGTTTGGTGGGATTTCGTCTGTTATTTTATCATTTCCGGGAATAACTTTAATTAATTTCAATTGAATAAATATTTTCTGTCAAAGAGATTATAATCCTTATTTTGTAATTTACAGCCATCTATACCCCATCATGGCTTTGACGACATCTTCGAAGCATACGAATCAAACGAGTGCCCCCAAATGAAAAGAGGAGTTGCCACCGGCACCATCGACTGCCTCTCCTTGGATATCTACGTACCAAGCGGCGCCGACTCGCGACACCGCTTGCCAGTCATGGTATGGATACACGGCGGAGCGTTTATTGAAGGCAGTTCCCAAGGAGAAACCACCGAACCAATCAAGCTGCTCAAAAATGACGTCATTGTAGTTGGCATAAACTACCGACTTGGTATTTACGGCTTTATGTGTTTGGACACTCCTGAAGTGCCAGGTAACCAAGGACTTAAAGACCAAACATTAGCTCTTAGGTGGATACAAGAAAATATTGCAGCTTTCGGAGGAGATGTTGACAAAATAACTATAGCTGGTGAAAGCGCTGGTGGCATGTCTGTGAACCTACATTTATTTTCTTTAAATGAAAAGTTATTTAACCAAGTAATCATAGAAAGCGGACCAGCTTTAAGTTACTGGATGATGGTGGAATCTAACAATACAATACCTATAACGCTTGCTGAAGAATTGGGTTTTAAAACTTCAGATATAAATGAAGCTCTGGGTTTTCTTTCTACTGTTGATACACATTTATTAATTCATATAGCTGATGACTTGAAAGTTAGTAGTGCATCAGGTAATGATCAACCTCTTACCAAACCTTGCGTTGAGAAAGTATTTGATGGGGTTGAAAATTTTATGACGGAACACCCCATGAATGTTAAACCTATTAAAGCCAGTAAGACACCGATTATCATCGGTCACAACATTAGAGAATTTGCTTTTCAGTACGCTTATCAAGATGAGAAGTTTTTCGAAACATACGATTTTAAAACATTGTTTGAATTGGGATTCGATATGGATAATGATTTGGAAGACGCTTTGAATGTAGTAAGACACTTTTACTTTGGTGATGCAAAAATCAGTAAAAATATGTCAGAAAATCTTGTAGAATTTGGAACTGATATAATATTTGCCCACCCGACTCAGAGAATGGCCGAAAAGCTTTTGGATAGCGGAGCGGATGTTTACCGCTTTGTATACTCGTACCTTGGAGCAACTCACGGAGATGAGTTGGCTTACTTATTTGATTCAATCACTTGGGCAGATATATCAGAGGAAAAGCAGCTCGAGATTGATCAGTCAATAGTAAAAAGTCGGTTAACCAAGCTTTGGACAAACTTCGTTAAGTACGGGTAAGTAGTGAGATCACAGAAATCTGTCAGAAATTGTTTGACTCTCTGTCTAAATAATAATATGTCATTTAGACAGGGTATCATTCTGCTAGCGATGGCGATTGTGGAAATGAAAAAACAGCCAGAAACGACTAATGAAAAGTATAGTTTGTTATAAATAATGCTTTTTCATATGTAGCAAGTTTTGGCCTGAATTAAAAACTGAAAAATGTGAAAGTACTTCATTTATATCAATACTTCATTAGCAGATTAAAAAAATGTTTATGTTTCTAATCAGAAACCCGACTCCGCAGCCAACAGAGCTACTGCCATTCACATGGGCCCCAATAACGAAGTCTACCCAGACATACTTAGATATGGACTTGGACTTCACGCCAAGCAGCAGACCCAACCATGACAGGATGGCATTCTGGGACTTGTTCTACAAACTTTATGGAAACTATCAAAAATGGTATAAATAATAAATATATAAATAATTAATTATATTGAAATGATATAAAATCATTGTACCTTATTAAAGAACTTATAACAGCTGTATTATATTTCTATTCAAAGTTTCGCCCACTTTCGGCAGTCAACTTCTGTGAGTGTACGGTGCCACACATTGACACGCTTGGCTTGTAAGAAGGTTTTCACAATGCCGTCTCGGTGTTCTACAAACTAATACCTATTTTTAATTTTGTCCGAAAATGCAATCTCTTCGACGCCGACGGTGCCAGATTGACATCTATTGATATTGATTAATTGGTACATCGAAGTACTGAAGACGGTTCCCTATCCATTTGCATAAAATTTTAAGACCTAATATATCTAAGCATAATTTTGTTTGGCATAATTACATTTTCGCATAATATAATTACGCATAACAGCTTACGCATAATTTTTTTAAGCATAATTTCTCTAACCATAATAATGATTAAGCATAATATTCTAAAGCATAAATTTATTAAGCATAAAGTTCTAAAGCATAACTTTTTTAAGCATAATATCCTAAAGCATAAATTTATTTACACATATAGCATGCAAGCAAGCATGCAAGCAAGCATGCAAGCAAGCATGCAAGCAAGCATGCAAGCAAGCATGCATCAAACAAGCAAGCAACATGCAGCAGGCAACATGCAGCAGGCAGGGTTTCTGTCTCGGCTCCGGCGCTGCGGGCCTCCTGCCGCCTCGCCCCTACGCGCCTACGCGATTTTAAATTACACTCTAGGGGTAGGACAAACAAGACTACGTAGAGTCGGTTTTGCAGCAATTCGGTTCTGTCACTAACCTTTGTTGCACATCATATTAAATTTTTACCCAGCAATATTATTTAATTGTTACAGAAACTATAGCAAATTGGTTTGATCAGAATTATGTATGGGGCACTAAAGTTCACCACCACCATTTCCACCCAAAGTCTGGAGTACGTATCTACTAGAAAAGGAAAATAGACCTAGGACACAAAATCATGCAGAGACATGGCACAATAGATTTGCACATTTTGTGGGAAAACACCATCCTGGATTTTATTTTTTGGCAAAAAAGGTCGTTCAAGAAATAAAACATCAAACCATTGAAATAGATAAACTGGATGTCGGAACATCACTTATACCAAAAAAAAAAAAAAATACACGTACAAAACCAAAAGAATTGAAAAAATTATTAGTAAAAAAGATGAGTATACTTCTAAACTAGCATATTTACAAGCAATTGCTAAAAATATACACCTGAAATAAATAATTATACATAATTAAGGACCACTGTTTCAATCAGTTCAGAACTTCTATCTGAGGAATAACCGCCATATTTATTTCGCATAATAGAAGTTAACTGATTGACATATTTTTTTATACAAAAACTGTCAAAACATCTAATATATTCTTCAGATAAAAGTTATAAATATCATAACATTATGTAACTGAAATAAAAATCGTTTAAGTTACATAATGTTATGTACAATAAATCATTTGCATGAAAATTGTATTTGTTATTTATATTAATTGTATGCCTAAATATTATTATGCTAATAGTCATTAGGCCTACTAACGTTATGCTAATAGTCATTAGGCCTACTAACGTTATGCGAATCAAATTTATGCCAAAACAAATTAGTCTTTAAGATGATTATGCCAACATAAAATGTATGCCTAAAAAAATTATGCCGAAGTATTATTATGCGAAAACAAATTGTGCCAATATCGTTATGCCGAAGTATATTAGGACAAAGAACATTATGCGAAAAGAAGGGATCCCACTGAAGACGTGTCTGTCTGGAAACGGCAACATGTCAGTCCGAATACAAGAACAAACCTCGGAACCCATCTGTCTGCAATGAGGTGTAAGGCTAGGAGATGTCATCTCTCCGAATTTACTGCTGCTATGAAGAATGTCTTTAAAGTACTGGGGAGGACTAGACTAGATGAACATACTAAAAGTCACTGTGCAGTGAATTATTTGACTTATTTATGTTGTTGATGTTTTGGCTTTTGAAGTTGAGTAGCCTCTTAGATGGGGCTAAGGGCGTCCACAGAGATTCTCCATCGCAAAGATCTTGAGCTCCACGCTTCACCTCGCCCCACGTCAAACCGATGCTTGTGCAGCGGCCCGCGTCATCGCACGTGCAAACACAAACATATGGCAAAATAAGATGTATTTTAAAATGGAGGCGCGGGGCGGGAGCGGGCCGTAAAGAGTGGTGGTGGCCGCCACTGCGCCCGCGGCGGAACCTCTAGCGTGTAGCGTTTAACGCGGCGGAAAACGCGGCAGTGGGAATCAGCATTAGGAGAGGATCAGATAGCCGTGTGCGATGCCGCGGTCTCCACCAGAATCTCAAGCAAACGCGTGTTAAATCGCTTCTCCGTGAACACTCTCATACAACGCCATATGTTTGAATTTATTGCGGGCCGCACCGCATGACTCGCCGCGTCTCCAGAAACGAGCACTAAGACGTTGGATAATCCCCACTCTTTCCCGCGGCGTCTGATATCGGAGATGCGAACTAGATTCCGTCAAGAACGACCAGAAAGAAGAGTGGTAAAAGGAGGCCGCCCTGACGGCACCCGCGTGCACTACTTTGTCATCTGAGATTAGTCCGACATGAGTAACTTAACAAGAAAACTTCTTGTAAATGCATGCCAAGAGACAAACAAACACTGTGAAGTAGCAAATTTCACGTCACAAAACGTTTTCATTGATATGGGACTTGAATTATAATATATAATATACTAGCGACCCGTCCCGGCTTCGCATAGGTGCAATTCTGATACTAAATATACTACAGAATGTCTTTATATACAATGTTCACAGCTTTTTTGTCATTAGACAGTACAAACATGTTTTCTTTAGAGGTAACTATTGAAAAAGTGACATGTAATTGAATTTAAAAAAAAAATAACCGGACATCCGTAAGTGTTTAAATTGGAACGTTAAATCCGATGGTATCAGAGGAATTCGGGGAATCAATACATCTTTTCCTTTACCACATCCGGTAAATATTGTGCACTCTAGTATGAAAGTTTTTAGAGATTTTACCAGCAAACGCGTGCCATTGCAAAGATTAGGTGGATTCAGGTTACTTAATAAAATAACAGGACAACCTACTTTCAACACCACTTTGTGAGGTGGGAGTCCAGAGGGTTCAAAGAATTAAGAAATTCTGTAGGAAAATGAACAGCTTCTTCCAAATCGAGAACAGTATCAACCGAGTAGTATATTTGCGTCGGCGCATCAATCTTTAAAAGAATCTAGTTATTTACCTTATCTAGTTGTTAGTTAGTTGGTGACAGAATCGACCTTTCTTTAAACCAAGATATAGTCTTACAACTTATGTTATCAATGTCGGTATAGACATTGTTGACCAACTCTTGGATGTTGTCTATCTAAACAAAAAGGTTTTCTAGATTAACCCTTCCATCACTTTGTGTTGACACTCCATTACCAACTTTTAGCAGCATATCTAAAAAAAGCCTGTTGTCACATGAAGACAATGAAACCCTCATTTTAGTTTTAATCTCTAATTTATTGACGTATGACCAAAGGTTAGATATTTTTAGGGAAGCATTTATTTCGTCAGCACGTGTTCCTCGATTCACAACTGGTAGGATTTTTGTCGCGCTGTAAAGCACGTTTTGTCTTAAAAAAGAATTCACTTTAGTCTTTAAATACTATCATACAATTACGAATATATATTTTTTTAATTTATCGCAATGTACTTATAAGTACTGATTACGTTGTCACGCTGAAAAGCACGTTTTTATTAAGTAATAATTGTGATTTTCCTCGCTAGACAGCTCCGAGACACGCGTGCGATCGCTAATACATCATCTATATTAAATGCACAATGTATTTAAGTAATTGGATAAGGATTAATGCTGTATTGCTTAAAATCGTTTAGTTTTAAAGATCTAAGCATACAGGGACTGACTTGATTTGATTTTATTCATCTTGATTTTGCAAGACATTTTATTGTATTTTTCTTTGGCATTATTTTATGATTTGAATGTACTTTTTTTGACATTTTATTCTTTTGGGTTTTCATCCACCCTGATTTTTTATGACATTGTATGATTTTACTGCACATTTTTGACATAATTACGACATTTTATCTTGATATTGCAAGACATTTTATGATTTTATTGTATTTTCTTTGACATTATTTTATTTCTTATACGTCTCTGACATTATTACTGTTTTTATTATATGTTTTTTTTTGTGATATTTTTATGACTTGATAAAGATGATGATCTAATGTTTTTTTTTTGGTTTTTCTGACATTAACTTACTATCAATTTATTTTTTAAAATTTATAATGAAAATGTTCTTTATATCGATTTAATTAATATAAACACTTTGTAATTTTTATATTTGTACACCTCGATAGGCAAAACATGTAGGTGCTACAAATTAAGTCAACATCTTGCATGCATAAGGTATGTAAACACATGTTATGGCAAATAAATTATCTTTATCAGACAGACAGCGGGAAGCGAATTTGTTTTATACTATGTAGTGATAGAACAGGTACCACTGTTCTATCACTACATAGTATAAAACAAAGTCGCTTCCCGCTGTCTGTCTCAAAGAGTTTTTATCTGATTACCACTGACGTATCGCAATGATATTGATCTTTAAGATGTTGTTTCATCTTGATTCTATCTTTTATCTTATTATTGGCCATTGGGCCCGGTATCATTGATACGGCTGATATGGCGGTAGCTACGTCCCTGTGTTTCATCTTAGTTTATCTGTTATCTTAACACCCGCGAAGTGGTATGTTAGGGAATACCCAACCACTTTAGATTGCTCTGCATAAATACCAGCTCGATGTTACTCCGTCTAGTAATTTCACAAGACTCGGGCATGTGGTCGGCGGTAGTGTTGCTGTCAGTATGTGGTGTTGTGCGAGGGCTGTCCAGAATAGACCCTCTCGTGTCCACCAAGAGTGGCTTGATTAGAGGACTGCAGTTTGGAGATGGTTACGCTAAGTTCTTGGGTGTGCCTTATGCAGTGGTGGCTGACGATAATCCATTCGGGGTAAGCGTGCTTTGGTTTTATTAACTTTTTATGTTGTTTTCTACTTAGATACAGACTGAATGCAGTAGTGGCCCAGTGGTAACGGCCACGACTTACAAGTTGTAGCCCATTCCCTCTTACAGAGAGGAGGCCTGCACGCAAAACGGATCAAATGAGAGTCTAAGTGCGGAAAAGGGGTCCTGTGGGGGGACATAAAAACCTTGTAATATTGTGCTAAGTTTCCATATCGCAGTGCAGTAATTATATCTCAAAACCACCCAATGCCCAATCACTACGCGAATGGAGCGACTAAATACAATTTATAACACAAATTTTGATCCACTAACATTAATTAAGGTTCAATTTTATTAATATTTCGTGTCGAAGCGAATAATCATTTAATTTTACTTTACAGCCATCAGTACCTCATCGTGGCTTTGACGACATCTTTGAAGCATACGAATCAAACGTGTGTCCTCAAGTGCACAAAGGAGTCGCCATGGGAACCATCGACTGCCTCTCCTTGGACATCTACGTGCCAAGCGGCGCCGACTCGCGACACCGCCTGCCAGTCATGGTATGGATACATGGCGGGGCGTTCATTGGCGGCAGTAGCCAAGGTGAAGCCAATGACCCAATCTCTCTGCTAAAACATGACGTCATTGTAGTAGCCATAAACTACAGACTTGGTATTTACGGCTTCATGTGTCTGGACACTCCTGAAGTGCCAGGTAATCAAGGACTTAAAGACCAAACATTAGCTCTAAGGTGGATTCAAGAAAATATTGCAGCTTTCGGAGGGAATGTCGACAAAATAACTCTGTTCGGTGAAAGCGCTGGTGGCATGTCTGTAAATCTGCATTTATTTTCTTTAAATGAAAAGTTGTTCAACCAAGCAATCATAGAAAGCGGACCAGCTTTAAGTTACTGGATGATGGTGGAATCTAACAATACAATACCTGTAACGCTTGCTGAAGAATTGGGTTTTAAAACTTCAGATATAAATGAAGCACTGAATTTTCTTTCTACTGTTGATGCTCAGTTGTTGGTTCAGACAGCTGCTGACTTTAAAATTGCCAGTGAGTCAGGCACTGATCAACCTCTTACAAAACCCTGCGTTGAGAAAGTATTTGATGGAGTTGAAAACTTTATGACGGAACATCCCATGAATGTTAAATCAACTAAAGCTAGTAAGACGCCGATTATCATCGGACACACCGTTAGAGAATTTGCTTTTCAGTACGCTTATCAAGATGAGAAGTTTTTCGAAACATACGATTTTAAAATGCTATTTGAAATGGGATTCGATATGGATAATGATTTAGAAGACACTTTGAATGTAGTAAGACACTTTTACTTTGGTGATGAAAAAATCAGTAAGAATGTATCAGAGAATCTTGTAGAATTTGGAACTGATATAATATTTGGCCACCCGACTCAGAGGATGGCCGAAAAACTCTTGGACAGCGGAGCGGAAGTTTACCGCTTTGTGTTCTCATACCTTGGAGCAAGTCACGCAGATGAGCTGTCCTATTTATTCGATTCAAACTGGTGGGTAGATTTGACAGAGGAAGAAAAATTCGAGATTGATCAATCAATAGTAAAAAGTCGGCTAACCACGCTTTGGACAAACTTTGCTAAGTACGGGTGAGTAGTGATATCACAGAAACAAAATCTGTCAGATTTCTTTATTGGCTGTCTGTCTAAATATGTTGTTTAGGCACTTATCCCAACGCCGACAATCAGCAAAAAGCGAGTAGAGCTAGAAACTTGATATGAGTTGGCGAGCAGTGAAGAGGAGTGTGTTGTTCCGAAAGTTTTCTCGCTCGTCTATAAACGAGTGCTCTTGGTGACTGACGATTACTTGCACCTCTCGCTCGGGGCAGAAAGTTCTGTGCAAACCTGATAGCTAGCACTCAGATCCCCACTATAGATAGAACTAAGTGCTAATTGGTCTCTCGGCGTGAGCTCTGACCGCCAAGCGAGCATCGCTGAGCGAGATCTTTTGTAGATTTTATCAGCGAGAAAATGGTCGATAGCCAATAGATTACTCGTCGGTGATCGGACAAGTACCTTAGGTATCGACTATTTTCTCGCTGAAGATACGGACAAAAGATATTGAATCCCGTGCCATTGATCGCTGGCTGTCCACACTGCTTGCAAGTACTCTCTCACCACAAGTTTGTCGCAGGCAGCGCCAAGAGAGTTATCAAAATTATACTCGCTCAGCGAAGCTCGCTTGCTCGCTTGACGGTCAGAACTCACGCCGATAGACCAACCACTGTCATTTCTATCACAATGCAGCCGGCCCGAGCGAGTGGTGCGAGTAATCTATCGGCGATTTTTAGTATCTAACTTTACTCGCTACTCGCTGATGTTCGGCGGTGGGACAATTGCCTAAGATAAGAGTGCCATTCTGTCAATGATGGCGATTGTCAAAATACCAAATGTAAGGCTCGTGAGATTTCGAGAGCACTTAGCAATCCCATACAATTTGACGCTGGCGTCGCTTTCATAGAATGTCACTTGTCGTTTTAGTGTTCCATACGATAATATTAGATATTTCAGTGTTGCTGCTACTTATTTCTACAACTCCTAATAAAAAGAATAGTTACAAAAAATGCTTGTCCATATTTTATAGCAATTTTATTGTCATAGGAGCCCCTCACCCGGATTTTTCCCTGTATCGTGGGTGCGTTTGCAAACAAAATAAACTCACATACACAAAATCCTTGATCCGGAACAAACACTATTTGTAGGCCATACCTACAAATATTTATTATAATAATCGATCCTGCGATACGATGCGCGTTGCAGCCGACCTCTCGCCAATGCGCCAACCTTATTCACCGCCAATTGAAGTTGGGCAGTAAGCTTCCTTTGCAAATCATAAAACAGTAATTTCTCTCATCAGAAATCCGACTCCAGCACCCACAGAACTCCTTCCATTCACATGGGTTCCAATAACGAAGACTACCCAGACATATTTAGATATGGACTTGGACTTTACGCCGAGCAGCAGACCCAACCATGACAGGATGGCATTTTGGGACTTGTTCTACAAACTTTATGGACACTACCAAAAATGGTATAATGTTCTTTAATTGTATTGGAGTAATTTATAATCATTTAACTTTATTAAATAACTAAGAACAGCTGTAGATACAATGTTTTTTTTTATCAATGTTGCACCTGTCGATTTTCAGGAGTAAAAAACGGCGACTCGAATTTGTGTTTTTTTTTAACAATATTCTCGCCATTTACTATTCACAACTGTCCAGTAAGAAGCTAGATTTTAAATTTGGAATCTCCTGCTGCGTTTTGTACTTAGTAATGTTGTAGAAGTAGAGACGCGAAGGTGAGACTATACTAGAACAGCTGGTTAAATTGCATCAAGTGCAAGTTCGATCTTGCATGGAGATCTGCTAAATACCAGCATTTCGGGGATTGGGTGAGGGAATTGCATGATCTTATTCCACCTAGCGCGTTTCATCATCGGACTACAAGACTTACGGCGACGCGCCGTCGGTACATGGTGGACATGCCACGAATACGCACTTAAGTTTTTGGAAATATTTTCATTATGCGTACAGCTGAGGAGTGGCATTCCCTGTCGGAGTATGTGTTTCCCGATAACTACAGCATATGGGTTTTTTTAAGTCAAGAGTGAATAGGTTACTTGTAGGCAAACATTCTTCACCGTCGACCAAATCATCGCTTACCACCAGGTGAGATAGTAGCATTTATTTATTTATTAGAGTGGTATTTATTACTAACTCCTGCAAGCAGCTTCGCACCCGTGACAGTCGAATAATTTGAGCGTGCTTCACCGTCGCCGTCGACCGCATCATTGCTAACCATCAGGCGATATAGTCGTCAAACACAAATGATAAGGTCGACGGTGAAGCATGCTTGCCTAGAAGTAACCTATTCCCTCTTGACTTAAAGACCCCCAGGTTATAGTAACAAAGATTCAGCAGAGAATTTTACTCCGTAGCTGTACGTACAATGAAAATATTTAGTGATCTGTGAGATTTAGGTACTGCACGCAGACTATTAGTATTTTAATCTAGTCCAGTCCTCTCCAGGACCTTGAAGACACACACCTCGCTGCAGACAAATAGGTTCCAAAATGTGATCATGAAGTTGGCCTGACATAGTGTGGCGTTTCCACATAAGTCACGTCAGTACCTCGATATACCTACCGATAGTAAATCCAGCACCGTCGAATAAATTGAAGGTTCGTGCATAATAAAAACGTTTGAATGTTTGTTCATAGCATTTTCTTTACTATCTTGGGGTCGGTCTAACCAGAGGCCTACTAGTATTTTATATGTAGGGACCACCTACCTGACTCCGTAAGCCAGTAACTTGCCACGACAGCCTACGTAGAAAAAAAAAATTCATACTTTCGGGCTGGAAATACCCGTAACGACTTTTAAAGATCTACCAACGGCTTAACCAGCTTTTCAGGGCACATAGAGGTCTCAATATGGTTACCCATCCACGGACCGACCTCGGCAAGCGCTGCTTAACCTTGAATATTGACTCGTGGTGCTGGTATTATACAACAGTTTTAAGTTCTTTAATTACAATGATTTTGAATTATTTACATACATATACACTCACTGCTTTTTCCACAGGCAGAAACTACAGAAAGCTTTAGCCTTACATACTGCTTTTGCTTCGTTTACGTTCATAGATCTTTCAGGAACGTAGGTTAGTCACTTAGCTATGTCGGCGTTACGGGAATCACAAAAATGAGTACTTGATTTACTTCGTGTTGGAGTTAGTTTATTAAAAATAAATTACAAAGAGAAAGAATGCCGTCCGACCGCTCCTCTAGATGGAAACACACTGAATACCTTTACATTTAAGCAATTGTCGAAAACTTGGCATACGGTCGGGGCGGCACGTTACAAACTAAAACAAAGGTTTTTATAGCTACATAAGTTACACAATAAATATAGAACAGTTAAACATTTACAAAAGAACCGTCGGCATCAAATCTTACGGTTATAACACAAAATTCTTAAAGCTAAAACAATAAACAAATTGAGCAAGGAACCCTCACATTAAAATAAACTATTGTTATCCTTGCATTCCCAAGGCAGAAAACAACACGCAATAAAACATCTGCGGGCTCGCCGTGAGAATCCTTAAGCTAGCGTTTCTTTACAGTTAACTTAAAATACTATTTACATACTAAGTTCCCTATTATATTAATAAACAATTAATGGAGACGCTAAAGATCAAAAGCCATACACGCACACACGGCAATTATTTCAATACAGTTAAAGTAGATTATTTATACCATTTTTGGTAGTTTCCATAAAATTTGTAGACCAAGTCCCAGAATGCCATCCTGCCATGGTCGGGTCTGCTGCTCAGAGTGAAGTCTAAGCCCATATCTAAGTATGTATGAGTAGTATTCGTTATTGGGGCCCATGTGAATGGCAGGAGCTCTGTTGGCGCCGGAGTCGGGTTTCTATAAGAAAAATAAATTTTGTAATGTGCAAAATTAAATTAAATTAAAAATCTTTATTTCAAAGTAGGGTTAGTAACAATTTACTTAATAAACTAGTGTTAGTAGGTACAGATATAAAACTAAAACTAAAAAACATATTGCTACACTTCAGCGTGGAGCTGCATCCACCTCTGCATCATCGGAGAATCCCACCGATCTGCGAACACACTGAGAATAGTGTTGGTATCGCCGCGAACACGCGTCATCAGAGAGGCACATCTTTTTCTAATAATGGCGGCGAAACCATCAATGTTTGTGTCTGCAAACATCCCTGACGCACGGCAACGTCACGGCAGCCTCAACAGTACTCTACTACAGTGCATTATTATATTGGACGCGCAGGTCGCTTTATGCCCGCTGAGTAAAACTGACCCACAGGCAGCACGTGTAGAAGGACTGACAGCAAGCTTTGAAAAGCGTTACTTTTACTGGCTTCGTACATCGCGCAAACCTGCGGGCCAGCATGTTACAACGAACAGCCAGCGAATGAAGCAAATGAAGACCCTAATATCAAAATGTCTATCCTAAGTCTATCTAGAATAATGTACATTTCATAAAGTTTATTAATATTATTATAGTTTATATATATAATTATACACATGTTATCATACTACATAATATTATTAAAAAGAGATAGAAGGTAAAGATATCCTACTTGACCCGACCTAAAAATTTCAGTTCCTATTGCAATAAAAAACCCTCTTTTTTGAAAGGCTTTTTTTTAATTATATTATTAACAGGCTCGCGCTTGACTAATGCTGCATTGAATCTTACTTGGTACTCACATAGAAAGTGTCCACTTGGAGATTATTTTTAATTAGTTCTTTCAAGTCGAAAGCATGTGTAATTCTTCAAATAAGTAGCACAACGACAAAACGACTCATAGGTTAACACGATGAGGTGATTATGACAAAAGAATCAAAGCAAATTAGAGTATAGTGTTCTCTCACTCACCCGTACTTAGCAAAGTTTGTCCAAAGAGTAGTTAGCCGACTTTTTACTAGAGAGTGGTTTATCAGGAGTTGCTCATCCTCTATTGTGTCTTCCCACGACTTTGAATCAAATAAATAATCCAGCTCATCGCCGTGACTTGCTTCAAGGTATGAAAACACAAAGCGGTAAACGTCCGCTCCGCTATCCAAGAGTTTTTCGGCCATTCTCTGAGTCGGGTGGCCAATTATAAAATCAGAAACTAATTCAGCAAGCTCCTCTAACACATTATGATTGATATTTTCATCACCAAAGTAAAAGTGTCTTACTGCATTCAAAGCGTCATCCAAATTATTATTCGTATCGAATCCCAATGCAAATAGCGTTTTAGGATCGTATGTTTCGAAAAACTCCTCATCTTTATTAGCGTACTGAAAATTAATTTCTTTAATGTTGTGTCCGATGATAATCGGAGTCTTACTCGCTTTAATAGATTTAATATTCATGGGGTGTTCTGTTATAAAATGGTCAACTCCTTCAAATACTTTCTCAACGCAAGGTTTGGTAAGAGATTGATCTACACCATTTGTAATTTTCAATTCGGAAGATACCTGAACCAACAAATGTGTATCAACAGTTGAAAGAAAACTCAAAGCTTCATTTATATCTGAAGTTTTAAAACCCAATCCTTTAGCAAGCGTTAAAGGTATGGTGTTGTTAGATTCCACCATCATCCAGTAACTTAAAGCTGGTCCGCTTTCTATGATTACTTGGTTGAATAACTTTTCATTCAAAGAAAATAAATGTAGATTCACAGACATGCCACCAGCGCTTTCACCAAACAGAGTTATTTTGTTGACATCTCCTCCGAAAGCTGCAATATTTTCTTGAATCCACCTTAGAGCTAATGTTTGGTCTTTAAGCCCTTGGTTACCTGGCACTTCAGGAGTGCCCAGACACATGAAGCCGTAAATACCAAGTCTGTAGTTTACGGCTACTACAATTACGTCATTTTTTAGCAGAGAGATTGGTTCAGAGGCTTCACATTCGGATGAACACGAATGAACGCCCCACCGAATATCCATACCATTACTGGCACTTGGTGTAGCGAGTCGGCGCCGCTTGGCACGTAGATGTCCAAGGAGAGGCAGTCGATGGTGCCCATAACGACTCCTTTGAGCACTTGAGGACACACGTTTGATTCGTAAGCTTCAAAGATGTCGTCAAAGCCATGATGGGGTACTGATGGCTGTAAAGTAAAACAAATATTATTCGCTTTGAATGAAAATATTATTAATAGTAATTATATAGATGATGTAGGTATACACCACATACACAACACTCGCACACACACACACACACACCATTACAGTTTATTACTAACAAACCTTTTTGTTTTTCTGTGTTTCTTTTTCCAACTTTAGTTTTGATTACATTTTGATAATTATTGCATAAGATTGATCTGTATTTGTTGCCTGGAGAGGGCACTGGCTCCTGTAACACAGGTTAATCACCCAGCGCAGGAGTCAGGGACTTCATTGAATTGTATTATTTCTTATGTAATGTACTTTTTCTTATGTAAATAAAGCCATTTATATTATATTATATTTATATTATATATTATATTGGCCGCTGCAATTAATAGAATAGAATTATACTTTATTGTACACCAAAAAACTGACATGTTGACGTAGTATTTAGGCATTGGATGTTTTTGTGATTGCGTTTACTTTATAGAAAGTATTAAAAAAAAAAAATAATGTACCTAAATGAAAAACAAGAAAAAAAACAAAGCAAGCTTACCCCAAATGGATTATCATCAGCGACCACTGCATAAGGCACACCCAAGAACTTGGCGTACCCATCTCCAAATTGCTGTCCTCTAATCAGGCCGCTCTTGGTGGAAACGAGAGGGTTTCTGGATAGCCCTCGCACTACACCACATACTGACAACAACACTACCGGCGACCACATGTCCGAGCCTTGTGGCATTACTAGACAGAGTAACATGAAGCTGGCATTTATGTAGAATAATCTACAGCGGTTTGGTATTCTCTAACACGCTCTATCGTGGAATTTAAAATAAAATATAAAACAGCATCTTAACCCGTAAGGTCGCACGATATTACATCGAAATAAATCATCAAAGTAATACCTGATTATTATTATTAGGTAGAAATAATAGGATAGTGATTAGCTGATTGAGATAACTAGTGTATATTATAATATACATTGCTCGCGACGTTATAAAATCTCATATATAAGGGGTGTATAGCATAATATACAAAATGCACTTTTGACATAGATTGATCAAAATAATGCTATGATAATTACGCTTCAAGTTTTAATAAAATAATGACATCAGTGCTTATGGTAACCTACGAAACATGTTTATTAGCAACGCAACAAAGATGGACATGATACTTTGTACAACGAGTACTTGCTTAGCCCTTTTGCAATATATGCATCTCTGATATTTGGTGTGTTCCGGCGAGTGAAATATAAGGTCATATCTGATGGTATCTATGTACCTTTCAGTTGCTGGTTTCTTTATTTTTTTTTCTCTTCAGCAAACGAATCCTGTGATGAAGTTGTTGCCATTTTTCGGTTGCTTCTTCTAAGACCAGCATACACCTCATATCGGAACTGCTTGAGATGGTCATCTTTTTTCTTGATGTTACTTGAAAGGCGGCGGCGAAGAAGCCAACCGTTGTTGATGCATAAGTCCAATAATTGAGAAAATATGTTTTGGTACCAGCGATGTGTCTTCGACTCCGATGCAAGGCAATAAGCATGTCAGCCAAATTGACTCCACCTATCTGCCTGTTATAGAGTGTTACTATTTTTGGGCAAGTTAAGTCTATGAGTCCTTTTGATTCCTTATGAAATCTCTTGACTTTGTCGACGGGGTAAGCATCCACATATTTATAAGCTAACCAAAACTTTTAAAGAGGAACAATTTCATCAAACATGATATTTGCATAACTTAAACCGTTTACGCAGCGCACGCAACGGAAGCTCTCAAAAAGGAATAATATTGCCCGTTTTTGCAAAAAAAAATATTTATGCTCCGCTCTTATTGGTCGTAGCGTGGTATTATATAACCTATAAACTTCTTCGATAAATGGACTATCCAACACAAAAAGAATTTTCAATTCCAACCAGTAGTTCCTGAGATTATCGCGTTCAAACAAACAAACAAACTCTTCAGCTTTATAATATTATATAAGTATAGATTTAGCCAAACAAACTAAATACACACAAGAGCATTCATAATACTTATCACTAACAAATATTATAGCACTGCATGCATCTTAATGATAGGTAAGCACAGCATTTTATTTAGATCTCACTCCACAATAATATTAACATAATGGTGGATAACAATAATATCATAAATCCTTAATAATTATAATCAAACTGAATATTAAATTAAATTAGATAAGATTGAGTTAAATAACAAAATAAAACAATAAAATTAACATACACACAGAGTGGGGGGAGGCTACTCCATTTGGTCAGGCAAGCTCATTGCTTCAGAAGATTGGGGAGGCAGGAGACTACATGTCATCCGCGGCCCGAATCATAAGCGTGGACGCAATGGTGGTGGGAAGAGAGAGTGGAGACGTCGCAGACCGCTTTGGCTGTCTAAAGGCCTCAGAACATCATGAGGTCGTTGTCTATGAGGACAGAGGCGAAACGCTGAGTCTCCTCAAAGCCCCCAGACAACCAACGCGACGAGCCCCACAACAAGCCCCACCACTCAAAGCGGATCGGAAAGGGCCCAGCAGAAGGCAGTAGCCGAAAAAGCTGCAAAGGAGCAGTGCAACACCACAAACCCGGAGGACAGGGCACGGTCGAGGAGTCGCCTGAAAGCGTTTGGCACTTTCCTCAGTGCACTGCTCCCAAGCACTAGCCACGCATCACCATCGCACAAGCAGGGGGCAGCACTGAGAGGGTCTTCAGAAAAACACCAAAGGAACCAACCCAGCAAAAGCCTAAGCCAACAAAAGCCGACAAAGGGCAAGTCAGCCCGCCGACCCTCGCATTAAAGTCGGGTACCACGGACCACGTAAAGAGCGCGTTCCTCGAGTACGTAGCAATTGTAAGAGCGACCAGAGAGGTCAATCTTACGACATGCAGGAAGATCCTGCAGACCCTGCAGTTTTAGCGGAAAAAAGACACGCCTGGGTTTTAGCAGCATTAAACCTGACCAGATTGGCATCGCCCCATTCGGAGACTGCCTGCAAGGACAGGTTCAAGTGCTCCACCATGGCCTCCCGGAGAGACTAAATCTGAGGCCCGGTAGCACGAGCGTTGGACAAGTATCTCTCAGCAACAGTGCTGTCGTCAGCATACCCAAAGGTACCGGGTTTTAGCAGATCGTTAATGTGCAGCAAGAATAAAGTTGCTGAGAGAACCGACCTGTATGGTCGGGTGTCAGATATAATAAAACATCCCAAAATGTGGTGTAAGACTGCCTTTATTATGTTGATACTATGACTTATATATTGGTTACACACATTGAAATAGAGGTTGCATACGTACTACATCACACCTCCCAAGGCAATAAAAAAAAAAAAAAAAATTCCTTTGCATGGATACTTTTTTTTTTTTATATATATATAAAACTACGTAATGTGGTTACAAATTTAATGTAAAATTACTGTTTATTATCTATGAGTAATGGTTATGCGTTTGAGTTACTCGCAGGTTTTTTTTTTTTTATATATTTTTTTTTTTTATATAAGTATATTAATAAACAACTTATAACTAAGATTACAGTTGTTGTATCGCTTGTGTTTACAAACAAGCGAATTGCTTTTTTTTTTTTCTTTTTTTTTTTTTCCAAACTTATACCTAAGATTACAGTTGAGTTCTGTGTTTACAAATAAAACATGTAAGTACTTTTTGTTGGCACCATTCATTCAGGGCATCACGAGTGCATATCATTTTACAGCCACGATCGCAACGAAGGTCAGTAACCTAGGTATTGTTGCTAAGTATACAATATATTATGACTTTATGAGTAATACAACTTCGTTCTGTTTTTATGAATAACATCAATTTTTCCATTAATGTTTACCTCTACATTTGGCGACAAATCTCTAATAACAGTGTAGGGACCAGTATAAAGGTTTGAGAGCTTATTACCAGTTTCATTTTTAATCAATATTTTATCATTTGGTTTATATTCTACAGGTCTTACATATTTATCATATCTGTTTTTCCTTTCTAATTTCGAGTTAATCAAGTTTTCCCGTGCTTCTGTTTGTGAAATCTGTAATCTATATTTAAGCTCAAGGGGATAACTGTCATAATTGTATAGTGGTTCTACTGTTCTTAAAAGGTTACTTGGTAAGTTACATTTCTTTCCATACACAAGTTCGAAGGGAGTAAATTTTGTCGATGAATGTACTGTGGTGTTGTATGCAAAGGCCCAAAAAGGTAACCATGAACTCCATGAGTCTGGTCTTTGATTGATGTGCATTCTTAAAAAGGCCCCTAGGGTTTTGTGAGAATTCTCCAGTGCACCAATGCTCTGGTGATGATAGGCTGTTGAGTTCAGTTTGGAAATATTAAGAATTGTACATACCGCTTTGAATGTCTCTGACATAAACTCCGTTCCTCTGTCAGTAGCGATTTCCCGAGGCACACCGTGCACGAGGATGAAGTTGTTGACGAACACACGAGCGACTTCAGCTGCTGTTCTATTCACTAGTGGAAAAGCGCATACATATTTTGATAGTTCACATTGAAGTGTTAAAATATACGTGTAGTTATAGTAATCTCTATCAAGAGGCCCTACTATGTCTAAAAATATCTTCTCAAATGATGATTGTGCCGTTGTGGTTATTACCATGGGTTCTTTTACCATAACCGTATACTTTTGTTTTTGACAAATAGGGCATTTTTTAACATAGTTATTTATATCCTTTTCGAGACCCGGCCAGAAATAATATTTTTTAATGTTGTTAAACATTCTTTTTGTGCCTGCGTGGCCACTTGTGGGTAATAAGTGAAAGTCATTTAAAATGACTCTCCGATCTTCTAAATTATCTACTTTTTCTATATTATTTAAAATACACAATCGCGGTCCTTCCCATTTAGTATATCTTTTAACCTCATTAGTTATTTTTCCTAAGAATAAGTTATGGGATTTATTTTTCACGAAACATATTTCATGTATATCATTAACTTTACAGAAATCGCACATCGCTCTCACAAATGCGGCTGGCGTCAGTTGTGATCGAGCAGATGGATTTATATACAACATCATTTTTGCTTGATCATATGAAAATATATTATTTCCCTTATATATTCTATTCGTTTTTTGTAGCCTGTTTAGACTTGTTTTATCAATGAATTGCAGCTCTACTGCATTACTAGGCTTGTTAATTGTTCCCACAATCCTTGCTTGATCTTCTTGATCCGGGACACAGTTGTCTGCGGTATCTTCCGGCATATGAGAAGTTTGTTCTAATCGTTTTATCTGTGCTCGTGTCATTACAAATAAACTTTCGTGCATGTTCTTTAAATCTTTCGATGATATTGGAATTCGAGATAAAGCATCGGCGGCTGCATTTTGTTGACCTTTGACATATTCTATTAAATAGTCATATTCTTCTAAACATAATCTAAATTTGAGCAGTCTACTTGATGGCTCCTTTAAACTAAATAAATATACCAGTGGTTTGTGGTCAGTTACTATTTTGAATGGACGACCATACAAATAGGGTCTATAATGTTTTACGGCCCATACTATAGCCAGGAGTTCTTTTTCAATAGTCGGGTAATTACGTTCAGCTTTGTTTAAACTCCTACTGGCGTAAGCGACTGGCCGACCATTGCCGTTGGATAAAACCGCTCCTATCGCGTACCCTGACGCATCAGTTTGTACAATAAACTGATTTTTATCTGATAAATCCGGATATTGGAGAACTGGTGGTGTAGACATACATTCTTTAAGTGTCTGAAATGCCTTTTGTGCGTCGCTATTCCAAATGAATTCTACATTTTTTCTACACAAAATATTTAAACTGTTTGCAATTTCAGCAAAATTTGGAATAAATTTGCGATAATAATTCGCTAAGGCTACAAAACGCTTTACTTCATTTGTGTTTTGGGGAATTGGATAGTTTTGTATAGCACTAATCTTTTCTGGATCGGGTAGTACACCGTTATCTGTTACGACGTGGCCTAAATAGAGCATTTCCTTTTTAAGAAAGTCGCATTTCATCGGATTTAATTTTAAATTGACACTGCGTAATCTTTCTAGTACTTCGATTAAATTTTTGTTATGATTTGATAAGTCCCGTCCCATTATAATTAAATCGTCCTGATAACATAAACATTTTTCATAATTAAGGCCCGCCATTGCCATTGTCATCATTCGGGCAAATGAGTTCGGGCTTGTCTTAAGACCCATTGGCATTCTAGTCATTTGATATTGACCTGAATGAAAAGCTGTAAATTGCCTACTATCTGGTTCAAGTTCCACGTTATAAAACCCTTGGCTTAAGTCTAAGTGCGTAAAATAAATGCAACCAGAAAGCGAGTCTAATATCTCATGAATATTTGGCAGTGGGAATTTATCATTTTGAACACAGTTATTTAACTTTCGGTAATCAATGACTAGACGCCATTTCTTCTCTCCATTTGATTTCTTTGGTACTAATAGAACGGGACTAGACCATTCGCTATTACAGGGTTCTATTATACCTTGTTCGAGCATGCGGTTAATTTGATTCTGTATTTCCCCTTTTTGTGAATGTGGGAGCCTGTAAGGTTTGCTGTAACTTGGTCTAGTACCGGGTTGTATTGTTATTGAATGTTTATATATAGTTGTCGTAGTGAGTTGGTCTCCTTCGAGATAAAAGATATCGTTATACTTTGCGCATATGTTCCTAATGCTGATTTTTTCCTCCTTATTTAGATGATCTAATTTTAATAAGGGAAGCAGTTTTTTGACTCGTTCTGCATGTTTCTTTGGCTTGTCAAATATACAGATATTATAATCTCTTGCTTTATGTATTTTAGGATTAATGCTATGTACATAAAAATCGTTTTCTGTTGTGTTCAAAATTCTTATTGGTAGCTTTCCGTCCGCGGGGCTTGCTATTGTACTTGCTAAAAATATTCCGTTTCCTATCTGCTCTGCGCAAACTACACAATCTTCTGTTATATCGGTCGTAATGTAATGTGTGCTTTCGGACCTAGCGGGTATAGTTAGCGTCTCGTTATGTTTGGTAATAGGCACACAAATTTCTTTATTGTTATTATACATAACCAAGGAGTAATTTTTGAAGTTAATAATCGAATGATATTTGCTCAAAAAGTCTTGGCCTAAAATGCCACTTGCCTTACAGGGTAAGGATTCAAATACGTAGAATTTATGGCTTAGAATTTGTTCACCTGCTCTTAATTCAAGATAAACAAAACCGATCGCTTCAATTTTTCCACCAATACCATTTACAACAAGTTTTCCTTTTTGGATGGGTTCATTCAACTCAGCAATGTGTTTATATTTTATGGCCGATATGGATGCACCGGTGTCGATTAGCCACGTATATGTAAGATTGTTATGTTTAGAGTGTAATGAAATATGATATATGCTACTACATGACATCATAACGCTTTTATTCACGAAAAAACTCTTCTGAATTATTATTATCATTGTTATTTTCAGATTGATTTTCTCGCGGATTTGAATCTGTCAAAATATGCGTATTTTGTTGCTGTTCTTGGTGAATAGTAGCTTGGTTAAAAAAAATCCTACCTTTAGCTCCACGGTTAAATGTGCCGCGGCCACGAGATCTCCATCCACCGCGACCTGTTTGCGATATTCGATCATCCCTCCGTTCCGCCGGTGGCGTTGATTGTCCTCGTCCTCGTGACATCCCCTGGCCTCTGGAATTCCTATATTGGTAGTAATTGTTATTACGACGCATAAATAAAATGTCACCTGACGTGGACGGTGTTGAAACTTCCTCATCGATGGCTGCTTGTATGGCATCACTTAAAGATGTAAACTGTCGTGCTGCTATTATTGTGCTTAGTCGACGATTTCTTAATCCGTCGGCAAAACTTTTAATGGCTGATTTTTCGTTAATAGGCTTCAATATATCGAAGCTAGACTCATTGCCTTCAGATTGGGAAATCGTCAAGTCAACAAACAAATCAGTTATTTTCTTACCGTAGTCATCTATAGTAAGATCATTTTGTTTCAAATTGTACAATTTGTGTTGTAGAGCTGTTGCTGATTTTTTTTGGTAACAGACATGTTTTCATAGCCTTTACTAACTCATTAACACTGTCATACTTTGCATTAAGTTTAAGTTTAGCAGACTGCGAAAGTCGACTTTTTAAAACAAAATTTATCAATTTAATTTGTCCGTCTACGTCAAGTTCCGTTTCATAGTATTCTACGCCATCAATGAGCTGTTTCGTATTTGTGCCGTCGTCATTTAGAACTGGTAATAAGCTCAAGGCGATTTTTAAATCGAATTTCGCCATATTTTGTTCAATAATTGACTCTTCAGTCGATGAATTATTACACAAATCTAAAATATTGTCATACAGGTTAACAAAATCTTTGTTTAATTTATTAAATTTACATAATTCCTCGTCTTTTAATCTGGTTTTAAGTAGCCTTAAATGGTCTAAGCTCTCATTGAAATTACTCAGCAATTTATCGGCCTCTTTTAGTTTTTCAAAACAATTTCACCCTTTCGTCTACTTGGTCCTATTTTTATTAAATATATTCTTATCTTACCAAGGTCATTGTATATCTGTAACAATTCGTCATACATAACTGTCCATAATTTTATAGTTCATATACCAAATGCAAGTTCATATCGCGACTATGATTCCACTGTTGCACGCATACACTGCCCATGTTAGAATTACCACACTTTCACATTCATTAGAACACGGAACTCACAAGAACACTAGCCGAATTGTATGATTTGTTACACGCCTCTGTGTTGTCAGGGATTCTTGTTGGAAGCGTGGACCCGACGTTCCTCGCCTGCAGACACGTTACAAGCACCGTCGCGACACCTTCTGGATCGATCCACAGAACGCCTTAAGATGTGTCTCGTTATCTGCTCTCGCGCCCAGGACTCATGACATCTTTTGTAAATTTTAAAGATGGAGTATAGTGCACCGATGAATAATATCGTGCAAATTATTGTTAACACGATACTTATGGCCGATAAATGAAATTTAAATTCCTCTACCGTCGCTGTGTTTTTAGCGGCGCTATTTTGATTGAGAAAAACCTCCTCATTAGTTACTTTTGAGTTGCACATTTTTCAAAGTCACTTTTAATATATTTTTCACTTAAACAGTTGCCACACTGAGCAAAACCGATACTAATCGCGTACATGATTCAAGCCCTGTTTAGTGGCAGGGTCGCCATGTATGGTCGGGTGTCAGATATAATAAAACATCCCAAAATGTGGTGTAAGACTGCCTTTATTATGTTGATACTATGACTTATATATTGGTTACACACATTGAAATAGAGGTTGCATACGTACTACATCACAGACCTCTGAGGGACCCCGGCATTGATATCCAATTGGACCGACGAGCAGCCATCGATAACCACTCGAATGGACCGATCTCTCAGGAAGTCTGCAATCCAATCACACAGACCACCGGGCAAACCGAATGAAGGAAGCTTACCAATAAGGCTTTCATGCCAGACCCTATCAAAAGCCTTCGAGATGTCGAGGAGACGGCAAGCGCCTCCCCGTGCCTCTCGATGGCCTCACTCCAGATGTGAATGGCATACGCTAGAAGATCCCCAGTAGACCGATTTCAGCGGAAGCCATATTGGCGGTCACTAAGGATATCGTTTGCTTCTAGTTATGCCAGGAGCTTAATATTGACGTACACGTTCCATACTCTGTAAGAGTATGGAGCGTGTACTCAATATTACAGATATGGGTTTACAGATATGACAGGTTACAGATATGGGTCTGTAGTTGGCCGGGTCAGCTCGACTGCCCTTCTTGGGCACGGGCTGTACATTAGCTTGCTTCCAAGCATTCGGCACTTTTCCAGCTTCATACGAAAGGCGGAATAGGCGTGTCAAGATCGGAGACAGTTCAGGCGCACAGGTCCTAAGAACTATAGCTGGTATTCCGTCAGGGCCGCTAGCCTTGTTCACGTCGAGGTTGCGCAGCACCCTACGGACGTCCTTTTGATGGATGCGAATGTCCGACATACTCGTCTCGCATCCATCAGGAGAAGGAAGGGGCCGCGCGTCACCAGGATTCAGACGTGAAGATTCCGCAAAAAGAGACGCAAATAAATTTGCCTTCTCCTCAGCGGAGTGAGCCAGCGACCCGTCGGGTTTCAGCAGTGGTGGTAGTGAGGGGCGGCAGAAGTTCGACTCGACCGACTTAGCCAGTGACCAAAACGCTTTACTACCTGCTGGGTAAGAGGCAAGTTTGGTCCCTATTCGGCTGATATGGTCGAACCGAGCTCTTCGCAACACCATCTTGCAGGACTTGGCAGGCCTGTTGAAGGCCTTCTTCTTCTGACCCACGTCACTTGCCTTGCGCGATCGAGCGTCGACCCAAGCCAGGTACGCCCCATGTTTAATAGCGTCGGCGCGCTTACATTCGGCGCCAAACCATGGCCGGTCTTCGCTAGACATTGATACGTCAGAGAACGGAATGTAGTACTCCATTCCCCGACGCAACACATCCGTCACGGCATCCGCGCACGACGATGGATCAGTCGAAGAAAAGCAAGTAGGCTGCCAAGGATAGCATGCGAAGAAAGATCGCATACCATCCCAATCTGCTGACTTGTACCGCCAAACCCGCCGGGTGCCTCTTGGGCTGGGATCGGGTGGGGAATAGACGGATACAGACTTCACCAGACAGTGGTCGGAACTACCCAAAGGTGAAGCTATCGACACGGAGTATCTTCCTGGATCTGTTGTCAGCAGAAGGTCCAAGCAATTCGCAGTGTGCGAATCAACATCCGGTACCCTTGTTGCCCCCTGGACCAGCTGGGTGAGGTTTAGCGCTAGCGAAAGCTTACGCATCTCCCGTCCAGCATGATCAGTGCACTGGTATGGGAAGAGCCACTCCTGGTGGTGGGCATTAAAGTCCCCCAGTAACACCAATTGGGCTGAAGGGTACCGCTGTTGTGCCGCATCAGCCGCCTCACTGAGGTACTCTGTGAGCCTAGTTGTCTCCTGATCTCCGCTGTGCGAACGGTAGACACAGGCATAGATAATTTAATCCAGACCTGTGTCCACCAGAGCCCAGAGGGTTGTGAATCAGGAGTCCTCAAGGTTACGGAGACGCCGATAGCAAATGTCGTCACGGGCGTACATACATACGCCCGCCCGTGGTCTAAAATTGTGCTCCAGGGTGAACCCTGGGTAAGACAAGTACGACACGTCTGACGGATTCGCTATCTGCGTCTCCGTAAGGAAAAAGAGCGCTGGTTTCTCAGCCTCCAGATGATAGTGGACTGCAGTGATATTTGAGTGCAGACCTCTAATATTGGTGAGGTGCACTTTGTGAGGGAGGGGGTGCAGCCGCTGTTTAACTCCAGTATTCCTTTTTCCTTGCATAGTTAAAATAGAGTGAATAGATAAGAGGAGTAAGAAGTGAGACGAGGTTCCACGTTGCTAACCTACAGACACGCACTGAAAGGACACCATCATTGAGGCACTAGTCTGGAGACTGCGGGGACGCCCGAGCCCCCCCGGAATGTCCATCGGGCCCTCCCGTCTGGTCGCCAACCAGCACGATCGTGCATTCCGGGATTTTTCGACAGTTGGCGGGGCAGCCTTTCGTGTGTGGCTGGCACACTACTTGGGCCCCCAACTACCTGCGGTCGGCCAGCGGTGCACCGTGCCTCGGATCCCGCTACCCTCCGCGACTAGTCGCCCGATACAACCCCAACAGCGCGCTTCAGGCTGGTCAGCCTGCAGTGGAACAGCTATCTCGACCCAAATCCTCTAGTTGGCTACACCGAGCATCGTACCGGAACACGGCTAGGCCGCTTGGCGGTACGTCTTTGCCTGGTGGGTGGTCGCAAGCCTTCGGCCGAAGCCTACCACCAGTTAATGTCACCTGATTTGCACCACCCGGGGACCACGTGTAGGGAATCAAAAAATGGGTATACTCCTACGTACGAGGGTGACTCGGGCCCCAAAGACATCACCAAAACGCCACCTAACAAATTCTATCCAACAACTCTAACCCAAACACCTCCCCAAACCCAAACCATCATCCTGTCTAAATCCTGTAATGAAAAATATACATGTAAAGCTGCATGGCGGAACGAGTCAGTCATACTCAGCTTAACGTCCTAACGACGGGGTTCTAGAACGGGGACCGTCGGCCGGGACTGGTCTGCTCGCACTGCCATGCATCTCCCCCGAAAGTGTACAAATAGAAATAAGTAGACAAAATAGTAAATAACATAAGCATTGTATCAATAGAAATCAGTAAACAAAATAGTTAATAATATAAAGATAAGTAGAAAATAGAAATATAAAATTGTAATGCCAGTGGTTTAAAAAAAAAAAAAAAAAAAAACCCTATAGTATTTAATGAAAGATGAACTCACGTAGACTTAAGTTAGTTAAGTAAGACTAGAAATAATGTCCGACGTAGGAGTCCAATAATTGTAATATTATGAAAATTTATTAAACAAATTAATACTGTAAAAAAGGGCGCGGACGTCTATGTCCGCGGTAGAATATACGAATAAAAAAAAAGAAAAACACACAGAAAAAAAAGTTAATAGAAACATTACTGAGCATGAATTACATATTATTGGGCACAGCTCTTTTAAACTTAGTGACGCTGCCAGAAAATATGACGAAGTCAAAGTCTTAAAAATATCGTTACGTTTTCTGAAAATGTAGGATAATTTTGCGACTACCAGGAGCAAAAGGCCTATAATTATGAAGTGTTACTGATGACCGGGGAGTGTCTATATTAATTGATGATAGAAGCTGTGAGCAAGCCACTCTTTGATTTAATATCTTGAATAAGAAAATTAGACCAGCGACATCTCGACGCCAGTGCAAAGATTTCAGTTTAAAGTAGCTCAGTCTACCTTAATAGTTTTAACTGTATTTCTTATACCTGCTTTATAAGAGCCTTTTTATAAATTGTATTTGAACTCTTTCGATGCGTTGAATGTGGATATTATGTACTGGGTACTAGATGATGGAGCTGTATTCAATATGACTACGAACTAATGCAGCAAACAAAATTTTCAGTGCCGCCAAATTACTAAATTTTCTTGTGTTACGGTTAAAAAATGCTAGCATTCTCTTGCTTTTTTTAAATTATGGTTTCGGTGTGTGATTGAAATTTTATCCCAGAGTCGATAATGATGACCAGATCTCTAACTTTTGACACTTTACTTAAAATAAGGTGCCGCATTATGTATGTATAATTAAATTTATGTTTTTTACGAGAAAATTTGATATGATAACATTTATTAATATTAATTTGCATGTTGTTCTTCTCACAATACTCGTAGAGCTTGTCAATACCCCTTTGCAGAAAAGTTTCATCATTCCTTCTCGTTACAACCCTATAACATTTCAAATCGTCGGCAAACATTTCAAAGTGAGAGTTTTGTATAGAATATTTAATGTCATCGACAAACATTATAGATAAATATTGGGCCAAGATGTGTCACCTGTGGTACACTAGACGTGTGTGTAAAGGTTTGGATGAGTGTCCATTCACTACTACCTTTGTTGTTCTGCCAACTAAGTAAGACTGGAACCATTTTAGAAGTAACCCATAAACTCCGAAAGTGATGTTGAGCTTTTGTATCAAAATACTATGGCCAACTTTGTCAAAAGCTTTGCTGAAGTCGCTATTGATGGCTTCAATTTCATTGCCGTCTCTCATGAAAGCTAAGGTACGTTCGACAAAGTCAGCCAAGTTTGTGGCTATTGATCGATTTCTCAAGAAGCCATGTTGATGTTCCGTCATAGATCCTCTGATATGCCAATTCATGACAATGTGTCCTAACAAAAGATACTCGAAAACCTTAGCCAACGTAGGCAATGTACTAATAGGCCTATAATTGCATACCTCAGTCTTATCCCCCTGATTTTGGAATTGGTATTACTATGGACTACCCTAGTTACTTCTTCTAGATCTCCGGGAAAACACCTTCAGATAACGATCGGTTGTAAATTATACTCAATGGTTTAGGTAAAACATTAGCACACTCCCTAATAAACAGTGAGGTATACCGTCAGAGCCCGGCCCTTTAGCAACATCTAAGTTCCTGAGTTTTCTCTGTATGCTAGTTTCAGATATATTTGATGTAAACTGTTATTATTACTGGATTTATAAATACGTGCAGGGTTTGAATCGTCGCTGGAAAAAGGGCTGTATACCGATGCAAAGTTCTCTGCAAATAAATTTATATTAAAAAACAATTAACATTCAATCACTTGCAAAAGTCGATAAGAATTCTCACAACGTATTAGTTTGACGTTTAGTTTAACTTACGACTTTCTGTTTTCAAGTTTTCGCCAACAAATGATTGAAATTCACAACTTCATCAACTTAGCATAAGTCAAGATGGCCCAGTGGTATAGAGCCAAAGAGAATATAACCACTAGAGAGCTTATAGGCCGATTTCTTCTAAGCACACGACTCACTACTGCGGGCCGGGGGACGAGGAAGAACGCGCGGCTACAATTGGTCAGTTCAAAGTAAGTTGCGTAGGTATGGCTATCGTTAGGGTTGATCAACTTGATGAAGGGAAAATATTCGATATCGATAAAATGGATTTTAACATTATATATACAATTAAAATCATATAAATATTATTTAATCAAAATCAATCAATTACAAAAATAATGAGTAGGTATGCAGTGTTTACCTATTGATTTTTATAATGTATTAATTTGGTATATGTTTTACGAATTAAAGTTTTAGGTTCCTCACGGTTCTTTGTAAAAAAAGACAAACGAGCGTCTACACATTTCTGGATTATGCCTGCATGCCTGGATTAGACCTGTATGCACGCTAAATAAATACAAATTGTTTTATCTTTTTATTGCAATTATAACGCATCAAAATGCCTTAAATGTAAAGTGGTGTGGGAAACATTCCAAGAGATCTACTTACAAAAAGGATGGCATAACTTTTCATCGGTAAGAAAACAGTACGAAAATTATTTTTGATTTTATCAGATTATGAGACACCGTAGAGATCTACTTAAAATGGTGGATGGGGTAAACGAGCACATTTTTGATTCCCGCGTTGATGTCTTTTGGAAAAGTTTCGCTCTTTCACTAGACAATTCTAATGCTTCTATCCCTCCCAATTTTAACTGTAAATATCTGTGCTCGTTACTTTTAATAACTGAAGTCGACATCAATAATGATAAATTTTAATTCAATAAAAAAATATTAAAAAATATCTATCTACTTTTAACCGACTTAAAAAAAGGAGGGGGTTCTCAGTTCGTCGGATTTTTCTTATGTATTATGTTCCCGGATTACCTACTCGTAGACGCGCTGTATTTCGTAGGAAACCAATTTTTCCTGTTAACCTTATCCCTTCGGAAATCTAAAGTGAAAACATGTAGGTATGCAAACACACAGTTACGAAAACACACAGAAAACCTGTTTTACATCAAATACCACCGCCCTCAAAAACTACAAAGTGAAAAATAACTAGGTATACAAAACAACAAAAAAATAGAACATTATCAAATTCATAATGCATTATCAAATTCACTATGACATGATTTTACATACATTTTACATGGAACGAAACTTTAGCCAATCTAAGTGAAACTTACTTAACTTACTAAATTGTTATTATATGCTATGGCTATGGCTTGGAAATATTATTGGCTATAGAAGTAAACCATTCATGAACGATTTTAGACATAACGTTTAGTAATAATTGGGTGTAAAATTGCCCGACCGCACTGGGACCGATCGGTCCCAGCGGTGCCTGAAGTCATGAAGATTATCCTGGACCGATCGGTCCTGGTCGGGGGCATAGAGAAGCAAAAAGTATTTTTCCAAATCGCTCAAGCCGTCTACGAGTAGGTAATCCGGGAACATAATACATAAGAAAAAATCTGACGAACTGAGAACCCTCTCCTATTTAAGTCGGTTAAAAGTAGATAGATATTTTTTAATACATTTTTTATTAAATTAAGATTTAATATTATCGATATCGACTTCAGCTATTAAAAGTAACAGCACAGATATTTACGATAAAAATACAAAGGGAGAGAAAGGGATAGAAGCATTAGAATTGTCTAGTGAAAGAGCGAGACTTTTCCAAAAGACATCAACGCGGGAACCAAAAATGTGCTCGTTTACCCCATCCACCATTTTAAGTAGATCCCTGCGGTGTCTGATAATCTGATAAAATCAAAAATAATTTTCGTACTGTTTACTTGCCGATGAAAAGTTATGCCATCCTTTTTGTAACTAGATGTCTTGGAATGTTTCCCACACCACTTTACCGCGCATGAAGGTATTTTGATGCGTTATAATTGCAATAAAAAGATAAAACAATTTGTATTTATTTAGCGTGCATACAGGTCTAATAATTGGACATTACTAAAATGGTTACTAGTACCGAGCCTTTACATAGGCGACAAAATACTAATAGTTTTCGAGCGTCGGGGCACTGTATGCGCCGTCAAGTGGTTATATCGTCGTTGTATAGAGCACACAGATTGAAGCGCAAATCAGTGTGCCGCAAGTTCAAATCCCACGCAATTGTTGACTTTTTGTAAGTTCTTACCCGATTAGAAGTTATGGATTAGCATTACATATATTAAATTATTCTTTAACTTGTTCACACATTTACAGTAGTGACATGTGTGTCATCGTTGTTGACTCATAATTTGGTTCGGACAAGCTAATGTTTAGTTCCGATTGATGGTGAAGTATGTAGTATCGCTGCTGGCTTGAAGAATCAGATCCAAAAGGGGAAACCAGAGGTGACCGATTTGATGGCATTGTAACTAAATAGTGTATCTTTTCTAAGAAAATATATAAGAGTGAATATTGTTGTAAATGCTTTTGTTTTGAAATCGGGGCTTCTTGTATGATATAAGCAGAACTTTTGGAAATACAAAAAGGATATCACTTGGTGAGATTTGAACCCGGTGCCACTAGTCTATCAGTCGTTCATTGTAGCCACACGATCAGATGTACACACGAAATTTGTGATCGATTCCTATCAGCTTGCTTAGAACAGGTTGCCGATGAAGTTGCGGATTAGGTTGGTACCGTTTTAAACACAGTCCAAACTTAACTTTTACGTTCATTTTTTAAACTTAATACGAGTTCGAAACTTTATTAAAATGGCGTTTTGAGATAGTTCCACAATGTACATCACTTACATTTTTTCACAGATTGTCACTTATATATTGCACTTTAAATTTGTGAATACTTTATAGCAGATTTTTAAACCGCTTTATCAAATTAAAATTGTAAGAATAACAGACAGCAGGGTTGTACGCGGGTACACCACGAACGGGTTTTAGAGTAGTTTCCTTGATCAGATATTTCAGCTGCATGTTGAAGTCTTCTCTTGGTCCATTGAAAAGAAAATTTGATTTTCTGTTACATATTTCGTCTTTTTACTCTGTTTATATACTATTTTCTCTATAGCAATTGTGCGTTTTCTTTGGACGCGTGTTGATGTAGCTGATGGCGACATTTGATCTGATAGCAAGGAGGGTAGCAATGCTATAGAAGGTAAAGCATTATAATTGCATTGCGTATCAGACGGAAATACTATTTAAAGAACGGGTGTGAGTGGTGGTGAATCTTCGCAGATATAGGCCACAGTTTCGGGACTTTGAAATCATCCTCTGGGTTTTCTATATACGAGTAGGAATTAGTACTGGATGGAGCTGGGCTATTCAAATCTAGTCTTTCTTAAGATGAATTTATAGATGGAGCGGGGGATGAGTAGCGACTGTTCACTTCGTCTTCATTGCTTGTGGCATCACTGACGTCAGGTGGCATTGAATTTAGGAACGAATGCTAGTTTGCCGATCACGCTGTCCAGGCTAGAACAGCCTGGACAGTGCGATCGGCTGGCCTCGGCCTGAAAAGCTGTTAAGCAAGCATGAAAGCAAGGCCCACACCATGCGAGAAAAAAGGAATAAAAACAAATGCCGAAAAATAAAAAAAACCTAAACGTAATACGATCAAAGTCAAATTATAGTACTGACATCATCATCTCCCTTTAGTTGGCAGTGTATAGAATAATATACATCACAAATAAGATGTTTTTTAGCAAACAGTTGCAATGTATGCTAAACACCCAAGATTATGTTCGTAAAAAGCGATGAAAATTATTAAAATACGTAGATAATTTAGCATTAGCTCATTACGTTTGTGTTTTGTATACACGATACACATAATCGATTTTTATAGTGAATAAGAAATTACAATTTAATTTACCTTGACGTGAACAAGATTGCTCCACATGGTTTCGCATTTACAGTCCTACAAATTTATCTGTGAACTGAAAGAGGACGGCACCGTCGATTCAGTGTTGCTAATAAAAATAAGGTGCCCAAAATTGAGTAAGTTATCAAGAAGGAAATTTCACATTAGACATAATCGTTTAATAAGAATTACGGTTTTTACAAATTAAAAACGCATTTAATGATACCTATATAAAAATAATAAAATAAATAAAAATAATTTGATAATTTACAGTTACGTAGGTACGCTAACAGTTTAGTCTCTCAGCAATAAACAATGGCTTTATCTAAAAAGTAACCCAATGAAGTGGAAATTCAGCAGATAACATGTTCCACGGGGGGGATACAACTTTCATTTAATGCGAAGTTAAGTAGGTACCTACCCTGCAATAGGTACCTGGATGTCTAGCATTTAGTTATGACCGTACCTAACCCCTAACGCCAGACTTGACTAATTATAATTAGCAGTGGTACCTAGTGGTAGTGTAGTATAATAAAAAAAAAACAAATTTCTTTACAATGATTTATTGAAAACCAGGTTTACAGTAATTGTGATCTTTAGATGAACCTGCATCCACAACTTCATCCTGGTTGTGAGGTCATACTCCGCTTATTGCCGTACCACTACACTACACAGTGATAATGATGATTCATTATCACTATAGCTTTCGGTTTCAATGTCACTTACCACTTCTATAATAAAGGTTTATCTAAATACAAATCATGTTTTAAGTATTCTCCTTCTACCTGCGAACGTGTTTACAATGCTGTGTCCATTCATGAACTGTAATAGCGTCAAAAGCTTCTCTAACTAGGCAGGAAATATCAGCATTTTTGTGCTCAATATTTACATCTGCAACTTTTCTTTTCATTGTGCTCCATATGAGTTCAATGGGATTGAGATCACAGTGATAAGGTGGTAAATATAAGCATTTGTGTCTATTGTCTTCTAAAAAATTTTCATTCTCATATACAGGTTCAGGCTTGTTTCTCTTAATTATTTCTAAAAGCTGAGGTTTAGTCAAATTCTTTCCGTAGTCAATTTTATTTTAGGTCAACCATAATTGCATACCTTTTTTAAGGAATTCGTATTTGGGACTTTATTCACTTAAATACGGTGATAAGGAGCATTATCCATCACTATTATGGATGGCTCTCGTAAATTAGGCACAAGTTTTTCAATAACCCACTTTTAAAAGTTGGTACTATTCATCTCGTCATGATAATCACCACTTTTTGAGTTTGATTTAAACACAAGTAGTTCATTTGTAACAAAACCAGTATCTCCTCCCGCATGAACAATAACATATCTTTGCCATTTCGATACATGCTCCAATACTCCGTCTTCACCCTCTCCTTGCCAACATTTACCCGATGTATGCGAAGAGTGAATATAGGTCTCATCTAAATAAATTATGGGCCGGGGCTGGGGAGATTTATTATTTTTATCCACTGCATGCAAGTACTTAGCTCTCCAAGCTGATATTTCATTACGCTCCATAAGAACCTTCCGATTGGATTAAGATTTTTTAAAACGAAATCCCACCATGTGAAGCAGATTTCGCAGACTTTCTCGCTGTCCTGTGTAATTTATTTCTGTCTTTAAGACCTCTAGAAGCTTTTTAACAGTAGGGACCTCGTTTTTAGCAGAATGAAATTCATGTACTTTCCTCCGTGTAACACCCATGTCAAAATCATCAACATGCACAAATCCACTTTTACGTTTTCTGTCCTTGCTTGGTGTCCGAATTTTTGTATCAGTTTCTTCTGCTGCGTGCCCTTCCTTAACTATTTTCGAAATTAGTCCTTGAATCACAACTGAAATATAAGATAATAAAATAAATGATAGTAGAAATTTGAAATCTGGCAGGTTTGTTTGCTCACTCACTTAGCAGATTACCTAATAGATGTACGTTACCGTTACGCTAACCTGCAGCAAGAATAGAAACGAATATTTCGTGGACTTAAATAATTAGTTACGTTTCGGGTAATTTATAACAAGAAAGTTGACAACACTTAACTATCGCTGCCGAAATTCGTTTGTGTATTTGATTAAATGGAATAATTGGAGACCCCGCCCGAGCTTCTTCTTCAAAAAAGGTTTTAACCTTTAGAATAATGTTTCGAGCATCACTTTTATTAGCTTTCGGCATATTTAACTTTATAAATTCAGCAATATCACGACAAAACAACCAGAGAACCCGAATGTGGTAGACACTGACAATCGAATGACATTTCAACATGACGGCCGTAGTTCCAATTTTCGCTATTCCACTGATAAGTTGTTAGGACTGTACGTCACAACGGACAAATTTACCATAGATAATACTTCCGTTTATTTATTATTAAAAAGAGTTTTGAAATTAAATTTTGGTAAGAACATTTCACTTTAAAAGTATTTGTTTTCTGAGAATATTTATTTTATTTTAGTGTATAGTATACTATGCATATGTCGCATCAGGGCTAGCCGATAGATGCAAACCATCGGGAAGTCTGGATGTATTCCCTTAAGTTAAGACATCGTGTATGGGCTTTCGTGTCGTTTTATGATTGGATTCTACAACGTCTTAGCTCTAGGGCGGTCAGTACTCAACTGCTATATTCTGTGTCCCCACCACGCTCGTCCAATCCTGACTCATACTCTAGGTGAGTGAGGAAACATTTTGCATAGTTACATATCGAAAGGATCACTGGTCTAGATATTTCTTTACAACAGAAAACCCCTACAGTTACAATCAAGCTGGTCTAAATCGTCACCCACTAATGCAGGTGAGATTCCTGCAGCACCTCAAAGGATCACTGGTCTAGGTATTTCTTTACAACAGAAAACCCCTACAGTTACAATTAAGCTGGTCTGAATCGTCACCCACTAATGCAGGTGAGATTCCTGCAGCACCTCGAAAGGATCACTGGTCTAGGTATTTCTTTACAACAGAAAACCCCTACAGTTACAATCAAGCTGGTCTGAATCGTCACCCACTAAAGCAGGTGAGATCCCTGCAGCGCAGTTACAATCAAGCTGGACTAAATCGTCACCCACTAAAGCAGGTGAGATTCCTACAGCACCTCACAGATCACTAAAGTTCAAATATGCTGGTCTGAATCGTCACCCACTAAAGCAGGTGAGACTCCTACAGCGCATCACAGATCAACACCCACAACAGCAGGAGTGATCTTGACATCCCATTTACAAAAATGATCATCTTCCACAAAAGTAGAAGAGAACACATACTAATTCATCATTCCAAAGATTCAATTATAGCTTCGGAATTAGCTACACTTAAGGTGCGAGAGCTTATGGAAAATGTTTCCTCTGGCATATTTTTAATTACAGGTACAAAAGACATACCGAACTCATCATCTGTCGTCACGGTCCATTCAGCATCATCATCACCATCATTTTCGAAAATTTTCTTGCCCTTTAGGTACTTACTTAAATTTTACTACCCTTAAATTTTTATGAGCAATTTTATAAATTCTGTTAATCAAAATTAGAATACCAAAATTATTTAAATTTTCGTAATGAGGGCTTGACGATTCGAACGTCATCAACATTAACACGGTGACCTCACTTCTGGCGTGACTATGTGAGTTTATCTTCTTTCAACCTCATAACTCAAAATGAAACTTCTGCAAGGTCTCTAACATAAATATGAACATTCACACCAGACATAGTGTCACACAGACTTACAGGTGCCATACAGGCCTTCAGTTGACACACAGGCTCACAGTTTCCACACAGGTCAACAGCTGCCACACAACGCTCGGCTACTCCTGACCAAAGTAGATCATTGGGTTCGTGAAAATAGGGAAATTTTAGAACTCTACTTTTTAACTGAATCATTACCCTGGGCCATGTACCACTAATCGATCCAAACCAACTTTAAAACTTCTGCTGCAGCAAAAACTATCAAGCTTAAAGAAACCCTCGAGTAAAATCTCCAACGCCATGGTCCTCTAGCCGCCCAGCAATTGTATTGCTCACACAACGGTCTCTAGACCCCGACCTCCACCAGAATCCACTGGTACGGTCACGGACACTTTAAGCTTGCTCATCATCATCTAAATTCCTTTAACATCAACATCGACTGGTACATGACCCGCTGGCATCTTCCCTAACCTACCACGAGCATACTTGTAGGTCCTAAGCGTACCTATTTAAAGCTTTCATTGTATAACTATCACTGTCCTGTCATAATCACCTATCGCGAACTAAATAAAGGGCCCATTTAGTTTTCAAACTAGAGTTTCCCACAGAACACTATTGATTAGAAAAAGATACGACGATCAACAACTAAATAAAGTAATTGTAACAATTCCGTTAATCTTTGCCATAGTTCAAAGGCAATGCATACTCAACGAAACCTCTTCGTAGACCCATCGCCACATGTTACTCATGAGGTGCGGTCCAGAAATTGTCGCATGAGTAGACATGTTAATCAGATTTGGTTTCACTACCACTGTCATCAACTATGATGTCTAATTCTCAAGGAACTTGGTGATCGGGGATCCTTCCCAAAAGATTCGCACTTTTTATTCAAAGATTTACATACCGACTGCTAATAAAAGGGAAACAACTAACCCTGATAATATTAAGGAGCTTCACGCATTCATTCGGATCAATATCTTTAAAATCAAATTTCAACAGTAACTATATACTATCGCTCACTACCTCAGTTTTTATGTAAGGAAAACGATCGCGAGATCTACTGCTTTCCTAATATTACTTTGAAAGTAAGCAAGTGAATTCAGATCTGAAGACGTTGGTCGTAAATCGTGACGCAACATAAGATTTGTTCTGAATATACGTAAATGACCAGTACCGTTACTAACTCGATACAATTGCGATGGCCCTACGACATTACTAACTCGCTTTGTCACTGAAAATCTCCTTCTTATGGGATATCTCATCCTAAAGTTCGTATTGAACCAAATCTTGAAACTATACTGCCAATAGGAAACTCATTACCTAACTACTTGCTTTTTACAACTTTTTATAACTAGTGCTAGATATAACCACTACCAATTCAGTCATCAAACGTGAACACTTAAAACTCGAAATAGCATCTCTTCAGTAGAGAACCTTCGAACTCACTATCGAAATAACATGGAAGCGACTCACCGAGTATTCCATTTCAAACTTGCGCGCTCCCAACATCAAACTGCTAGCCTGTCGTTCCTCCTAACCTCTCAGATGTTGACAGGTCAGCCTTCGCAGACAGCATCTGAACAGAGGCTCCACTGCGACACAATATGGTATCTGAAACATGAAAAACACTACGAGGGTACTTGTTTACACGGAAATTAACCGGTGTAGTAACCTAAACCGGCACGGCAAAATGGGTTATTATGAACACTGAATGTGAATGCAGAGATCCTGTCCAAAACATGAACCACACATTACAATGTCCCAAGTGCCCAGGTAGGTATATGGGCTTTAGATAATCCAATGAATGCCATAGCGTCAGTGGCATTTTAAATCGCAATTAACGAGGCCTGGTAGGGTTTACCACCTTTTACATAGTTTGGCCCTCCGACCACAAAAGAAGAATACTATGCTTCTTCTCAAACTTAGTTAACTATCACTACATAAAATTATAATACTAAGCAAAATATTTCATTTGGAATGTTCATAATTTCCAGACTGAAGTGTAAGGTAGGTATTCTAACTTCCAAACAATGATAGTCAGCCAAGGCCAGTCAAGGGTTACCGCCAGTGATAGTAGAATAATAACCCTTCAACAACACCCAACTTGACCATCGATAACTAACATGAAATTATAACCTAACACGGGCCACCCCGACGATCCATTGACCGCCACAAAACCAGCATTTTGAATAATGAACACTCTTGGCCATAGTCAATAACAAAATGAAAACGACTCACCAGATTGGCTTAAAGATCCCTGTGTACGGATCTTCCCACACGTCCACACGCCCCTCCTTGACCTGTCCAGCTCCTTGGTTGTTGCTAGCTTCCTTGCTGCTCCGCTCTAGATTGGTTTTTCATTATTCAAGACTGAGGGTAGTCGCAGAAATGAACCACTACTGTTTCTATCTCAACTGACACCGCATTTTTTTTGCAAGAATGTAACCCATTTTCACTAGCATTGTTTTCACGTGTGTTCTCATTAGCACGACCGAATCCCAATTCTGATGTCGCATCAGTGCTGGCCGATAGATGCAAACCATCGGGAAGTCAGGATGTATTCCCTTAGGTTAAGACATCGTGTATGGGCAGGTCGGTGGTTACAGTCGTGCAAATGAAATGACACAAATTATTCGATACACTGGGTTTATTTAAATAGTTCACAGTTACAATCTTGCTTACTAATATTACGGATCGATACTGATTCTACAACGTCTTAGCTCTAGGGCGGTCAGTACTCAACTCCTATATTCTGTGCCCCACCACGCAGGTCGTTAGAGAAAGCGTGCCACAGCGTAGTTGTTCTTGATTTGCCGACAGGTGGCGTGCTCGTGATTTGTTTTGTCGTCCGTACTATTGACTAAACCCGACACATATCTACCTTAAGGGTTACATATCAATATCATTACGATAAGTCCTCGCGACCGAATTTCGATCACGTTAGCCTATGTAATGTAGATTAAGCAAACACGCAGAAGACATATTGAATAAATGTGTGCTAAAGCGCAAGTGCACTCCCTGTTACTTTAAGGTTGGCGCACACATATCAACTCGGACATGGAACGTCACCACCTTGCCTTTTCTCGCAACAACTTTAAGCACGTAACAAAAGAGGATCATCAAATTCAGCACGTTGGCTCGGCTATCACCAAGCGACGACGTCACGCTTACGGCTAGCTGTCACCTGACGGAAAATTTAGGCGGAGAATAGGTACATTCAATCAATTTTAAGTCGAACTTGAATGTTAGAGCGACAAAAAGTCTTTAAAATCTTAAGCGCGGTGACGGATAGACATAAGTGCGGTGACTAATATATGTAAGAGCGCGGACGGAGAGATGTAAGCACGGTGACGCCTTGCCTTACGGCGCGGGAACCTCGGACTTGACCACACACTGCATCAGGTTTGCAAGCTTATTCCAAGATGAGGCGATGCCGTTACGATGCTGATTACCGTGCGTTGCAGTAGGAAATTTTGTACAAAGAATACTGAACGGCTCGAGTTATACGGTGTCGATCTGTTTCCGAGTTGATAAATTAAATGTGTGCGTTAGCCTTTTCTGTTATAGTCCAATAGGACAGCAATCGGACACGACCGGGGAGATATCAGGCGCTGGACCAACTGATTTTATGTGATGCCGAGGCACGGGGGGTGTCACACCACCAACTTCCAACTCCGGGCTGCTACTGAAAAATTAACCATGAAAACAACTTATAACACTTTGTGTCCGAATTGAATCTATACTCTATTCGCTGCAGCAAAAAATAAAACGTAAACAAACAAATGTCAAACGGTTATAATCCGACGTATTTTAGAAATATAACCTTACAACGCAAAATGGTTACTTTTGTAGCACTCTTTAATTTATTATCTTTCGATATGCATTTTAATGTCGGCTATCGGTTTTGGTTTTAATAACACCATTTTTTTTGTTTATGCATTAAACATATTGTTATGTTGTAAAATACAGTTAAGAAACTAATAATTTAAATGTCTACCATATTTCTGCATATGTGTGTGTGTGTATTTGTTTGTTGTATAAAATAAACAACTTATCATTATATTTTTATTTTATATAGATTTTAATGACAGCAAAGAAGACAATGTAAAAACCTTTATTATGGTTTATTTACCTTTTATTTTTTGCTCCAGCGAATAGAGTATGGGACCCCATGCTCATCTTTGTGCTTCCTGCCACAATACTAACGAGGCAGTTAAACGATACTTCAATGGAGTTAAATAACTGTTAGGTAAGCAGAGCTGGGCAAAATTAATGCTTTGCTTTAATTAAAACCCAAATGACAAAATACTATCGCGCACATATTTACAATACCAAATCTATATATATATATATGTCGTAGGATGATTTGATAATTCGAATTTTCGTGAAAACCCTAGGGATATTGCGAAAACACGGATATTTAGACAATGGCGAAACTGTTTCTCAATCTTACTGGAAAAAGTCCAAGAGCGAGCGAAGCGAGCTCGGGAGCTTAGGGCACCCCGACACGGACAGGTTAGGTTAGGTTCGTGTTCGGTTACTTTAGACCCTGCGGACGGAAATAGGAGCCCCGCGCAGCGGGGCTCCGTCGACTATGTTGCCAAAGTACTAATCGTACTTGGATAATTTTTCGCCTATGTCTAATTATCCGCGTTTTCGCAAAACCCCTAGGATTTTCGCGAAGATTCGAAGTATCAAATTATCCTACGACATATATAAATGAATCCCTATTTCCCTTGGTCACGGCATCACGCATGAACGGCTGGACCGATTTCGCTAATTCTTGATTTGTTGTGTTTGTTATTGTTAGGAGACGGTTCTTATGAAAGAAAAAATTAAGACAAAAAATAATTGGTAGGTAGGTAAGGTAGGCAGGGTAGAGTAGTTAGGATATGGTAGGTAACGTACCCTACGTTACCTACCACAGTAGTAAGGTAGGTAGGGTAGGGTAGGTAGGGTAGGTAGGGTGGGTAAGGTAGAATAGGGTAGGAAGGTTAGGGTACGCAGGGTAGGGTAGATAGGTAGCGTAGGCACTCAAAATATATTTAAGTCGTGTGTTTGAAACATAAAATACAGTCAGGTATTTTTATTTATTTAATCCAAAAAATTTTTTCATTGTGTCGAAAATCATAATTGCTATTGCTGTTGTTAAAGATACACATACAGTACAGGCGCAGTGTTGCCAACTTCAAAGATTGATATATTTAGCGATTGCCATTATGCTTACGAAAGCTATGGAGCGCTATTTTCTGCAGACGGCACCCATATAAATAAGATCGTGTATTTGTGATCAAATGTATTTTGGAGCCATAAGTGTTTGAAAGGTTAACTACAAAATTCCTCAGCGTCAAGTATTTGAATTACCAATTACAAATTATATTTTTAAGAAGTAATTAAATTACAAATATAAATAAAATACGTATTTTATTTAAATAAATACGAATGTCGTGGTGGCCCAGTGGTTAAGCTCTCGCCTCTCGTGCTTGATTTGATTTGTAAGTTAAAATCCGGGCAAGTACCAATGTGAGTTTTTCAAATTCATATGTACTTTCTAAGTTTATATTGGACATCACAGGGAACGGTGAAGGAAAACATCGTGAGGAAACCTGAACTTATATAGTTAATAGCCAAGTCAGAGGCCTGTGGAGTTCCCAGTGGCGGCTTAATTAACTCAGACACCAGAGATGGCCAAATCATCACACGAGAAGAGGAGAAGAATGCGTATTTGTATTTCAAATACTTATTTTAATTACAAGTAATTCAAATACTGCACAGATCTGGGTAAAATACCATACATAACATCACCCCTGTTTTCCCGAAGGATTAGGCAGACCTGCATCTATAGTTCTCCCACATTTCACCAGCTTTATTTAGGCACCATGTAATGGTTAGACTCGCCCGCCTATTGTCTTCGACCGGGCACAAGTCCAGACTTCGGGCTGACTAAGAAAAGCCAGATGAAAAACTGCAATAATACTTTAACCGACTAGAACAGGCTAGAAAGACGACACGGATGGAGTGGTTGAGCGATCAGCTGCTGCGCTGCGTGTCTAATTCAATAAAAAAAGTTAGTTAAAAAAATCATAAAAACCCGACTTATGTTTCGGCGGTCGGGGATTTTGTTAAAAACATATTTATTTATTACACAATTACTTTAATTATAAAAATACAGGATATTTAGCTGGTGGCTGATACAAGACTGAATATAATGCAAAGAAAAATAAGTATCTCTAATTTCCGGTAAAATGCATAGTTGCAATACGACGCATGGTGACGGTGACTGCGAACTCAGCGTAAACGTCTGTTACGATGAGTCAACTCCTCCCTCCATAAGATAGAAGCAACTCTTGCTTCTGGCGGCGTCCGCGCTGTCCTTGGTGTCCTCCGGGATGTTCTTTGTTTTCCATTGATACAGCTTCCAGGATGCTGCTGCGACCAATAAGATATAAAGGATGATTGTGCTCCAGCTAGGTGTGGCTGCTACGATTGTCCAACTATCTTCTTCTGGCACGGAGATGTCGCCTGCTCTATTGATAAGTTCATGGATGCTGTCTAGTGAGATGTCTTCTAATTGGAGTTCGTATTGTATTGATTGTTCTGAGACTTGATGTTGCTCCGGTAATGATATGACCTCGTTGATGACGACCGTGTCGGTGTGAGACCGCAGGGTCTTATTCATGATGTACATCTGGCAATCTTCGGTTAGTGTAACGAGATGAATGCCGGACAGCCTTTTGTAGTCTGTCTTGGTATTGCATAGTGTTTTGATGACTTCTTCTTCTCTGAGGACAAGTAGCCAGTTGTTGTCTCCGATCTTCTGAACTTTTCCTTTTCTTAAGTTCATCTTAGCGTGAGTGCAATTTGTTGAGCGGTGCTGGATGAGTGATAGTATGCAGTCATCTGTGTCTTCAATTCTTCTGGTGTCGAGGAGCTTGCAGAGCTGGGTGTTGTCGGTCAGTGGCTGACAATCTTCTTCCAGGTAAGCGTACTCATCGTTACCAAGTGCCAGGTATTTGGATTTTGGAATGATAGTTAGGTTACTTTTATTTGGGATAGAATAGAGATGGATAAGGTCGTAGGTTTTTGAGGTAATTGAGGGGATTTCGAGAATGAAATTAACAGAGTGTTCTGTGCTGTAAGCTTTAACTTTAATCGACTTCTCTATCCTGTATATATTACTAATGCTAATACTGGCTACTGGTTTAAACATAAACATACTTTCTAAGTTTCTTAACTCTTCTATTAAATTGTGAGGATTTATAATACTAGGATGCATGGTGCCTATTTGAGCAAAAGTCATAGCATCTTCTAATAACATTAACCTATCTAAAATTATCTGTAAACTAAAATCTATCTGTACGTAAATATCTAGGAAATGTAAATGGTTAGATAGATCGTTAGAATGATTAGTAATATTTTGTAATAAACTAGCCAAATTTTTCTGATTATTATTTATTTTTGTTAACTGTTTACTGAACTCATCAATTGAATTATGTGCTAATACTAAGGATTTCCTTTGTGAATCTTGGACGTTTCTAACTCTGTTTTTAATGTTTAAAATTTCTTCTTCAAACTTAACTGCATCTTCATGGTCGAGATTACCAGTGATAGACTTAACGACAGTACCTAATCCATCTAAGAGACCGCGTCGCTTTCTAACTTGCGGCGTTAAAAACTTAATCTTCTTACCAATAATATTAAGGCTATATTCTATTTGATTCCTATATGTTTTATGTAATTCTCCAGATGCTGTACTCTCAGCATTTTTCGTGCTTGCATATAAGGACATCAGTTGGATAGATGTAAAGTGCAGATTGCTAATGTTGTAAACGCAAGCAAGGCTAAAGTAGTTGTCTTGTTTAAGGAGTTGACCTTGTTTAAGGAGGAGGATACCATTGTCGTTACCTACTTGGGTAATGGTTACGGTTGCTGTTGTGTTGAGCACGACGGCTCCTACGATGAAGGTCCTGCAACAAGATGAGGCCTCCGTAGTAGCTTGAAGTGAACCCTAATGGACTTAGAGTTTGGATGGTTACCTATTATTTCGGCCACGTTATTTGGGTGAAGGTGTATGATCTTCTAAGGTCCTTTGAAGACTGGCTTCGTTTTGTCACTGCGTGCTGACTTTGCTACCTGTTTATATACAGTTTCACCTACCTTGAATTTCATTTCCTCTGCTTCTTGGTTACGTTTAGCAATCACCTGCTCCTTGTTTTTAGACATATGTGCAGCAATGCACTCTTGAACTGCCTCTGCATTGGCACGATGCTTAATAACATAGTCCTGGTAAAATTCTTTTGGGTAGTATAACTCTAGTGGGTTTCTGGACGCTGTGTGTCCGAATAATAACTCATGAGGTGTATAATCTGTTGCCGAATGGATAGCGTTGTTGTACGCTATTATAGAGTACTTCATTATTAGCTGTATAGGGTCATCTTTGTTCGTCATTCTTTGTATCCTGATTATTTCGGCTAGAGTAGAGTGTAAACGTTCAATAGGGGAATTTGAATTAGGGTTATAGGGGGTCGTGAAGTGTACGTGGATGTTATGTAGTGCGCAAATTTCTTTAATAACATCGTTGTCGAATTTAGTGTCTGAATCTGTGGTTATTTTGTTCGGTAAACCTAATACTGAGAAAACGTTTAGCAATGCTTCAGCTATATGGACACTACTGCATGCTGTTAGTTGGACTGTCTGGGCGTATTTAGAGAAATTATCGATGACTGTAAGGAACGTTGCGCCTCCGGTTGAGTATAGGTCCATAAATATATGTTCCATTGGTTTTCGAGGGGTATCGGTTATAGCTAAAGGTGGTTTAAGAGGGTTGCGTTCGTATTTACATTTCAAACAGGTGTCGCATTGATTTACGAATCTTTGAATGGTGAGAAGCATGTTTGGCCAATAGTAGTTTCTGTGCAACTGTTTGTACGTCTCCTGAATACCTCGATGAACGGTCTTACCTTCGTGATATTTCCTAATCAATTCTTGCTGTTCAGGTTTGTTTTCTACTAGAGTTACGCGTGTTGTGCATTTAAGTAACTTAGGACCTCTATCGTTAAATATTGTTGTGTAAACCCTAGAAAAAGCATGGTATAATTCTTCATTATGGAAGTAACAATGGAATATACGATCAGCGATGGTGTGCTCTTTACGGAATCTAATTATCTCTGACTCTGTATTGTTTACTGGAATAAAGACATCTTTTATAACTACTTTTGAGTTAGTGGATCTGTAATCTACTCTATACATAGAACCGGGCGTTGACCTAATGTGGAATTGTTTTAGCTGCCTATCAATAGCGTCTGCTATGATGGGTATACCTTTATTTTCATTGTCAAGCTGTGTATGTCTTGTTGATACTAGTTCGGGGTTCAGCTGACACTACACTCATGCTGTCTGTACCTATATGAGAATCTGGAATGCTTGGGGTTTGTAACTGTATATTTTCACTGGGTGCTACTGTATCTGTTTGATTTTCGGCTTCCCTGCGCGCGTTTTCGAATATTCTATTAATTATCTCATCGTCTTCGTTATCATCTAAGTTAACAGCTAGAGAGTCAATACTACCGTGGAAAATTTGAATACGTGATAGAGCGTCTGCGTTAGTGTTTTGGCGGCCCTTTTTGTATACAACCTTATAGTCGTATTCCGATAGTTTTAAACGCCATCTAGTTAATTTTGAATTCGGATCTTTTAAAGACATTAGCCAGGTGAGAGGCCTGTGGTCCGTGTATATGGTAAACTTTCTACCGTAAAGATAGGGTCTGAAGTATTTTATTGCCCATACTATGGCGAGTAGCTCCTTTTCTATTGTAGAGTAACGCGATTCGGTGTCTGATAGTGTCCGGGATGCGAATGCTACCGGTTTGTCTGATCCTACTATTCCTTGGGATAAAACCGCACCTAATGCTACGTCGGAAGCATCGGTGGTGAGGATGAAGGGCTCATCAAAATTAGGGTACTGTAGTATTGGGGCGTTAGTTAAAATTTGTTTGCACTTATTGAAAGCTTCTAAGAAATCCGGGGAGTGTATGACTTTACTATTTTTCTTAAGGCAAAGGGTCATTGGTTTAGTAAGCTTGGCGAAATCTTTTACGAATTTTCTGTAATATCCGACTAAACCTAGGAAAGCTTTTATTTCCTTCTGAGTCTTGGGTAAGGGGAAGTTAAGTACGGCTTTTATCTTGTCTTTGTTTGGTTTTAAACCTTCATCTGTTAGTTCGTGTCCTAAGAAGTTAACCTGTTTTTGTAGGAACTGTGATTTATCTAACTGGATCCTTAGATTATGTGTTTTGAATCGATCGAATACTTGTTTTAATTTTTCTATGTGTTGTTGCAATGACGTAGATATTATTATTATGTCATCTAAGTATGTGTAAACATTATCTATGCCTCTTAATATATGATCCATTAGTCTTTGAAATGTACTTGGAGCATTTTTGAGTCCAAAGGGCATTCTAAGGAACTCATAGTGTCCTCGTTCAGTGGTGAATGCGGTTTTTTCAATATCGTTAGGGTGCATTTCGACTTGGTGAAAACCACTAGCAAGGTCTAGGGTTGTGAAGTATTGCGTTCTTCCTAATCTATCTAATATGTCGTGTATATTTGGTAATGGGTATTTATCTACAATGATACGGTCACTGAGTCGTCTGTAATCAATTACAAGTCTCCATTTGACATTGCCTGAGGAATCGGGCTTTTTGGGTACGATATGCACGGGACAAGACCAAGGAGATATGCTCTCTCGCACGATACCTTGCTGAAGGAGCTTATCCACTTGTTTACGAATTTCTTCTCGTTGTTTAGGAGCTTGTCTGTAACTACGTACGAAAACAGGTGTATTATCGCTTAATCTGAGCTCGTGTTTAACAGCATGTGTAAAAGTGAGTGGTATATCTTCTGCGTAGAACAAGTCCCTATACTGATAACATAACCGGGTTATTTCACGCTTTTCTTCTTCGTTCATGTGATCTGTACGGATTTTCTGAAGGTTTTCGTTTAATATACGGTCAATGTTATTTTCTACCTGTATGGTATTAATATCATGACTATAATTTTTATTGGCATTGGAAAATATTTCTAATTCAATTGACGGTTTAAGCGGGATATACTTCTTTTGATCGCTATGATTAATTAACGATGTTTTAAAAGAACCGTTTATAACATTAACTATAGCTGCTGGGGACAGTAAATCGTCTGACCAGATTAAATCGTCGTGAAGGTATTGTCCATCTAAGTAGTTGGTTTTAACTTTGACTATCTTTTCGCATCTAGGTTCGATACTTATCTTTTGGGGTGGGGAACTAAAGTGTATTGGTATTTCCGCCGTAGATGTACGTAACACATTGTTATTTAAATCAATATTACTCTTTAATTTTTGCAGAAGGTCCATTCCGATAAGTCCTTTATATTTAGGGTCGAAATCGAATATTAGGAACTTATGTGTTATATCACTATTAAGTGCGGGAGGTAAGGGAAGGTACACTACCTTGTCATGAACTGATGAACTGTGTGCTGTATTAATTTGAAAGGGTTCTGTTTCTACACAGTACTCAAATATGGTGCCTGCAACTACGTCAGTTGCGATAGTTGAATGACTGGCCCCTGTATCTAATAGAAACTTACCGTCGAACTCTGGTAGTATTATGTACGGTAAATATTTCTTGGTCTGGAAATTGATTGAAACTAAGTCTGGTTGTCTCGTTTGGTGTCCAAGGTAAAACCCTGGTCACAGCTTACCTCTTGTTCGTCCATGATTTCATTCGGCTCAAGCGCTATGCCGTTATCGTCTGTGATAGTGTTATAGAGCTCCATGTCGCTGGATCCTGGTTGATCTTGAGTAGCCATCTGAATTGGAATGTAAAACAACTGCTGTGCGAACTGTGGGTTTTCTGGCTTACCTGCCGTACGCATTGTGACGTCCGATGATACTGGCGTGGGAATCGGTGGTTTTGGAATGTTAGGTTGATTCCTAAAGTTACTTGAACCATTTGGTCTAGAGTTACCTGATGCTGGTTTGGCCTTCCAGGGCAATACAGATTGTACCCATTGTTGACGCTGTTCGGGGGACCTATAATTTTGTTGAGGTGCAATGTTTTGTGAGGGAATAATAAAGCCAGGTGTAAACGGGCTTACTGTATTACGAATGGGATTATAATTGCTTGGTTGTTTAGATAACTCTTTTGGCTTTGCTTGTGACGTTGAAGAATTATTATTGAAATTAGCTCTATTATATGAAAGTCTAGCTTCTTCTTGCCTAGCCGCTATGATAGCTGCTTCAAAGGTGTCCGGTTTGGCGATTCGAACGCCCAACGAGACGTGGAAGTCCAACTGATTTATATACTGTTCAATAACCATCTTTTCGTAATACGATTTATTACCATGTTCTCCTACGGAATACAGAGTATCCAACAGCTCACGGAGGCGTTTGCCGAAGCTTTCAGTGTCTTCTGACTTAGACTTACGCACTCGCGTTAACTCCTGCATTACTTGTATTTCGTTTCGCGGTTCGCCAAGGCGCCTAATCAACGCGTTCTTAATTGTTAGCCATGAGTTTAAGTGACCTTCGTACGCTATTGCGTCTATGGCTAGACCACTGAGCCTACTTTTAATTAAGCAGACGAATGCTGGGTGCGAACGATCTGCCTCGGAAGTTAACAGTAATAAGTTTTCTACTTCCCTAATATAATAATTAAGTAATTTAGGATTGCCATCATATCTTGGCATTAAATCTGCGATTAGTTTGTAAGGTTTATCGTTAGCATCATAATCCCTGAGCGACATTGTTTTTCTGTAGCTTGCCTACCTAGTGACGCTCGACGCGAAACAATAGAGGTGTCAAATTAAACACTTGGAATTTACGCCTGGGATTGTCAACGCTACTTATTATAATTTTGTGGTTGCCAAGTGCGATTTTAGCTTAGAGACAGACACACATAGATTATCATAAAATACACAAATTAAAATAAGGCAGGAAATAGAGCAAGGACACTTGGTAAAACGAGAGCACTTACCAAAGCAGCCACTGCATCTCCTGTCGAGTCGAGTCTCCTCCAACGCAGCTTCCTCCAATTCTCCGGCGAATTATCCCGATGACCGTAGAGGTGTCCGACCGCGCGATAGGTTCTTTGTAGATCACGAAGGAACGATTTGAGAACCGTCGTTCTTAAGATGAAGAGTTGGATTCGATCTTAGAACGTCGCTATCCTACCGGCTGCGCCAGTTATGTTTCGGCGGTCGGGGATTTTGTTAAAAAAATATTTATTTATTACACAATTACTTTAATTATAAAAATACAGGATATTTAGCTGGTGGCTGAAACAAGACTGAATATAATGCAAAGAAAAATAAGTATCTCTAATTTCCGGTAAAATGCATAGTTGCAATACGACGCATGGTGACGGTGACTGCGAACTCAGCGTAAACGTCTGTTACGATGAGTTAACTCCCGACTGCTTAAAAAGCTAACTAAAAAGACGTAAACAAGAAGAAAATCATGCTGTGCAGTCTACATATAGATTTTTCCGGTTCTGGCTATTTGTGTACGTGAGTTTAAATGTGCGTAAACGCACCCACGATACAGGCCAAATTCCTGAACAATAAAAAAAAAATAACAAAAAGTAATTACTTTTATAGGAACAGGATACTTTCTTAATGCATGCAGTTTAATATGCTGTCGTAGCTGCCACGATTTTTTTGTGCTTCGGAAGTTACAGCAAATAAAACAAACACAAACTATTTAAATACAGTATTAATGAATAAGTAATTAAATAATAAAAATGCAATGGTTAAGATTACGTTTTCTTCCCGTTTGAGCCCGTGATTACACAGAACAGGTGATTCATCCGGATACCAAAGTTGGTACTTTCCGTAAAGTTTGTAGAACAGGTCCCAAAAGGTCATTCTCTCATGGTCGGGTCTACTTCTAGGAGTGAAGTCCAAGTCCATATTTAAATATGGCTGAGTAGTTTTCGTTATTGGGACCCAAGTGAATGGCAAAAGCTCCGATGGTTCCGGAGTTGGGTTTCTGAGGACAAAGAAAACATTTTAACGACCTTTACCAATAAATGAAAATGAAATACAGATTTTCAGTCCATACTGTCCTACTGCTAAACAAGTGTCGTTCCTAATTTCATTCAGCATCTTTATTACTCAACTTAATTTACAGACTCTTTACCGAGCGTATACACGTACAGCACATCGTACAGATTCAGTATAGAAACAAAAACGCACCGACCCGCAGGAGTCGTTCGTATCTTTTGCGAGACCAAATCGATAGCGATTTTTGCGCAATAATTGCACTTCAATACAAAAGTTTTAGAGATTTGGCAGATTTTTAGAAAAAAGGTGTATTTGACAAACAGCAAACGATTGTGTAGGACCTTACCATACCTGCACTGTAAGTAATTTGTACTTTAATGACATTAAGCGTTTGATCGCGCGATGATTGCTGATTGCTGTTTCTTACGAAATACGTCTGCCGGTAAGAAAGCCGCGATAGGGTGCTAATTCACTCGTACCCACTAGGATTCAGTCCCTAGATTAATTGTGTTATCTAGGGTTTACTTTGTGTTGTATGTGCTTAGGTTATACGTGAAAACATATACTGCATAATTATATATTATAGGTACATTATAATATACTGATATTACACTCACCCGAATTTAGCAAAGTTTGTCCAAAGCGTGGTTAACCGACTTTTTACAAGTGCTTTATCAATCTTGAGTTGCTCATCATCTGTTACATTATTTGCGAACGGGCTCTCCGTGTCGAATAAGTAAGCCAGTTCCTCTCCATGACTTGCTCCAAGGTACGAAAAAACGTAACGATAAACGTTTTTAGCTCCACTATCCAACAGTTTTTCGGCCATACTCTTCGTCGAGTGGCCAAAAATGAAATCTGTTCCCAATTCTACAAGATTCTCTGACGCATTCTTACTGATTTTTTCATCACCAAAGTAATAGTTTCTTACTGCATTTAAAGCGTCATCTAAATCATTATCCATATCGAATCCCATTTTAAATAACATTTTAATATCGTATGTTTCGAAATATTCCTCATCTTGATTAGCGTACTGAAGAGCTAATTCTCTAATGTTGTGACCGATGATAATCGGAGTATTGCTAGCTTTAGTAGAATTAACATTCATGGGGTGTTCCGTTATAAAATGGTCAACTCCATCAAATACTTTCTCAACGCAAGGTTTGGTAAGAGGTTGGTCGTTGCCTCCACCGCTTGTGATTTTCAATTCATTAGCTATCTTTACCAATGATTGTGCATCAACTGTAGAAAGAAAATTCAAAGCTTCATTAATATCTGAAGTTTTAAAGCCCAATTTTTCAACAAGCGTTAGAGGTATTGTGCTATTAGATACCACCATCATCCAGTAACTTGTAGCTGGTCCACTTTCTATGATTATTTGGTTGAATAACTGTTCATTCAAAGAAAATAAATGCAGATTCACAGACATGCCACCAGCGCTTTCACCGAAAAGTGTTATTTTGTTGACATCTCCTCCGAAAGCTGCAATGTTTTCTTTAATCCACCTTAGAGCTAATGTTTGGTCTTTAAGCCCTTGGTTACCTGGCACTTCAGGAGTGTCCAAACACATGAAGCCGTAAATACCAAGTCTGTAGTTTATGGCAACTACAATGACGTCATTATTTAACAGAGAGATTGGGTCGCTAGCTGATGATTGGGCACTGCCCCCAACGAATGCCCCACCATGTATCCATACCATGACGGGAAAAGTTCTGTTGGTAGATCTTTCAGGCACATAGATGTTCAGGGTGAGGCATTGGATAGTGCCTGTGGCAATACCATCGAAGCCGACTTGGGGACAGCTGATGTTGTCATTGACGGCTTCAAAAGGATCTTCAAAGTGTGGGTATTTGATGGCAGGCTGAAAATGATATAAAAACATGAGCAACAGAGCACCTGTGTTACAAAGGGGATGTGAACGCAAAGCTGTGCGCAGATGTCGCTGGCGGCGCAATAACTGTTGTCAAATTATTTTTGCTTTGTGTACATCACGTTTTTTGTTATTTTATGGGTTAAAACCGGTCTACCATCGTTATTGTTAATATGTATTGTCCATGGAAGCTTAAAGAATTGAAAGGCGAACTAAAAAAATGAGGAGCATAACTGGATTGAAAACAAATCTTATTGAGAGGCAGACTTTTATATAATAAAATATTTTTCATCGGTGATACGTTCTACATTTGGATAGTTTTTTTATTTGTAACGAGTTAATTCTTACTTGACTCATGGTACGAAAATTAAAAAAAATATGAGAGAACACTTTAATGTGTTGGTATTCTTTACGTTTTAGGTTAGAAGTTTTATTTTATTTTCGGCAATCAAAGCTTCTGAAGGCCAAGGAAATAATATTCCTGCTGTAGAACTTGTCAATACGTTATAGTTCCATATATCGCCGAAGATTACCAAGCAACATAATGAGAGACACTTTGATAGGTATATAACCTATAAGTATTTATAGCCTTTTCCCAGTTTTTTTAGCCTTGCATCTTTGGGCGATAAATAAACATCAGGGTTGGTATGGTATATCCTGGTACAGCAAACAGAGCCATATTAAGAGAAAATTAAAATTTACTGAATGATATGTTACAAATTGTATGGATTTGACAGCTTTTAATAGCCATAGCGACGATGGCGACGCCACCTTTCGTGAAAAATGGCAGTTCACATCCCCATTTGTTGGCTATGAAAAACATCTATGTAACTAGAAACTGTTTGTACCAGCCAGCTCGTGGATAAATCAACGGGATCTTGTATGATCAAATCCTATTTATGATTTTTTTGTATGATTGTATGTTTATATAATTTCAATATCGATATACGAGCATTGATTTAAGTATTAAAGACACCGCCTTCTGATCGTTTACGTTTACCTTTTATGAAACAAGTTATCTATAAAAGTCTCGCGAACACGACCGCTCCCGAAGAGTAAATGTATCACCAATGTGGCGAGCTCGCTTTGGTATACATAGTATGACCGGCATACGTATGAACAAATAAATAGTGGTGTCTTATCCTTACTGTATAAGTCAATTCTTACAAAGCGAAGCTACTGTCTTAAGTAATTAAATTGTTTTCTAGAATCTGGGCATAGCCTCTTCTCTTTCAATAAATAATAATGTAAATAAATGTACTTGTATCCTGCGTCAGTTTTGTCAATTACCTAAATAAAAACAAACAATGTGTATTTAATAACTATAAAATGCTTACCCCAAAAGGATTGCTCTCGTTAACCAATCCATAAGGTACTCCCAAGTATTTGGTGTAGCCTGCTTCATTCGAGGATCCTACGATGATGCCAGCCGGTGGAATCACAGTAGTGTCTAAAAGAGTTCGGACATGGGCGCAAACTTTAGCAGACACCAATAACAATACAACACAAATATATCGAAACATTGTCACAAGAACTAGTCAGTCACTCTGTCCTTCCGATGGTAAATATTATATAAAATATAAACACTTGAAACTCTGAAACTAGACGGCCGACACTTCCAAACTTCCTTCTTATTTGAAGTGGGTTTTCTCAAGTGTCCCACTGATATAGCTAATATTTAACATGTCGGCAGCTATCTAGAAACGTGCGATAGCGCCCGCGATAGCGCCCGCGTTTATGACCCAGTATTCACTTATTGGTTTTTACGACTACCTCATTGGTTAAGCAAGCTATTGCTAAGCACGAGGTCTTGGGTTCAGTGCCCGGGTTGGGCAAAGTGTTATTGGGTTTTCCATCTGGAATTTCTCAGTAGCAGTCCGCAGTCTAGTTTTGTGCGCGATTGATGGCAATAGGCTTATTATATGGGAATTAAACGTAACTGGCGATGAAACCTTCGGAGGATACGAAGAAGTCGTGATGTTATGTTATGGTATTCACTCATTGCTGAATAGCTACTTATTAATTCCAGACTAGCTGTTGCGCGCGACTTCGTCCGTCGTCAAACTCGTAATTATTTTTATTTATTTTAATTTTCTCACAGGATCTGTGAATTTGTCCAGGATAAATAGCCTATGGTAGTCCTTATATCATCAGCTATCTACCAGTGAGAGTCCCGTCCCGGTCCAGCCGTTTAGGAGATTACCCGCCACAAACAGACAGACAACAATCTTAAAAATTGCGTATTTGTTAGTACTGTATATACTTTCACATGCATTCATGATTTCCTGTTATGATTATGTGTGTTCTGAAACTAATAACTAGATGCGGTAATGGTTTATATGTCCAATATGGGGATGAATTGATGAAATCTGAAAGTTGATGAGTTTTGATGACTTGGTGGTTAAAAAACTGATAGGTGCGGTAGAAAAAGCTGTTTGCTAGGAACTGACGATGTAACTTGGGGGAGGATCAATAGGCATGATAGATAGTGCAATTATGTGACTAGATTTCATCGCACCAGTTATGATTCGAAGGGCCTTGGCCTGGACGGCATCCAATTCCATTCCAGCAGCACTACATGAATCCAGTAAAAAGCGCCATAATCCAATACACCCCTTATCAGTGCACTGTAAACTAATTTAAGTGAAAAAGGGTGTACATCCCACCAGACACCTGACACTTGTCAGGCATCTGAGGATGTTTAGAGTACATTCACATTTGTCAGCAATATAATTTACCATTGCATCACCACTGAATGGACAAACATTGACATCTCAATCATTGATATTATGAATTTGGGGTAATGCAATGAACCCAATACAGATCTAGCCTTATTAAAATTATTTGAAACATTGTTGGTTGCATTCATCATAAGTATGTGGGAGTTTATTCAAAGTTTCAACAAGGTGGCAACGTTTGATAATTGCAAGATTTAATAAATGTTGAGTGTGAAAAGGAGCTAATTAGGTCAAAATTACATCAATTATAGATGGAGAATTTTCTTTGCTTAATTGGTCTTTATATGCACAGCCTTTGGCTGGACAAGGGACTTGCTCTATAGTGAGTTCTTTTTTTTTTGTTCTTTTTGTTAGGACAGGTGACTGGATGGATAATGTTGACGTAGACTGGGTTTTCTAGTAATTTCTAGTAATCTTTTTATACGATGTGGTCTTTACATAACAGTGTGGGGGATGAGGCAAGAAAGTTGTTAGCAGACCGCCCTACACTAGAAACATGGTTTGATGCAATGTCAGCTATGATCTTACAACAGGTGTATGTATTTTAGTAGCTTCAGCATATGAAATGCAGGACTCAGCCATAAAACGGTTTTGTGTGTTTTTGTCTGTCAAGCTCTGGGCAACTATTGCTTGTTTCAAAGTGAGATCCTGAGCAGTGACAGCCGGTTGCCTTATCTTCACTGATATGATAAGTTTCGCCTGTGTGTGCTTGACCACATTTATAGCAGCGGGGCAAGGATCTGCATTTTACTTTGGTATGCCCAAACCTGGCACTAATTTAACATTATATTGTATAAAGTTCAACCGGGAGAGCTTTGTAGCACATATAAATTCTCTTGGGCAACACCTGGGGGGTGACCATAAGCTCTTAGAGTAAGTTTATTTTGAGTGTGTGTAAGGGACAGATGTATATGACTTGTATGCATCTGTCACTTACGCAATATCAAAAAAGCCTTACTCTAAGAGCTTATGGTCACCTCCCTGGGCCCTGTTTAATAACATTACAATCTGAAAGTTTTATAAATCAGTGACATATTTGTAAAGTTGTTTGACAAGTGCTGTTTAATAAACGTAACAATTATTTTAGGTTATTACAAGTAAACATATTACAAATATAACTATTGCAAGTACTATTTAATATCCTTTTGCATGTGCAGAAAACGCCTGTAAATTTTGATGACAATATTGTATCTATAAATTTTAATTGTAAGTAACAAATTACATAAAATGTAATTTTGCTGTGTGGGTGCGGGTACATTACTCCTAGAATCGTATTTAAGATCATGTCATGTCACTACCAAATATTCAACAGTAGTTTTGCTGATCCGAAATTTTTCGTTGATCGTAAAATCTGTCACATCAAAAGGAAAGTTTAACCTTTTACGAAAAACTCGCCGTTGCCATTCACTCAGATATTCATCATCACTACTGTCACTACTTCCACTACTAATTGTAAGAAACACTTTTAATGTATAACAATTAAATTTCTTCAAAGTTATCCTTCAAAAATTAAATCTCAGTTCACACATATTCTACGAGTGTTTTGTAGTTCGTTAAAATATGTGATTATTAGTTAACAAAAAATCAAAGGCAAAATATATTATTCTGTGGGGCTAGTTTTTTTTTAATTTAAAAACGTTGCCCCACACTAGAAATTTCTTGCTGTGCCGTGGATGCGTTTACAAATCGTTGCTTAATCGTTTTTCTGTCGTTTTTATTTATATCTACTATTCTACCATAATTGAAGCAACTAAAACAGCTCCTGCAACGGAATAGTGTCATCGCGTTTCGAGACAAACATACAAATCGCTCCGTTTGTTACTTGTGTTCCTATTCTAATCGAAACAACTTACCTACTCCCGGAACTTATAACCCCACTGTCTCCTATCCAAGACTAAAAAATACAGACCTGTTGTAAGTACTTAGTATAAGTAAAATGTATCCTCTTTACATAGAGTACATTTTACATTTCATGCTGAAATAACTAGGTATGAGATTTCCCTTAAAATATGTGACTAATGCGATATTTTACTTCCTCGAATTCGAATAATATTATTACATATTATGTTACCCTACTGACATAACCTACAAAAGTTCATGAATACCTATTATTCGCGGCACTCTCGAACAAGAATTCTTGCAAAACGTATTCAGAAGATGACCAGATATTTTTCATTTAAATACGCAGAAATTTAATCTCAGCTAAAACAATATTTGGGCTTCCGCCATTGTCCTTTGTAATAATAGTCAAATTAACACTAATATAAAGTTTAATACTACATACTAATCATATATAACAGCCTATTAGTGTCCCACTGCAGTCAAAGGCCTCTTCTCATACAGAGAAGCCACGATCATTAATCACCAGGCGTGCAAGACTTATCTATACATCTATACATATAAATAAAATTGGAGTGTCTGTTTGTAATATTGAAATAACCGTTTTTTACTAAATGTATATGAATATATATACGGTACATACACCAAAATAACATTTTTTACAATTTTTGTCTGTGTGACGGGACTTGTATTGGCAGGTAGCTGATGTAATAAGGAGTAACGTTAAGGAGCTACGTTTATTTTAGAAAAAATCTTTTGTTTTAGAAATTTGTTAGGCGGAACGAAGTTCGCTAGTAATAACTATAAGTCCAGGTTTCTTCACGATGTTTTCCTTCACCGTTCACAATCAATTATTTATTGAAATCGAAATAACATCTACTAGAAACAAGGCTTTAAATACAAAAAAAATTGCACATTTTATGTACTATACCTTAATAACTCCAGTTGTATTGGTTTCTGTGTTCTTCAGGGTAAATAAAGAGACTCTTCCTGGCGTATATGATTATTACATACATACATAAACTCACGCCTTATTCTCATGGGGATAGGCAGAAACTACAGAACGCCATCTGCTACGATCCTTCAACTGGGGCACAGGGCGCACGGTTGGCGCAGTGGTTGAGTTATTGACTGTTGCGCTGCGTGTCGCGCGATCGATGCCCGCACGGAACAAATATTTGTATAACCTACAGATAGTTGTTTCGGCTCTGGGTTTATATGTTTGTAAACGCACCCACGATACAGGAAGAAATTCCTAGTGTAGGGCGTCCATTCATGTCTGCCTTGTAAATACCTTTTGTTAGTTGCCTTTCATTCATCTTCTCAACATGGCCAAACAATCTTAACATACTCTTTTCAATTTTATTCACTATATCTTCTTTTTATATTATTCTTCTTTTCTTTTCATCATTATTATTTCTTTAAAAATGCTTCTAATTACAATTAAACTTAAATGTTGGAGACATTATAAATTTAAGAGTAGTCAGTTGGAAGATGATGGAAACGACAAGAAGCTGTTCAGAGTTCAGAGTTCTGTCCATCGTGTGAAGGCCCGACGTCGTTTTTATATTGGCGGAGCGGCGCCATCTCGTTCGTTGGTCCGGAACTGATGAGACTTGATACTAGCTACGCTGTCAGCCACTGCGCTGCGAATGCATGCGCGCCTTTGCGTCACCCAGTCACCAGGTGGCGGTAAATGTCGTAAACACCAGTATGAGGCTTCCCATTGAGAGCTTTCTCATATCTGTCGAGTATTTGAAGGATTTGAAGGCCTGGCCTGAAAGACAGGAACGTTGGCATTAGAGTGGGGTGCTTTGCTTGGTGGGATCTACGGCCAACACGCGAGCCATCACTACATGACCCACCTACAAGGATTAATGTCCTTGTAGGTGGGTCAGGCAGTGAAGAATAATATCATTCTGAAAAGGCTGTTCTATACCACCTTCATCATCATCATCATATTAGCCACATCGCCACATCGTCCGGTCCCGTGCGTCTCGCATCCAGCGGGTTCACGCCACCCTCACCAGGTCATCTGCCCACCTGGTGGGAGGCATTCCAACGCTGCGTCTTCCGGTACGCGGTCGCCACTTCAGAACTTTTCGGCCTCATCTATCATCCGTTCTGCGAGCTGCCCTTCCTACTGCTACTTAAGTTTGGCAATACTTCGGGCATTGTCGAGCTTCATCATCATGAACCTTTAAATGTTCCCACTGCTGGGACACAGGCCTGCTCTCTGTGAGAACGAATTGGCCGTTATCCACAACGCGGGCCCAGTTTGTTTTGTTTGCTCAATCAGGCCAGAACGCCTGAATGAATCTAAATGAAATTTGGCACAGAGATAGATTATAGTCTGAAATAGCACATAGGCTAGTTTTCATCTCAGTATAACGTCCGCTTGGGATAAAAAACACTTCATTGCTCATACTCGGAAAGTAGGTCTGAAGTTGCCTGAGGAAAGGAAGGGTTTAAAGTTATACTTTTCAGCCCTAGGGAGAATCGTTTTCAGCTGACAGCTGTCGAATTATAAAAAAAACTGGTTCTATTGAACCATGTTCCAACTTTCTATACAGCCATTCAATAACAGCGGGATGTAAAATTGAAATAACATAAAGTTAAGTATTAATTAAAGGAGAGGGCGCCATCGCTGCTGATAACATCGTTCTCCGTTTAATTTTACGTTTTAAAAAACAAAATAAGTAAAGATACTTTTTTAAAAGAAGAAAAGTGTTAAAAGAACCAAAATTTTATAACATAAATTGTGGATACTGGTCAAAGAAAGACGATAAATAGTGAAAATAACACGAGTGAAAGAAATTGCCCGCGGGCCCCGAGTGCTACCTCGAGATCACTATGAAACATTAATTACCATGTAGAATAGACTTGTGAAGCCGTGAAAAAAGGGTGGACTAAACCTAAATCATTATTGTGGATGATAAAACAAAATGTTAATATTTTGTAAATAATCAAATTCGATACGTGTACATGACTTCGTAAAAACGTCAACTTTAGTACGTACTCGTACCCATTCCCTCTCTCACAGAGAGGAGGCCTGTGTCCCAGCAATGGGAACATTAAAAGGCTGATGATGATGAAGTCTTACTAGGTAGTTAGATACCTACCATTTATTACGCTCATTGGTAATTTTTTCATAAAGATATTAATTCGTCTAATTCAATAATATATGTAAGTAGCTAAGTATATAGTAAGTATATGAATTTTGTTTATGTTTATTCTATTATTATTATCTTTTGGTTCAAATATAATTAAATTTGCTTATAATTTTTGCTCATTTGTTAGTCATGTCCAACAATATAATATTTCCACTATCACCAGTATCAGCAACCCCCCTAGATGACCCAAATCATAATAGCGTGTTATCGAAACTGCAATCGTCACAGTAAAAAACTTTCGCGACAACGTACGTCCCAATGGTAAACTTTCGCAGTAACGTACATCGCAGTAAAGAACTTTCGTGACAACGTACTTCGCAATGGTAAAGTTTCGCAGTAACGTACATCGCAGTAAGGAACTTTCGTAATAACGTACCTCGTAATGGTAAACTTTCGCAGTAACGTACATCGCAGTAAAGAACTTTCGCAACAACGAACGTCGCGATAGTAAACTTTCGCAGTAACGTATATCGCGGTAATGAACTTCGCAACAATGGGGTACACCCCGCTGAATCAATCTGAATGAATTTTGACTAGAAATTATACAGGTAGACGTTGGACCTTGGAGAAGGACATAGGACACTATTTATATTGGTAGTAAGGCAACGGTTTTGCGATGAAATCCGATTTTCAAATAACGCGGCGAACTTTGACAGCGCGATGTAGGATTTATATGACGTCAGGCCTTTTTATAGATCGTAGTAACGGCGTAGACGCTGCTACAGTTGCACTCATCAAATGCATACATTACCTCGACATTTGATCTTAGTAATAATAAATAATGCATTAGATAATTCTTATTGTCCTTAACGTGGTCATCCAACTACTTATTATAAAAGCGAATGTTTGGATGGATGGATGTTTATTACTCAATCACGGGATGAAATTTGGCACAGAGATAGATTATAGTCTGGGATAGCACATAGCAGCGTATTTTTTTAATTTCCACGCAGACGCAGTCGTGGTGAACAGTTAGTCTTTTTATAATAATATGATGGGGCCGGTTATATTTTAGAAAATAACAGGTCTAGTACTAGTAGGCACTCTCTTTCTTTTTTTATATTTAGATCTATTCAAACTTAATGACGGTTGCGAACCTCGCTTTTCGCTGCGCAGTAACCCAAGAATTTGCAACTGTGCAGCGAATCGCTGACTGTTATGAACCGCCATTACAATTGATTCTACCTGTACTTGAATATGAATTTAAACGTATATGAAACTTGGATCCGCAGTTTTCTAAACGACGCACGCTTAGCAGACAAACAGACAAAACGTAACTGTTTATACTCTTCTTCTATTTACTATTATCCGTACTTATCTTAAACTTTTTCTTTGACAATTTCGAAGTGGTAGACTTTTTAATATTAATGATAATTTTTATCCGTCCTAGGCAACTAGGCTTATCCCAGTTGTAAACGACTCGTTGTGCCTATTGGCCTTGTTTGTTCTGCTTGATATGGAGGAAAGTGGAATTTTGTATTTTTTTCTTACTCCCACGTTATTCTTTTCTGATTAATTTCGTTGCCGGATCCAAGACAGTCAAATTCATTCGCCGGGACTTCGTCGAGCTTCATTGTCTCGGCGCTTTTCTGCTGATTCCACTGTTGCCACTGTTGATTCTTGCTTTCAGGAGTTGCAGTGGTTTGGGAATAGTGCGGTGGGATTGCCCCAAAAAAAGGCTTTACAAGTTTACGTTGACCAACTAGAAAAGTATAAATTTTGTATATTGATGTATGGGGACAACCATAACAGTTTTCGAACGGCAGAGTTGGTTTTTTCCCTTCGTTAGAGTAATGTTTGGTTCTTTCATTGAATTTCTGAAAGTTAGTTCCAAAATTGAATTTATTTTTCACTTTGTAGTTGTGTTTTTTTTTGAAGTCGGTTGTATTTTTATTTACATAGGTACTATTGGTTTATATACGACGCTTTCCGCTACAAAAGGCGTATAAAATTGAGCTCTAGGATAGAAGTTCTTAAATTTTCGCCGTCTTTTGCCTCATTTAATTACAATTATGTACGATAATTATTAAAGAAGTTAGCATGGGATCACATCCTTGAAATTCCAAAATCAATGTATGTAATTATGTTTTAATAAAAGGGCTCCTTTATTAAGATAAATCACTTTTATTATAATTATCCAACATTGTTGTAGTTCCAGGATGCAGAGAGAAGAGAGAGCTTACCATAGACGATTTACATTCTGAAACCATAGACTAATTACTAAATTACAATGTATATACAACCCTTAATTCCGGCAACAAACGTCTGCAGTAAAAACCAGTTAAGCACATACAAGGGTAATTTATAAAGTTGCAAATAACTAATTTTCCTGCAAAATATGTATATACACCTTGTACTTAATACTAATGCAATAACTCTATGAGCAATGCCATTAATAGGGATGGATATAATTTAATTAATAAGGATGGATTGTAGATATTTCTAATATAAATAATGGTTGAGTAAAAAATAAATAAACGGTTTTAAAAATCAATACATAATTATTGGTTTATTATTCGGAGTATTATGCTGTGTTCACCCATAATAAGTGACATATTTGTGCAGAATGAACATAAATGTTTATTTTTTATTAATATGTAGTTGGTGTTAATATCAATAAATAAAAAAATACATTACACAAGCTATGTTTTGAAGTCCCAAATTCTAAATTCACACACACTAGCTTCTGCCCGCGGTTTCGCCCGCGTTCATATTTCCAAAAAAAAAGAGCCGATCGCCACCAAACTTTACAGGATTACCTCTGGGTCAATCTAAAGATTCTCTGACATACATACGTAAGTCCAGCAATGCCTAGTTGTGGCCAAGGCTTGTACAGTACTTTTCTCAAATAATGCGCGGAAATTAAAACTAAGTAGTATCTACCTAGAACACATTTTGTCAAACACAATTACTTTTCAAAATCAATGACGAACAACGAACAGCAATATTTTTTCCCGCGTTAAAGTGTTCATTTGTTTTTTTCTTGTTCCTCTAAGCAACAATGGTTTATACAGATGAGTTTATCGTATTTAGAATCGAGAGATTCCAGGAAAACGAACAACAAGAATAAAATAATTAACCACAAAGTTATCGGGTATTTAAAGGGCAAATATTTATTTATATGATTTATATAATTACTGTAAATTAAACGGGATGTGAAGTCATTTTAGATAAGGATTAACTTACACGTGCCATCGCGTTTCCTGCTATGATTTGATCATAATTATATTAAGAATATCTACAATAGGCGATTGTTTATTAAAAATTTAATTTTGATGCAACATAAAAAACCTCCCAGTTTCATCCATAGGCGTAGAAAGGATTTGGTTTACTCAGTTTCGAAATGTAGAACATCGTTTGCTCAAAGGTTCTCTGAGTATCTTGGTCCAACTCTGTACAATAAATTATCTAAAAACATAACTTTACGTGATTTGACTATTCGGCTGTGTAAAACTGCAGTGGATAAATACTTTATCACTCTAAATTACGGGGACACTGAGCGGCTGTTGGAGACCCTATCGTAGTACCTAAACACACATTTTTTTAAACACATTTTATGAATATTTAACAGTTACACTATCCAAATAGACATTTATTTATATACAACCATAGACCATTGTACCATTATTATCTTTTCTCTTTATTTTAATTTTTTATTTTTCGTCATCAAATTTTACCTAAAAAATGTTATCTGTAATTCTTGCATATACTAAAAGATATTTAGATCTACCTGCATTACAATTAACATTAATAATTGAATCATATTGTAACTCGTAAATAAGGATGAATAATGTTATTTGTGAAGTAGGTGATTATTTATCTACCTAAGTGGAAATATGTACAAGTGATGTGTTGTGATTGCGAGAGTGGAGGAAGACTGTCCTACCGTGAGACAGTTTAAACTAGTACGGAGGACAGTGCGAATCATACTCGGGCAACCAAACGTACCCAAGATGGGTATGTTTGGTTGCCCGAGTTTTGTTATTGTAATGTGCACGAACAATGTAAGTATGTAAGTTTGGTTGTATTAATGATATTTTTTGCATTAAATTTTAATTTTAATTTTTAATAAAAATATGTCCTACTAGCTTCTGCCCGCGGCTATATTAATACAGTATAGTCTATATGTTATTAAACGGAAAATCCAACATTTATAAAATAAAATAATATAAATAAACAAAATAGTATAAACACAGGGAGTGAGTCAAAGTATAATATAAATAATAATATATAAATTATGGGTAGGTATTAAACCGTGTATTGAATAAAATATTCCTTTTGTAGATAAATCACGCACCGTCCCTGTTAGGTCGGTGAAATCAGAAGCTATCATTTATATAAGGCGGGCACGTACACCGATACACGGGGAGTTGATATCTTTGTTCTGTTCCTAAATATTATTAGAATTACGTCGCCAGGGTAAAATGAGATCACACTCTAGAAGTGTGTCATGACTTCATGAGGTGAGACTTAATAATGTGCTATCTCTTCAAGGTATGATTTAAGTAAGTCTAAACCCCAGTATTATTGGAGCGCAGTTTAGTATGTGGACATACTAAACTGCGCTCCAATACCAGGATAGCAGATGTGGTTCAAAAGGCTCAATTGAAATTGGACTGGGCAGGACATGTGTATTATGATATATTATAATCAATAAATAAATGTTATGTCCGCCGCATTCTGGACAAACTGTGGGCCAAAGTAGCACAGAGCTGTTGACCTAAGACTCTGAGGCGGGGTCACGGTAGATCACGAAGGAGATGGCGGGACGAACTGGACCGATTTCGCCCGAACTGGTAGGAGGAAATCTTGTTTTTGTAAATCATACTATATTCTATTATTTGTACTACCATTTATTATAAACGCAAAAGTTTGGATGATGGATAGTTGTTTGTTACTCTTTCACGCAAAAACTACTTAACGTATAATAATTAAACTTTACAGTAATGGTATAAGCTTATACATCAAAATAACTTGGGCTATAATTTATAAAGATAGAACAAATATAACGCGGGTGGGAGAAAAAGCAGGAGTTTCACAATTCGACGGAATCTTTTTACTTTTTTTATGTAATCATCATCATTTCAGCCAAAAGACGTCCACTGCTCTGACTCAAGCCCATCACAGAGGCCGTGTTCGCCCGGCAGCGTCGCCACATCCCTATCCTGTGCGTCTCGCATTCAGCGCATTTCCGCAACCTATTTTTTATGTATGTTCCCCGAATACTCAGATGCCTGTATCGATTTGGAAAGTTCTGCTTTTGTTTGAAAAGGTATACTTCCCAGGTGGTCCCATGGTCATCAGGTCAGGATCTGATTATGGAATCCTGGGGAAATCGAGAGATCTCTTGAAATTTTATAGACATACACGTTATTTTCATCAACATGGCATGCATTTGCATTCAAAAAGTATCATTTGGTGAAGTAGAACTGATGAAAAAGCTCACTAATAGCCACTGGAACTTCTCAATGATAAGTATGTTTTGGGTATTAGATATCTCGAATAGTTAAATGATTGTAATGAAGCAAATTTAAATAAATGGTTCTAATGAAAAAGGTACCTATTATTGAACTGATAGGGATAACCGGAAAGTAGGCACCGGCACTCCGTAATAAAACGTATGCCAGTCGTGTTTAGACTTGTTGGAGTTGTTATGAGAAGTTCTCTGGCTAGAAACGATTTTCATGGTAATATAGGGTATCAAAACTAAAAAGATTTTGACAAAAAAAATTACCGACTTCCTAAACAAAACACTACAAAGTGAAAATAACTTTCTTTTCAGAAGTCGGTGTGTTTAGTGCTTATTTTTTATTCGGCGTAAAAAACGAAAAAAGAATAGGTGTGTAATTCTTTCTTTCTTTAGTTGTCAAAACTTTGTCTTTAGGTGTCTTCTTTCTTCTTTCGTTTTTAATTTTTTTGCTAAAATGTTTAATTTATTTTTATTTTTTCTTACTTCTCTCTGACGAGCAATTGTGTTTGTCTTGCTATTCAGTTTTACAAGGCGTTTTTATTTCGGCATTCTAATTAATCGGTTCTTTAATAATCGGAATTCGTATTTTTTATATTTTGAATTATCATTAATCGTAAATTCAAGATGTGTGGTGCTAATTGTCTGACTCTCAAATTTAGTTCATACGTTGCATTAGTATCTATTTATCGATCTCCATTACACAGAAATATCCAAAACTTTATTGACAGCCTAGACTTAACACTAAATTCACACAAAAATTTTAAAACTATTATTATTCTAGGCGATATTAACACAAATATATCGCCCAATGGTGCTGACGCAAATTCAGTTACGTACCTGAAGATAATTGCTTCGCATGGAATGCTAGGTCATCGCTTTGTCACTCGCAAAACCAACTGCCTAGATCACGCAATTGTTAAGTCCAGCAAACCTGCTTATTACTTTGGTGGTTGACTCGTTCATTACAGACCATGCTCCAGTTATAGTGTTTTGCAAACTTAAAATCAATTTTCCAAAAACAGCTATAACCTCTACATCACGTCGCGTTGATGTAGATGCTTGCGTGGCCGAATTTAAGCGAACCGATTTTTCATGTATTTTTGATATTAGTTTCTCTGAATTCCAATCAGATCAATAAAAATACTTGTGTTACTGAAATCCCTAGCAAAAACCGAATTATTAATTCGTGGATAACGCCTGGGCTTTTGAGGTGCATCCGTAACCGGGATGCAATGTTCCGTAGATCAAAAAGACATCCCGAAAACAATATATTTAAAATGTCTTTTACGCGTATTAGAAATTTCTGTAACAACCTAGTGAAAAAATTAAAACGACAATAAGAACGTGACGAATTTGAGAAGCATCGTAGGAATCTGAGGGCTACCTTGAATCTCATTAAAACAATTTCCTATCTTTAAAAAAGCAGATCTTCTGCCAGTGAGTGGGTAACTATTACATCAGATCCAACACAATTGCTTGACTCTGTAATGTGGTAACAAAACTAGCAACTAAAATCATGAACTCACCGAATTATACCTCTGCCATCGCTCCTGACTCTAAGGCTATTAGAGCCCACCCTAATTCGTTGGCCATTTTGGGCACGGACAAAGAAGAGATAGAACGTCTTATATGTATGTGGCCTATGACTAAACAGTGCCATGAGTTGGAATGGTATCCCCGCAACTGTGATCTACAGTGCTAGAAAAACTCTTGTCCCAGTTGTCTGCCACGTATTCAACATAGCTCTTACCTCCGGAATTTCCCCAAGAGTGTTCAAAAAAGCACACGAGTGGAGACAGAGACAGTGTCAACAATTATAGACCCATATCTGTTCTATCTATACTGTAAAAGCTACTCGAAAAAATGCTGAACAAAGGTCTGCTGGATTATCTAAGCTCCCAAAACAAACTTGCTAATAACCAAAGTATTAGAATTAATAGACTCAGTAGCCGATAGAACGATAAGTATATAGCTGTATTCCTTTATCTTTCTAAAGCTTTCGACACTGTCTCTGCCCCTCTCCTCCTAAGTAGACTCGAGAGGATTTGTATAAGGTTGGTCATTTTTGAAATAATCTTTAATGTTCGACTTCTTTATCCTGTTGGAGCACTGTCGTCTCCATCCTGGAGGTGGGCGTTAATGGCTGCGACGCCAGGACGTGGAGACGATTCAGACGTGGAGATTCTGCAAAAAGAGAGGCATATAAATTTGCCTTCTCCTCAGCGGAGTGGGCCAGCGACCCGTTGGGTTTCAGTAGTATTGGTGGTGAGGGACAGCAGTAGTTCGAGTCGACTGACTTAACCAGGGACCAAAACGCTGTACTACCTGCTGGGTAAGAAGCAATTCCGGTCCCTATTCAGCCAATGTGGTCGAACCGAGCCCTTCGTAACACCATCTTGCAGCCCTGTTGTAGGCCTTCTTCTTCTAACCCACGTCACTCGTTTTGCACGATCGAGCGTCGACCCATGCCAGGTACGCCTCATGTTTTAATACTTTATACCTGTACGTAGTATAGTGTGTAGTGCTATTCTGGGTGCATCGTCATCACATATATAAATTTATTAACGTATGTACTTACTTATGTAAATATTGTGAAACACATTTTTTTTTAAAAAGAGTATGCATGGAGTTACTTGTGCGTTTTTCTCCAAAACAAGCTACTTGTCTGTCTGTCTGTCTGTCTATCTGCCGGGGACTATACCCAAAGGTGAAGTTATCGCAACAGAGTATCGGTCTGGATCAGTTGTCAGCAGAACGTCCAAGCAATTGGTCGTGTACGAATCAACATCCGGCACCCTCGTTGCCTTTTGGAACAGCTGGGTACGGTTTCGCGCAAGCGAAAGCTTACGCATCTCACGTCCAGCATGGTCAGTGCACTGGTATGGGAAGAGCCATTCCTGGTATGGATGAACCATTTGCTGTTATTGGGGGACATTAATGCCCACTGCATTAATGTCTCCCAATAACAGCAAGTGTCGTCACGGGCGTATATTCACACACCCGCGCGCGGTTTAAAATTGTGCTCCAGGGTTAACCCTAGCTAAGATAAGTACGACACGTCTGACAGACTCGCTAGCTGCGTCTCCGTACGGAAAAACAGCGCTGTTTTCTCAACCTCCAAGTGGTAGTGGACTGTAGAGAGATTTGAATGCATGTTGATTAGGTGCAGCTGGTCTTTGAATCCTGTATTATTTTTCTGTGGCATTTTCATTTTAGAAGAGCGAATGGAGGACAGGTGTAGGAAGTAAGACGAAGTTCCATGCGGCTAACCTACAGACACGCACTGAAAGAACGCCATCATTGGGGCACTATTCCGGCGACTGCGGGGAAGCTCGAGCCCCCGCCGCGCGCCGTAATGTCCATCAAGTATATATTTAAGTAGCTGCTAATAATTATTAAGTTAATTGCTAATGACAGACGCATTTGTGATTTTCTAACAAGTTACCCGTACACACTTAAGTGCATGAACCCTAACAACGTCATCAGTCACATTACGAATTTCTCCTGTATCGTGGATGTTTTTTCTTCTTTTTCTTTTATTTCATTTAAACTCCTAGGAACACAAACGGCCAGACCGGAACAACTGTCTGTATGTACAAATATTTATTCCTTGCGGGAATCGAACCCGCCACACGCAGCGCAGCAGCCGATCGCACAATCACTGCGCCAACCGAGACATTTTCAATTTTGTGAATCTGATTTTCATTTTGAGACTTCGGCCATTTATTTTATCTTAGGAAGTTTGTAAATAGAAAAATACGTGATATTTGTTCATAACATAACCTCTACGGCATGCGGCGCAAAGGTGTTTTTTTATTTATTATCATTGACAGGCTCGCGCTTGACTACTTTCTCACCTGTTAGTAAGAAACCTATTCACTCTTACTTAAAAAGCCCGAAGTTGTAGCTACCTGGAAACACAGACTCTGGCAGGGAATTCCGATCCTTATCTGTACGCATAATGAAAGTATTTCCAAAACTTTTAGTGCGTATGGGTGGGATGTCCATCATGTATCGATGGCGCATCACCGTACGTCTTGTAGTCCGATGATAAAACAGGCTAGGCGGAATTAGATCATGCAATTCCATCGCACACTTCTCGAAATGCAACCGATAGTAAAAATAACAACAAACCCGACTGCTTAAAAAGCAAACCAAAAAAAAAAGACGTAAACCGACTGCACAACATGATTTTCTTCTTGTTTACGTCATTTTAGTTTGCTTTTTAAGCAAACTAAAATCGGGTCGGGTTTTTTGTTATTTTTAAATAATTTTTTATTTACAACTTTTTTGTTATTTTTTTTTTAGAACTAGGTACATTTAAACTTATAAGTGTGGTATATTTTTGTAATGACCTCTTAAAACCCTTAATTTAAAAACCCACACAATGGGTTTGGAAGAAAAAAATTTTCCCCCACAATATGGCGCCCAAAATCCGCCATTTTTCTATTTTCCAATTTTAAAGTAGCCAGTGACACTCGCAGGGTTAAGACGAATCGATTGACGTAAGAACCATCAAAATCGGCTACCGCGTTTGGTATCTAGAACACCACGTAGGAACAAACATACATACATACATGTACTGATAAACACATTACCCTCCTTCGGCAGTCGGGTAAAAAACCGACAAGTTGGCAATTGGCCGCAATTGAGTTTCAATGTCAACGTTACGCCAAGAAGCTCAAGATGGTCCGTTATCGGTACGGTTACATCTCGGATAGATGGAGCCGGGTGAAATTGGCTCTTATTAGCGGAGAAAAGACACGCCTGTGTTTTAGCGGCATTGAACTTGACCAGATAGGCATCGCCCCATTCAGAAACTACTTCCAAGGACAAGCTCAAGCGCACCACCATGCCCTCACGGAGAGACCGGACCTGAGGTCCAGTAGCCCGTACGTTGGACAAGTATCTCTCAGCATGGCCGTGCTGTCGTCTGCATACCCAAAGGGAACCGTGTTTTAGCAGTTCATTTATGTGCAGCAAGAATAATATCGCTGAGATTACCGACCCCTGAGTGACCCCGGCATTAATAACCAATTGGTCCGACGAGCAGCCATCGATAACTACTCATATGGACCGACCCCTCAGGAAGTCTGCAATCCAATCATACAGACCACCAGGCAGACCAAATGAAGGAAACTTACCAATAAGGCTTTCGTGCTAGACCCTATCAAAAGCCTTCGAGATGTCAAGGAAGAAGACAAGTATTATTATTGATCTGAATGGTCCACCTAGTGATTCCGTGGGCGGAAGCCGTATTGGCGGTCACTAAGGATGTCGTTAGCTTCTAGGTATGCCAGGAGCTTACTATTAAGTACGCGTTCCATACTCTTATATAGTATGTACGGTACAGAGATGGGTCTGTAGTTGGCCGGGTCACCTCGACTGCCCTTCTTGGGCACGGGCTGTACGTTGGCTTGTTACCAAGCATTTGGCACTTATCCAGTCTCATACGAAAGGCGAAACAGGCGTGTCAAGATCGGAGACAATTCAGGCGCACTTGTTCTGAGAACAATTGCTGGTATACCGTCGGGTCCACTGGCCTTATTCACGTCGAGGTTGCGCAGCACGTTCTTTAGATGGATGCGAATGTACGACAAACTCGTCTCACATCCATCAGGAGAAGGAGGGGGGCGCGCGCCACCAGGTTTCAGACGCAAAGATTCCGCAAAAAGAGAGGCAAACAAATTTGCTTTCTCCTCAACGGAGTGGGCCAGGGACCCGTCGGGTTTCAGCAGTGGTGGTAGTGAGGGATGGCTGAAGTTCGATTCAACTGATTTAAACAGGGACCAAAACGCTTTACTACCTGCTGGGTAGGAAGCAAATTTGATCCGGCTAATATGGTCGAATCGAGCCCTTCGCAACACCTTCTTGCAGGACTTGGCAGCCTTGTTGTAAGTTTCCTTCCTCTGACCAACGTCACTCGCCTTGCGCGTTCAAGCGTCCACACAGGCATGGTACGCCTCATGTTTACGGACATCGGCGCGATCACACTCGGCGCCAAACCGAGGTCCATCTTTGCTAGACTTTGTTACGTCAGAGAACGGAATGTTGTACTCCATTCCCTGATGCAACACATCCGTCACGGCGTCCGCGCACGACGTAGAATCAGATGAAGAAAAGCACAGCTGCCAAGGAGCATTCAAAGAAAGATCGCATGCCATCCCAATCCGTTGACTTGTACCGCCAAACCCGCTGGGTGCCTCTTGGGCTGGAATCGGGCGAGGAGTAGATGGATGCAGACTTTACCAGACAGTGGTCGGAACTACCCTAAGGTGGCGAAACCGACACTGAGTAACGATCTGGATCAGCAAAAGGTCCAAGCAACTAGCCGTAAGCGAATCAACATCCGGCACCCTCGCTGCCCGCTGGACCATCTGCGTGAGATTTAACGCTAGAGCAAGCTTTCACGTCTCTCGCTCAGCATGGTCAGTGTACTGGTACAGGGAGAGCCACTCCTGGTGGTGGGCATTCAAGTCCCCCAGTATCACCAGTTGGATGGAAGGGTACCGTTGCTGTGCCTCATCAGCCGCCTCACTAAGGTATTGTGTAAGCCCAGTTGTCTCCTGACCTCCGCTGTGCGACCGGTAGATAAAAGCATAGATAATCTTATCCAGACCTGTGTCCACCAGGGTCTGGAGCGCTGAGTATCGAGTCTTCAAGGTTTCGGAGACGCCGATATGGAGGCGTGATATAGAAAACGCCTGTATTCCCCTAAGGGTTAGGAAGAGATTAATCCTCTACCTCTCAGCCACCACGCTGTTCCAAGAGAGCCGCAAGGGAGACCAGCACACTTAGAAGACACAAACCGCGTTCGTTCCAACCTCGCCGCCCAGGCCCGCGGCGACGGCCCGTCAAGATATTCAAGTCAGCCCGCGCAATGCTGAGCCGTAGATAAATAATTAGTTAACAAATAGGAGTTTCTTGTCCGTTCTTCTCCACTTAGGTATTTTCCGAACTGATGCTTCTATGCTTATTTCCACAGTATTATGCCTAATGTTAATTTTTCATCTTACAAAAGAAGGCAATCCGCGGGATCTATAAAATGTGTCGTCGCGAGTCCCTCAGAGAAAAATTTAAAGAGATCTACTGACTCTACCTTCACTTTATATTTTGGAAAGTTGTATGTACGCAAAAATCGAGGGCTTTTCAAAACTAGAAGCGACTTCCACAATTTAAATACACGCAGTAAGCACGAAATCGTAATACCCAAATTCAGATTAACGATAAAGGCTAGTATTTAAACGAGCGAAAATAAATTCAAATTAAAGGTGTACAAAATACTGAATATGGCTTACTGAAATACTAAGTGGGCGACAAACAGTGGGCGAATACAAATGTTTAAAACAGCGACTTGATTAGTACTTTGGCAACATAGTCGACGGAGCCGGGGCTCCTATTTCCGTCCGCAGGGTCTAAAGTAACCTAACACGAACGAGATGACGGGAGCTGAGTTCGCTCGCTTTGCTCGCTCACTTCAGCTCCCGTCATCTTGTTCGAACCTAACCTGTCCGTCGTGTCGGGGTGCCCTAAGCTCCCGAACTCGCTCCGCTTGCTCTTGTACCAATTCGTTGAAAACACAATTATACCCGAATTCCCGCGCTGCACAGCGATGTCGCCTTCATTTACGATGAAGTCGCTTGGAGTTGTTTAGCTATTTTTAAAAGAATAATATGCTAATATAGAAAAAATAGAACCCCAAATACAATTATAGTATGTCACAATATTATTACTGCAGCTCACAAAAACCTCCTAAAAGGTATTCCTCAAACCGGATAAATAGTTGCTTACTTAGTATAATAGTCGCCCATTCAGTATATTTTTCGCCCTGTTAATTATTTCCCTAAAATAAATAAATGAATATTTACAGCGACAAGGTACGAATCGATATGGAGGGAGACTAACGTTAGTCTGCAATCAGCTAGCGCGACAAACAGGCTTTGTTTGTGTGACCATAAGTTATCCTACTATAATGAAGTGACACTTCAAGGTGCTTCAACTGAATACGAGTGTTGTGTTGTTGTGCCTAAACTTTTTAAACTTTTAATGAAAACTTACAACGAATTTTTTGAAAAGTTTTACTAAAAGGTAAACATTTATTTGAGTTTGTTGTGTAAAATTGTGCTGTCGTCTAATCGACGACGCTGATTTTTAGATTTTAAACATCGCATGTTTTTTTTATGCATTGATTAGCAAAATTGCAGGTTTTTATAGAGGTTATGAGTGGTAACAAATAAGAACAAGGTGAGGTAGTGATCAAACGCGGGTCTATCTATTGGTAAATAAATAACTTCAATTTCGGAAGTCGGTGTTTCTGTTTTTGTTTCTTCGTTTTTTGACACCGACTTCCGAAATTGAAGTTATTTTTTTACTTTGTAGTGTTTTTGTTTGGAAGTCGGTTGTAATTTTTGTAAAAAAGTTTTTTTATTTTTCACTTTTTAGTTGTGGTACATAATGGACCAGTTCTATAGGCTAGGTACCTACGCGTATAGTGCCCAAAGTGAAGCTAGAATAGATTAACCCAATAACATGAAACTTACACGAAACCAGTGCAATGAGAGTATACCAGGGTGAACTATTCACACCTGCGTACCCCTTAAGAACTTACCAGTGTGATGTTATGTTATGAAATGGTGTAAACAATTAACAGACATGCGATTGGATCTATCCAGAGTGATTTGCCGTCATTTATTGAAGAGTTCTGATGTATTTCTCCAAAGTTCTTCATCAGATCTTGATGAAAATTAAATGGGACCACATGACAAGCACCCGTTTTCAAATTAAAAAAGAATCATCAAAATCGGTTCACCCAATAAAAAGTTCTGAGGTAACAAACAAAATACAGAAAAAAAAAATACAGTCGAATTGATAACCTCCTTCTTTTTGCGAAGTCGGTTAAAAACACAACAAAGAAACCAAACTCGTACCTTATTTAGTTTCTTAGGTAATAAAAAGGGCATGAGAATTTAATAAGCCAATATGTAGGTAATATCCAATTTCTCATAGGCAATTATTGTTTTAAAGTTGTCTTTTTGCAAGATATGTTTATATAGCTTTCAGAATATAGACCTAAACTGAGACTTAACTATTTTATCTCTTACATTTTCAAGATAAATATAATTCACAAATTAATATTGTTACTAAAAGTATCTTTCTTTATAAAAAATACTTTTAACCGACTTCCCAAAAAGAAGAAGGTTCTCAATTCGGATGTTTAAATTTTTTCGGGTTCAAATAAACTTAACGATTTTTTCATTCTACATACCTTTGGCTGGAAATATATCACGGCTAACCAAAAAAATACCTTCATGGGCACTTAAATGTCAGTAGGTATCTCATTATTTTATGTAACATCAGTCTGCTGTCTGATTTACGAGTACTACTCAGGTTTTTGGTATTAATCAGTATTTCTTTCAGCCTTTAGAAATTATCTTCCTTGTTTAAAAAAAATTTAAACAAGGAATGATAGTCTTTGAAATTGCCGGTGGTGATTTGAAGGCGTAGGAGGCGTTTCGGCCGCTGAGTTTCGTCCGATCCGGTCGAAACACGAATTTCATTACTATTAATTTTTTTGAGTGTTGTTTCGGACTATATCTTTTTTAATCAAATTTTGCACAGTCAGAATGAAAAACCTTAGATAGGGTAATATTATTTAAGTAAAAGTCAGGTCATTTTTGAAAAAGATAAAGCTTGATTATTATACCATTAAACAGTAAACAAGATAAATCACAATAATGAGTCTTGTATATCAATTATAAAGCGTAAAAAATAGCACCTGAGGTATGTCAAGGTTAGTAATTTATTATTTAAAATTTTATTTCACATTTGGCACCTAAGGATCAGTAGGTACTAGTCTTGGGACGTTTAGTTTTTTTAGGACGTCAAAACCAGTAATTTGATTAAAATCAGTTGAAAGTTTTATAACATGATAAAAAAGTAACTTCCTCTTTTGCTATTTTAGTTACATGTTGAAAATTTATACCCAAACTACCAGGAAGCCAGAATCATGAAGAAGTATTTACGATCCAAGAATCATAAGCGGTAGAGACTAACGGAGTACCAGGAGGTCAGAATCTAAAATCGCCCGGTACTCTTTTTAAATCTCATGATTCCAGCCTCAGTAATACTTCCTCATGATTATAATCTCCTGGTACTTAAGTTAGTCTTTATCGGTAATGATTCCAGCCCGGCAAATATTAAGACGTCTTCATGATTTAGGCGTCATGGTAGTTTGGTTACAATGTTCAACATCTAACTAAAAAAGCAAGAGGAAATTATTTATTTATTAGTTTATCCTCGCACTGGAACACCTTGCAGCAATTACACCAATGGAGCACAATCTTATAAACTCACTATAAGTCTAGGTTTCCTCACGATGTTTTCCTTCACCGTTGTCAGCAATGTCCAAGATAAACTTGGAAAGTACATATGAATTTGAAAAAGTCACAGTTATATTTTTATCATATTATTAAACTCTCTACTGATTTTATGTTTCTTACGTTACTTTGCCTCTAAAAAAGGCTTCGTCCGAAACACCACTCAAAAATATTAATAATAATAAAATTCCTGTGTCAACCGGATCGGACGAAACTCAGCGGCCGAAATACGTACTAAGCCGATTTAAAGACGTGTCGTGGTTACCGGGCCGTCTTTAAATCACCGCCGGCAATTTCAAAGACTACCAAAACCCGGACTACAAATAAAACACCGCCCGTACGCTCCCCGGACATCTTCTAAACTAGGACAAATCCGGGGAAACCCGGACGGATGGCAACCCTGACAAAGCAATACCCCAAACATAGCAATGTTCACAAACCTATTTTTGAAGTCATTGATTTCAAATCAATGACATCAATAAAAAAACTTTTTTACAGAAATATACTACCGACTTCCAAATAAGAAAACTACAAAGTAAAAAATAACTTTATTTTTGGAAGTCGGTGTCTTTGGTAGGTATAATTTTTTTGCGTAATGGACACCGACTTTTTAGTTTTATCGACCACTTTTTAGTTGTACCTACCTAATAGGAAAGTAGTTTAGTAAGTTGCCTTAACGCCAGAATAGATTACCCGAATATCATGAAACTGAACATAACCGTTGAAATGAGAGTGTACCAAGGTGAACTGTACACATCTGCGTACTCTTTTCGAGCGTACTGGCGTGATGTTATGTTATGAAATGGTATAAACAATAAACAGACATGCGATTGCAGCAATCCCGAGAAATTTGCCATTAATTGAAGAGTTCTGTTGTATATCTCCGAAGTTCTTCATTAGATCTTCACCAAATTAAAATGGGACCAATTTCGAAACATAATCTTTCAAACAAAAAAAGAATGTTCAAAATCGGTCCTCGATTGACGGTGATATCAGAGGAAAAAACAAAAAAAAAAAACAAAGGTAAAAAAAAACAAACATGAAGTCGAACCTAGAACCTCCTCCTTTTTGGTAAGTCGGTTAATATAGGTTTGTAACATTGCTATGTTTGGGGTATTTTTATCCGGCATCAACTAATAGTACAAAATATAGACAGGTTGATAGAGGGATATTTTACTCATTGGTATGGATTTAAAAAACTAAAATTGGCCAATTGTCATGGACATCTAGGGACCTACGTTAAAATAATAACTACATTGTGTAGATATCATGTAGGTTCTATGTTAGGCACTGAAAAATATGAAGCAAGGTGCAGGTGGATTCAAACATAATGGCGGCTCGGAAAGTCAGATACTCTGCGAGCCGCTGTGCAGTAGTTAACTCATGTGACAGCGCGGGTGTGCCGTGGGATGTACGCAGTCAAAAGCAAACTTTAGAGTCACCATTAAGTTTGAATCTACCTATATCCTAAGAGGAAACGGTAGCCACTTAAGGTACCTGCTAAAATAAATACCAATTATTTAGTTCCATATTTTTTAATATTTAACAAACATATTTAGAAACTTTAGAAATCCGTACGATTATAATGAGAGTTATAATTTTTAAGTTTAGTATAATAATAATAACACTGATTCGGTAAATTAGGTTTTACATGTAAATCCTAGTATTAGTTCTTATCGAAATTCAGGCTTTTTTTTGTGTATTAGTCCCTTATTTAAGAGGAAAAACGGGAAAAATACTAAAATAAACATAAACACGTCATAAGTCTCTTTAAATAAAATAACGCATAAAAGACGTCAATGAAAGATAAGATTGTAGAAGCCTACATTCTAAAGGTAAGCGAAGCGCAGTATTATAATTTATCTGTGACAGCGCTGTAAACATTGACCAAAGAGCACGTAGACGAATTGGTGACGCTCTGATAGAGACGGGGTTAGGCTCTAGAACAACAAAATGTTATCCAAGTAGCTAAGATGATGATGTACGGGTATGTGATCAATTCACATTAATTTTTGATAACACTTTGCAATCCCATACATTTTAACCGACTCCAAAAAGGAGTAGGTTCTCAATTCGACTGTATTTTTTTATTATTTGTGTTCTCAAAACCAAAGTCCTCGAAACTATTTACTAGGTGAACCGATTTTGATAATTCTTTTTTATTTGAAAGTTGGTGCTTCTCGTGTGGTGTCAAATGGTGTCAACGAAGAAACAAAAACAGGAACAGCGACTTCCGAAATCGAAGTTATTTTTCACTTCGTAGTGTTATTATTTGGAAGTCGGTTGTATTTTTTCGTAATGGAATCACGAAACCCGAAGTTATTTGTCTAGAAAGCCCAGCGATTTTATAAGCAGGTACTTACATACTTAGTTCACAAACCAACAAAATATTTTGTTTTTTTTTTTCAGATGGCTGACAAGAAACCTACAAACAATGAGCTGCAACTCACTGAGTTGGGAGCTGGATTTTTACGACACTTCGAGGAAAAATGTAGATTATACAGCCACGGTAGCCTGCCGCAAGTAAGACATTCTCATTTGTAACTCAATCATGGAGGATGAATCTCTCTTATATACAATCTCTTTCATATACAAATTGTCACCCGATGATCTTTGGCTATAATTTTTTACAATGAAAAAAAACCTTTGGTTCCGCTTTTGAATTATGTTTCTTTTATGTCTTATTTTTCCCATTAAATAAGTCATGAAAATAATATCGGCTAAGTGGCCGCCGTGCCGCCAGAAATTACCATTTGGCTCCGATTTACGGATATCTTAATTTTTCATTACTCTTGCCAGAACTTCCGGCAATAGGTCCTAGCATTCTTAACGTATATTATCTCTGAGTCTGAACCGGGCTTCTAGAGGTCAGTGGATGTCCGGGAAATGCGGCTCTCAGTATCTCGGTTGTGGCTCGGGCAATATGCGCCGTTGCTCTATCCTGTTGAAACCACACGTTCTGCAGTCCCAATTCATCAATTTAATGAAAGAGAAAGTCGTTGAGCATAGCTCTGTAGCGCTCGCCGACCACAGTTGTCGTTTGTTGCGCCAATAACGTCTGTACATCACATCATGCCGTAACTATAAGTGATGGCTCTTCGTGGGTTATACGCGGCTTTTCGGTGCCCTTGAAACGATAATTAAGCTTATTCATATATCCCCAGAGATGGAAATGGGCGTCGTCACACATCATGATTTTAAATGAAAATATTGTCTCTCTCGTGCTCGGAATTTAGGATCACTTATCGTAGGTTACTCGCGCTTGGATGTCATCAGTTATATTTTTTATCTGTTTACTTCACAAATGTCAAAGTTGAATCGATATTTGCCGCCATTTGCAAAAATTATAGCATTTTCTGATCCTTTTGCGCCACCCTGTACCAACCAAACACAAGATATTCTTTATAGGGTGTAACGGAAAGCTATGGTCATCTTTTAAAAACTGCTTCTTCACATAGAAATGAACAACTTGCTCAAAGAAAGTTATAGGCAACTCCCTAAAAAAATTTGGACAAATTGTCGTCAGCTGACCGAAATTTCTATGGGAGATATTTTTTGTATGAGATACCTTCTAAAAATCGATACCAAGTTTTACCAGCCATTCATATAAATTGTCCCTGATGCCAACACTTAATTACACTTTTAAATAGACAAATGTTCTCATTATTTCTAGATGAGTGACCCTGATGTCAAAGCTGCACTAGACGCTGAGGTTTACGACGACGACGCTGAAGTTGTTCGATACCTCTGGAACAAACGGCAGGCCACTGGCTATATCAGTAACTGCATCAATTTCGGTAAACTGTCGGACAAGGTAAGATATTCCATCAGCCACCACTGATCTAAATTTATAAAATTTTGTCTAGCCGTTGGTTTGCTACTGCTGGCGTATGGCTTCCCTGGTACTCTCCTCCCATGCAGTTTCTAACCAACGCCTATGAGGTTCAAACTTATTGGCTGATACTTTCGCTTTTTACTTAACACACTACACCTATCACCTCCGCAGCGCACCGAGCCGCCATTAAGGTTGATTCTACGTGTACTCTTCTAAATTATCAATATTACACTATTTCATAAAGTTCGAACTGCTATTTTGGGTTCAATGAATACAAAATAAAAGGGCCTACACAAGTGCCTTAGAAGTTGTAAGCCAGTTTGTTTTTACACCCTTGCGAAGCCAGGGTAGATATGACTCCCGTGCACAAACTAAGCTTTTAATATTAGTATTAGATTGCTTTTTCACTTTATATTTTTACTTCGACGAAATTAAATGTCTTTATACCGTCGTCAGTCGATTAACTTTCCAGAATCGATTAGATGGACTTATGGTAGATATTCTAAAAAGGTAATAAAATCATAGCAATAGATAATAAACGCAACCGTCTCATGGTGCCTAACTGTCTCATGGTTTTATAAATTATGTCCTTTATTTTGAAATAAACTTCCTGGACTGTTTCGAAACATCCCTTTTTGAAGTAAATGTGGTCAGAATCCGCAAAACTGACATTTTCTTATGGTTTTGTTGGTAGTCGTGCCAGTATGCTTCCATCATATCAGCCTTGCGCTTGTAATTTTCGATGGTCTTCCTCTCGGATCCATTCTTCTTTATGTTGGTTAAGAACTTGTCCAGGTTTTCATAGAGCTCCGTTTGGTTGATGAACAGATTATCGGAATCCATATTAAGGGTTGGTTTGAAAAAAATTGGTAATGGTTAGTATAAATCAATGGTTTCTGATCAACCTGACCTTAATGCTCCAACCGACCGTCTCTGCAATCCGAGGTTAAAAATCCAAGTCTCCCAATTATCTAATTGGGTGACTATCTACACAGGCAACTCTAATAAAACTAAAAAGTTAAATTAACTCCTCCTCATAACAATATATTTTAAAACAACAAAACGTTTTGATAACCCTTGCTAATAAAACATGGTTAACTGTATCTTAATAACAAAGATTATTCTAACTACCATTTAAAAGAAAGCTTCTTTTTTATTCTCAGGACCCAAAATCAGCAAGGTTAAAAAGTAAACTCAGAACAATGCGGCTGTCGGAGAGGATAGAGAAAAAAACGAAGGAAATAGAAAAAAGGAATACGTTATTGGAGAAAGATATTGATCAGTTAAAGAACATGTTGACACTAAAAAATTCTGAAATAGATAAGGATATTATATTAGTTAAGGAAAAGACATCTATTGAAATAGCTAAAATTACGAAAAATATGAGAGCAATTAAAGAAAGAGAAGCCCAAACGAAATCTGCAATAAGCAGGGAGATTGAAAAACTTAAAGCAGATGAAGCCCAGATGAAAACCAAGATGGAAAAAAATATAGAGGCGATGGAAAAAACATTAAAATTAACCAAAAAGACGACTGACCAGAATATTCAAGCAATGAAACAACATGAAGTTGAAGAGAAAAAATACTTCGATCAAAAAATTCAAAACATGAAAGAAACGGCAGAAAAAAAATGTAAAGCTATGAAACTAAAACAGCTTGAGTATAAAAAGAATATTGATTCCAAAATTAAAAATATGGAAGATTTTTTTCGTCAAAAGGAAACGGAAATACAAAAAAATATCGAGAAAATGTTAAAAGAGTTAACTGTAAAAGAAGAAGAATTTAAAAAGAGCATTGAATCTATGCGACAGCATGAGGCTGAGAAAAAAAGTGAAATTGAAAATAAACTTCAAGTTATGAATGTTATTAAGGCCCAGCACAAAGAAAATATGGAAAAAAATATTCAAGGAATGAAGAACACGTTAGTAATGGCCAAAAAGGAATTAGAAAAAAGTAAAGAAGCCATGCAACAATACGAAGCGAAGAAAATAAATAAAATTAAAGCAAAACTTCAAAGAATGAACGAAATTAAGGCTCTGAAAAAAGACAATGTTAAGAAAAATATCCAAGCAAAAAAGAAGAGGAGAACGGACGACGAAGAATTCTATAATAACATTGAATTCCTGCCACAATATATGGCTGAGATAACAAATAAAGCAGAAGCGGAACATCAAATGAATACTGTAAAAGCTCAAGAGAAAGATAATTTTGAACCACCTCGAAAAAGGTTAGCTTTGAAAGAACGGGATGATCAGATGACCAACACCCGATTACTGCCTCACGCGGCAACTGACCGAACACGCCGACTCAGTCACCCTGTCACACCAGCGATATATTCAGAACGTCACGGATGGCCCCGGCGTCACTGACTGGCAAAATGGTGAGTGTAGAATATGGGTAATCGTGTTACCCAGTATTAGGGTTGTGGATTTCATATCGGCAGTCATTCCATGTATAAAATACTAGCAATCAGCTGCATCGAACAGTTGAGAAAATGCTAGGCAGATAATATATAATAATCAACTTAGTATTCATATTAAAATTATTACTTTGTAAATAGTTTTTTGTACCTATTATTTTAAGTTTTTACTATTACTGTAATGTTTCTCTTCAGACTCAATAAATTACTTTTCTAAAAACGAATTTTCTGCTATATAATATAACCAGTACACAACGAGAACTACCAATTCTAAGTTGACAACCAACCAAACTAACCTGTTACTACCTGACGATGCGATGATAGTTTATATAGAAATCATGCAACTTAACAGGTTGATATACAGGCGCGGATAAAAGGGCAAGTGCGCTATTAAAATAAACAAGAACACTTTGATATCATCGATATATCAGCACAAATTGCATTCTTGAGATTAACACCCTTATCCCTGGCGTTAGCCACTCTTCAATAGAAACTTGAGTTGCACTTACTGCGACGAAATAAAATAATACACGGCAAGACTTGGGAGAGCAGTAGTGGCCCAGTGGTAACGGCCGTGACTTACAAGTTGTAGGTCGTGGGTTCGAACCCAGGCAGGCAGTAAATTATTATGTGTAAATTATTTCATCACCACTGCTCTCAAAACGGTGAAGGAAAACATAGTGAGGAAATTGGCATATCCTAGAACCAAAAATTCGAAGACATGTGACATCCACCAACACGCACTGGGCTTGCGTGGTGGATTGCGGGCCATTCCCTCTCACAGAGAGGAGGCCTGTGTCCCTAAGGGTCATTGGCGTAAGAAACCCTGTTCTGTGTCCTGCTTATAAGGTGGGAAGTGAAAATAATGTTTCTCTTACTCCTCCGCTGTTCTTTCTGAATAATTTCGTTGCGGGCTCCAAGACAGTTATGCTGTTTCCCCATGACTCATCAGTCTTCATTGACTCGGCGCTTTTCTTGTGGTCGTCACTGAAGATTTTGGTTTTCAAGAGTCGCAGTGGTTGGGAAAAGTGCGACGGACTGGTCCCAAAAAAAATGGACCGGTGATCAAATGAAAGTCGCGGGAATCCGCTGGATGGGAGAAACACAGAGGATCGGTCAATGTCGGTGACGCTTGATGATGATGATTCTGGTGTGTGTAACTGACTCCAAACAAGTAGAACTAGTAGAATATTCCGATACAGGGCTCCGGGGAAATACCGTGATGCGATACTATATTGACTGGGTATCTAGATATTATATACTTATGAACCTACTCAGATAAATATCTAAGTATAGGCATATATAATTGATATCGTTGCTGAGCTGATAGGCATTTACAATGCTGATAATATTATATAACGCTACCTTCTGCCAGCAACTTCGCCCGCGTGGATATTGTGTTATTATCCCAAGGGAATATTATAACGGGATGAAAAGTAGCGTATGTGCTTCCAGACTGTAATCTATCTCTGTGCCAAATGACATGGCTAAACAACTGCCCTTAGCATAAATATAAATTTCTCACTAGCTCCTAACATTCAAATATTCATTAATGAATTATTACAGTTTTATTATTCTTCTAGAACTTTCGTGAATAAATCAAATAATTAAAAGTTTTATTCATGTTTTTGTTTGACAGTTGTTTGACAAGACAAAGATTAAGATTCCGTTATATAGGTACTTTAAAGACATTTGCGTAAGCCGAAATGAACAGTATTCATTATTTTTTATTGTTGTACTTACCGCAATACATGTCAAAACCTTGATTTCTTTAATTGTATTTATCTGATTTCTAGAAATTATTGACAAAATCTGGAAAGAAACAGAACTTAAATAGTGCTGTCAATAAAAAATTACAATCGATTCTTCTCAATTACACTTGATTTGATTATAACCAAATTTTAAAAAAACATGTTGGGCGTGTCGTGGGAACTCGCTTTAAACGAAGTTCCTTTCGCCGGGTATTATGTATTAATACAGAGCCAACTAGTATGGTCTTAAGTTTCAATTGCGTATTGATTCATCATGAGATGCATACTGTGGTGTAGCCACAAATGACATCTTCAAATGACAGCCGGGACCAACGGCTTAACTAGCTTACCAAAGCACGAAGGAAACTCGCTATGTAAAGATGGTACACGATGGATCCACGGCATGACCTCGGCAAGCGTTGCTTAACCTTGAAGATCTACCTGTGCGGCTTATGCGGGTTATTATTTAACCACGAGCTCCTCTAAACGCCTTACTAAAGTATCATAATCAAAATCTTATTCTTGTACAAGTTTGTATACTTATTGATGTAGGAGTTTCTACGTTTTTATTTTCAGGATTGTGACGATATAAACAGTTGCTGTAACTTTTTTCATACGAAATACTAATATTTAGCTATTCAGCATTACATATTATTTGACGACACGGTTGGCGTAGTGGTTGAGCGATCGGCTGCAGCGCTGCGTGTCGCGGGTTTGATTCCCGCACGGAATAAATATTTGTATGGCCTACAGATAATTGTTCCGGATCTGGGTGTCTTGTGTATGTGATTTTAAATGTTTGTAAACGCACCCACGATACAGGAAGAAATTCCTAGGGTGCGGCAAGGTTTAAAAAAAAAAAAAACTATTTAAAATGTTTATGCATTGCTAGGGCAGTGGTCCATACTTAATTTAGCCATGTCCTTTCATCCAGATCCGTTCACCCGTTCTGGTGTGATTGAGTTACAAAGTACATCCAAAGTTTCGCATTTATAATACTAACTGCTGACCACGGCTCCGCCCGCGTGAAGTTATTACTTACCCCAATATCTTCATTAATTATAACCTATAGCCTATGTGTTATTCTGATGTATAAGCTACATTGACGTAAAGTTTGCTTGAAAGAGTAACAAACATCCATCCACACAAACTTTCGCATTTGTAGTAGTAGGATTATTAGGAAGTAAGATGGTCTATTGTTTATATGCAGTTCGTCAGATTAGTCATCTTTATCTTATTCTATAAATCATAACAATTGATAATACTAATATGTTGCCCCCTTGGCACTACGTCAAGTGCTAGCGACCGGCATTTATGGGGGCCCATTAATTGAGTGTGCAAGTCACCTCCTGCCATTTTATAGCCGTGTATTTCAACAGTGGTGGATTACTAAAATGCCCATCACTTTATATTTTCGAGGTGGCTGTTTTTGTTAAATGAAATATGCATCTATTTAATAAGACACTTAAGACTGTATGAATATATTTGTATTATATAAACTCAATTTATTTTAGTATTATATAACTGCACAGCACGTGTGTGAGTACTATGTACCCAACCAACTGTGAATCTACCATTTGCTGTACCTTTGTGTCGTTCGTTGACTTGTCTGTTCCCTGGCAGTTGAGTGTGTCTTGCTCTCTCAAATGTCTCTCTGATGGTGGCGCGTGTGTTGGATCATTCTGTTCCCTTCATGATGGTTTAGCTGGGTGGTGCCGATTCAGCCGTCATGTTCGTGAACGGGCGCCGTCAGTTGGGATAGGTCATAACTTAATTGCTTCGGATGTTAATGTTTTTCTAGTACCTATTTTATATCTGCACAGTAGGTACAGGTGTGAGTACTTTAAATTCTTTATACCTGTACGTATAGTGTGTAGTGATTTTGGGTGCATTGTCCTCTCATATATGAATTTATTAATGTATGTACTTATGTACCAAAATAATAGAAAAAAAATAAATAATAACAGGAGTTTGTTTGAAATAGATTGAAATTTTAATGTAACGTTCAAAAGTGCCGCTTGGAGGCTTAGTTGAAATAAAATATCTTTGTCTTGTCTTGCCTAGTGTCCGAAAATAGAAACCGGCCAATCAGGAGACAGTATAAAAATTTCCTAATTGTTATCGGTTCCGATACCACCCTATTAAAGAAAAGTATTATATGTATGGGTCCGATATTTTTTAATAAAATACTCGAAGTAATAAAAAATGAGACACAAAATGAGACATTTCTAATTTAAAAAAAATAATTACTGTTCTTTTAATTAATAAATATTAGCGTATTTCTGACCGATAAGAATATAAATTGATAACATGACATCTCTGTTTTTCTGACTTGTAACTAATCGTTTTTTATTTTTTTATTTAACTGTATTGAGCTGGAACTTGACGAATTTGTAATCCCATTTTATTAAAATTGACATTGTGTATTGTATTGCCTATATCAAATTATTTACTGAATTTGATCTTGACACGGTAAACTTGTATTGATGTAATTGAATGTTTTAATAATATATATTAAATGGGTCTTTATTATTATTTCTAAAACTGTTTGCATGCCTTAGTTAAGGTAGTTATTATAAGGATCATTACATTAAAACTTAACATCTGTAACTTGTACCTACTTCCTGTGCAAATAAAGAACTATTCTATTCTATTCAGGCAGTGGCCAATAGTCATTCTATAGTTTTAGGCAATCGATCCACTAAACCTCCCAAACCCAAATCTCACAGTGCGTTCATTAGCAGCCCTCTCAAAACGCAACATTGATATTGCGAGCTGTTTCTGCCGCGTTAGTTCCGCGTCGGATCTCGTATTCAAAAATCACTAGAATTTTCGAAGTATCCATCTTTCTTGTCTAAGCTGAATAAAAAAAACAAATGAAAGTCGATAATCGAATGTTGCACATTTTTTTTTAAAGAAGAACTTCATAGGTACCATGTGAAAAAAGTTTCACTCAAAAATCTCAAACCATGAAAGTTCTATGTCAATTCGAAGTACCTATTACAATAAAACGGCAATTTCATACTTTAACCCCTATTATATTTTAAAAGAGTTAGGTACCTTGTGGGTCTAAATATGGCGTTACTCTTGAAACGATTTTGTTTTACTTCGTTTAAGTGAAGCACGTTTTAAATTGCTCCCAGGTGTTTTCATTTTTCTCCTGATTCTCTTGTATTCTCGGTTGAATGTGTTCTTTTTGACATTATTTCACTTTTCAAACCCTTTTCTTTTTATTTAAAATTTAATTACGTGTTGAGTAGCAACGCACTATAATCGAGAATGGCAACTTGACAGCCGACACAGAGCTGCCAGGTAAGAAATATATATATGTCGGAAACAGGCGGTCTACCTTCAATATACCCTCGGTCTTGTGGGCTTAACGTGGGTAATGCATGCGCAAAGCGGGTAAATTATGCCATTTTAGAAATAGACCTTGTTCCAATTTTATCAAAGCAGCGGATTCGGTAGCAAATCGTTTCGCCTTCTCTCAACAAAAACACACTTTTTCAAGTTTATACACGCCACTTTAGGCTACTTCTCAAATGTTTTAAAGTCCGAAACGCGCGTCCGCGCGTTTCTTTTCTAACCCCGGGAATCTGGCGAGACATTCCACTCAGAGCGCCATTATAAACGCCCCCGCTTTTTCATCGGCTCAAGCACTCATCCGGCCAAGTATTGCTTATAACATCCAATCGAAATCAAGTATTTTGACATAAGAAAAATAAAGTGTTGTCAATCGAATAAAATCGAACTGAGATTTGAATCAGAAGCTAAATGTTGCCAATTAAACAAAACTGAATTAATAAGTTTACAAGCGATATTTCTTTGTTCCTGATTATTAATCATATACCTTTCTCCGATATACAGGGTGTTTGGAAGGGAGCTGTACATACGCCTAGGGTAGAAACTAGGGATAGTCTGCTACCTACCCCCGCCCATTATATTGACCTTGGCCTCAAGGTTTTTTTTTAATTTATTATTATTTTTTATTTGACTTTTTTATGATTTTTTGACTAAAACTACCTGTAGCTCAAAATCTATCCATGGGACCGGTCGGCTAATGGTCTTGTTTTAATCGTTAGAGTCTTAGGGTCCTGCAAAAAATTATTTTACACCTTTGTTGTTGAAAATTGTGGAGAAGAAAAGTTATGGGGCCTGAAGTACCGTAGTAAGGTAAAGAAATAATTTTAAGGGCAACTTTCTATGGGGTTTAAAAAAAAACTAACAGGGTTGGAGTTCTTCTGATTTTTTTAAAACATCCTCAGTCCATGCCCTTTCTAACGATATGCTAAAAGTGTAATTATCACTTTTAGTTTTAAAGTTATTAATTAATTTCCGCAACTAGGGCACTTCAAGCAAAAATTTCAACTAATGAAAATTAAATGTGTTCGATCGTAAAAGGATGGCAAATGAAACAAAAAATTTGGTAATGACTAATGTCATTAAATTACAAATTTTAATTAATTACTAATTTTAATTAATTACAAATTTTGTTCAAATTGATGACCATTGACCTGTAAACATGCTCGGCACCTCTTCCTCATCTCCACGGTCACCGTTCTAAGCAGCAGTTCCTCGCGCATTGTATCGAATGCGGCGTGGATCCTGTTAATTAGAACCTCCCTTGTTGGTACTTCTTCTGCGTACACCAACTCTTTCGCCCTTCCCCAGACGTAGAAGTCGAGTGGGGTAAGGTCAGGCGACCTTGGGGGCCAGGGAATTGGCCCACCCCGACCAATCCAAGAATTAGGAAAGCAGTTGTCCAGAAGCTCCCTCACTGCTAGGCTCCAATGAGCAGGACAGCCGTCGTGCTGGAAGACTATGGGCCGAACTTCGTCAAACACTTCTTCCGCTAAATCAGGCAAATCGTTTTCGAGGAAATCTAAGTAGTTTTGCCCGTTTAGGTTGTCTGGCAAAAAGTGCGGCCCTATCAACCGATTACCGATGACGCCTGCCCATACGTTCACGGAGAACCTTCGTTGAAAATCTCTGTGCCTCTTGACTCTCGGGTTTTGATCTGTGGGTGCCCAGTGATGGAGATTGTGGTAATTTACAATTCCTTCCTTGTCAAACTTGGACTCGTCAGTCCAGAGAATACTCCGTAAAAAATTAATATCTTCCACGTCCGTATGGAGCAAGTGGCGGCAAAACTCCACCCTTCTTGCATAGTCGTTATCCTCTAAGCCTAAAACAATAAAAATATCAACGTTAGCGGTTTCCTTATGAATTAGTAGCTATGTAACATTGATTGCTATCTCTGTCTTTCCATTTCTCTCTCTCTCACACACATGCTCATGTTAATTTAAAAATTGCCTATGAAATTCACATGCTAGTTCATTACATAAGAGCTAAAAACAAAAACTTTATGTAAAAAATTACCTTGAACAGGGGTGTAGTGGAAAGGATGACGTCCATTTTCGCGAAGAACCGACCAGACTTTCCACACGCTTAAACCAAGCGTCCGGGCTACGGTTCTTACGCTTCTGGTCGGATCTTCCTCAAATTCAGCCAATATGCGTTCTTCCGCAGCCAAATTTGGTTGAAATCTGTTCACGGCTGGTTCCCGGAAATTTAAATTTCCGGTTTCTCGCAGACGCCGATAAGTTGAGCCAAACGTTTGGTGGTTAGGCACTCGCCGGTTAGGATACCGTTCTTGATAAATCCTCCGTGCCTCGCGCCCATTGCAATCAGCCATTCCATACACCACCAGCATGTCGGTGTACTCTTCACTGGTAAATCCAGCCATTTTGCCAACAACAAGGTAACAAATAACAAAACTTAACAAAAACGAAGTAATAACAAACTCAACAAAATTAACGAAAACAGTGGAGCGTCGTAACGGCAAGTACGTAAGTTAGCTAAGATGGGTAAATCTCGACTGACTAACAAAGACCCCAACGAGTTACCTGCCCGGCCCCGTCGACCCAAGAGCGAAAGAGACATGACATGACGTGTTTTGTCTCTTACATGTTGCTCTCGTGTAAGAGTGAGACAACAAATTTGCCAACTGTAGGCCAAACTGGTTTAAATTCTGGAAATTACATTTGTCTTACAAATGTCGACTCGTGGTGGTAAAAGTGCCCTAGTTGCGGAAATTAATTAATAACTTTAAAACTAAAAGTGATAAATACACTTTTAGCATATCGTTAGAAAGGGCATGGACTGAGGATGTTTTAAAAAAATCAGAAGAACTCCAACCCTGTTAGTTTTTTTTTAAACCCCATAGAAAGTTGCCCTTAAAATTATTTCTTTACCTTACTACGGTATTTCAGGCCCCATAACTTTTCTTCTCCACAATTTTCTGGTGTAAAATAATTTTTTGCAGGACCCTAAGACTCTAACGATTAAAACAAGACCATTAGCCGACCGGTCCCATGGATAGATTTTGAGCTACAGGTAGTTTTAGTCAAAAAATCACAAAAAAGTCAAATAAAAAATAAAAATAAATTAAAAAAAAACCTTGAGGCCAAGGTCAATATAATGGGCGGGGGTAGGTAGCAGACTATCCCTAGTTTCTACCCTAGGCGTATGTACAGCTCCCTTCCAAACACCCTGTATATATTGTCTCTAAAAATAGTGATTTGAGTGGCCGCCTGAAGTCGGTACTACAAGTGTAATAATAATCGTTAATCACAGGTACTTATCTCGAGGACGAGGCACCAGTATAACTTTCTGTAAAATGATATCTTTGCTAGTCTAACCGTACTTCATTTATAGATATAGGTAAATACCCATCTGCGATGAAATTAATGTACGACTCCTTGTCTTCTAATATATAAACAATAAAACAAGATTGACCTGTTATCACCGTTCTCGGATATACGGCCGAACACTGCTTCTGCTGCTGTTGCTGCTGCGACTACCGATTTTTAACCGACTTACCAAAAAGGAGAAGGTTTAATGTTCGACTTCATGTTTGTTTTTTTTTATGTTCTCCGATATCTCCATCAGTTGTGGACCGATTTTGAAAATTCTTTTTTTGTCTGAAACAGTATGTTTCGAAATTGGTACCATTTTAATTTGGTGAAGATCAGATGAAGAACTTCGAAGATATACGACAGAACTCTTCAATAAATAACGGCAAATCTCGGGATTGTTGCAATCGCATGTCTGTTAACTCATCATACCATTTCATAACATAAAAGCACGCCAGTAGGTACGCTCTTAAGGGGTACGCAGATCTCTCATTTCACCGGTAATGTTCAAGTTTCATGATATTCGGATTGTCCATTCTGGCGTTAAGGTAACTAAACAACTTGCGTATTCGAAAGGTACAACTAAAAAGTGAAAAATAATAAACTTTTTTACAAAAAAATACTACCGACTTACAAATAAGAAAACTACAAAGTGAAACTTTATTTTTAGAAGTCAGTCTTTCGTAGGTCCCATTTTTTGCGTTATGGACACCGACTTCTAAAAATAAAGTTATTTTTCACTTTGTTGTTTTCTTATTTGGAAGTTGGTAGTATTTTTTTGTAAAAAAAAGTTTTTTTACGAACTATAATTATAGCTAGTTTAAAATAAGGCACAGGGGAAAGGGGACCAAAGCGGGCACCGTAAGGTTAAGTGAACGAAAAGCGTGCATTAATACGAGGGCAAGAAAAACTGTTATTGCTATTAGATGCTAAATTAGAGTAGTTTGATAGTCAATGATTAATTTTTTTATATGTCTCAAAAATATGAACAACCCAAATAGGAAACCCTTTCGAATGGGCATAAGTACAAAATAAGCACGCATCAGGTAAAGCAAGCATGCATTATTTGCTATTAATCGTTATGAAAATAAATGTAAAATATTACGGAAGATCTTGATAAAAACACATTAAAGGCATAGGATTATAAGAATCTTTAATGAAAACTAAAAAATAACTGAACATTTTTGGCTCTTTAAAGTGATCCATGGGATGCCATATTTTGTGGCCAAAGATTTAATAGCTTTTTTTAATTCTGTCACTTCCTGAACCGCTTTTTCATAGTATTTTTGAGTGTGCGTGTATAATGTTCCAAGTGTGTATGTATGGAGATAAATAAAACGATTGAATATTTGGATGTTTCTTTACTCACGAAACGTATTACAATGGATGAACTTATTTAGTAAGTGCATACATAGTAAGTGATATTATATGATTTTATTTCTGTAAGTTGGTTTGTACAAACACCTTTACATTTCGATCTTATTTTAAAACTAGATGAGGTCGGCGTTTCGTATCTGACTACTCTGAGAAGAAAATCCGAAAAAGACTCAGAGGTCACAGTCTCTTTTAAAGTCCAGACAAAATCTTGGTTAGATCGTGTGAAGACCATGTAGACTGATGTCTGAAATGTATGTATGTTTGTTCCTATGTGGCATTCTAGAGACCAAACGCGTTGGCCCATTTTGATGATTCTTACGTCAATCGATACATCTTAACCCTGCAAGTGTCACTGGCTACATTAAAATTGGAAAAAAGTGAAATGGCGGTTGGGGCACCAAACTTTCTTCCAAACCCATGGTGTATCAAAATAAAGGGTTTTAAGAGGTGATTACAAAAATATAACACTTATATATTTAAGTGTACCTAATTCTAAAAAAAATAACTAAAAAATAGTAAATAAAAAAAATAAAAAATAACAAAAAACCCGACTGCTACATTTAGTCGGAGGATACATCTGGTTTTGGTCAGCCAGATCGCGCATATTTGTCACAGTCACAGTCGGATTTTTTGTTATTTTTAAATAATTTTTGTCCTCAACGTAATCTTTAACTATATAAAACGCCTTCTGGCACAACTTACGTTTAATGAATGAATTGAATTTATTAAGACTTAGATCTTATACGTGGCTTGGAAGCTTATAAAAGCGTACACATTGACATCTAAATGAGCCACCTATTTTCTTGAGCCTTGTTGTAGGTACTACAAATTTGTGTTTGTTCCTAGTAGGTATTTATGTTATGGATATCACTGTATTTATAAACAATTATTTTTTAAATTTTTAATAGTAGGCGGTGATTATGGGCGAACTTGCGTCGCCGATACGAACACGAATACAAGATTAATGTGTCAGCATTTCTAAACTATTCCAAACATTTAAAGAAAAAAAAAATACAACATAATCTCATTATTCTAAGATCCAATAATAACATTTCCAAGTAAATACATTTCTGATTAGCACTGCTACAAGTTACAATGAATTGGCTTATACATACTTTAGTTAACTACGTAGAATGCTGTTCTAACCAGATATCCTACTGGTGCGCGATAGCGTCATCTATAATGTACGTTCTAAACAATGTATTAATCAAAGTTTTATCACCACGCTGTTGTTACAAAAGCAGTGTAAAAACACTTCTATAATGAAACAGTAAATGTGTTAAATTATGCAAATCTTATGAAGAAAATCTAATATTAAAACATCTTACAATGGTGCGGTTACCTTTGTAAAAGGTACCGTCTTCATATACATAAAACATAATATAATATTAATATTAGTTAAGGGTAGTCACCGTGACGACATACTCTGTTATAGTTAAATTTTGCATCCCTCAGAGTCCACAGTATTCGTAATGATGACGCCAACAATAAAAAAACACATTCACAAGCACTTATCTTACAGTATTTCACATATTTCGACATAATTAGATTTGAATGGACGTAGGTTTCTGAACAGGCTATCTTTAGTATATGACTTTGGGATTGCAAATTTAAGAGGAATCGATTGACGTAAGAATCATCAATAACGCTACATAGGAACAAACATAAATACATAGACAGATAAACACATTACCCTTCATAACGTCGCGTAGTTAGGTAAATCCACATCTTTCCGTTACACCGTGTAATAATAAATAAATAATGCTGTCTTTTAAAAATACTAGGAATTCTGAAATAAAAACAATTTGTTCAACTATCCTGCGACATGGTTGTCATTCATGACTAGCTGTTGCCCGCGACTTCTTTCGCGTCAAAGTCGTACTTACCACTATTTTTAAGTGTGATTTTTACAGGATAAAAGGTAGCCTATGTTACTCCTTATAACATCGGCTATCTACCAGTGACAGTCCCTTCAGAATCAGACCAGCAGTTTTGGAGATTACCTGAAACAAATAGACAGAAAGACAAAAATTAAAAAAAAAGCCTATTTGTTATTAGTACCGTATATATTAGGTCATTACATATGAAATTGGCGTTATGTAAGGGAATAACATAAAGTCGTTATTTTTAAATATAATATATTTATTTAATCAAAGTATGTACCATTGCTATTTATGCACTTTTGCCATCTCATAGGTAGTTCATTGATCCCTTTACTAGAAAAACCATTCCGACGGGAATCAATAAAATCTTTGAAGGCGCTTTGGACTGCCCCATCGAAGATGAATTTTTTCACTTGCAAGAAGTTATCCAAATTTCGAATAAAATGTTAGTCTGTTGGAGCAAGGTCCGGGGAGTACGGTGGATGCATAGAAATATATATCTATGGGTGGATGTCTAAGACATTCCAATTGAATCTCCTCTAATTTTGTAGCCGTCTGTTGTGCAGTGTGTGGTCTAGCGTTGTCCTGAAGCAGCAGTGGCTTAGAGCAATTGACCAGCATCGGCTGTTTAGCAGCTAGCTTTTCCATCATGGATTGCAGTTGCTGACAATAGACATCTGCCGTAATAGTCTGGCCAGATTTAAGAAAGCTGTAGTGAACGACACCAGCACTAGTCCACCAAACGCTCACAAGTAATTTTTTTTGAGTCAATTTTCGCTTGGGGCAGGATTTGGCTGGTTCGCCGGGGTTCAGCCATTGCGATGAGCGTTTCCGATTATTTTACAGGATCCACTTTTCATCACAGGTAATGATTAAAAATTCTTTCATTATTATGCCGGTTGAGTAATATAACGCAGCAGTCGACGCGCGTTTGTCAGTTTGCTGCACTCAATTCATGAGGTACCCACCTTTCAAGCTTTTTCAACTTCCCAGTTTGCTTCAAGTGGATTAAAACAGTTTTATCACTAACACCGCAGCCTGCTGCTAACTCGGACGTAGTTTGCGATGGATCCGCTCCCACAATAGCCTTAAATTCATAATTATCAGCTTTGGTCTCCGGCCGTCCACGGGGCTTGTTCTACAAGTCGAAATTTCCAGAACGAAAACGTTGGAACCAAAAACGCACCGTGTTTTCTTTTGTGACACCGTCGCCATACACATCATTAATCCTTCGAGCCGTTTCTGCAGCAATGGTACCACGATGGATCTCGTACTCGTAAATAACGCGATATTTAAAATTTTCCATTTTGTAAACTGACTGGCGCAAAGAAAAAACCAAATAAGGAAAAAACAAATGAATTACGGTTTTCCAAACACAAAAGCATGAGTAAATAGCTGTATAAATTTAAAATTGGAATTCCAAACCAAAGAGGAGATATTTGCGATCAAAGTGGCCTGTACGACAAAACGCCAAATTCATAGGTAAGGACCTAATATTTTCACACGCATTTAATAAAACATTGTTATTTTGCATACAGACACTTCAATTTTATTTTTTATGTAAATACACTACTCAACAATTTCTCTATCCCGATTTGGGTTAGTATCACTCACTATATCAGTATCAGTCAGAGTTAGTACGTTTTTGACGGGCGCGGCGTACGTACGGGCGCCGACTTATTACTTATTTAATCATCCTAATTCTAGTGTTAAATTAAACATTTGCCAACAGTATTGACACTAACTTAGGAACTGTTATCTTGTGAAGTGATAACTTATCAAAGCTCTAAACTGTACTATTGAAACTCCTACGAACTGTTAAGGTAGGTGAATCTAATGTTAATGTTTTATTTTCTGAAGGGAACGAGTTAGTAACATGGTTTCTGAAATGAGAGTTAAAGTTGAGACCTTGAAAAATTTTGTAGGTGTGCTCAATTTTAAATTCTCACTTCTTAAATCGGGTTGTACCTATACTATTGATTATACAATAAACACCACCATTCCACCACCATCGATTTTAACTGGTAAATAATATGTATCAATCAAAGACTCGATTTATGCAAAATGTATTGTATGTGTCCGTTGGGCGTCTGTCCAGCCTAGGTCCAAAAGCACAAAAGCTTCCTAGGGGCTTCACAGGCTTCACGGAGCGACTTCTATCGACGGCTTCACTGTTCCGAGGATTTATTCGCGTTGAGATGCCATGGCCTCGCATTCCACGATTACGTGAGCGACTAATTCTTCGGCGTTAAAACAGCCCCTGCAAAGTGGGCTGTCTGTGGCGCCTATGTTGAAAAGATGTTTATAAGTAGGGTGTAGCCTGTTATTGATTATTGTCCCTATATTTTTTTACATTATTTCTATTAGGCAGAGAAGGTTTTAAATAAGACGCGGGTATACATTTGGCAAAGCCATTTTGACTGCCTACAGTCTGTTGCCCGTGACCATCTGATGTTATGAAGATATTGTGTTGATCTTTAGCGAATCCACGCATGCAATTGCGAGAAAGGCAGGGGAAGAAGCTGGAACGGGCCAAGCACTGACATCTCGGAGGCCCTCTTCGCAAGTTCATCTACGGCATCATTGCATAAGGATCCACTATGCCCCTTGATCCACTGGAGGGTAATTCTATAGGATTTCGATATACTCTCCATGGCGAGGTGGCACTCAAAGATTTTAGTTTGTTGTTAGTTATTTTGGTTTCTAAAGCTTTGAGCAAAGCCAGGCTATCAGATAGAACGACTAAGTCATTGTCATTTAACTTCGTTTTTGGCCATCCGTGCTGAACATACCGTACAACTTTCTGTAAAATGATATCTTTGCTGGTTTCAAACCGTATTAGATTTATAGATATAGGTAAATGCCCATCTGTGACGAAGTTATTGTACGACGCCTTGCCTTCTAATGTGTAAACAATAAAACAAGTGAGTCATTCATCCGTGACGACGAAATGAATTGACCCGCTATCACCGTTCTCGGAATTCGGCCGAACAGTGCTGCATACTGTACTGTACACTTTGTACGTACAGTACGTACTGTATTTCATAATTATAGCTAGTTAAAAATAAGGCGTAGGTAAAGTTGTTTTTTTATCATTCTATTCATAATTTAAACTGAATGAAATTTTCCGGAGAGGGTCCGGAAAATGTTGTTGTCTTGCGCCAAATACATGTGTATTTAAAACATGTATTTGGCGCAAGGCACTACCGTGTCTTCGGATATAACAAAAAATTGAGCCATGCAAATCTCGTAGCACGCGCCTTGCTACTTGGCACAAAGTCTACCGGGTATCTTACTTAATTACTAATCCTGCAGAGACTGGTAAGGATAATGGGACAAACTATTTAAATTGTTGCATTGTCATCAGTCCTTGATAATTGTGCAAAGTTTCAAATTAATCTGACGTTTTGAAAGGGGTGAAAATCACGTTCAAAGATTCCGTTACATAGTTACATACATACCAAGCTAATAAAAGCGTTTTAAAAATGGCGGGCCGGCTTCTTTATTACCCGACTACGGCGAAGCCAAAAGGAAGGGTTATGATTTTTCACCGACTTTCGAAAAAGGAGGAGGTTCTATGTTCGACTTTGTGTTTTTTTTTGTGTTATTTCACCGATATCTCCGTCATTGTGGACCGATTTTGAAAATTCTTTTTTTGTTTGTAAGGATATGTGCCGAAATTGGTCCCATTTTAATTTGGTGAAGATCTGATGAAGAACTTCGAAGATATACAACAGAACTCTTCAATAAATAACGGCAAATCTCTCAGGACTGCTGCAATCGCCTGTCTGTTTCAGACCATGACTAAACGCCGACAGACATTACGCCGACAGACTGAACACCGACAGACTTGGGGCACTCCGACTTGGACAGTTTAGGTTAGAAGGGGATGGCGGGGTCCAGTGAGCGAGCAAAGCGAGCGAACAGACCCCGCCATCCCCTTCGTGGTTATTTTTTTTATGACCATTAAACCCCGCGAAGCGGGGCTCCGACTTTGCTTTTCGGTGTTCAGTCTGTCGGCGTTTAGTCGTACACTCTGTCTGTTTATTGTTTATACCATTTCATAACATAACATCACGCCAGTACGCTCTTAAGGGGTACGGTCTCTTCAACTGACGGATCTTCTCATTTGACCGGCTATGTACAAGTTTCATGATATTCGGCTAATCTATTCTGGCGTTATAGGAAACTTACTAAACACAACTGGCCTATTAGGTAGGTACAACAAAAAAGTGAAAAATAAGAAAAACTTTTTTACAAAAAAATAGTACCGACTTCCAAATAAGAAAACATTAAACGAAAAATAACTTTATTTTTGTAAGTCGATTTCCATAACACAAAAAAATGGTACCTACGAAAGACACCGACTGGCAAAAATAGTTATTTTTCACTTTGTAGTTTTCTTAATTGGAAGATGGTAGTATTTTTTTGTAAAAAAAGGTTTTTAGCAGTCTGTATGTATGTTTATATCTACGTATGTTCCTCGGTAGCGCCAAACTATTCATCCGATTTTGTTGAATAAGGTGACAATCGATTCGTTATTATGGCCCGGATATCACAGGCTAAAAAAAAGTCCGTAGTCGGGTTACAGTTTTTATGAAAAAAATTATTACGTATACTCGTATTTCTATTATTTTACGTTCACTCGCATAATTATGTAATCGGAACCATCATTAGCCCTACCACGTCTAATTTCTCACCCATGTTCTAACGACACGTTTTTAAAATATTCTTCATGAGTAGTCAACGGGATGGCAGTAGCACAGGGCCCCTCTGTCTACTTCAAATGATAACGATTGACCGTTTATGTCGACATATAGCGTCATTGGCTCGCCACGAAAACTATGTATTATTATCGGTCTACTTTGAAATTAGAAACAGTAATTTAGTTGCGTGAAATTATTTAATGAATAAGCAAGTTAGTTTAAAATAAACGAATCAACCTAGCTAGGCTTAGCGTTTCAATTAGCGAGTATTAAGTTAATGCTTGATTAAAAGTACGCCATTGTTCTAAAATTCATGTCACAAGAGAAGCACAACTGGGCTAAACGGATGAAAAAAGATTTTGATAGAGAACCATCGGCAGACATTTGGAACAGAGTAAAATCTTTTATAAAGCTGGCGGTCTGAGGGTCCAAAACACCAACTGTGACGCACAAGCAGCAGCACTGCATAACGGACGGCACGTTTGCGCCTGTTGAAGAACGTCAGAAAAAGGAAGCAGCCGGTGCAAGTGTTAAAGCGCTAAATGAAAAGTCTGCACAGATCCAGAGGAAATGCAGACAGGATCACAATACCTACCTGCGCGATATATGTCAGGAGATTGAAGCTCTTGCAGGTAGACATGAATCAAGAGACCCGCATCTCAAAATTGGGCTGACAACTAAAACGCTGCCGTCCAAAACCTGCGCCATTGAAGACGAACTGGAGCAGATATCAGAGGTTTGGAGAAGTTACGGTAGTTCGCTGTTTGAAGATCCGCAGTTGGAAACCTTTACACCTGTAGAATCTGAGAGTGATACACTTGAGCCAGACAGTCTCGAGTCCGAAATCAGAGCTGCTATTAAGCATTTTAAGAATGATAAGGTTACGGGTTCTAATACCATTCCAATTGAGATCATTCGAGCGGCGTTCATATCTTACAAACTAACTATACATATGGTTGGCAGGAAAATGGCCGTCGGAATGGGCTCACACGATTTTCATTCCTCTCCATAAAAAGGATTCTACCAAAAAGTGTACCAATTACCATCTGATCACACTGATCAGTGTATGTTCCATGCAAGTAAAATATTGTTGCACATCATTAACGAACGGCTGAAGGCGCACCTGTCGAAAGAAATTGCACAGGAACAAGCTAGGTTTGTGAAGAGAAGGGAACTCGGGAGCAATTTTCATTGTTCGTCAGGTTAACGAGAAGGCATGAGAATTCAACAAGCCGACCTACATATGCTTTGTTGATTTCTCAAAAACATTTGAATCCGTGAAATGGCCAACCTCGTGGTGGACTCTACTGGAAATGGGCACACCAAAACATCTTGTGCGCCTTTTTAGAGAACTCTAAAAAGGAGGAATTGCATCATACGAACAGATAACCACGTTTCGAACAGCTTCCATCCCAGTGCAGGTGTCCGCCAGGGATGTATCGTATCGCCACTTTTGTTTAATATCTGCCCAGAGCCCACTATGCGAATCACCCTCGAGGCCTGGACTGATGGTATTGCAATTGGTGGCTACAAAACTACGAACCTTCGCTACGCTGATGACACAACATTGTTTGCGACTAGTGCTGACCAACTGGAGGAAACCTTAAGATACAGCATGAGTGTCTTGCTTTTGGATTGAAGCTCAATCGGAGTAATGATTGTGGACCGTAGCAACAACAACTCGCCGGGTGTGGCACAGATTGCCAACTGTGACGTAGTCCAGTCTTAAATATATCTTGGCGTGGCTGGATTTGTGTTATTAAGATTGTTAATTACTCGAAATACTTCCATGGGAAAAACTAGATGGGAAAGCGCGCCCAGTCATTGCCTGTATTTAAAAGACTCGTAAAAGACCATTACCTGTCACTGTGATTGTCGTTGGTCAACATTTACTTACATTGCCTATATATATTGAATATGTATGTATTTATGTAAATATTATACAACATATGTATGTATTTGTGTATCTGTAATAATATTATTGTATAATTATTAAAGTAAATATTCGTAATTTTGTGTGTTACACCAATGGCAACCCCATTTCATGTCCAGGCTATCACTATCCATTCCAGGTTGCCTGGAAGAGATCGCGGTAAGCGATAAGGCCGCCCATTGTATGTATTTTATTTTTAAGTTTCCTTTTCTATGTCTTAACTTGGTGTACCTACAATAAAGAATATATAAATAATAAATAAATAAATAAAGCCAACTAGGAAAAATAATATATTGCCTTAGCTGCTGCTATTTTCCACCATCAGATCTTCACTGAGCTGCCGTTTTGCCATCCGAAAGACACGGTCTGTTCACAGCTGGTCTTCATCACCAACCCACATTCCACCCAGGCCGACTAAGACTGCAGCCCTGATTTTATGCAAGGTTATTCCAACCTAACATTGGCGTATTATCAGTGCCGTATCGAAGATTGACGGTCGGGTGGTGCTTGACCTCGTGGGGTTTTGGTTTTGGCAAAGTAAAACAATAAAATTATTACTAATAACAGTAAATAGGCTGGATAAATAAAAAAACATGATGCTGTCTCATTGCCTTTCATTGCCAGTCTTTGATTTATGGAGAAAAAGTGCGTAATTCCGTGCGAAGATAGGTACATATTCCACGTATCACCATTTGCTTACTCCTGGTACGTCAGTACTTACTTGTATATATTCTTTTCCTGTGGACTATGAGAAAACTTTATTGAATATCAGGATGGCTTAGTCATTTATTTTAAATAGAAATCATTTAAGCGATTGGTTGGAGCTATTGAACTAGTTTCTTTCTTTCTTTCTTTTCTTTCACTAGGAATTTCTCCTGTATCGTGGGTGCGTTTACAAACATATAAACTCACATACACAACACCCAGAGCCGGAACAACTATCTGTAGATCATACAAATATTTGTTCTGTGCGGGAATCGAAACCGCGACATGCAGCGCAGCAGTCAATCGCTCAACCACTGCGCCAACCGTACGCCCAGTTTGCATATTGGTTTAGCCGCTAAAATCTATGAAATCAGTGTCAGTTTTCGCATTTTAATGCCTTTCTATATCTGGATAACTCTTTGCAGGCGATTTCACCTATTAATATCTACACCAATATTTTCTTTTATTTCAGATGGCTTACTTTGGCGGCGCTGATACTGAACACGGGGACATTTTCGTTGAATTTCTCCGATACCTCACAGAAAACGAAGTAATTATGTTGTTTTATTACTCTAAATTACTTCTTGCTTTCATAGATACAGAATTGAAGGCACCATAGAAGACTTCAAGAGTATCAACTAAATTGCGCACTCAGGGCACTCATTACAACGCACGACGTCTCTGTAGCATTGAGCGGCAAGAGCAGCAGCAATAAGATCATATTTGTATTCAAGAGTCCAAGTGTCATAATTTTCCAAGACGGATAAATACTTAATTCTTTATTGTACACAAAAAAAAATTACATGTACAACTTGAGTGATTATAAAGTTGATGTACAAAGGCGAGCTTAATTATAAGAAGAGTTTTCTACCAGCAAACAGTGATAGAGATAGTTAACAAAAGGAAAAAGAGAAGTAGTCCTGTGTACACTTTTAGAATAATATAAAATAAATAATATTTTGTATTTATGTATGTATATATATATATAAATATATACATACATAAGTATGTATATAAATATACTAATATTATGTCATTCCAAAAGAAAAAGATCCTTGATTTTCCTCTTGAAGTCATTCAGAAGAGGGCTGTCGCGTAGGGAATGTGGTAGAGAGTTCCAGAGACGCACTGCAGTATAAGAGAAAGAGCCATCATAGCGGCTGGAAGTGTGTCGTGGGGTACGAAGGAGAAGAGAAGTGGAAGTGCGACAGGGTTTACCCCTCGGGACAAAGTACTTAAAGCGTTCACCCCTCGGGACAAAGTACTTAAAGCGTTCACGAAGGTATTGAGGAGAATTGCCACTTCAATTTAGTCCGAAACTCCGACACGTGATCATTTACGGAGGCCAAAAATAAAGCGGATGCACAAGTTCTGCAGTCGCTCGAGTTTATTTAGGAGTACCTCCGTTGCATCTAGAAAACAGACATCCGCATAGTCTATGAGTGGTAGAAGAAGAGATTGAGCAAGAGTGACCTTAGTTTTAAATGGTAAGAATTTTTGGAGACGTTTAAGAGACTGAAAAGAGTAGAAGACCCTCTTACTTACATCAGCAACATGAACCTCCCAAGAGAGGTTAGTATCCATATAGACGCCTAGGTTTTTCACGCTTTTCGAATAACATATGGGCACTGAATCATAAACTACTGGCGGTAGGGCTTGGTGATTCAAATGGTTGAGCATGTATCTACCACGAACAATGTACAATGTACCTATTTTTCTGTTTCTTCTTCTTGTCTGTATATTATGTGTGTGTGCATAAATGGTTAAATAAAAATAAATAAATAAACAATGAGCGCTTGAGATTTGGTTGGGTTTAGTAAGAGTCCAAAGGATTTAGCCCACCTGTTAATATTTTCAAGTTTACTATTTATGGCAAACACAACACCAACCAGATCACCCACTTTAAAGTGTCGATATAGCTGCAAGTCGTCTGCATAGAGATGATAGTTAGAAGTTAGGACCTTCGTGATAGCATTTATGAAAATCGAGAAGAGGAGAGGAGAGAGGACGCCACCCTGAGGAACGCCCGCAGTCAAGTCACACCAGTCAGAGGAGTCCTCATCGGATCGAACAGACTGCGAGCGGCCCCGAAGATAACATTTGAACCACTCAATTACCGAAGCAGAGACATTAAGAGAGGGAAGGATTCCTACGAGTATGTCAAAGTCAACTGAGTTAAAAGCACTGCTGAACTCCAGTAGAACCAATACAGTAAGACATTTATTATAATATAATAATAACAAGAAAATTGCTTCTGAGCAATACTCTCGAGGACTTTGGAGAGGATTGGTAGGATGGATATTGGACGGAACTGGGAAGGTAAGGAGGGATTTGAAACTTTAGGAATCAGTAGGACGTGAGCCCTCTTCCAAGCTGAAGGAAAGGAGTTATGGAAAAGAGAAAAATTTACTATGTGAGTTATGATAGGAACTATGCCTTGCTGCATTAAGTCCGCCTATGTATCAGCAATGTACATGAAGTTTAAATAAATAAATAAAACTATTTCACTTAAAATATGTAGGAACATTTGGAGATGTAGGCCATCATCACCTACCGCTTTAGTGCATATGGATTGGATAATCTTAATATCTAGTTCAGTAACTGGGTGAAATGAGAAAGAATTATTTGCTGGCAAAGGAAGATTAGAGAGTTCTTTGAGAGTGTAGGATTTAACGTGGTTGTCGAGGGTAATTGGTGACTTAGAAAAGTGTGCATTCCGCGGGTAGGTGTTTTCCGCGGGTGTAAATAACAATAGACTTATTGCCACATTTATTTGGTATTGAAAAATATAAATATTTAATAAAAAAGCTTGTTTTATACAAGTAATTACAATATAACGTCCACTGTACGGGTACTCACGTTTGCAGCACATTTACGTGACTCATAGAAAAATCCGGAAGACTCTCCCAAGTTGGAAGCGCAAATCCAATGCGCAGGGCCTGCCAAAGATACCGTAGCGAGGATTGCTAAAGAGTTTCGTACCTTCAGGGAGCTAATCTTCAGTATGCTTAACCTGCTCCGAAGACAGATTAGCGAGTGTGCTAGACAGGTTGACGGGATGGAGAACAGATATCGGCGGAAGGCGCTGATCTTCCAGGGCATAGTAGAGGTTGACGGTGAAGTTAGCGGTATAGTCGTCCTGGACATCATCAATAAGAAACTGGCCCCTAAACCATTGACTACATCATCCATAAACTCCTGTCATAGACTCGGTGTAGACAATAAAGATCATCAAAGGCCTATCCTGGTGTAGTTTGCAAACTATGATGATAAATCTGCGGTTTGGAAAGCAGACAGTGGTTAAGGCACCCGACGGGAGTAAACACAGGATAGCTTCATTCGACAAACTGAGTCCACTGCTGGCGAAGTATCCGAAGGTCCAGGGAGGCGGTAACCCGCAAAACAATACGCGTTAGTGGTATCTTAAACTACTTATTTTCATTAATATTGTGTACACAATAGACAGTAAGATTTTACTTACCATAGCAAGCTTGTCACTTTTATGTTTTTTATTATGCTGTTATCCTATCACTTTTCGTCATAACACTTTGCTGCATAGTTTAGTAATATATATATTTCCGCTTAATAACTTTAACACAATAACAACCAATCTTTGATAACAACATAATAAATTTGTTGTGTTTACCCTCAACGTTTTCTTTTTTTAAGACCACTAAATGTCAAACATAATAAATATTATTGTTAATCGGTTTCATGATTGTTTGACAAGGTGTGTACCAATGTTAATGCATAATTTTGCTAAGGCTGTAACTTTCGAACACTTTTTATCGTTAAAACTATATAGCGTTCATTCCATGTAGATGTCCTACAATTAAATTTATATGTCGAAATGTGTACTTAGAACAATTTTTGATGTTAACTGGCGGGTGGTGTAGAGATGCAAGCGCCTGTCTTACGTGTAGTGTTTTTGTTTGTGTGACTTGTGTATAGTATTGGTATACATTTTACTTATTTATTTACTTTAATATGATGATATTAGACAGCGAATCTTTTTACTCTGCCAACGAATCAACTGCATCTTCTTTCGATGTTAGCTTCAGTTCTCTTACGGACATACTTGGCGATCTATTGCGTCAGAGGTTCAGCCCAAATCCTGACCGGCTGTTTAACGTTTGCCACATTAACGCTCAAAGCATTCCAAGCCACCATAGCGAACTGTACGATACGTTTTCCAACAACAATGTTCACGCCGTCCTGATTCCTGACTCAAACCTGAACTTCAATCTACCACCTACTATCTTCCTGTTTTCGTTCTTCTGCGGAATGATCGGATTGGTAAGAGAGGAGGTGGTGTAGCAATTAACCTCCGCGGAGACCTCCCTTTTAAAATTCTCACCACTTCTGCTTGTAATGGTTCTGCTGAGTTCCTTTTTCTAGACGTTTGTGTCAAGGGAGCTGAAGCCGTTTTAGGTGTTGTTTACCATCCCCCTTCCCTTGATTATTTCACTCGGTACTTGAATCTTTGCGTTCGGAGTATGCACATCACATCATCATGGGCGATTTTAACACCAACCTCCTTTCGTTTCCTCCTATTGTCGAGTCAGCCAGTCTTCATGTACTGCCTCTCCAACCCACTCATCATTATAAAGTTGGTGAAGATACCTGGCTCGACTTGATCCTCATAACTAATCCTTCCCTGGTATCCTCGCATGGTCAACATGATGCCTCTAGATTTTCCCATCACGACCTTATTTACCTGTCCTATGTCCTTAAGCCTCAAAACCCAAACCCACGTTCCAGTACAGCCGTGCCTTTGCACGTATGGATAGTGAGCTACTTCAAAAAGATGCTTCGAATCGTGACTGGACACTTTTACAGGAAGCTGGTACACTGGATGACAAAGTTTGTGTGACCAAACTATATGACACTCATGCTCCTGTCAGGAGAGTAAAGTTAAGCGTCCACCTGCTCCCTGGATGAATAGGGGAATCCGGATGGCAATGCGACGGAGGGACCGCGCATTTAGGACCTTGAATTAATTGGACCTTGTTCAAGACAGCTAGGAATCGGTGTAATCAGATGATACGCAACGCTAAACGACGCCACATTCTAAATAACATTTCTTCATCATCTTCTGCCGATATCTGGCAATTCCTTGGGACTCTAGCTTCTTGGGATCCTAGGTATTGGCAAATCGCAGCATTCAGATCTTCCTAACACAATTTGCTTAGACGATCTTAATCGCTTTTTCTCTACTGTGCCTATGCTAGATAATCTAACCAAGCTTCATACTACCGACTACCTCGCTGGTCTGACGCGTCCCAATATTTCTCCCTTTGTCTTCACACCAGTCGACCCGGGAGAGATCAAAAAAATAATCCTATCCATTAAATACAAAGCTGTGGGCTGTGATAAAATCAGTCATATGATCGTGTCGGCTTTGGATCAACTTCTTCCTGCTATTTCCCATATCATTAACTTTTCCCTTTACTCCGGTGTTTTCCCTTCCTTGTGGCGTAAAGCTCATGTCCGAGCCTTGCATAAAATTCTCAATCCCACTCTTTCCGGTCACTTTCGCCCAATTTCCATTATTTTTACTTACCTTTCTGTCCAAAGAGCTCGAGGCCTGTGTTCATAAACAACTGTCTCACTTCATATACCACAACTCCCTCATCAGCCCATTTCAATCCGGTTTCAGGCCCGGGCACAGTACCGTGTCAGCTCTCCTTAAAGTGACTGATGATTTAAGGCGGGGAATGAAGGACACTAAAGTTACAACTTTAGTGTTAATCGACTTCTCAAACGCCTTTAATACCATCAATCACGATGTCCTTTTGTCTATCCTTTCTTATCTAATGGTCTCTCACGAGGTACTGGAATGGTTTTCCTCTTATTTTTGGGGGCGCCAGCAGTCAGTTCATGCTGGAGACTCTTCTTCAGAGTGGTGTGACCTTGCAGCTGGTGTCCCTCAAGGCGGTATTTTATCTCCTCTTTTGTTTTCCATTTTCATTAATCTAATAAACACCAAGCTTCAGTGTGCGTATCATCTTTACGCTGATGATTTACAGCTCTACTGTCAGTCAGGTGTTCACAACTTATCGGATGCGATCGAAAGGTTAAACCGGGATTTAATTACGATTAAAGGCTGGTCCGACCGATTCGGTATGGTGGTTAATCCTGCGAAGTGTCAGGCTATCATACTTGGGAGTCCCAATAACTTGAGAAAGCTTGATGCCTTAACTGTTCCACCCTTAATCTACGACAACGTATCAATTCCGTTTAGCTCCGAGGTTAAGGATATTGGTCTGTTCGTCGACACTTGCCTTGACTGGCGCAAACAGGTAACGAGTGTCAGCCGAATGGTCACCGGAGCGTTGCGATCGCTGTATCGATTAAAAAATCTTCTCCCAGCTCACATAAAGGCCATGCTTATACATTCCCTAATCTTTCCCGATGTGTGTGAGATGTGTGCTACTATGACCTGAATGCAGATCTACTCAATAAACTTGACCGCCTTCTGAATAACTGCATTCGATTTGTCTTCAACCTCCGGAAGTACGATCATGTATCCCCACATCGATCCCTTTTAAAATGGTTACCCATTCGTCAGCGTAGAGCGCTGAGGACCAGCGCTTGACTACCCTGTTTTCTTTTATTGGTAAACCCACTTCTCTTTCTTATCTGTCTTCTCACGTTCAATTCCTTTGCTCTGCCCACAGTAAGAATCTTCGCTCCACCAATAATCGTCTTCTACAATGTTCCTCTCACCGCTCTGGGTTTATTCACTCGTCCTTCTTTGTCCAGGCAATCTCCCTTTGGAATGCGCTCCCTCAGAACATCAGGATGGCAACCAGTCGGCTTTCTTTCAAATTGAAGGCACGTAAGCATATTCGCAAGAAGTTTGCAGAATCATCACTAATTTGATTTGTTCGTTTCGAATTCTATATAAAATTGTTTATAGGTATGTATGTATCTAAGTATATATTTATTATTCCTTTTTTTCGTATCTTTTCTCTACTCATCCTATCATTTAGTTGCACCTGCCTTGTTTTATCTCTGCACCACCCTATGGTCGACTGGTAGAAAATGCCTAAGGCATTATGTCCGCCTTTGTACTTATGCATAAAGTTTTAATAAATGAATAAGTGCATTGAGGTCCATCTTAACAGGAGAACTCTTGCCTTTAAAAATTGCCATACTTATGCTGGGTTGAGGTTATCAATTGAGTTGTGAATGTGGCGCCTTTTTGCATTCCTACACAAACGACTGCAGCGATTTCGCATCTTCTTGTAAACGTCCCAGTTTTCCTCCGTGGGCTGCTACCTGTACAAACGCTTAGCCTTGTCACGCTTAGCCATCTGTGTTTTTTTTTCTGTGGATAGCCATGGCGCAGGAAGGTGACTCTTACCTTTTTAAGGGCAGCATGTGCCTCGTACAATTCTAAGATAGTCCTGCTGAAGGTTGACACCATAGTGTCTCCTCGCAGGTGAATATAGGACCCCAGTCAATAATACCCGCATTAGCCCTCAAACGCTCCAAATCAATGTTTGACGGACAAATACTGTATATTGATTTGTTCCAACTTATGATCCTTTTCTGATCATTCAGTTGTTATGAAACTTGAAGAAATATCGAGACAATAACCATAGCTAAAGTTGCAACAATTTTTATTTAAGCGTTTTTTTATTGTTTTCAGGCGAAGAAAGCAGAAATGGCAAAAAGTGTATTGAAGACAATGCGACTATCCGATAATATTAAAACTAAATTGGAAGATCAAGAGAGGAGGTATTCGTTGTTTCGAACAAATATGCAGGAGCTCAAGGCTCTTGTGGGGACGAAGAACAGCAATATAGACGAGACTATCAGAACAATAGAGGACATGACAACAACGGAAATACGTGAAATTAAAAGAAAAGTTCTTCTTTCAAAACATAAAGAGGGTGAAACAAAATCTGCAATTGACAGAAACATTAAAATATTAAAAAATGAAGAAGCCCAAACGAAAACTCGGGTACAGAGGAACATTCAGGAAATGGAAAGCACATTGGCCTTCACTAAAGAGCACAGTCAGCAGCGCATTCGAGAAATGAATCACCAGGAGGCCGAGGAAAGAGGAAAAATTGATCGCGAAATACAAAACTTGAAAGAAATTGAAGCTGAGAAGAAAGATAGTATCAGTAAGAGAATTGCAGCATTGCAACAACGCAAGGCTGAAGTGAAACTCAATACAGAGAAGAATATTTCGGAAATGCAACAATACGAGGTAAAGAGGAAAAATGAACTAGAAGCAGAAATCCAAAACATGAAAGATACTGAATTCCAAAAGAAGTATAATATTGAGAAGAACATTAAAGAAATTCAAAAAAATTGTGCGGTAAAGAGAGCAGAGTTTGAGAATAAAATGGAGGAGTTGCAAAGATACAAGACTGCGATGGAAACTAGCACTCCAGCTAAAATAGAAAGAATGATAGGAATTGCGACAAAGAAGAGAGATGAAATAGATCAAGAAATAAAAGGATTACAAAATATGTTAAATAAGATGAGATTTGAGTTTTTTTTTAGAGGAAACGCAACTGATTAGAAAAGTGAACTTCTAGGTCAGATTAAAATGATGAAAGAAAAGGTGAAACAGCTCGAGTGATGATAGCAATGATTCGGGATCCAGCCGGCCTATTCTGTAAACAACTCAAGGTGAAAATTTAGATGCAGTGAGCTTGAAATGAGCTGTTATTCGAACTGATGCATAGCTTGGTATTGATAGCTCACTTCAATCGTCATCGCGGTGAGATTTTAAACAGATAGCATAATACTTCTAGGAGGTCACGCTACTTGGTAGCTGTCACTTTGAACGATAGGTACGGGCTTTTTTATAATAAGAAGTTCTAGGGCTGTATTAGAATTACAATGTAGCAAGTATTTTTTTTTATTTACAAGTAAAATATGTTTTTAAGGCTAAAATAATCTAAAACCAATTTTTTGCTATATATAAGTCGCCACTTTTTTAGTAGATCAGATGTTATGTCTAATATAGTAAGCACAAGCTAAAAAACGGACAAGGGGCGAAAGTGCTCATCATATTATAATAATAAAATGTGTAATTTAAAGCCCTTCAATTATGATTGTAACTGTTTTTGACGGCATTGCAGTCTCAGCTCAACTTCAATTCTACCAAATGGCTGCAATGACAAAGTTGGCTCACTTGTTTCTAAATGTACTCATTCTATATATATAAATCCCGTATAGGTATTTAATATGTCTTGTGACTACTTAGTTACCTGAAAAAAGTTAGCTGACAATTGAAAATTAACCTGGTACCTCCTGTATCCCATAGATAATATGTGCACTGCCCGTATTCGCGATGCTCAAACTCAAAATTGGCCACACCTACCAATCAACTGCCAACCAATCACAACTCTCGAGTTTGGCATATTATTCTTTAGCTTGACATATGTGTACTCAATAGAGCAAGAGCTCAGACGCCCCAGACGTTACTGAATTCTTTCTACACAAAATGTGTGGTAGGTATTGAATGAAAATTGAAGTCCACGTTAGCAAGTACGAGTACGTTCCATGCCTACAATACTCAATGCCAATGAGTTTATGTTAAAAGAGTTCGGTAACGTTTTGGCGTCTAGGGTCTTGGACTGAAGCACGTTAATGTCAAAAAAAACAAGCCAACCAATCACATCAGTCCATTGCCAGTTTGAATTGAGTCGAGCATGAGCACGAGCATCTGGGATACCGGCCTTAGTGAATACTCATTATTATCGATCTAGCTGTAAGTAACATAAGATATTTCAATTTTTTTATAACTGTGTATCATCTGGATAATAAATGATTTATATATATTTTTAGTATTATGATTGATAGGCTCGCGTTTAACCTAAGACGTAAAATGATGATGTGGTCGACGATGAGCCATGCTTGCCTTGATGTAACCTATGTACTGTTGATTTAAAGACTCCTAGGTTATCCTATCAGCTAATACAGATTTGGTTAGCTATCAGGTAATACAGATTCCGGCAGGGATTTCTATTCCTATTGTGGTAGGTACTGAATCATCATTGTTTGAGTAATAATAAGCATTGTCGTATGGAGAACACGAGCACCATGCTTGCTCAATAGACCAGGGTCGATAATTTAAAAAAAGGAATAAAATTATAGTAGGATGAAACCCATTGGAAAGGAAGAGAATATAACAAAAATGAAAGGAAAAATAATTTACGGGCGATCTGAGGTCGGGATGGGCAAAGGGGTGAGTTTTTAAGGGTAGAAAAGGGTTTATCTCGATTTCCGGCAAAACTTCAAGCCCTATGGAAAAAGTTAAATGGCAAAGTTATAGGTAATAAAAAGATCTAAAACTTTTGCATATACACTTTTTTCACATAACCTCAAAATTTATGTCAAAAATTCAAATATCCAAGTTTTTGGTTTTTTATTTTTATCTTTTACAAAAAAAATATTTTTTCAAGAAATTTGGTGAAAACCTACCTTTTTACGTCCTAACACACAATGTATTTTTTTTTATTAAAATGTTGTTTTTTCACCTTATTTTGACTCAATATCGCAAAAGCACCCTATTTTTTAATCGAAAATTAGAACAACGCAGAGAGCTATCCCATACGAACCTCGCACACAGCTGAGAGGCTCCTTGCATGCGGCGTGATTTTTGGGACGGGGTCAGTCCTGGGTGCCGTGGTCCCCTCGGCATGTAACGCACCTTGGGGTGGCATAGCAGTTGGTCTGTCTATGACCGTATAGGTGGCAGCGATGACACTGGCCAACTGCGAAGGGGCGGTAGGGCTTCTCGATATAGTCGTTGCGACCTTCTTAGTCTTAGTGACCTTGAAGTGGGACTTTGACCTTCTTCCTCTTACTCTCAGTCAACTTGACAGCTGTCTGAGGAGGTGGAGAGGTCGCCAGATGTCTCGTAGTCATCGGATAGATCTACGTAATCATCGACTTCTAATGGGGAGGCCGGACTTTCGTCTGAATCGGGCGGGGGTGAGGGGGGCCTTTCGTCCGAAGCGAGCGCGACCCGCTGGCAAAACTAGTACCTTCACAATACCTGGGGGCCGAGTCACCCTCGTCCGTAGGAGTATACCCATTTTTTGATTCCCTACACGTGGTCCCCGGGTGGTGCAAATCAGGTGACATTAACTGGTGGTAGGCTTCGGCCGAAGGCTTGCGACCACCCACCAGGCAAAGACGTACCGCCAAGCGGCCTAGCCGTGTTCCGGTACGATGCTCGGTATAGCCAACTAGAGGAGTTGGGTCGAGATAGCTGTTCCACTGCAGGCTGACCAGCCTGACGCGCGCTGTTGGGGATGTATCGGGAGACTAGTCGCGGAGGGTAGCGGGATCCGAGGCACGGTGCACCGCTGGCCGACCGCAGGTAGTTGGGGGCCCAAGTAGTGTGCCAGCCACACACGAAAGGCTGCCCCGCCAACTGTCGAAAAATCCCGAAATGCACCATCGTGCTGGTTGGCGACCAGACGGGAGGGCCCAATGGACATTCCGGGGGGGCTCGGGCGTCCCCGCAGTCTCCAGACTAGTGCCTCAATGATGGTGTCCTTTCAGTGCGTGTCTGTAGGTTAGCAACGTGGAACCTCGTCTCACTTCTTACTCCTCTTATCTATTCACTCTATTTTAAAACTATGCAAGGAAAAAGGAATACTGGAGTTAAACAGCGGCTGCACCCCCTCCGCCACAAAGTGCATCTCACCAATATTAGAGGTCTGCACTCAAATATCACTGCAGTCCACTATCATCTGGAGGCTGAGAAACCAGCACTCTTTTTCCTTACGGAGACGCAGATAGCGAATCCGTCAGACGTGTCGTACTTGTCTTACCCAGGGTTCACCCTGGAGCACAATTTTAGACCACGGGCGGGCGTATGTATGTACGCCCGTGACGACATTTGCTATCGGCGTCTCCGTAACCTTGAGGACTCCAGATTTACAAACCTCTGGGCTCTGGTGGACACAGGTCTGGATAAAATTATCTATGCCTGTGTCTACCGTTCGCACAGCGGAGATCAGGAGACAACCAGGCTCACAGAGTACCTCAGTGAGGCGACTGATGCGGCACAGCAGCGGTACCCTTCAGCCCAATTGGTGTTACTGGGGGACTTTAATGCCCACCACCAGGAGTGGCTCTTCCCATACCAGTGCACCGATCATGCTGGACGGGAGATGCGTAAGCTTTCGCTAGCGCTAAACCTCACCCAGCTGGTCCAGGGGGCAACAAGGGTACCGGATGTTGATTCGCACACTGCGAATTGCTTGGACCTTCTGCTGACAACAGATCCAGACAGATACTCCGTGTCGATAGCTTCACCTTTGGGTAGTTCCGACCACTGTCTGGTGAAGTCTGTATCCGTCTATTCCCCGCCCGATCCCAGCGGGTTTGGCGGTACAAGTCAGCAGATTGGGATGGTATGCGATCTTTCTTCGCATGCTATCCTTGGCAGCCTACTTGCTTTTCTTCGACTGATCCATCGTCGTGCGCGGATGCCGTGACGGATGTGTTGCGTCGGGGAATGGAGTACTACATTCCGTTCTCTGACGTATCAATGTCTAGCGAAGACCGGCCATGGTTTGGCGCCGAATGTAAGCGCGCCGACGCTATTAAACATGGGGCGTACCTGGCTTGGGTCGACGCTCGATCGCGCAAGGCAAGTGACGTGGGTCAGAAGAAGAAGGCCTTCAACAGGGCTGCCAAGTCCTGCAAGATGGTGTTGCGAAGAGCTCGGTTCGACCATATCAGCCGAATAGGGACCAAACTTGCCTCTTACCCAGCAGGTAGTAAAGCGTTTTGGTCCCTGGCTAAGTCGGTCGAGTCGAACTTCTGCCGCCCCTCACTACCACCACGCTGGCTCACTCCGCTGAGGAGAAGGCAAATTTATTTGCCTCTCTTTTTGCGGAATCTTCACGTCTGAATCCTGGTGACGCGCGGCCCCTTCCTTCTCCTGATGGATGCGAGACGAGTATGTCGGACATTCGCATCCATCAAAAGGACGTCCGTAGGGTGCTGCACAACCTCGACGTGAACGAGGCTAGCGGCCCTGACGGAATACCAGCTATAGTTCTTAGAACCTGTGCGCCTGAACTGTCTCCGATCTTGACACGCCTATTCCGCCTTTCGTATGAGGCTGGAAAAGTGCCGAATGCTTGGAAGCAAGCTAATGTACAGCCCGTGCCCAAGTAGGGCAGTCGAGCAGACCCGGCCAACTACAGACCCATATCTGAAACCTCCATACTCTGTAAGAGTATGGAACGTGTACTCAATATTAAGCTCCTGGCATACCTAGAAGCAACGATATCCTTAGTGACCGCCAGTATGGCTTCCGCCGAAATCGGCTACTGGGGATCTTCTAGCGTATGCCATTCACATCTGGAGTGAGGCCATCGAGAGGCACGGGGAGGCGCTTGCCGTCTCCCTCGACATCTCGAAGGCTTTTGATAGGGTCTGGCATGAAAGCCTTATTGGTAAGCTTCCTTCATTCGGTTTGCCCGGTGGTCTGTGTGATTGGATTGCAGACTTCCTGAGAGATCGGTCCATTCGAGTGGTTATCGATGGCTGCTCGTCGGACCAATTGGATATCAATGCCGGGGTCCCTCAGGGGTCGGTTCTCTCAGCAACTTTATTCTTGCTGCACATTAACGATCTGCTAAAACCCGGTACCTTTGGATATGCTGACGACAGCACTGTTGCTGAGAGATACTTGTCCAACGCTCGTGCTACCGGGTCTCAGATTCAGTCTCTCCGGGAGGCCATGGTGGAGCGCTTGAACCTGTCCTTGCAGGCAGTCTCCGAATGGGGCGATGCCAATCTGGTCAGGTTTAATGCTGCTAAAACCCAGGCGTGTCTTTTTTCCGCTAAAAAGAGCCAATTTTACCCGGCTCCAACTTTCCGAGATGTGACCGTGCCAATAACTGACCATCTTGAGCTTCTTGGCGTTACGTTGACATCGACTCTCAATTTTGGCCCATACATTGAGGCAAAGGCTCAGCTGGCTGCCAAAAAGCTGGGCATCCTTGCAAAGGTGAGAAGGTACTTCACGCCAGAACAGCTGCTCAGCTTGTATCAAGCGCAAGTTCGATCATGCATGGAGTACTGTTCTCATCTCTGGGACGGATCTGCCAAATACCAGCTTGATGCACTAGAGTCGATCGAAAAGCGGGCCAAGAGGCTCATCGGCGATGAGGCACTGGTTAAGTCAAAGCTCCAGAGCCTTGAACACCGTCGCCGAGTTGCCAGCTTGTCGGTTTTTTATCGGTTACATTTTGGGGAGTGTGCGATGGAATTGCATGATCTAATTCCGCCCAGCCCGTTTCATCATCGAACTACCAGACGTACGGCGATGCGCCATCGATACATGGTGGACATCCCACCCATACGCACTAAACGTTTTGAGAATACTTTTATTATACGTACAGCTAAGGAGTGGAATTCCCTGCCAGCGTCTGTGTTTCCCGATAGCTACAATCTAGGGGTCTTTAAGTCAAGAGTGAATAGGTTACTTCTAGGCAAGCGTGCTCCACCGTCGACCACATCATCGCTTACCATCAGGTGAGATAGTGGTCAAGCGCGAGCCTATAACAAATAAAAAAAAAAAAAAAAAAACAATAAATACTTGTCCAATTCACATCACGATAGGATACATTCAATATAAAATTAAGTAGGTAAGTTCCCGTGGAATAATATCAATGAAATCCCGGTAAGCCCCCGAACTCTACCACCAGTAGGTACCGGAATTGCCCGTTATTTTCGGAACCGGGTATTCCCGGTAGCAAGCCCTTATGACGATAAAACGAACGAAATATGTTTATTTTTCTAATCTCGCAATTTCTAGTAAACTAACAACCAGCGGTCTTTGAACTCGTAATCAGTTTATAAATATTTAGAATTATGATTTATGTTATCGAAAGTCGAAAAATTAATTTAATTCAACAATTCTAACAGTATATTTAATTATGTACATAAAAACTTAAATATTTAAATAACTAAGTACTAAACTATACTATAGGCAGAACAGTTACATTGTGCGCGCAAGCAGACATTTCAATGATGTATGCAAGGAATTCGATTTGGATCCATTCACAACCAGTGTGAATTCGGCCAAAAGGTGCTTAAACCTCAAATTTTTCAAGTAGCTGTAGGTTATATTGTTTGTTTCTGTTTTTATTCACTTATTACTTTCTTTGCCATCGGTCATATAATTGCAAACTAAGTATTTGCTTGTTACTTTAATTAAAGCGGTGAGTTTTTTGTTTTTGTGCTCACACCATTACTATTATAAGTCTATACGTGAGGATTTGTAATTGGCTTTCTGTTGACTATAGTTTCCTTTTTTGTCTGTATTTATTAGCTGTAAGTCCTCCATGTACTAAAATAAATAAATAGTCATTATAATAATTTATACTTACTAAACCTAACTGCCTACCTACGTATGATACAAAAACAAGATACATTTAGTTTTTTTAAATCCATATCCAATAAGCCCTAAACACGATGGTGCTAACTTATCTGGTTGAGGAGTTACTATGGTCACTTTCCGGATCCATCATGAGGTCAGCTCCATAGTACAATATTAAAAAAAGGAGACGCGTACTGAGGCCCCATGATCCAAGCGCTCCAAGTTCGACTCTAAACGACATTGCGGGCATAATTTTTTATCGGGCGAGACTTATTGTCATATTCATAAATATAAGTGGAACAAGAACAATCCTCCATTAATATTTTGGTTGTCACAGAATGAGACAATGTTATAATAAAAGTTTTACTATCAATACATTTTAATTTATTATGTCTATAGGCTCAGAATGTAGCACGTACACGTGATAAAAAATAAAAATTGCTTATTAACGTCATGTGAGTCCCAACCCTGGCGCCTTTTGTGATTCTTTATATATCCATCATACGTAGGTACCTAATGTGTTTTCAAATTATAGACTTTCCAAAAACTGACCGCAGAGGCTTTATACAAAGTGATATTGTACTGATGGCGTTGTCGAAATGCCAGAATTTTAGGGATTGATAACGTACCATTTCAATACACAACACAACTAAACGCCACACAAACAGCAATACACTCACGACTAAAATCAACGAAAGAGTCTCCATAGCAATTCACTAAGCACTATCATGTCACGTGCCCATTCCCTTACGTTTTGGCGTTTTGACCATAGCCATCGTTGATAAAATGTCATTTGTTTAGACCTTCAGGTAAGGTGAGATGTGATTTTCTGTTGAAAATTCAAACAATCGTAGCAACTATCGCGGGTTGTAAAGACACATGACCCAGTTTTTAACTGACTGCCCAAAAACGAGGAGGTGCTAAATTCAGATGTTTCAATTTTTTTTTATGTTTGTTCGGGCATAACTCGGTCATATATAAATAAACGGATTTGCAAAATTCGGAATGTTCATTCTGAAATGGTCCCATTTAAATTTGATAAAGATCTGATGAAGAACTTCGGAGATATACAACAGAACTCTTCAATAAATGATTGCAAATACCTCGGGTCACTCCAGTACGCTTTAAACGGGTACGCAAATGTGTACAGTTCACCCTGGTACACTCTCATTCCACTGGTTATGTTCAAGTTACATGTTATTCGGGTAATCATGTGTACACAATGTACAGGAATGTAAAACAACATTATTTAGTGATGAAATAGGTTCAGGCTTTGGAAAAATATTACAAAATTACCTTAGCCATAGTTTTACAAATCATTGTTACCATAATATCGCACCTCCGATAAAATAGGGTTACAAGTCGAAAAAGTCGAATTTTGCGTTAACGATACAGAAATACTTAAAATTTTATTAACTATCTTCTCCAAAATGGTTACAACTGTAACTCTAAAACTCGCCGCTGTATGGAGTTGTAACACTACATGACTAAAGCATTTTGACTCCAGAATGATCTCAATTAGTGTTACATTTAGTTTTATGAATGTTGGACGTGCATTTGTTGAGACAAGTAGTGTTACAAATTAAAATATAACAGTGTTTCAGAAAAAGATAAAATCTTGTTGCTTACATCAATTTGTCTAATGAACCGTTACAAGTCGAATAATTACAGTTTATTGTTAAAGGATTGAACTAATCTAATTCAATAATTCTATAATAAAGTGATATATTTTGTAATGTATCAGTATTTTAGATAGGATTTATTGTAATATAGTGTTACTCTTCACGTTATATCAGTATTTGACGAAAATTGTGCATGTGTTGTCTGAATATTTCGACTTTTAATCTTGTTTTATAACAACGTTTAGGTATTTTCGGATTATTTGCTTGGAATATGATTTATGATTCTAGGGTCAAAATGAAACGTAATGACGCAATTCTGCGTTTAGCCCAAAGTGATAAAGAAAAAATAGCCGCCGATGATCGTCAAAAGATTAGAGGAACAAACTTGCAAGGTAAGATGTCTACTATACTTACCTTACCTACCTGTTTTTACCAGGTATTTTTTTTCATTCTAAAAGTTAATAGCTAAGTTATTTTGAATGATTTTCTTATTTAAGTAACTTTATGTTGACAACTTAATTTTATCACATTTGCTTTTTTTTCAGAATCAGGAAAAATCTGATATTACTGACAATCTGGGCACCGAGAAACTTTGCGTCAATAAGCCCCAATGTATCCTCGCCAGAGTCAATCAAGATTTCAAAGCTGATCCTGAAGCTGAAAGTTACAAAGTTTTAATTTATTTTCATTTTATTTAATTTAAAAGGTGGCTCGAAGTTGAGTCGTCATTACTATTGTTGATTTTATTTAGCATTTACAGATATAACAATTAGTAGTTTTGCTGCTAATAATACTGAAGCAATATCATCTACAAGTTCAATCGAAGTTAGAGACCAGAGCTCCCAGCAAATTCGCAACCCTTTTATTGATGACTCAACTAATTCTTCTTCAGCCTGGCACGAGGGCACAGGAAATCGTGGTTCAGATGAAATTGGAAGTTGTATCCTACAGTTCATTGAGAAAAGATTGTCTCAAATCAGTGATGGTTCTGCTATTGATATAACTTTTTATTCGGACAACTGCGGAGGACAAAATAAAAACAAGTTTATAATGACTCTATACGCCTATTGTACTCAAATACGATAAACTGAAATCTATTACGAGTACACACAAATTTTTGGTGACGGGACATACTCAAAATGGAGGCGACTCGGTTCATTCGGTAATTGAGAAATGCATTAAAAGAAGTTTAAAATCTGGCCCAATTTATTTGCCTTCTCAATTTAAATTGAATATAGAATTACCTAATACAAATACCTAAATTTTTTTTATAATTATACACCCTAATTATGAGACGACTTTATCTGTGATTTTGATTTTTACAGTGATGATTATAGTTCTTACGAAGTTTTTAAACATTATTTCATTAAGGAGAACATTAAACAAATATTATTTAAGCGTAGCTTACTTAAATACTACCAAAACTTGTATTTTAAAGTGATTCCTTGGAATTGTGATGGCTAGAATTGTTTATATTTTTTTATTATTAGAATTTTTTAATGTTTTTGTTAAAGTTTTTTGTTCTACAGCTGTATGAATAATTATTAAGTTAAAAAAAGTTTAAAGAACTGCCTGATTTTTATTATAATAAGAATAGTTACATTTATCATATTATATTTTTGTTAGTCGAAGTTTGAATAGTTATCTAAAATACTGTTACAATTGGGAATTTTCAGGTTTGTTTTCAGGAAATTTTCAAAACAGCGTATGTCATTAAAACGTATGTTTTGTAAGCTTTATAAGTATGTATAATTTGTATCACATAATAATAATAGTTTCAGAATAAAGACTGATTAACAAAAACGCGAGTTTATTTTCGCTTTTCTGAAAATCCAGGTTTTTGGACTTGTAACCCTATTTTATCGGAGGTGCGATATAAGTTTTAAGCAAATTATCAATAGAATTGTAAATTCAAATATAGATTCTTCTACAATGGTTTTGCTATTGGGAAATAGTACTGGAATTACCAAAAAGGACATAGTGGCTGGTGTTGACACCTTGTTAGGGTTAAATGTAGGAAAGCTCATGGTTTGTGCTTTTCCTTACTCGGATAGCTTCTCAGAAGATGAGAACAAGCGGATTTTTAATTTAAATAACATTTTACAAATGTTGACTTGTCATAGTGACAAATTATTGTTTTTTGACACTAATAGATTTATTAGTGGACTACAAGTAACGCAGAGAGCTTTCTCTCTGTCGCGTAGATGTAGACATAAGATTGCTATGTTGATAGCATATTCTATTAATGAAGTGATAGTAAATCTATCAAATTTTATATTGATTGACGACCCTGTGTTGCCTAGTTCAACTAGCAACATAAGTTTAAACTAGTCCATAAGACAATAGAAGTTACCCCTGCAAATAATCAGTTATTATCAGTAAATAGTATAAAGGTATCTTCTGGCAATCCATTTAGTGGTACTAAGCTGAGGGGAGAGCAATACTCTTTAAAATTATTTAACCAGAACATTCAAGGTTGCTCTTCCAAATTATTAGAAATTGAACTGTTTCTAGAAAAAACCAAATTTGATATTATTTGTCTAACAGAACATTGGTTAAAAGATCACCAAGTAAGGTCCATTAATTATGAAAATTATTGTGTAGTTAGCTATTACAGCAGGAAACGTATGATACATGGCGGATCATTGATACTTATAAAAAATTCTATTAAATCCAAAGAAAGAAAAGATATTGTTAGACTGTCTGTTGAACACACCATTGAATTGTCCTGTGTTGAGCTTGATAAGCATGTTGTAGTATGTGTCTACAGACCTCCAAGTTACCAGAATCTATCTGTGTTTGACTCTATAATGGAAGATGTGTTGAAAAAAGTTAGTACTAGTAGTAAATCAATTATCATATGTGGCGATTTTAATATTAACCTATTAGAAAATAACTCTAACAGTATCAGGTTATTGGGTCTTTTTAAATCGTTTAATCTAGCAAATGTTTTTATGGAGCCTACTAGAGTGACAGCTTCTTCTGCGACTTGCATAGATAACATTTTTTGTAATTGTGATTTCCTAAATAAAGAAATTGTAAATAAATTAACATCTGATCACAGTGGACAAACAATAACGTTTAGCACCTACATACCTTTGCAAAAGATGCAAATAAAGTTTAGACCAATTACATGTAAAAATTTAGAAAAATTTAATAAAACCTTGACTAGTAAATTATGTGTTCAAAACTTTATAAATATAGATGACCCAAATGATTTCTATGCCGAGTTTTTTAAAGTACTCAACACGCAATTTAATGACACTTTTCCACTGAAAGCGAAGAGTATTTACACCAAGTTCCTATTTAGCGATTGGGCGACTCCAGGCATTCGTAAAAGCAGGGAAAAGCTATATGAACTTTATGGCCTAAAGCAACATATGAATAATACTAGTTTTGATAAATATGTTGCGAAATATTCAAAAACCTTTAAGATTACATGCAAAATAGCTAAAGCGCTGTATATTAGCAATAAAATAAAATCAGCAGACGATAAAATAAAAACTACCTGGAAAATAATAAATAATGAAACAGGTAGGAAAAAACTGCGTAATACTGAATTTAATTTAGCGACTGCACATGGCCCCATATACTCAGATATAGAGGTAGCTCAGGAATTTGAAAACTTTTTTGTTAATATTCCTCTTAAAACTACAGCGGCCTTAAACTCTTCACCCGCACTCTCTGCTGCCTTACTTAGAAATAACGTAAATGCGTGCCCTTCAGAGTTCAAGTTTCAACATACAAACCCCCGGGCTATTTTAAAAGCTTTTAAAGATCTAAAAATTAAATCAACAGAAGATCTTTGGGGACTATCTGTAAAAGTGTGTAAACCAATCATTGAAACTATTGCACCCTATTTAGCTTTCATATTTAACACCAGTATCGATCAAGGAATTTTTCCGGACCTCATGAAACACAGTAAAGTGGTTCCATTGTTTAAATCCGGGGATAGCAAAGAAGCCAACAATTATAGGCCAGTGTCAATTTTGCCGGTTCTCAGTAAGGTCTTCGAAAAGTTAATGCTCAATCAATTGCTGCGTCATTTTAACAAACATTCCATCTTTTATGATCAACAATTCGGTTTTACCAAAGGGCGTTGCACAACTGACGCCGGAGTCACCCTAATAAAGAACATCTTTAACGCCTGGGAGGAAGCACAGGACGCCATTGGAATCTTTTGCGACCTCTCGAAGGCGTTCGATTGCGTTAACCATGAAACACTATTGTTGAAGCTCGAGCACTACGGAATTAGACATACAGCCCTTGAGTTACTTAGATCATATTTAAAAGGCAGACAAGTTAAAGTTCAGGTAAATGGCGTTAACTCACTAGGGTCTGAAATGACAATGGGTGTTCCTCAAGGCTCGATATTGGGTCCATTCCTCTTTTTAGTTTATATTAACGATTTACCCCAATTACTACAATATCAACCGAAGATGGTATTGTTTGCTGATGACACATCTTTGATATTTAAAATAGATCGGCGGTCACAAAATCTTTTTGATGTGAATAACTCTATTCTTCAGGTCCAAAATTGGTTCACAGCAAACAATTTGGTACTAAATGAAAAAAAAACCAAATGTATTAGATTCACATTACCGAATGTTAGAAGTACCGAATGCGACATCATATTGAATGGCGAGAAGCTGGACTTTGTAAATCAAACAGTTTTCCTGGGAATCACTCTAGACGACAAACTGCAATGGGGTCCTCACATAACATCTCTTGCGGGTCGGCTAAGCTCAGCCGCTTATGCTGTTAGAAAGATAAGACAGTTAACGGATGTAGAAACCGCGCGTTTGGTCTATTTTAGTTACTTTCACAGCATTATGTCATACGGTATTTTACTGTGGGGTCGAGCGGCTGACATTGAATCCATATTTATATTGCAAAAGAGAGCTGTCAGAGCAATATATAAGTTAAGTCATCGAGAATCTCTTAGGGAACTATTTAAAAATATTAATATTATGACAGTGTCTTGCCAATTCATTTATGAAAATATTATGTATGTAAGGAAAAATATACATCTCTTTAGTAAAGTCAGTGATAGACACAAATGTAATACGAGAAATAAAGATAAGTTAGATCAACCATCTTATAGACTAGCTAAAGTAAACTCATCTTTCATGGGGTACTGTGTTAAATTCTATAACAAAATACCTTGTGATATATTAAAACTAAATGAAGGTAAATTTAAAACTTTAGTTAAAAGCACACTTTGTAAACAAGCATATTACAAATTAGATGATTATATTCAAGATAAGAATGCTTGGAAACATGCTGGTCCTGCTCCATAGGGCAATCTTTAGGGTGGACAAAATCAAATTTGTTAATTTATATTCCTATTCATAGTTATTGCTTTTTATTTTATTTTTTTAGAATTTGACTCACACACTGTTCCGTTGGTGTTGAATTAGGTATTTTACCTATGTTTGCAATATTTGTAAGTATGTGAGAACCATGTTCCTATTTATCACATTCATAAATTTACCTGTTAATGCTTTTAATACTTTATACCTGTACGTAGTATAGTGTATAGTGCTATTCTGGGTGCATCGTCCTCACATATATGAATTTATTAATGTATGTACTTATGTAAATATTGTAAAACACTTTTTTTTTTAAAAGAGTAAGTATGGAGTTTCTTGTGCATTCTTCTCCATAACAAGCTACTTTTCCGAATGCACGGTAGAATCAATTTTTATTTTATGATTAATTATGACGTTCAAAAGTGCCGCTTTTTGGCCCAGTTGAATAAATATATTTGACTTTGACTTTGAATCTATTCTGGCATCATTGTACATGCATTATACTTTGTGCCTCGTCCGAAGAGATTAGTAAGTACCTGTAATTAATTATTTTAATACATTTGTAGTAACGACTACAGCGGCCGCTTCAGATCACTATTTTTAGAGACAATTTTTTTTTTTTTTTTTTTTTCTTTTTCCCGGCAGCCCTTTTCCGGCTGTCATGCTTTCATTCGCGATTATAGTGCGCTGCCGCTCGACACGAAAATAACATTTTCTAAAATAAAAGTGGAAATATGCCCAAAAGGAGACATTCAACCGACGAATACGAGAGAATCAGCCAGAAAATGAAAAAACTCGAGAGAAAATTGGACCGCGCTCGACGCAGAAGGCGAAGCAAATCGAAATCTCACGAGGCAACGCCATCTTTAGAGGACCCACAAGGTACCTATTTAAAATAAATTACTATACTATCTGCAATAGTCTTACCAATCCTACATCTTTAACTAGCATCTCAAGAAAATAATGCACTTCGAGCTTGCCATCGGGCTGTCTCACCGCATATTTACGAGATAACTAAAAGAAATTTATTTCTTGAATCTTACGAATGTACCTATTCGAGCTGATCAACGGACTGTCTCACAACATTCAATATTTCACTGGTTTCGTTCAATTCTTTGGAATTGCTACACCCACCAGAATGCATAAAATCGGTTATCAACCGTCAGTAAAACAATGGTTTGTAATCATTCCAGGCGAAGTCCTAGAAGACGACGCTGCATATGAAGAGGAAACGAATGAAATCGAATGCGACCAAGGAAGTTCAAAAATAACTATAAATACCAGAGATCTTCCTAACAACCCCAGCCTGGATAACATACCTGTGGTAACAAACGTCCTGGAAGAGGAAGTTGACAATACCGCACTAGACACGGACATTCTCGAAATTCTTGGGTTTGACCCAACACGTAACACAGAGTATGGGCCCGACCTGCATAAGGAGGTGGCTAGCCGGCTGGAACACCTGGCAACGTGTGGCCTCTCAAGAGACCAGAGGAAGGAGCTGCAGGGGAAGTACCCGCTGCCAATGAACGCTACCAAAGTTGGTGCACCTACATTAAATAGTGAGATAAAAGCAGCACTACCCGAATTATTGATAAACAGAGACAAAGCCATAGAAGCTAAACAGAGGCTACTCGGTAGTGCAATCTCCTGCCTAGGAACAACGTTATCAAAACTATTGGACGCCAAAGAGAAAGATGCAGAACTGCTAAGTAAAATAATGGATGCCACTCGCATCTTATGTGACATCCAACATTGTGACTCAATAACCAGACGAAAATTTAGCTGCAGTTCACTTAAAAAAGATATTAAGGACCAAGTCCAAAACACAAAAATTGATAACTATCTGTTTGGAGAAACACTTTCTGAAACACTTCGTGCCGCTAAAGCAGTCTCTAAATCAGGTTCTGAAATAAGAACTTACAACTCAAATGCAGCTCCCAAAATCAAGCAAAAGCATCAAGCAAAAAACTGGAAAGCTCCACCGGCGCGCAGGCCGCCGGTGCCCCAAGGGCGACAGGCGGAGAACAGGGAGCCTGCCTATCGCCCCAATCAGCCATACAAACCCTTCAAGCGGTCGCCTCATCCGCTGAAGCAAACTCGACGCCGTTAAACTCGGTAAGGTACGCTGGTCGCTTATCATGTTTTTATGAACAGTGGAAACTTATCACTGATGACAAGACAGTGTTATCATGGATTGAGGGTTACAAATTAAAATTCTCACAGCCTGTCACTCAGACAGTAGCACCTGCAACACCTAAATATAGCTCAGCTGAAAAAGCAAACTATAAGGATACAATCAACAAACTGATCTCAATTGGTGCAATATCTGAGTGCCAGCCTCAAAAAGGGCAGTTTATTTCAAGTGTATTCTTAAGACAAAAACCTAATGGCAGTATGCGTCTTATTCTGAATTTAAAAAACCTTAATAAGTTCATTGACACAAGCCATTTCAAACTTGAAGATTTGCGCACAGCACTAAAAATTATATCACGGGACAGTTTCATGGCCACACTAGACCTCAAAGATGCATATTTTCTTATAAAAGTTCACAAAGACTCTCGCAAATATCTAAGATTTATTCATGAAAATAAGTTATATGAGTTCAATGTACTGCCATTTGGGTTAAACACTGCACCTTACATTTTCACTAAAGTAATGAAACCTGTCATCAAATTATTAAGATCTTGTGGCTACTTATCAACAATATATCTCGACGATTTACTCTTAATTGGTAACACATATATTAAATGTCTTGAAAACATTCAAAACACAAAGAAATTAATTACAAGTTTAGGTTTTATTATAAACGAAGAAAAGAGCAAACTTATACCTACAAATACTTGTAAATTCCTGGGATATATTATTGACACTCATAAGTATCATGTAATGTTGCCTTCTGATAAGAAAAAAGTTATCAATGATGAAATAGAAAAATTTCTGAAATTATCTCGCTGTAAAATCAGACAATTTGCACGCCTTGTAGGACTACTGGTCTCAGCATGTCCTGCCATTGAATATGGGTGGCTCTATAGGTACCAAGAAACTAGAACGCAGTAAATTCCTAAACCTCCAAGGTGAAGAAAATTATGAAAAATACATGAATATCCCAACAACACTTAAACCAGATCTTGAATGGTGGCTACATGCCATTCAAAACTCAGTAAACAAAATAAAAATTAATAATTATGTAACCGAAATCTTTTCTGACGCCTCAACCACGGGGTGGGGGGCCGCCTGCCGGGAAGAGACTGCTAGTGGCCAGTGGTCAGACAAGGAGCGCAAATGTCACATCAATTATTTGGAATTATTAGCGTCATTCTTTGCTCTTAAAATATTTGGTAAATCTTTAAATAATTGTGAAGTTCTGTTACGCATAGATAATTCAACAGCAATAGCCTACATAAATCGAATGGGCGGAATTCAATACCCTCATCTTTCGGACTTAGCCAGGGACATTTGGCAATGGTGTGAAAAACGTAATATTTTCATTTTTGCTTCATACATTAAGTCGTCTGATAATCAAGTAGCTGATACGGAGTCACGGAAGTCGCATCCCGACATAGAATGGGAATTAACAGAAAATGCATATGAACAATTGACAGAAAAATTTGGAACACCTGAAATTGACCTATTTGCAAGTCGAATTAACAAAAAATGCGACAAGTACATAGCGTGGCATAACGATCCAGATGCCTTCACAATTGACGCATTTACAGTAAACTGGTCCCCATTTTTCTTTTACGCATTCCCACCGTTCTCAATTATACTAAAATCACTACGAAAAATCATAATGGAAAAAGCAAAAGGCATCATGGTGGTGCCCTTATGGCCAACTCAACCCTGGTTCCCTCTATTTAGGGATCTTCTCATATCAGAGATGATCATACTAAAACCTAATAAAAATATCATTGTGTCTCATTCCAGCACAGGAAGAATTCATGCCAATCTTACCCTGGCTGCCGGAGTCTTGTGCGGACGTCACTATTGCGACGAAGCATACCACCATCAGCAATAGAGATTATGCTGGCATCACTATCAGAAAATTCTTTCAAACAGTATGACACATGCTTAAAAAATTGGTATAACTTTTGCATGAAAAATAATTCTAACATATTTGAAGCATCCACTCCAACGGTAATATACTTCTTAACTGAACTTTTTAATTCCGGTAGCCAATATGGAACACTTAACTGTCATAGATCTGCATTATCACTATTATTAGGCACTAGCATGTCTTCTGATGACAGGTTAAAACGATTTTTTAAGGGCGTGTTCAGGCTGCGACCACCTGCCCCTAAATATAATGTCACCTGGGACACATCCCAAGTACTTGGTTTATTAGGAACTTGGTATCCAAATGAAACATTGAGCATAGAGAAATTGTCTAAAAAATGTGTAACATTACTTGCTCTAGCTACTGCACATAGAGTCCAGACACTGTCAAAAATAAAAACAGAAAATATAGAAATACATTCAACACAAATAACTATCAAAATTCCAGATCTCATAAAAACCTCTAAAATAGGAACTAATCAACCAATCTTCAATTTACCTTTCTTCAGACAAAAACCAGAAATATGTCCAGCTGAAACTCTTGTAGCCTACATCAATAAAACATCTGACCACCGAAAACACACAGAGTTATTCATAGGCAATAAGAAACCATACCACATAGTGACAAAACAGACTCTCAGTCGATGGATTAAGGACACTTTAAAGGCAAGCGGTATTGATGTATCAGTATTCTCAGCTCACAGCACACGCCACGCTGCTACTTCTAAAGCTCACACATTAGGTGTGACAGTTGACCAGATACTTAAAACAGCAGGCTGGAGTAGCAACTCAAGCACTTTTGGCAAATTTTATAACAGATCTATAGTGAATAAGGACCAAACTGATTTAGTAAGAGCAATCTTCAATTGTGATTAAAAATATCGTATAAGATTCATGGTATCTCCAACTTTTATGGAAGGAGAATAAGTATTAAAGGTCTGATAATGAAACTTCAAGGACAGGGAAAACAAAAATTATTTTTCGATAGAACTGATAATTAAGAATCTATCTATATAATAATAATTGAGAAAGAGTTACCTAATAAAAACTGTGATTGTTAGTTTATAATTCTTATAAGGAAGCAAAGAATATTCTGTTCTTTAAAAATTAACCTAAACAATTGGTTAAGAACCCTTGTAAAACCAAAAAGAACTGTGATTGTTATGTTTATAAACTTTAATTATAATACTAAGAAGGAAAAAATTATTTTGTTAAAGAAGTTAATAAGACTGGTTATTTAGATAACTAATTAGAACTTATGGTTCTTAAGGATAACTGTGATTGATAGTCTATAATAATGATGATAAGAAAGTAAGCAACTTAGTTGTTAAAACAGATGATTAAGAACAATTATCTTAATAACATATGTAACAATGGACAACAGTGATTGGTAGTCTAAAAAAATATAAGATTCCTTTCAAAGATAAATATCTTATTTCTTAAATAGTTGTCTTTTACTTCACAACTTCATCAGAATTTATGTGATAATTCCAGAACTTAACTCTCAAAGTCTACAAATGTATTAAAATAATTAATTACAGGTACTTACTAATCTCTTCGGACGAGGCACAAAGTATAATTAATGATTAAACGAACTTACCCTAAGTGAAGTTCTATCATAATTATACGAAGTGCCTCGTCCGAAGAGAGTAACACCCTCCCAACCCTAACAGTCTAACCCAAAAACGTTCTGGAAATATCTACATAATACATCTAACTCTAAACTAAATGAAAGCATGACAGCCGGAAAAGGGCTGCCGGGAAAAAGAAAAAAAAAAAAAAAAAAAAATTGTCTCTAAAAATAGTGATCTGAAGCGGCCGCTGTAGTCGTTACTACAAATGTATTAAAATAATTAATTACAGGTACTTACTAATCTCTTCGGACGAGGCACTTCGTATAATTATGATAGAACTTCACTTAGGGTAAGTTCGTTTAATCATTAATTATAGGTAGCGGTGTCAAAAACGAAGAAACGAAAAAAAGAACACTGACTGCCGAAATTGAAGTTATTTTTCACTTTGTAGTGTTTGTATTTGGAAGTCGGTTGTATTTTTAGTAAAAATTAGTTTCGTTTAATCAGTAGTTAGCTCAACCAATGGTTAATTTCAAACCATTGGTTAGCATATTTAACCATTGGTTGAGTAAACTAAGGATCAAAAAACAGAGCCAATTCACCAAGAAAAATAACTGATTAGAGACCAATCTAAAAAACCTAGTAAAGTATTTTCACCGCTATCATGTTCATTATGCTAGTTTATGCGACACTAAAAGCGTCTCAAACGCGGCGCCTAAAATAAACGAAAAAAAAACCAATAACAGAAGCTAATATTAAGTCACATTTATTAGTAAATGAAATGAATTTGAATTTTATTATAGATACAGGCAAATATCCTCCTGTATCTCTTCAGTTACTTACTAAAACAGAGATAAACGTTTAAATAAACACTTTTCCTTTTTTTCAACCTTAATGGTTAGAGGAGGCCTATTTTCGACAAAGAGGAAAATTATCCAGGAATAATATTTATTCCAGATTATTTTCCTGCTATATTAGATTGTAGGTATTACACTTCATGAATACGCAAAATTAACCACAAATAGACAAAATAATAGTTTAAGAAATACAAAACTTCTATATGTGTCACAGGACAAGTAGGAAACGTGGTTTTTCCGTGAAAATCCTAGGATTTTTGCAAAAGGCCGGATTATTGGCAACTAAGAACCGTAATAGTACCAGCTAATATGCCTAACGAGTTTTGCGAAAAACCTGGTCTAGTTTAGCATGATCGGTAACTTAAATGCTGATTGGTTATCATAATCATTGAAAATAATAATGTTAAAAATAACACTAGACCCTTTTTGCTTGAACGTCCACATTATAGAATAGGATATACATACTAAAATGTACAAAAAAATAAAAATCCTGTTATCAGCTCGTAAGTATATTTACGAAAAAAACATTTATTTTTTTGTTTGAAACAACCTGTTGTATTCCGAAAATGCTAGGATTGCCGCAATAAATACAATTTATCCAACGATCCTGCGACATGTTTGTTATTCATGATACGCTACGGCTACACAATATTTTCATCTCAATTTGCCAATTTGGGTTTGTTGTTTGGCTTTGGATCAGTATGTTTTTGGCAGGCACGGCGTACGGGCGCCAGCTTATTACCGATACGTGATAAAATAAATATTTGGCAACAATATTTACACTAACTTACGAACTGTTATCTTGTAAAGTGGTTATTTACCAAAGTTACTTACGTTACTTTTCTTTATTTCTGAAACTCCTGCGAACACTTAAGGTAGGTGAAGCTTGACGTTAATATTTATTTTTTTAAAGGCAATGAGTTAGTAACGACAACTTCTGAATTGAGAATTTAAAATTGAGAACTTATAAAAAAATTGTATAATAGTAGAGCTTGTTAAGTTCTCAACTTCAAATTCTCACTTCTCAAATCGGAATGCACCTATATTTTGGTTATACAACATACCCGTGATTTTTTTACACTATTTTTATACCGCGTCATTTTTTTATCACCATCGAAAATTTTTATCAGGGTAGGTATGTATCTGAGACTCGATTTATGCAAAATGCAAATAGTGTCAAAAAATTATATTGTACATGACAAGGAATCCTAAATAATAATATGTTGCTTAGTAGAAATTACTTAATTATAAGAATAAAAGAGAATATTAACTTTTCTACAACAGCAAGTAGTTGTACTGAAAAGAAACCGCTGCAAATTAATTTAAGTCAAAAACAGCCGGATGGATAAAATCGGTCTTAAATTTTGATTGATAACCAAAACTACAAAATTCCAATTACCTATAAGTGCTTAGACACAAATGATTTAAAACAGTATAATATCAGAAAGCAAATGAAATACGTACCTAAATGTAACGCTTATAAACTAGCTTTTGCCGCGGTTTTGGTCCTATCCTAAAGAAACCCTTCATGTGCCTGGGATATAAAGCTAATATGTACTTACTTGTACCTTATGACACTCAGCAATCCGATAGTGTCTCTCTGAGTTAGAATTTAATTCCAGTTAGGATTCCAGAGATTGACTTTTAAAAATATACAAACAATCAAAACATAAGTACATACATAAATCCACGCTTTTTTACCATGGACTCCAAGGTATAACAAAAAAATTAATTCCAAAAGTTCGTGGAATACTTTCCTTAAAATACATCTACTTTTTATATTTTATTTACTTTTTATTGCTGCCCGCAATTTTTTTATAATATTGTAGGTGTGTGTGGGCAGCCTTTTTGAGAAATTATTAGTTCACCATACAAACTCTACTTCCGTTTTCATCACTTTAAGGATGATTTCCGGGATAAAAACTATCCTATTTCCTTCCCAGTGTCTCAAACTATCTCCATACCAAATTTCATCTAGAGGTTCGGCGGTTTAAGCGGGAAAAGGTAACAGACAGACAGACATAGCTACTTTCGCATTTATAATATTAGTATAGTTAGTATGGATATTCCACGAACTTTTGGACCTCCTTTATTTAACTAGCATAGATTTAGTACAAAAAAAAAACTGAAAAAATAAATTGGCTCGTATCTCGAAAACTAATGAACATTAGTGAAACTTATGCAGGACTTTTTTGTGTACAATGTACAATTGACCACGGAATAAATTTGCTCTGAGCACAAATTGCAGTAAAATCAAAACTTTACGAGAATTAAACAAAAAATATTTTTTGGACCCAGTGACAGCCCATTTTTTTGTAACTTTGGTGGGATTTTTGGACTTTTCAGGCAACGTTAACTTACTATCTAAAATTCCGGTGAAATTACTTAAGTAGTATAATAATATTTTTTTTCGCATATTGGTCTCTAATTACAATTATTTTCTTGTGCTATTATCGTGTACCTATTCTTTTAAAACAGATATTAATATACTTAAAATAAAAAATAAAATAAAAAAACATTAAAAAACTAAAATTACACATTTCAATCTTTTGAATTAAAAGGGCAGAGTGTGCCAATTACCCCGAGTGGGTGTGAGGGAGGAGTGGGTGTATTGCGTAGTGTATAATGTTAGTGATAGGCAATTCAAGTAACGCTTCCAATTAATTATTTATATATTTACCCTCGCACTGGAACGCCTTACAGCAATTATACCAATGGAGCACAAACTTACAAATACACTATAAGTCCAGGTTTCCTCACGATGTTTTCCTTCACCGTTGTCAGCGATGTCCAAGATAAACTTAGAAAGTACATATGACTTGAAAAAGTCACATTGGTTAAGTTTTCTATTTCCTCATAGTTGGAACCGTCCAGCCACTAGGTAACCCTTTTCTTGAATTAGAAGTTGGTTAGGTGTGTAAGGTGTTTTATTCCTATATCTTCACCGATTTTTCTGTAAAGTCGTGGAGTAACGTAGAGGTAGTGTCTGGCAGTGAAGCCACTCTGATTCCTTTCAACTGGAAACCCGTCTCTCCGCCCGGATGAGATTGGCAACCCACGAACGACATATCGGTGCTCGGTGGTATCGGCGCAGGCATTCGAGTATAAAGATCTTCCGGAGGCTAAAAACTTAGCGTTTTCGTAATATACAGGGTGGCCAAAAAGTCGTGGATCAAACGAAACAGGGAGACAAAGGAGGTAATTTCCAACAAAAAATCTTTCTACAGCATGGCCATAACTTCATTGCACGAAAAGATATGAATTATTTTTGTTTTTTTCCATGAAACTACCGAGATTTTTTACAATTTAATCAGTAGAAAATTAAATTGATTAAAAACAATAAAACAAAAGGTGTTGTATTATGACTCGATTATGTATCAATACTACAAAAATTGTATTGCAGCTCTTGGTATCAAACTTAACGAGCAATTAATTTTTTTCCGTAAATTTTGAAGCGTTACAAAAAATTACTTCTCACTTTAAGACCACCATTTGAAAACAAAATGTATTACGGAAAAGTGACCCTGTATTAAAAAAGCTTGCTGGATTAATGCTGATTCGAATGAGGTACAACACTTTACTCTTTGATCTTTAGTTTTGGTTTTACGGTCGTTTTTTCATATCAAGGTGCAAATTTAATAAAATAGTAAAGGCGAACGGCAGGCTTGTATGGGAATTTCGTACCGCTATTAATATTTCGTGTTTTGGGATATTTTTTGTTTTAATTTATAGTTAATATGATAGATAATCCCTTTTTAAATTCTTAGATTTTTAGAACTTCGGACGTAAAAGTTATAACTAGTTTTGTTTTTTAAGGTTATGTACTAGTGTGCCAATGTAGATTGTTACATATAGGTAAATGTTACAAATTGTTACATAATGTGTAGACTAAATGTTCGAAATTGTTTGTTGCTATCTTTGTAGTGGTTTTACTTACCATTAAGTAGGTAGACTGAGATGAGTATCGTACCTACATACGAGATACCTATGTGCAGCAGCGGCCTGCATTAGTTTGATAATGATTATTTTGATTATATTAAATGTTATTTCTATTTCTAAATAATTAATTATCATTTCAGTATTTGTGTTATTTTACATAACGCAACTTATGTAACATAGCTGTGTTTAGTGTACGATTTTATTACGTGTATTTATTAAAACATTTTTATTGATATTATTAATTAATCCAAAGTTCTAAAAATAGTAAACTTACATGAAAATGAATGGCTTAGTTGCCTTAACAAGTGGTACAAATTATATAACCGAACAACAAAAAAAAGTATGCGGTACAAAATCTGCCGTTCACCTTTAAAGGAAAGTTTAGATTTTTTATAAAAACAATATCAAACTTAACGAGCAATGAATTTTTTTCCGTAAATTTTGAAGCGTTACAAAAAATTACTTCTCACTTTAAGACCACCATTTGAAAAAAAAATGTATTACGGAAAAGTGACCCTGTATTAAAAAAGCTTGCTGGTTTAATGCTGATTCGAATGAGGTACAACACTTTACTCTTTGATCTTTAGTTTTGGTTTTACGGTCGTTTTTTCATATCAAGGTGCAAATTTAATAAAATAGTAAATTTAAAGGAAAGTTTAGATTTTTTATAAAAACAACGATTATGCCTTAGTAACTTCGAGGACATTTAAACGAGCGCTTCCCTAACCGGTGGATTGGTCGAGGCGGACCTATTGCATGGCCACCCCGGTCGCCCGACCTTAATCCCATAGACTTTTTTGTTTGGGGCTATTTTAAAGAAATAGTGTATCAAGGAGAGAATAACACCGAACAAGAACTACGACAAAAGCTCGAGTTTGCTAAGTTACAAATTCTAAATAACAGAGGTGCATTCCGCCGATTACGTGCGAATTTTATTAGGCGGTGCAGATTGTGTATTATGGTCAGAGGTAAGAACTTTGAGCATTTAATGTAAAAATTTGTATTTAAATAAAATTACTAAGGCATAATCGTTGTTTTTATAAAAAAATATAAACTTTCCTTTAAATTTACTATTTTATTAAATTTGCACCTTGATATGAAAAAACGACCGTAAAACCAAAACTAAAGATCAAAGAGTAAAGTGTTGTACCTCATTCGAATCAGCATTAAACCAGCAAGCTTTTTTAATACAGGGTCACTTTTCCGTAATACATTTTTTTTTCAAATGGTGGTCTTAAAGTGAGAAGTAATTTTTTGTAACGCTTCAAAATTTACGGAAAAAAATTCATTGCTCGTTAAGTTTGATACCAAGAGCTGCAATACAATTTTTGTAGTATTGATACATAATCGAGTCATAATACAACACCTTTTGTTTTATTGTTTTTAATCAATTTAATTTTCTACTGATTAAATTGTAAAAAATCTCGGTAGTTTCATGGAAAAAACAAAAATTATTCATATCTTTTCGTGCAATGAAGTTATGGCCATGCTGGAGAAAGATTTTTTGTTGGAAATTACCTCCTTTGTCTCCCTGTTTCGTTTGATCCACGACTTTTTGGCCACCCTGTATATTGGGCGTCCGGAATCCGAGAGAAAGAGAGAGAGAGAGAGAAGGTTCAGGACAGCACACTGCGCCCGCTCCACCTCAAATCTCAATCATATTTTGTACAGAACTCCACATCCTTCGACCCTCACGTACTTGACGGTTCCGTATATATTCATTCAACTGGTGATACACGCACGCCGGTTATGAGCACTACGTACAATCCCAATAAACCAATTTCAAACATGTTTAATTGTTAAAAAAACCTTAAAATATTCCTGTGTTCATGAACGTTTTTATTTTAAATGAGTGTGTCTTTATCTACGAGAAGTGAGCCTGTGACGAGACTATCATGCTTTTTGCAAAGTAATTATATACTTCAGAATTTGGGTTCCCATCAAAAATTTAAGGTAAACCTTTAATTTTTTTCCAAATCTACGACATGTCAGCGGTTGTGGAGGTAGGTAGTCGCTCCATACATAATTAGATGAATCCGGTTATACCCTTACATAATTATTATTGGGTATATGCAGAGCAGATTTGATATTCTATTTATTATTTCTGAAGGTCGTGCCCATCCTGCGAAAGCTTCGACGGACTCACTGACGAGCTGCTTCCAAGCCACTTTGTCTTCGGCTCTTTTCAGGACAGTGGTCACAGTGAGTTCTGGCAGCTCGGCTTTTTTCCGTCTACTTATCCTACTACTGTTATTCCAGGTTATTTAATTGTCTCCGGGTCGTATGACCAAAGTAACTAAATAAGGACTCGCTGGTAGTAGATCGTTGAGCTTAACACAGTAAAAATATTTAAGTTTCTATGTCTACCTTATGCGCTATGTCGCGTCCAAATTCCAAATCTAATATCGAAATACTTGACAAAAATAAATAAGTAAAGGAAGACTGTAGGTAAGTATCTAAACTATAATAATAAAACTCCTAATGTAAACACTACAGTCCTACAGTTACTGTAGTTAGTTAATTAATCTACTGTTGCTATCGTCGCGACGACGCTATCGTTACTATTTATCTATACTTTTTACTCCCATTCTGTGGCGCCCGCCCGGCCCCCGGGTGACGGGGTCAAGGGCACGGGGCCCCAAGCATCTCATTCAGAGCTTTCGTAGTTTCGCTGTCGCAGAGCCACCCACGCACTATGTACTAACGTAGTAATAAATTGCGATCACCACCCTGCTAGAGTGCTCCGATCTTTTAGTTTATTGATGCCATCGTAATCAGCAAAAAATTCTCTATCAATCTGTCTGAGCATTATTTTTCGACGATCTTAAGATGCCGAGTAAAAAATAAAAACGCCACATATTGGTTTGTTCACAAACCTATTTTAATAAGATTAGGTAGGTACGGTACTTACGTCACTGATTAAAACTAACAACGTGCCTATTAGTTTGACACCGGAAACTCTCGCATATAGTTGATAAACAGCATAGATTTTTATTATTTCGCGTTTGTTTGTTTTACTTCTATAACTCAAAGTATATGTTTTTATTATTATTAGAAGCTTTATGCTTTGTTACTAGTCCAGCAACTACCAATCAATTTTTCAAGCACGTCCTAGCATCCTATTAAACTGAAACTTGCCGTACGTACTTATGTAAAACATTGAAATAATATATGGTACTATAAAGCTGGTCTCATCTTGGAACCGGAAGGTGGCCAAAGCAATACCTCAACCATACAAGATAGCACCATCGTGTTTGGGCTTATTGGATGTGTAGTAACAAGTGGTGTTACATTAAGTACATTTCATTTCAAAAAGCTTTAAAAAGAAACTTATAAAAAACAAGATTATTTTTTAAATTTTTGTGCGATAGTTGCACTCTAGCTGTAGCCCTATGATACCACTCGCGACTGATGTAGGTACCGATATCTTACCATTATATATATACATATCTTACTTATCCACTATATCATACCTTATCTTTCCATTATATTTCTCTTCTTCTCTTTATTACAAAAAATACAACCGACTGCCCAATAAAAACACCACAAAGTGAAAAAACAACTTCAATTTCGATAGTCGGTGTTCCTGTTTTCGTTTTTTGACACTGACTTTCGATATTGAAGCAATTTTTCACTTTGTAGTGTTTTTATAGGGAAGTCGGTAGTATTTTTTTGTAAAAAATGATAGCAGCAATCCCGAGAGATTTTTTGTCATTTATTGAAGAATTCTGTTGTACATCTCGGAAGTTCTTCCTCAGATCTTTACCTTATTGAAATGGGAACATTTCGAAATAAACTTCTTTCAAACAAAAATAATTTTGCAATTCCGTTTATACAGGGTGTCCCAGAAATCGACGTCAAGCCGTAAATGGGTGATAGACCAAGTTATAACAGTTCTCAGAAAAATACGAAAAAAAATCTATCTCATGTTTTTAAAAAAATATGTTCACTTTAAAAATTTACTAAAAAAATCAATCCCTGTAATGGTTCTTTAACTCCAATTGCTACAAATCCCATAATTTATCTAATTTTTTTATTATTATGTAATCTTGAATAATGCTTGTGTAGATTTTTGCCTAAAATTCAAAGCCAACTCCTCCTACTTGGAAGAAAATTAAACTTTTTCAAAACCAAATTATTCAAATTTACTATTTCGCCCAACTTTAACTGACTGTACTGAAAAAAAAATGTACTACGCTAGTTTGGCAAGTAACATGAAAAATTGGCGCATTTAATAAGGATTCAAAAATGGTGTAACACTTGCTAGATTACGTTTTCAATAATTGGTCAAAGTTTTTTTTGTAAATAGCCTCGGTTTTTACACAAAATGTCCATACTTCCTTAAAATGACTTTAGCTTACCTAAAGCTTTGCTAAACTCCGTTTCTAGTTCGATAGAGACGTTACGTAATTTAAGAGCAAAGTTATGATAGTGACTCAACCTTTTTACTTTAAGTCAGGACCAGTTTTCTCATCTTAGAAAAAAAAACAAATTATCAGATTTATTTTTTTTCAGATCTTTTTTAAGAAGATGTCGTGCTTGCATTGCCGTCGAAGGAAGGCAGTTTGAACATTTATTGTAATAAAAAAAAAAAAATCTGATAATTTGTTTTTTTTTTCTAAGATGAGAAAACTGGTCCTGACTTAAAGTAAAAAGGTTGAGTCACTATCATAACTTTGCTCTTAAATTACGTAACGTCTCTATCGAACTAGAAACGGAGTTTAGCAAAGCGTTAGGTAAGCTAAAGTCATTTTAAGGAAGTATGGACATTTTGTGTAAAAACCGAGGCTTTTTACAAAAAAAAATTTGACCAATTATTGAAAACGTAATCTAGCAAGTGTTACACCATTTTTGAATCCTTATTAAATGCGCCAATTTTTCATGTTACTTGCCAAACTAGCGTAGTACATTTTTTTTTCAGTGCAGTCAGTTAAAGTTGGGCGAAATAGTAAATTTGAATAATTTGGTTTTGAAAAAGTTTAATTTTCTTCCAAGTAGGAGGAGTTGGCTTTGCATTTTAGGCAAAAATCTACACAAGCATTATTCAAGATTACATAATAATAAAAAAATTAGATAAATTATGGGATTTGTAGCAATTGGAGTTAAAGAACCATTACAGGGATTGATTTTTTTAGTAAATTTTTAAAGTGAACATATTTTTTTAAAAACATGAGATAGTTTTTTTTTCGTATTTTTCTGAGAACTGTTATAACTTGGTCTATCACCCATTTACGGCTTGACGTCGATTTCTGGGACACCCTGTATATGACGGAGTTATCACATCACGTCATCAGCCTATTAATGTTCCCACTGCTGGGACACAGGCCTCCTCTCTATGAGTGGGAGTTATACCCGAATATAAATAATATGTATATATATATATACAAACATCCGAATTGAGAACCTCGTTTTTGGGAAGTCGGTTAAAAATATCGTAAGTAGATCATTAATTTATGCATAGAAAAAAGTAAATACAAATACATTACTGCAATGCAACCGAGGATTTCAGGAGTTAGTGTAGGTATTTGGGTTGAGTGGATCATTCGTCAGGAATAAAAAACTACATACCTAATTTCCGACTCCAAATTGTATGTTAGGTTATTCCGTTAATGGTATCTCGCTGCCATTCCTTGATAAGGAGCAAAAGTGCTAATTCCGTGCGTAGGTAGATACATAATACACTTATATCAAGTTACTTACCTCTGGTACAATACCTACATTCATTTATTATTTGCCTGTGGACTATGAGGAAAATTTACTGAAATTCAGGATTGCTTAGTCATTCATTCAAAATAGAATTATTGGCGTGATTAGTTGGAGCTATTGAAGTAGTTTGCATATTGGTTTAGCCGCTAAAAACAATCAAATCAGTGGCAATCTTCGATTTTAAAATGCCTCACTTTATATTGATAACTCTTTCCAGGCTATCCCATTTATTAATATCTACACTAATATTTTCTTTCATTCCAGATGGCTTACTTTGGTGGTGCTGATCATGAACGCGGCGAAATTTTCGTTGAATTTCTCCGGTACCTAACGGAAAATGAAGTAATTATGTTCTTTTATTACTCTAAATTACGACTTACTCAACAAGTTGCTTAAATACAGAGTTAAAGGCACCATTAAAGACTTAAAAAGTTGGTACCTATACAAATAGATCGCTCAACTCTAAGCAATGTTAACGACTTCTCGGCAGCATTGCGCAACAAAAGTAGCAGCAGCAGTAACGTTTTATCTGTACTCAGGATCAGAAAGTCATATTTTGACTAGACGGACTTAAAATAGGTACATAGATTTGCTCCAACTTCTGATCCTTTTCTGATCATTCACTTGTTAGGAAACATTGCAAACTTGCATAAATATCAAGATAATAACCGTTACCAAAATTGTATCAATATTTTATTAACCGTATGTTTTTTGCTTTTAGTCGAAGAAAGCAGAGATGGTGAAAAGAGTACTAAAGACAATGCGACTGTCAGATAATATTAAAACTAAATTGGAAGACCTAGAGAGGAGGTATTCGTTGTTTCGAACAAATATGCAGGAGCTCAAGGCTCTTGTGGGGACGAAGAACAGCAATATAGACGAGACTATCAGAACAATAGAGGACATGACAACAACGGAAATAAGTGAAATTAAAAGAAGAGTTCTTCTTTCCAAACATAAAGAGGATGAAACAAAATCTGCAATTGACAAAAACATTAAAATATTAAAAAATGAAGAAGCTCAAGCGAAAACCCGGGTACAGAAGAATATTCAGGAAATGGAAAGCGCGTTGGCTAACACTAAAGAACAAAGTCAGCAGCGTATTCGAGAAATGAATCGCCAGGAGGCTGAGAAAAGAGGAAAAATTGATCGCGAAATACAAAACTTAAAAGAAATTGAAGCTGAGAAGAAAGATAGTATCAGTAAGAGAATTGCAGAATTGCAAAAACGCAAGGCTGAAGTTAAACAAAACACAGAGAAGAATATTTTTGAAATGCAACAATACGAGACAAAGAGGAAAAATGAACTAGAAGCAGAAATTCAAAACTTGAGAGAAACTGAGTTACAAAAAAAGTATAATATTGAGAAGAATTGTGATGCAATTCAAAAGAAATTGCTAACGATGAGAGCTGAATTTGAGAAGAAAATTGAGGAGTTGCAAATATACAAAACTGAGAAGGAAACTGGCATTCAAGCTGAAATCGAAAGAATGAAAAGAATTGAGATTCAGAAGAAAAATGCAATTGAGAAGGAAGTGGAAGAATTACAAAATACTTTGAATTGGAAGAGAGCTCAGTTCGAGAATGATATTGAGGCAATGAACCGTTACAAAACTGAGAGAAAATCTGAAATTGAAGCTGACATTCGAAGAATGGAGGAAGAAAAGAACCGCCGCAATTCGGACGACAATGACTCGGCATTCCGATCCAAGTGGCCTCGTTTCTGGTAGCGGTCAACAGATTTATCATAATAACTGAACTGTTTTGTAAACGTGCTATTTTGAACGAAAAGCAAGCCAATTTCTACCAAGGAATCAAATACCCAAAGTACATTTTGTTGCATGTCAGCTTAATCCGGCACTGTCAACATACTTCTTACCTTGTCAGGCACTTTTGCCTCCCCCAGCCACAGATAAATCTTGGCATTTTTTTTTTTCACGATTGGCTCGCGTCTAACCATCACTAGCTCGCTTGCCTAGAAGTAACCTTTTCACTCTTAACTTACAGACCCCAAGGTTGTTGCTGTTAGCAACTAAGACTCCTGAGGAAACGATCTGTATTTGTTTTTAAGTCTAGCATAGTAAGATATAGAATAGTAAGACATGATATGAGCGAGACTCTTCAACTCCATCATGCAGGAGAACAGAAAACGAATGAATGAAGATATTGCGCATCTAAAGACGTTTTTAAAAAGCCTTGCTGTATCCCGGGATTCGTTCCCACTGCTTTCACTTAGGAACCTAGCATTTATTTGGGTCAATGAAAGTAGGTTCGCAATTAGATCAGCAGTTTTAGAAATTACCTTTTACAAACATACAATTGTACCTCTTTATTATATACGGTTACATTGCTTCTTTTTTATATTAATTAGGTTAGACTTTTTTCCCATTTTGATAGCAACATGATAGCTATCAAAATGGGAGGTACTAGTTTCTGCCAGCGGCTTCGCCCGTGGGCAGAGTGTTATCATCCCAAGGGAACATTATATCGGGATGAAAAGTAGCCTATGTGCTATTCCAGGCTATAATCTATCTCTGTTCCAAATTTCATCCAGATACCTTCAACTGTTCTGGTGTTATTGAGTAACAAACATACATTCACACACACATCCATCCAAATTTTCACATTTATAATATGACTAGCTTTTACCCGCGGCTTCGTTCGCAGTCAAGCCATTAAAAAAAAAAATATATAGTATCCTATGTTACTTCTAATACCTCCAAGAATATATGTACAAAGTTTCATGATGATCGGTTCCGTAGTTTTTAAGTGAAAGCGTAACAAACAAACTTACATTCACTTTTATAATATTAAGTATTATAGTATGAAGTATAGTATACCGAGTAGTAAGACTTAAAAGACAATTTTAAGCTTGTACGTCGAGCTTTTGAACCCGTATTCCATTTTCAAAATGTTTAGTCGATAGAGTTTGTTTTTAACCGTTAAAAAGCTGTAAAATTGTATCCAGCTACATTTTCTGTATTGGAAATACCGTAAATAATGATTCTCAATGTATACTCAAAACAAACATTCGATTATGTTCCAAATTAAGTAGAAAAGCATTCAAACAATTATAAAATTTATGATAAAAATAGAAACTTATCCTTCAGTTTATTAAATGTTCAAATATTCCCTTTGAGTTAAAGCTGGTAACTGTCACCTTTTTCTGAACTGAGAATTTGAAGTTGAGAATTTGACAACTGGTCTCTGAATTGTGAATTTGAAGTTGAGAACCTGACAATCCTTAATGCGAAAGTGTATAACAAATTAACTTCTTAATTCTCAACTAAACGCCTGTAGTAGATTCGGTAACGTACTATTTATTTATAAGTATTTTAATATTATAAGATTTTATAATTCAGTGTTTAACTTACTATTTGTATGTTTATCTTCAGCACCAATAAATAATTTCATAAACACAGTTTTTTTTAAACTTTTTAGCCTTGTTCATTCTCACATAATTTCGACATTAATTTAGTCTTCTTGTAAGATTCATTGATTCATTCTCAATTCTTTATTGTACACCAAAACAATACCTTTACACAAAGTGAAAATAATATACATGTATAAAGGCGAGCTTAACTCCCAATGAAGTTTTCTTCCAGCAAACCTTTGAGTGATAGATAGCATATATTATTATAATAATAGAGATCTAACTAAGGCCTTCGCACGCAATATCCTTAATCTTTATACTCGTAGATACTTTAGCTTTTGCCCACGGCTTTGATACCTTCTCCTATCCCACAGGTGCCATGCAGAGATGATATAACCTTCTGCTGTATCGATCGATATCTCATACAACCCTTTTATAGCCTTTAATAGTAGATAATGCACCAAGGGGATAAAGCAGAGTCTTACGTCACGGCCGCATATTGAACCCTGAGCGTAACGAAGGATTTGTGTAGAGTCCTCAGTGAAGCGAGAAGTTCAAGCTGCCCAAGACGAAGAGTCGAGGCTTTATACCTGAGGAAAATGCTCTTCTTTACACATCTTCTGCGATACATTAAAAAGCTTCTGTATGTATTGATTTGAATATTTTGTTTGATGCTTATTGAAGATCTGAGCATTGAATAAATGCACCATGGGCTGCTTGACTTTCGAGTTTCTGCTAAATGTTGGAAATAAACTAAAAGGATAAATACCGACACTTTTATTGTTATCCATTGAACAAAAGCGTCATAGGCTTTTTCGTACCTGTGTTTTGATCTTTCCGGTAGTAGATTTATTAATAATCTTTAAAGCGGCTGTCTGTATAGCTGGAATAGAATCACTATCGCTAGACATTTTTGTCAACACGAATATTGCAATAAAATTCACTGAAAATCACAGCACCAAACACCGTCTTTTGTTTCACATTCTTTGAAATTGCGCCTTTTTTCTTTTTTCTTGTGTTCTGCTTATGGTGCCCACTTCGATTTCGAACAAACCTCTTTACAATGCAATATGAGCATTTTCTTACTTAGAATTTTCCACGAGTTTCTACACGAATTTGACGTTCCAAATTCAAATCACTTTACTCCCTTGGGAGTTTCATACAACTTTACCTCAATGCTTTACTTTACGTTGAGATTGTATGATACATAATTTGACAATGTCGAGCAGGTGATGTTAAAATTTTTTTAACTTGGAGCGACTGCCTATGTGGCCTCCACAACCCAGTAAATGGGTATCACAATACCACTTAGCAAGGCGGATGACAGGTTATATGACTTCTGGCTACCGTAGTCCGTAACCACTGTCAAAAAGATCTTAATGAGAACGGCCTTAAAACGTGCTTTTTGAGACATTGAGGATTCTTAGTGTGTAATGGATTGTCACCCATTCTTTGTACCGGTCTCGGCATGCGTCGCTTACCTTGAAGATGCGGGAGTTTTAATTTAGCCACGAGTACGATTTTTTACAGTACGAAAGCCGTAAAACGCCTGTACGTACCTACTTAGTTTATAGTTCACACGCAAAAGGGCGGAAACCAAAAACAGGATAGTGCGTGCGGCGTCCTGCAAATGACATCATTAAGTTAATGACATGCGTCATAGTCATAGAAAAAAGTGCGTAGTTGACGCTCCTGTGATACGCACTTCATTAATTCTATTTTGACCAACTTCCCAAATAGGTTCTATGTTCGACAGTATGTATTTTTGGTGCGGTACCATCTATTCCTCTTTCAATTGTGGACTGATTTTTGCGTTTGAAAAATTACTTGCCCGAAGGAAAATCGATTATAAACAACAATTATGTGGGACCACCCACATAATTGTTGTTTATAATCGATTTCCAATCCAAAAAGGAGGAGTTCGGCGATATACAACTCTTCAATAAATGATGGCAAGTCTCTCGGAATTTCTGTAGTCGTATGATTGTTTTTGTTTATACCATTTAATAAAATAACATCACGCCAGTACGCTCTAAAGGGGTACGCAGATTTGTACCGTTCATGTTGGTACACTCTCATTTCATGATATTTGGGTAATAGATTCTGGCATTATACTAAATGATATGATGTTTCAAATGACGTTATTGCGATGCCATTACTATTTACATTATGCCATAGCCATTACTAGCTAACAATTACTTACAAAATATCTTTATTTTTAGTAGGTACACCACACTTTCCTACAACCTACGTCACGGTAACGGTATCTAACAGTATTGTGACTAAGCTCTGTCCTTGAAATAAGTGCCTACAAGCACATGTAACGTAACGCATTAGGGCTGCCCGCCTCTATCTATTTGAGTTTCTTTCTAGTTTTGTGATTGTAAATATCTCAGATTCTTTTCTGTAATCTGAGGTAAATATTATATTTTTTTATTACTTATAATTATTTGAAATCTTACTAGGTAGATACCAACCATTTATAAATCTCATAGGTAATCATTTAATAATGATATTTCGTGTAATTCAATAATATATGTAAGTAGTTAAGGACATAAGTAAGTAAGTAGATAGCCTAGCCTTGGAAATTACCTACTAGTTTTTTTTAACCCGAGCGTAGGTAGGTCACTCGTGTGACTTTATCACTCTATCCACTTATCTATTTATGAATGCAGGTATACTCGGTGGAAAAAGCGAAATACCTATTAAAAAAAGAAATAAACAAATTACGTACCAGTAGGTTAGGTATATATTTTTTTATAGTCTTGCTTTACGGAGATTCCAGGTAATTTAAAAAATATTATCTCTGGTTGCGTTATAAAAGAATTCAAGCAACCAAAAACAGCACAATATAGTCTATAATTGCCCTCTGCCATATTAAGTAAGTTCTTGTACTCATTTCAATCAAATATTCACAAATCGCACGCCTACTACTTACAAAACCATCACACCGCTCGTGACCGTTTGTGACTGTAGTGTATCGAGTATTGGCTGAACTCGAGGCCCGTAGGTATGACTCACATTCCGGCCGTTTGTATGAAGATAGAATACTGTTAGATATCATTACCGTGCCTACGTACTTAATTATTAAAATTCAAATAGCAAACGTATACCTTTTTTGTTAATATTATGGATGAATCCTGTTTAATCACTATCCCACCACCTGATGGTAAACGATGATGTGGTCGACGGTGAAGAACACTTGCCTAAAAGTAACCTTTTCACTCTTGACTTAAAGTCCTCTAGGTTGTATCTACTCCGACAGGGAATTCCATTCCTGAGCTGTAGGCACAATGAAAATATTCTAAACACGTTCAGTTCGTATGGGTGGGATGTCCACCATGTACCGATGGTGCATTATCGTACGCCTTATAAAAAACTATTAATGAAATAAGTAGTAGGGGCCGTATTCGAGCTAGTATTCCACGAGCCCCTGAGGGTGGTACCGACAACTGCTTAAAAGTTTCGGTAGGAGCCTTTATTGAGGAAAATATGATCTTGTTATTCAACATCTTCCAGCCGTCATCCCATGCTACTTTGGGTCGGTGAAACAATTTTTTAATCAACTTTCCAAAAAGTTGGAGGATCTCAATTCCTTTTTTCTTTTTCTTGTGTTCGGTTGTAATTCCATCATATATAAATGGATTTAGAAAATTCTTTTTTTGTTCGAAAGAAGTTTATTTTGAAATGGTGCCATTTAAATTTAAGTTTGGCAATCTATTCTGCCATCACTGTGGGCATTAAAAGTACTTTACTATAGAACTTGTCCATTACGTACCACTAAAAAATGAAAAAAAAAAATACAACGGACTTGCAAAAAAAACACTACAAAGTGATAAATAACTTCTATTTCGGAAACGACGAAACGAAAACAGGAACACCGCCTTCCGAAATAGAAATTATTTTTCACTTGATAGTGTTTTTTTTTTGAAGTCGGTTGTATTTTTCTGTAAAAATGTGTTTCTTCTTCCATACCGTCCTGCCCCCCGTCACGCAATCACTGACTCTCATACAAACCCCCTACATAACCCTTTTCTTTCATATCACTCGTCACACAGTCCATCCATCTTTTCTTTGGCCGTCTCCTCCCTTCTCCATCCATCCACATTTATACTCATAACTCTTTTAGTAACATGCGTATCATCCCTCCTCATCGAATGACCATACGGTTTCCTTTCAACTTTTATATCACTGGCGCCACTTCCAAACTTTCTAAATAATAGTCATGTTATTATTATATAATTCATTTATTTCAGATATAACTAACCTACTACTCACACTAACACGCGGACTGATAATCACAGTTTTATTGGGGAGCCTGGTAATCTGTGTGAAAGGATTTCCTAGTGCAGATACCAGCTTCCCACAAAGGATTTATCAATAGTACATTATCGCAACGGCCAGCAAAAGAGGCATTGATGGATGAACGTGTAAATGTGAGCCGAGGTGAAGTCGAGGCACACATACGTAAGTCCATCAATCCCTAGTTGTGTCCAAGGCTTGTACAGTACTTTTCTCAAATAATTCGCGGAAATTAAAACTAAGTAGTATCTAGAACTCATTTTGTCAAAAACAATTACTTTTTAAAATCAATGACGAACAACGAACAACAATATTTTTGCCCGCGTTAGGCTTAGCACGCTCTGCGATTTTTATTCGCGCGAATTTTTGCCGCTCATTCTGGGGCCTATATAATTGTATAAAGCTGCACGCATTGTGGTAAAAACATCGCGAAATTTAAATAAAACCGATTTTGATGGTTTTTTTTTTATTTGAAATCAGGTGCTTGTCATGTGGTCCCATTTCATTTTCATCAAGATCTGATGAAGAACTTCGGAGAAATACATCAGAACTCTTAAAAAAATGACGGCAAATCACTCGCGATGGATCCAATCGCATGTCTGTTTATTGTTTACACCATTTCATAACATAATATCACACTGGTACGCTTTAAAGGGGTACGCAGATGTGAACAGTTCATCTTGGTATAGGTACTCTTATTGCACCGGTTTTGTTTAAGTTTCATGTTATTGGGTTAATCTATTCTAATAGCTTTATTCTAATAGCTTTACTGTGGGCACTATACGCGAGGTGCCTAGCCTATAGAACTGGTCCATTATGTACCACAACTAAAAAGTGAAAAATAAAAAACTTTTTTACGAAAATTACAACCGACTTCCAAACAAAACCACTACAAAGTAAAAAATAACTTCAATTTCGGAAGTCAAACAAAAACAGAAACACCGACTTCCGAAATTCTTCCGAAAGTTATTTTTTACTTTGTAGTGGTTTTGTTTGGAAGTCGGTTGTAATATATGTTAAATTACACGACAGATATGAGTTTATTATGTAATTTATTTAGCCGCTTAACCACGACATATATGGATTTTCATACAACTTTGCTGCGTTGCATGTATATGGCAGTACAGCAATTTCGATTTATTTGGAAAAAGGTTGTCAAAATAATGCTCAAATTTCCAAGCATGTTTGAAAATAGTTATTTGTGCAACAAGAGAGCAAAGTCGTTTTTTGCTGCGAGTGCTGATTTTGAATCCTGAGTGTGGCGAGGGATTCAAAGGCACGAGATGCAAAAAACTTTGCTCTCGTGTAACACACATAACTTTTCACTTCAGCAGCGAGAACACTTTAGGAGATAAAATAATAAACAGGAATAGATTGAAATAACTATTTATTGTGAATCAAAATAATTAACATTGTAGGTAGAGGTACCAATTCAATAAAATGGAACATTTTAAAAGTTAAAAGTAAAATTACTGCAATTCTGCTAATTAAAAGTAACAGATTTATTTGGCAACGTTATAATTGCATTGAATTGAGTTTGATTAGATAATGGGGATAAGGTTTCTGTTTCGGTGGCGGATTGAGAAGGAACAACGGTGAACGTTGGTGACTTTGATCGGCTTTCTGTATAAGTACACTGTGCGTCGTTGGAAGTGGATGGGCGTGGGTGAGACCAAGGATCCGAGGTCGAATTCAGACTTATTGTTTCCACTGTACGCTTACAGATTTTCGACTTATTTTCTATACTATCATATCTATTACTTCAATATAGCCTTCTGCAACCGTATTGGACTTCCACCCGCCGCCGCCGTGACGTTTCAAAGTGGTGAGATCGGCTCCGGAATCAACCAAGTGCGTTGCCGAAGTTCTCCGAAAGCAGTGACCCGTAAATTCAGGCAATTTCTCGCGGTGTAGCACTATTTTATTTACTCCCATAGGCTGTCTTGAGCATCTATTATTATGGTATTGTATGAAAAATCGGTCGGTTTTTATTTCATAGCGATTTCGAGTACACAGGAAAGTCAGCTGTTGATACGTCGGCAGGTATATTGAGGGGACGACCGTATGGTGGCGTTGCGATCCTGTGGCGTAAGCGAGCGTTTGAGGCAGTGACGGTTATCAGCTGTGTTAGTGCGCGTTTGACAGCGATTAATGTTTCGCTTGGGGACAGATGCATAATAGTGTTCAGTGTCTATATGCCGACTGACTCTAGTGAAAATCTGGCAGAATTCATCGAATGTTTAGGTGAAATGAGTGCAATCGTCGAAGCTGGTAACGTTGAAACTGTTTACATTCTCGGGGACTTCAACTCACACCCTGGTATGTCTTTTTGTTGTGAACTTTTAGATTTCTGTCACGAACAAAAGTGGATATGTGCGGACATTGAAAAACTAGGGCTAGATTCGAATAACTATACCTTTGTAAGTGACGCGCATGGTTGTAGGCGATGGCTTGACCACTGTCTCGTCACACAAGCTGCCTGGTTAACTATTGCTGATATAGGTATAGTGCACGATGTGTTTTGGTCTGATCACTGTCCCATTTTTGTTGAATGTAGATTGGATAAGATTAAGCCTAAGTTAAATGATCATAAAACATCTCGGAATAAAGTAATTAGGGGGGAAAGGGACAGCGAACAAATAAGCATGTACTATTATATACTAGTTATGTAATAGGAACCTGAATCTAATTGATTACCCCCAGGAATTTGGTCTGTGCAGTAACAAAAACTGTAATAATACTCAACACAGACAAATTCTGGACGAGATACGAGTATATGGCAATATTGTTGCTATTTTATCGGAAGCCGCGATACAGAGCAATGTGGGAACTCGGACTCATAGACATGTTGGCCGTGTTGTCGGAAGGAATAAGCACGTACGAGAGGCTCACGCGAGAGCGAGGCTTAAGTATCGGCTTTGGTTGTGGCATAACAAACCAACTTTTGGTGATGTTTATAACGACATGTGTCTTACACGAAAGGTGTTTAAAAGCAAACTTGTGTGGTGTCAGAATCATCAAGAACAAATTAAGCTTGATATTATAGCTTCGCACCGTAAAGCCAACAACTTTCAAAAGCTTTGGAAGGCTACTAAAACGTTCGATGTTAAGCCTGGCCTTCCTGTGAGTGTCGGGGGTGCTGACCAGCCGGATACCATCTCCAACATGTTTATGGACCACTTCAAAATGGAGTCTCCGCTGGGCTCCTCGTTGCGAGTTCTCGATGAAGGCTGCTGTCGTGATTCTGATCTGGTTCGTTTTTCGGCCAAACAGGTCAATTATCTACTATAAAGAAGATGACGAGAGGGAAGTCCCCAGGTCACGACGGTTTAAGCATTGAGCACTTGCAACATGCTGGTCCTCACATGGCTAGGGTACTCGCTATGTTTTACTCACTGTGTATGTGTCACTCGTACCTCCCCAGTGATCTCATGCGAACTATTATCGTGCCTATTATTAAAAATAAAACGGGTGACGTTGCTGATAAGTGCAACTATCGACCCATCTCTTTGGCTACTGTTGTCGCGAAGGTGATCGACAGCCTGCTGGATGCAAGATTAGATAGCCTTTTAAATTTACACGATGCACAGTTTGGGTTCCGTAATGATCTTGGCACTGAAAGTGCGATTCTCGCACTCAAACATACGGTGCAATATTACACAAAACGTCCAACACCAGTGTTTGTTTGCTTTTTGGCTATCTCGTGCCTTTGACCTTGGGTCTTACGATGTCCTGTGGGAGAAGTTACGGGAGAGGGGAGTGCCAGCGGAGCTGTTGCGTAACTTCCAGTACTGGTATCACAACCAGACTAACAGTGTGAGATGGGCCGATAGGCTGTCTGTGTCGTATGGACTAGAGTGTGGGGTTAGACAAGGAGGGATAACATCACCAAAGTTGTTTAACCTCTATATAAACGATCTAATCGTTGAGCTCAGCAGCAAGAAAGTTGGATGTCGCATTGATGACATAAGTGTCAATAATATCAGTTACGCTGACGATATGGTGCTGCTGAGCCCAACGGTTAGGGCGCTTAGAGAACTTCTGACGTGTTGTGAGGGGTATGCTCAGAAGCATGGCCTTATTTACAATGTCAGAAAGAGCGAGTACTTGGTCTTTATCGGTGGTAAGTGTCCGGAATACGTGCCCGTTGATATGTATATATATGTGTATATATATATACGTGCCGTTAGATATCTTTACCGTGCTATTGGTGCAACGCATGAGCGGCGTAACTCAGTACAATGCCGCTCCCACATATACATACGGCGCCACTGTCTACGCAACGACCGGCTAGATCTAGAAGTTGGGCAGACGGGTGTCACTCATTCCTATGTGTAGGTTCTTCAAGTCGGCATTTCCTACGCTGGTCGCTCTCGCTGGACTTCCTATGGTTCGCCATAGATTCCACCTGTTGGGGGTAGACAACCAGGGTGCCGTGAAAAAGCTGTGAGACGTTCAGAAACGCTGGCCGCGGCGCGCCTACAGCCACACTCTACAAGATAAACATAGCGAACGCGGGTTTAGACTCGCGCTTGTAACGCGCCAGGTCCAGTGGACCACCCAGCAATGGCTTCGCTGTCGCGAGCCCCGGTGCTGCACCGGCGGGCAGGGAATAAAGTTGCGATGCGACTACCACGGTCGTATGAATTTTAAATTAGTAGGTACAGTCAAAAGCATATGAAGCTTTACACTGGTAGTGCGAGTCTGACCCCTACGGCGAGTGTAATAAGCTGTACGATAAATAAAATTGTAAAAAAACTTATTACTATTAGGATTTTGAGGCAATCAAATGGCCCATTGACAACTACAAGATTTTAATAATTAAAAGATTATAAAAGTTTCGATGTTGCTGATCGGCCAAGCACATCAAGGAAGTGGACTTAAGACTTTGCTGCCTTTGCATTTGGCTACATACATTTGAATATCTAGGGGAGGGCGGGGGCAACTGTGCCTCGTTGGCAGGCGGATCGCAACGCCCTTGACATGTAAAGATACCAACCAGTTATTTCATGATACTACAGCTTTTCCAAAATCCAGTTAATCGTTCTCTCGATACTTTTATGTACCTACTTAAAACAAGGCCTGCATTTTTTTTTGTTTACGGAGAGACAACCTTCAAAAGGCGCCTGGACTGTTGGGGATAGACGAGGGAGTGTGGGTTTCTTACCTACCTACCAACTTACTTATAGCCTAAGATCCGACTGCAGGAATCAGGGTTTTGGCTTAGGCTTAATTTCCATGAATGATACTTGATTGATAGTATATTATAAAATAATAGATTGCTGCAGAGTTGCCTAGAAATATCTAGCCGCAATAACCTCTTATTTAAATAAATTGAAATTTATGTTTGATAATTAACCCCACATATAAAAGATTTTCTACTAGAAAATAGGAAAAAGAAGATTGCCAGCTCTCAGTTAGCCGCAAGCTGTGGATTTCCAATAATCATTCATAAAAATCAAGTTACTTCAAAAACAAAATACATGCAGATTTTTGCAGTGGGATCTCAGTATACGAAACTTGGCAAGAGTCGCTAGATGCGCACAAGTAGTTTTTAGGTGTCTTTGATTACCAAGCGGGACGCGGGGTACGTTTAGCACCGTTCCTCGCACTTCATTGGATCTACTCCCCAATCGCGCCACGTCCACGTTCCATTCGCTCTATATGGTGGTTGGTCAGTTTATGTACTATGCGCGAATCTATGCCCACTACCTCAAGCTCGTGCCAAGTTACATGCAGGGGACTATAGGTATATTAGATCCCAAGTAATAGGAGGCGAGTATATTGTCATCAACCGGCCACAAAGTCAGAGTTCGAGCTGTTTCTTAGAAATTCCATATGGAAAAACCCAATAATACTTTGACCGACCCGGGAATCGAACCTTGCTCCTCATGCTAAGCAGAAACTTTTGCAACCACTAAACCAACTTACAACTTTTAATTTTATCCTTTATCAAGTAACTAGTTTCTGCCAGCGACTTCAATTATTCCAAGGGAACATACTCCGTGATGAAAAGTATCCTATGTGCTATTCCAGACTATAATCTATCTCTGTGCCAAATTTCATCCAGATCCGTTCGTAGTTTTTGCGAGAACGAGTATTAAACATACAAACACACTCACAAACTTTCGCATTTATAATATTACTAGCTTCTGCCAGCGGCTTCGCCCGCGTGAAAAGTGTTTTATTATCCCAGGGGCACTTTAACCCGGATAAAAAGTGGCCTATGTGCTATTCCAGACTATAATCTATCTCTGTGTCAATTTCATCCAAATCCGTTCTGGCATGATTGAGTAACAAACATACATCCATCCATCCACCCAAACTTTTGCATTTATAATATTGAATGCCAAGCATCTGACTGCCCGTAAAGACTGTCATACATCTACGAACGATGGTTTAAATTTTTGTGTAAATTATTTCATCACCACTGCTCTCAAAATGTTGAAGGAAAACATCGTGAGGAAACCGGCATGTCCTAGAACCAATAATTCGAAGACATGTAACATGTCCGCGTGATAGATTACGGCCCATTCCCTCCCACAGATAGGAGGCCTGTTTCCCAGCTGATGATGATGATGGTTTAACGTGCTTTCCGAGGCGCCTATGTCCCATCGATGATCATCCATTCACAGACCGATCTCAGCAAGCTTTGTGTATCCTTATCGACCGACTGACCGACCGACCAAATCGTGCGGTTGTTACCGTGACTCCCAGCGTGTGGCGCCTGTAATTTCAACATAATAGTCTACTATAGTACTGTTGAATATTAAAAAGACGTGACACGTATACTTAATCATTGCTTAGGTACCCAACAGGAGCCCGTTTAGGAAGACGCTGTAATTTGACGTTTCATATAATAATTATCTGCTTAGTGTGTGTTAGTGAGAATTTGGCGAGCTCGGCCAATAGTCGCGTTTAACTCGGTGTTACCGGATACCTGTTGGGACTTTGTGCTAAAAGTTGGACTGACATAGTTTCTGAGGAGCGAAGCCACAGGAAAAGCTAGTACATTTATAATAATTTCGATCATTAATTCCGTTTTTGTAAACTGCAAATTATATTTTTGTAATAGATTCCATTCTAATAATAAAACGAAGGTATGAAATAACATTAGACATGTTTCCAAATCTTTTTACAGTCCGTTCAACCGATTTTGAGTTCTATCCCGTAAACATAAGGATGACATATCATCCGTTGGATGAATAATAACAATCTGGTAATTAATTTAAATAAAACTAAGGTGATGCACTTTCATCAACGGCAACCGCATCCAAATATTGATGTAACTTATAATAACCACAAAATAGAAGAAGTTAATAATGCTAAGTTTTTAGGTATCACCATAGACAGTAAGCTTAATTGGAAACCCATGATAGAAGAACTTTGTAAACGCCTGAGTAAATCTGCTTATGCACTCTTTCAATTATCAAAAAAGGTGAATAAAGATACGTTACTGGTAGCATACCATGGACTTGTAGCTTCTGTGTTGCGATATGGCGTAATTTTTTGGGGGCAGTCGACTGACCGTGTGCTTATATTTAAGATGCAAAAAAGATGTGTCAGAGCAATGTGTAATATAAAAACAACGGATAGCTGTAGACCCTATTTTAAGTCTTTAAAAATACTGACGCTTCCAGCATTATACATATTGGAAACTGCGTTGTTTGTGAAAAGAAACACGCAATTGTTTGAAAAAATATCCTCTACTAAAAAAACTCCATTGCGTGCCCAATACGTAAATAAACTATGTCATCTAAAATGTAAGACCGCATTGATGCGAAAAAGCTTTTTTGGTATGGCACCTAAAGTGTTTAATAAAATTCCTGATGAAATAAAAAACATGACATTAAATAAGTTTAAAAAAGCTCTTATCAAATTATTAATTGACAAATGTTATTATGATGTAGATGAATTTCTAAACGACCAATTATTAAAATAATGCATTATTTCCTTTCGATAAGAAGTACTATGACTATTTATTAATTTTATTGTATTTGATGTTTCTTTATTTAATGACATAATGTAATGACACCTACTGGGTCACTTATAAATTTGTATGTCTTAATTATGACAAAACATAGCGCACCCCTATTTATGTAAACACCTATGTAAACACCTATGTTTCACAAATAAACTGATTGATTGATTGATTGATTGACATAAAAAGCATAAACCTGTTACCAAAACCAACTGTTTACTACAGCTACCATTATTTGTAACGCAATAGAAGTCAAAATCGGTTGAACGAGCTGTAAAATGGGCTAATTTAAACAAGACGTTTGACGTTTTTTTATGTTATCGCAAATGGAGTATAACTACTGTTCTTACCTTGTTAAATCTTTTAATGCTCTTAGTTATGTTCAAAACTCAATTTAAAGACAAGTACGCTGTAAAAATTATCCAATTGGAGTCCCACAGGGCCCGTTCTTCTTTCTGTTTTTAATAGGTTTTATCTTTTTAACTCTCTCGACTGTGATCTTTATTACTTTCGCTCATTCCAGATGGCGTTCAATGGCGACAAACCTGACACTGATGCTGGACGCGACGTATACGTTGAATTCCTCCGACACATCACGGAAAATGAAGTAATGTAATCTACCTAATACGTTGTTACTAGCTTTTGCCCGCAGCTTCTCCCGCGTTAATATAGATTTTTTCAATGAATTCTGGTTGTCAATCTGTAGGTACAGGAAGCAACTTAAGAACGATTTCTTTTTTTTGACCGTCTGCTAAATTACTGCATTCGATTCGTTTTCAATCTGCGTAAATATGATCATGTCTCTGCACATCGGTCACTTCTAAAGTGGTCAACGCAGAGAGCTAAGGGTCCTTACTACCTTGTTTTCATTTCTTACCTCTTCCAATACCCCTAGTTATCTAGCCCCTCACTTTCAATATACTTGCGCAAATCACAACAAAAATCTTCGCTCTTCACATAACCGTCTTCTTCAATGTCCTACTCATCGCACTGACTTCATTCACTGTTCTTTCTTCGTTCAGTCTATCTCTCTGTGGAATGCGCTCCCCCAAGATATCAGGATGACAACCAACCGATTGGCATTCAAGGTGAAAGCTCGCGAGCACATCTTCACAGTGTTAAATGTTTTCCAAATATCTGCTACTACTAACTGTTTAACTTTAAGTATACTCGTGTATTTAGTTTATTTGTTTAAATATATATTGTCTGTATTTTATAGTATGTATGTATATCTTTGTATTTGAATAAATCCACCTTGTCGTGATTTACTTTCCATATTGCACCTACCACTATTTGTCTCTGCATCACCCAAAGGTTGACTGGTAGAAAATGCCTAAGGCATTAAGTCCGCCTCTGTACGTTTATGTGCATGAAGTATTAAATAAATAAATAAACTTGAAGTCCGAAGGGCACGCATTTACGTTCTTTCTAAGTAAGGCAGCAGAGAGGGCGGGTCAGGAGTTTAAGGCTGCTGTAGTTTAAGGAGAAATATTAACAAAAAAGTTTTCAAATTCCTGAGCTAACTCTATATCTGAGTATATGAGGCCATGTGCAGTAGCTAAATTAAATTCAGTATTATGCTGTTTTTTCCTACCTGTTTCATTATTTATTATTTTCCAGGTGGTTTTTATTTTATTGTCTGCTGATTTTATTTTTTTGCTAATATACAGTGCTTTAGCTATTTTGCATGTAATCTTAAAGGTTTTTGAATATTTCGCAACATATTTATCAAAACTTGTATTATTCATATGTTGCTTTAGGCCATAAAGTTCACATAGCTTTTCCCTGCTTTTACGAATGCCTGGAGTCGCCCAATCGCTAAATACGAACTTGGTGTAAATACTTTTCGCTTTCAGTGGAAAAGTGTCATTAAATTGCGTGTTGAGTACTTTAAAAAACTCGGTATAGAAATCATTTGGGTCATCTATATTAATAAAGTTTTGAATACATAATTTACTAGTCAAGGTTTTATTACATTTTTCTAAATTTTTACATGTAATTGGTCTAAATTTTATTTGCATTTTTTGCAAAGTTATGTAGGTGCTAAACGTTATTGTTCGTCCAATGTGATCAGATGTTAATTTATTCACAATATCTTTATTTAGGTAATCACAATTACAAAAAATGTTATCTATGCAAGTAGCAGAAGAAGCTGTCACTCTAGTAGGCTCCATAAAAAACATTTGCTAGATTAAACGATTTAAAAAGACCCAATAACCTGATACTGTTAGAGTTATTTTCTAATAGGTTAATGTTAAATCGCCACATATCACAATTGATTTATTACTAGTACTAACTTTTTTTAACACATCTTCCATTATAGAGTCACAGATAGATTCTGGTAACTTGGAGCTTAGCAACATAGGCCAATTCAATGGTGTGTTCAACAGACAGTCTAACAATGTCTTTTCTTTCTTTAGATTTAATAGAAATTGTAATAAGTATTAATGATCCGCCATGTATCATACGTTTTCTGCTGCGGCTAACTACTCAATAATTTTCATAATTAATGGACCTTACTTGGTGATCTTTTAACCAATGTTCTGTTAGACAAATAATATCAAATTTGTTTTTTTTTCTAGAAATAGTTCAATTTCAAAAAATTTGGAAGAGCAACCTTGAATAATAATAATAATAATGTTTATTTCACAAAAATTTGTACATTTTTCTTTACAGAATGTTCTGATTTAATAATTTTAAAGAGTATTGCTCTCCCCTCAACTTAGTACCACTAAATGGATTGCCAGAAGATACCTTTATACTATTTACTGATAAAAACTGATTATTTTCAGGGGTAACTTCTATTGTCTTATGGACTAGTTTAAATTTATGTTGCTAGTTGAACTAGGCAACACATCGTCGTCAATCAATATAAAATTTTATAGATTTACTATCACTTCATTAATAGAATATGCTATCAACATGGCAATCTTATGTCTAAATCTACGTGATAGAGAGAAAGCTCTCTGCGTTACTTGTAGTCCACTAATAAATCTATTAGTGTCAAAAAACAATAATTTGTCAATTTGCCAATTGTCAATATGCAATTGAATTACATGATCTAATTCCGCCTAGCCCATTTCATCATCGGACTACCAGACGTACGGCGATGTGCCGTCGATACATGGTGGACATCCCACCTATTCGCACTAAACGTTTTGGGAATACTTTCATTATGCGTACAGCTAAGGAGTGGAATTTCCTGCCGGAGTCTGTTTTTCCCGATAGCTACTTTCTATGGTTCTTTAAGTCAAAGAGTGAATAGGTTACTTATAGGGAAACGTGCTTTACTGTCGACTACATCATAACTTAACACTTGGTGGTGGTCATGCGCAAACATATGTTAAAAAAGCCTGTAATCATTTCCAGGGTCCATCTATCTCTATTCAGAAATTCATCAAAATCAGTTCAGTGATTTAAGCGGCAAGGCGTAACAAATAAACAAACAAAGTTATTTCCGCTTCTAAAATGTGACTTATGATTAGGATTGATAGACACATTAAATTATAACGATATATTTTAATATTTTCAGGCCAGAAAAGAAGAAATGATTGAAAACGTATTGGAGAAAGAGCGACTGAGAGAGAATATTAAAACAACAATGATGGTGATAGAGCAGACACATTCGTTTTTGAAGAAAAAAATGCACACTCTCAATGCTCTTGTAGGGCAGACAAATAGTAATATTGACGAGACTACAAAAATAATCGAAGAAATGACCTCAACAGCAGTACTTGAAGTTAAAAAAAGAGTTTTTGATCTAGAATATAAAGAAGCTCAAACAAAATCAGTAATTCAGAGAAGCATTCAAAAAATTAAAAGTGACGAAACCCTGATGGAAACTCAAATACGGAAGAGTATTGAAGAAAGGGAAAAGGAGTTGGCTTTGACTAAAGAGAAATTCAATCAGCGTGTGAGTGAAATGAACCAGAAGGCAGAAAATATCAGTAAGAGTATTAAAACCTTGCAACAACGTACTACTGAAGAGAAACAAAACATAGAGAACGAAATTAAGTCAATGCAACAATATGAGGCAGAAAAGGAAAAAGAGTTTCAAACTGAAATTCAAATTATGAAAAAAGTTGAAGCTCTGAAGAAAAATGAGATTGACAGGAATGTTGAAGCATTGCAAAACACGTTGACTATGAAGAGAACCGAGTACGAGAATGATATTCAGGTAATGCAACGTTACCAAAGTGAAAAAAAAAGTGAAATTCAATCTAAAATTCAAATAATGGAAGAAGTGACGGCCTATAGGAAACATGACATGGAGAAAAATATTGAATCGCTGGAAAATAATTTGACTAAAAGAAGAGCCGAGTTTAAGAACAATATTGAAGCAATTAAAAAATACAAAGCTGAGATGGAAAGTGTAATTATAAATGAAATACTACAATTAAAAGAACTTGAGGCTCAACAGGAATGCGATATTAAGAAGCTTACTGAGGTAATGCTACAAACATTGGCAGAAAAGAAAGAACTATTAGAGAAGAATATTCAAGTTAAACAACTATACAAAGAAAAGATGAATGTGGAAATTGAAGCACAAATTCAAGCCATAAAAGAAATGGAAGCTCAGATGAAAGATAGCAGTTGAAAAGGTGCTGACAACAGCATTTCAAACAAAGTTTGCCGATTACGAGGATGATTTTGTTAAGAACTTTTTTCGAAGAAACTCAAAATACTTAATAGAACACACAAATGAAGTAATATTAAATATAATTACATTTCAAACCAAATAATAAGCAAGAATAATGTTACTGATAAGGAACTTATATTATATAGGGCTAAAAAAATTGTTTGCATGTTTGTAGGAGATAATCTCCAGAGCTACCTACACTGATCCATTTACAAAAAATTTACACTTGCGCCATATGCCATAGGCTACTTTTTAGTTATAGTTTTATACCTTTTTCGTATAAAAAGTTAATCAAATTAAATAGATAAATGAACATAAGTACAAAAATAAATAAATTCTAAAACAATGTTTGACTTAAGATCCTATGACCCCTAGCTGGGAAAAAGAGGTTCCACTGTAGTCCTCCATCGTGACAAATCTTGAGCTTCGCGCTTCACCTCGCTCCACGTCATTCCGATACTCGTCGCTTCAAACAATATGGTGTGTCACCAGGTTTGACGAGGACGGTCTCGCTTCCTTTTTCCTTGAGGATTCCAATCCAAGGCCTGTTTAGGAATGTAATCGGAATCCCACCGGAGCGTGAGTTAAGGAACCCCAACCTACCAATATCAGCTTTGTCAGCCAATAAGTATTCATTAGATTATTATTTCCCATTGCGCGATCAGCATTTATAATTATCTAGAACATGCGTCAATCTGATCACGTTGTACATGTACTACGTTAGCAATTAAGTTAGTATATAAGAACGATATTTCATTTGATTTAGTTAATTATTGTTTCGCTGTAACTCTGTCGGGGTAAAGTTATTTTTTTAAATACTACCGTTGTCGCTTACTTAATTGGCGCAGCCGGTAGGATCTCTGTAGTCAGTCTGCCGTGTATACAATTCTACGTGGAGCAGCCGACGTCCGTGTCTACGGTTTAGCAGAGATCGCCGAACAAATAAATTCATTAAGAAGCCACTTCGAGTTACGGAAGAGGACCAGCCACAGCAGTAATTCAGGGAGCATGGAGCTAGCTGCGGAATTGTGAGTAAATCTTTTCACCTTTCTCTCAGCTCTTCCCTTTATATCCCAACCTTGTAATAGTCTATGTGTTCGTGTATTATTAGGGATTGGACAACGCCGTAATAATATTTGCATTGATTTTAATTGTACCAATATTTTAGAGTAGTGATATTTTAGTAGTACATTAGTGTGACTTGTTTTCTTGCCTTTGTTACTTTCATAACTTTTCACAATGGAAAAAGTAACCCGTGTCCCACAGGAACTGGTTAACATCATACCAATATTCAGTGGTGACACTAGAATGTTGCCTTTATATGTAAAAAAATGTGAATACATTTCGTCTGCGTTCTTAGGAAACGCAGCCCAAAATGAATATTTATTTCATGTAGTAACAAGTAGGGGGAAGCAGCCAGTCTGGTAGGCGAAAGAGAATCTATAGGTACGTGGGATGAGCTAAAGAAGTTGTTAAACCAACACTTCGGTGATCCACGCACAGAGGATTGTTTAGCAATGGAGTTAGAATCGTGTAGAATAAATAAGGGTGAAAGTTATTTAGATTTTTGCCATAGAATACAGCGGATGAGAAGTATTTTATTTGCTAAAATAGCAGAAACTATCATTGATGACTATCTACGAAAGGCAAAACAAATACTTTATAAAAACAGAACAATTAATGTTTTCTTGTTTAATTTACCACCATTTCTAGTTAGATTAGTTCGTTTGCGCGACGTCACAACGTTAGAGGATGCATTAAAAGTAGTTTTAGAAGAACAAAACTTCCAGGCAGTCTATGAGTCGAAAACAAACGACAGGCGTAATTTTAGTAGAACTAACAGACCCAATTTGCCTAATAACCAAAATGCATTTGAATCTAATAATCAAAAGAAAGATTCACATAGCATATCAAGTACACATGTACCGAATAGTGCTACAAACAGCACATCTACATCGAACAATTCGCATCAGTCCAGACATTATAAACAACATAATAATATTCAAAACAATTTTAATCGTACAAACAACAATAATGCGTCACCGCAGTCAAGTAGGTCATCTTTTCCGATTGCACAACAGAACCAACAGTTTGCGTGCACTGTTACATGCACCGGGCATGCCGTCTTTTGCAGCGCAAGCATCTACGTCGGGTGCGAATACTGATGTCACCATGCGTACTGCAAGTTCGCGACGTGTTAATTACATAAATAATTCTAGTAATAATGAACGTTCAAGTAATTCGTACAATGAGTGCCAAGAATTTTCTCCTGAAGAACCCGGGGCGGGAAATTTTTGCATAACGGCCTCTACCCTAGAGAACGAATAAAAATAAATTGTAATAAACGCTTAAATTTACCACATATAGTTGTACCAGAATTAAAAGCAGTTCTTATGATAGATACGGGGAGTGTTAGATCGTTTATAAGCCCGTATATAGCGAATAAATACTTTAAAAATTATTTACAGCATGAACCCTTCGAAGTTGTTAGCACTCACGCATCGAGTGTTCATAGTGAAACGGCTATCATTCCATTACCGGTTACCTTTGGAAGTAAAGAGTTCCATAAGTTTTATGTCTACAGTGTTGACGATAGGTATGATGAATTAATAGGTAGCAATTTGCTGAAGCAATTACAGGCAAAGATTAATATGGAAAATCAGATATAACATTTAAAAAATACTGATATTCCTATCATATATTCACCGCCTATGAGAGAGGTATATAATCTACCATCTCGTAGTGAACTTAGAGTAAGGCTCCCGGTCAACTTACTGGACGGGGAAGCTGTGTTAGATTTTAAGCAATTTACGGAAGGGATTCAAATGCCCGCCGCATTAATTACGTGTATTGAAGGCTATGCAACAACTGTTATTCAGAATTACAGCCATGAAAATAAAAAAATAGTAGTTACGGGACCTTTTCAAGTGGAACCATACATACAGGACCCATCTGTTAGTGTTAACTTCATAGATAATAATAGAGAAGTGGATAGATTGTTAACAAAGAATTTAGAAAAATTACAGCTAGATCATATGAATTCAGAAGAACGTACGGTTATTGAGGGACTTTGTAAAGAATAAAAAGACATATTTTATTGTGAAAATATTCCGTTAACTTTCACAAATCAGGTTAAACATAGAATAAGAACAAAAAATGAAGACCCAATAAACATTAAGGCACATAGATTGCCACCTATTCAAACAAAAGAGATCAAGAGTCAAGTGGAGAAAATGTTAAGGGATAACATTATCCAGGAATCTCATTCTCCCTGGAGTGCTCCCGTACATTTAGTGCCGAAAAAGTTAGACGCATCAGGCCAACAAAAATGGAGGATGGTAGTTGACTATAGACGGCTCAATGAAATTACAATTGATGACAAATACCCTTTGCCCAACATTAACGATTTATTTGACATGCTAGGTAATAGTACCTACTTTACAACCCTCGACTTAGCTAGCGGGTATCATCAATTAGAGGTTCAGGAGGAAGATAGAGGTAAAACCGCGTTTAGCACACCTTCAGGTCATTATGAATTTAACAGAATGCCGTTTGGGTTAAAGACCGCACCCGCAACCTTTCAGCGAACGATGGATAACGTCTTACGAGGTCTTCAAGGCTTACATTTCTTAGTATATCTCGATGACGTCATAATTTTTTCTAAAAGCTTGCCTGAACATGTAGAAAAACTTAGAGCAGTTTTTGACCGCTTCCGTCAAACAAATTTAGAAGTTCAATTAGACAAGTCTCATTTTCTTAGAAAGGAAGTACTCTACCTAGGGCATACTATTACGAGTGAGAGTTTGAAACCAAATAATGATAAAATAGATGCTGTTCTTAGGTATCCCATACCGGAAACGGTTACACAGATTAAAAGCTTTTTAGGACTAACTGGTTATTATAGGAAATACATCAAAGATTTTGCCAAAATAACTAGACCGTTAACAGCTTGTTTAAAGAAAGGTCGCAAAATTGTTATTAATGAGGAATATAAAGAATGCTTTGACATATGTAAAAAGCTTTTAACAAATGCACCTTTGTTGCTGTTTCCTGACTTTAATAAAACTTTTATTTTAACCACTGATGCATCCAATTTTGCAATCGGGGCTGTATTGTCACAAGGAACAATAGGTTCAGATAGGCCTGTAGCCTATGCTAGTAGAACCTTGAGTGACACAGAAGTAAAATATGGCACTATTGAGAAGGAACTTTTCTGTTAAGCACTTTCGACCGTATTTGTATGGTAATAAGTTTACCATATTTACAGACCATAGGCCATTAGCTTGGCTGTATTCATTGAAAGAACCCAATAGTAAACTCACGCGATGGCGGCTAAGGTTAGAAGAGTACGATTTCGAAATAAAATATAAGAAATGTCCTCAGAACACGAATGCAGATGCTTTATCTAGGATTAGGATTAATGCAATTGAAGACGGTTTAGATTCAATATTCGTAAATGTAGGAGATAGGCAGGAAGGTATACAAAAAATTATAGAAAACGAATTGCAAGACCTCGAAACTCCAGTAGAAACGATAGAACTTTCGGATTCTGATGATGGGGTCACTGCTAACTCAATTTCAAATAAGAGAACACGAAGGCATTCCTATTTTAAACGAAGCTGTCGATACTAAACCAAAACAGATTTTAATTCATTCATGGTTTAGAAATAAAGTAGCCATAAAGGATATTTCTAATAATAAACAAAAAATTCTCGAAGTTCACTTACCAACAAATAACGATATATTAGTTAAAGACTTTTTGAAAGAGTATATAGATCCAAAACATAAGTACTTACAGAAATTATTGCTAGATCATAGAAAACGCCTTAAAATACTTTATGAATTCATAACAGAAAAATTAGAATCCAATAAAATTAAAGTAATTAATAAAAAAGGTGGCGAAACGACACCAATACTTGAACCAAACGATAATATTTACATGAAAGACACTAGGATTAGAAAAGCTAAAGAAAAACCGCGATATGAAAAAGCAAAAGTTATACGTGAAGTGGAAAGAAATATAGTGCCAGTAGAAGTAAACGAAAGGAAAATTAGAGTAGCGTTAAAAAATGTAAAACGTCCTCCACAGATCGTGCCTGGTACTTCTGGTACTAGTGGTACCAACATTCATACTGGACCTTCAAAACCTCGGTCAGAATCCGGGGATAGCAGCGATAAAGCTGGGAGTAGCAGTGAAGAGGAATAGTTATTGGACAATATATAAAATTGTAGATTTAGAATCAATAGGCTTACAAATAGATAATTATATTCGGGATTTTAATAACTTGAAAATTAAAATTAAGGAAAATAGAGTTCGTAACGAAACTATAGGAATAGAAAGTCAAATAGAATACCTTATTAAACTAACTAAGGATAGATTTTTTCAAATCCTACCTTTCCATTATAGAAATAAAAGAGCTTTGTTTAACCCATGTGGCTCACTAGTAAAAGCTATTCAGGAAATTTAGATGAAGATGATGCAATTAAATATGATAGAGAAATCTAAAGGATACAGAACAAAGAGCATGTAGTCGAACGTAAAGTATCATCAATGCAAAAAGCTTTTGATAAATTAGTAAATGACTCCGAAATAATAAATTCAAATATAAAAAACTTGGGTTTACATACCAATGAAATGGAAAAATTAGTTGAACATGAGTTCAGGTTTAACAAACTTTTCCAAAAATATTGAATACTATGTATCAAATTTTAAATAACTTTCGAACCTGTTACGAAAATATACAAGAGATTGAGACGGCAATAGCCTTTAGCAAATTAAATACATTGCACCAAACCATTATAAATAGTACAGAATTACATAATACATTAGAAGTCATTGCTAGACATGCTAGAACAATATATCCAGTAAGCAAACGTAATTTAATTAAATTAGAACGTAATATCATACTTAAATCATATATAAATAACAACAAGTTAGTTTTTGTTTTAGAAGTTCCCCTAATAAATAACGAAACATAATTATTACAAGGTTATACCCATCCCTATATTCCATTCTCCAAATACCTTTACAATTATACCCAAATACCCTTACCTGATGGTGAATAGATTGAAATACATGCCCGTGGTAAGCCAATGTACTGAGATTGAAAATGACAAATTTCTTTGCGCGGCAACTAATTTAGCCCAGTTTCCAACTGAGACCTGCATTGAACAAATAATGCTGATGAAGAACAACTACAAAAACTGTATACAGAACCATATTGAAATAGAAAAAACTAAGATACAAAAAGTAACCGACAACCAATGGTTGGTTTACTCAGAGGAAAATCTCATCATCACCGAGAATTGCAATACAGAAATCCTGAAATACACTATTCTTGGGACCTATGTCGTGACACCTGGCCAACAATGCCAGACACAAATAGGCGAAGTCATCATTGCCGCTACCACAAACACTACAGTTTCCAGTCTCCAGCTGCCATTGATCCAGATGCCAAATCTACAACAGGACATCCAGAGGAGATCAAAGAAAGTGGATTTAAGAAATGTGGACTTCAGTGATGTGAAAGAAGTGTTACAAAGTGCAAAATTTAGTGAAATAGACGATACGACACGATCAGTGACAATAGAAATTAGTATATGGACCATCTTAGAGTATGTGGTTATTGTAATAGCAATAGTTTTCTTTATAATGTATAAATTTCAGTACATAAACTTTTGTCGAAATTCTCCGAAACCGTCTGCGACACCTTCGGATAATTTGTCTCTTAGAGAGGGGGGAGATAAGGAACCCCAACCTACCAATATCAGCTTTGTCAGCCAATAAGTATTCATCAGATTATTATTTCCCAATTTCCCATTGCGCGATCAGCATTTATAATTATCTAGAACATGCGTCAATCTGATCACGTTGTGCATGTACTACGTTAGCAATTAAGTTAGTATATACGAACGATATTTCATTTGATATTATTTAAGTTAATTATTGTTTCGCTGTAACTCTGTCGGAATAAAGTTATTTTTTTAAATACTTCCGTTGTCGCTTACTTAATTCGTGCGACCAACTCCATTTACGCCGCTTGATCTGGCGGTCGATCGGGGTCTCATGGCATCTCTCCAAAAGCTCTACATTAGAGATGATCTCGGGCCAGTAAATTTCAAGGATGCGACGAAGATATAGGTTGCCGAAGACCTGGATTTGGCGTAAGATGTCATTTGTTACCACGTTTCGCACCCGTAGAGCAGCACGGATTTGACTTTCGACCCGAAGATTTTAAGTTTAACCCTTCGGGTCAATTTCCACGATTGCCACACAGGTCGTAGCTGAGCGAAGGTAGCTCGCGCTTTGGCGATCCGTGATGTGATATCCTCTTCAGAATCAGAATACAGAATCTTCCTCTTTAAAATCAAGTCTATCCCACTGTTATTTATGGATATTCACATAGTAATAAAACGACCAGTCAATATAATATTATAAGAGAACTATCGTACGCTTGCGAGACTAAACGTAAGTACAGAAATTAAACAAAAATACCAGTTTATAACTGATTGATACAGTCTTACTTTATTTAATAACATAAGTAGGCCCTTTTATTATTTGTAATACCTATCTTGGAATGTAATTTTCCTGTCCAGTATAGCTCTAATTGGCTGTTTTTGCTTCTGCACTGTTGTTTTCTTCTTAGTCGTTTGTACGAGCTTCTTTACATCATTTATTTGCTTCTTTATCTGGTCCATTTTCTTGGATTGTGAATTTAGTTTGTTTACAAGCTGTTTTACTGTCGGCTTCCTCGTTTGTGGTTTTGTCACTCGACTTAAGGGCCTTTTAGCCGGTGCCTGACCCTGGCGTGGTGCCCTGGCTGGAAATAAGAAAATGTAAACGAAAATATAAAGGACAATGTAAATGTTAGTGCAGGGCAGTGGTGAAACCGGAGCCAATTTTTGAGTTTTATTTATTTAACTTCACAAAGACTTAATAGAAAAGTATAGTACATATACTGAAGTGCTGCATATATTTGAAAAGAAAATTCATCTAGAAGATCTGCGACAGAAGTCTTTCATGATAGTGTTTACAAAAATATAGAAAATTAACTCCTTAGTTTTACTTCAGGCAATCCAAACAAGTTTAAAATTATTTCAGAGAGTATAGAGGGTACTATTTAGTTTACTTACAAAAAAAATAATTTGTTTTTATTTTGGAAACAAGTTCCAGTCAAGATGAGAACCTTTATAAATACCCTGTTGAGCTATTCTGTAAACATCTCACACTGACGGAACTTCACTTCAACTCACTTCACCCATGGTATACCTATTAATATACTTTATACCATGACTTCACCTTAGTTTTCACAGTGAGATGTTTACCAAATAGCAATGCTGTTTAAGTGCCAGTATCACTTTCATAGATAATGTAAAAACGAATCACCTGGTGATTGGCTCTTCGAGGAGCTTGCTTGGTACTCGTAAAAGAACACTGCTTCTCTCTTTGTTTGCTTTGTTCGGTAAGCTGTTGCATTACTGTTCCTGGGTCTACGGTGCGCCATTTTGGATAACAAACTCGTAACTAAAGTACTTCAGCAGTAAAAATAATAGTGATAACTGATAACATTTTATCGAAACTGCGCTAAACAAATATAGATGAATTGATGCCGCTGCACTACCTAATCTTTTCTTTAGCACTGATTACAGAACAACCAAAAATAGGATTCTTTTTTAAATAAAAAACATGTGCTGATTAACAAAAATAACTATATTTACAAATACTTGAACATGAAGGTTTTCGTGGACTTCAGTGTATTATTGTTTATCAAACAATCAGGTTTTGGCATCGGTGGGGGCGGTGGAGGTGGTGGTCCTGCTAGAGTATTAATATTTACTGGCACTGGATTTTGAATCTTATTGCTAATATCTGTAGACTCACTATTAAAACTACGAGTACCATAGATAGATACTGGCGCACAAACTTCGTATCCCAATTTAGAATAGAAGTTTTCTTGTCCTTTCGTTGATAAATGAAGCATTCTTAACTTTAACACGTCCTTACAGTATTCTTCAACTTGTCTCATTAGATAACTTCCTAGTTTTTGACCTCGCATTGCTTTACTTATGACAACAGTTTCTATAAAACAGCTCTCTGGTATGCTAGGTATTGAAGTTAATTTACAATGACCCAGGAGGTGCTTCATGTCGTTGATAAGAATTAAACTGGTCGGCAGGTGGTTGCAGGATGCTTTCAGTGACATCATCCGGGCCGTTTCACTGCGTGGCCACTCATCGTTAATTAGTTCGCAACATGGCTTTAAATATTGAGGATTTTCGTGTAAGCGTAATACTTGTAGGTTTTCCGATTCCATTTTCATAACTAAAAAGAACAGTTTTAAAATATAGGTGTAAATATGTACATACTTAAACACTAAACAAAAATAAACTTTACAAACTTATACTAGAACTAACTATATACACTATATATAAAAGAAAGGTACACTTAGGCGTCGAAGTACTCCTCCACATCGCTATCATCCGGGAACGTGCCCAGAAGACTGGCAGCATTGCCACGTTGAATGGCAATGCTGATTCTTTGCGCAAAGAAAGAGCCAGCCCTCTGGTCACGCCCTTTCGTAAATATAGTAGATATTTTATTTATAAGCTGGCAATCATGCTGTGCTACCGTCATATTGACATTGACAACTTTGACAATTAGCTAATGTCAAAAACTCTAATCGAGGCATTTCGAGGTTAGATTTTACATTTTATTTGTTGTTTTCTACTACTTTTTTTGACAAAAACATTATTAATATAAATTAAATAAGAACAAATGGTACTTACAAACTTAACTGTATCCATTTCTGAAGCTATAATTCGCACTGGCACATTATTTTTGTGATTTTCATCTGGTAAATTTTTGATACATATTGTAGGCCGCGGGGACGGGCGCAAACTAACCTATTTATAGCTGTCACACATGTTTAGAGCAGGCTGAACAATGGATCACCTCTGTTTTAGTATGATCTAACTTATTACGACATTAAAAGTATGTAGGTTGATTAGATAATGTTGAATTGAATTCTAGCACAGAGATTGTATCAACTCTGCACATTACAACATTTTGAAATTTACCTAAGGCTGATGCTCTAATAATAAACAAAACATTTTTTAATATACATAATTATACTTTGCTTACAATTTTTCTAAAGCCACAAACCTACATGTTATACCTTCTTGGACTTATTAGGTGCTTAGCATAAAATAATTGCTGATTAGAGCTAATACATAAAAAGAAAAAAGCAGTGTAAATAATCTACTTTCTACTTTTTCGTGTGAGGATGTGGCCACTTCTGGTGTCAGAATTAGATAAGCTACTTCTGGGAACCCCATGGGCCTCTAAATTGGCTATTTCAGACTAAAAATATATAAATATATTATGAAAGTTCCCCTAAAGTTCAAAACAATTCAATCAGATATTAATTAACAAAAAAAAATGGTTATAAAATCAAGAGTTTTCACAAGAATCTCAAACTAAAGTTTGGTCTGAATGCCTTCATAATTGTAAGTGCACATTTTTTTTTCAAGAACTGCATTGAATTCATCTTATAGAAGTCAAGTATTTTTACATGTGTATAAATGCCAGAATTACTGAAACTAATTAAAAAGCCATTGTGTCTTGCATGGATCCACGTTTCAGACAATCAAGGGGTAAATTTGCTGACCAAAATAAACATACTATTAAGAATAATACATTATTTCATTTTCTAGCATTCTAAATTATTCTATCTGACCATTGTTCCAGCAATGTTGGGATCGGCTTCCAGCCTAACTGGCTGTAGCTAAATACTGTTCCACTACTATAATTATTTTTAATTCCTTGGTTACAGAAGAGCACCATAAAGCATGGATGATGATGACGTGCCCTCTCTGTCTGCGGAGACATTCGCAGCACTCCAAGAGTTTTACTCGGAGCAGCAGAAGAGACAGGAGATCCTAGACAAGCTGCAAGCTGATAACAAACTGAAGGAAAATATATTGTTTGATGAGAATTGGGTATGTCTTGTAACATAACATCTTACATATTAAACAGGGGTTCACGCACATTTCGCTAGTTATATTTCATCATCAGCCTTTTAACGTTCCCACTGCTGAGACACAGGCCTCCTGTTTGTGAGAAGGTATGGGCTGTAATCAACCATGCAAGCCCATTGCGGGTTTGTGAATGTCACATGTCTTTGAATTTTTGGTTCTAGGACATGCTGGTTTCCTCACAATGCTTTCCTTATTGTTTTGAGAGCAGTGTTGATGAATTAATTTACACAAAGTAAAGTGCCTGCCTGGGTTCGAACCCACGACCTACAACTTGTATGTCGCGGCTGTCACCACTGGGCCACCACTGCTCGCTGCTGCTGTATTTATGGCTAACACAGAGAATTTTTTATTTTATTTATATTGTTTCAGCAACTGAGCCAATTCTGGTACGACGAGGCGACAGTGCAAGCTCTGGTGAAGGTAACAGACAAGCTGGTTAGCATAGGGGGGAAGGTGGCGCTCATCTCCTGTCCCACCCTGTTTGTGCCCGTCAAGAGGCAGGTCGGCGACAGAGCTACAGGTATACCAACATTACAAACAAATATCAACTTTATGGGTCAGCAAATTAAGTTGTTTTAAGAATGACTTGAGTTCTTTTATAGTATTATATCTCGATCTTCTTCCATATGCCTCACCATATTTCTAATGACTAGTACAAACAGACATAAGTGGTAACGCTTGCGCTACTAAATCGCCCTTATTGCCACGACATAAAGGTGAATTTGACTGTACTATTGAAAAAAACATAATGATAATCCAAACAAATTTTTTACCGCTCCATGCTGACTTTTTGAGCACAACTCGAAACCACTATGAACATGCGCCTTGTAACCACAGCTAACATGTTGAACTAACTTACGACGCATTATTTCCAGTAACGCTCCTAGAATACGACCGTCGTTTCGAAGTCCACGCCCCAGACTTCGTGTTCTACGACTACAATAGCCCTGACAAGCTGCCTCCCGAAGCCCTGGGAGCCTACGACCTGGTGATAGCCGACCCTCCCTTCCTCTCCGAAGAATGCATCACCAAGACTTCACAGACCATCAAACTAATGGCTAAAGACAAAGTAGTTGTATGTACTGGAGCTATCATGCAAGATAATGTAAAAGAACTCCTTGGTCTAAGCCTCTGTGAGTTTCGACCTCATCATAGAAACAACTTGGCGAATGAGTTCTCCTGTTACGCAAATTTTAATTTGGATGAGATTTTGAGGTGATAGGTTTTTAAAGGTTTAAATTTTAAATTGATAAAATTGCATTTCGATGGCACTTCATATTAATTTTGTAAAGTTAGTTTAAACTTCAATTAATTTATTTTACATTGCCCCTCTTGAGCATTCAAAATATGCAATGTAACTGTTGACGTAAGTGTCCAAGTATATAAAGTAAAAGCCCCATCACAAGGTATGCTGGAAGAAATTTGGAATTAAGTTCATGAATTTTGTTTTTGTATAAATTGATTATCTTGGTGTACAATAAATAAATGAAAGAATAAAGAAATAAGAATGAAAGAATAAAATACAAAAAAAAACAAATGTTTTGAATAATACAAGCTTTTAATTGATGACGCATGGTTAGCGCAGTTGCTGAGCGATTGGCTGTTGCGCTGCGTGTCGCGGGTTCGATTCCCGCACAGAACAAATATTTTTATTGCCTACAGCTAGGTGTTCCGAGTCTGTCTGTGAATATGACTTTTATATGTTTGTAGACACACACAAGGTACAGGAGAAATAGTGTAGAGAATTTTTTTCAAAAAATTTATGAATATTTTCTTTAAGAATAAATTATCTACGGTTTTAATAGTACCTAATCTTCTGGGGATCTTTAGAATAAGAATTTAAGGTAAAACCTATATACTATAAGTTCATTACCATGTTGTTAAAGAAATAAAACAAATAATAGTAAAACATTTCCCGTTTTATTGTTCATCCTTAACAAAACTAATTTATTTGTTACATTACATTATGCTGGTAAACATTCAGGTTTAATAATTCTCTCAATTTGATAATATGCAATTTATTTTCTAAGATTAAAATACGCGCATATGCCAACAACACCTGAGGCTAGACGAGTGGCATTCTGCCAACGAAAGCGACGCCATAGCGAATGGAAAAATGGCAAAAAATTATGGGATTGTCAAGCGCTATCGAAACTTCAATCCCTTACATTTTGACCATAGCCATCGCTGGCAGAATGAGACTGTCTAATGCCTCGTATTGTAATAGTATGACGACTTACTGATATAATACAGTGATTTTTTTATACAAGGATTAGTCGTTGATAAAAAAAAATATATATTAAATAAATAATAAGCAGTAGGCAACAACGTTTTGAACTGGGTTATGTTACATTTGGGGATAAATGAATTAAAGGGTCAAATTAATTCAGTAATGATAACGATATCTAAACACGATTAAGCAGAAGAAACTGAATTTTAAACTCGTATTTCAAGATACTACGGGCAAAAAATCCGGTTTCTTTTTTTTATCGCGTTTTGATATTGATGAACATGAGTTACCCACTGCGAAACTTTGCAACTTTATTTTGACCCTGAATCTAAGTTGGCGTTTAAAAGGTTAGTATTTTCTAAGCGCCAACTTATATAAAAGCTATGTTGGCAAAACTAGGCGAATTCCAGTTTTTCTCAAGTAGTTACCTATTTGGTGCCAATTTTGGAGCACCCATATTTTTTAACAGGTTATAAAATCACCGGTAAGCCGCCATATTGAATTAACTCATGCATTAACAATAGTTACATTTATTTCATTGACAAATTTAAAACTTACAATAAATGTAATACAATGCTTTATGCGCGATAAAATACGTATCGATGCCAATAGACAACGAAGTAAATTAAAGATAAAATATATCAATTATATTGGTTTTATATTTACCAATTTTAAGGTAGTTTTTTTTATCAATATATTTTTTTTTTCCAAGCATAGAGTATCAATCAAAGACACGTTAGTTATTGAAAAAAAAACTGCATAAAAAGGAAAAAATCTGCCGTTCCCGACATATTGTATCTTTTGCCTTTTTAAGAGTTATGTTCTGCATAAATGGTGTGTTTGATTGGTACCTAATGTCTGGAATAAATTTGAATGTTGATCAAAAAATCTTGCAGTATTTACCAATATAAGTATCATAAATAAACGTGATGCAGAAAACAGAGGAGATGTCCATAGACATCGAAGATTTTTTTCTAACTAATAGGCCTTACAAGGTGATGTAATAAAATATCAATAGACACTCTCATTTATTATTATTTAATAAATTCTTCTCTTATCGCTATCAAATAAATAATTCATTTTTACATTTAAACTGTAAACCGCAAATTGAATGAAAATTGGTTTCTATGTAGCTTTTGCTAGAATAATATGTAAATCGTATATTATTATTTAAAATAAACAACCAACTTTGTAGGTATCGGATATTGAAAAAATCTTATATTATTAGTTAAAAGTATCAGGACATTAATACTCAAATACTTTTGAGATTTTTCCATGAATTACAATCATAATGCTGATTGATACATTCAAATCTATCTTTGTGCCGAATTATTCGTATATATCAATATCATAATACCAAGAAACGCTCGATGCCAAGCAGTTCCTTAGACATCCCTAACAAAAAAGAGAAATTTGTACTAAAATAAAATAATATTTATTCTCCAAAGCCATCGACATTATTTAATTCAACAGCTACATTCACTTATTTATTATAGCTGAACAACTTTAAATCTGACGTCCTAGCATTCCAGCAAGGACTCAATCGTAGAGAAAAAGGTGGAAAAAATTACTGAAGTTATTGCAGCTTTGACCACGGAATCTGCGCGCCGGTCAACAGCGACTAGAGACGCCATTACTATAATTGTGTCCGTGCAGTGTGCGCTAAGCACAAATTTAGGCCGCCTTTGACATAGTAAGAGTTGTCACGAGCCGTAAATTTCCATGATCAAACTGTCAAGAATGAATGCTACACTTGGTTTGTATTACGTTATGACATGCCGCCTCTAGAAGTGGTCACCGAAACGTTCCGGTGCTATGTAGATTGCAGCAAAACATGCATTATGTAAGAGAGTAAGAGTTCAGAGGGGTCCATATTTAAAGTTGTCTAACTATAGTTTGAAATACGTACCATATTTAAACATTTATTGGATCTATCTACAAGGCCATTAAGTTCTAATCTGGTTTGGCAGATAAGCCGATATTTTTTAATTATTATTCTTTATCATAACTTAAGTTAAATAAATACTTAAATAAGAATAAGATAAACGTTAAAGCTCGAAGCGAAAATAAAGGGTTTTGAAGACTTGAAGCTACAAGGAAAACATATCAACGAAAGGGTAGCGATAGCAATTGTATGGGATTGCCGAGCGCTAGGTTTGTTAGCTAGGTAGATTTGTTTAAAGAAGTGCACTTGGCTATTAGACTCTCAATTATAGACAGAAATCTGTACTGTAAAGTCAGTGCTGATTAATTAATTTGTGATCTGAAAAAAATGGTTAGATAGATTTGACCCACTTGCACCACTAATCAATATTACAAATGAGAAAGTAACTCTGTCTGTTTGAAACGTTTTCATCGTATGCACTCGGGCATACTTTTAATGCCAGGAATACGTTCCCTAATATTTATTTTTTCCCTAATAATAATTTCGACTGTGAATCGAGCGACGCCGCTGGCAGAAGGTAGTCACTAAATAAATTTAGTCTTAACGAATTCAAACATCATTATTTCTCTGTCAACTTCACAAGATTGACGCAAACAAAACGATGTTTATAAATTTGTGGTGCAGGAATGCCTCAATGTTGTTTTTTGTACGAATATTGTGCTTTCTGCATAACTGTGTTGAAAGAGATAAAATATTGTATAGTTCTCTGTAACAGACGACGTTCGATATTTTCACGTTCTTAGGGCGCTCACGATAGTCTTGTACGCATGCGTAATGGCTTTCTGTATGGTTTGAAAGCTCACAGAAGCGGTACCGTCGCGAGATGTAAGAAATAATCCGTCATAAAAATAATCATTATCCAACAAGTCAGAGAAAACAAGATTATTATTTATTTTATTGTATTATGAGCAAGTAAGAGGTATTTATTAATCGGATTTTTTCTAATATACAAAATAACAGATCACTCTTTCATATTAATTTATATAATTTAAATAAATATTTATTTATTTTCAAAATCGAAATATTGTTAGTTTAAAACAATCCAAGGCTCCTTTTTCGAAATATGCGTTAATAAAAAGTTAAAATCATATAATTACAATTATTAAATTAATATTAATGTCAAAAACAATATTAGAATGTCTATATGATTAGTTGAAAACAAAATATTTTTAATTTTTAAATATATTGTTAAAATTAAATACTAAGACTGAAATTAAGAAAATAGTATTTTAAATGAAATGTAATAAATTGGTCTGCTATTAAAACAATAATCACAACCATAGCGACCTAAAAATAAACTAAACTGTCTTTTGAGGGTCACACGTTGTGGTCAACTAGAAATAATAGGTTATCTTGACTATAGAACTGTTTGTAGAACGACTGACAACAATTTTCAGGTAAATATGAGAATATCTAAAATTGGCTTCAGAATATGAAGTCCGCCTAAACTCGAAAAAGACGAATTGAAACAGACTATATTCCATTTGCGATAATATTAAACGTTTTAATTAGCCCATTTTACAGCCCGTTCAACCGATTTTGACTTCTATTGCGTTGGTAATACGACAAATGGTAGCTGTAGTAAACAGTTGGTTTTGGTAACAGGTTTATGCTTTTTATGTCATCCTTATGTTTACGGGATAGAACTCAAAATCGGTTGAACGGACTGTAAAAAGATTTGAAAACATGTCTAATGTTATTTCAAAAGGAGTTTAGCCGTATTGAAATCCGGCTAGCCGTAATGTATTTACATTGTGATCTCCGTATATGTAAAAACTGATATTATTTTCGTAATGTGCCATTGTGCCAATGTGTATTGTAGCCTTTCTGGATAAATAGCTTTTTCTATTAATTAGGATTCTGGTCATTTACTTTTAGATATAGAATTATATTAGAAAAATACATATTCAGATGTGAAAACGTAGAGTTTTCCTAATAACTCACGGTTAGACCCGATACAGAGATATATATTTTTATTGTCTGTATGAAGGTAGTTTTCCTTTGAAATCCATTATTTTACACAAACCCAAGATTTCTGAATTAAGTATTTCAAGTTGAGATTTTGACAAACTTTAGCCTTAATTTAAAAACCTATAAAATAATTGGCATTCAAGTACAGTTTGATACGTTCTTAAATCAAATACTCAAATCAGAAACCCGCCACGCGAGGCCTAACCTCGCAACTTACGGGTTAAATATGCGATATAAAATTTGTATTCCTGGTTTCTATCCTGTATATCTTTCTATATATTGATTTAGCAAAGTTAATTTTCAAAGCAAAAATCTAACTTAACTGTTCAAAACTGAAATTTGTCAAGTTAGCGAACAAATAGTACTATCAAATTTAGAAACTTCAGTTAATATCTCAAAACCTAAGCATAAATAATTTTCAAGTTCTACCAAAATAAATGAAATAGTTCATTTGCACCTTCAAAGTAAAAACACAAAATGTTATGGTTTAAACACTGTCAATAGATTAGGTCAGTTTTGGAAAATTATTTTTAAGGACACAATATATCTATTGATATACACATAAACCTACATTTTGGGGTGAATTTTGAAATTATTAACTATAATAAGATGCGATTTGTGACGTTCAAAGACTGAAGGTAGTTTTGAGCATTAAGGCCTGTTTCACCATCGCAACTGGAACTGAAGTTTGGAACTCTGCGGTGTGATACCACCCCGTGCTTTGGAAAGCACGTTAATGGCCTGCGCACATTGGCGATCGAATTGTCAATCGAATTTAATATTTATCCAGCCGAAATAAGGCATATATTTCAATGCTCGGTGCTCCAGAGAACTGAGCCGCGATGCTCCGAGGCCGATCACCGACCATTAATATATTATGTACCTTATTTCGATTGGATAAAAATTAAAGTCGATTGATAAATTTTAAACCTTCTTCCGTCCCGTCCGGCAGTGAGCGCTGGCCATAAGCCGTTGGTCCTAAGCCTGTTCTATTGAGACAGTGTTCAAGCGCGAGCCGATAGAAATAAAAAGAACAAAAGTCTCTCTCCCGTCGTGTCAGATTGGCGTCCCTCGGAGAATGTGAGTGAGGGAACAGAGAGTACACAGAGCAGTGCGCCTGCGCACATACGCCTGCACTAAAATATCGCTTGCGCCAATGGCTTGTCTTCGCTGAGACTGGCCGCCGTAGCCGAATTCGGTATGGACTATAAGTTATCTGACAGATTTAGAGATTCTACAGATTTTGCACAGAAAAACAGGTCCATGTATGTTTATAACTTCTGCACACAATAAAAGTAAGGTCACAAAAATCAAGAATTAATTTCTACTATGGAAATGTCGTACACGGTGAATGGCAATACCAAAGTGAAATAACAGTCTTTATACATATTTAACAATACATATCTACTATTAGCGAGCGAACAAATTAGGCCTGCACAGTTTCAAAAATTAGGCTTAATAAAACACTATAATACTTAAAAAAATTTAAACTAAAATTGTGCATGTTATTGGAAATCCAAAAGTTCGCGAAAAATTTACTTAAAATACATCTTACTAAGGAAAATATGCCGCGGATTTTTAGACCTCCCATTATGTTAGTAAGCTTACTAAATAAAACTTATAATACCCCTCTTTTTCCGTCGGGGGTTAAAAAAGTAACACAAATCATACGCTCAGTACAATATTATATAAGTCTAAATTTATTATCTATATGTCTTAGCCCGTCCTGTGTCAGGCAAAGGGTCTCGTTTTAGAGCTCGCCACGTAAAAAAATATACTAATCAATTTTGGGTGCTTTATACAGGGTTCTTACGTATAGAGACACCGTTTTACCCTGGTTTCTGAAAGGCGAGTCAAACTATTCTGTCTCCAAACTGTACGTCAAGTGACTTGATTGACAGTTGTTATTTCTACCAACCAATCGCAACAGTTACATGAGACTTGACGTTAATGTTCAGAGGTTTGATTTGCCTTTCAGTTACTGGGCGATAGTGGACTGTTTACAAATAAATTGCATACAAGACGTTGATGTGATCGACAACTTTCGCTTACAAGATAAACACACATAATTTCTAACCACTCTTTTGTAACGAACCCATATCTGATTCGTGACATTTAATTTAACATATCTGTGATATTTCATGTTAAAATTACCCGAAAATCAATAAAGCGAGAGTTGCAGGCCATATCAATACCCTGTATTAATATTTTGACCTCAATTCCATTTCTTTCTAACAGTTTTTGCTCCTTTGTGGGTCAAAATGACAACAACACATAAAAGAATTAAGCACCAATTAAATACAGCCCACTGTAAAAGATAATCAGTAAACCAACTTCGAAAGAGTAAAGATGTTTGTATTACATTGTTAGTACACAAAGTTGACACACTGATACTATTTCACTACGGGTCCTCAAAAGCACAAATACATAGACATTTTATGCCATACAGACATATTTGTGCTCCTGGTTTCCCCTGAGGTGTCTCTAACTGTAAAATGGGGGTTTGTCCTCTTAAACGAAGGAGATAGAAACGAACTTAGATACTAATCATTGCACAATATACAGATATCATCGATAAATTACAAAAAAAAAACGATATGTTTAACTGATGTATTACAAAATAAAAACTTCTTGTGTGAAAACCAAAATGTTTACTTAATAGAAATTCATGGAGCCATTGAATAGGTACAATTAAGCGGTGGCTCCAACACTTTATAGCAGGCCACCAGAACGATCGTGGCATAAGTGGTCATAAGACGAGCAAGCGAGACGGAACGATAGTCCGTATAGAGAATATTCTCTGTACTACTCGCACGTTTCAGATAGCGGTTACCACGAACTTGGGAATATAATATAGTGCCATCGCTGATAATGTTTACCTTTAATTCATGAACTGATGACTGAGGTTCAGTATTATCGAATTACAGCGTCAATTTTTGCAAATTAAAAAAAGTAACATGTCCGCGTAAACTTAAATAAATCGAAAATTACATGTAATTTTATAAATCATTTGTTTAAACAAAATAATATTCGAGACAATTTCTTTAAGTCTAAGAAATTTTGCTTTTTTATGATATTTATGTACGTCCGGCGTATTCTGTCCATTTCTGGGTAGGTAACCCAGCAACCTAATAATCCCAAAAATTAAAAAAATCATGTAATACTCAAATCAATTAGTTATAGTCCCAGTCATCTGCCAAAACATAAAAAACAATAACTGTAACACACAAAAAATTATACTTCATTCAAACAATTTCATAAAACAAACCTAACAAATTAAAGATCATTTTTGCTTAACACATCAGTAGGTAACATTATTATCAAAGTATTAAAATAAAAAACAATGTCTTTTCAAAATGGAATAACTATATAAACTAGTGTGTGAAAAACAGTCAAATTAGAAACATTATGCTTATCCGTCTGAATCAAAATAGGATTGAATTCAACGCCATCTAGTGTAATTTTAAATGAAATTCAGCGTAAACTTAATTGAGATCAAAGAGAGTAATGACATTCAATAATAAACCTTACTATCAATACAACAATGTGCAAACTAGCCCGCCCGAAAATCCTTAAGTGTACGTCATGATTCAGACTAATTCATTCCTTACGAGACTAGTAATAAAGTTTATTATTTAATTTCATAAAAATTTCTGTAGCATCAAAATTTCTGTAGATCAAAAAGCAGCACAGAGCTGCTCTTTGATCTGAGTTCAGTCTAAGATAAATTTGAACATAACGTCAGTATGGTTGTGGTGAAAACAATCCTATTTTCATTTGATGGCTAAGTATTGATATGCTAACACAAAGATTTGTGTTGAAGTGCCGTCTCGCACACTAAAATGATATAATATTCATTTTCCTATCATTAAGATATTCACGATAGGATTTTATTATGCATCTGTCTACTTGACCTTATAATATTATGCTGTCAAAATGAGGAAAATAAATTAGAATTCATAGGTACTGATAATTTTTGTCAATTTCATACTTTCTACCAATAACCAAATTTCTACCAAAATGGTAGCTTTTTTTCTTAAAATGGAGATTTACCCAATAAGTGTGAAGTGCCGCGATTAATACTGCTAGTAGGCCATAATTTGGACTCTTAACCATGAACACAGTTGGTTTCAATCAGTTCGAGAAAAACAAGTGCGCAATGGAAGACGTTTGTGTAATGCCGGCGTATTTGTTCGATATAAAGTATACCTTAGCACCATAGCAATAAAGTTTACTTTGTATTAACGAAATAACTTGAATAATTATAAACATATACGTAAGGTATAAGTATTAGTTCTACAACAATGCAAAATGTACCTTAACGTGCTATAAAGTTCATTTTATACTAACGAATGAACTTTTATATTGCACACATAAGCCATGAACAGTTGGCGTTGAAGCAATACAAAATATACCTTATCTACAAGGTAGTAAAGTTCATTGTGTAACGCCAGCATTATTAAATTGATATAGTTAACAGTCAGAACATTGATATCAAACAACTATTAAAATATTCAACTACCCTGCATTAAAAACATTGGCTCGTATTTTTTTCAGTCTGCGAGACGTCTTTCCAAACACATTACATAAGAACATAGAACCTCCTATCTTTTGGGAAGTCGGTTAAATAAGGACAAAGGACACCCCTAGGTTAGTATGTATACAGTACATAACCGATGACAAGGTAAATGGAGTGATACAGCGACACACCACAGATATGGCGCTATACGAAGCTTTTTTAAAAAACTCCAATTGCCTTATGATCAGCTGTGTAAAGTTAAAAGGTACGCTATGTAAAGTGGCTTTTAATCCATTGGTAATCTTGCAGGGGATGAAAATACTCATAAATATGTTACTATGAGATCAAATCTGAAACAGTTTCCTACATTTTGTATTTTTTTTTATTTGATGGTACTTAGGCTTGCGTCCTACCTCTCACCTCTCACACATTCATGAGTATTTTCACCTGCTAAAAGATTGGCAACGACTTAGGTTGATTGCACATGTCTCTCAGTAAAGTAGTCCAAATTCACACCTCTATCTGTAGGTAGATATGGCAGTGACTCTCGAAAAAATTGGCCAACGATTTAAAAGCCCCCCTCCAGGTCGTGTAAGGCACCCTCGTGTTACCGGTGACGGCGCTGCGTCCGTGCGGCGCGGTACAGCAGCAGCGTGAGCAGCGCCGCGGCGTGCAGCAGCAGCGCCAGCGCCGCGCCCAGCGCCGCCAGCAGCGCGCGCAGCGTGCCGCCCAGCGCGCGCCACGTGGCGAGCTCCGACAGACATCATCCGGTGCCGCACTTGCCGCTCTCGAACACGCCCTGTGTGCGATGGAAATATAATCTCACCACTACAAGTTTCTGTCAGCGGCATCGCCTGCGTGTAAACTATCATTCCAAGGGAACATTATACCAGGGCAATCTACACATTACCCTCCTTCAGCAGTCGGGTAATAAAACCAGACCTATGCGGCTATTCCAGACTATAATTTATCACTGTGTCCAATTCCAGATCCGTTCTGGCGTGATTGACCGACAAACATCCATCTATCCATACAAATTTTCGCATTTATAATATGAGTAAGATTTATTCGACACAAACACAATACCACTGCAATCACAAAATCATCTACTGAACATAGGCCTCTCCCTCAAGTGATGCCACATCCCGGAACTGTGCGTCTCACGTCTAACCGATTCCCGCAGCTTTAACTAGACGCAACGTCGGAAGGCCTCGCTTTAGGTGGACCAATAATCTGGTTAAAATCACAAAAAAACAGAGTAGAACAGTAAAAGTACAATCAAAAGTTCCGCTGAGCGTGCCCATACCGAAAGGTAACCACCAACTCACACTGTACGACTAGCCATAACTTCATCACATTCAAACAATCTCAAATACTTTCAAGTTAAGGCAGCGCCATCACTAGGCGGTTGGAGGACACTTGAGCGCTAGCACTAAGTGGTTGGAGGAAACTTGCAGCGCGGGAACGAGACGGGTGGAGGATACTTGCTGCGCCATCTTTTCATTTGAAATTGCTTTACTGACCTTCCTGAAGAACGGGGAGAAGCTAACAAGCGCATCCCTGCTGAGGGCACGGTCGGGCTGGCGGAAGGGACAGCGCGCGTCGCTGGACACCACGGTCAGCAGGCGGCGCAGGAACTGCTCCAGCTGGGCGCGACGGGCCCGGGCCACACCCTCGCCTGCCCATAGGGTTCGGGCTGGGAACGGGATGCTCGACACCTGCGAATACCACGTAAACATATTGTTTACTTCGGACAGAAATCGTACAGAAATATTACACCAAAAGTCATTGTATCCAACAGGTTTCGGCCCGGACAGAGTAACCCCAAAACCCATAAAAATTACCCATGAAGAATAGTTACAAAACTTTTATCAGCGTCATCATGATCATCATTTCAGCCGAAATACATCCACTGCTGGACATAGGCCCATCCAAAGCGTCACCACACTGATTGGTCCTGTGCGTCTCACATCCATCGGTTTCCACCTAGAGCATGGCCTTTCAACGTTACGTCTGCCGGAACCCGGTCACCACTCCAGAACTTTTCAACCCCATGGACGATCCGTTCAGCGAGCAATGTGTGCCGTGCCCACTGCCACTTTAGTTTGTCAATTCTTCGGGCTATGTCGATAACCCTGTTTCTCCGAAACTCCGAGCATAGCCCTCTCTGTTTCTCGCAGCACCTGTAAACGGCCAAGTTTCGGTACCATACGTAATCACTGACAGCACACACTGGTCATAAACTTTCGTCTTCTTTCGTCACCGTCATCAAAGTTTTTTAATCCCATTCTTGTTTTTAGCAAACCAAAATATTATGAAAATGACACTCCCCATGATGAAAAATTGATAAATTCCAGTCGGCGCCATCTTGGGTTTTATTTTCAAGCCACTTACCGATTCTAGCGACCCCATAGGTAGGAAAATTTTCTTCACTGACATCTTGGATTCCGATTTTGATCCCATCTTCGTTATTAGCTACCCCGCGAACCATGGTAATAATAACCATGACGGAAATTTGGTAAATTCCAGGGGGCGCTATCTCGGATTTTTATTTCGAGCCCATTCTCGATTCTAGCGACCCCAAAAACCATAAAGCAAAGGTTGGCACATTTTCGTAGGCGCCATCTTGGATTTTTATTTCAAGCTCATTATTATCGTTTTCAGCTACCCGGAAAACAAATTAAAACTTCATAACGACTAGGGTGGGGTCTATTTTATTTGTAACTATGACGAACAGACGAGCTGTGTTATTGCTGCCAATGAGGGTAATTTTTACCCTCATTGTGTTTAGACCCTCAGAATGCGTCCTGGCTTTTCTTCACTGCCACAACGTGTTCTGGTCGATTACGAAAGCTACGATCAGAATTTGCTTCGTGGCCTTTTTATATTTACCACAACGCGACATTCGCGTTTGAAAGAAGCTACAACGAGTTCTGAGCTATTTTTTCGCTTAATGAGAATTTTCGATCTTGGAGCCTAACATTTGTACCGCTGGTCGCGCCGTCCTTCACTTTTTTGCTCTTCGCCAGGCTGTAAGGGTTTCTGTACATACCTTGGGCCCATAGAGGCGGCGCATGGTAAGGTAGAGGTCGCGGAAGCGGCGGTAGCGGCGCAGCAGCAGCCAGCGCGTGTCGCCCAGCACGATGCGCACCTCGTACTCGTGATGCGTGGATGCGCCCGCGCCGCGCGTCACCCAGCCCGGGATGCTTATTACTTCACCTGTGCAAGCAAGACGACTTGTTCAGGATGTACTCAGAGACTCTAGACAAACTGACAAAAGAACTATCAGCTAAAACGACTGTCTCAAAGTCAAAACATAAATATAAATACAGAAATTGGATTCTATTAGGGGATTTGCCGAGGTATGCGAAACAGCGTGTAATTCAATAGAGAGAGACTTACTAAAATCTATTGGATGCATCAGTCCGGAACATATAGTGGGATCCTGAAACAAAATAAATGAAATAAAATTAAACTCTTTTAGAAAACTAGCCCTGATACTATTGTTACGAACTGGGGTTCAGGGATAAATTATTTAAACAGCAGACTTTCATTAAGCACACTCTATTACAAAAACACTTCTTAAACAATTCTATTACTTCACACAATTTTTTTTTCCGATCGCTCTGTGTCGCTTCCAAATAGAAACTGACTCACGACGAATCCGACCACTACTGTTCGAGATAATTCGAGAATCTTCCAGAATAAATCGACTTTCGAACTCACTGTTCACGAAGCGACTAGAAACTTCTAGAATGTTTGGCTCGAACAGTCGGGAAAATTCCATTCGACACGAGCTGTCGAGAAGATAAGATTAGTTCCGCCATTCGATACTAGATGGTGCTACTAGTTATTACCTAGTTCTTCCTCTCGTCACTAGGTGGCGGTGCCCTATCTTGTAAAACTATTATTTGCTGCTGTCCCAAACATAGTTGGGAAAAGACTGGTCAGATTGATTGATGTACAAAATAAATAGTACTTACAGGTAAGTCCATAGCGGGTGGATCCCCGCGGTCACTGCGGTCCCGCTGGCGGTCAGTCCGCTCCGCACGCTCCACACGCTCGACACGCTCGGGCCGCGAGCGACACCGCAGCGGGTCGTCCCACGCAGGCTCGTGCGTTTCTACGGGAAGCTCGTCATTCGATGTCGACACGTTGTCGGAGCCCTCCAGCTCTTGTTCTTTTAACCTAAACGTTAAGATTTTTAGTAAGGATATGTCTATTCATACTACCGATCGTAGTGATTTACCCATTTGAGCAGGTAAAATAGCCATATAAATATATTTCAAATGGACATAGGTTATACAGAGTCAGTTTTCCAAGTAGGCGTGGATGGCCAAATCAGAAAGTATGAGGAATAGTGAAAAACACTCGAAAGGGTCACGGGCCCGATTTTGATGAAAACTAAAACAGCATCAATGGATTTTTGAAAAATGAACTTTCCGTTGACAATTTTCGTCATTCTTATGAATTTTGAGGACGCTAATTACGAATATGGAGTCAAAATCAAAATCCAAGATGGCGTCGACGATAAAAGGCGAGGAAAGGCGTCTCCTGGATGGGAATCACCTTCATGTCATACCTGTGCAGCAGCGGATCCTCTACGTGTCCGTTCTCCGTGGCGTCGTCCTCGGTAGCGATCTGCATGTCGCTCTCCGACAGCGTCAGGGACGGCGTCTCCTGGATGGGAGTCACCATCATAGGCCTTCGCGACTGGTTGTCGAAGAACGAGTACTGCAGCGCCATCTCTAACCGCACGTATTTCTTCTGGAGTTCTTGAAGCACCTGTTGAAAGGATTTATAGATAGTAAACTTCAATCATAGAGTATGGAACGGCCAGCAGCAATTAGAGATACCATTGCTAATAGTAATAATATTTGCGGCCGCCCAACTGCGCTGATCACACTTTTCGGAAGTAGTTTATAGTCAGATTTGTCACGGGCCGCCAATTTATATGAGTAAACGGGAACACTGACACACTTGGATAATATGTTTTTCAATTATTTTTTTTACAATGTCGTCTTCTGCTGAGACCGCCAAAGCATCTCGGTGCCTTGTGAGTTCGATTTGCGTATTTGATATGAGACCCCGTGGAAATATTACGGTTACAAGAAAATTGCCTTAAATGGAGAAGATTTTCAAATGACAAACCAACAGTATACAGACTAGACTTACCGCAATCTGCCGGTTGAGCTCCTCCTTCGAGCAGTCGTTCTCGAGCGACGAGATGACGAGCATCTTCTGCGACGCGATGCGCGAGCACAGGCGCTGCATGGCGCGCAGGGCTTCCACCTCCGTCACCTGGCGCCGACCCGGCTTGCCTTCGCCTGGGGAACAGTAGGTAAGCGTTTGTAGTGCTCCCACATTTCACAAATTAAAGCGTATAGAACAAAAATATATCAAAAATCATGACTCCTAAAAACAACTAAAGAGTTACAAACAAGAATATCTATCTTTTAAGCGATCTAGTGTAGCTGGTAGCAGTTAGTTTTAGTTCCATCTCAGATTTCATTCCAGTAACTGCATAAGACTGCTTGAAAGTAACCTCATCTCCTGTGTTGTAATTTTTCAAATGTCTCCTTTAAATTTCCTGTCACTCAGTGTTAAGATGAATCTAATATTCCGTCAAGCCGAACTAGACATACATACACTCAGAAAACATTACACTCCTTCTAAGCTAATCGTCAAATAAATATGAGCTATTCTCTCATATTTTGCGCCTTAGAAAAAGCATAAGTTTTCACATATATTTACCTGGTAATCTCCTCTTGTACTTGGCTCTCTGATGGCGCTCTTCAGGTGACCGTTCCACCGAGCTCGATGACTGACCTTCCACTATCCTGGGCTGCAGACAAAATGGTTTTATGAGGAGTGTGGTAGCTAAATAATTAAAGCCGCAAGAGTCAATCATCAAGGTTTGTCCGTGGTTAATCGGCAAGGACATAAAATATCTCCAGTATACTATCACTAGGTATTTCATAACCAAAACTTTTCATAGTTACCTTATGATAATCCTCAGTACTAGACATGTCATCGCTATCATCAGCATTGGGCACAGGTCCGAGACGGAACTGCGGCGCGGGGCCCATGGGGGCGGCGCCTGCGGGGGCGGAGTCCGGCGACGTGGGCGTATCCTCCGCCGGCGCCGCCCACTCCGGGAAGCGCTTGGGCGACGACGTGGCCGTGTGGAACGTCTCCTCTGTGTTAAGGGTTGAGTTCGGAGACGCTAGCGGGTCTAAGCTTAAGCTTAGGCTGGAAAATATTGATTGCTTTGTCAAAATCATCAGCCTTTTAATGTTCCCACTGCTGGGACACAGGCCTCCTCTCTGTGAGAGAGGGAATGTGCCATAATCCACCACGCGGACCCAGTGCGTGTTGGTGGATGTTACATGTGTTCGAATATTAGGTCTAAGACATGCCGGTTTCCTCACGATGTTTTCTTTCACCCTTTTTAGAGTAGTGGTGATGAAATAATTTACACAAAGTCAAGCGCCTGCCTGGGTTCGAATCCACGATCGACGATGACACGTAAGTCGCTGCCGATACCATTGGGCCACCACTGCTCCGGCAAGCGCTTGAGCGACGACGATGTGGCCATGTGAAATGTCTCCTCTGTGTTTAGGGTTGAGTTTGGATATGTTTGGGGGTCTAAACTTAGCCTTAGGCTGGAATATATTGTTTTGGTGGGTTATATTAACAAGATAATACAGGGTGTAAAACATCATGGTGCTAGAAACAAATAGATATGGCCAGGAGGATGATAAAATGTCACTATCTCTCCTGATGGTATGAGATGATGTAGTCGACGGTGAAGCACGCTTACCTCTAGGTAACTAATTTAAGTAGTAATAACTAATTTAGGTCAAGAGTGAATAGGTTACTTCTAAGTAACCTATTCACTCTTGACTTAAATTAGTCATCCTGGAATGCGAGTATGAGGCTACTCAACATGCGGAATAGTTAGGATGTTCCGAGAGGACTTTGAAGCCTCCAGGAAGCTTCTGAGCTTTTGGGCGAAGCTAGGCTGGGTATATTAGTCAGAACCACCACGCATAAAAGACCAAATTCGAGTCTAAGTGCGGAAAAGGGAGTCCCAATACAGTACTCCAGGGTTACCGACATAGCCAGAAGAATTGCAAAACTTAATTGGCAGTGGGCAGGACACACTTCCCGCAGAGCAGATCGTCGAAAGTTCTGGAGTGGCGACCGCGTTCCGGAAGACGATGCGTTGGAAGGATTTTCTTGTATAGCTCCGTCTCTCTCTCACAGTTGAACTATGATAATTTTGATACTTCATGGTAAGGCCCCTGGTCAGGGCTGCGGGAATCCGGTGGATGCGAGACGCACAGGACCGATCGAGGTGGAGACACTTGGTAGAGGCTTATGACCAGTAGTGGACGTCCGCCGCCTTCAATGATGGTAATGATGATGACTACTTCTACTACTACTACTACTAACTTGATCCTCTTGTGGCGATAGTCGTCGCGCTCGTCTGCGGATAGCGGCTCCATGACATCCTCGCGTGGCGTGCGGCGCAGCACCAGCTCCGATTTACTTCTCTTCACGCCGTCAAGAGGAGAACCGTCGCCTTCGCCTTCTGTAGGGTAGGAACTCCTTATTTAATAAACCTTCATCATCTGCCAGGCAATGCCGGCTGTCGCTGAAAACCAGTGCTGAAGTTCTGACTCACACACCAGGCCCAGCTTGGTATGCGAGTTCGATATTTGCAGACCAGTCTAGAACATGACCCACATGCTGTAGAGTTCCCAAGTGCATGGTAACTTGGGGACTCTCCAGCAGCTTTCTTACTATTTTTCATAAACTAACCCCGGGCAGCATGCGGCGCGAGGTCGGAGGCGAGCGCGTGCTTGAGCCCGAGCTCCTGCGTGCCCAACAGCGCCAGCTCCGCCTGTAACCTCTCGATCTTCACTCGATGAGACGCCACAGACGCTACTCTGCTTTGCAGCTCCTCTTCTAGTTCTACCAGCTCTTTTTTCTGTAGACATCAAAATTCCATTATCATACTATAATTTTCCTGGAGTCACGGTAACTGGCTTCTTTTCAGTGAGAGGGAGTGGGCTTTAGTCCACAACGCAAACCTATGGCGGATTGGTGGATGTTTTGCTTCACGTGGTGAGTGGTGGTGAAATAAATTACCGACATAAAGTAAAGCGTATACTAGATTTCGAGCTCGTGACCTGCAATGATGACTATCAGACTCACATGTCTGTCAACGGTGTCCTTAATGCTGGAGGCGACCTTGGGCTCGCACTGCTGCAGCAGATGCATCAGGCTTTCTGTGCTCGTCTCTGATGCAGGGCTGTCAGGACTTGGGGTCGAGCTCTGAAGTCACACACATTATACAGAACCATCAGATAAATATCCAAGCATCTCATAGAAGTGCATGACGTGTGGGCCATTTGAGACCCGGTTTCGGGCATCCGAAAACTAGCCAACGCACTTCAAAAAGGAAACTTCACTTTTGATAGCTTCGCGTTTGATAATTATCTCACCTGATGGTAAGCGATGATATGGTCGACGGTGAAGCACGCTTGCCTAAAAGTAATCTATATAATAACCTTTTTTACTCTCACATGCGTTCTACCATATGGAAAAATGTAAACATATTGTATTTTGTCTTTGATCATAATAAGAATGATAGCTACTTTATCTGCTAGGAAAATCAGGCACACAAGAGAAACTACAAATTAACAGATTATTGTTGTTGTATTCTACAATTATAGGATACATTTCAATTTGAACCTTATCTTAGTTCCCTTTAGATGTAAAATGCAGCAACAAATCTTTCTGGAAATACATGCCATGCGAGTAGCTCTGTGCAGTTTTTGTAGCATAAATATGATTTATTTTTTATTGTTACTTCAACCGTGACGACATTGGAAAGATTAAAACAATGCATACTTTAAAAACAATGATTAAATTAACTGTTGTTCTTTTACTCGGAAATAAAATTAAAGCAGGAAAATACATCAAAACATAATAATTTCAGATTTATGCTACAACTGCAAACATTCCTTGCAAGTCTGAAAGATTATTCAATTATAAATAAATCTCAGAAAAAATAAGTCTTTCATACATGGAGGGATAAAACTGAAAACGAACAAGTCTGATCCATTGAATTGACCAACAAAGAAATACCTGGCTGTTTGGTTTCAGCGATTATTTTGCTTCCAAGAAATATCGCGCAATATTCGGTCACGAGAACGAATGGCCAACCTGGCGGTCTTAACCGGTAGTCCTATTCCGTCAAAATCATATCTGAGGTGAGCTTGAAGCAAGATATCAATCCAATATCCAGTTGCATATCAGCTCACTTAAAACTCACTAGGACTAAGTGTTCAAGCGTATTTTTTACAGAATAGACCGTCTGATACTCCGACTAAGATTTGGACGTTCAAACTAAAGTTCATAAAACTTGACCAGCACTATTTAGACGGCTGATCTTTATTTATTTTGCAGTCTAGAACATGATGCGAATTTTAGTTTCAATAGTTTGACCGACTTGCGCGGCCACTGGCCGTCGTAGCCTCATACTGCGCTAGGTTTCTTAGAAGCCAAATAATCGTAGACCTTACAACAGGCCGTGTATGAGAGACATTTACCGTCCCATTACAAAACGAGTTCTAGCCATACCTCTTATCGCTTAAGCCTACGTGCCAGTATTAGCATTTCGAACTTTATTCCGATTAGATAAAGTCTTTATTCAAAAAGATACGACGCGTTTCCATAGAAAGTTTTTGTACAGATAAATTATCTGTAGAACAATTTCTATAAAAATGGCTATCGTATCGCTGTCGCATTGTCCTATCACTGAGATTCCTGAATTTTGAGTAATTTCTTCCACTCGACTCCATACTACATTGTTTTTTATTGACCTTAATCGAAGGTTTTATTTTCAGATGTCCGGGTGTGCCTGATTCAATTTGAGTGGAAGAAATGATCTTAAAAAGAACTCAGAATATTGGTCTTTCGCTATAGTTAGCACTCGTTTTGTATTGAAACGGTCAGATAAAAAGTCTTACCTCATCGATCCATCCATTGGCGACGAGCTGCTTCAAACTGGTGTTCACGTACTCGTCGAGCGCCGCCCTCTTGCTGTCCACCCGCGAGCGCAGCGCGGCCACGCGACCCTCCTCGCTCTCTGCCTACACCCCAGCGCAACCAAAAGTTATAACGGACGCTCTGGACTTTTTGACAACTGAACTTATAAGACAGGTATTTTTCCGATTCCCGGCAGTTTAACGCTTAAAAATTTGAAATTAACGGTCTATTTAAGGGCATTTTATAAGTCTGTGGCCCAGTGGCTAATACCTCAGCTCTCGTGTTTGAAGTCGCGGGTTCAAATCTATAAATCTAATACGTTTATCTTAGACATATGTACTTTTAAGTTTATATTAGACATCGCTGACATCAGTGAAGGAGAACATCGTGAGGAAACTTAGACTTATAGTTGGTATAAGTTTAAAATTACCAACCCGCCTTGAACAAGCATGGTGATCAATGCTCGTGCCTTCTCTGTATGAGAAGAGGGCTTTACCCAGCAGTGGGACAGTTACAGGCTGATATTATTATTGTTGTACTTCATGAGCCAAGCCTTTAGCAATGAGAGAGGCTGTAGCGCGAACCCCGATGGTCTGACGCGTATTACTTTGAACTATTAATGTGTATTTTAAGAGGAAATGCAGTCACAGACTTCCGACTGAATATCCTAACCAAACCAAAGTAAAGAGTCCTTTTTCAAGGTTTGGCTCTCGCCTATTTCCTCCTCCAATATTGGACCAATTTAAAAGATATTCCATAAACTGAAAAATAAATTTAAAGAATATCTTTTAAATTTGTCCAATACTGGAGGAGGAAATAGGCGAGAGACAAACTTCGAATTATGACGTTTTACTAAAGAAATTCAGTCGGAGCTATCTGCCCTCATTTCCTCTTAAGGGTATTTAAATTAAGTACACATATTTACAGTTATTGTTTAGAAATTAAAAAAAGGTGCAAAATAAAGGTGTCTGAAGTAGGTTATTAATGATAATGAGATATCGATCACCAGGCAATTTAAGATATCACAAAATTTAATTTACAAATAGTTTGATTCAGTGGTTTTTATAAAACTGTCACAATCAATTAACTTACAGGCTTATATGCACATGGTTTTACATAAATTCGTATGTTTATCCAACGGTTACCAGTAACAAGTCATATCAAAGAAATCGACTAACATACGTCAGTACTTAATTGTTCGATTCATTCAACAAATCGGTGACAGTACGGCATGCGGAGAAAAATATTAATCATGTTCCACTGTACCGAATAAGGCAAAAAAAGTAAATTGAATTCGAAGAAAAAAAATTGAATTACAAAATTAAAAACAATAATACCAGCCTGTAACTGTCCGACTGCAGGCAAAGGCCTGGCCTCATACAGAGAAGCCATAAGCAACAATCACCACACTTCCTCTAGGTTGGCAATTATTCCGCGCGAAGCCGGGGCGGGTCGCTAATTGACAATAACCCTCGATTTTTGAATTAAGCATTTGAAATTGAGTATTTATCAGTCTATTAATGTACCCACTGCTGGGAAACAGGCCTCCTCTTTGTGAGAGGGTATGGGTTACTCACCACGCGGGCCCAGTACGGGTTGGTGGATGTCACATGTCTTCGAATTGTTGGTTCTAAGACATCGCGGTTTCCTCACGCTGTTTTCCTTCACCGTTTTGAGAGCAGTGGTGATGAAATAATTTACACAAAGTAAAGCGCCTGCCTGGGTTCGAACCCACGACGTCGTAAGTCGCGGCCGTTACTACTGAGCCTCAACTGCTCACAAACTTGCCTGTAAAATTTTGACTTTAAAGTTGGATTTGAGACGTTCTTAATGCAAAATAGTCAATTCTGAAATCTGCCCTAGGTCCAGGTTTAAAAATAACAAATCAAAGAGTCCAGAGCTTCAAAAATAAAAGTATAAATAGCGTAGCCCACCCTCACAAACATCGAAGGCACAAAACGCTCGGTTCACACACGTGCACTCAATACCGCGTTGCTAATAAAAGTGACAGATAGTGGGAAATATAAAAACAATAATTTCATTGTTTGTGTTAAGCAATAAGGTTTACTCGTTGTTCTCGATTTTGTTTTGACGATATTTTAGTGAGAAGTCAAGTTTTACAATTATCATCCTTATTTCAGCCAGACTTCCACTGCTGGACCTTTCCCAAGCGTTAACACATCGAGTAGCCTGGATAAAAGTAAGTCGTCGGTCTAGTGCAGGGGTCACCAAATTGCGGACCGCTGTCCGGTTCCGGACCGCCGACCTATTTTGTCTGGACCTTAAGTAAAAAGTACACTATAATTTACCTACTTGTTTCTTGAGTACGTAATTTAATCATTTTATCCCGCGCTTTGTCTTTATCGCCGTCAATTCTACAATGGAGGAATCATCTCATCAAAATCTGCAATGCTTTGTATCTATATTTATTGTAAATTCACATACCGATGTAAACGCCAGGGGTAGGTGGTTTTAAACCTTGAGGACCACGATGGTCTTAATACTTAAAAAAAACGGGTTTATTACCCTAAAGGTTGCAAGCACGACATATTGTATATGGGGTCCTACGTTCAACTCTTAGATTTCGTGAATTTTTATTGCGTTATTTCACTAGGAAATTCTCTGTAACAAGAAATCTAGAGCCAGGATCTGTACCCTATAAAGGACAATAGCAGCTGCATAAGTGTTGCCGAGATTTACCAAGAGGTGTGCGAATGGAATGGTATATATCCACTATTGGACTGTTGTAGGCTAATTATGAATCAATTACATATGAATGGCAAACTCACTCAAACCCTATTTCGTGTTATTCATTAGGAAACACAGTCGTAACAAAAGAATCCTACTAAAGGATGGATGGATAGATGTTTGTTACTCAATCACGACAGAACAGCTGAATGGATCTGGATGAAACTTGGCATCCATATAGTTTTTAACCTAAAAACACATCATCAGCCTTTTTTAATGTTCCCACTGCTGGGACACAGGCCTACTCTCTGTGAGACGGAATGGGCCGTACACGTGTGGGTGTCACATGAATCGAATATTTGTTTCTAGGTCATACCGGTTTCTTCACGATGTTTTCCTTCACCGTTTCGAGAGCAGTGGTGATGAAATAATTTACACAAAGTAAAGCGCCTGACGGGGTTCGAACCCATGACTAACAACTTGTAAGTCGCGGCCGATACCACTGGGCCACCACGCTCACTCACAAAACACACAGAATGTTTTTAATCCAGATTCCTTTAGTATAGCTTTCGACTTTGACGCGGGCGAAGACGCTCACAAAAACGAATCATCAACATCTCTGTAAATATTGACACCTTTGCAAACCTGAAGGGTTTCCCAGAACCGTTTCTACCGGAATCGGTAAACAAACCGTTTGTTATTTTATCTTCGAGTACCGATAGTATACGTCTCAATGTTGAATGTGCATATAGGACAATGACACCGATGATTACATATGCTGACGTAAGATTCTAGTGATTACAAATGTACGGTGAGATATTTCATAGAGTTTTATCGTTTCATAGCGCTTTCACTTTTAATTTTAGACAAAACATCGCGACTGTAGTACGCAAAGATTTCGTAGAACTGTAGGCAGTCTAAGTACACCCAAACCCAAATAACATAAGTCTTAAGTAACTATAAAGAAATTCCAAAGATAAAACCACAATAACACTTTGTGCGACCGAATCGAACCTAAGACCTCATGCTCAGCCATTTTTAGGGTTCCGCACCCGAAGGGTCCAAACGCTAATATTGTTCTATATTGCTAAATAGTCCGTTTGTCTGTCGATTTTGACACATTTTGTTCCAAAGAATTTTTCTAACTTCCATTGACCTATGAACTTGAAAATTGCTGATAATGTTTGTTGTTATATATATTTTACTAACTAAAATATTGATAAATCAGACTTTTTCTTTGGCCCTAAATGTGCGAACGCCGATACGCACTTGGCCGGTTTTTGACATAATAATCTTACTATGTCTACTTGGGATTATAACTCGTTAATATGTACAAAATAGCGTGGGCATAACGTTTCTGTATGCATACAATTAGTTATCATTGCATCCTTCAAGTCAAATAATTTTGTTTGAATAATTTAATTGCAAACGTTATTTTGCTTATCCACTGACCCTTGAAAGAGAAACTTATTATTATATCTTCCTTATTATAGTCTAAAGTAAGCTAAAGATTTGCGTAAACATGCATTTTCTCACGCTGATACTAACGACATACTAAATTTTGTAAGGTCTACAGAAATAGCGAATTATAAAATGTTGCAAATCTATGACTAACGCTAATTTTGTTTTACTTTCTACATAGAACGAGCCAAATATACAAGGTGGATTGAGACTGGCCAACTAATCAGATGAACCGTTGCAGCCAAAGGAAAACATTCTTAGGCCCACTTACATTAGTCTGGATTATCTTACTCACTTCGAGTTAATAACTGACCCGGCCAATTATGTATATATTCGTTTTATAACCCCGTATTAGCAACTAACTCTGAGGTGCAAGTGGGCCTTAGAAGGTTTTAAGAAATTTCTTCTAGTGCAGAAGACTAGAAGAAATTTCTCGCAAATCGCTCTAGCAAACTCTTTTGGACCAACTGTAGCTTTAGGAGAAAAGCCACTAATTAGGTAAAGTTTTATGTAATTTGTGGCTTTTCTTGAACTAAAACCTCAGTTTATCCAAAAGATTTTTGATCATTATTACTTATGATCTTTTTGTATGCCAACCGATCATAATAACAGGATCGATCAGCATCAAAACAGTTTTTTTTTGAAAATTGCTCATTTTCTTGCTGACTGCAGTTCGAAATCTAAATTTCCACCTTGTATAGCGATACATGGATCTTTATAGCACGTGGTCAAGATGGAACTAATGCCACCACCATCTTGTTTTTCCCATAGACATTTTTTTTTTTACCTACTGCGGTCCCTAATAATGTCATTCAAGCATCAAGAAATCCTTGCATCACCGTACATTCTATAAGATTTGTCAAAAAGGACAAAGTGTAACTTTAAATAGAAGCAACAAACACAACTGCTATTTGTAAAAAAAAACATGCAATTTTTTTTCTATAGTTTATGACTAAAGATACTTTTAATTAGTAAGGATTGTACTGGGTACAACCCTGACTGTTTGATACTCTCAAAAAGTATAATTTTTAAAATAAAGAAGTACAGATACTCACAGCCGCGCTCTAAGGCGCGCCAGTCGCCAGACAGATGACACGCTGCGGGTAGTATTTATACTTACAGCAGTACGATGCGTATCAGTTAACGCAGCTAGTCTCAGCGACCTCGCTGCCAGCTCCCTCTGTCGACAGCGCAGCGCACGTCTCCGTTGCCCCCAGCCGCGCTCTAAGGCGCGCCAGTCACCTGACAGACGACGACACGCTGCGGCGTATTCACGCTCCATTGCTTCACGCTCCTGTTTTATAATCAATCAAACTCTTTAGCCTTACTTTTGTCGTTCAAAAAGTGCAACATGACCCGAGCGCAGTTGGCGTGCAGTCCTTTCGAGCGGACTGCGCAGTCGGTTGTGAGTTTTGATGCAGCTATGTCAACTGAAAAAAATCTGCAATTTCGCAGGTGGCGTGCAGTTCAAATGCAGCCAGTCTGTTTGGAGTCTAAGATTCGTTATAATATTTTACTGGTTTAATAAAGTTTTATTATTATTTCGTTCAACAAACGTACCTATATTGAACGTACTTTTCAAAAAGGCTAAAGTCATGAATGGAAGTGAAAACAAACGCACGCATATACCATAGACGTGCCATTGACGAAACACAGACATCTAATTTAATCATATTTTTTTATAATAATACATTAATAATTAAGTATTTTAGTTACTGTATTCCTTCCTTTTTCTTGTCCTTTACTAAATGTCAATATTTGTAAATAATTGATTAATAATGGAAGTTTTGTGGGGAGGGCCTGGTAATCTGTATGACAGGATTTCCTAGTGCAGATACCAGTCTCCCACAAAGGATTTAACAAATAGTGTTGCACTTTTATGTAATATTTTGTAAGACACCTTTGTGGAAGAGAAACAAATATTTGTTACGTAAATCAGTAATCGCTCACCTCATCCAGCTTCCTCTGCGCCTGTATGAGCTCCTCTCTCTCCGCGTGCCAGCGACGTTGCCGCTCCTCCTGCTGCATGAGGAACTGTTGCCGCTCTCTCTCCAGCTCCGCGCGTTGAGCCTCGATGCGCTCACAGCGGATCTCACTCTCCAGGTCACTAAAGAAGTAGGATAGCGAACGTTTTGAAAGGGCTTCGGCGTTTAGAAATGTCGTTATTGCTATAGGTATAAGGGACATTTTTGTTTTGGCTCTGGGAGCCTTAAAACATAGCCCTTTTGACCGTATTTCGGCCATGGCAGTCATTCTTAGCGGAGACTGTATAGTGCGGATGATTTAAAAGTCTTGTGCACTTGTAGTTCAAAAATTTTGTTATAGACACATGACACATTTTAGTATGGTCTCTGGAATCATTGTCACATGTTCCTCTTGACCGTATTTACGTTATGACGGGTAATCTTAGCGGAGACTGTCCAGTGCGGGAGAAAACTAAAGTACACAACTGTATGCCGCAAATACAGGTGCACTCTTTTTTCATAGATCGATAGGACTACAATCCAACAGGACCGGAGAGAATCGAACTGTTCCTTGGTAATAAAGTGTGTAACACTGTTTTGAACTGAATGACAAGGTTTCTTTTGTATGTTAGAACTGATTACTATCGTTTATCAGGCCTGTTCTGGTTTCACTGAATTCAAGATTGTTAGTATTAATGTTGGGAGTTCCCTTAGATTGCTTGTTTTGCAATATTAAACTCTTTTTGTTAATACTCAGAAGTTATTACAGCATAATAATTGAAACTTTACCTATCCATATATATAAAAGCGAAAGGTCACTCACTCATCACGAAATATCGAAAACCGCTTGACGTGACGTAAGTGCGCCAAGTGACGTAAGTGCGCACTAAGAAAGGATTTTTGGAAATCACCACCCCTAATGGGGTAAAAGGCGGGTTAAAAGTTTGTATGAAATTTCTATAGTTTGTAAATTAGACAAGTGAAAGTTTAGATTTACATTGTTGGTTGATAAAAAGAATTCATGTATTTATTGGTTTTTGGAAATTCCACCCGTAAGGAGGTGAAAAGGTGGCCTTATATATATTTTGACACTTGGCATAAATACTAACCTAAGTAAATAGTAAAGATTTTCATTATTAGTTTTTCAAAACTATTCCTAAAAGACCATTTAGAGGGGTGTTAAAGGTTTTTGAAGAATTTTACTGTACATGGCTTCTTTTTACGAAGTAGGGCAGCACTAAGAAGGGATTTTTGGAAATTCAACCTTTAAAGGGGTAAACAAAAGTCATCTGTAGGATAAAATACGGATCACGCGAACTAAGTCGCGGGTGAAGTGCTAGTATACTTAATATTTATAATCAATAGATTCTCGATTGCTCATTCAACAATTAGCTATATTGTTTACACTATTCAAAGAAATGAAATCAGTCATAGGGAAAACCCGCCTGTATAGATTTAATGTTGCCATATTGTTTAGTGTTGCAATGCTCGAAAATAACATGACTGTAATATTTACACACACATAAACACACATATAAATAAGTTCACGCCATTTTCTATGAAGGTAAGCAGAAACTACAAAACGCAAGCTGCTGTGACTTAATTCGTAATTTTCTTTTCACATATCTTTTAGCTAAGGTCAAGAAACCGTAGATTTGTGGTACCAGGTTCCATATGAACCATATGGTTCCATATGATCAAAATTTATTTATTCAATATCTATATTTATATATTTCTATTTATGTTTCGTTTACATAAATTATAATATTATTCTTTCCAATTTAGTCATAGTTATTGTAACAGACTTTCTGCACGTAACCTACGTTTGGTGTCGTTTGTATGATAGGTTAGGGCGTTAGGATAATTAGGGTTCTAGGTAATTGTTATAGGGCTAGGTTTGTAGTCAGTGGGCTCTTAGGTATCTCATGGATACCAGGCTCAATTGGTGCAAACATAGCCACACTGTACGCATTTGGAATAACGGCCGTACTAAGCTATATAGTCCCGGTGCGTACAAGATCAAAATATAGTTTTGGCCAACTTTTTGTATCAAATACTCCTATGTGTAACAGTTCAAAGTCGAGCAGTGGACGTCTTCTGTACTAATATTATAAGTCTGCTTTTACGCACACGTTTTTCGCTATAAAACCCTGAGGTTTTTCAACCGAGTGAGATATATATCCATAGACACTGTCGCCATCGGTTAAAGTTTTATTACTACAAGTCCGTACAGATTGTATATAATATACTTTTATTTTTATTAATAGGTTCGCGCTAGGCCACTATCTCACCTGATGATAAGCGATGATGTGATCGACGGTGAAGCACGCTTGGCTAGAAATAACCTATTCACTCTTGACGTAAATACAGACTCCGTCAGGGAATTTCACTCCTTTGCTGTATACATAAAAAAGTATTCTCAAAACGTTTGGTGCGTATGGGTTGGATGTCCACCATGTACCGACGACGCATCGCCGTACGTCTTGTAGTCCGATGATGGAACGAGCTAGGATTATCATGTGGGATAATTCACAGAAAAAAAGCCGCGAGTACAAGCAAGTTCTTTATACTCACGACAGAGTAGTGTTGAGGTTCTCAGTACTAGCAGCCAAGTCAGTGGTAGACCAGGATAAGAGAGACAGGCGTGAGAGGTTCATGACAGACGCACTGCCTTCTTGTCGCAACTTCGCGGCTTCCGCGGGGTCGTTGTACCGAAACATGTTCGTACGACCTAGCAGTAGGATGCAGCCTGGGGAAAGAAATATTATTTAGTGAAATTACTTTTTTTTATATTATATTTGCCTTGTAAGTTGGTACGAGTATATATGGATGAAATCTTGCAAGTGAATTTTAAAACAGTTATCCTCAACAGCTTGAGCTGAAATTTTGCTTTCACGTTTGATTTGAAAGACAATACACGGTTAGCTAAGTGACATAATTCTGAATACAATATGGCGGACGCCCAAAAATGGCGGACTAATTATTTTTTATGCACCCAAGTCGTATGGGTATCACATGAAAGGGTTTGCTTATGAGAGTCATTCTTTTTTTTTTCTGGTATAATGTAATATTTTTCATGGCTAATTATTTACAGCCACAGGCATCGATCTTCGAGGTTAAGCAATGCTTACCGAGATTGGTTCGTGGATGGGTGACGAGTTGTTATTGTAACAGTTACCTTGGCTGAGCTTGGCGGGCTTGTCAATGAGCACGGTGTTGAGCCAGCACTGCGCTTGCGGCGCCGGCTCCAGCGTGGCGGTGCCGGCGCTGAGCGTGACGCGGCAGTGCAGCGGCAGCACGCCGGCGCCCGACAGCACGATGTCCGGCACGGGGGAGTACTCCGCGCTGCCGATCACCGTCTCGCCTTCCTAACAAATTATAACATGTTATTGAGGCTCTGGTTGAAATCAAACATTCAAATAAAACCTATAAAAGCCTGACGTCACACAAATGACGCAACGATTACATCAGTCAGACAACAGAACGAAAATTCGTGGGCATATAGCCATAATAAGCGGCGCTTAAATTAGGCAAAGCAGGTACGAGCAGAGCACTGAACCTATTCGTGTAGCTTAGAGGGACTTACGGGCCACAAACGAACTCAATAAGCTACACGTTATCGCATTCCCCTTGAATAGGCTCAATCGGGACTTTATAATAAAAGAGTGGACTGTATTAAAATAGGTATATTACTGTTATTACGCTATCAACTCAGATAGAAATAGGTACAAAGAAATGCCCGTAATGGCTGGTGTCTGTGAGCTGAGTGGAGCGGCGGGCGCGCAGCCGGCCGTCGCGTCGTGGGTTCGGTCCCCCGACACCCCGCGCCTGCCTCTCGGACGCCCGCGCATATGTGATGCGCCAACATATTCCCCGGGTTGAAGGGAAGTCTTCAATTGTCGATTGGAAGGGGGCAGATGCAGTTGAAAGCACGACGAATGGTGCCCCGCTTCGTCTTCAGTTCGGCCACTCTCGTGACTCCGTCTACGCCAGGATAGGTCTTCGTGACCCGGCCCAGGGACCAGAGCAGAGGCGGCGTTGTTTTGTCCTTTATCAGGACTAAGGACCCCGGCTTCACTTCACCTCTGGAATGAAACCACTTGGATTTGGCCTGCAGCAGAGAAGTGTACTCGTTATGAAACCGTCGCCAGAAATGCTGTCTGATGTGCTGAATTCTCTTCCAGCGATCCAGTCGCGTGATGTTGGCTTCAGTCACCTGAGGATGTGGTACTGATAAGAATGGCCGTCCAATTAGGAAGTGAAAGGGAGTAAGTGCCGAAAAATCGTTAGGGTCTGAAGAAAGAGGAGTAAGAGGGCGTGAGTTAAGAACCGCCTCTATATGAGTGAGACAGGTAGCCATCTCTTCGAAGGTGAAATGAGTAAGATGCAGTAATCGTTTTAAATGATGCTTACATGATTTTACAGCAGCTTCAGCCAATGAATTGAAATGAGGGCTGTATGCGGGCGTGAAAATAAATTCAATACCCTGCTGCGCCATTTCAGATGCAACATTTGATGATTGCAAGAACCTGTACATCTCATTTGATGCGCCTACAAAGTTAGTCCCGTTATCGGACGTGATGCTTCGAGGCTTGCCACGACGCGCCACGAACCGATTTAGAGCGGCCATGTAGGCCTCAGTGGTGAGGTCGGTGACGAGCTCCAAATGTACGGCTTTTACTGCCGAGCAAACAAAGATGCACATATAGGACTTTGTAAGTTTGCATCCTCGGCCTTTACGATTGGCCACCAATACTGGCCCGGCGTAGTCAACATAACTATTTAAGAAAGGAAACTCAAGATTTGTTCTTGAGCTAGGTAGTTGACCCATTATAGGCTGAACGTTCTGAGCCTTATGTCGAAAACATTTAAGACATTTATTCACGACAAATCTAGACAAGTTTCTGCCGCCTAGAGGCCAATATGTTTGCCGTATATGTGACAATAACAACTGTGGACCTGCATGTACAAGTTTTAAATGTTGCATTTGAAATATAAGTTTTGTAAGTATATGCTTACTGCATAAAACAATAGGATGTTTCACGCTAAAATCGTAGGGGGAGTTATCGAGCCTTCCGCCCACGCGAATGAGGTTATGATTGTCAATGAACGGTGTCAGAGGAAGCAATCTACTTTTGCGCGGTAATTTTTGTCCAGACTTTAACAAATTATACTCTTCTGGAAACATTTCAAGCTGTGAATAATGTATAATTATATTTAATGAGTTTTCTAGTTCTGTTGTTGAAAAATTACCATGCAATTTATTTTTATTTTTTATGTTGTAAACAAAGCGTTGTATATATGTAATTATATTTTGTATTTTTAATAAACTAGAATACTTTACTAATAAATTAGAAATGATTGATGAATGAATAGTTACGTCTAAATGATCACTACGTAACGAAATATGATTGTCACTATTACTACCAATGTAATGAGTCACTACTTCCGGCAGACTATCTTTCCCGTTGTTTGGCATGCTAGGCCACTCATTTTCACTATGCTGTAAAAATGAGGGTCCAGACCACCACAGAGGTGTGTGCATGATAACGTCGGCACTGAGACCACGGGAAACAAGATCCGCCGGGTTGTCCTTCGACGGTACGTAGCTCCAGGTATGACCACAAGTACTTTCCTGTATTTCATTGACTCTGTTTCTGACAAAAGGTTTTAATTGATTAGAAGGAGTAGAGAGCCAACCCAGGACTATGGTTGAGTCGCACCAGAATCTACATTTATGAATGGGCATGGTAAGCGATTCCTGAACCTTAGTACACAGCCTTGCACCCAACAAAGCTCCACAAAGTTCAAGCCTCGGTATCGTCGTTGGTTTGATCGGCGCTACACGATTTCTAGAGACTAGAAGTTGTACGCCTATGGACCCACTGCCATTACAAGACCGAATGTACACACAAGCGCCGTACGCCCTCTCGGACGCGTCGGTAAAGACGTGTACTTCATGCGTAATAGAGTCTTCACGCAAAACCCAACGAGGAATATTTAATTTATTTAATGCTGTTATTGTGCCTTCAAATGTATACCAAAGATTTTTGACTTCGTGCGATACTTCGTCATCCCAGTCATACTTGTCTTGCCATAGACGCTGCATAATCAGCTTTGCTTCGACGACGCATGGACCTACGAGGCCTAATGGGTCAAAGATTTGACTGATAACGGAAAGGACATGACGTTTTGTGACTTTAGTAGTGGAGGTGATATTTATAGCATAAGTGAGTGAATCAGAGTCACAAATCCAGTTAAGACCTAAAGTCTTAGATTGAGAGTTTGGACTATGCTCAGAAAAATTTAAAGTGTTATGTAACTCGTTGCTATGTGTAATTTCTTTTAGAATTTTTGGATTGTTTGATCGCCATTTTCTTAAATTGAATTTTGCAGATGATAGAACAGAATGTACCTTTTTTGAAATATCTACCGTTTCAGCTATCGTATCCCCTCCACTAAGAAAGTCGTCGACGTAAAAATCTCGTCGTATAGCGCATTTGGCACGACTGTCCTCAATGTCATCAGCCAGACTTACAAGACACTTAGTGGCTAAATAGGGCGCAGAAGCGGTACCATAGGTAACCGTATTTAAAGTGTAGGTTCTAAGAGGTTCTGAAGGTTCAAATCTGTAAACTATTTTTTGAAGAGGTCGTTGGACTGGATTTAACTCTATGGCTCTGTACATTTTTTCCACGTCACCTGAGACCACGTACTTATGCTGACGAAAACGTGTTAAAATGGAAAACAGATCGTCTTGTACTACGGGACCGACCATCTGGATGTCGTTAAGCGACGCCCCCGAACTGGTAGGAGCTGATGCGTCGAATACTACGCGTAGCTGTGTAGTGGTGCTAGAACTGCGAATAACTCCATGATGTGGAATGTAATAATTTTTCATGGAGTTTTCTGGTGAAGGAGTACAGTCTGAGTCTAACGTCATATGACCAAGGCGCTCATATTCTCTCATGAACTCATTGTATTTTTTATAAAATGATGGATCGCGTTTAAATCGCCGTTCAAGGGAAAGAAAACGATTTCTAGCATTGGTAAATGAATGACCTAATGTACTAGGATCCCCTCTTAAAGGCATTGATACTACGAATCCCCCACCATCATTACGGACGGTGGTTTGAGCAAAAGACTGCTCACACATTCTCTCCTCAAGCGAGAGTGAATGTTTTGAAGCAATATGGTCAAGCTCCCAAAATTGAGTTAGGTCGGGAGTGACATTGGAATGATGGCAAAAATGATTGACGGAAAAACATGAGTGGCGCGAAATACTACCTGAAACTAACCATCCTAACTTGGTCTCGCATAATTTAGGTAGGTTTTTCCCTAAGTCAATTGTTTTGCTGCCTAAGACATTCCAGAAAACTTCAGCCCCTACCAGGATGTCTACGACCGACGGAACATTAAAGTTCGGGTCTGCTAGTTTAATACCTGAAGGAATAGGGACGTGATTGATGTGTATGAATGAAGACGGTAGAAATTTTGTGATTTCAGGCAAAATGTGACACTCGATATCTACATTAAAGGCACAGCATAAAGACTCTATTGAGAGGTGACAAGACTGTGTACTGGTGGATATGTGGTTATTAATACCCGTTACCTTGGTGCTCGTACCGCGTCGTAACAAACCCAGCTTCTCTGATAAGCTCTGCGTAACAAAGTTCGCCGAACTGCCATTGTCCAGCAGTAGGCGCGCAGTGTACTTCTTACCCGTCACGCCAGTCACGTTCACCATAGCTGTGGACAGTAAAACATGCGCAGAAGTAGCAAGCTGCATGGAATTGGCTGAAAGCACAACATTTGAAGAAGGAGAAGCAGAAGACAGTGCAAAAGGCGTGATAGAAGGCATTGGATTGGAAGCAAGTTTGGGCTCGTTACTTTCCAAATGCAAAAGCGTATTGTGCTTTGTTTTGCAATATTTGCAATGTGAAAATCTACATTTTGTAGAATTATGTCCAAAGCGTAAGCAATTAATGCAAACATTAAATTGAGTTGCCTTTTGTATACGATTTTCTATTGACAAGTTTCTAAAAGATTCACATTTAAATAACGTATGTGCTTGGGAGCAAAGTGGACATTTACTGTTTTTATTTATATTTTCAATTTTTTTATTTGTTGTATGCTTAGAATCGGTTTTATTTGAATGACTATTATTTAAGGCAATTATAGCATTCGTTTCGGAAGAACTAAGATTTGTCTCCACTGATTCTAACCAGTCCGCTTTTCTGCTTAAAAAAGAACAAAATTGTGTTAAAGTAGGATCATCTTTAAAAGTATTGTTTCTATGCTCTTCCCAGTCACGACTTGTTGTTAAATCTAATTTTTTAATCATAAAATAAATAATAATATCATCCCAATATTGAGTGGGCCTTTTTAATGAAGTTAGTGCCCTAATATTTTTATTAATAACATCAACAAGGTTTCTAATGTAAACACTTGATTCTTTTGTAAGAGGTTCAACGTCAAATAAAGCTTGTAAATGATTTTTCACTAAAAGTCGGTTGTTATTGTAACGTTCGCACAACAGGTCCCACGCTAAATTATAATGGTCAGCTTTAAAGTCAATGTTTTTTATAATTAAAGCTGCATTCCCCTGGAGTGAAGCTCGCAAATAGTGAAACTTGTTGATATCACTTATGCTAGAATTGTCGTGAATCAATGACCCAAAAGTGTCCCTAAACTCAAGCCAGCATTGGTAGTTCCCATCGAAATGTGGCAAATCTATTTTAGGCAAACGAACAAAAGAATTCCTAAATGAAACATGTGCACCTGAGTCAGCATCTTTGAAGCCCGCCTCCGACGCAGCACCGTTGGTCGAGACACCGAGCAGGCTGCGCGTGAGTGCCACCAAGTTGAAAAACTGGCGGTCAAAGTCCTCACGTTCAGTCAATGCTGCCTCGTTGTCGTCGGATATCACTTCGATGTGTGTCTGTAAGGCGTCAAATTCGGTATGTAAGGTTTCAAATCTATTAAAACGCTCCTCTAAATCTAAACGTTGCAACTCTGATATTGCGGAACTACTTTTTACTAAATTTAAATAGTTACTGTAAATAGTAAGCTTTGATTTAATTGAACTACGTTTTTTTATCAATGTTTTTAAGTTATCTGCCATTGTAAAGTTAAATAACAGCTGGACGCACTGATGCTAATGTACTCAATAGATAAGACAACCACAAACAGCTGTGCGTTAGTGAAAGGGATCGAGAAAAAATTTCAAGGTCAACAACTCAACACGTGTTATCGCGGTGCGAAGTAGCTAATTACCGAGCGTTTTCGATACAAAATATGCGTAATTTTACAAGCAGTGCGTAGGAAACACTATGAAAGCACTAATGTTGAGACACTGTATGAACACTGAAAGATAGGAAGATGAACAACGTTTTTCGGCAAGAAGATGAAAGCAGAAAAATAACTAATTGGAACGGACTCACTCAAATACAGTATTATACTCCCAAAGAATGACGTCAGCTCCCACGTTGACTATGCAGGCTGCCTCGGGAACGACTTCTTTGTTCTTTTCTTCGTGGTCGTACCGCGTGGTGCTCGCGAACGGTCCAAGTCCGCACAGGTGAACACGACGACCGATGTTGTTGACGGCGTTAATTACAGCAAAACCGGTGTTTATTTTTGAGCAATCGAAGGACCAATGAATAGGCTCAATCGGGACTTTATAATAAAAGAGTGGACTGTATTAAAATAGGTATATTACTGTTATTACGCTATCAACTCAGATAGAAATAGGTACAAAGAAATGCCCGTAATGGCTGGTGTCTGTGAGCTGAGTGGAGCGGCGGGCGCGCAGCCGGCCGTCGCGTCGTGGGTTCGGTCCCCCGACACCCCGCGCCTGCCTCTCGGACGCCCGCGCATATGTGATGCGCCAACACCCCTTGTGCTCCGATAGTGCTCGGCTCGCGTATCGTAGACCCCAGTGACATATTTAAAGATTTGGCGCTCCGGGTTATATAGGATTTGCCGCCCCGTATTAAACAAAAAAATGTATATAAATGGGTGCCAAATAGAATAGAATATCTTTATTTGAGACGCAAATATCCATAGGGTGTTAGTAACATAGAAAAACTTATTACCTAGTGTTAGTAACATAGAAAAACTTATAACCTAGTGTTAGTAACATAGAAAAACTTATTACCTAGTGTTAGCAACAATCAACCTCCGCACAAACTACTGCCTCCGACGGGATCACTTTTCTTTGGCCAGAAAAAAATTACGGGGCGGCTAGCTAGAATAGCATAGTAGTACTCGTCACAAAAAAAACCTCAGTTTGATTAACATGGTGGACGGGCCGCGCGCGGCGTCTACGCTACACACATCCGAGAGCTACACGGCATTGGTGTGAGCCCACAACTCGCTTCTACGGCCTCCACCGCGACAGTCGACACCTCACTATCCAAATCTTTATTGTTTGTCCGGGACAGTTGTATTTCGAATACAACGGTATTAAAAAAAAACAGTCGGAGTCCAGCACGACGCCCAGCCCACTCTTGCGGAGCCCTAGCGCCTTCTGTTCCTGCAGTATCTGCTGCGTTATTATTAGTTACCTTGAGATGATACAGTGTGACCCCAGTGGACAGCAGGTTATCATCGATGCCCACTAGATGCGGCATGTCGGAGTCCAGCACGACGCCCAGCCCACTCTTGCGGAGCCCTAGCGCCTTCTGTTCCTGCAGTATCTGCTGCGTTATTATTAGTTACCTTGAGATGATACAGTGTGACCCCAGTGGACAGCAGGTTATCATCGATGCCCACTAGATGCGGCATGTCGGAGTCCAGCACGACGCCCAGCCCACTCTTGCGGAGCCCTAGCGCCTTCTTTTCCTGCAGTATCTGCTGCGTTATTATTAGTTACCTTGAGATGATACAGTGTGACCCCAGTGGACAGCAGGTTATCATCGATGCCCACTAGATGCGGCATGTCGGAGTCCAGCACCACGCCCAGGCCACTCTTGCGGAGCCCTAGCGCCTTCTGTTCCTGCAGTATCTGCTGCGTTTCGCGCCACTTCTCCGTCCATTTCTCTGTGAGGACCTTCTCTTGAGCTTCTTTGCGTTGGAGGGTTGCTAGCACGCCGGGTTCGGCTTCAATTGGGTCCTGAAAACAAAAGAAATATATTAAGTATCGAAAATATAGATTGTGCTCAACGTTGCAGCATTTGTGTTCAACGCCCATGTCGGAGAAACGAGGGTTTCTCAACTTTGTTTCTACCGAATATGATTCCCGCAAAACGAAAACATGATGACGATAAAGACTTGGATGATGACAGTGATGATGATGATGACGATGACGATTATGATGTCGATGATTTACCGTAACATTTTGCATTTTTTTTCAGGTATGAGCTATAGACCGACCGCTTAACCTAAATAGAGCTTTTTGCACATCACTATACTCGTGTAGTCCTTTGGGACGACAACACCAAAAAAAGCCCTAAATGCCATACGGGTGCATTAAAATAACGCGATTAGGGCGGTAATGGAGCTGCCCCGATACTGTAACGCCTCAGGTATGTTCGCAGAGGCACAAACCGATGGTTTGCACGCGGTTATGCGCAAGAGCGTTGCTTCTATGGCGTGCAGGGTACGGGCCAGTTCCAACACCGTTCTGGCGATGACGCGGAATGGTTGGATTGCCCTTTCCTCCGGCCTTGTTCTGACAGACATCGCACTGTGCCAGTGCCGGAGAGAAGGTACTAATACTTTTAAATTTATTTTACATATCTCTTGCTCTGTAAGTACACCCTTACACCCCTGAATGCCGGGGTGTATGACTATCATTACAGCATAGGTTTTGGAATTTGAAAAAAGAACTGTCATACTCATACTGCACGAAGAATATTTTTAAAAAGTTAATATTTTTTTTCTCGGTATCGATTAATTACTCGAATCGGAATCTAGACAATTTATTTTATAAAGATTTTATTTTAAATATGGAACTATTTGTTTCCACATCGTATGTTAGATGGAATCGATTTAAAAATCAAACTGGCCAGCAAGATTTGACGCGCTTGCGTGCGTGAAAAAAAAAAAGGCAGTCTACTAGTAGGCGCGAAAGCATCGCGAAAATAATTAATTTTCTTGTTTGAGTTCTTTTTCAAAAGTTTTAAACATGTCTAGTGACGAAGACATAGATCTAACGCCCGATTTTATTAAAGAAAGGGCAAAAACAGTTGTCGAAAATATATTACCGCCGAACTCGAAAGAAAGATATGTAAAGGCATACGACGAATTTATGAAATGGCGGTCAGAAAAAAAAGTAAAATCTCTTTCTGAAAGTGTTTTTATATCATATTTTGATGAATTATCTAAGAGGCTACAACCTTCTAGTTTATGGTGCTTTTATTCCATGCTAAAATCTACAATGATGACAAAACATGACGTGAATTTGAAAGATTTTTCTAAACTTACTGCTTTCTTGAAAAGGCAGTCTGACGGCTTTAAAAGCAAGAAATCGAAGGTATTTACTGCAGAAGAAGTACAGAAATTCTTAAATGAAGCTCCGGATGAAATTTATTTAGCAATAAAGGTACCTACGTATTTACTTGCCCTTTTTAATAAGTTACCAAAATATTTCACAAAAATACTATGCGAATTTGGTGCCTTTAATACAACTTATGTCTTTTTTACAGGTTGTTCTAATTTTTGGGATATCGGGAGCCTGCAGAACCGTGGAATTGACAAACTTGACAATAGAAAATGTAGAAAAACATAACAAATTACTACTCATAAAACTGCCTAACACGAAAACTAAAATTGACCGGTCATTTGTTGTGCATGAAGAATTTGCAAATTATGTTGAAAAATATCAAGCTCTTCGGCCTGAAAACGTGGATACAAATCGTTATTTTCTTAATTACAGTAAAGGAAAATGCCACAGACAAGTAATAGGAAAAAACAAATTTACAGGCATGCCAAAGCAAATAGCCACATATTTAAAACTGAGTAACGTAGAGTTATACACCGGGCATTGCTTTCGCAGAACATCAGCGACTCTATTGGCTGATTCGGGAGCCAACCTCACTCTGTTAAAAAGGCACGGCGGCTGGAAGTCCAGCAAAGTGGCCGAAGGTTATATCGAAGATTCGATGGCAAACAAAAGCAAAATTACTTCTAAAATAACAGAAAATATAAACTTAAAATCACCACGTCAAAGCACATCATCTGAGCCATTTTTTAATGAAGAAAATAGTACCAGTCAACTGCCGCCATTTACGATGCAAGAACCTCAAGCCACTCAAACTCAAGTCTTATCATCACAAACTCATATTCAAACTATAAATATTCCTAAAAAGAACGTGACCATATCTCTTACAAATTGTAATAATTTTACTATTAATTTTAATTAAATACACATTTTTTTCTTCTTAACAAATGTTCATTGAAACCTGCTGTCTTGTTGTTTACTTACCTCACAATCGATATGTAAAGCAGAGTATTGATCTCGGGCGTAAGCATCAATTGCATACTCGGGTTAATTAGCGCCTTCGCTTCGCTCAGGCGCCAAAAACCTCGTATGCAATTGATGTCATACAGCCCTTGGTTAATAATCTACTATTATTTTAATGTTTTGTTTTTATTTAGTTTTTGTAACTAATGTTATTTATTCTATTTTGATTTGACATTACGTTAGTTTGATTTGACTTTACTTGTGACTTGATTTGATATTACTTTATGTTTTGACCTTTATTACTCTAATATTATTTTTTATTATTCTGATGTTTATAATTAATGTAAAATGGGTGTTGAAAAGTTACCTAAATAAATAATTTAGATTATTTAAGTGAGACCATTCAGAAGAAGCTTGTACAGAAAGGGACATATTTATAGCACAATGTGTTGGTACTGACGTCGTTGTGTTGTATCTGCGCGCGCAGCTTCTCGATCTCCTCGCGCAGCTCCCTGATGAGCTTGACGTTGGGGTCCTCGTTGATGGTCGGCTTGTTGATGATGTTCTTGGCGCGGTTCGCGTAGCGGAGGGTAGATAGCGTCTCACCGTAGTTGCAGTCGGCGGGGGAGATCTGGAGAAAGAGAGAAAGGGTTCATATATATTCACACTCAGCATTATCGAGATCTACAGTTATATTTTGAAACCGCTTTTATTTCATAGCATTAAGAGCGGTTTTTGAAGTTCAATTGTTACTACAGAATTGTAATTTATCGAATAATTATCGACACTACTCGAAAATCGTTAATAATTGATTTAGAAAAAGAGATTTACTCACAGCAGCAATCATAATAGTCTTGGAGTTGCCTCCAAGCGAGTCTTTCAGCAGCCACGTGAGCACCGAGTCTCGGTATGGAATGAAGACTTTCTTCTGACCCTTTTGAAGTCGTACTGAAACATTGAAAAAAAACATGTTTTTTTCTTTTTTTGTTGGCAAAATAAAGGTATCGATAGACACAGCGTAACGTGTTTTTTTAGCAAACAAAATAAACCTTGCATAGTTGAAATAATGTTGAAAATAAATAAGCTATAATATTCCAAGACACCATCAATGCGACCTACGACTTATGTTTTTAATTTTAAGAAAACGCAATGTTGATATTGTATTTTTATGGCAGGGAACTGCACTTTACTGCGCCTTTGAATATGGCAATACCATATATACCGCCTGGCGTTTTTTTGCCTACGAGTGTCGCATGGACTATTTCGGATCTTGATATTTTAGGACATTTTAGGGTTCCGTATCTCAAAAGGAAAAAAGGAGGCAAATTTTTTTTATAAAGTCAAAAAACTCGACTGCAAAGATGTAAACAAGAAGAAAATCATGCTGTACAGTCGGTGGATATATATTCGCGAGCTGGCTGACCAAAACTATAAATATCCTCGACTGTACAGCATGATTTTCTTCTTGTTTACATCTTTGCAGTCGGGTTTTTTGATTTTATTAACTTTTTATTTACAACTTTTTAGTTATACTTTTTTTTCGACTTTTAAACATATAACTGGTATATATTTTTGTAATCACCTCTAAAAACGGTTCCCTATCCATTTGCATAAAATTTTAAGACCTAATATATCTTAGCATAATTTTGTTTGGCATAATTATATTTACGCATAATATAATTACGCATAACAGCTTACGCATAATTTTTTTAAGCATAATTTCTCTATCCATAATAATGATTAAGCAGAATATTCTAAAGCATAAATTTATTAAGCATAAAGTTCTAAAGCATAACTTTTTTAAGCATAATATCCTAAAGCATAAATTTGTTTACACATACAGCATGCAAGCAAGCATACAGCATGCAAGCAAGCATGCAAGCAAGCATGCAAGCAAGCATGCAAGAAAGCATGCAAGCAAGCATGCAGCAAACAAGCATGCAGCATGCAAGCAAGCATGCAGCATGCAAGCAAGCATGCAGCATGCAAGCAAGCATGCAGCATGCAAGCAAGCATGCAGCAGGCAGGGTTTCTGTCTCGGCTCCGGCGCTGCGGGCTTCCGGCGGCCCCACGCGTGCTAATCGTCGCAGACGGCTTTCGCTCACCACCGCAGCTTCGGCTTGTTGGCCGGCTTCGCCGGCCAGCCTCAGCCGCGGCGCCTCGCTCGCAGCCGCCTGCTCCTCAGCCCGTGGGCCGCCTCGACCCTACGCGCCTACGCGATTTTAAATTACACTCTAGGGGTAGGACAAACAAGACTACGTAGAGTCGGTTTTGCAGCAATTCGGTTCTGTCACTAACTTTTGTTGCACATCATATTAAATTTTTAACCAACAATATTATTTAATTGTTACAGAAACTATAGCAAATTGGTTTGATCAGAATTGTGTATGGGGCACTACAAGTTCACCACCACCATTTCCACCCAATGTCTGGAGTACGTATCTACTAGAAAAGGAAAATAGACCTAGGACACAAAATCATGCAGAGGCATGGCACAATAGATTTGCACATTTTGTGGGAAAACACCATCCTGGATTTTATTTTTTGGCAAAAAAGATCGTTCAAGAAATGTCATGGATGTCGGAACATCACTTATACCAAAAAAAAAGGAAAAATACACGGACAAAACCAAAAGAATTGAAAAAATTATTAGTAAAAAAGATGAGTATACTTCTAAACTAGCATATTTACAAGCAATTGCTAAAAATATACACCTAAAATAAATAATTATACATAATTAAGGACCACTGTTTCAATCAGTTAACTTCTATCTGAGGAATAACCTCCATATTTATTTCTCATAATAGAAGTTAACTGATTAACATATTTTTTTATACAAAAACTGTCAAAACATCTAATATATTCTTCAGATAAAAGTTATCTTGCGATTGAAAAATCGTTTAAGTTACATAATGTTATGTATTATAAATCATTTGCATGAAAATTGTTTTTGTTATTTATATTAATTGTATGCCTAAATATTATTATGCTAATAGTCATTAGGCCTACTAACGTTATGCTAATAGTCATTAGGCCTACTAATGTTATGCGAATCAAATTTATGCCAAAACAAATTAGTCTTTAAGATGATTATGCCAAGATAAATTGTATGCCTAAAAAAATTATGCCAAAGTATTATTATGCCAAAACAAATTGTGCCAAAATCGTTATGCCGAAGTATATTAGGCTAAAGAACATTATGCGAAAAGAAGGGATCCCTCTAAAAACCCTTCATTTTATTTCCCCACTCGATGGGTTTCGAAGAGAAAATATTGCGACCCCTACAATATGGCGCCCAAAATCCGCCATGTTCCTTTTTTTTTAACGGCACTTATTTAAAAACACTTGGGCGAGCAAGACCCACCTAACGAATTATAAAAATCCGTCAAGTGGTTTGAAAGATACGAGGTAATAAAGAATATTACATATAAACATACATACATACTAGATACGTGCGAAAAACATAACCCTTTCCTTGCAGCCGGGTAAAAAAGGCCGTCCGTTGTATATTTTTAATTTTAAGGTTTTAACCCTTATAGGATCCCTTTATTGTCCGTCTGTCTGTCAAGATCCTTTATCTCGGGAACGCGTGGAGGTATCGAGTTGAAATTAATATCGTATACTCATGTTTGCAACCGTTTGGTAAAAATCAGTAAAGCCGTTTCGGAGGAGTACGGTAACTAACATTGTGACACGAGAATTTTATATATAAGATTTTGGTGAATTTATGTGTATGTGCTGTTTGTACGTTACTATCAGTGCGCGAGTCCGACTCGCACATGGCCAGTTTTTTTCATGTAAATGAGTGTTTACCTTCGAGCGGCTGACTGGACTCTGCAAGTGCGGAGATGACGGAGCCCAGCGTCACCAGAGACTTATTGATATGCGCACCTTCCACCAGACGCTGACCCGTCGCACCTGTGGCGTCGGCGCGCTCACTAAACAACAAAAAACACAATTATCATCAAAAGACCCCATAACAAAATTTACCGGATTAATCGGGTTTTCCCAACAGATAACTTGCAGTAACATTCCGGATTCTAGACAATTGCAAGTGAAACTGGCAATAAGTTGTCTATTTATCGGATTTATTTGATAGTTGGTGGAAATACAGGTGTACAGTCGGTAATAGCTGTTACCTGATCTACCATGCCGTTAGCCACTAAAAGTTAGACGATTTTGAACCTACTGCAATTAGAAGTAGATAAGTGTTAGTCAATACGCATGAGCTTATCGAACTACAACAACTTGTTCAAGGTAGGCAAATATTTTAGAATACAGTTATGCATATCTGATCTTTAACATGTAACGTTAGTGTAGATAAGTGTTTGAATACTGTTTTGTCTCCATGAAGGACTTGTTAACTATGTCAACATTGTTGCGAGTTCAAAACTAACCTTCCACTTTTTGTTGCTTTATGTTTACAATATTCAATTATGTTTTTTGAATTCAAAATTTAATTTATATTAAATTAAAATTGCTAAATACATTTATTTTTCTTTTTTTACTATTTAAATACAAATAACTACAGAAATGAAAAACAATTATGATTATGATAACGTTAAATTAAAAAAGTGGCAAAAGACGGTGTTTTCCGCAATTTAATAAGGCAAGGTAAAAAATGTGGTTCCCTATCCATTAGCATAAAAACTTTAGACATAATATAACATGGCATACTTTTATTTATCCTTATTATATTTACGCATAACATTATTTTCGCATAACAGCTTACGCATATTTTTTTACCATAATTATTTTAATCATAATAATTTTTAAGAATAACATTCTAAAGCATAAATTTGTTTTAAGTATAGTAATATTAAAAAATATTTTTTAAGCATAACAAATACGCATATTTTTAACTCATAAAATGTTAGACACTAATACACATTTTTATACACCAACAAGCATACACCATGCATGCAGGCAGCATGCAAACATGTAAACAAGCATACACCATGCATGGAGCAAGCATGCAGCAAGCATGTAACATGCAAACAAGCATACACTATGCATGCAAGCAAGCATGCAGCATGCAAGCAAGCATGGTTTCTGTCACGGCTCCGGCGATGCGGGGCTTCGGCGATCCCACGCGAGCTGCTCGTCGCAGATGTGTTTAACGCTCAACACCGCAGCTTCGGCTTTGCTTGCTGGCCGGCCTCGCCGTCCAGCCTCAGCCACGGCGGCGGGAGTTAAAATCACCTGCTTCCCAGCTCGCGGGCCACCTCGCCCCTCCGCGCCAACGCGATTTTATATAACACTCTAGGTATTGGGCAGACAAGACTACGTGGAGTCGGTTTTGCAGCGATTCGTTTCTGTCACTAACTTTTGTAGCAATTTAATCTTGAATCTTTTAATAATATTATTTAATTGTTATAGAACTCTTACTATTGTTATAGGACTATTAATTAATAATGTGTAATACACAAGTATGTATGTATATAATGTATTTAATTTTGAATTTTCATGCATGTTACATTTGCATGAAAATTCAAAATAAAATACGTAAAAATAACTCAAATTTGTTTCCGTTTTTCCTATTAATTTTTATGCCTTAATGCTATTATGCTTATAGTCATTAGGGCTCGTAACATTATGCGAATTAAAATTATGCCAAAACAAATTAGCCTTGTCCGAACTTTTTGTATCTTTTTTAATGTTATCCTGCATGCATGTATTGTTTATTCTTGCATGTATACACGTGTTTTAGCAAATAAGTATATCTTTATCTTTAAGAAAATTATGCCAACATAAACCGCATACCACAAAAAATATGGCAAAGAATTATTATGGCGAAATATTTAAGCCAAAGTATATTAGGAAAAAGAACATTATGCGAAAAAAAGGGATCCCAAAAAATGTGCCCTCGGCCTCGTAGTCACTGCAATTGTACGTCAACTGGATTTTTAGTGTTATTGTCAAGATTCATTTTTATTTTTCTGCCATTATATTAAGTAACATTTGACTATCAGTTTTATAATGAATACGCATAGGTTTTATACTTAAAATATATGTCCGTGTATAGTTCTTTACAATAATGTAAGAAATATATTTTATTGAAAAGATTCTAAATTGAAAGCAGATCAATAATATTCTCGACGCAGGATTTGAACTCGCATCTTATTTGCCTCAGCCTTATAGACAAATCACGAGACCGGATCTACTTGAATATACAATACCCTGATAAACTTTTAGTCTAATAGCATAAAAATCAAAATCGCATAACAAATAGTTATAAATATCCTAAACGTTTTAAATATCAAATTTGCGTATCTGTATTATTATTGTAACTGTTCATCGAGTAACGCTAGACTGATAAACTCATACAAATTAAATAATCTTTAAATGCCAATAGCGTGAGTAGAACATCTGAGTGATATTGACATCTCCAGGTGCATTTTGACCGTGTAGTGCCTGCCTATCCCTTCGTCGACTTTAGTAACGAAGTTTACCTTCCAGCGAGGTCGACGAGGTGCACTTTCGACACTGTCTCGCTGGGCATGTTGTTGTGTCGCAGGTAGGAGGCCTGCACGAAGGTGATGGTGAAGATGGCGTGCGAGCGACTAGACACGTCGTTCATCTGAGTGGAGGCTGTTGTTCGGTGGAGGTTGCCGCGGTGCATACATTCCTGAACATGAAGAAGAGGATATATTATAAGTAGGGTAGCCACTATTTATGAACAAATTTATCACTTGTAGCACAAACAATAATAAACAAGCAGTCAACCGCACTATCATCATGGTAACAGATTTGACTTAGACAGCATCTTTATTTAATTAGTAAAAGCGGCTTTCGTAGATCAAATGTTAAATGACGCGTGTGAAGTTTCTACGCTAGAAAATAATTATAGCTTTTTAGAAAAACAATCAGAGCAAGTTGTATTATTAATTTATGCTAAAAAATTATGTACCAATTTTTTTACCAATCATATAAAACTTTTTGAAGAGGTGTTTGTACTTTTGTAGCTTCCAAAAATTGATGAATAATAAAATCAAAAACCCGACTGCAAAGATGTAAACAAGAAGAAAGTCATACTGTGCAGTCGGAGGATACATATTCGCGAGCTGGCTGACCAAAACTAATATCCTATATTTTAGTCATACTTTTTTTTTCGAATGACTTTGAAACATATAACTAGTATATATTTTTGCTGTAATCATCTCTAAAAACCCTCCATTTTGATACCCCACTCGATGGGTTTCTCGAAGAAATAAAAAAATGCAACCCCGACAATATGGCGCCCAAAAACCGCCACGTTCCTTTTTTTAACGGCATGTATCTAAGAACACTTGGGCGGCCAAGACCTATCTAAAGATGTCTCAATTATAAAAATCCGTCAAGTGGTTTGAAAGATACGAGATAATAAAGAATATTACATACATACATACATACAAGATACGCGCGAAAAACATAACCCTTTCCATGCAGCCGGGTAAAAAGACAATATTTACAGACTTCTTCTGGGTAAGCTCACTCCATCGTCGACTCTGTCTCTGTCATTGACTTAGACTAGAGTCAAGAGCAAACCCATCAAAAGTAAAAAAAAAAAAAAAAAAAAAGCAGCTGAGCGCTGACATAGCACAATCAAAATATACAAACCTGTATATCATCATAATCCGACACCAAATGCTTCGACAAGTCTTGCACATAAGGACCCAGCTTCGGATGCTCTCGGACCCTGAGGGAGTGGCCCGCGTCAGTGGACAGCAGGTCCTTGACCCTCTCGTTATAGATCTCCAGATAGCTGACCTCCGTGCGGTAGGAGGCTCCTGACTCCTTGCCGGCGGCCACGCGGGAGAATAGGTGGCGGCAGATCCGGGGAATCAGGCCTTGGTATTCCTGGAGGTGCGAAGATAATGATATGGATATAATTTGCTTTATTTATAGTGACTCTGTGACGAGGCCTTTGGCCAGCAGTAGAATATAATTATGAACTTTATCCTAGAGGTTAGAGGGTCAAGCAATTATTAAAAATTATTGAAATGGTATGCACTTTTGAAAGTCATAATTACAATAATATCGTCAGCATTAATCTGCATGTAAGAAACATGAATTTCATGAAAAGTTTGTATCATTACTGGTATCAAAAACAATATGATTGTTTGGGAGACAATCAACTTCACTCTAGTGGTTCTTTTAACGGGATTGCCCTAATTTAGGATACAATTGGAGCTTTCATAAGACTGACCACGAGTGATTATAGTTTTAACTTCATTCGGCCTTGAACATATTTCAAAACCAATCCGTCTACCAATCCCAGTGATCATAGCATTTTTCCAAAGACGTTCGAAATTGAATGCCCTTGTTAATTACTCGGGAGAACTAATAAATAAAATAGGTACGTTTGAGCCCACCATCCAATGCCAACAAATGCAAATAATACCCATACATTGTAGCCCTCGAACAATATTATTCTGAGATGGTAGATTGCCGAGCTTAGCAGAATGTAGCGGCTGCAAAAAAACATTCGCGGATCGACGTTCCTAAGCGCCGTTTACACGTTCGAATCACACGGTGGAATTGTGCCAGATACATATTCAGCGTCGCGTCGTTAGAGAAGCCGTTTGTTTGCTCGGAATCTACCCTTATACACAAAAATAATAATAATAAACAATACATACGTTGGACCCCATCATAGTGAAGGTTTTGCCGCTGCCCGTCTGTCCGTAGGCGAATACACACGCATTGTAACCCTCAAAGGCACTGTCTATTACGTCCAAACCCAGGTCTGCAAACACCTGGAATGAAGCGAAAAAGATATGATTAACGAATTACTTTGCTAACGAAAGTGTCATCATTACCTGGTCCCCATAGCCTCTAGGCGCTAAGCAAGTCACCTAACAGAATATTTTCGGACTTCGGCAGATCATGGGGGAGTAAAAATTTATCCAAATGCGATCCAGAAAAAAAAAAAAAAAAAAATGAATGTAATTTTGCTGTTCGAATCCTGTTCTTCTTAAGGGCAAACCAAAAATTATTCGTGCACGTGATAGAAGAGAAACTTTAAAAAATAAAATAAAAAATAAGAGAGATTGATTGGATATAAACTCTATATCTTTTTAACCGACTTACCAAAAAGGAGGAGGTTCTATGTTCGACTTCTTGTATGTTTTTTTTTTTTTGTGTATGTTCACCGATATCTCCGTCAATTGTGGACCGATTTTGAAAATTCTTTTTCGTTTGTTAGATTATGTTTCGAAATTGGTCCCATTTTAATTTGGTGAAGATCTGATGAAGAACTTCGGAGATATACAGCAGAACTCTTCAATAAATGACGGCAAATCTTTTGGGATTGCTGGAACCGCATGTCTGTTTATTGTTTATCATAACATAACATCAAGCCAGTACGCTCTAAAGGGGTACGCAGATGTGTACAGTTCACCTTGATACACTCTCATTTCACCGTTTATGATCAAGTTTCATGGCATTCGGATAATCTATTCTGGCATTATAAGTACCTCACTAAAGGCAAGTTGCTTAATAGGTACAACTAAAAAGTGAAAAATAAAAAATCTTTTTTACAAAAAAAATACTACCGACTTCCAACTAGAAACACTACAAAGTGAAAAATAACTTTCTTTTATGAAGTCGGTGTCCGTAACGAAAAAAAATTGGTACCTTCCAAAGACACCGACTTCGAAAAAGAAAGTTATTTTTCACTTTGTAGTGTTTCTAGTTGGAAGTCGGTAGTATTTTTTTTGTAAAAAAGATTTTTTGGAAGTCGGTAGTATTTTTTTTGTAAAAAAGATTTTTTATTCTCTCTCATGTAACGAAATGTGCCAAAACGTGACGCGTCCTTGAAATTTAACTGTCGATTCTCATTCAATTATCGAATCGCCCCCTAAGTTTCACAAGTTTGAGCTGTGAAATCTATGCTAGTTTTTTTTTTTTTAATTATAAACATTGTATTGCACCCACCTGCTCCTGCGCGGCATAGTTCTTGTCGTCGTGCGCGAACGACCAGTACGAGTGGTCGAACGTGAAGTCCTTGTACTTCTCCCCCCGCCCGTCATCGCGCTCTTTGCTATTCTGGAATAGAAGGTATCATACATAAGTAATGGCCTTGACAAAGTATAACATCATCATCATCATTTGAAAGAAACGTCACCACATTGACCAGTCCCGTGCAACTCGCATCCAGCGGATTCCCGCAACCTTCACCAGGTGATCGGTACAACTAGGGATGCCTTAGAACTTAGAACATCATATCATAAAAATAAATAGGGCACTCTCACTGGGGCAACTACTCTGCCCCACCGTATCCTGCAACAATTCTGCTCAAATCCATTGACTGATTGCAGTAATGAGAAGAAACATAATGTTTTCTTTTACTCGTTCTGACCGTCATAGTTGAACTCCTAAATGTATTATTAGAAATGTTCTGTAACAGCCTGGAATCTGAATGTCTGCTTTGATAGTGGCAATAGGCTCAACCAGGATATTCAATATAACTAGCGATTAGTAATTCAAATAAATGCGGAACGGTCCATCACAGCTCTGCCTACCCCTTCTTCAAATACAGGTACTGTTGTCTTTAAAGAAAGAAAATTCTTTTCAAAGATCCAAAGATACGATCCTAACTATTGTAGTTACTTGAGTAGACTCGTTTGTAAGTCACGTGATTAGACCTGTCGTACTGTATGGATCAGAATGCTGGGCTGTGAAAAAGATAGATGAAAAGAGATTGCATGTAGCAGAGATGAGAATGTTGAGATGGATGTGCGGAGTGACGAGAATGGATAAAGTGGGAAATTAGTATATTAGAAGAAGTTTCAAAGTGGCGCCAGTGACAGAAAAGTTGAAAGGGAACCGTTTGTATGGTCATGTGATGAGGAGGGTTGAAACCCTTATTACTATACTAGCTGACCCGGCAAACGTTGTTTTGCCATAAAAAGACGCTACCTACCTACCCTACCTATCCTACCTACCCTAACTACCCTACCTACCCTACCTGCCCTACCTGCCCTACCTGCCCTACCTGCCCTACCTGCCCTACCTACCCTACCTACCCTACCTACCCTCCCTACCCTACCTACCCTACCTACCCTACCTACCCTACCTACCCTACCTACCCTACCCTACCTACCCTACCTACCCTACCTACCCTACCTACCCTACCTACCCTACCTACCCTACCTACCCTACCTACCCTACCTACCCTACCTACCCTACCTACCCTACCTACCCTACCTACCCTACCTACCCTACCTACCCTACCTACCCTACCTACCCTACCTACCCTACCTACCCTACCTACCCTACCTACCCTACCTACCCTACCTACCCTACCTACCCTACCTACCCTACCTACCCTACCTACCCTACCTACCCTACCTACCCTACCTACCCTACCTACCCTACCTACCCTACCTACCCTACCTACCCTACCTACCCTACCTACCCTACCTACCCTACCTACCCTACCTACCCTACCTACCCTACCTACCCTACCTAGTCTTCGCGAAAAATGATTAAATTACTAAAATGGCTATTAAAAATTAGGGGTTGGTGATAAAAGGGTTAAAATTGAGGATTGTATGTATTTTTGTATGTTGTATCATAAAAAAATAGAAATTAAAAATTTTGTCTAAAAAATAAAAATAAAAATTTTGGGGTGGACTACCCCTAACATTTAGGGGGATGAAAAATAGATGCTGGCCGATTCTCATAGATACCGGATAAGCACAAAAAATGTCATCAAAATCGGTCAAACCGTTTCGGAGGAGTATGGCAACGAAAACTGTGACACGAGAATTTTATATATTAGACTAGCTGACCCCCGGTGCTTCGCTCCCGTCAATTGGCTACTTACCTACCTACACTACCTACCCTACCCTACCTACCCTACCCTACCCTACCCTACCTACCCTACCTTACCTACCCTACCCTACCTACCCTGCCCTACCCTACCCTATCCTACCCTACCCTACCCTACCCTACCCTAGGGGTATGAAAAATAGATGTTGGCCGATTCTCATAGATACCGGATAAGCACAAAAAATTTCATCAAAATCGGTCAAGCCGTTTCGGAGGAGTATGGCAACGAAAACTGTGACACGAGAATTTTATATATTAGATAAAGAGTTATGAATATAAATGTGGATGGATAGGGAGGGGAAAGCCAAAGGAAAGGTAGATGGATTGTGTGGGGTGTCATCATCACCATCATTTCAGCCGAAAGACGTCCACTGCTGGATGTCGCCCGTCGGTCGTCGATCCACCTAATGGGAGGTTTCCAACGCTGCGTCTGCCGGTACGCGGTCGCCACTCTAGAACCTTTCTGCCCCATCGGCCGTCCGTTCTGCGAGCAATGTGCCCTGCCTACTGCCACTTAAGTTTGGCAATTCTTCGGGCTAAAAGAGCCCCACTTAAATAATTATTGTATTCTGTTTTCAGTATTTGTTGTTATAGCGGCAACATAAATACATCATCTGTGAAAATTTCAACTGTCTAGCTATCACGGTTCATGAGATACAGCCTGGTGACGGACAGACGGACCGCGGAGTTTTAGTAATAGGGTCCCGTTTTTACCCTTTGGGTAACCGGAACCCTAAAAGGGATTTTCGATTATTGTCACCAGACAGCGCTTATTCAGTTTCAAACATTGACGTTGACGCGATCGAGTACATATAGAAAACTCTCGATAGGCCCAGTATTTTGATCCGTAGTTAACTCAATCAATGGTTAAATATGCTGACCAATGGTTTTAAATTTCGTTGAAACCCGTTTATTCTTAGAGTTAACTACGGATAAAAAACTGGGCCTAAGCTCACGGATAGCTGAAAGGTTGGGTATCAGAGATGTATGGAAGCGTACCTGTCCTTGATTTCTACCTCCTAGATTTTGAAAGCTTAATCATACAAAATCAAAGCAAAAATCGTAACATAATCCAGTAAACGTCCTTGAGTAACTCGGCAGCGTGAATTAGACATAGCTCCGTGATTAGCAGGGTTAAGAGCCTCTAAACGATGCGTGACGTCACTCCTTGCGTCAGCAATCAGCTTCGCATCGCGATTAGTGTGTGTAGGAAGTGTTCAGGTAATTTAACCTATTTTAGTACAGTCAACCGTCTTTAGAAATATAGGGTATACAATGACAATTCGTGTAGGGCCTCGGAGCAGTTTCCCTAATTGCAAGAATATGTTGTTGGAAATCATCGTGAAGAATGCGGCATGTCCTAGAACAAAAAATTCGAAGACATGTGACATACCCCAACCCGTACTGGGCCTGCGTGGTGGATAACGGCCCTTTCCCTCTCGCAGAGAGGAGGCCTGTGTCCCAGCAGTGGGAACATTAAAAAGGCTGATGATGATGAAGTATAGGGCGGCTCACAATATTTTTGGGTTTTTGATACATAAAAAAAACACTGGAATTCGTTCAAACTCGTTTTATTTACTGTTAAATTAAAGAGCAGTTTTTGAATTATGTTATGAAAATCAATATTTAGGGAATGCGTACCCTCTACTTCCTGACACTCATTTAGCACGGAACTCCATCTGAGCTACCATAGACTTTCAATTAAGGAAACTGCTCTGAGGCCCTGACGAAGTGTTATTGTACCTCGTATCAGCGTAACGATTATCGAAATGACAAAATGTAAGATTAAATATAACATTATTGTTTTGATAATCGCTATAACCACATCAGCCATGTCACTTGTCTAAAACCTTGAAGGTTTCGAAATAAAGGCATTGTTTAGGTCAAACTGTTGCAATGGATGCGTGGTTCACTTTAGTTCTTAATGGAGAATAAGAATTTTTTTCGTATACTTGAATCACAATGAAGCAAACGGCCCTTATGTAAGCGGTCACTGATGTCTTTGGACAATACCAGAGGCACCGCGGGTCATCCCCAAGACGGAGCTAACTGTCTCATCTTCAATATCATGACAAGGCCTACTCCAAGCGTCGCTACCTCGACCAGCCCTGTGCTTCTCGCATCCTGCGGTCTAACGCAGTTCACTAGGTCATCGGTTCACCTAATAGAAAGCCATACAATGTTGCGTCTTCTGGTACTCAGTCGCTATTCCAGAGCCTTTCAGCCCGAGCCATCTGTGATATCATATGATATTGTAACTAAACCGAGAGCCATTACTTTTAAACCGGAGAATTGCAGCGCTGTCTGGTAGTAGACATGCCAAAGAAACAACTTCTGCTAAGTTGGGGTCGATTTCTAGTCTAGCTCGATTCATTTCGAAAATTATATAATTTCACAGAACAACTGCAATGCCATGCTATATGGCCTTCGCAATAAGCCTAAAGTATCCGCCAAATAACAAATAAAATAAAGTCATTGTCAAAAGTATAATTACGTAACTTGGAAACATGATTTTCTGTTTATTGAGATATTTTGATAATTTTGCTCTCAAATAAAAGGTGTAGTTACCATTTTACCCGTTTAAATCATGGAAATCGTTCTACGCGTTTATGAGATCTTAACTCATTACTGAATGCCAAGTGCAAGGGTCAAGGACACCCCTTACCGCGATACATTTGTTTTGATCGTGTTAGCGACACTGCCTTTACATTTTTTTCGTATCGTTTTGTAATATTGGAATACATTGTTAGACATATGTTAAAGACTTTTATTTTTTTGTTATTTAGCGGTGACTTTAGTCGTAAGGCCATGGGATATCATATAAATATATTAAATATATATATATATATTGGAAATAAGCATGCATTATGCGTTTTCCTATGGATGTATAGACATCTCCATCATCTTTCTGCCCTTGTCCCATTTTACTAAGAATCGGCGCTTACTCGTTTTCATCATCACGTTTCATCATCCATTCCGTCCTGTCAACCGTTCCATCGTCTGAAATATGGTTGATACTTTACAAGTTCCATTGCGGAAATCAGTGCAGCAGTAAAGCAAATAATGTCACAACAGTTTGGACTGGATGGCGTGGAGTCTCGGCCGTTTGGAATACTATCACGCCCTGATGTAATGCGCCAAATTGCGTGGAGACACGCGAGTGACGGGGCACGCTGTCAGCTCTGGCAGGTAATACGGATACCATTTTTCAAGACACGGTAAGAACTTGAAATGTTTGTATTCTTCGGGTTCTTCCCTTGGCTTTTAAGCTGATTTAAATTAACATAACATCACGCCTGTATTCGCCGAAGGGTTGGGCAGAGGAGTACCTATTGTACACCCACATTACTTCAGTTATGTTTTGTTTGTTGGTGATTTAATATTGATTTATTAACAAGACCTGTATTAATACTTTATTTATAAATAATATCAACTTTTATTGGATTCTAGCATCCGATATCCAGCGCGGTTTAAATTATAGCGGAAGAATATCGTGTTATAGAATAAAGATCCAGTGTTCTACATTGAATTGAAATATTGGGTCGTATTGAAATATTTATATATCGCACCAGGCGAGGCGATTCTGAAGAACATCACCATTACGTTGAGGACAAAAAGGCTTGGGATTGAGCAGCTCCAAACAATTTATTTTACATTTTTACGGCCTGGATTTTGTTTTTTTTTTTGCCTTTGCTGCAATGACATGAATATTGATTTTTTAAAGTATTTTAATTATTGTGAATGTGAAGACTGTGTAGTTAACTCTTTTTTTTATTTAGTTTAAATAATCATGGTCTGGCAGTTTGAGTAATTTATGCGGCCTACCCGAATGTCCTTTCTTTGGTATTGTTCGTCGAATTGTTGAGCTCCATAAATTCATACTTAAGCTGCACGGTTACTGATATTTTTTATTTTTTTTTATTAAGATTTTTTACAGACATGTTGTTTTACATATACACACCAACACAAACCATCGCGGGTTTATCCGTGGTGTGGCCAGACACGGCAACTCGGTGCAAACATAATTATATAGTTAGTACCTATTAATAAATCCTATAAATAAATCCTTTTGCCCGACAAGCATTGACAAGACACCTTTCAAGAACTTAAGTACTTACAAAGTATCTCTTCAACACTCTTGAGCAGTTTAATATTTATTGCATTCTGGGTTTCGATGGGCAAGTCATTCATCACGGAGGGAAGCATGCATTCCCACGTCCGTGAACCTTTATTAAATTTAGGTACAATAAATGAAGGTATAAGGAAGGAATTCGTGCACTGACTGGACAGGTCCACTCAATCCGGCTGGTTCTTGCCTCAAAAGGCCATTTCGGACACCAATCTACATGGTCTTCAGATGGTCTAACAATAGGACTTTAAAAGAGACCGTGACTTCTGAGTTTGTTTCGGCCTTTCTTTTCAGAGTAGTCAGATAGGAAACGCCAGCCTAATCTAGTTTAAAAAAATATGATCGACATGTGAAAGTGTTTGTACAAATCAAGTTACAGAAATAAAATCATTTATCATCATCATTTACACACAAGGTCTATTAATGTCCTGACTATGTTCAACAGTTCAGATCTTGCGGTTGAAACGAGGCTGATGATATCTTTCCAGGGCATCCCTCCCGGCGTTTTCACTCACGTGTGTCTTCATTCATTCTCTCAACATGACCAAACCATCTAAGCATAGTCTTATGTACCTATGTTTCATAATAACTCGTATTCAGTAACACCTAACAACCTCTTCCCACGGTGGATGACGCTACATATAAACATGATAAGATCGCCACGAGCCGTTGCATTATCGCTCCGCACCTGTTGAGTGCAGACGCCGTAAATCATACTATTTGAACAACTGATCAAATACAAACTGTTACGTTTGTTACATATTTATTCATATTGATTACATTATTCGCGATGTAGTGACAGACAAAGATGGAGCTATGTTTCCTAGATATTTAAAAGCGTTACGAGAAGTCATCAATTTTGACAAATTTTCTTACCAAGGCGTATTACGTTACTACATTCGCTCCATATGAAATTCAGCCTATTTGCGTAAGTGAATTTGGCAAGGCGAAGGATTTGATCCCATCAATCGACCAATTACGTGCGAGATGGATGTTGTGTATTTCCGTCTATGTGATTAGTCAATTGATGGGATCAAATCCTGCGCCTTGCCGAATTCACTTACGCAATAAGGCTGCTGGGTACAGTTGGGAAAAGAATAGGCCTTTTTTGTAGTTGGATGTCTCGCAGTTCAATAATAGTAATTGGTTACTGCCGACAGCTTAGCCAGCAAAAGACTGGGCAGGTTGATTTGACTATTTGTAGTTACTCACAACCGGCTTGTGCGTGATTCCTGTGGAATAGACCACAGGAGCGTAGCCGCGGTCATTATTCAAAATTATCCCAGCAATATTCGATCGTGATAAATTACAATTACAGCCCCTATATAAAGTTTATCCACAGGTTTATCGCTACGTGTAGGTACCGAAGTGATCGTTGAAAGGATAAGCAGAACAATCTATGAAGTTTGAAGGTTGTTTCAAAATCTGTAAGTACCACCGTGCCCACATAATTAACAATGATAAGGCCTTCATAACGTGATAGAATTTGGCATATTACTCTGAGCAAAGAACTGCAAATGGTAATTGTTATTATTTTCGAGCAAACCAACATTATATATAACCATCACATCAGGATTCCCCGAAGGGTTAGACAGAAATGTACCTATCTATAGTACTTACACCCATTCCACCAACATTTCACTATCTATGATCAAGTCCAATTATAATAGGGGCTACTGAGCGAGCTTATTGTCACCTACCGGGCATAAATCCAAACTAAGATCTGCTACCAACGAGGCGAACAAAATTAGTAAGCGCCAGAAGACTGGCGACATCGCCGAGAGTTGCCTAGAAAATGCTGTTGCGATGGTGCGATTAGGGCATGCCATCCGGATTTTCGGATAACCAAATTATCCGGATATACGCCTGAATTTAGTATCCGAATATAATATATTTTGCGGATAATACGGATAGTTACTTGTTGTATCATTGCATGTTACTTTTTAATTTTTATTATACTAGAATCACTAAAATATCACATTTCACATAATATTTTTATAAAATAAGTATTTGTTATCGAGACACAATTGACAAAGATAGTATATCATCATTTGTTTACGTAAACTTTTTCACTAAATACCTACCTAGAAGTTCCTAAATAATTTTCTGGAAATTTTCATTATTTAATATAGCACTAAGCCGAGCAGTGGTGGCCCAGTGGTAATGGCCGCGACTTACAAGTTGTAGGTCGTGGGTTCGAGCCCATGCAGGCGCTTTACTTTGTGTAAATTATTTCATCACCACTGCTCTCAATACGGTGAAGGAAAACATCATGAGGAAACCGGCATGTCTTAGAACCAAAAATTCGAAGACATGTGACATCCACCAGCATGCACTGGACCCGCATGGTGGATTACGGCCCTTGCCCTCTCACAAAGAGGAGGCCTGCACGCACAACGGACCAAATGCGAGTCTAAGTGCGGAAAAGGGGTCCATCTATCCTATCCTATCCTATAGCACTAAGCCGAACCGAACTAACACTGAACCGACGCACCGCCATCTTGCGAACGTTCTCGCCAGTCGCCATCCAGTTGCCACCAGCAGAGCGATACAAACAAAATAGCGTTGAGTGTGTGAAGTGGACGTGTACGGTTGTTTGATCTTATTATGAAGAAGTTGCGGCAAGTACACTGTATTATTATTACTTAATTAACTCCTTTACTGTTACGTATTGTAGTTGTAAATCATTAATGTAGTCTATATTCCCATAAGAATGACAACAATGCAGAGTAATGTGTATACGTGATATAAGAATTTAGTTCCCATTAATGTAGTAAAATACACACTTTTAAAAAGTTGGCAATAATTTTAATGTTATCTATCTTTATAATACACTGTTTTCTAATTCTTTTACTTAGATTATTTAAGGTAAACGTGAAGAGAGAATAACTTAGGGTTTTTGTTCATTTTCAGGTAAACACGTCTTGCAAAAAAGAAATTGCCAATTAATATAATGGCAAAGCCTGAGAAAGAAAATTTGGTGTTTGAAAAATATAAGCGCTGCGCAAATGACAAGTCATCTGTTTGGCAGTAATTTCATCGTTCCACCAACAGAAAGTATGCTCAGTACCAAAAATGCAACAAAATATTGAAAAAAGATGGTTCTACATCTTTCAAGTTTATGATTCGTTCGTGAAACAAGTATAATTACTTAATTGTTTGAAGATATTTTTATAATAAAAATGTTGATTGGAGACTTAAATTAATTTTATTTACTTTTTTGACAGTAAAATCCAAAATATGCTTAGTATCCGGATATCCGGTATTAACCCGATAGAATTTTGGAAGTTTTTCGGATAGTTAAATGGGCCGGATAATTTCATGCCCTAGATGCGATGACTTAGGGACGTTTACGGCAATTTGGCCTGTCAAGCCAACACACCGGAACTAATGGAAGATTTTTCCCACCCGTGAAACAACAGGTAGGTCAAATAAAAAGAATTGGATATCGCCTTTATAAGTAAGTAATTTAAGTGCATTCGGATATATTTCAACTTAAATCTATTGTATAATAGCGCAATAATAGCGAGAATGGTTCGACATTGAGTCTGGTTTCGATAAAGGTCACTCTATTCGAAGTCATGACAATAGTTATGTATACATTCTTTGATGCTTTTGTGTAGAATAGAAACCTGCTACGTCTATATCAACCAACTTCTATATTATTGTAGCCAACCAACTGATTTCAATACAACCGCTACCGTCATTTATCATAAGCAATATTTATTCGAAATGGGTTTTTTAGATTTTCTTTTAACTTAGTTGAACCGGTTGTATGTCATAATTACCGAAGCAATTAAAAAGTCATTGTGTTTTGCGTGGATCCACGTTTTAGGCACTCAAGGGGTTAACACGATACACTTAGGTAAGACTAGAACCAGCCCGCTAAACCACAAATCCTGAAAGCCAGGTTCAATAGCGTCCACCAGAAAAGCGTCCAGGCAATGAAGTTAGACAACCGTAAGGCGGGTTTTCAATCTATATCAGATAGTACTACTACATGTAAAAGCTTTTACAGCTACCGGGTTCTCGGTACCGACTATCCGGCAATACCAGATCGTGTGAAAGGGCACTAAGAATTGGAACAACTGAGGCAGAGTAACAACTTCTGTAGTTGCCTTGGAAATGGTTGTATATATGCACTATACAATTTTCGCCAGTAACGTCTTTTTGCAGACAAATACTAAAAGATTTGCAATCAAATGTCCTGTAAATTTTGGCTCGCATATGTCAACCGAATGTCATGAGTTGATCTTATATATAAAATTCTCGTGTCACAATGTTAGTTACCGTACTCCTCCGAAACGGCTTTACTGATTTTTACCAAATTTTATATGCATATTCAGTAGGTCTGAGAATCGGCTACTATCTATTTTTCATACCCCTAGGGTAGGGTAGGTAGGGTAGGGTAGGTAGGGTAGGGTATGTAGGATATGTAGGGTAGGGTAGGTAGGGTAGGGTAGGTAGGGTAGGGTAGATAGTGTAGGTAGGGTAGGGTAGGTAGGGTAGGGTAGGTAGGGTAGGGTAGGTAGGGTAGGGTAGGTAGGGTAGGGTAGGTAGGGTAGGGTAGGTAGGGTAGGGTAGGTAGGGTAGGGTAGGTAGGGTAGGTAGGGTAGGGTAGGTAGGGTAGGTAGGGTAGGGTAGGTAGGGTAGGTAGGTAAGTAGCCAATTGACGGGAGCGAAGCCCCGGGGGTCAGCTAGTATTTGTATAAAAATGGCGTCTTTGATTGATACCTAATGCCAAGACAAATAGGTACAGGATTGTGATAAAATATCACATTTTATAAATATACATTAGAGTTTTTTTGTAGTCTTCAACTAGTTTTCATAAAAAGCTATATAAATCTGGTAAAATTGCAAACAAGATTCTAATAAAATTGACAAAGATCGTTGCGGTTTCGCTTAGCAATCCTGTTTGCCCAATATCAATCTGTAACGGCTATTAAAAGATAGAGCAACATTATTTTAAGACTATTAAGTACTTAAAAAATACTACTTGTGTCATAATAACCTCGTTTCATAGTCGATTAAGGCCCGCTTGTGCCACTTTGGGTTATTTACTAATTCCGAGTTAGTAGCTAACACGGAACTATAATGTCTACACTAATATTATAAATAGGAAATATTATTTGGTAATGGCTAAACTCAAAAACTACATGAACGGCTTTGAAAATTCTTTCACCTATGTTAAATAGCCTATGTTACCCAGGAATAATATCTACTATATTATTCCTGGGTAACATAGGCTATTTTTTATTCCGAAAACGGGTCTTGTGGGGTGGGAATGGGAACGAAGCCGCGGGGAAAAGCTAGAATGATATATTTTAATTAAACCTCGTGTTAGTTTTTGCTGCAAATCGGCCTAAAGACGGAAACTCACTTACGTGTCGTGGCATGGCGTGGCGCGGGATCCACCAATCAAACAACTCTGTTCCAGCCTACGTCATAACACAACGAGTTTTGTAGCCAATCAATTGCGTCAAAAGGCGTCACGCCACGCCACGACACGTAAGTGTGGTTCCGCCTTTAGTATAGTAACTCTTCGAAAGTGTCAACCTTGTCGGAACAACAGCAGGGTATGGATGAGGAACCGAGACGCAAACCATGCTCCACATCCTATCCTGACCTCTGAGTCCCAAAACAAGTCAAAGATATGTATGCGCTGCCACCGACGATACCAGGGAAGTGGCAATGTTGCTGTACTCCCAAAAGGGTTACGCAGAGATGCACTTATAGTACGCCCACATTCCGCTAGTTATCTTTAAGGTTGCCCTAGTCGATAATTCTTCCATAAAAACGTAGTATATGGCGATTACTCCACTGTTTGTAGATGTACGTTCAAAATAAAAAATGATATCAATTTGTCTCATCATTATCTAGCTCTGTATGGAAACAAAAAAGTAAAAATAAAATATATATGAAAGTTATGAGCGTCGAAAGGTCCATATTTCAACACTAATTTTAACGTATCTTTGGACGGCAATTAATACCATAAGAAGAAGGAAAATTGCAAAACAGTCACCATACAGGGATAGATTAGAAGTTCAACAATGCAAATAATTTTATATTGAACAGATACATTTAGTCCTTTTTTCATGATATCCATATTCCCAAAGGTCGTTTATAAATATTCGCGCGCTCATTTTCGTCCTAAATCATCATCCATTTAGCTACAAATTTGCAAAAGTTTGTATTCTTACGCGAACTAGCTTCTTACTGCTGTTCACAGCATCCATCTCTTTCGTTGTCGGATGAGATAGCTTGCATTTTAACCCCGCCCACAAAATAGTTCGTGCCGTTGACTAGGGTAACCTTAAGTCCCATGTAAGAAGGGACGAGCCTATTGCCAACAACCGGGAACAAGTCTAAACTCCAGGCTACTACTGAAAATTCCAGATGGAAAAAACCTATAGCCACATTGGCCGACCTGGGAATCGAACCCAGGACGTCATACTTAGCAGAAGCGCTTACTGCTACCAACGAGGCGGTTTTGGGCCAAAAATAAAACTGAATGTACCTTGATTGTACTTTTACCCGACTACGGCGAAGTCAAAACCAAGGTTTATGATTTTAGCAGTCTATAATAGTCACAGCGGATCTTTGTGTCTCTGCAGTTGGCGCTGCTCACCATTGTGCAAGAAACAGTCTGTCATCGAATATACTGCATAGAATAAGCGAGATAGCACGATGTGACAAACGTAAGCGAGTGAAAGAGACAGTTATACAAATTTCACCTTCATTTTTGACAAAAAAAAATAGCTACTGCGCAGGGTCTTGCAGCCAATTCAGAGACACAAAAATCCGTATAGTATTATATGTATGTTTGTATTTACGTATGACCCTCCGTAGCACCCGATTTTGATGAGTAAAGTGTCAATCGATTCGTTATTTAGGTCCGGGTAACATAGGCTAAAAAAACCATAGTCTGGTTACAGTTTTTAAACTTTTTGCTTGTAAACTTTTTGTTCAGTATTCTTCTGTTACTAGGTATATTATTGCTGTTTTGCTGTGATGTGTCTGTGTCGGATAAAATGTTTTCTATTCTATTATATTTTCTATGAAGAAGAAAACAAGTGTATTGATGTAATAGAACTTACTTTCACTGTGAGCAGTCGTGTTTTCTTGCCCTCCATCTGGACAATCAATTTCGCGCCCATGTCCTTTTCTCTGTAAAAAACAAGAAAATTATACATATTATTTTGAAGCTGTTTGGTTTCTCTACTTGATGGAATCAGACATGCGGTGATTCACTGGTAACACGTGTTTAGTTCACTGCACTGGAGTAAGGACGTATGTGCAATTGTGCATATCCTAGAATTCGCTAGAGCTAGAAAAAGATTACGTAGGTCAGGGCAGGCTTCAAGAACTCCATTATTGGCAAAAAGCGATATCTCATTCTAGTACGTATTTTTATCTCATTCTAGTTCAAATATTTAGTTTTAATATTAAAATTATTATAAAGTTAGTTAACGATCGGTCACCAACCAAGCCGCGTTTGATCATAACATTAACCATTACGATTTTACCAATCCAATATACCATATTTTTATCCATACGAGTTTTACTATTTATTTGTTGGATTTACGCCCAACAATATCAATACAGTATTTATTTTTAATCATTGGTCATTTTCGGTAGCGATAAACACATTTAGAAAAAGTTTCCACGACGGAGAATAGAACGCACAATGGTTTTTATCTAATAAACAAACATATCTATCAATTCTGTGTTTAATAGATTTCTCGCACAAAGTAGCCAGAACGAAAACCTAGGTTCCTTATGGCATATAATCCGTAACGTGGTTTGTTAAAAAAACGGATATAGGTATAATTTCCCTCCAGTATGAGTAGAGGAGTACGCAACGCGGCGACGTCGCCTTTGTACGACCGGAGACATTCCACTTCCTGTTTCCGGCATAGTGACTAATATACAACGTACACACTACACAGTGTGCCTAAGCAGATGTTGAAGTACTAAGATCTTATTTTAGATATGACAAGATATATATTCTTGACAATTATATTGGCCTTATTCGAGAAACGACTAGATTTTTTTTTCATAGGAAGGAACAGTTGTGAAATAAACCACCAAAAAAATAACATTAACGTTCTCGGCGAACGAAGGGGTAAACAGTTTCTCGATGGATTCCTTCCCCTCGCGGCACGAGTCACCTATTCTATGCTAGCACGGGATCCTAGCGTTGACAAAGATAATTTGGTTGAAATAAATGTCACTGAGGGCGCGAAATGCATGGGTTTGTTATTGAATTGGGTGTAAAATTAACCTTTACTAGAATTGATCATAAAAAAATTATGTTCTTTTTTAATCAGCCACAAAATCAGCCACAAATTTATGGAATATTGAGCTCTTAACTCAAAATTTCAAAGGTTATTTGAACGGATCATTTAAAATTGATTGCAATAGACGCGTCTTTAAATTTTTGAGGCATGCCACTCGATTGAATAAATTTGTATTGTGTACACATTAAATACAATAAGACTATAAAAACGTACAAAAAAAAACTATAAACAAATTGTCACTGTATTTAAAGAAAAAAATTGTCACGAAATGAGAAAACCGTTTTACTTGCAAATCGCTACTAACACCATCTATAGCCGTGGAACGGCATCGAACGCGATCGAAGTACTTATAAAAATAATCATCTTAATCAGACGAAAATCGCTAGTTACTTCGGCACGGTGTCTTTGTATGGTATGAGACATCTGTATGCTAGTATTATATATTATCTGTGCCTATCCAAATCAAAATTTCCATTGATAGACAGACGGTACAGTAATATGCTGCGTGAAAAGCAATGCTCGGTCCAAGGGAAAATGAGCGATAGGTGGCTTAGGTGGTACGTTTTCGTTCCATGAATGCACTTCATTCTGGTACAGCCAAGTTGGCATGTTGAAGCATAAAAGCAAACTAGTATTTTTTGTGACTACGGCTAAAGTTCATGGTTCACTGAATTAGTCATTATTTATGAAATCATAAATGCAAGGCGCGGATGTGGTAAACTTTCAAACTTTGGGCATAATTTCGAAGCTAAATCCTAGATCATGACGCAATTATTTGTACTACTTCAAAAAGGGAGTTTCTGCGTTGTTCGACCCGTGAATATATGTTTTAATTTGTCAAAATTTTCGCTAAAACTATAAATGCACCAATTTTGATCGGCTTTTAATCTACAAACAACAAAAGATAAACACGTAAACACATTGAAGATAACAAAAAAACGCAAGTTAGCGACAACAGTGACTCATACGTCCTTATCAACATAATGTAGTTTGAATGTTTTTATTTTTATAAGTTCTTGTGTGATTCAGCGTTTGTTGTTGACTGCGGCAGCGGTAACGGCTTAAACGTCCCCTACGTAACAGTTACACCCTTGCTAGAATGCGTATTTAAAACTACGAGTCCATTGTTGCTTTTAACTTTAAGAAATACCTATATTTTGTTACTTTTTACCCGACTGCCGAAGGAGGGTAATGTGTTTATCAGTCTATGTATGTATGTCGAATATATGTTCGTTCTTATGTGGCGTTCTAGAGACCAGACGCATTGGCCGATTTTGTTGTTTCTTACGTCAATCGATTCATCATAAAATTGGATAATAGAAAAATGGCAGATTTTGAGCGCCATATTGTGGGGGGCCCAATTACTTTTTCTTCCAAACCCATCGTGTGGGGTATAAAAATAAAGGGTTCTCAGATGTGATTTAAAAAATTATATGTTTAAATGAAACAATTCGAAAAAATAATGACTAAATGTTATAAATAAAAAAAGTTGATTAAAAGAATAAAAAAAGCACGACTGCTAAAAAGCGAACTAAAAAGACGTAACTACACAGCATGATTTTTGCTGCACGGCATGATTTTCTTCTTGTTTACGACTTTTTAGTTCGCTTCTTAAGCAGTCGGGTTGTTTTGTTTTTTTGAATTAACTTTTCTTTTAGAATAACTAATAGTAGGTAACTCTGTCTGTCACCTTATCACGTCTTAACGGCTGAATGGATTCGGATGAAACTTCTCTCACGGGTAAAACATATCCTTTATTAGGACATAGGATACTTTTGATCCTGGGAGAATGTTCCCTTCGGGTAATTTCCGACTGTCATGCGGGCGAAGCCGCTGCCAAAACTAAGTATATAAAAAAGGAGGAATATGAGAAATATTTGTAGTTGACTATTTCTAGGAAGATCCTAAAGTTGAAAACAGTATAAATATAACTCTGAATTAAAATGAATCAGAATTTGGAATAAAAGCAAGATCCAAGTCAGTCCCAGGACTGATTATTACTGGCTACTCTACTGGAACTGGTTCAGAAAATGGGCTTCTTGACTATTCAACGGTTTTGTTTAAAAATGACATCTAATATCTTGATAAAAACATCAATTTAGATAAAAGATAAGCTATCTAACTTTACATATTATTTAAATTAAATAGATCTAGCAATTTCTGTGGTTTTGCTGTCGTGGCCTAGGATAGGATAGATTTTAATTCAAATTAAATTTATTGCATTCATAATGTAAATACAGGTAAACAAAAGTTACTGAAACATTTATGAACCCTGTCGGGCACAGCAACATTCTAGATACAGTCAGTGTCTAGGAGAGAGGAATAGCGCTTAGTATATTCTTCATTTATAAAAAAATGTTATCTACCCCCTTCCGCGCCCTCTCCCTTTTCCGCAGTTAGACTCCCATTTGGTACGTTTTGAGTGCCTCCTGTCTTAACACGGGATGGGCCGTAATCCACCACGCGGGCCCAGTGCGGGTTGGTGGATGTCAATTGTCTTCGAATTTTTTGGTTGTAAGACATTTTCCATACGATATTTTTCTTCACATGTTTGAAAGGAGGGGTGATGAAATAATTTACGCAAAGTAAAGCGCCTGGATGAGTTCGAATCCACGACGTACAACTTGTCAAGTCTCGGCCGTTACCACTGGGCCAGCACTGCTCTCTCCGACACTCGATCTATCAGATAGGTTATATCCCAAAGGAAACAAGCATTTACAAAATATTTAACCGACTTTCCAAAAAGAAGGAGGCTCTATGTTCGAGATTTTTATTTTATTTGTACCTATTTCTCCGTCAAAATTCATTTCATTTTCATTTTGAAAATTATTTTTATGTTCATGGAATATCTTTTAAATTGGTCCAATATTGGAGGATGAAATAGACGAGAACCAAACCTCGAATTAAACCCTTGAAAAAAAATTTACCAAGGGAATTCAGTTTGCGCTCTCTGCCCATATTTCCTCTTAAGGGGTGAGCCTATTGGCATCAACCAGGCACGAGCCCAGATGCTGGGCTGCTACTGAGAAATTATAAATGGAAAAACCCTTTGCCCAACGTGGAAATAGAACCCAGGACTTCATGCTAGGCAACGCGCTCGCATCCACTAAAGTCACTGCCAGATAACAAAAAAGTAAAAGTCGTTAACACCTGTCTACAAAAGTATGCCGATATTTCGGAACGATACGAAAAAAATGTAAAGGCATTGTCGCTAAGACGATCAAAACAAATGTATCGCGGTAAGGGGCGGTCTTGACCGTTTCATTTGGCATTCAGGCTGGCGAGCACGGCCTACTGTGACGGGCTTGAGTCACACATTTTTATCTTGAGTCACACAGTTTGGGAGCAAAAACCGTGTTATAATGGGTGACTCGAGCCTATCACAGAAGCCGTGCTCGCCTGGCAGTAGTGAGTTAATATGTCATAAACGCGTGGACCGATTTACATGATTTAAACGGATGAAATGCTTCTACGCATGTTTGAGACCTATCAAAATATCCGAATAAACAAAAAATCATGTTTACAAGTAATACGTAATTATACTTTTTGATACAAGTCAAAACATTGATCAACTTTTTATTTTTGTTATCTGGCGGAGACTTTAGACCTTCTTTAGACTAACGAGGCAACAACTTTACCTCTGTATAAAAATTTATTACCTAGTTTAGATTTGTTACAAAAAAGTTTGTATACAGTTACATTTTATAATTAATGCTCATAATGCTAATAATAACAGTTTACATTTTCTGTTATAACTGTGATCTTCATATAAAGTATACTGAGATGAATAAATTAATAATTAATTTTGTATTTTTAAGTCATATGATGACTTTATAATTTTATATTATTCGTGTATAAGATTTGATTGTGTTTTGTGTGTTGTAACCAGGATTTTAGAACATTAAAATAATATTGAGTGCTTCTTCTAGAATTATTGTTCTTTGTAATATTGAGTGGCTAACAAGCAACCAACTAACTAGACGGAGAGCAGGACATCAGCAACACCGTATGCATTTCAGATATATTGTTCCTGATTGTGGATAAATTTGAAAGAGAGTTACCACAGCCTGGGCACAAGCCTTTCTTCTTCTTCTGCTTAACAACAAAAGGAACAGGAGTGGGTTTTAGTCAGTAAAACACACGCCCTCCCGCTCCACCCAGAAAGGGAGAAGCCATTGGATGATTACCCACACCCAAAGAAAAAGAAAAAAATAGTTCTATTGTCCAACATAAAGACGATGTAGGATTGTTTCGAATCCAAGTTATCTCCTTAAGCACATTTTGGTTCATATTAAATAATGAACCAATTATTCTGCTCTAATACAGTACGACCAATGAGTTGTGGCCCGTCTGAAATTAGCACCAATGGTTGCACAGAACATACTTTACAAACCAAATGGCTGTTTTCTTCACGAGTGTACATGTGCGAAAGTTTGCAAAGAATATGTTCAGCCGGACCACGACTCATCGGTTGTACTGTACTTTCCTTATTATTATTGTTTCACAGAGATAAAAGAAAAGATTTGTTTAGTACTTTATTTCCTGTTTGATATTTATTTGAATTCTTCTATAACTGGCCACATAACCCACATGCCATAGAAAAACCACTTGCGGCTAGACATAAGTCTATGACTGTATTATTCTATTGTTTATGATGATGTATTCAATTGCTTTTTTATTTTATTTCAACATTGGATTTATGATTTAATGGTAGAATACTGCATTTTTTTATCAGCCAGTAATTACAGCAAACTAGAAGACAAATTATTAGGAAGTATTCCAAAGATTTTACATGGTGTTTCTTTAGTAACTTAAATAGTAATAAAAAATTAAATTTAAAATTAAAAAAACCCCAACACAAAAACCTATAAAAAGCAAAAAATAAACCTCTTACATTGTGTAACTGCCAAAGTTCAGTTTATAACACCTCCGCTTTTTCTGTCCAGGGTTAAAAATTGCATATAAATGTCTCTTATGATTATGATTTATTTGTTATTAATTCAATAAGATGATTCCAGAATTAATGTGAATTAACCTTTTGTTTAATTGGTAATGTATTCAAAGAGGAAACCAAGGTTTTGTATTCATTAAACATTTTATTGTCTAACTAGATAAACTGAGGTAGACTGGATTTGAAAGGGTCTTGTTACACTATAGATATTAATAATTTGTACCTAATTGATATAAAAACTATTTTTTTTATTATTGTTAGGCCCCGCTTGACCACTATATCACCTGATGGTAAGCGATGATGTGGTCAACGGTCATGGTTTATTAGGTTTTGAATTAAAGATATTGTCTTCCCTCCTTGTATACATCTGAGGAATACTCCTGGCTAGCAAAACTAACTGTAGTTATTATATTCTAAGACAACAGCTATACCAGACCAAATTTACCAGCAAAGGCACTCAAGCATAAAATAAATGCTTAAATTCATCTGTACTAGTGTGTGAAAAACCAATAACAGAATGTATTGTAAACAGGAACTCCCAACCATGCATCATTGTTTACACCGCCAGAGATGATAAACAAGCATTCCAATAAGCAACACAGAGTAATCACAGCAATTTTATCTTGTTTATTTAGGTCACTAACATTTTTTAATTTTTTCGACAACTTTCATCTAAACGGCATACCCGAGGTACAGTTTGTGCTCCAAATGCAACTGAACCGTGAAAGTCATTGTCATTTAACATGACATCATTGCTTTTTTGCACTTTCAAATGCCATGGAAGAGTTTGATGTTTTAGCTAGTTCGAACCCTTATCTCCTCGTCGATAATCTCTTATATCAATACATTGTTCATACAAAATAACATAACAGAACCAATTATAAACATAGTCCGTATGATCCAGTGAAACATCATTATTTCACGTAATATGTTAACTCCCCCAAAACATTGGATAAAAATTGAACTTTCCTGAGCATGGTATCTACTGACCTTTGATTGAATGGGCGAACCCTTACAGCCACTTTCACCGAAGCCATTGTCACACATTATATTGTCAATAGTTAAAATTTTATTTTAAAATTACATTTATCCACAAAAACACGACACCACAAAGCAAGTTGACATTTTTATGTTTGATTGACTGACAGTTTGTCGAGTGACGTTGCAATACGGAAAAATATTAAATTGGAAATTTTAATTAGTAGTCTCAACAAAACGTATGTTTTTATTTAAAATTTATGAAAGTTACAAAATCAATTCATTGAATTGGCTCTATTGTTCAGAGACATTTTTTGTGATTATTTCAATTTATCACAAAAGCCCGCGAAGCGATTTTTTTTTTTATTAATTTTAGTGTTGCCCTTACCAGCTGTACCAACTAGTCGAATGAAGATTATTAGAATCGATTAAACATATTTCATTTTCTTTCAACGCAGCAAATAGGTAATTGTGATTCTTCTTGAAGTAGGCGGCTTTAAGATTCGACCAGATGTCATTTCTTCCTCCTGATAACTATATAAAAGACCCTTAAATACTTAATTTTCCTTATCTTTTAATAGATCAAAATTAAATTACTTATTTGTCTTCGCTGATCATTAAAATAGCTTTATTTTGCTAACTCCTACTTTCAATCCTTAACTCAAATTACATATTTTAATTTTTAACTCAACATATTTAATTTGATTAGTCGATTAAAAGTCAATGTGTAGATTTTCTAGCACTACTCTATTGCTGTCGATTTCTATCTGTCCGAGGAAAGGTTAGAATTTTTAATTTGATTATTGCAAAAATAATTGGTAAATATGATAGGTTCTTTCGCTTATTAATCGGAATTGTAGTTAAACCCAGCTATGATATGTGTTTTTCAATACAAAAGTTACAAAACATGAGATTGTCATTGAGGGTAAGTTGAGGTAATATTACATAATAATGTGTGTATGTTCTTCCATCAGATAGCCAATCGTCACGATGTCGAGCGCCCCGGGCCGCCCCATGAAGTTCCCCTACACCTTCAGCGCGAAGATCGCGCAGTTTCCCATGAAGTACTACGTCCAGAACCAGTGGATCTGGAAGTACTGGTTGATCGGAATCGCCGTCTCTGTCCCCGTCTTCTACAAGATCAACAAATTGGGTAAGTTGGAATAAATTACACGTAATTTTGGCAAATTCTAATTAGATTCTAGATTTTACAGCCACTAGTGCTACCTAGATAAACATATTCTTTACATGTCTTGTAAGTCTCTTTTGATGTCAGTTTTATAGCGAAGGCCGTATACTCCCTTTAATAATTGATTGGTCATGTTGTATTTATTGACTCCTTTCCACAAGATTTTTTATCAGAAGCCACATCAGGATTATGTTCATAAATATTCAAAGCTACCATAATCTCCAATCTTTTTGGCCAATCGAAGTTGGCCAAAAATGCCTATGAAATAGTTAATCTCATAGTAAAAGAGCAGTGCACCAAGCCATGCGCATTGGAAAGCCCACATTCAACCCAGCCAAAAGGATTGGGGATTACTGTAATACCAAATAGTTAATCTGTATAAAAGCACACTGATAGTAATTATCAGTTAATTTTCGAGACTGATGAACAATACTATGTTAACAGTAGTCTCACATATTGATCCCTAAGCTCCTTCATTGCAATCCTCATTATTTACTAATATGTGTGAGTTCAACATATTAAAGCAAACAATATCTTTTTCTCCAGCTAACTCCCCCGGCAACGTCGCTAAATGGGCAGAGAGCAGGAGGAAGGAGGCTGCAGAGCACCATTAAATTAAGAATAATTGCAATAGAACTGGGTTATAAGGAAACCAACTTGTGTGATTTATTTATGTTGTAAGCGAATATTAAATCATGTAATAGTTATATTGCAGTTTATTTTGCTTTTCCCTGCTGCTCATCCCACAAGAATCGTAGTTTATAGATACTGTACCTATCAGAACTGATTATGAAAATTCTTCGAAAAACAGATTTTTTTCAAAAACTTCTTTGAATAAGTATTTCCTTTATCAGTTCAGTACTGTCTTAGAATATCTCTTACAAAGATACTAAAGACTTCTCTTTTAACTGACTTACCAAAAAGGAGGAGGTTCTATGTTCGACTTCGTGTTTGTTTTTTTTTTTTTGTATGTTCACCGATATCTCCGTCAATTGTGGACAGATTTTGAAAATTCTTTTTTTGTTTGAAAGAGTATGTTTCGAAATTGGTCCTAATTTGGTGAAGATCTGATGAAGAACTCCGAAGATAAACGACAGAACTCTTCAATAAATAACACCAAATCTCTCGGGATTGCTGCAATCGCATGTCTGTTTATTGATTATACCATTTCATAACATAACATCATGCCAGTATGCTCTTAAGGGTTACGCAGATCTCTCATTTCACCGATTATGTTCAAGTTTCATGATATTCGGGTTATCTATTCTGGCGTTAAGGTAACTTACTAAACTACTTGCCTATTAGGTAGATACAACTAAAAAATGAAAAATAAAAAATTTTCTTTGCGTTATGGACGCCGACTTCCAAAAATAAAAATATTTTTCAGTTTGTAGTTTTCTCATATGGAAGTCGGTAGTATTTTTTTGTAAAAAAGTTTTTTATTACAATAACGCCTCGTTTACGGAGACGCGGGGCGTCGTTTCTTCGATAACGCTAACGATTCACAATAAACACTCATACAACGCCATATGATATAGTACGGCTCGCACCTCCAGAAACGAGGCCTTAGACAGGTCATCAAAACCTTGTCATCTGGGTACTTACGAACTCTCCTTACATACACCAGGTATTAGTAGAAAAGAAAAAGAAAAATACATTTATTTCCAACATACTAAAAGACACACATTATACTAGATGCATAATCATAAGATAAAATTATAATAAATTAAATAAAAAAATTGTTATAAGAAGTTAGCAGGAAAGTGTGCCTCACAGCTGCGCCCTGCGCCCAAAAAAGACCCAGTTCTGCAAAAATTGCAGACAACTAATGCCTGACGCTGGTACATTGTTCACTGTCATAACAATCATTCATTCATTTTTCTTCCACCAACAGTAATATAGCGCTCGCCAAACTTCTGGGCCGCCCTGAAATTAGCTTTCCGATGCGCAAAGCAGGAATCGGAGCTGTTTTTGTATGAGATTTACTACTGCGCAGCCATTTTAGCCAACTTTAGGGCGGCCAAGTTTGGCGAGAACTATATGAGAGCTAATCCAAAATTAATTGGGATAATAGTCTAGCGAAAAAAGAGTAGCCATTCAGATTTTTTTGGCTCCAAAACTTTGTTACACATCCCCGGAATTGTCGGTGGCAGCGCGTAGGTCACTTTGGCTTCATGATTTGGGACACAGGACCGGATATGAAGTGGAGCTTGGTTAAGGTTTACTTCTCGGCTCTTCATCCACACCCTGCTTCTGTTCTGTCGAGGTAGCCCCACTTTGAGAGGTTGGAAATCTGATAAACTTCTGCACTGGGCAATTCAGTAGACGATTGCTGGCCATATAATTTTGCACAGAGCGCGGTTGCCAAAGTTTTCTATGTTCTTAGCGCTCACACATAAGAAGTTGCTGAAGGGCTGACAAGTGTAATTTATATTTTAGCGTTTTTAGCGATGGCGACAGTCGAAGTTTATATTCAACTTTATATCAATGAAGATAAAGTCAATATTCTTTTTAAACACCACCTGAATTTTATGCAAGGATGTTTGATCAAAAACAATTGGTTTTTTGTTGAACTATTAAGGTTGCCGTAATAAAAATCAAATTAATGCGGTATTTATTTGTGTCATGTGTTATATGGGTACCAAACGAATCCAGATAACTAGACACGGCAGTATGTCAGCGAAAAACAGGTCTTGGGTGTTATATTACACGAACCATTTTGGTTTATTCTCGACCCGTTTTACAGTGAGCTGTAAGCAGTTTATGTGCATATTTACTCCATTAGAATTTTTACAACCCTTTTTACAGTCCGTTCAACCGAATTTGGGTTCTATTCTGTAAACACACAAACCAACTATTTACTACAACTACCATTAGTCATATCACTAACGGAATAGAAGTTAAAATTGGTTGAACAGGCTGTCAAAAGGGATTACAGTACAACTATTTTCTTAATGTCCCTTGGCAATAATCGTATTTTCGAATATAAACGAATGCTAATTTCCATAGCCATCAACTATTAAATTTATCGTTTATAATAATTTGAATTCAGAACTAAATAGAGCTGTAAAATTATTTTCCTTTTTAACTTAAGCAGCTTTCTTCCCATTTTTAAAATAAAATACAGTTACAAGTTAAGACGACGGCTAACGCCAACGACCTTGAGGGAACAAAACGCGCACTCGTTTCACACCAGCGCGACCCAAAATTTTGTAGCTTTTTGTACTTTCCTTATTATTCTATGACATTAAAAAAAGCCTTGTATTAAAATGTAGATAATTAAATGTCTTTGAGATGGTGTCGATTTCATTAAAATACGCCCAGCGATTTCGGTGCGATTGTCGTGTTTTTGGCCGTTTTAGACATAACTTTACAAATTAATTACACCGTTATACGAATCAATCTCAAAATTTTCTTAGATCAAATTATTAAGAAGATGGTATAATGTAACATATATTTTTCCAAAAAATAACGACTAGCCGTTACGTGATTCTCATTTTAAAATCAGCTACTCTATATACTTCCAAGTTGATTGAGAGCGTCCAGTCTGAACCAAGTGCAAAGGGCAACTGATAGAAAGCCGACGAAACACGAAGTTTGCCGAGAGACATTAAGAAAATAGTTGTACTGTACTTAGGCGTCTAATTATTATATTTCAAATGGTACTGTATAGTAATTTGAGAATTCTAGTGTTATTTGATTTAATACGGCATGTGATTTGTAGAAAGTTTGGAAATGTTGTGAGACATAGTCCAAATAAAAAAACAAGTAACTGTACGTGGGTGTTTAATTCACTACAATATAAATTAATATAAAACTTATAAATTACATAAATAAATAATCGCTGACAAAATGATCATCATTATTATGGAAAAACAAATCACTGAGAACAATTTACATATTACGTTTATTATGTAGGAATGCTCTGGTACGATTTATTTTGTACAGTCAACCATTACCCTCGCTAACTCTCTACGGGTCAGCAGAATAGTCGTCAACCGTAATAATACTAGCCGTATTGACGACGTATTAAAAATAAAACAAATTTTACAAGAATATTAAAGTGCAATGTTACATAAATTGCGTGGCCGACTATAACAAAGAACAAGGTTGCTATGGTCAAACAAAACTACATTTGTGAAAGTTTTGAGTATCAGTTATATTTAAAATCACAAAAAAATAGCAACCATGTCCCAAGAAATACAATTCGTTTTCATAATAATATCAAAATTTTAAAAAAAATCGGCTTTGCCTAAGTAAAAAAAAAACCAATGCCGTTTCAACGTAAAAAAAGAACAAATAAAATTTTGCAAAACAAAACACAACTTTGAGTTCGATTGATCGAAAACACGAGATTTTACTGTTGTATGAAATAAAAGCTACTTTCAAACTTATGCACTAACAATTTTATAGCTAAAACACTAAATGTCTAAGAGGCTTTTACACAATGGCGTATAATGGGCCATTACTATCAAGCCTGATGTTAGTCACTAATGTGCTACATGAGCTTGCAACACATTTTAAATTTACTCATGGCAACACAGTAAATTCTCACAATGATATTTTATTTAAAACATGCAACAATCAAGTAGAGTGATAAAACTGTATTTATATATGTAAATCCTCGTCACAAAGTATGTAGCACAAGAGTGTTGATAACAATAATAACGTCGAACACAAGCCTTCACTGACATAATAATTATTACAACATTCTAACGTCACTAATGAGGTTTCACTAAATGCAAACGAATCAAATCAATAGTGCTATATAAAACTATAGTTGATAGGTTTTGGCCTGGCAATGGCGGGCGTTGCCTTTTCCCTAATATATCTTCGTAGGATAGGCTCGCGCTTGATCACTATCTCACCGATGGTAAGCGATGATGTGGTCGATGGTGAAGCACGCTTGCCTAGAAGTACCGACCGACTCAAAACACAGAGTTTGTCTAGTTTTGCGCTTAGCAACACATTTAGTCACTATTTTTTATTCATAGATTATTTTAAATGATTATATATGTCGGAGGGTCAATAACCGCTATTGCCATGCGAAAACGCAATAACTTATGCGGTGCTATCTCCAAAATTGTAGAAAGAAAATTGAAAAATCACAAATGACATAATTATTTAATGAAATGCAATAAAAAACAATGCCGATTTAATTTTTAGAGTTTCATGCGGACACCATGCTCTATTGTAAAACATTTATTTTTAATAAGCCTAGCAAATTCGATATTCAAGCGATAATATTAAAAAAAAAAATCAATCAATCGACTTTTAACCATTTTCTTCAAGAAACTACGAAACGCAAGGTTGTAATAACACATAATAACGATCGAGAATCGTAACAATATTAAATGACGACATTTACTTAGACGATGGAATGAATTCTTTACAAATACAACTATTCAGGGCAATAATATCATAAATTTTATTTAAACACAATGATCAGCCATATTCATAAAAATCTCTTAGGCTCACGTGCACGAAAAACTTAACTCATGAGTAAGTAGCTAACACGAGGTTAAATTTGAAAGTTTGTCATACAATAATTTGTCAATTTAACCTCGTGTTAGCATATAAGTCTGAGTTAAGTTTTTCGTGCTGCATAGCTGTTTAGCACCTGATTAACAAAACTCGCAATAGATTTGAATTAAGGATCTGGTTACCAGGTGCCTAACAGTTCAGAAGTTTTTAGGAAAAAGACTGTTTATCTGCAAAAATAATGTTAATGTAGTCCCTATGAGACACTTAAGATAGCTAGTGTATGTCACCAGCAGCTTACTTGCGCAACATGCAAATTCACGAAATCGATCGCAACTCTTTCATTCTGACAATTCAACAGTATTCATTGTCGTGTAGATAGTTTTTTTAAATATAAAAGAGAAACGGATTAGGAACTCGTATCGGTCGTGATGCAAACTGTTATTTAGAGTCTTACGCAATAAGGTTGCAGGTCGACATGTTTGATATTTCCGTGCTTGAAGTTGCATACTCAAGTGCCTTGTATTTTTTGGGATGAGCTTCTAAAACGTGGTCCACAAAATTCGATCAGGCTTTATTTATATTTTTATCAGTATAATCATTCCTTCTACTTTTCTTTTTGCCTACAACAATATTATGATAAGTTCTGAATATCTAAACAGTATAAATATTTACCTATAACTTTAACGGAATATTGTCTAGCGTTTGTACGGAATAAAAAAATATCATAAAAGGCTCTTTCCGTAGTAGTATATTTATTTACTTCTAGAAGTAGCGTATTTGGAAGAGCTGACATGGTCCTACATTATGTTTTCTGTAAAAAAATGATATTATACTTGTTTTAGAAACTTAATCCAGGGTTGGTAAAAGTAGTAATTGAACCAACGAGATTTTAGTTGAATAGTTGGTAGATCTCAAATGAAAACAATTGGTACAGTCAACGAAAAAACTCACTAATCGCAAGTAATTTTTATTGGTAAGTTGTCATTCAATAAATTGTTCTGATACTTTGGTCTCATTTATGATGCTGAGAGTCAGTTTCTCAAAATAATATATTATATTATTTGTTCATTTGATACTAGGCACACATACGTAACATATTTCGGGCAAAATTAACATTATATAGTCTTTCTAACAATGGCGGAAATAGCCAGGCAGATTAAACATAGTAAATAGATTATTTTTGCTATTTATTAAAGCCTTGTAGCCTTACAAGTTAGTACTGGAATATTATTTAAGCGATAGTTTATGATTTTCAATCTTCGAGGCTAAGGAACACTTGCCGCGAATGTGTGACCATTCCTGATATACCGAGACTCCTCCATGATTCAAAAGCACATTAAGTTGGTTCCGACCGTAATTAGTAGACCTTTGACTATCCTTATGTGAAGTCTGAACTTGGACACCTGACTTGCCTAGGGATATTATGTTACCCAGTTACTGGGTTGTGGAGGTGAGATAGGCAGTCACTTCATGGCAAATACTGTTACTTAGCTGCATGCGGTTAGACTGGAAACCGTCCCCAACATAGTTGGGCAGAAAGCTAGGCAGATTGATGGATAGTTTAGGATTCTCTATCTCTTTCTACCGTCACGGGGTCCCGACGCTAACAAAGACAATTTGTTTCAAATAAATACTAAATGGTGCGATATGCATTGATTTGTTATTGAATTGTGTGTAAAATTAACATTTTCTAGAATTGATCATAAAAATTGTATGTTCTTGTTTAATCAACTCTTCTAAGCAGAAAATTATGGAAAACTGGGCTCTTTGTTCAAATTTCAAAGATTATTTGAACAGATCATTTAAAATTGATCATTTTCCAAAAGACGACGGCGGTTTTGAATTTCTGAGGCATGCCACTACTCGGTTTTTTAAATTTGTATTGTAACATTTATAACACATTTTGATACAATGAAACTGTAAAAACGTGAAAAACCAAACCATAAAACGAATCGTCACTGTTTTTAAAGAAAAACATATTCACGAACCTAGTGAACCCTTTTATTTGCAATTCGCTGCTAACGCCATCTATAGCCTTGGAACGGAACCGAACGCGATCAATGTACTTATTCGTTAAATAATTTTCCAGTATTGGTTACGTTTCATTACCCCCTAAGATTTGTCTTTAATTTAACACTACACATTACAATTGACATGAATACTTAGTAATTTTAAAGTTATCAACTTTCTCCAGTCATTTTCAACTATCGCCGGTCAAAGTGGCGTTTGCATGCGTTTCCGAACGTAAAGTTACCAGCACTAGACGTTTCGAAATAATTTGAAAGTTGTTTTTTTTTTATATTTTATTAAATCACAATTATTTTATTTTTATTACTATAAATCACGCTTCAAGTTTATTCTTTTTGTTAATTTTATTCGTCTTTTTTAAGCTTTTATCTCAAAACTTGCAGTAATTTTACTTATGTACAAAAAGTTAGACACACGTAATTGGGAGTCCATCTGAAATGCTTTATGTCAGTTGTTTACAAACATACTTTTGGTTGAAAAAGAAAACTATGTTGCGATGTTTCCAGAATGAGTATGTTGAATGAGGTTTAAAATGTGTCAAAACCTTCTTTAATTCCAAATTTTGACGTTTTTCAGAGGAAAGTTGAATTTGTCAAATACTCAAATTCATTCATAATCAAAACTGGAAGATAGATATCAGACCGTGCATTCACCTTTTTTTACGATTCCCTAAATAAAGCCACTGTTTCGGTCTTTTAGACCCATTACGCACTGTCGATTTGCGGCCGGAGACTTGGTCTCTCGGCGACCAAAGTTTATGCAACTAGGGCCAGGAGAACAAGCTTAGCATAGAGATTGTTGTACATTCGTACAGAATGACGTCGAAGAAGTTGCAATAGTAGCGGTCGTAACGACAGTTGCTCGCAGTGTGAACGCTTCCATTTGAAACCGTGTGCGTAAACACATATTTACTTTATAGAAAGTCGCCGTCGACTAGGTCTCCGGGACCAGTCAACAGTGCGTGATGGCTCTTATTCGTCCGCTGATCAACAGCCAGTTTGTATATTTGGTTAATTTCGATGGTTTCGTCATGTTTATGATATTAGTATTAACAATAAAAAGTCGTGACAGGCTTGCTCAAGTCCAACTCTTAACGCCTATTTCATACAAAGTCAGGCGGCAACCATATCCTTATAAAAAAAACTACCAAAATTTGCATTTCAATACTAGATAACGTACTTTGTTTAAGTACGTCACACATAATACGATTTAAATGGAACCTTATGTAGTTTACAGCTTGGCAACACAGAGGTGACATGTGAAACAAAATATTTTATCGACCAATGGAAACTAAGTAAATAACAATATTCATCATCATTTCAATGCAATGGCAATGGAGAGGGCTATGCTCGGAATTTCCTTGCATGATCACGTCAGAAATGATGATATCCGCAGGAGAACTAAAGTTACCGACATAGCCCGGAGAATTGCTAAACTTAAGTGGCAGTGGGCAGGGCACATTGCTCGCAGAACGGATGGCCGATGGGGCCGAAAAGTTCTGGAATGGCGACCGCGAACCGGAAGACGATACGTTGGAAGGCCTCCCACTAGGTGGACCGATGACCTGGTTAAGGTTGCGGGAAGGCGCTGGATGCGAGACGCACGGGATCGGTCAATGTGGCGACGCCTGGGGGAGGCCTATGTCCAGCAGTGGACGTCTTTCGGCTGAAATGATGATGATGATCATCATTTCTTTGTCTTTGTCTTCAAATTCGCGGTCGCCACTCCACAGCCTAATTGCGTAAAATTCGGCAAGACGATTTGATCCCATCAATCGAACAATCACATAGACGGAAATACACAACGTATCTTTATCGCTCGTGTTTGCCGAACGAATTCTTTGCCATGCCGAATTCACTTATACATTTAGGCTGCAGAACTTTTCGGACCTATCGGCCATCCGTTCTGCGAGCAAAGTGCCCTGCCCGCCCACTTAAGTTTGGCAATTCTTCGGGCTGTGTCGGTAAACTTGGTTCTCTTGCAGATAAAACTTAACAACATTTCTCACATTTCATTTCAATAGGATCTCATGTTTCAGCTTCAGTCTGTCTAATACCATCAGATTGACTTTTTTGGCGTAGCCGTGAGACACAATGTTTTTGAAGCAACCAATTTTTACTTAAACTTCACAAGATGGCTGGTAGCAGCTGAATGAGAGTTGCCGATAATCGAAGCGTACAATTGGAGGAGCCTATGACCAACAGTGGACTGCTCTAGACTGATGATGAACTTTTATTGTTATTTTAGTGAACCATTCGAGTCTAAAGAACTGGTGCTAAGTTAATTTGATTCCTCCTTTCTGGTCCGTTTGCCAAGCTGTAGAAACAAACCGGGTGATCACTAGCCTCAGTCACAGTGACAGTCACTCTCTCTTGGCACGCTTGGTGTGTGGCGCCTCGTCGTCCGACGAAGGTGACGGCCTCTTGACAGAAGACGCTTCGGAGCCCTCAAGCTCGAGCTCGATCTCAGGCAGGCAGGGGAGCTCGAGTTCTGTGCAGCGCTTGTTCATGTATCTTTCGAGGCGGTTGCCGGCTCTGGAATGGGAAAAGTTAGGTTAATTAGAGAGAATTTGGTCTCCTTAAGCAAGCTGTAACTAAATATAATTTGTAGATACAAAATCTGTTTGTTTGACAGTTGTTGCAGATCAGTCAGAAGCCCAAAAGTGTGACGCTAGTTTTTCAGGATATCCAGTAAATGGGTTTAGGAGATCAGAAAGGCAGACGTTGCCTTTTAAAAAAAGAGCAGTGGTGGCCCTGTGGTAACGGTCGCGACTTTCCATCTCTAGGTCGTTAGGGTTCGAACTCACTCAAGCACTTTGTGTAAATTATTTCATTACCACTGCTCTCAAAACGATTAAGGAAAACATCGTGAGGAAACCGGCATGTCCTAAAAACAAAAAATCGATGAAATGTGACATCCACCAACCCACACTCGGCCCGTGTGGTGGATTACGGCCCATTCCCTCCCACAGAGAGGAGGCCTGCACGCACAGCGGACCACATGGGAGTCTAAGTGCGGAAAAGGGGGCCCATCTATCCTATCCCTTTAAAATACTGGTATTCGAAAGACTGCAAACCGACCCCAATATAGTTGGATAAAAGTGGCGATTTATTATTATTATTACTGACTTGAAGACAGGATGTGAATCTTTATTGTATGTGTAACAGTTGAGGAACACGAGCGCGGCGTCCGCTATCAGCTCTTCATCCGTACTGTAGTCTCCCGCTTCTAACTTATCGCGGATTGTCGTGAAGTCCATCGGCTGGTCGATCACTTGCAGGTAGTCAGGTACCTGGGAAAGATAAAACTAAAATTAGAATTCTTTATTGTCGCCTTTTAACCTCACACAGTCGAATCAAACCCAATACAAAGCATGCACAACGGATCGAATGGATGTCTGTGCGGAGAACATAGGACCCACTACAGGTAATAGTGGGTCCTAAACGAAGAGAAAAATTATGTCAAACTTTACTCGGCTATATCATTAACCAGAAAGTTTTGTAACCTTACTCCACCTTTATTAATAATGTTCTAAACAGGCGAGCTGCATCTGAGCTGAAAACCAACTGCGAATTTTGCAGCCTGCTTGTCAACCAACCACGCAGTCCTCTTGCAGTCAACATACAGTTGCCGTACAGTTCTAATGACACTCGGTTGATAGTTTTAATGCAGTTATGTCTATGTCACAGAAACTGAATGGTGTGCACTTCAAATGACAATCCTTCTGAGCGACACTGCTGTGACAGATAAATTACATATAGTGTCGCACGTAAGACTATTGAATATGAGTTAAGATGAATATGTATTTAAATTTGATGTAATTATCTAAATAGTGCATTGATATTGTATTTATATTATATTTATTTGTTTGTATTTATTTGTGTGATTTTGTATTTATTATTGAATAATTAAAAGGTGTATTCTAATATGGGTTATGTGGTACTTACTTGAAATAAATTAATTTAATTTTTTTACTGCAATCCGTCTGCTTAGACTCAAATGCATTCCAATAGCTTGGACTTAAATGCAATCCGCCTGCTTACATTAAAATAGGACTGCATTTTAATGTAAGCAGGCGGATTGCATTTAAGTCCAAGCTGGTGGACTTAAATGCAACCAGCTTGGACTTAAATGCAGTCCGTCTGCTAAGACTTAAATGTAGTCCATCAGCTTGGACTTAAATGCAGTCCGTCTGTTTAGAATCAAATGCAGTCCGTCAGCTTGGATTCAAATGCAGTCTGTCTGCTTAGACTCAAATGCAGTCCATCAGCTAGGACTCAATTACAGTCTCTCTACTTAGACTCAATAAATTTTTAAAACGACGACTTAATTTTTTTATTGCATTTCATCACCTTGGACTCAAATGCAGTCCGTCTATTCTACAGGTTATTGTACTTACATCCTCAAGCGAAACAGGCTCGTAGAAGGGCCAGCAGTCTTTGTGCTTCATGACGTCACGTAGCAACGCCTGCAGTGACTCCTCGTGCAGTTGTGGAGACTGACGACTGCTGCGCTTCTTGCTTGAGCGTTCCTCTGTAAAATACCAGGATACAACAATAAATAACATACTGCACAACCACGCATAGCGCGGAGATAGTGGACTCCAGTTCATCATCATCATTTCAGCCAAAAGACGTCTACTGCTGGGCACAGGCCTCCCCCAAATGTCACCACATTGACCGATCCCGTCCGTCTCACATCCAGCGGACTCACACCACCATCACCAGGTCAGGACTCCAGTTATCATAAGTAATTTCATGCGTACCGTGATGTCCATTTGTTAGTGAGTTCTTTGATCTTCTGCCTGTTGTTTGTCCACTTGTGTTCAATTCTTTTTCTTGATCGTGATTTTTTGGTCTGAAAAATAAAACGGAATATTTTGAAATTGATGTCTTTTTGTAGATTTTTTTTCGACCTAGAGGGAGAATTCCTACACACTGGTAAGACCAAATCCGAACCTCGTTGAACATTAAAGCCTCATGAGCTGTACATGTTGCTGAAAGTAGGAGCGAGTAAGGAGACGTCAAGACGTTTGGAAACCCTAATGTGGTCACGACACATTGGAGAAACGACGCAAACAGGACATGGTTTTAAGAAATATGATCAACTAGCTTCTGCCGCGCCTTTGCCCGAGTGGGTGTCAAATGAAAATTACCCCACGGGAACATACTCATCATCTTCCTGCCCTTGTCCCATGTTACTTGGGGTCGGCGAAACACGTTTTCTTCTTTCATACCGTCCTGTCCACCGTCACGCCATACTCCCTTTTCTATCATATCACTACTCACACAGTCCATCTTTTCTTTGGCCGTCCCTCCCTCTCCATCAAACCACATTTATATTCATAAATATTTTAGTAACATGCGTTTCATCCCTCCTCATCACATGACCATACCGGGACAAATGGTTTCCTTTAAATTTTTATGTCACTGGCGCCACTGTCAAACTTCCTCTTAATTTACTAATTTCTCACATTATCTATTCTCGCCACTCCGCACATCCATCTCAACATTCTCATATCTGCTACATGCAATCTCTTTTCGTCCATCTTTTTCACAGCCCAACATTTTGATCCATTCAGTACGACAGGTCTAATCACGGACTTGTAATTTTTTCCATTTAACCTGAGGGGAAAACATTGTGAGGAAACCGGCATGTCCTAGAAGCAAAAATTCGAAGACATGTGACATCCACCAACCCGCGCTGGGCCCGCGTGGTGGTTTAAGGCCTTCCCTCTCTCACAGAGAGGTCTGTATCCCAGTAATGGGAACATTAAAAGCTGATGATGAAGGCCATAGTGCCAGAATTGCAAGTGTACTCACTTCCGTCCCCTCTTGGCGGATCCATTGTGCAGCGGTGAGGACTCCTTGCTGCTTCTGGAACGTTTGGTCTTCAGCTTCACCAGCGCCGTGTTATATTCACTGTCGTCCGAGTCTGTAAGCAAAGGGCCGTTACTTTTGACTGTAATAAGTAGGTGTTGCCACAGAGTAGTTGACAAATGGAGTTCTAAATTGCCGAACAATTTTAGTCCCCTGTCTCATGCTTTTTCTGCCATTTGAATATAAAGTCACCACCAGATAACAAAAAAATAAAAATCGTTAATACCAATGTATTCCGATATTTCAAACCGATACGAAAAAAATGTAAAGGCAGTGTCGCTAACACGATCAAAACAAACGTATCGCAGTAAAGGGCGTCCTTGACCCTTTCAGTGAGGGTTTTTAAGAAAATTCACGCCACTAGTTGGCGCCACATTGGTGAGAGGTCTTTTACTTGGAAAATTTAACTTATGACATCAACTTGCTTGACGTCAATTTGACTAATGTCAAAAAACATAAGCATTTGACAGCAGCTTGGACCTCACGTCTCAGTGATGCCACCTAGTGTACATGATTTCAGAATACCCTCGTTGGCGTGAGTTACAAACCTTCTGGTTAATACCATGATCAGTCGAATTTATTTAGGTAGGTACTTACTTACGTATAATGAAACTCATTTACCAAATTATAACCTTTATTTGACACTTATTTTCAGTAATGAGTTATTATCTCATAAACGCTTGGACCCATTTACATGATTTAACTGAAAAATGGTCCTACGCCTATACCTTTCATTTGAGACCAAAATTTTCTAAACAACTCCATAAGCAAAAAAACATGTTTTGAAGTTACGTAATTATACTTTTGGTCCAAGTCGGATCAATGATTTTTATTTTTTAGTTATCTGCCGGAGACTTTTTTTTATAAAATAAATAAATTAGTGGATAAGGTGTTTTTAGCGACAGAAAGCCAAAGATAAGTTTTATCATCTTAGTAAGTGTGGTATGAGACTGAATAGGGTAGTTGACAAAATATCTATTTAGTCCGTCAGTTAAATAACCTAAATGTATCGGACACGTTTTTTTTTCATTTACTTTCTTTTGACGTCACGGTGTGCTACACTTTATACTGACAAAGTGACGTCACAAGCTCCCACTCCTGAACTTTGATGCGCTTTTTGCTGGTAATTTTTTATTTATTTGATAAAGCAAAAAATACGTGCCCAATATTATTTGATAATTTCACTAATGGACTACATAGAATTTTCATTTCTCTACCCAGGAAACATCCCTATTGAAGGGGTAAGTAATAAACAGTACCCTTTGCTAAAAGTTGACCTTACAAGCTTTTGTTTAAATACGACAAAAGCCCACAGATTTTCGAAGGTCATCAAATGCATATACATAACATATCCAGTGAGATTGATTAATGCATTTTGTTTAAAATTTGTTTTTAAGCACATGTTAATGTGCTTAAAACTACTTAGAACTCCATTTACAAACTATTCTGTGTTCGTTAGTATGGAAAATGATAGAGGAAGCGATTTGTAATGGACGTGTTAGTGATCGCTTTAAGCGGGGTTAAGAAGCGCTTTAGAATTTAGAACAAGATGCTGAAAATAAAAAGATCAACTTTTCAAATCCATTTTTACAGTTTTTCTTTAAAAATCAAGACCGGTTGAATAGTTGGAAGGGAAATTTTGTTCTCAATAGTTTCACAAAATATAAAATTCGTATATAGTATACAAACATTTAGTAAAAAAATAATCTTTCTTGTAATTTTTTGATCTTTTATTGCAATTTTGTACTTAATTACAATTAATGCTGCAAAAGAAATACAAAATGGGACACTTGATGAAGTCTATCATTAGTTGTTTTAAAAAACTTTAACATACAGTATGGTAAAATTACTAGATTTCAGAATAACGAGTCATATGTCCTGTAAGGGAAAAGTGGAAGGCTATGGGAACCTTTGCCCAGCAGCCTCTGAATTGTGTAAAAAGAATGTCTTATAAAATATACTAGTAGTAAATAAATTACACCAAAACAAGATAAGAACGAAGGAATGCCGTGCAAATGAAGATGCAAAGCTCATGAGAAGTGAGTTAGTTGAAATGACAGGACAGCCCACAGCCGAGAGATGATACACTTCATACGACCAGCTGGCCACGGAATCTACATGAGTGAATCGAGGTATTTTGCCGTAGTGGAAACCCAGTACTCAAGGTACAGATTTCTAGGATACTGGTATCGCTAATTCACAAACTCGATATGTGTAGCTGTCGTAACAACTTTTCGGTTTCAATAAACTGGATGGTTTAGTTGATATTATTTTCGTGTAGATTGCACGATGATTCATCAACTTCTTGCAATGTAGAATATATATTAAACTATTTAAATCATAGTATTATTCTCTATTTGAAGTAGCAAGCATTGAGTTTAGGTAAACAACAAGCAAAGAGTTTAATCAAAAACTTTAACCCAGATACGGTTTTTTTGATTTGAGCCTATTTTAATTTAATATTACGGCCCGGACCATAATAACGAATCGATTGACACCTTATTCAACAAAATCAGATGAATATTTTAGGTGCTACGGAGGAACATACGTATTAATAAACATACATACATAGACTGCTAAAATCATAACCCTTCTTTTTGGCTTCGCCGTAGTCGGATAATAAAACTGTATTAAGAGTAAGTCTTGGCATTGTATATTTTGGGTGCAATCGCATCTGGCATTGGTCTTATGTACTACAATGCTAAATATTTTCAATACAACGTCTAATAGACACAATGCAAAGTGTATGTATTTGCGTAGCATTTACGCGGCGTCAATGCCAACTCTCGACATGATCACTCTTATGGTCGAGAGAATTTGAGAAATGATCAGTGTGAAGGTGAATTAAAATGAGTAGGATAATCTCCAACCATTTGGGCCGGTCTAAAGTTGACTTCAATGGTTGCGCAGTAGCAAATCTCATGGAAAGCCTATGAACAGCCCGGCCAACAAGAGAAATATAGTATAGGCGAAACTGTCGAAACCTATGATGCCATAAAGGCAGTTTCGAATGTCATGCAGTACATTAGACAGAAATCACTTGATTCACTCAAGTTACAGTTAGCATTCCGTAGCCACACCGAGTAATACTATGACGCACCGGTGGAGTGGCGGGAGTGAAGCGCACGCGTGTAGCTGTGGATGTTGGACATTGCTGCGGCCGCGCAGCGTCGCCCGCTCGTCTCTTTACAACACAACCACGACTGTTACTATACATATTACTAACATTAAATCGATCGGGGGATACCTCATAATATTAGGTGCCTATTTACAGTAGTACCTACAGCGCTGTATTCATGGGACACATATTATTGTTTCCAGCAACATTTGCTGTCTGCAGAGGACTATGTTTGGCAACTGTTTCTCGACTTTTGTTACCAGCCCATATTGGGGATAGCACTTAAGGTACAATTGATTTTATAACATTTGAGAACTTCAAGAGTATGCATAGTAGCAATTTTAATCTATTACATACAATTTTCTTGGAATATCAATGGAAAACGAAAATGACCGCTCATTCTTGATCTAGAGGTAAAGTTATTTTTTCTTTTATTTTTGCATAAACTGATAGACTTTTATTATTCAAAACTCTTACACTAACTACTCTCTTGGCACGCATAAATCTATTAGACTGCTGTTAACACTTTTTTCAGTAACAAACCCGCATAAATCAACGTTACACCTTAGATTGCTTTAGTTAGTATATATAAGTGATACATACCTCTAGTAGGAGCTAGACACTGCGCGCAGTTCCACCGCTTAGCGGCGCGGGAAGGTTTGGGCTCGGCGCACTCCGCGTGGTAGCGCGCGTGGCACGTCGCACAGCGCGCGGCGAGGCGGCCGCCGCTACCGCACGAGCCGCATACACCAGCGTCAACTTGTAGGGTATCTGACTCGCTGGAGTGATCAAATAACACTCAGTTATTCGCGTGATACTTTAGAGTGATGCATTTGCAGCAAATGTAGACCATAACATGTCATAAGCATACTGATTCGCTACGGGATAGAATAATGTTCCACAAAAGGGGCAGTAACGTAAGCGATGAGTATCGGAATGGCGTGGAGCGAGGTGAAGCGTGAAGCTCAAGACTGCTAGCGATTGATAAATATATGGATGACCTCAGTCCCAGCTATACTCCAGCCATTTTGAAAGTACAAAATTTAATAACAAAGTAAAACAGCAACTTTTCTAGGAGTCCCCCCTACTCAACAACAACAATAAAACGAATTCAATATAGAATGTTGTATCTGTTGTACATCGATTTAACTGAGTTAGTACAGGTGAAAGATAGTTTGAGTACATACAATAGCCAAGCTCATAGGACTAGAAGATTAGATTAGAGAGAGAAAACCTGTGTGTTTCAGCTGATTGAGCTGTCAGTACTTTATTAGTAAATATTGTGCCTTCATCTTGGCCAAAGTATAAGGGACAAAGTATCCTAAATCTCATAAGTCCGCAAAGAACAAAAATAACTTACTGAACAAAAAAAAATACCTTTACTAATCCATACTAATATTTGAAAGTAACTCTGTCTGTTACTTTTTCACGCCTAAACCACTGAACGGAATTCAATGAACTTTGTCAAGGAAATAGATGGAATCCTGAGGATACATTGTAATAAAAAAAAAATGGCGAAAAAAATTTGATAGTGTAGGGTAGGTAGGTGGGTAGGGTAGGGTAGGTAGGTAGGGTATGGTAGGGTAGGTAAGTAGGTAGGGTAGAGAGGTGGGTGGGTAAGTAGGTGTAGGGTAGTTTAGGTAGGAAAGGGTAGGGTAGGTAGGTAGCCAGTTGTCAGGAGCGAAGCCACGGGGGACAGCTAGTACAAAATATATGCATTGTCAAAGACTAATATTATTGTTATTATGGAGGTGTTGTTCTGTTACACACACATTTTAAAATTTCGTATTTTGAAGTCCTATTTGTAATAGAAAGCGAGTACGCGAGTCTATTAACATTAACCAGGCAAATATTCAGATTCAAAGCGATTATGTACAGATTTGTGATGGATAAACATAATAACACCTTAACAAATCTGGGAATAAATCCAGACAGTATCAAACAATACCAGAGACTGTCTAATACACTGACATTTCACAAGACATTTGAGTTCTTCTAAATATAAATAAATAAAATCTAAACTTACTAATAATTAACTCTTTGCGTCCGTCTTCATGTAAGACATACAAAGAGAGAAATCGACTATGAATTACATACCAACATATTTTCACATAACAAAATTCTTGTGAAACCTACCTGTTGTCCAGTTCTTCTTCAATGTCATCATCTGAGAACAGTTTCCTTCTCTTGCGGGGCGTCCGCTCTTTGGGCTTGCACTGGTCACAGAACCAATCTCCTTCTGGCACTTTCTGTTATGCATAATATTACGAAATATATTTTAGCTGGCTAATCTCTGACCGTCTTATTAATAAAAATGGCGTATTCCCAGCTTACTCCGAAGTTACTCTTGGACTAGCTTATCCCGGAGTAACTAAGGATTAACATAGATCTTGCAATGTTATTAATAAACATGGAATAACCTCGGACTAACTATTCATTTCTTAGTCTTGGACTTATGCGTAAACTCTGGCAACCCAGTTGAATTTAAAAGTAAAAAGAATGAACTAGTGAATGAAAATAGGCAAGTTGAAGACATTATGTAGAAAAAAAAACTTAACAATGACATCTGCCTTAGAGATTTGATAGTAAAGGCGAAGTAGGGAATTTTAAATTATCTTAATAGCTTTAAACTTAAAAATTACTTAAAATATGATAACATGTCTTATCAAGGCCTACCTTAACAAATATCTATTTATTAAGGTGGTTGTCATTTCAGGACCATAACTATGTGAGCGCCATGATTAGTCTATCGAGAGAGATAAAATTGGAAGAACATAAGAGCCGTATGCAGATGGCATAATTCTGGCATAATTTCTAATTAGAATCTGTTACATCCGCATTCTAATGCATACTAAAGAATCCAAGAAGGATATTATGCACTGAAGACGAGGCGCTATGGTACAAGACCTTAGCCTGCCCGAGTAGGGCGAAGGAAAAAAATTGTGGTTGCCATAGTTACACTACTCTTATTCCGACCTTAAACTAGCTGGCACCATGGTTTAACTTTTAGTCCGAGACTAGTGTCAGATTAGTATAATCCCTCCTTATTCCGTGTTTATTAATACGGAAATTTGTTAGTACCAACCTAATCCTTGGAATAAAGTTAATCTTACCTTAGTCCACGTTTATTAATAAGACGGTGACAGTTTAAAGGTATAGTGCAGTTGCACAAAGAGCCACCGAAAACTATAGACTTTTTATCGGCCGATAGTTACGTTGGGACATTAAACGATTCTGTAGTCAATAAAATTTTCAATCCGACGAAACTATTGGCCGGTGAAACGTCTGTAGTTTGCGCGAGCTCTAAATAATACATATTTATAAGTAAAAAAAAAGATTTTGGAAAAGAATCTGTGAATTTACCTTGCGATACCTCGACTGATGGCGTGCAAGTAGAAAAATAAAAGTGTATAAGATATATTGCATTTTTATAAAAAGAAACTTAAAGTACATATTTCTATCGGAAATAAATTTTTAATACCAAATACATTCAATGTATTTGGTATTAAAAATTAATTCCGATTAAAATTTTATAAAAATTATCACTGACTGAAATCTATTGTTATGTTGGCTCTAACTTTTTCATTCTTTCATTTTTAAAAAACGGTGCTCACACTAGGAATTTCTTCCTGTATCACGGGTGCGTTTACAAACATTTAAACTCACATACACAAGACACCTCCGGAACAATTATCTGTAGTCCGTACAAATATTTGTTCCGTGCGGGAATCGAACCCGCAACACGCAGCGCAGCAGCCGACCGCTCAACTACTACGCTAACCGTGTCGTCCTACCCAACTAATATATAATAATAATATCATTTATTTATATAATAAATCAAAATTTGCAATAAAATATCTTAAAAATATAAAACAACACAGTTGCTTAACTATACTAGAAAAATCAAAATTCCATCATGACTATTCAAAAAAAGTTCAGACATCGTAGTATAAACAAGGAACTAAGGGTTAATCATTCAAAGCCTACTCTCTGGCAAGTAGCACCGGACGTCCTGTCAGCCATATTACAGTAGTTACACAATAAATACGATAATCGCTCTTACTGCTACGACATAGAGTATGGGCTTGCAGTAGGTTACCACTCTGCTCTAAAGGCTTCTTAGGTCCACTTGCACGAAAAACTTAACCCAGATGTAGTTGCTAACACAAGGTTGATTTGACAATATTGTATGACAAAATGTTGCAAGTGGCCCTTAGTTTATTAATATGCTTATTAAACTTGCTAATATGAACATTTAAACAACTTTACATAAATTCACACACAATAAAAAAAGTACTCACGGTAAGTTTCGGCTTCAAACAATACAAATGATGTCCCTTATTACAGCCATCACACAGCAGCATATTGTCGGGGTCCGTCTTCCTCCTGCACAGCCGACAGCTGGCGTTGAGGATGCTGGCCGACCAGGTGACGCTGGAGTCTAGCGTGAACAGGTGGAGCACTATCTGCGAGAAGCTCTGGCACTCCATGAGGGACACCTCCCAGCGCGCCAGGGCTTCGAGCTCCAGGGATTTGTTGCGGGCTTCGCGGTCTTTACGTTCTTTGTCGTCGAGGCCTGTGGGAAGAGTTTACGGTAAAAATGTTTTTCTCATGCGGGAAAAATGTGTTGCGACCAGCGACATTACTACAGGCGTTTACACAAGTAAGCCTTTAAGTATTCAAAAGTAAGTAGACATTTAAGAAGCAGTTTCTTTAGTACTGTGGACGCTCTCTGCCCCAGGCCCGTACCTGGGGCAGAGAGCATCCATAGTACTATATACTTAGGATTCTTCTATAGATTAAGTAGGTACATTTCAACTCTGATTTTGCAGAAAAAATTCTGTGTCCACTACTTTAGAGTGTGGATTATTACGCGAGTCTCATTAAGTGTTTATTTTATCCTAGGGGCGCTGGTATGAGCCCAATGAAAAAATTATCATATAGGGTCCTGTTTCTGTCAAATATGTGACGATATAAAAGTATTGGAAATTATTAGTGTCCATGCAATTACAGGCCCACGATACATGCCTTGTTTTACAAGTTTAAAACATGTTTTGTCCTCAATGTAGCAAATGTCTATCCATAAAGCGACAATACACATGCAGTTACTTGAATTAAAGTGTGCAAGCTATTGTTACATTCACCAATCAGAAGTTATTATGCCACAATGGCATGCACGCCAAATGGAACACTTTTGTGTATATTACAGGCATGTGTATAGCTTATCGTAGTCCTAAAAGTAAAGTTTATTAGACAGCACTTCTACAAAGAGGATACTTAAATAATAATTAGAGTCTCTCTTTAGTAACTAGAGTCATTCACAGTTAATGATTTTGACAAAAAGCTCCTTACCTAGTGGCCTCTTCAGGTACTTATGATGTATAGCCTGCGACACCTGCAGCAGCGCCGACGCGAGCCCCCGCACGACCTCGGGCTTCGCCCCCGGCTCGGGAGGCTCTCTCTTCACGCCGTTCACTTTGGGCGCTTCGAGGTAGTGGCCCGGGTCGCGGTACTTGTTCACTGGTATTGATTTCATGTCTTCTTCGCCTATGTCTGAGGAATAAGGGGAAATTGTGTTAGGGTGCGTGTGAATTACGTATAGTCTTATTTGGAGGGTAAATCAAGCTCTTGGATAAATAATATCTGCACACGTGACAATGTTCCAGGTTACGCAAAACTTGTCGAGGTCTGTCCATGGATGGGTATTACATAGTAGCCTCGTCAAGCATGTTAAACTGTTAGTCACGGCTGTCACTTTTAAATCTTAGACAGCCGTTACTGGCGGCTATAAAAACCAAAAGTTACCATGCTACCCATTTACTGAGATATAGAGGTTAGATAGATAATGGATACAAGGAATATACTGGTAGTCAGCTGTGTTCGATTAAGACTGAGAACCACCAAAAACATAGTTGGAGAAAAGCTAGGCAAATTGATTGAGGTCTAAGTCTACGAGTGAATAGGTTACTTCTAGGTAAGCGTGCTGCATCGTCGACCACATCATCGCTTACCATCAGATGAGATAGTGGACAAACGGGAACATCAATAAAAAAATAAAAACCGACCAAGTGCGAGTCGGACTCGCGCACGAATGGTTCCGAACAACCTTTAATTTTCAACTTTTTTTATTTTTTGGCATTTTTCCTTTCTTTGTGGTGTAAGACCTTACTTTTTCCAAATTGCTTCCAAAAGTTTTCGACCCAAAACCCTTCCGGTTTGCCTAGAACTGTCAATTTTGGTTAAAAGCAAGGTCTTACAGCACTAGTAAAGGGAAAATTCCGAAAAATAAAAAAGTTAAAAATTAAGGTAAATTTTGGTACTTACAAGTTTTCGCGAAAACCTAATAGGCCGTATCTTTTTATCGTGTGGACCTTGATTTTTATACACCTTATAGGGACTAAAGACCTCAGTGTCTGGTATAAATGTCAACTTGCTAGGCCCACCCATTCCTGAGAAAATCGGTGGTGACACACGGACTGACAGATGGACAAGAGAGTGATCTAATGAGGGTTCCTTTTGAGGTACGGAACCCTAAAAATGATTTATCTCTATCATTACGTGGAAGAGGTTAACACAAGATCTGTATGTCTTTCAGAAGGTCGGTTACTAACCTGTGGGCAGTTTGAGCACTCCGTTGGGCAGATGGTAGTCGTCCCGGTATTGTCCGTCCTGTCCCCACGAGAGATAGTCAGCCTGCTTGTCGTAGCCGCGCAGCATTATCGTGCCGCGCCATGCTTCGCGATCCTGGAAGACCGTAGAAAATATTATTTTATTTCAATATATAAAGTCTTCCTTGACGGAACAGCAGCAGGGTGTGGATGTGGAACCAACTCGAAAACCACCTAGCTTGCCCTGTGCCCAAAATCATGCAGCTAAAGTGACAGGTGCTGCCACCGACGATGCCGTAGAAGTGGCAAATATTGGGCTCGAAAAAATTTTAATTAATGTCGTGCCAGCGTCACTGGAGTTTCTTGTCTGTTCTTCTCCATAACAATCTACCTTCGCGAATGGACATTAGAATATTAAGAATCAAATATTGTTCGGAACCAAACGTTTCGTTCCTTTTTTTGCTATTTTGTTGCAACACTGTCAGCTCGCTATCATCGATTTGACAGCTTTTGATTGAGTAGACGTTGACACTTACACGTAAAATTGTGATTGACAGGCGAGACGTGACGATTCGATCTAGATCTGGTTTTGTTTGAAATTGATTGTCAGCCAGCCGATCGTTACTCGAAATTTTATTCGCGATACGCTAGTGATACTGTGAATCGCCCGTGCCTTTGTTTGTGTAGATATTTCGCTCGCGGCGAAGTATTTTTGTCGGGAACGTGTCTAGCTGTCTGCCATCTCGGTCCAGACCACGTCGGTTGTCCCTTATATTTTATATATTTTCCCCATATAAACCTCGACCGGCCACGAGATTGAACGAGACCAGGGACCACCACGGGGACAAAGGTAAGTTGTAGTAGTAAGTTGTGCACCATTGTATCCCTTTCCAACTGTCTGACAGGAATCGGTATCTCAAAGAACAGACCCCTAGCAGCCGCTTCCGCGTATCGCGGTTTCGCGGGTAGAATCAAAAAGTCGTAGCATTGCTCATGGGCCCCAGTGTTGCCTCTTGGCTTGTAGTCTGCAGGCCTGTATTCAACAATTATTATTTTTTAGTTTAAATTATTTGCCGCCATAAAAGTGCCGCTTAATAACCTAATTAAAATTATTATATGTTTAAATGTACTTTATTCTAGGAAAACATATCTAAAAAGTTGTCATTTTTATTTATTCTTTAAATAACAAAAAACCCGAATGCTTAAAAAGCGAACAAAAAGAAGTAAACAAGAAAAGAATCATGCTGTGCAGTCGAAGGATACATATACGCGAGCTGGCTGATCAAAACCAGATAAGCAATCGGGTTTTTTGTTATTTTTAAATAATTTTTTTATTTACAACTTTTTAGCTATATTTCAAACTGGAGTACTTTTTGTGCGAGTTGAAGCTATGTCCTGGTTAAAGCTGCGAGAATTCGCTGGATTTTGAGGCGCACAGTACCGATCGATGTGGCGACACTTGAAGCTGGCCTACGTCCAGTAGTGGCCTCTTTAGACTGAAATTATGACGATAAGGTCGGTATACCTTCACTTTCAGTGATCCGAGACAGCCGTGGAAGATCTTCTCCTCCAGCTCCAGGATGTGGTCTCTCAGCGACAGTTCGAGCGCCTCGCACAGAGTGGACTCGGGTGGCACGGCCAGGGACGGCTGGAACTTGCGGTGACGCGTGTAGTGGTTCGACGGCGGCGGCGGCGGCTGGACGAATAACGAACATATTATATTTGAATGTAAAAATGATATTAGCTGTCGTTGTGTGAGAGTATAGCTACGTATTAAGGTAATATCTACTCAATATTGGAGTGCATACATTAGGCGATCCACGATGGTTTATTTTCTAAATAAACCATCGTGGAAGCAGCCAGCCAGATTAGAAACTAGGCGAAAAATTGTAGTGATATAACCCTGGTTATATTAGTTCTGTTTGTAGTTAACATGGCTTTGGCAACGCAGGCAGGATTCCTTTGCATCTCTCACAGCTAGAGAATATAATCTTGGGATCTCGGTCATTTTTTGACCCCGAAAATCCCAAGACTGTATTGCGTGAGTCGAACCGATTGGCTGTGAACGCGATCATATTATCGATTTCTAGACGCGCTAATAGCGATTGTGACGTGACTCGGAATGCAGCCTATAGCGTGCGGTTACAGTGACCCTTCCATATGCTGATGATGACGATAACAAGGTCTAGTATACGTACAGTAGCAGCAGCAGGGCTGAGCAGGTACAGCGGACACTTGGCGAGGTTCTGCAGCAGGGGCGCACGCTCCACCTCCAGGTTCTGGCGCAGTTCGGCTTCCCGCAGGCCGCGCTTGTTCAGGGATAGAGTAAGAGCTTCCAGCTGTTCCTCTGTGTGGTACACGTACCAGCGCGGCCGCTCCGACTGGAACATGTGGACAAATTTTATTAGTAATACTGTCTAAAATTCATAACATTCAGCAGAATAAAAAAGTTTTAGTTGAAATTTTTACTTGAAACATGTATGAAAAAGTTATTCTTATTTTACTATGTAGAGTCAAACTAATTGATTCATAATGACCCATCCTAAGAGTATTTTACTAAAAGTAAAGTCTAATACTATTAGGTCGAATTTTGCTTAAATATAACATTTTATATTTCCCTAGCAAAAAAACATATCATCAAAATAAAATGAAAGTAACAATTAGTTTACCCATCTCAATGACATGCCACCTTTTTTATTTATGCCTTTTCATTTACGTTTTTTTATCTTTTAATTTAAAAATAAGGTTCTGCAACCGAGAGTTCGTATATCTTTTTGAAATAAAAAGAAAGAAAAAATATTTAAATAAAATATTGTTCTGTTTTTCTTTCTATAAGCAAACAATGCTGGAGGACAGTTAATTCAGAACTCAAAACATAATTTCTGCTTTATCAGAAAATACTGCATACAACGTCTTAAGTGCATGATGAGTGGTATAACAAGAAAAATTTAATTTTTTGAAGTTTTCATATGAATTATCGGTCGAGTCATGAATCAACTTGCTTGACTGTACTGCAAAAATTATGTAAAAAAAATGATAAATAAAAGTAGAGTTTTCAAAGAAAAACATAAAAATTGCTTATTGTTTAACTCTGCAATTTCTCAGTTTATTTGTCATCATCCAGCCTTCATTCAAATTTATTTGGAATCAGCACATAATATCTGGCTGTAATAAATATGCGATTTTGAAATTTTTGAAAAAGTTTGTTTCGTAAAGCGTTATCTCTGTCACTCGACTGAGAGACAAACACCTCTATCTAAACTTGGATGAGTCATATAGACGCCCAAGTAATATAGAAACAGACAGAATGGCCTGCAAGCAGCTCAGTGCCCAGTAAAGCTTTCCAAGACTGGCAAGAACTTGAAACAATGAAGAACAAAACGAATAAGAAGAGGATGTAGTGAAACACTCACCTTGCCATGCACCAAACACGTGGTAACATCTCCGGTGCACATCAGCAGGTCTCTCAGCTGTTGAGTGCTGGACTCAACGCCATTGAGCTTGTGGTTGAGTCCGTTGAGACTGGTCAGCGGCTTCTTGGGTGAGCTGCCGCGCGAGTTGGCACCTGACTCGTTTTCTTTGTCGCTGCCTGCTGTTAGAGTGATTATGAGTGACACTTATTGAATTAACTTATTATTAGGAAAATTCTCCCATTATATTTTTTTAAAACATTCAACATTCGATTACTTCATTTGATCCACTCCAGCTCCTCGAGGAAGGCCAGCAGCACCTTTCCTAGTTTAGTAATAATACAACTTGCTCCTTATGCCAAGTAATACTGTGTGAAAAAAAGATACTATAAATATTGTATTCTTCTATTTCTTTTTTGCTCTGAAACTACGTCATTGCTCGGCCTCAGAGGCTTTCACAGGCGAGCCTCTGAGGCCTCATAATATTAAAAAAAGAGCACATGTATCCGTTTATACAATACTAGCTGATCCCCGCGGCTTCTCTCCCGTCAACCGGCTACCTACCTACCTTTCTACCCACCTACCTTACCTATCTACCAACCTACTCACCTGCCCTACCTATCAACCTACCTGTATCCTACATACCCTACCTTACCTACCCACCAATTTGTTAAACTATTTATTTGAATCATAATTAATACTAAAATACGAATGTAACCAACATTTGTTTCTACATTTTAGAACGCTATTGTGACTTAACTATGATAGTTAAATATATTCTCTCGTAGACTTTTGTAGGTGATAATGAGTACTTTAATCATGTAGTACATAATTTTTATGTATCATCAATAATTTTCTCAGCGCACGCCAAATAATGCATTTTATAGACAAAATTTTGCTACTTTGGGTTGCAATTTTCATAAGGATCTCTAATTTTTTTGAAAATAAATTTTAGTGTTTATTACTCCGGAATAATGTAGCTTTCTATAGGAGAAAGAATTTTTTAAATCGGTCCAGTAGTTCGGAGCCTATTCGGTACAAACAAACAAAAAATCTTTCCTCTTTATAATATTACAGTATAGATATAGAAAAAGGTCTATTATAAAGGAAGCATGTGCTTTTTAGTGCGACAACAATTTAGCTGAGACTTCAATCTTATGAAACAACAGTCCTTGGCTTACAATGGGCAAAAATATTTTGGTACTTGCTTCTGAACTCGGTATCGCCCGCCTAAATTGTGTTTGGTTATCCTGGGTTATACCAGGATTGAACATTTTTTTCCAATTAAAAAAATCTTTTATTAAAACAAGCTTTTTAGCTAACCGTGCATTGAAATCTAAATCAAACCTGTATGCAAAATTCAAACTTAGTCAGTTGAGAACTTCTTTGAAATTCATTTGTAAGAGTTGACCCGAACATACATACATTGCAAGTTAATAAAAAGCTTGTAATATAGCCTATGTTCCACCAGACTATAAACGATCTCTTGCGAAATATCTTCCCGATCCGTTCTGCCGTGATTCAGTAACAAACCATCAATATTAGTAGTACTGACCTCTCTCTTTCTGCTGCTCAAACAGCTTGGCGACGTGCGCTAAGATATCGGAAGCGTCGTCCTTCCTGGCAGCCGGCGTGACGGGCTTGTGTGCGCACGCGCCGCGCGGCTCTGCGCCCGCCTCCACGAAGAGGCCGGCCAGCGAGCGCGCCACCCAGTAGCGCCGGAAGGCACGGTCCGATCCTAGTGCATAATTAATTTAATTTAATCCACCTAGATATAATAAGACCAATAATATTCTTATTAATAAAATTCTAGAATATTTTGACTAAAAAATAAAGAGAAGAGCCCTGATTCTGATTTAAAAAACTATTTTCTTTTTAATATTATCCATACAAGGTTTCGATCGGCAACGGCGGCCATCTCAACAGATACTAGCTATAAACTACACAGGAGGTATTATAATGCAATTGTGTGCACTTTCTTTCTCTACACTCTTCTATGAAACAGCAATCCAACACCAGAAATACAAGAAACCATCGACCACACAGCCCCTAGGCGCCTAATAACAAACGAGCCATGTCTGTCAATACATATGACTAACAGATCTTATACAGGTCGCCACTTGACGATTTCGAATTAATTGAGACCACTTCCGCGTCAGACAATTACAAATTGGTAAAATAAATATTATAATGGCCTCTAATACAATACGTACGGGTAACAACAGCCAGAACTCAAGTTTCACGAAAAATGGTGTAACATTTCATCAGTAAGTTAATAGTTACATAATCATATTTATTTTCTGATATTATTTATCGGAATTCATTTTATACTGCTCATATTTGCAACAGCACATTTTTTATCGCGCTCGTTGATGTCTTTGGTGTTTCGTCTCTTTCGTTTTAAAGTATTATTCTCCATCTCTTTTCCTCTATAATTTCGTAAACATAACTAGTGATGCACCATATTCTATGACCAAATCTGTTATCTCTAAAACTAGAAACCTTCAAACTATTTTTACAAAAAGGGACATAAATGAAATAGTTTATTAATTGTTAAATTAATTGTGAATCAAATATTGATTTTAGGTACCCACAAGATGCTGAATTAAAAAACAATTGGATTATTGCAAGCAAGCGAAATAACTGGTTCGCGTCATAATATAGTGTAATATTTTCACGGCATGTTACTGAAGAAGGTGAATTTTAATTCTCTCAGAAAATTTCGCTCTTACGGAGAGGAGGCCTTTGTTCCAGCAGTGGGAATATTAAAGATTGATTATTTTATTATATAGATAATTATTTGGCTTTTAGAATTTAGTTTTTGTATTTATTTCGTTGTTTTACTTATATTCAATACTAGCTTTTACCCGCGGCTTCGCTCGCAGTGAAGCCAAAAAAAAAAAAAAAAAAGTATCCTATGTTACTTCTAATACCTCCAAGAATATATATACAAAGTTTCATGATGATCGGTTCAGTAGTTTTTGCGTGAAAGCGTTACAAACCAACTTACATTCACATTTATAATATTAAGTATAAAGTATAATAAGGATTACAAACCAACCGCCGAAAAAAGTATGTTGTCTTGAGAATTTTGTATTTTTTTTAGATTTTGCATTGTATGTTATTACTGTATAATTAATAATAAAATAGCTAATCTAATTTAAAAAAAAATAAGTGAAATAACTATTTAAAAAAATATCTATACCTTCGTGGTTTTATTTAAACCTGTCCCATCCCTAGTTCGGCGAAATGACCTTGGTAAGGACCAATCAGAGCGCAGTACCCCGTTCCTCATACCTCAGCTAGTTGACAGAATTGTTTTGATGTATTAGATCAAGCATTAGGCGTCTAGTCGCTATGTGGTCGATGCAAGAAATATACCAGTATAGGGTAGTTGACAAAAAATATCTATTTCAGTTAACCTACCTACCTACCAATCAGAGCGCAGTACCCCGTTCCTCATACCTCAGCTAGTTGACAGAATTGTTTTGATGTATTAGATCAAGCATTAGGCGTCTAGTGGCTATGTGGTCGATGCAAGAAATATACCAGTATAGGGTAGTTGACAAAAAATATCTATTTCAGTTAACCTAAAAATATTGGATACGTATTTTTTCTTTTGCCACGTAAACAAAAAAATTACGACGATACAGTGCGTTGAAATATCGTGTGAAGTCACGGTGTAATACACTTTATACTGATAATGTGTCGTCACAAACCCCCACTCCTGAACTTTGATTCGCTTTATCTTTATCAGTTTTATTTATATGATCAAGCAAAAAATACAGGTCCAATATTATTTGAAAATCTCACTGACGGACTAAATAGAATTATCTTTTTTCTACCCAGGAAACATCAATTTTGTCCATTATTCAAAGGTAAAGGTACAATTTTCTATTGTTTGAATTGAATATTATTATTTAGCTCTTTTCTTCTGCCTAAAGTGGCTTTGAAATTTCAATATAATCAATGGATTACATACAGTGTAATTTTATTACGGTATCGCAACTACAGTTTATGAACGACATTGCCGTAAATAAAATCCAAAAATCAATTAATACTATTCTACAACTAAACCTTAACTCACCGACATAAGACGTATAATCGAATAGCTCCACTTGGAACTCCTTCAACTTCTTCTCGTACTCCTTCTTCTTCTCCTCTCCCTCAGCCACCAGCTTGTCTATGGCCGCCTTGGTCTCTTCGTCTACTGCCCGCGCTTTCTCGCCGGTCAGTTTGTTCTCTTCTTTTTTTGCTAAGGCTTCTTTACGGAGCTCCTGTTTGGCTGCTAACAGTTGTGCTTCGCGTTTGCGTTCGTTTGTCTGGGGAAAAAGATAGGAGATATTTAATAAATCATAATATGGTTATCATATCGTAATAAATCGTAAGGAGACCAAGGCTTTACAGTTAACTAGCGACCTGCCCCAGCTTCACCTGTGACAAATTATATACAAACCGCATGAAAATCCGTCTAGTCGTTTTTGAGTTTATCGCGAACAGACAAACGCGGCACAAAGTTCACCACTTTGTATTATTATGTAATGATATAAGTTTAAAATTAGCCGGCACTTCTCATACAGGTGAGAGCGGCTTATGCGTTTTTTTTTTGTTTTATTATTATTAAAATATATCATCACGCCTGTATTACAAATATACAGATTGAGTAGAAGTGCATAGTTTATTTAAGTCTCCCATATAAAAGAGTTAACCACGCAACAGCATGTCCAAAGTAACAGTTTGTCACTTTCTTTTTCTTAGCAGTAAGGACGGTTTTCGTAAATCAAATGTCATTTAGCATACTGTTTACAAAAACAACCTTTACTCCTACAAAATAATGGCACTGTCAAAGTCAATGTTTCCACAAAGAAGACAGGCGGACTGGAGACAAGCATCAATTACAGATGAGATGACAAACGCGATGTGGTTTTAACCAATGTCTCTATGGATGCGACGATTAAAACCCAACGCAGATACGCGAATGGCTGGTTTCGAGAGATAGGAAGATGATAAGCGATTTTGGATCAAGTGAAGGTGACTTGCCTACAATAGGGTTAGGAAAAGCACAAATACCTAGGTTCGGTATACGTCCGAGAGTAGCCTGCCTGTTGCCGCTGTCGCTGAATGGTGCGAAGGAAAAGAGGCCCGCACAGGAGTTGCAGGCCAATATAAATGCTGCTGGTTGACGTCTGTCAGCCTGTCACGGCTGTCACTTCCAAAATACGCAGTTGGGGTGTGGCGGTCTCGCACACACTTGATACCAAGGCATTGTGCCGGAAAGGATAATGATGGTAGGACACGGTTTCAACAAAACATCTCGCGTTTCTCGCCCTACCCGCAAGCACGGCACAAACACAACCGACGTTAGGCGCAAACACTCTATCTGGTCGTCTCGTCTTGTATCTATTCAATGGGATCACACCCTTACTACAGACAGTGCAGTCAACTGACCATCTGCGCAAGAGTGGGGCAGCCCATTTTGAATACCAATTTATTTATACATTCTATCGATCATCGCTACGGCGATCAGCTCGTAAATACATACCTGTAGTAGCCTGAGTGCTTGCTTGGTGTTCTTCAGCTCGTCCAGGCGCTCCTCGATGACGTCACGTACGGTGGCATAGCTCAGGATCTGGTTCATGAGGCACTGCAGCACCAGGAATTTATCCTCTGAAAAATATTGAATGAAGTTAGTTAATAAAGAAATGATGCAAGTAATTGCAGCTCATGGCTTGGTAATACCAGTTGTTCGATCGGCCAATCTACAGTCTAATGGTGTAATTGAGTTCGCCAGGGCAAAGAGTATGACTTCATGAAAGAGTATGACAAATTCCCTTTAAATTTGTACAGTATTGCCAAAACATATTTGACGCTTTCAGTGCTGAAGATACTCTTTTCGAAAGAGTTAGGCTGCAAATTAAGCTATGCTTGTGGAGTTCAGACCAGGAAAACGGACGTTTCCTGGATAGAAAAATGATAATTCTATTTAGTCCGTCAGTGAGATCATCAAATAATATTGGACACGTATTTTTTGCTTTACCAAATCAATAAAAAATTAAGTTAAAGCGCATCAAAGTTCAGGGGTAGGGCCTTGTGACGTCACTAATGCAATATAAAGTGAACTAACGGTGCCACGTCACACGATATTTGAACGCGTCGTCACTTTATGTTTACGTGTCAAAAGAAAAAACACGTGTCCAATATACTTTATTAATCTATCTGACGGACAAAAAACTATTTTTCAGTAAACTACCCTATGGTGACCATGCTAACATACCAAGTCCTTCCGTGCTTCGGAAAAAACGATAAGATATTGATTATATATCTTCACAGTTATTACAGGGTTAACCTCTGACAAGTCCAACATAGTTTACTTTTTACTGTACACAAAAATAGTTATACAACACTTTTATAACAAAATTTAATGAATGTTTGGCAAAATAGCAGCAGCAGATGATGATGAATGGGCTGTTCTATATATTATCATACCGAGCGGCAGATCAGCAACATGCGTAGCCGCGAGTGCCCGTAGTGTGGAGGGTCTCGTGACTCTCAGGCGCAGCCCCGCGTCGTCGGCGCTGGTGTAGCCGCCTCGCGCTTGGTAACGCCACGACGCGCAGCGCCCACCAGGACCGGCGCCCGACGACAGCAGGTGCAACCTGACGATTTGCGAAACTCTGATGATATGCGTCACAACCACAAAACACGGGGAATTATTCATTTAAAATATATATATATATATAAACCAGGTTAGAGCTGTGCTGACCCAGTGGTATTGGCCGCGACTTACAAGTGTAGATCGTGGTTTCGAGCCCAGGCAGGCGCTTTACTTTGTGTAAATTATTTCATCACCACTGCTCTCAAAAACGGTGAAGAAAAACATCGTGAGGAAACCGACATGCCCTAGGAACAAAAATTCGAAGACATGTGACATCCACCAACCCGCACTGGGCCCGCGTGGTGGATTACGACCCATCCCCTCTACCAGAGAGGAGGCCTGTGTCCCAGCAGTGGGAACATTAATAGGCTGATGATGTTGATGATGAAATCAGCTTAATTGAAATCCCCTCAGCAAAACCACTTATTTCCAATCCATAATAAAGGGTGTATAAAAATAATTAATCCGCCATATTGGATAACAAACAAATTAGAATAGTAAAATCACAATGAGAGTCTTAAGTCACGTTTCAAACAATTAGCTTAGAATTAATATAACAGAGAAAACCTAATATTCAAAACAACTAAGTAAATGAAAAGTCAAATTGAACCTTATACCCAAAAGCATACAGTTTAATTTAGCATAACACAGTCAAACCTTTCACCTTAAAAAAGACAGCTAAATAAGAACAATGCGACTAACCTTAAAACTTCACTAACAGTGGTAGGATCTAGCGGCAGTTTGCTGAGCGGTGTTCCCAAGTAGGTCTGTGACCATTTACTGGCCTTAGTCGCGAGCTCCATCGCCTTTGTCACGCCTACTTCGCTGTCGGCCTCTTGCTGATAATCCTCTGTAAAAATACCATAGAATAAAAATAACATAAGATACCTGTTTTCTCAAAAAAGTGTGGGTAGAAAGGAATAATGTACACATATCACACTACTTATATTGTGTAAGTCACATTTTACAAAAAGTGACAAAAATTTTCATCGAACATATATGTGGATAAACGCTTGTTTGAAAAGAATTGTCACAAATATTGATTTAGATTTTTGAATCAGAATCAATGTTTGTAAAATTTTGGACTTTATGTAAAAGATGATTTAGTTTAATTTGTTTATTTAAATAGTTTAATATTTCATGTCAAAAAAAAAACATCTGCTTTGTGATCATTTAAATCAGAATGAGAGCAAATAAACTCATTGCACTAATATTACCTTGGAAATATGTATAGGGATATCTGGATGCAAGAAGCACCAGACTAAAAAAAATGTGATGCTTAACTTTTCAGGAAGACCTTTAACTGCTCAGGGCCGAGAAGCCTGGCCAGAGCAGTTAAAGGTCTTCCAGCTGAAATATAAGTGATGATATCCACTCACCAGTAGAAAGCTGTATCCTCCCATTCTCATTATATTCCTCCGCCTCATCCTCCTGCAGCGAGAACACCGTGGTCAAGAACATCTGCACCAGGTCGCTGAACACGCCAGCGTGTTCCTTCGACGTCAGCGCCTTTCTAAACGTCTCCAGGTCCAGCTGGTTGTGGAACACGTCCTTGACCTTGAGGATCTCGGAGTATGTGTGCACGAACTCGAGGACGGACAGAAAGTCTCCAAAGTGTTCATGGGAAATGCCTTCTACTTCTATCGGTGTTCCTTTTGGTATTATCTGTGGAGGGAGAATCGTGTTAGGAGTACTGTGGAGCTATGATTGTTGCTATTATTATTATTATTATTGTGTGACTCCACAGTTCACATTCCAAGATATTCTGAAGGATATTCATTATTCACTAACTTCTGCAAACTGTTTGGCCGCATGAGAAGTGTTTTCTTATCCCAAGGGAACATTTTACCGGGATGAAAAGTATATTCCAGATCCGTTCAGCCTGAAGTTCTTTCGTGATTGAGTATCAAACATCCATCCATATAATCTTTCGCATTTTTATTATTAGTAAGATTATCTACCGCAGGCATTACACAAGTATGAAGCTTAGCATATTTCATGATCAAACGTTTCATACGACTATGAACATTAATTTTAAGCACATAAGGTTTAATTTCCTATGAAACGCACTTAACATTTTGTTTTGTTTACGATTTTAAAATATATTAGGGAAAGATTTCTCACGACAAAAAGTCAAACTATTAGAAAATACTTAAGGAAACAACTTACTCTATGGTCCTCCAGCTCCATATCATCTTTGACCTTCTGCCATTCCTTCATATAAGCCTGGAGGCGCGCGGTCTTCTCTTTCTTTCTCAGTCTCTCTTCTTCTTTGCGCTGTCGCATCAAGTCTTCTGCTTTGCGCATCTTCTCTGCCATCTCCTGCGCATTCTTTTTGGCTGCTGGATCGGCGGGTGGCTTGTTCTTTTGTACTGTTAGAAAGAAAAAAAAAAATAAGTTAAGAAGGCTGTCAATTGGTTATCACTTTTTCGTTGCCCAGCAAATGCTGAACATCCAAAACCCTTTCAGTATCGGCTCGCCCAGCGCTATTTTTGAAACTTGATTGTACTTTTAATGTTGGGATGTGTTTCTGTATGCAAAATGATGTGTAAGAGTTGTAAAACTTTTTGAAGTATAAACTATGAGGATTAACTAGGATCTCAGGGTTAAAAAATAAAATTTTGCTATTTCAAAATTCTGAAACATTATAAGCACATAGACTTACTAACATAGTTTATAAATATTATGTACCTACTAACAAAAATATAGATTTTATTTAAAACAAATAAATAATAGTAATTACATATTTCATTTTTATAATCTGAATAAAGAGTTTTCAGTCTTCATACCTTAAATAAACAACAACAATGACCACACAAACCTTCAGCTTTGTCAGTCTTCTTGACAAACTTATCCATGGACTCCTGCCTTCCCTTCTTGTCGGGACTAGGCTTCTTGGCAGACTTGGTCCCCTTGGAGGCCGAGCCCGGCTTGGCCTGGCTCTTGGAGGGCGGCGGGGACTTCAATAGCTTCTTAGAAGAGGGGAAGGCTGGTGGGTTTCCCGTGAATATTTGGTCGAAGCTGACTTTATTTATGCTGTATTTTTCTTGTGCATTTTTCTGTTGAGATAACAGTAAATGTAATTTTAGGTCTTAGATGGTAACAGATGGATAAGAATAGCCGAGGGTCAATGAAAATGGCGTGTATTTAAATGACAGTACTACGAGATACAAAGATCCCCAATAAAATAATTTTTAAAAATCTGCCAGGCTAAAATGGGATTAGGCGGGTCACGTTCCGCATGAACAGAGACCGCTGGGCAATAGCACAGTACAAATATACAAACAGTATAGAAACTACCTACAAACACGCGAGACGGCACACTCACACAAATATGCGCACCGACGAGACCCCTAAGCAGCGTCCGCGGTGCTGTAAGTAGTGCGTGCCGCGTCAAGACGAGTGGTCACGTATAAGTTTATCTTCGGGTCTACCGCGCGCCCGCTCCTACGAGCGCACGAATTGTTTTCGTCTAACCGCGGCTCGCGTACGCTCCCGAAAAAAACTTGTCAAAGGTTACGCCGTAATGACAAAGTTAAAGATCTTGTTGTTCTAGAAGTTGTTGTGTTAATATCAAATTATTTTCCGTGTTTTAAACTGTCGTCTTTTGATGAGATTAACCGAAGCCATGAGATTACCTACTTAAATTGTATTTGTAAGCTAGTTATTTCAATTCGATTGATTGATCACAAAAAACGTTTGCTTCTCGAGACTCCCGATAAAAGTGATAACTCTAAAGACTGAGTAGAGAGAGGGGGAAGCGTCTGTCCGAAATACGACTAGCGCTGTGGGTTAGAGAGAGAGGAAGAGCCTGCCTACCGTGGCTGCCGTATGCGTGAGAGAAAGGGAAGCCAGACAGACTGGCGCCGTAACGCGTTACGTTACGAAGCGGTATACCATCCCATAAGAAGTAATCACTTCAAAAAAACGATATCAAAAGCATTAAGACATACACCACATGAATTTAGTTACAACCCTATTGCTTCAATGGAGCGTAGGTAATTATTTCATCAACTAAGCTTAGTTTCCATACTGTTTGTATATATATAATGTGGCAATAGTCTCCACAAATTGGGTGCCTGAGGATGAACGGCGTTGCCGAGGCTAACCTAATATTTGGAAGGATTTGGGGGAGGCCTTTGCCCAGCAGTGGGACAGTATAAGCTTATATAAAAACAGATATAATCAATAATTTTACCAAAAGCTTTACAGTTTGTAGTGAAATAAAAAAAAAGGTTCTCACTAAAAGAAGCATACTAAGATGGATGCAAACTTAACGCTCTTTAAAGCTGAAAAGCGGTCATTGTACACATCATTATGAAGAACTTCTATAATGGACACAACATCGAAATAGCAAAAAAAAAGACGCAATTTCAGGTTTTGTGTTTAATCTGTAAAATGTTGTATAACACTAACCTTTATCCCAATAACACCTTCAGCACTACCTTCAACGAACTGCTTGAGGAAAAGGCGGTTCTTATCGCGCGTATAGACGCCCTTGCGCCGGCGCACGCGGTCGGACGGCGCCGTGCCGATGGTGCCCGAAGCGGAGACGTCGGCATCGTTGAACTGTTCCACCTCGTAGCAGTAGGCGGTCGAGGGGGGGATGGCTTTGCTAGAGAGGGGGAGAAGTTTACAATAAATAAAATAGAAACGGTAACTAAGAAAGAAAGAAAAATGTTTATTTGTGACTCGCACAGGACAAAAATCTATTATGATTAGCTGCCGACTAAATGTTTATTATTGAATTATTATTATTATTAGATAACAAGCTGTGCCCGCGGCTTCGCTCCCGTCAATCCTAACTACTTACATACCTAACCTACCCTACTTCACCTACCTACCTACCCTCCCGCGTCAACAATTTTTACTTTTAAACTTTCTCTGTATTCGGGCGAACAAAACAAAAAAAGAATTATTCAAATCGGTCCAGCCGTTTTTGTGTTTTAGCGAGACTAACGAAAAGCAATTGATTTTTATATATATAGATAGAATTGTGGTAGGTATTATTTAATTATTGAATAGCTATTTTGAAAATAAAAAGTTATTTTAATTATTTGTGAATTGCAATGTGTGTTACTGTTGTTTGTTTAATTTTAATGTTTTATGTTCTGTTTGTGTGTAATTAATTAATGTATGTAATTGTTGAGTCCCTGCACGTTTTGGGGGACTATGTAAGTGCAGAGAGTAATTGTAATAATAAATCTCACATGTGCTGCGATATAAAGCATTTTTTACAGACTTCACCAAAGTGGATGGTCAAATCATCTGTGTAGGCAATAAAGATGATTTTTTACTAGAAGAGTTTCACTGCGATTTTTCCGCCCACTCTGCGACCTATGGAATTGCATGAAGCTGCATTGAGGTACAAAAATCGCACGGAAATAATACTACAAAAATTCGCGTGAGTAAAAATCGCATTGCGTGTTAAGGCTTAAGGCGGAACCACACTTACGTGTCGTGACGTGGCGTGGCGCGAGATCTACCAATCAAACGACTCTGTTTCAGGCTATGGCATAACACAACGAGTTTTGTAGCCAATCAACTGCGCCAGAAGGCGCCACGCCACGACACGTAAGTGTGTTTCCGTCTTTACAGTAGTTATCCTGTATTTATTTATTTATTAAAACTTCATGCAACATACAGGTACATAGGCGGACTTAATGCACTACATAATAAACTTCCCCCGTCTCCAAATTCGACCTCAATCATCTTAAATAATAATTTTATTAACACATTAATTTTATTTTTAATTCCATAACTTTAGTTACAAACTTTAGTACAATTTTTAGAAGACACTGTCTTGTCTCATTATTTTGTACATTCAAATATTTAAGTGTGAATTCAGTTGCAATATATTATGTCAATAAAGATAGATTTCTATAAAAACAAATAATTATGGACAAGTAGTCCATTGTCTGGCTATTATATCACTGATAAAATTATCTAGATAATAACAGTGTTTCTGAGTCTAGTGATAACAACATTATTTTTTAATTTGATACATTTCCCCAAATGTTTTATTGTAGTAGGTCATTCACCCAGTAAGGTGACTAGACGAAAATAAAGTAAGAATTGAATGCATTGTATTATTAGAATCACTTCCTAGCATGTTACAATTATTTTGGTGTTTGTACACCAAAATAAAGCGTTGGTTGATATTAATTTCGTAAATTGGTTAAATACACATTTATTTGTCACGAACTAGGTGACTCTGGTGATCAAATTTAAATTCTTAAATTTAAATTTTTGACATTTAAAAGTTCCACTTAAGGTTGCCCTAGTCGACGGCATGAACGATTTTGTGCGCGGGGTTAAAATGCATGCTATATCATCCGACAACACGTGCGAAAGAGATAGAGTAAGAAGCTATTTCGCGTACGCATACATACTTTTGCAAATTTGTAGCGAAATGGATGATGTTTTAGGACGAAAACGAGCGCGCAATATTTTATAAACAGACCTTTGGCAGTATGTATATCAATAAAAAACAACTAAATGTATATTTTCAAAATAAAATTAGTTGCATTACTGAACTACTAATCTATCCCTGTATGGTGACTGTTTTACGATGTTCCTTCTTCTTATGTTATTTATTTCCGCCCAAAGATGCGTTAAAATTAGTGTTTAAATATGGTATCATTTTTACCTAATTGAAATAAATGATTTGACTTAGATTCCCCGCATTTTGGGGAATTCACCACATATTGCCAATAGCAACTTAAAGTTGAGTTGTATGAGTATTTGGCCATTACGAAAAGTCAATATTCAATACTTTTGTATAGTACAGTAAGCCACAAAAATTTATGACAGTCTTACATAAAGTTAGCTTATTATGCGGTAGAGAATATATCTAATACCTTTAAAGGAGCAATTCTTGTCTCTCTCGGAAACAGTTCCAACGATTTTCATGAAATTTAGTATGCAGGGGGAAAATCTCGTTTTCTCCATTTTCACCCGAGCAGAGCTTGTTCGCCCAGGTACTTATAATTATGTAGACAATGATTTATTATTATTGTTAAGTATTGCTAAAAGTATTGTCCCAGCAGTGGCAATGTTAAACAGCTGATTATGCTTTATAAGCACTTATTCCTAAAAGATTTAGGAATATTAAGGTGAATAGAATGTGTGTGTGATAAAAAGAATGTGACCAAAAAGAAGAGTTGACTGTCTGAGGAATGATATAAACGATAATACAATGACAGAGGGAATAAAAGAGATTCTACTAAAATATATAATAATAATCTTTATTCAAGAATTTGAGTCAACCATCCAGTGGAACTTAATAATAAACACTAGATATATAAAAAAAATACTAGATTATTAGACTATGCTTCCTGATATTGTTATGTTTTTGATAAATTGTGTTACTCAGCAGGGTTTATGTATGAAACCTATATACTGTAACAACATTGTAAACTACATGAATGCAATAAATGATGATTATGATTACTCATAGTATACATATAACAAGCCAGTACATGTTTCTATCATTGAGACAGTAAATTGATTCTATCAGTTAACTACTCATGTTAATCTTAGAAAATTGTTTCATTTATGAAAGCCAATGCTGTCACTATCACCGAGTATCATATGCACTTTTGGTACTGAAAAATTTTATATGTATTGTGGGGTGGGCCATAGGACCGAAACTGCAGTATAAAATGGTGTTACATAGAAGAATACAGTGACAGAGAATTGAGCTATTTTGTGGAGGATAGGTAGGGAGAAGCTCCAGGTCTGTAAACTACAGGTCCTTAATTGCATCTAGTTAGTCTAGACTTCATCATAGTCGGAAAAAGGCAGATTGATGTCGATAGAAACCGGGCAATGTCTAATTGGAATCTAAAAATCTTATAAAATAGGAAAATAGATGTAACAAACAATCATCAAGCCTTCAATGTTCGGACACAGGCGTCCCCTCTGTGAGGGAGGGCATAGACCTTAAATCACCACGAGGGCCCAGTGCGGGTTGGTGGATGTCACATGTCCTCAAATTTTTGTTTCTAGGACATGTCAGTTTCCTCACGATGTTTTCCTTCACCGTTTCGAGAGCAGTGGTGATAAAATAACTTACACAAAGTAAAGCGCCTGCCTAGGTTCGAACCCACGGCCTACAAAACGTAAGTCGGGGCTGTTAGGCCACCACTACTCTCTAACAATGTTCTTTTTTTTTTTATTCTTTATATGCTTCTGTATCTAGTACCAACATATAAATTTGGATTTTCAGAGAATATTCCCTTCTCAGTTTCACTACAGTTTGTATAATATGACCTAAAGAATATATAATATTAGATTTGGAAGGAATTTTCCTCTGAGTCAGAATATAATTTTAAAGCTCTCTTTCAGTCAGAGCCCAGTGGCTAAGCGTTTGCCTCTCATGCTTGCGGTCATGGGTTCAAATCTAGGCAAGTACCAAGATGAGTTTTTTAATTCATATGTACTTTTTAAGTTTATCCTAAAAATTGCTGACAACAGTAAAGGAAAACATTGTGTGGAAATCTGGACTTATAGTTTTAATATAAGTTTGAAATCACCAACCCGCAGCATGGTGATGAATGCCCTTCTCTGTATGAGAAGAGGCTCTTGCTCTGCAGTGGGGCAGTAACAAGCTGGTATTATTTTGAGTCAGATTAAATGAAAAAGCAGTCATATGTACATTTTACAACTTGCTGAATACTTCTCAGTTTTTTATATAGTTATAAGTTATACAGTTTTCCACTTAGCAACAGCATGATTCATACATTATGAACAAGATCATGATATTTAGATTAAATAAGGAAACTTTAAATAAGTATAACATAGTTGTTATATCATCTGTTGCCAAAACATACGGCCTTCATAGAGACTTTAATTGTTGTAGTTTTTGCTAAGAGTTTTTTAGAAAGGTACATATTGTACCTACTATTGATTTTTGTTGGCAGATTGTTGAATAGGGTTCAAGGCCAAATGTGGGTATGTTTAGAGAAATTAAGATTATGAATGGCAAGCACATGGCTATGTGTAGTAAATTATTGTTAATGGTTATTTGTGTATTATTTGATGATTTATATGGCTACTAAAAATCTGGTAAGAATTTTAGTGAATTATTGTTTTATTTGAATGTCTTTTTTTTTGTATGTATGTCCAATAGGAGAGTTTTCTTTGGTTATCATGTGAAATTTTGGAATTACTTATATAAGTACATTAGAACACTGACTCCTAAGTAAAAGGTTTCCCCTAATTTAGGAGGCAGACTTTCCATTATTTAAGCTACCTTTATTTATCTGAACTTGTAATCTAATTGCTAAGTATTTTTGTAACAAAGGTTATCTGTATCAATAAATTTGTATATGTAAGTATAGTGTAAGTTACTAACTTGTCTGGGTGTTGTTTCTGTGCTGTCACTGACAGTATGTGAGCCTCCCTCCAGATCTCGCCCTCCAGGCAGGCCTCCACAGTCTCCCCAACAAAGTAGCGGTCCCTCACGAAGTTGAACACATCCTCAGACATCTCAGCAAAGGAACATCTCTTGGTCCTCATTGCCAGGAACAAAATTGGTATGCGCAACTCCATTGGAAAATCTTTCAGAGCCCTCCTTGCTTGCTTCTCACTGTGCAGAGCCTCTGAGTATGTCAGATTATTCTTTCCAGTCATCTCACATGACCACACCATTGAATTGACCAGAATGATCCTCTCACAGTATTCCCTGTAAATAAACATTCATCAAACAACATCTAATTATGATAAAAATTATGACGCGAATGACAGAAATAGCGAAATATTGTGTCACGCTCGCGTTGTTGCGCGACCCGCCGCGCGCTGACAATGCCAACGGTCCCCGTAAACTGATAACTACAATTTAATACAGAAGTTGGAAAAAAATCGGCGTTTCTTATGTTTATTGTTACACTCACTCGTAATCTTTGAATATCTCGTCGGTGATCTCGCAGTGGAAGACCTCATCATCGTCTCGGAGGTACTCCGACGCCTTTGATTTCTCAAATGCTTTCCTTTTTAACAGAGGCATGTTGAGAGTTCGCGGGTCACTACGGTGGGAAAACGATTTTCAGTCCGTTTCAACTTATCACTTGTGTTCAATATCACTTAACTTTGTACGGCGCATCTAATCCTACATTCCAGTGAATAGTACATTAGGAAATTGGTAGGTTTTATAAAATATTTCGAGCGAAAAATGTTGCGTGGTTTCGGTTGACAAGCCAAAAAACGGCGCGCTGAGGCGCTTCTTTTTACGCCAGAAACATATGAACTGGGTTAGTGCGTGCCACTGAATCCTACCAAACTAGTAGAAAATAAATCACTTTTTATAAAAGCAAATGGTTTTATGCAGTAGAAGTGTATTCTCAAGAAACTAACTGATTATACAGATTTGGAAAATTGCTGTAGTTATTTCCGTTTACATAGAAAGCTTTCAAAAATTTTACCTAAAAAAATACACAACTACTAATTAGAAAAAAAAAACCGACTTCCAAAACAAGGAGCTTATCATTTCAACACGTCGTATGTTCATAAGTAATATTATTTGGAACTGCAAAATATACACTTATGATCATTTGATTAGGACTTCCAAGCATATATACAAAATTCAATAGGTAGTGCCTGTATAACAGTAAGTTTTTCACGCATTTCTCCGAAAGTAGAAATCGGATCGTGACCATTATTTTTTAAGTTACTGATGATGTAAATAGCTCGATCTCAAAAGTAGTTCACTGGTTCAATGGTAACCATTTACTCCTTTATGAAAAAAAAACCAAATGCATTAAGTTTACCCTACATCAAGTTAGGCAGGTGAAAACTGATGTGTTGATAAAGGGCGAAGAATTGAATTCTGAAAATAATGGGGCCCACATATAGATAAATTGTCAAAAAGCTAAGCTCCGCAGCATATGCTGTTAGAAAAATTCGTAATTTAACTGACAAATAGACAGCCCGTTTAGTATATTTTAGCTATTTTCATAGTGTAATGTCGTACGGTATTCTGTTGTGGAGAAATGCCACCGACATCCAGACTATCTTTGTTTTGCTGAAAAGATCTGTTCGTTCAATTTATAAATTAAGCCCGAGACACTCTCTCAGAGTGAAATTTAAGGAGATTAATGTAAAGACTGTGCCTTCTCAGTATATTTATGAAAATCTTATTATATGCCCATGAAAATATAAATTGTTTAAAAAATTCAGTGATATCCATAACATAAATACTAGGAACAAACACAAATTTGTAGTACCTACAACAAGGCACAAGAAAATAGGTGGCTCGTTTAGATGTCAATGCGTACGAATTTATAATAAGCTTCCAAGCCACGTACAAGATCTAAGTCTTATTCAAATCGTTCATTAAACGTAAGTTGTGCCAGAAAGCATTTTATACAATTAAAGATTACGTTGAGGCTCCTTAAATTCTGAGTTGAGCTACACGGTTATTGACAAATGCGTACACTGACTGGACAGGTCCACTCAATCTGGCTGGTTCTTACCTCAAAAAACCATTTCAGACATCAATCTTCATGGTCTTCACATGATCTAACCAAGACTTTGTCTGGACTTTAAAAGAGACTGTGACCTCTCAGTTTTTTTCGGCCTTTCTTCTCAGAGTAGCCAGATAGAAACGCCGACCTCATCTAGTTTAAAAAAATATGATCGACATGTAAAAGTGTTTGTACAAACCAACTTACAGAAATAAATCATTCATCATTATCATTTATCAAGGAATAGTATAGATTTCATAAAATTTGTTCAGTAGTTTTTATGACATGGACTAAAACATGTAATGAATACACTAGACTTTGGCTGTTATAACTCTGCATAATCAGTCTAACAGTACCGCAACAGTAAATTACGTGATATTGATATCTCCGAGGAACTTACGGAGTGCAGTCATGGGCCATGTAGTTTGTGTGAACATAGAAATGTATTGGATGATTTGTATGATCGGATTGTGAGCGTGCTTTGAGAGCCGGTTAGATTAATTGTAAACCTCACAGAAGCTATCGTCCTATGTTTGATTGGAATACACATGTACATGATGCTCGCTGCGAGGTTAGGCTTAAATTTAAAACCTGGATAGAACATAAACGAACGACTGATGGTTACGTTTATGAACAAATGAAAGAGGCTCTCATAATTCTTAAAAGTCGTTTGAAATGGTGCCAAAATAATCAGGAGTAAATTAAAATGGACTTGTTAGTAGAACAAAGAACTACTAAGAATTTTGGAAATCCATAGGTAAATTAGATGTTGGGTGTGTGTGGAGGGGAAGTGTGATGACGGGGATATTACAAACTTGTTTATGAAACATTTTCAGGTGCAGTATCCCCTTGGTCCCTCAGCTCCTTCTGCTGGCGCCGAGTATCTTTGTCAGGAAAAGGAGACGCTTGAGCATTTCTCTGCCAAGCAAGTCAAAAGCGTCATGCAAGGAATGAGCATGGGCAAGTCGCCCGATCATGATGGACTCGGTATTGAGCACTTCAAATATGTAGGAGTGCACATGCCGAGAGTCTTGTCACTGTTCTATAAGACGTGTTTAAGCAGAATGGCTTAAACACTTGGCATGCATACCTGCTAGAAAATTTTATGAACAGCATTTCAAATAAGGACAATTATCGACCGATTTCCTTGGCAACGATCAAGGCTAAGGTATTGGATAGTCTGCTTGATTCTTGAAACATTTTTGAAAAACATTTTAAAACTCCATGAAGCAAAGTTTGGGTTTCAGCCCGGACTGTCAATTGGAACTGCTATGTTAAGTCTGAAGCATACTGTACAATATTATAGCCGTGTGTAAGCCTGTTTCCTTGACCTCTCAAAAGCCTTCGATCTCGTTTCCTATGATGTGTTTTGGGGCAAGTTGAGAGACAGAGGTACACCTGCTAAAATACTGAAAACCTTCCAATAATGTTATGCCAATTAAAAGAACCAGGTAAAGTGGTCTAACACTCTCTCTTCAGCGTATAGATTGGAATGCGGTGTGAGACAAGGGGGTTTGACATCCCCTAGACTGTTCAATCTGTATTTCTATGGCCTTATCACTGAGCACTGCACCACGAATGTTGGTTGTCAAGTAAATGGAGTGAGCGTCAATACCATCAGCTACGCGGATGACATGGTGCTGCTGGACCCGACTGCTGGGGCTACCAGGAATTTGCTCAAAGTCTGTGAGACTTATGCTGCCTCACATGGACTTAGGTATAATGTCACCAAAAGTGAATATAATATGGTTTTTAAGGCCGCTGGTAGATATCCGGACTCTGTTCCTGAGATTATAATACTTAATGGACTACATTTAAACAGAGTGTCCAAATTGAAATATCTTGGACATTCATCACCGACGATCTTAGGAATGATATAGACATTGAGAGGGAGAGGGAGGGCACTATATATTCTTTAAGTCACGACTGTCAACAGCAACTGATAATTTGTGCGGACCTTTAAACTTCTTGCTATCCTTTCCTTATTTATCTATCCTTATTTGCATCATGGATGAAATCAGAACCAGACTGTTAATTATTGATTGAGATGATTCCTGATATTATAGTTTTTCTATATATGTCATTAATATACAATATTTAATGCTTTATATTTTTTCAGCATCAACGTACGGTTATATATAACGACAGGTGTGTCTGAGATAGGATAGCCCCAGTGTTAAAGATCACCCTTTAATTCCTAAAATTACAAAAATAGTTTTTGTGTGGACTCTGTCTATTATTACTATGCAGAACTCTTAATTGGTATCCCCAAAAAGTTTTGTATGTGGTCTGTTTTAACATCAGTCACTTTCGTGGTACTTGAGCAGTCAGATTGCTTACGCTATACATTGTTTTTAACAAATCCAATTAGAAAAATGGTTTTACCTATTAAAATTGGAGTGCGGGAGTTATTATATTACATGTTATATAAATTTCAAGATATGAAGGAACAGCATGATGTCATTCTTAGCCAAAAACGACAATGTTTACAAGATATCGAAACGTTGACGTGTACGTCGATCTAATGATTTTGATATTTCATCTTTTGATTTTTGCATAATAGATTATTTGACTAAGAATTTTGTTTACAAAAAGTTCGTGACAAATTACTACATTATAAATCAAAACAATAAACTTAGTGGTTTTGCAGTAATCACACACTGAGAACATGGTCACTCACAGTGACAAAACTATATTAAATCCACACTGCATCGTACTAAAGTGACTATTCTTTACCAGGAATTAATCAGAATATAAACAAAGTATTTTCGGTTGCGCACATTTATCAGTTATGCATAGTTAGAATACCCAGACTTCTACTGATATAAACCAAACGCTTTTTGTTAGGACAGTGCCTGGTAATCTGCGTACTCTGTACATTTATGTGCTTAAAGTATTCAATGAATAAATACATACATACATAAACTCAGCCCTTTTTCCATGGGGGTAGGCAGAAACTACTGAACGCCACCTGCAAAAAAGAAATAAATAAAAGAAAACTATTTCATAATAATGTATATCACAATAATACCCTGAGGAGGCTAAACCAGTTAGTACGAGCACATCACTCATCGACACAATAACCAGAAATGGGATAGTAGATTAGTAGAAAAACCGATTTAGCTATATGGTAATACTAAAATTAGGTGCGTTCAAAAAATTGAAATGTGACTTTTGTTATTTTTTTTTTGTCAAATTCTAATTATGAACGCGACAATAACAAATGTCAAAGAAAGCTGATCTTACGCGTATCGGTCCATGTTTTGATTCAAGCAGTGTCTGATATTTGAAGTAATATTAGAGTAATATCTTAGAATTTGTGTTTCGTGGTTTTCTTTAAGTCCATCTAAGATGCCGAAGGAACAATATCGCGAGACTTATGTCGGGAGAAAAATGTAAGGTTATGTTTACTATTTTTTAACACTGCAAAATTAACATTTTAGCATTAAAACACCACATGTCACTACAAAAAAATACAAAATTGACCACATGCACTATACTAGAATTGTATTAGAAGCTCTGACTAAACATTGTGTAAGTTTCACGCGTTTAATTTGAGTTTTATAGTGTTTTTGTGGTGTTTTCAGTTCTCACGTCACATTCAATGTGGACAGTGCATCTGCCATCCAGCAGGCAGCCCACATCCAGGTTATCACGAAGAATCTGTACGCCCAGGATGGACAGAGGGTGCCGGCGACGTATGGTGTACTGGACAGGAGAATGGTATGGATACTGGAATAGTTAATTTTATACAATAGAAAATGTTCAATAATAGCCCAATATTTTTAAGTTTCTGAGTGATAAGATCGCTCGAATAACAGCTATGACTTCCATTGTGCTAGTAACACAAAATGAAATCTAGACCCAAACCAAAATTTAAAAAGTACAGTAAAAAAAAAACGACTGGTGACTTGATGACACCTTATAAGTTACAGTAAAGATAAATGAAGGAACAACTTTGTAAACTCTAAATGCTGTAGAAACGTGATCTTTATGAAGTATGTGTGGTGTAACTTTGAATGATAGTTTGAGGAATGATGAAATAAGTTAAAGTTGTGGTGTAAAAGAAGATTAAAGACAAAAATTGCAGAGAGTTTGGTTTGATTGTTTGGTCATGTTGAGAGGCTGAATGAAAGTCGACTAACAAAACAGATATGAGTGGAAATGCTGGAGGAGACGTCCTAGAAGGATATACAAAGACCTTATTGGCGATGTGCTTCAGAAAGGCCAGGAGGGTAATACTTATAACTAGCATACATTTATGTCTAGTACATAGACATAATCATCATCATATTAATGTTCCCACTACTGGGACTCAGGCCTCCTCTCATAGACAAGGAATGGCCTATAATCCACCACGCAAGCCCAATGCGGATTGGTAGATGACACATGTCTTTGAATTTTTAGTTCTAGGACATGCCGGTTTCCGCACGATGTTTTCCTTCATGTTTTTGAGAGCAGTGTTAATGATATAAATTACACAAAGTAAAGCGACTGCTCGGGTTCGAACCCAGCACCTACAACTCGTATGTCGGGGCCGTAACCACTCGGCCACCACTGCTCTCAATATACATGTATGTAGGAGTATGTAAGGATCGTAGTAGGTGATGTTCTGTAGTGTCTACCTACCGCCAAGTGAAAAGGGTGTGAGTTTTATGTATGTGATTTCATAGACACAGTGGGTGCTAATTTACGTATTGTCAGTTTTAGTGTTTAAACATGTAGGCATCTTACTAATATTATAAACTAGCGGACACATCGCGGTTTCACCCGCGTAGTTCCCGTTTCCATGGGAATACATGGTTAAAAAGTAGCCTATGTCACCCGGGGATAGTGTAGCTTCCCAATGGTGAAAGAATTTTTGAAATTCGTGCGGTAGTTTTTAAGTTTATTTGTTACATACAAAAATACTAATCTTTCCTCTTTATAATAGATGTACCTAGGATGAAAACAGAGAAAACGATGTTTTCTAAAAATTAAACCTAGATAAAACTTAAGGATGGAATTTCCAAAAAATCTTTTCTTAGTGCGCGCTTACGTCATTTGAGGAACCTCCCTGCCAAATTTCATTTTTATTCGTCAAGCAGTTTTCGATATTTCGGGATAGGTGAGTGACCTTTCGCATTTATATAAGTATATAGATAGACAGATATACAAGAATTGCTCGTTTAAAGGCATTACATAGATAGATTAGATTGTATAGAAGTATAGATGTGAAAGTTTGGATAGATGTGTGTGTGTGTTTGTTACTCAATCACGCTAAAAGGGCTGAAAGGATCTGGATGAAATTTGGCATAGAGAAAGATTATAGTCTGGAATAGCACATAGGCTTTTTATCGCGGTATAATGGTCCCTTGGGATGATAAAGCACTTTTCATGTGGGCGAAGCCGCTGGTAGAAGCTAGGATTATAATTATTACCTTATGAGACCTTGATATTGTCACGAGCTGGGGTTCATGGATAAATTATTTAAATAGCAGACTTCAATTAATCACACTTTACTAAACAATTCTATTACTTCGCACTATTTTCCTTTTCTGATCGCTCTGTGTCGCTTCCAAATCGAAACTGACCGCTCTTTATATAGCACGAAAGATGTTTCTAGAACGTTCCATACTGTTCTAGATAATTCGAGAATCATCCAGAACAATCGACTTTCGAATTCACTATTCCCGAAGCGAATGGAAACGAAAAAAGAAATTCTGGGAAATTCCATTCGACACGAGAAGATTCGTTCTGTTATTCGATACTAGATAGCGCTACTAGTTACTACTGTAAAAGGGGGACGCAGCCAGGGGCTGAAAAAAATACTATTCGACTTCTACGACGTATATTTATTCAAACGTGCCGCCCGTAGGTCGGCTCTCACAGAAGTCCCCGCTAAACAAAAAACTACACGCGTTCGATATATTTCGAATATTCTGTATTCGATTTCCTTCCAAACTTAAAATAAATATAAGTCGCCAGCTTTAGGTGTCAGCGGCCGAACAGGTTGCTCGTCCTATGTGGAAAACCTCTACATGAGCTACGCCCCTACGAATAGATGCGCAGAATCATGTGAAGCGCAGCTATTCTCAACTTTGGAAGGAAAATCACTCTTACCTAACACCTTTACCTAACGGAGGAATTAATCTGAGGTACCTATTAATCCCTTACAAGGGGAAGGCTCAAGTCATGGCAAACGAATTACCGGATTCTCCGATATTTACTCTAACTTCAGCTAACAAGTGCACATGCATTAACAAGTCAACGCCGTCATGCTTGAACCTCCTTGCACAAAACCTCCGAAAAAGTAACAAGGCGGCCTCTTATTCCTAACAGAAATGATGTGATAACTCACATCCACCCGGATGGGGTTTAATTATGTGAAATTCAAACGTGATACAATATTTCATCCTCAAGCATTTATCAGGACAGAGAAGGAAAGGCTGGATCGCATCGAATCTTCTAAACCTATCATTGAACTTTATCCAGAGCTCATCACACTTAACGTATTTAATATTATCAATAAGTTATTAACTGGGCCAATGCCATAAACAGTCATCAACTGGACCAATGATGCCAAATCAACATCCTTTGCGAAGGCTATGCCCCGTATGCAAAGTCGGTTTCAGTTATGACCAATACCTCTCCCACTCTTGAAATGCTTATATCATCAATGCACTGGATTAAGCTCAGCCTAGCTGAATTAAAAAAACAAATATTGCTTCGATGCGTAGTCAGCATTGCCAGCCTTTTCTTCCCCCGGCAGCTTACATCAGCTCATGGAATTGGAAAATAATTTATTTTAATCACATCGATACTAATTGCAGCAAAAATCATCGATAAATATATTTTCTGCTTGCCCATCCCTACTAACTATGACATGTCAAATCTGAAAACTGTCTATCATATATATATTTTTTTAACGTACTTAGACATTGACGTTACAAAACCTTGCCTACCAGTATCTACATTACCTTTAACTAGCCTACTCTAACATTAAACGGTTTTAGCCTATTTATATGTACAATATCCCTAAATCTCCTATTATTTAACTTTCTAATTACATAATTAACATCAGATAATCGCTTAACTATTTGGTAGGGGCCTTTATATAACCTACATAGTTTCAAACCCCTATTTATGGTCCGTCTGGGCGTGTGGAGCATCACCAACTGATTCGGCGTAAACCTTCTGAACTTAGCTTTTCTATCATATCGCATTTTCTGTTTAACCTGTGCCTTTTTTATATTGGCTATGGCACATTGTCAGATTATTTCCTAGTTCATGACGTCCCACATAATCGTTAGAAAAGAACCCGAAATGGATTTCACAAAATGTTTCGTCTCGTCACTGGTATGCTTCAAACCTAGCAGCACAACTAATTCTTCGGCGATGCAAGAGATGGAAGCACCTGTATCAACTAATGCGTCATACGATCGGTTACCTATACTAACTTTAATAAATGGAGTTTGATCACCGTGTTTATTGTTTTCAATCGGGAATTGCTCTTTCATGGACACAGCCCGCAACTCCTCATCCATCTTTATTGACTGTGTCCTGGTTCGTTTGGGTGATCGGTTGGTAGTGGGCTTGTATATCTAGGGGCAATACGAGAGCGGTTAGTTCTGTTCTCGAAGCGCTGCCTTGGGCGAAAATCGTACCTCGGCGTGTAAAAGGATTCGCCATCGCCTTCCCGATGCGGAGTCGCGCTGGACGTGGTTGGACCAGGGCCTGCTGGTCTCCCAGAGATAGGGGACCTTTGGTTGTTAAAAGACGGCGTTTCGAAACGCACGCGCGTAGGCTGCACCGGCAAATTCATCCGCTCACTTTGCACACAAAACTGGCTGTGTCATTTTTAATTAAAATAGACCACTTATCTTTATTTTCTCTGCGTTTGCTCGTCGGCTGGGGTTCTCGCCGACAGGACTTTCGTTCCTCGTAACGACGCGACGTACACTCGTTGATAGGGCTTCGCGCACTGTTCTCGCCGTGCACACGCGAAAATATGTTTTTTCGTATTATTTTTTTTTAGATTTTTACTTATTTACCCGGATTTTCACTACCCGGCGCCTCCTCCATATGTAAAAGGGGGACGCAGCCAGGGGCTGAAAAAAATACTATTCGACTTCTACGACGTATATTTATTCAAACGTGCCGCCCGTAGGTCGGCTCTCAAAGAAGTCCCCGCTAAACAAAAAACTACACGCGTTCGATATATTTCGAATATTCTGTATTCGATTTCTTTCCAAACTTAAAATAAATATAAGTCGCCAGCTTTAGGTGTCAGCGGCCGAACAGGTTGCTCGTCCTATGTGGAAAACCTCTACACTACCTAATTATTCTTCTCGTCACTAGATGGCGTTGCCTGATCTTTTAACAATATAATTAAAAAAACTGTTGTCTTTTTTCTATCCAGGGAACAAATCAAAAAGATGCCAACTGTGAAACCTGCGGGCTAGGATTGGCAGAGTGCGTCGGTCACTATGGGTACATAGAACTAGCTCTGCCCGTCTTCCACGTTGGCTACTTCAGGTCTATCATCACCATACTGCAGACTATTTGTAAGGTAAGTTAAAATACTTGTATCACAATAAATATTACCTTTATAGTCAAGGATGAAAAAGCTTTACAATTTCAGGTAATCAAACTAATTTCTATCTCCCTATCACAGGGATGGCAAACCTTCATTAGTGATCATGCCTTTTTTTATAATAATTAATAATAATGAGAGCATGGTGATCCATCAAAGCCCACTTAAGTGTGTAATGGACAAAAATAATATAATAATAACAAAAGGTAAAAATTGTGATTGTTGTAAATTATTTTATTGCGTGTCACCGCAGAACCAACAACATGCTTGTTTTAATGCTATTAATATAATTCATACCAATATTTTTTTTTAACAGGAATGTGCAAAAGTGGTGTTAGTGGAACCTCTCAAAAAATCGTTCAGACGAAAATTCATGAACCCAGATCTATCTTACTTACACAAGAAGAACCTACGTGCTGCAGTCCATAAGAAGGCAAAGACTTGTACCAAATGCCCATATTGTGAAGCTTTGAATGGTATGGTGAAGAAAAGTCCCGCTGGTATACTGAAGATCATCCACGATAAATACAGAGCAAAGAAACCTACGGATCCTCTTGTGAAGAGAGTGTTGAGAGACTTCCATGAGGCTAGCGAAAGTAATAAGGAATTGGCGTCGATGATCAACAGTGGGCTTGTTATTGAGATGAGTCCTTTAGAGGTAAGCTGAGATATAAGTAAAGCTTACTTGCTTTTTATATTTCATTAGTTTGTAAACAAAAACCCTGTAATGATAGTTGTAATTTGGATAAAAAAAAAAAAGAAATATTTAGCTTTAACTGGACGAGTGTTGCCGAGAGTCGAGTTGAATGCTGTAATGTTAATTAACTATTTGCAGATGTATTTATTAGGTTTTTCTGAGTCATTATTGCATATGTAAGAGCTACAAATGGAATAATTTGTTAACATTAGCTCATGCATGTTCCAGAGGAATTGAAAGAATTCATGGGTTTCCAGGTCAAAATTAAATAAAATTTGAATAACTCATGATTATGTGTCTGCATCCACTAATTGTTGTTTTCAATACACCAAGGTCCTGAACCTTTTCCGTCGCATCCCGGACGAAGACATCCCACTGCTGGGCATGAATGCCAAGCTGACGCGCCCGGAACACCTGATCCTGACTCGTCTACCTGTACCACCGCTCTGCATCCGGCCTAGCGTGGTCTCTGAGATTAAGGCGGGCACGTAAGTTATTAGAACTTGTGTCAACAGAAGATTACATTTACAGTATACAGGAAAAGAATTAGATAAATTTTCGATATCATCCTCGTCATTCAAAGGACTTCCACTACTAGAGATAGACCTCTCGCAAGCTTCGTCGTAATGGCAGGCCTCCTTCACTCGACCGTACTTACAAAGATTAATGGCTACACTTTCGCGCGGTCCCGGCACCGCTCCGCCAGTCGGTTGCCACCGCTTGCGCGAGCGAGAGGAGTGCGTGGTTGGTGGGCGCGGAGGTCTTAGTTCGAGCAGCTGCACAAGAAACGAGCCGTCAAGAATCAACCCAACCGTCACAGATATTGAGCTCAAAATTGTGTACCTTATGTTACGTAGTAAATTCTCCAGTCTGTGATAATGGGGGGTCCTGGCAATGAAGTGAAATCACGTGGTTCACCTTAAGTGGCATCTTATTTATATTCCATGTATTCCCAAATCATATTTCGTTAAATTTATAGAGACGAATTATACCCTAGGATTACCGTGAAAATGGGTGTAAAATCCAAAATTCAAGCCGAAGAAATAGCTATCAAAGCGCCAGTTTCACACATTTTTTTGTTTTCTCTTTTATAGAAACGAGGACGACTTAACAATGAAGCAGTCAGAGATCCTTCTAATAAACGACGTGATATCGCGCCACATAGCGAGTGGAGGCAAGAGCGAGCTTGTACAAGAAGACTGGGACTACCTGCAGTTGCATGCGGCACTGTACATCAACAGCGAGATGTCCGGCATACCGCTGTCTATGCAGGTATATACACGGTGTGGCAATATCCTAGTCAAATAATAAGATTTCAGAATAAATAAGGCCACAACACACAATTAAGGCTGTTTGAATTTCTTTATCAGAAGTCTGAGATATGAGATGTTTAAATAGACTTGACAAAAGCCTTTGACTACGTTGACCATGGCGTAACATAAGTCTGATACTTATAGCATGGTAAAGTTCTACTTGACTTTACTCGTATTGGATTTAATAACATACATTATAAAGATGTGATGAAAATTAATATTAAAAACTAATTAAACAAAACTTGAGCCCAAGATCCGATTCTAGAGTATCTCAAGGGAACACATTAGCACCCCTTCTATTTCTGGTCTGAATAAAACATGTTCTTTTGACAGTTCATTTCAAATGTCACAGAATACTAGAAAAGCAAATAAAATATATTCGCATTTATTGGAACAAGGAGCAAAATTATAAAATTGCTTTGATTGACATTTATAATTCTATATGTAACTCTTATATTTCCTCCATTGCAGCCTAAGAAGCCAGGCCGAGGTCTGGTGCAGCGTCTGAAGGGCAAGCAGGGACGCTTCCGCGGCAACCTGTCAGGCAAGCGAGTGGACTTCTCCAGCAGAACTGTCATCTCGCCCGACCCCAACCTGCAGATTCAGGAGGTGAGATCATTTTGTTTGTCGACTTGCATCCATGTGTTAGGAAATTGAGTTATAACGTTTTGACAATATGGATGCTTTTTGTCAACAGGTTGTTGTGATATTTCTATGGACTCTTCTCTAGTATGAATTTGAACTTGATGTGGTATCTAAGTTTTTAATTTGGCGTCAGAAATATATGATATAAACATTCTTGTATCACCCAGGTAGGAGTTCCAGTCCACGTCGCCAAGATCCTCACATACCCCGAGCGAGTGTTCCCCGCCAACCTGCAGTGGCTGCGCAAGCTGGTCTGCAACGGCCCCGACGTGCACCCTGGCGCCAACTACGTGCAGGTGCGCGGTCTAAAGCACAAGAAATACCTCAAGTACGGCAACCGGGAGAAGATCGCGCAGGAACTTAAGGTACAACATGATGTCACCTACGAGTATATATACCCACATTTTACCAGTTATGTTGAAGTCTCATTTTATAGGGTTTGAGATACAGTAGATGTGTTTTTATTATCTAACATGGGAACTCTCCGAATTGTCAGAGTGAAGAAACTTCAACAAGCAGATATAAGAAACAAGTAAAAAAAAATGGCGGTTTGACAGATTTTGTATAGAAAATATGTCAAACGGCCATTTTTATTCCTCAGTTAAAAGTTATCAGACTATTGGAAAATCGGCCCTTAGTTGAATTTGTCTATGACCGATTTTTCGAAAACTTTTATATTGAAAATATCAAATCACCATAATTAATGTACTAATAAAAGTTATCTGACTTTTGTAAAACGAGCCGTCAGTTATTTTGATCATATTGCACAGTATGTTCGGCTCTATATCTTTGATGCTACCATCTGTAATGGCGACTCTGCAAATCTGATCTGATGATTCTTTTTGTATACAGTGTGGTGATATAGTGGAGCGACACTTGGTAGACGGAGACGTGGTGCTGTTCAACCGCCAGCCGTCGCTGCATAAGCTTTCCATCATGTGTCACCGTGCCAAAGTACAGCCGCAGAGGACCTTCAGGCAAGCTCATCATCAGTTTCTTCAGCCTTGTCTCAACTAAGTTAGGGGTTAGCTTCCAGTCGAACTGGATGCAGCTATTTACCAGTAATTTTACATGAAGACCAGCAGCCTTATTGCGTAATGAATTCGTAAAGAGCATAGCGGCACCAACACCGCCACTTACGAACTAATGACATGACGTCACACAAATCCTGCATCGCGCAAGCAAAGTTTTCGGCGCGATTTGAACATACACAATAATCCGATATCAACCGTCGGGCAGTTGCCCGGACCAGACACAACACCCGTTTGGTCGGAGGATCCTCCCTTTTCTGTGGAGGTTTGTGGGACTTTACACCCTGTTCCACCTACCCCCAAAAGGGCAAAGAGAATGAAAAATCGACCAATCACATGCAAGATGAAAGACGCGATGTGGCTTTCCGTCTATGTGATTGGTTGATTTTTCATACTGTTTGCCCTTTGCTCTTTCCGAATTCATTACGCAATAAGGCTGCTGACCTCTACAACCTTTCCACAATCCAGTAATTCGGTAACACGATACCCCTTGGCAAGACTGTTGTCAGGTTCTCAAGCTTTAGACTTTCAATGATCTAAAAATTATTGTCGTATTGTATCGGGACCAATGGCTAACTTGATTTCCTGCACAACTCCACAGACCGACCTCGGCAATCTATCAGTACTAGCAAAGATAAGCTCCACATTATATTTCACCTCTTTATAAAATTTTGTATTCTACATAACATTTTATTTCAAAAAGAAATTATAATGATAAATGTTTTTCGCAATAAACCTAAGCATATTTTCCTCCGATTTTTTACCAAAATAATGATTTTTAAATTCTATTATGTACAGTTCGTGCAATGTGTCATATAGACCATCCGATGTTGAAGTGAGAGTCTATATATGTACCGTGCAGGTTCAACGAGTGCGTGTGTACTCCATACAACGCAGACTTCGACGGCGACGAGATGAACATGCACCTGCCGCAGACTGAAGAGGCCAGGGCCGAGGCGCTCATACTAATGGGGGTAAGACACATTTATTTTTACACTACCTTGTCTATTATGTAACACATTGCATAAGAAATTCACATTTAGAACATTAAATATGAACATTTAGACACAAGATTATAAAAAAAAAACAGTTACGAAATGAATTTTGTATGGATTTTTGATATCAACATACAACTACGTAATAATTTTTCTTAACTGTATAGGCTACTGTTGCTAGACGCATTCTGCCGCTACGCCCGCGCTTTTTCCACCGCCCCATCCGGCAGAATGATACTGAACCTGTTACCACTCGAAAAAGCGCGTATTGTATAGTCTGTGATTTTTAGTCTGAACGTTTCTATTAAATTGTTGTTGGAACTTATTTGCATTTAATTAAGTAAGGTCATTAAGTAGTGGAAAAAGAATCGTTCGTGTCTCGCATAAAAAGGCTTTATTTTAACACCCGCATGTAGCTTTCGAAATTGGCTACATCGCTCGTGTTAAAATCTCGACTTTTTATGCTCGACACGAAATGTACTATTTCATAATAACGTCATTCATAAAAAGCTTTTTGTTTGCCTCTCAGCAAATCTGAGGGTCTTTAAGTCAAGAGTGAATAGGTTACTTCTAGGCAAGCGCGCTTCACTGTCGACCATATCATCGCTTACATTCAGGTGAGAATCGGTGCAACAGTGATCAAACGGGAGCCTATCAGTAATAAATAAAAAAAATACTTTCATTTTACACTGATATTGGGTGCTTAAAAAATAATTGGTCCGCCATCTTTGGGAGTCCGTCATATTGTATTTAAAATAATGTCACTTAATTAGTAATGCATTGTCATGCAAACCAAACTAGAGTGCAAAACTAGGTCAGTGGGTTAGGGGCGGAGTGTAGGAGTTGGAGTATACGCTTAGGGGCACTATGAGCAGCAAAGAAAACGAAAAAAAAAAATTTTAGTTTAAAAAAATTTTTTGGACTTAGTCAAATTTTCGGAGTTTTTTTTTTTTTTTAATTCGACCATTTTTTTTGCAGCATCTGATTAAGCTTATCCACAGAAACCATTTAGGATCTGAGAAGTATGGCCCTACGACGCACCGTTTTCGAGTTATGGGCCTTTAACTTTATTTTATTTTATATAAAACGATTTATATCTCTAAAATGGTAGCTCGGATGAGATTGTTTTCGGGAAAGAAATTGTTGCTCTACTCAAAAGCCATGCGATCATGAAAAAAAATTAGCAAAAACTTCGAAAAAAAAAAAAAAACATCAAATATTTTGTCGGTCGTCGTTTCAGCAAGAGTATTCTTAGGGGCAAAGGACTTAGTCAAATTTTCGGAGATTTTTTTTTTTTTTATAGAATTCGACCATTTTTATCGCAGCAACTGATTAAACTTGGTCATAGAAACCATTTAGGAACTGAGAAGTATGGCCCTACGACGCACCGTTTCCGAGTTATGGGCCTTTAACTTTTTTTATTTTATATAAAAATAAATAAATATAAAACGATTTATGTCTAAAATGGTAGCTCGGATGAGATTGTTTTCGGGAAAGAAATTGTTGCTCTACACAAAAGCCATGAGGTCATTAAAAAAAACTAGCAGTCATAAAAAAAGTGAAAAAAAAAAACGGTGTTTTTCCTTAAATTCATGTTGGGCTGCTATTAGCACGGGGGGTTATAGGGGGAGGTAAAATTTTGGTTATTTTTTTCCTAGGAGGCGCCGTTTACGAGATATTATTTAATTTCATCCTTTTTAGTTTTACACTTAGAAAAATTCGAATGTTCCAAGATATTATTAAAAAAGTAAATGGCTCGTAACTCGGAAACGGTAGTTCGTAGGGCCATACTTCTCAGTTCCTAAATGGTTTCTATGACTAAGCTTAATCAGTTGCTGCGATAAAAATGGTCGAATTCTATAAAAAAAAAAATCTCCGAAAATTTGACTGTCCTTTGCCCCTAAGAATACTCTAGCTGAAACGACGACCGACACTTAGAAAATTTTTGATGTTTTTTTTTTTTTCGAAGTTTTTGCTTATTTTTTTTCATGATCGCATGGTTTTTGAGTAGAGCAACAATTTCTTTGCCGAAAACAATCTCATCCGAGCTACCATTTTAGAGATATAAATCGTTTTATATAAAATAAAAAAAAGTTAAAGGCCCATAACTCGGAAACGGTGCGTCGTAGGGCCATGCTTCTCAGTTCCTAAATGGTTGCTACAGACAAGATCAACCCGATACTGCAAAAAAACTGAAAGTATCGGAAAAAAAAAAAAACACGATGTTTTTTCTAAGTCCTTGCTCCATAGCGCCCCTAAGGCTACACTCCAACCCAAAACTAGCTCAGGTGGTTAAGGATAACTGTTTGAAAATTCATTTGCAAGATTTGACCCATATCTACAATATGTATACATTTGTTTGCAAAAATTTTGCATAAAAGTTTTTGGATGACAATTCACGGTTAGTTAAAGTGTGATTGATGGATGACGAACTTTTCGCAGGTTTTTAAGTCAATTTTTCAGACAATTTCGACAATTTTTTTCAGCATGTTTCTGAAGTTTGTTATTCCATATTTACGCTCGGGTACTGAACCTCGTTAGATGTTGCATTGGTGGTGTCCCACTAGGTGGACCGATGATCTGGTGGAGGTTATGGGAATCTGCTGGATGCCGGACGCACGGGACCGGTCAATATGGCGACGTTTGGGGAAGGCCTATGTTTAGCAGTGGACATCTTTCGGCTGGAATGATGATGATGATAACTGAACCACTATTTTTCTCTCGCAGAACAAATCAAACCTCGTGACTCCTCGCAACGGGGAGCTCCTGATCGCCGCGACCCAGGATTTCATCACGGGCGGCTATCTCATCACGCAGCGAGACACGTTCTTCACGCGCGAGGAAGCGCAGCAGCTGGCCACGTGTCTGCTGGCGGGGCCCGACACCAACATGAAGATCGACATGCCTCCACCAGCCATACTCAAGCCCAGAGTGCTATGGACTGGCAAGCAGGTCTTTAGGTGAGCATATAGCGGCATCTAGGTATACCAAAGAAAAACGAGCAGACATCACATAAATCCTACATCTTGCAATCAAAGTTCGCCGCACGTTATTAAACATATACAATATCCCAACAACATTAATCGGTTACTTGTCTACCAGACACAACACCCGTCTGGTAGCAAGATATTACTTTTGGTGAAACTTTACACCTGGTTCCTTCCTTGTCTACATCATAAATGGAACTACATCCAAATTTCAGCTTTCTAGGTTCAAGGGTTTGGGCTGGACTTGGATGAGTCAGCAGGACGTACCCTACCCTACCCTACCTACCCTACCCTACCTACCCTGCCCTACCTACCCTACCCTACCTACCCTACCCTACCCTACCTACCCTACTCTACCCTACCTACCCTGCCCTACACTACCCTACCTACCCTACCCTACCTTCTCTACCCTACCTACTCTACCTACCCTACCCTACCTACCCAACCCTATTGTGAATCTAAACCATCCAGGGCGCCACCCAAATGCATGTAAAAAATTTCATTCAAATCGGTTCAGCCGTTTAGGAGGAGTTCAGTGACATACGTGTGTACAGTAGAATTATATATATAAAGATATATACAAGAATTGCTCGTTTAAAGGTATTAAATTAACAGAAAGTAAACCTATGGAGGACATAATGCCACAGACCATGTTACTACATTACTAACAGTACTTTTTTATTACAGTTTGATAATGAAACCCAACAAGAAGTGCGAGGTGAAAGCCAATCTCGAAGTTAAAGGCAAGAACTACACCGGTAACCAAGACATGTGTGTACAAGATTCTTGTAAGTGCTCATTTATTGATTCATGTAAGTGCTTGTGGGGCTGCCGCGGTTCTGTAGAGCTTGAGCATTTGTGGATGAATTACGAATTTATGGAATCATCCAATAGCGCTGTGCGTCTCATCGGCACTAAAGATGCGCCTGCTGCAGCATATTGATAGCATTGGATGACCGGCGGGACTGCTAGGTGCTCAGCCGATGGATGAGACCGTACACAGGTCAAAGATGAATATATCGACGGGCATCAGCAGCAGCCAATTGCTCAGCTAGTAACCAACCGTGTCGTCATATACTTGTTTTGCAATGTCTATGTTCTAGGGGTTATAATAAGGAACTCAGAACTGCTCTGCGGGTCCATGGACAAGAGCACCCTGGGCTCTGGTACCAAGAGCAGCATCTTCTACATCCTGCTGAGAGACTGGGGCGAGGAATACGCAGTCAGGGGCATGTGGAGGTAAGTAGAATCTGTCATGCCCAACTGTCAAGAAATTTTATACGAATTGCTGTTCAACGGTTTTACAATTAATTTGCATATTAACAACAATCCAGGATACGGTAGCTAATGAAAATTTCTGAAGGGAATATCAGAACACTTAGTCGGGTAATCGAAATCGGCTCCCTACTTGTGTAAGTTCAAATAGCGCACTTTATGCTTTCCTTGCATTCACTTTATATTATGTTCTAAAATCCGTCTACTCGACAGCGTAAAACACGCATTGAATACTATTCAGTTATCAAAATGAAAAGGAAGGAGTTTGCTTCGAGCTGTCGAAACACATAAGCAATAAGGGTGCAGAGTCCACGAGAATAAAATTGACAAATTGATGGATTAAACAGAGCTGGTTGAAAGTAATCTTGAATAACTAATTTCCTTAAAATAGTTTTGACTGGTTCTATCAGTCAACACTATTCATTTGCTAGGTTTAGGTGGGGCATGGGTAAGCCCTAGTCCCCATAGTCATTTAAACATCTGGCTATGTCTATAAAACAATACAAAACATTGAGCAAAAATAAAATACTTATGTGAAAAATCGATTAAAATTTCTGCGTTTATAAAGTCGATTGTTTAAAGAAATCGAATCGGTGACACATTAAGTCATCACTAAATGATAAGTTTTTGAGCTGTCAAAAGTAAAATTACAGGCCGGAAAAATTATAAGGTTGAAACTGTCGGGATATTTTTAACCTTACGGTGATGACGCACAATGGACAGTAGTATTATTATTTTTAAATTTAATTTTTTCCTTTTTAGTAGCATTGTTTTTCGGCGATTACTAACATGGTGTTATGTTATTTTTTAAATTTATAATTGGGTTTTTTCTAGGTTGGCACGCATGGCGTCTTATTACATGATGAACAGAGGCTTCAGTTTCGGCATTATCGATGTGACGCCCGGCAAGAAACTTATTGAAGCCAAGAACAAACTACTCGAATCAGGGTAAGTTGAATATAGCACCAACTAAACACATCATTATTATAATCTGCCTTATGCATCAGCCTGAAGTCTAGCGGGCCTGAAGTCTCGGGGACTAGTACATGAGAAAATGAGCGAAATGCCACTTTCTCAGTCTTGGTTTCGGACCTCGTTTTCGGTATCAGGACCCCCAAAAACCACGATGATACGACACCCATAAATATATCAATATCCATCATGGCCGGCTACTGGCATTCTAATTCCCCTTTTTGGACAGCAGCATTTCCAAAAACCACGAAAATAAAATAATAAGCAAATTGTAATTTCCACCATATTGGATTTGGACCACATTTTCGGTATCAGCACTCCCCAAACTCAGGACAATGATTGACCTATTATCTCACCCTGCAGGTACTCCAAGTGTGATGGCTACATCCTGGAGATGGAGAAGGGCACACTGCAGTGCCAGCCCGGTTGCACCATGGAGGAGTCCCTCGAAGCTATGATGCTGAGTGAGCTCAGCAGCATCAGGTAATTTACAGGAATCAATTATTTATATGAACTAATATTGAATAGGGATGAAACGGGGTACGAAAATGCAAATTCTATTTAGTGCGTCGGCTAAATTATCAAAAAATATTGGATATATTTTTTTCTTTATCAATTCAATAAAACATCACCAAGATAACGCGCATCAAAGATCGGGAATGCGGGCTTGCGACGTAACTCCTCACAAAAAATTGTCCCAAGCGGTGACGTCACACGAAATTTCAACACACTGCATAGTCGTCAATTTTTGTTTGAGTGGCAAAAGAAAAATATGCGTCCAATATTTTTAGGTAATGTTACTGACGGATTAAATAGATATTTTAATTCATCATCTTTATTGTTTGTTTATATGCTTGCAAAAAGTAATATCTGTCGGTAGGAAGTTTATTTTACCGATAGAAAGATAAACTATCGCTGACTGTCATAGGTTACTTTGGATCTCAGAAACATGCACAGATAAAACTACAAAAAAGGATAGTATTTAAACGAGCGAAATTAAATTCTAATTAAAAGTGTAAAAAATACTGAATATGCCTATTTCATACTAAGTAAGAAGATAACAGCGACTAAAAATGAACGACGCGTGAGGTATTCCTGCAATGTGACGTCATAAATGATCATACTCATTCTTTTTTTTATGTTTCCACTGCTGGGACACAGGCACCCTTTCTGTGAGTCGGAATGGGCCGTAATCCAACACACGGGTCCCGTGCCTTACCTTCGAATATAATCAATAAACTGTATACGGGGTAGCAAAAAATTAAGACAAAAGAAACAAAAAAAATTTTTTTTTTGCTTCAAATAATTTCAAAAATCGCCCTGTTTCGTTTGATCCACGATTTTTGAAGAATTTGTTTTTTATTTTGTGTTACCTCTCTTATATTTGATGAACATATTTGCCATCGACACGCTAAGAAGAAGATTGTTTGATGTATTTCAGAGAGTTGGCCGCTAAAGCTTGTTTCCGAGAGCTGCACCCGACGAATGCTCCGCTTATTATGGCACAGAGCGGTTCCAAAGGTTAGTCTATGGATCTTTGTACTATCGAAACTATGTATTTCTTGCTTTTTTTCGTTTCCCACGTTGGAACTCATATTCAAACATAATACAAATTCTTTCTTCAAATCTTAGAGTTCTTGATTATAAATAAGGCTATATTACATAAAAAACAAAACTCAAAATCATTAATTGCAATTGAACCGTTTAAAGATACTTTCGAATTGACAAGCAAAATATTAATCTAGTTGCACATTCGCAAGCGCCTGCAGGTCTCTATGGAGAAGAACGTGCAAGAAACTACACGGACAATCAAAACACAGAAACAAATAAATAACTGATTTAAAAAAGGAATGACATAGATCAAATAAAAAGTTTATTCGTATTTATAATTCCAATTCAAAAAGAAGTTATCACAGCTCAAAGCATAGGCGTACCCAGCATTTGCTTAGGGGTGGGACAATTGTAAAGAAACTCGAAAAATAGTAGAAAGTTCAGAAGCGGACCAAGTCTGTCGGAACCCAGGGTGTCTAAAATAAACATTGCAAAAACAAACATAAGTATCGTACGCAGAAATTCAAAAATGTCAAACGAAAGTGCGATTCGCTAGCGTGATCGAAAATTTCTGTACCCATATTTTTTTGTGATTTTTAATTTCGTAGACTAAACTAACAGGTGCCAATGACCTTATATTTTTTAAATGTTGCAAGTGCGGAGTATAGTGCTGTAAGTAAGGCTCAATCATAAGTGATTCATCGAAGCCTCAAACAAATGTTTTACGAATATAAACGTAATGTATTTAAATATAACAGTATTAATGCACATAATACATAAACTTTTATTCTAATAAATAAGGAATCAACAATAAAATAAATGCGATCGATAGAATGAAGTCTGACATAAATGAGTAGAAATTAAATAAGTTTCTTAACAGATATTATTTTTGCCGTGAAATAGTTCCATTTTCGATCTACTTCGATTTTCGATCAACTTTCGATCACTAAGGATAAGACACTATTTTTATGTAACGATAAAGTGGTAATCCCCCAAATGTCAGTTTAGTCTACGAAATTAAAAATCAGATATTAGAAGTTTTGTCTCTTGAATAGTAAATTTGAATTACGAGTCAGAGTGAAGGGTGGGCAGGCTGCCCCATCTGCCCCACCCTAAGTACGCCCATGGCACAAAGAAGCCCGTTTGATATTGCAATTTGTTATGTAACGCCGTACCTAATATAGTGTGTAACGGAAAGTTGTGATTATAGTTTAAAAACTACTTCTGCCAATATTAAAAAAGTAAAAACCCAGAAAAAAGAATTGACTTTATCTTCCTTGAAAAAGATATTCATATACATGGGTAGAAGCTGTATTTAAAATATTATCGCATATTGCCGCTACAATCAGTATAATATATTGTCCGTGTCCCCTTAGGCTCGAACATCAACATATCGCAGATGATCGCGTGCGTGGGCCAGCAGGCGCTGAACGGCAAGCGAGTGCCCAACGGCTTCGAGGACCGCTCACTGCCGCACTTCGAGAGACATTGTGAGTAACACATGCCCTTTTGAACCGCTTGCTTTTAAAGGCGAACGCGCACCTATCCGCGCCGCAGGAGCCGCACACACCGGACTCATAGAATTTTATAAATCTTTATATGAAATCGTATGCAGCCTTGCGCATGCGCCTCATTTTAGCAGAATGCTGTAGGTATACGGATTCCACCAGCGCGTGCGGATGACGATCACCAGATTCGGCGCGTTCGATGCTTGCGGCGAGTGCGATGCGGGCGGCGCGGAGACGTCATCCGTATCCGTATAGAAAATATTGTTCAAGATGTACAGAAGTGGGTACGATGCGTGCGGCGCGTTCGGCGCATACGGCGCGGATAGCGCGGGGCCTTCAGAAAATGCGATGACTGCGGCGCGTGCGGCTCTGGCGGCGCGGATGGGTGCGCGTTCACCTTAAGTAATACTCTTGACTTAAAACTTCTTGGTGCTTTTTTTGATGCTTGTAGTTTTATGCTAATACTAGCTTATACCAGCGGCTTCGCTCGCGTGGATGCCGGGAATTATCCCATGCGAACATACACCGGGATAAAAACCTGTAGTAGTCTATGTGCTATTCCAGACTATAATCTATCTCTGTGCTAAATTTCATCCAGATCCGTTCAGCCGTCCTGGCATGATTGAGTAACAAACATTGAGTATCGCATTTTATTTCCTTTTTTTAACGTGCTAAAAATACTTACCATATTAAGATCCCGCCAGAATTAGCATTTGATGTTAATAAAAAACAAAACAGAGATTAATGTATATTGCATGTATGTATATTTACACTATTGTGGGCTATTGCCAATGAGCGGGGAGAGGTTACGAAAAATAATCTTCGACGTTTTTACGCAAAAAATGCGATAGTGCAGCGATACTACTCGCCCCCTTTTTTCTTTGTTCTAATTTGCTGTATACTTCTCCAGCCAAGATCCCAGCTGCACGTGGCTTCGTCGAGAATAGCTTCTACTCGGGTCTGACCCCCACGGAGTTCTTCTTCCACACCATGGGGGGGCGCGAGGGGCTGGTGGACACTGCCGTCAAGACTGCGGAGACGGGCTACCTACAGAGGAGATTGGTCAAGGTATGTATGTGCTGGAGAAAAGGTCTACTTCCACACCATGTCACGAGAGGGGCTGGTGGACATCTCCTTCCATTACAAGAGCCTTCATTTTCTAAGGAGCGAAGCCTACTCGTAAGATTTCTCGTTTTAATAAATTGTTTGCGTCATCTATATGAACTACAAACCTAACATCAAACAAATCCTATACTCTGATTTTTTATTTCGTAGACTAAACTGACATTTGGGGGGTTGTCACTTTAAAGTTACATAAAAATAATGTCGTACCCTGACTATCCTGAGTGATCGAAAATTGATCGAAAATCGAAGTAGATCGAAAATGGAACTATTGCACGGCAAAAAAAAGTACATTTGTTAAGGAACTAGCGGCCCTTATTTAGTTTCTACTTATTTATGTCAGACTTCATTTGATCGATTGCATTTATTTTATTGTTGATTTCATATTTAACACAATAAAAGTTTATGTAATAAATTTAAATATAACAAATTTTATACACATAGGTGTATAAAATTCTGTTATATTTAAATTTATTATGTTTATATTCATAAAACATTTATTTACACCAATTAGTAAAATTAAATTGAGGAGTCATGTAACATCGATTCGATGAATCACTTATGATTGAGCCTTATCTACAACACTATGCTCCGCGCTTGCAACATTTAATAAAAATAAGGTCTTTGGCAGCTGTCAGTTTAGTCTACGAAATTAAAAATCACAGTATAGATCGCGCCACCAAAGTTCTCCGCTCGATTGGATCATATACAACAGCCATAGGATCCACGCTTTTCAATGGAGTTACCATGTGTCAGTTCACGACGCGTCTCTTCGACTCGTTCTTAAATTGTGGAGATAGCCGGTCAATATATGCTATGATTTTTAGACCGACACGTCACTTCGCTTCGACTCTGTTTAAATATGATTTAATATTTCCAACTGCCTCGTTGGTTGTTTATTTTTTCTAAAATTTCCTAGTAGCACCCTGGAGACTGGATTTGTGCCGGGTTAATGACAATAAATTCGTTCTCTGTTACTCTGCGAAATGTGGTTTGCTACAGGAGCACCTCTGGGTTTCTTCGGGGATACAAGCCTGGTGTTATGTTAAACTAGTCGGGAACTAACGACCTTCTTCGACAAAGAAATTTCGAAATTTCTACTTTTGGTAGAGTACGGAGTGGAGCACTGGTGGCCCAGTGGTAAGTGCCGAGACTTACGTATCGTGGGTTCGAACTCTGGCGCTTTACTTTGTTTAAATTATTATATAACCACTGCTCTAAAATCGGTGAAGGAAAACATCGTGAGGATAACGGCATGTCCTAGAAAAAAAATTCGAGGGCATGTGACATCTACCAATCCGCGGGCCCCCGTGGTGGATTACGGCCCATTACCTCTCTTACAGAGACGAGGCCTGTGTCCCAGCAGTGGGACCATTAATAAGCTGATGATGATGATGATGAGTGCGGCTGCATTTTCACCCCTGTAGATTTTTAGACCGACGCGTCGTCACTTCAATTCTGTCTCACTGTGATTTGAACCTAACTCGTGTCTTTCTCTGTACAGTCTCTCGAAGACCTGGTGCTCCATTATGACATGACGGTGCGCAACGCCATGGGCGAGGTGGTGGAGTTCCGCTACGGGAGTGATGGACTGGACCCCAGCTACATGGAGGGCAAGGACAGGCCTGTGGACCTCGCCAGGGTCCTGGCTAATGTGCGCGCCAAGTATCTGTCCAGGTAAGAATACCGCGAGATGATGCAGTTCCGCTACGCGAGTGATGGACTGGTTCCATGCATATTGGACTTTGACCTCTTTTCTATTCGTTATAAGTAACGCCAAAAACTATGAAAATTACACCCTTGACGAAGAGTTTTCTAATTTTCGTCGGCGCCATTTTGGATTATGGTTTTGATCCTATGTTCGTTATTAGCGACCCCAATAACCATAAAAATGACACCCATGACAATATTGTAAAAACATCATAGGCGCTATCTTAGAGTTTGATTTCAACACCGATTCGTTAGTAACGACCCTGAAACCATGAAAACGATACCCGTAACGAAGAGTTGGCAAATTTTCGTCGCCGCCATCTTGGATTTTGGCCTAATATATTAGTTATTAGTGACCCCGAAAATTGTGAAAATAGCACCCATGACGAAATCTATGCAAATTCTCATCGGCGCCATTTCGTCCGTCGCGAATTCGCGATTTATTTTTCTCTCAATGAGCGTTTTCGGACTTTGGACCTAACAGCTATGTTACTGTAGTTTCATTAAAATGCGTTCAGTAATTTTTGCGTGCAAGCGTAATAAACATGCGTATTCAGAAACTTTTACATTTATAACATTAGGCTCGTGTCTGACCACCATCTCACATGGAGGTAAGCAACGATGTTGTCGACGGTGAATCAAGATTGCCTAGAAATAATCTAATTCGCTCTAGGCTTAGAGAAAGTTATACCATTCAGGAAACATAGAGTTGCTCATGGAGAATGCCTTGCTCGAGACCTCGTTCGTCTATAACGAAGATGGCGGACCAATTATTTTTATGCACCATAACATTTCAAATGAAATGGTTCGCTGAGAGGAATTCGAAAAATATTGTTAATTTTCATTTTTTTTTGTATTAATATTTGTAATAATATTTCCTCTCAGAGACGAGGACCCATTGGATGGCGATGGCATAGTTCTGGCAGCCGAAGAGACGCTCGCACTGGACGACTTCAAGACTTGTACGCAGGAGTTCAAGAATGAGTTGTTGTAAGTAACTTTTTGTGTGGAATGAATTGATCATAGCTATCTGAACTTTTTCTATAGAAATTCAATCAATATTCTCGTTCAGTAAACTATGACAGTTGTAAAGATTAATTTTTTCATCATGTCTATTTTTAGGTGTCCTAGCTTTTTAACTAACTTTCGTTTTGTAATAGAATGGCATAAGTTTTTACACGACTGCCCAAAAAAAATGTGTTATTTTTTCAGTGTTCATGTATGTTTGTGAGATTCATTATTCCACCATAACTTCTAAACGGCTTAACCGATATCAATGTAAGTGGTACCGTTAGAAGTGTTGCGTTAGCCCGGGTGACATATTGGATATATACAATGTATACTGTTATATATTTTTATTATATACTAAGCGAAAAAGATGACAGTTTACATAATCAAATATAAAAAAAAAACATTTTTTTCATGCACCATGGCTCCCCCGTTACATTTTTTTAAATTGTATGGTTACAATTTAAATAAAAAATAAACAAAATAATAATAATATAATAATTAATTAATTAATTAATTAATTAATTTTTATTTATAGGCTGGTGCCTATATTACCCGAGAGAACGCAACGCTTCTATCTGATCTAACAACCTGTAATCTGTGTCAATTATCGATCAAAACCTTATATGGGTGAAATTTAATAAAATAATCTTTACCAATGGTGCATAAACCAAAGCATGTTATATTCTTCCAGAACCTTCCTGAAATCGATAGCAGAAAAGGTTCGCAACCTTCGCCAGCGCTTTTCGCACTGCGGTGAAATCGTGAAGCAGCTGGAGCGACTGACGCTGACGCAGCTGGTGCAGTTTCTCCGGGTCTGCCACCACAAGTACCAGCGCAGTGTCATCGAGCCCGGAACAGCGGTTGGAGCCTTGGCTGCACAGGTACCATCATCCCGCCTAACTTTTATGTCCTTTTTCTCCTCGAGTCGATGGAAAACTTTTTAAAAATTTGGGCCCAGGAGGTAACTACGCCGATTGCAATGAGGATGAACTAATTAATATCAGTTTACACTTAGAAAGTTGACTAATGTCCATAAATATAGCAGTTAAACGTTTTTATAACGCGCAAGGAAGCAAATTTTGCATTTAAATCTTTTCTAATACCGTAGAAGTGCGATTAAATATATAATCAGCAGAAAATGTAAATGAACGCAAAACGCTAAAAGCCAAAAACCGGCCAAGTGTGTGTCGGCGTTCGCATATTTTGGGGTTCCGTACCAAACCCCAATATTTTAATAGGAAAAATTAGAAATTTCAAAGAAAAAGGATTTATTAATATATTGGTATTTGTTAGTAAAAAATACGTAATAAACATTAATACGTAATATTGAAGTTCAAAGGTCAATGGGAAGTTAAAAAATGTTTGGCTTCACATTCTTTTGTTTTACAATATTTTCAAAAACTAGATAATACAGCATTTTTCTACTCGAGGAGCTCTAAACAACGCTAGAAACTCTAGAACCTACTCGATTGAGTAGGCAAAAGTATTTTTGCCTACTCAATTTTTTTTGTGCCCCTCTTTAGCTGTATGGGACTCCCCCTTAAAACATTAAAAACATTTTTTTTTATAATTTGTATGGCTTTGGGTCAATAAGATGCATATACTGTGGAAATTTGACTGTAGCTCCAACCGTAAAGTTGAAAAATCTGTGTGACAGACGACGGACAGACAGACACGTGAGTGACAGCAATAGGGCTCCGTTTGGACCCTTCGGGTACGGAAACCTGAAAAACTATGAAATTTGACATATCGGAGACCTCATGGCACACCAGCGCCTCTAGCGGCGATTTCATATGCCCCATTGTGTTGTTTATGTTATTTGGCCCTAAGAAAGACCGTTGTTGCTAGCGTGGTGAAAGGATTATTCAGCTAGACTCTGCGTTACCGAGTGCTAGCTGTCCGGTAGCCAGGTGTCGGCATGATTCCTTAGGTAAAAGAGTCTCCCTGAGTGGCGTTAGCCTTAATCGTACTGCGATTCCAAACGCCCGGCACACCGCACAAATCCACATCACGTCTTTCATCTCGCATGCTTGCTTTGCCGAATTCACTCACACAATTAGGCTGCAGGGCCACAGCGGCGTGAGATGTCTGGACAGTAATGTATGTTTAACTCGACAGAGCATAGGCGAGCCCGGCACGCAGATGACGCTGAAGACGTTCCACTTCGCAGGCGTGGCGTCCATGAACATAACGCAGGGCGTGCCGCGCGTCAAGGAGATCATCAACGCCTCGCGCAACATCTCCACGCCCATCATCACGGCCGAGCTCGTGCAGCCGACAGACCAGGAGTTCGCCAGGAGAGTCAAGGGACGGGTGGAGAAAACTACCCTCGGAGAGGTCATTATTTATTTATTTAGAATTCATGCACAAAGGTACAATGGCGGCCTTAATGCCTTAGGCATTCTTATTACCAGTCAACCAAGGGTGTTGAAGAGATAACATGGGAGAAGCATTGTATTAAGGGTGAAAAATAATAAGGTATTTGTACAATATAAGAATAAGCAAAAGCACCGCGAGTGAATTTGATACTGTATCCTGTACAGAATTCGACACAGTTTGACCAAAGTTTTACGCAGATGTGACACTTATTTTATCATATTTTTGTGTTTTATTTTATGCGTCATATTTTGGTGCAAATGAACATATTTTATTTTCTTTCTCAACAGATTACAACATACATAGACGAAGTTTACCTGCCCAACGAGTGCTTCCTCCTGATCCGTTTGGATGCAGAGAGGATACGACTGCTGTGTCTCGAGGTCAATGTGGACTCCATCGTTTATTCGTGAGTTTTAATCTTAATCATTTTTTATGTAATAATGACTTTTGTTCAGCTAATAATAGAAAAGTGAACAAACAGACATTTACGTCACATACATAATAGTCCAGTAAAAATCGACCCTAAGAAAGCTTGAAAACGCAAAGCATGATGTAGTTCTGAGTTATTGGTAAGTTGTATGGACCAGTAAGGGTAGTGTGAATCAAAACTTGCAACTTCGAAAATTTTTCAAAAGCGCTACCTATCAGCTGATTTCCTAAAGTTCACGATAAAGGTCAACGCCGCTGGCTAGTACCTACCCGCGCCGCGCCGCCCGCACTTTTTCTCTTTGTCGGCGAGCCAACAAAGAATAATTAAAAATCTTATTGAGCTAGATAAGTATCACGATTCTAAAAATCTTTGAGAGCCAATGCTTGATTCCTATAGGGTTTATAAAGGTGCTTAAATTTTTGCAAATTTAATACATACATACATAAACTCACGCCTTTTTCCCATGGGGGTAGGCAGAAACTACAGAACGCCATCTGCTATTATCCTTACATACTTGTTTTCCTTCACTCACATTAATACATCTAGTCATACACACACTCCGGTTATGATTACTGCGCACCTAGCCTTTCTGAAGAACCTATAAGGTCTATGTATGTTTTTCTAGGGCGTCCCCTCCCGGCGTATCCATTAATGATGTTTAAAAACGTACCGAATTTTATTTGTCGATAAATGTCACAAAATTTCGCGGTTTTTCGAATAGTGCACAGATAGTACACGTTTTTCGAAGTAGCAAATTTGTATTAACCCTACCCTAACTGGCCCATACAACATAGTACAATTTCAGAACTACGTCAAGCTCAATTTTAATGTCGATTTCTGGGCTTTATGTAGTCAAGTTTCGTTATTTAAAATTAGGATTTTCTGTTGCTGTAGTTTTCAGACCTTACTATAATTTTATGTAACGTAATTTTCTTTTGTCACCAGGATATGCACATCAAAACTCAAGATAAAGCCAGCAAACATCCAGATAGTGTCGGACTGGGCTATCAAAGTGTCTGCGGAACCCAGCAAGCATGGCGGATGGCTCAACATGTCGCTGCAGCAGCTCGCGCGACAGCTGCCGCCCGTCGTGGTCAAGGGACTGCCGCAGGTGTCCCGCGCCGTTATAGCTTGCGACGACACTGACAGTGTAGTCAGGTACTGTCATTACATAAGCATGAATATGTCGCTTCAGTAGCTCAAGATGTCGCTACAGCTGCTCGAAATGTCGCTGCTGCAGTTCGACATGTCGCTGCAGCAGCTCGACTTGTCGCTACACCACTCAACATGTCGCTGCTGCGGCTATGCAGACATGTGTTGAGCCGTTCATTGATCACGAATATTGAGCATTAGTCCTAGCTCAAACCTGCAGGTCGAATACTTGTATAAACTAGCGTAATGTGTGTAACTCTGCTTTCCCCTTGGCTAACACAACCGAGATATACCTATTGTTATTATAAGCTCAACTTGTTTTATAGTTACAAGCTGTGCGTGGAGGGTGACGGTCTGCGTGACGTCATCGCGACCTACGGAGTGGACGGGAGGAAGACTACGTCCAACAATATTTTGGAGGTACTAACTTTATATTATTTTTATGAAATAATTCAAATGAGTTTCATAGATTATTTATGAAGTACAAAAAAACAAACATACAAATTAAAGAGGTAAGGAATAGTTGAAGTAACACAACACCCGATGACCAGACTTATTCGGGCTTAAGGGGTATGGAACTTACTGGTAGGTTATTCAATTAAACCTTTTGTAAAAATCTATTTTTGGCTAACCCTTTGGTTTGTGCAGGCGTGATGTAATTCGCATAAGAAATATATTTTAGTCATAACATTTTGGGGACTCCGGGAGACTCTACAGTAAGTTGAGTCTCCATTATCCAGCACATCCAGTAGTCCTGCATTCACCACCCGTGTGTTCCCCACTACAGTTCCCTACTATTATTATTCCTAGTATTTGCTTATTTAATTGGTACATGATAGATTTATTTTATTTACCTATTTTCTCAATTATTACATTTTTAAATATTAAATAAAAAACATTTATAAATATAAAAAAATAAAAGCCCACCGGTATCGGGAACAGGGTCCAAGCTACCGGCGGTCAGGGCTCCAGAGAGAGGAACCTCCTAACAATACGAGCCGTGTCCAGCAGTACTGCTTTCTGGATCAGACCCTTGACCCAGCCTCCTAACGAGAGCCTCCTAAGGTGATGGTCGAGGCTCGTGGCTATTAAGCCATTGGCTGACACGACTACCGGTACAATGACCGCTGTGTCCACATCCCACATGTCGACAACCTCGCGAGCCAAGTCAAGATACTTGGTTTGCTTATCTTTCTCGGCTTTCACGAGGTTCCCGTCATGCGGGACGGTAATGTCAATATTATTATCCCGAACATTCCAATAATCCTGCACCCCTTGATTTTTAAAGTGCCAGATAGTGAGACTATTGTACTATCAACCTGAAAATGTCACATGGCATACGCTAATAAAGAGTATATTAACGTTATTAGTGTCGTGGTGGTCCAGTGGCTAAGAAATCGCCTCTCGTGCTTGAGGTCGTGGGTCCGGGCAAGTAACAATGTGACTTTTTCAAATTCATATGTACTTTCTAAGTTTACCTTGGACATTACAGGCAACGGTGAAGGAAAACATCGTGAGGAAACCTGCAGCCTAATTGTGTAAGTGAATTCGGCAAGGCTAATGGTTTGACCGCCATCAATCGACCAATCACATAGACGGAAATCCACATCGCATCTTTCATCTCGCATGTGATTAGTCGATTTATGGCGTCAAAACCCTTTGCCTTGCCGAATTCACTTAAACACGCAATAAGGCTGCTGGACTTATATCGTTAATGTAAGTCTGAAATCAGAGGCCTGGGGGGGAGGGGGTTCCCAGAGGCGGCTTAATTAACTCTGACACCAGAGGCCACATCCTCACACGAAAAGAAGATTGTGTTAAATTTTCATCCAGTATTTAAAAAATCAACGTCGAACATGAGAAATGACTGCAGATTTTAGCGTTCTTTCCAGTTACCATCTTTCATCATCCCCAGGTATACCACACGCTAGGCATCGAGGCAGCCAAGTCCACCATCATCAGTGAGATCCAGGCCGTCATGGAGGGTCACGGCATGAGTGTGGACCGGCGCCACGTGGAGCTGCTGGCGGGACAGATGACGGCGCGGGGGGAGGTGCTGGGCATCACGCGCTACGGGCTCGCCAGGATGAAGGAGTCCGTGCTTAACTTGGCCAGTGTGAGTTTATTTATTTATTTTGATCTCCAACAATTATACCCAGATATAACAGAAATCACGATGATACAAGAGATTCCTTTGCGTGTGCTCCAGTTATAGGAAACCACAGCATGCTCGTATTTTCATTTGAATCTAGAGCACCCTAGTGTATGTATGTTTCCCGCGTAGGACAAAACTTAAATTGGAATTTGGGTTCTTAAGGTTACACTAGTCGATAATTCTTCCATACAAACGTAATCTGGCGATTACTCCACTGTTTGACGATGTACGTTCACAATAAAAAATGATATCAATTTGTCTCATCATTATCTAGCCCTGTATGGAAACAAAAAAGTAAAAAAAAATATATTTGAAAGTTATGAGCGTCGAAAGTTCCATATTTCAACACTAATTTTGACGCATCTTTAGGCGGAAATAAATACCATAAGAAGAAGGAAAATTGTAAAACGGCCTCCATACAGGGATAGATTAGTTCGTCAACAATGCAAATAATTTTATTTTGTAAATATTCATTTTTTCGTTTTTGCATGATATCTAGACTCCCGAGGGTCTGTTTATAAAATTTCGCGCGCTCGTTTTCGTCCTAAATCATCATCCATTTCGATACAAATTTGCAAAACTGCTAATTGGTACGCGAACTAGCTACTTACTGCTCATCACTGCATCTATCTCTTTCGCACGTGTTGTCGGTTAAGATAGTATGCCTAGCGCACAAAATAGTTCGTGCCGTCGACTAGAGGAACCTTAAGCAATCCATTCAGTTTAAATTCCATTATGATTCCAGTATGTGAGAGACAAAGCTGCATATAACCGACAGCTCATTCCTTTTTTCGAAACGGGATCATGATGGCATTACTATCTCTTAATATAGTCCCAAGGCCCAACAGAATGGGCCTTGGCAGGTCTGGGTGATAATTTGCACATAGTATAAAATGCACGATTCTCGTCATTTATTATTAACCGCAAGCGCAACTGCTGAAAGGGATCCCTATCTCTGGGTTCGACTCCCCAGCCTAAAACTTTTTAATTACTTGCGAAATGTGGGCGTATTCTACCATTACTAATACAAATATACAATAATTACTAATAGCGTTATAATAAATTTCCTCATTTCTCCACCAGTTCGAAAAAACTGCCGACCATCTCTTCGACGCCGCATACTACGGCCAAACAGACTGCATCGAAGGTGTCTCCGAGTCCATCATCCTCGGGGTGCCAGCTGCCATCGGTACCGGGGTATTACAGTTGATGCACGACCACCCTCGGACTGAAACCCTGCAGCAAAGGGAGCTTCTCTTCGACCGGCCGGAGTACCACTCCTCGATATGGGAATGACCTCCGACTCCTGGTCGAAAACGTGGTTTAACGACTGGAGCTTCCCCTAGGAAGTGAATTTGTTGTTTGGAGTTGTGGAGAAGAAAGACTATTTAGAAATAAGATGACTTACCTACCGAGTGTTAGTACTGGAACGAAAATTATTGACGCGTCAAAAGCAAACGAGAGCGACTTGCTGTTTGTAATTTTTAGGATACAACTAATATGTATGATTTTTTAGTTCGTCAGGTAGATTAGTGAAAACAAATATTATAAAAAACACGATTTTTCTAGTCCGTTAACAAAGAATAACGAAGATACAGAGCGTTGAAACTTCGCGTGACGTTACGTTTTACTCTACTTTTCACTTACAAGTGACGTCACAAGCTCCCACTCCTGAACTTTAATGCGCTTTATTTTTGTAAATTTATATTGATTTGATAAGCAAAAAATAAGTGTCAAATACTTTTTATAATGTAAATGACGGACTAAATAGAATTATTATTATGTTATCCAGAAATTATCACTATTACAGCAGTTTGCATGACTAAATTATTTAATATTTTTTGTATTGTTTTCGTTCCATACAGCTTACCGTTAGTACCCGATTGCAAGGTAATTATTTCACGCGTATACGTTTGTACAAGGGACGGGCCAGGTTTAGCCAGGCCCTTTATAAATAAGCATTGAGCGTTTATGTATGTATGAAGGATTTGGTTGAGTTAGACTTAATAAACCGTTACCAGGCGGCTTATAAAGGGCCTGGACTGAACCTTTTGGACTGTTGAGATATTAAATTTTGTAAATACATAAATAGATTATAAGAAAATAAAAGATTTTTTTATTTATCTTTCCAAAAAGAAAATTTGACAAAATTATTAAATTAGAGGACTATTGAACGAAAATGCAGATATTGAAATTCTACATTTTATTAACAATAAAACTAATAACTAATTAACATTATAAATGCTTAAACACACCGTTCATTCACTCAAAATACATTTTGTACACAAGGAACATGTCATCTGTGCAATAAATAATGAAAAATAAGTTTGTAATCAAAAAGTCCTTTCAATGTGGCTGTACAGTATACACAAATTTCATATTAATTTATAATATTGTCTTTGAACCTCGCATTTACGGTAAACAAAGTTGCGAAACACTGATGTAGCAACATGTTTTGTGTTGCTAGATACATGTTGCACACCTACATGTTGAAAGCCTTATGCATCGTATCCACTAGGCAACATTTGGGGAGCAACAACACTTTGGCAACGTTGCCAGCTGGCGCGAAACATGACGAGTGCCATTCATGATGAGATAGATGGTGAGCATCATGTCGCGCGTCAAATGTATCCTAGTGGATACGAGGCTATGCAGTTGCTAGCAACACAAAGCCATGTTGCTGCAAAATGTTTACTATAAATAAGTCTTTAAGGTCTTTCATTCCAGAATGTTGTAAATAAAACTATTCGAGCTGTTCTTGCTGGATCACGCGGCTTTAGCTTGACTGATGGCAGCCTTGTGCTCGTCCAACTTGGTCCACTTCTCGCTGACCTTCCACAGCCAGCTGGCCAGCTCGTAGTCTTGGGCGACAGCTGATGGCGCCTTCTTCTTCATGTCACTGGAGAAAATCATGGATTTAGTAAAGGTTTAGAAGAAATATCAGGGACTGAAAAAGATAGAGATTATACTCTGAAATTCCGTGACAATTCCGGGATTCAAAAATTAAATAAAAAATAAATAATTTAATTATTTTATTTCCGGGTTTTCATAAATTGGTAACCAGCAGCTTAATTGCGTAAGTGAATTCGGCAAGGCAAAGCTTATCACCGCCATCAATCGATCATTCACATACACGGAGATCCACATCGCATCTTTCATCTCGCATTTGATTGTTCGATTGATGGCGTCAAACGCTTTTCCTTGCCGAATTTACTTACACAATTAGGCTGCAGTTATTGTTACAATAAAAAGATTATTTTTCAGGAAATACTATATCGGCATAATGGTCGCTGTATTCACATCCCACATGTCGACAGCCTCGCGAGCCAGATCAAGATACTTACTTTTCTTATCTCTCTCAGCCTTCACGAGGTTCTCGTCATGGGGGACCGCTATATCACCAATCATTCGACGCTCTAGTCGGTCTATCACCACTATGTCAGGCTTATTGGCAACAATAGCCCTGTCAGTGATGATAGACCGGTCCCAATACAACGTGACATTGCCATTTTCGAGAACTGGGTTGGGCTCATACTTATAGTAAGGCACTTACGATTCCACAATATTGTATTTAAGAGCAAGTTGCTGATGAATAATCCTGGCTACAAGGTCTCTGTTGGCTAGACTAGAACAACCGGAGATAATGTGACGGATTGATTCCCCCGGCCGGTGACATGCCCGATAGATGTTAACTGTGCCGTCCTTCACAATGTATTTCCGGTAATTGTTCGTCATCATTACTTCGTCCATAATCGCAAAGACAAAACCTTGGGTTTCCCCGAAAAGGTCACCAAATCGCAGCCAAGTCACGGACGGCAAAAGATCTACATCGGGCCCATGTAGGACCCGGTAGAAGCGTCCGTGAAGCTCCTTGCTCTGCCATACCTCCCTGCGGTCATTAGTATCTAATACTATAGGTTTGCGCCAGTTCTCGTTAGCCAAGGAGAGCGCGGTAAGGCCCTTGTCCACCGCTACCACATCTCGATGCATACCCACATCGGCGGTCTGGAAGTATTCCCTAAGACTGCATACCTCGCGGTTGTGCAGGGTCTTAGCATTTATAAAGCCACGACCCGCGGACTTCCGAGGGATACACAGTCTCATAACCGATGACCGTGGGTGATGCATACGATTTGCGGTAAGCAATGTGCGGACTCTCCTATCCAGGGCGTCAATTTCTGTCTGAGTACCTTTGAGTATGCCGAAAGAGAAGCCAGCCGTTGAAGGCGCGCACCTTCCTCCCGCCTGATAAGACTATTTAGTATTTTTTTCAGGCGGCTAGAGAAGCGTTCCTTCAACGACTGTTTCACGTCAGTAACATTGATGCCTAATGCTTCCGACGTACACAAATAAGGCTGAGAGAGATAAGAAAAGTAAGTATCTTGATCTGGCTCGCGAGGTTGTCGACATGTGGGATGTGAATACAGCGACCATTGTGCCGATAGTCGTGACGGCCAATGGCATACTAGCCAAGAGCCTCGACGAACATCTGCAGAGACTCTCATTGGGCAGCTGGACAAGGGCTTGATCCAGAAGGTGGTTCTCCTGGACATGGCGCGTATCGTTATTATTATTATTATATATTTTATTATACCCCCACAAAAAGAAACGTACAGGACGAACGTTCACAAACATAAGTGTACAATGGACGGTCTTATCACACTAGGCAATCTCTTACAGATAACCTTTATCATCATCATCGCCCACAGTTGTGCAGAGTTCTCTCTCCTCTTGTGCCACTCCCTAGTTCATGTGCCAGCCTCACCCTCATGTTCAATGTATACTTACACATAGTAGTCGCCCGAGGCCCCCTCGACGGCGGGATCCAGTGCAGCATGCAGGATGACCTGCCCACCGACCTTGGGCGACTTCATGAAGGGCCAGAACAGCGGGTACACAAAAAAGCGCGACACGCTCTTCATCATGGACATGTGGCGCGTGATGTTGGTATCCGTCAGGCTCGGGTCTACCGCAACTACTGATACTCCCGTACCTGAAGAATTGAGGGCTTTTACATACAAGAACACATACAAATATAAACTAGCCTTTGACCTGTATGATATGAGATAGGTAGAAACCCGGAATCTACGATCTTGAAAAGTAAAAATATATTACGTGTTTTGGTGTATCTTTATTCTTATTTTAAAGCACATAAAACCTGTTTAATCATAATTGTAGTAAGAAAGGTGTAATGTACAGTTGACCTACTACTTGCTTAACCAACTTTGACAGACTCACAGAAAAACGTGGGTGTATAATGGTCGACTTTGTAAAATTGTTACCACCTCACTTGGGTGTGTAAACATTTCATTTACTGGGCCTCTTGTCAGCAATTTAATAAAAAAAATGCAAATTAAAAAGGCGGCAGGAGACAAATGTGTATGGAAGAATATGGGGGAGAGGTCTTTGCCAAGCAGTGGGCTAAAAAAAGAGGAATACAGGATTGATGTTAATGTTGTGTTAAAATGGGTAATTTTTTTACAGCTGTATAAAGATAACTACTTACCCAGCAGCTTCCTTCCAAGTTCTCTAACAAACAGCACGTTAGCGAGCTTGCTCTGCGCATACGCAGCCGGCGCGTCGTACTTTTTGCTGAAGTTCAGGTCTTCTTTGTTGATATTCCCTCGGTAGTGTGCGCTACCAGCCACCACCACAACGCGGCTGGGGGCTGACGCCTGGAAATAATAATAGGTAAACATAATATTATATCATCAAGCCCGTATTCCCTGAAGGCTTATGCAGAGGTGCACATTTCGCCAGTATGTTTTAATCTCACGGGACTTAAATATACGCCAGCCTATTGCCATCAACTGGTCACTACACCAGCCTCCGGGCTGCTACTGAGACATTCCAGATGGAAAAAACCCAGTTACATTTTATCCAACTCGGTATTCGCACCCGTTTTTACCAGACTGTGCGGCGCAAAGGAGGGTAATGTGTTAAGCAGTCTATGTATATTTGTTCCTATGTAGCGTTCGCGTGAAAACTACACTACTAACTTATTCTAGCGCTACATTAAAATTGAAAATATGGCGGCTTTTGGGCGCCATATTGTGGGGGTCCAAAATCCGCCATAATTTTTTTTTTCATTCAAACCGTGTGCAAAATGAAGGGTTTTAAGAGGTGATTACAAAAATACACAACTCATATGTTTAAAAGAAATTGGAAAAAAAATGATAACTATAAAGTAACAAAAACAAAAATAACTTAAAAAATCAAAAAAACCCGGCTGCGTGACGCGAACTAAAAATGCCTAAACAAGAAGTAAATCATGCTGTGTAGTCGGCGGGTACATAATATGTAATGGTTTTGGTCAGTCAGCTCGCGTTTATGTACACTTTTTTTTATTTAATGTTATACACGTAATAATAATACCAGTCTGTAACTGTCCCACTGCAGGGCAAAGAACTCTTCTCAAACAGAGAAGGCACAAGCATTGATCACCACGCTTGCTCAATGCGGGTTGGCGATTACAAACTTAGGTATATTTACTATAAAAACAGCAGCCTTATTGCGAAAGTGAAATCGGCAAGGCAAAGGGTTTTAACGCCATAAATCGACCAATCAGATGCGATGTGATTGGTTCCTTTGCTTTGTCGTATTCACTTACACAATCAGGCTGCAGGTTTCCTCACGATGTTTTCCTTCACTATTGCCTGTGATGTCCATGATAAAATTAGAAAGTACATATGAATTTGAAAAAGTTACATTGGTACTTGCCCGGATTTCAATCCACGACCTGAGGCATGAGAGGCGAGGTCTTAGCCACGGGCCCAACACAAAATTGTTAGCTAATAATATAGAATACACAACTCACGTGACCGAAGCCGTGAGTACAGCTAGTAATAGTATGAAGGAAAGAATCAAACGACAAAAAAGTCGAACCTATCAAAATAATTCTTATTCCACCCGTTCATGCCGCGGAAACGCATGAAACGGAACCAACGGCAATTGTCTTCTTTGCTCAGAAGACAGCAAAGAAGACAATTGCCGTTGGTTCCGTTATTAACTCACCTTGAGTGTGTCTAGCAGCAGATTAGTGAGGAGGAAGTGCCCCAAATGGTTAACACCTAACTGTGTCTCGAAGCCATCCCTGGTGACGCTCGCAGGAGGTTCCATCACCCCCGCGTTGTTCACCAGTACGTGTACATGAGGTTCTTCAGACTTGAATCTGTGGAGGTGAGGAGATTGTCATGAATACAGACAAGAAGAAGATAGATAGATGAAGAGACAGAGAGAGAGAGGGAGGGGTTGAGAGAGGGGGAGAGATGTAGTGGAAGATGATAAAGTTTAGCAGAACTGTTGAAGACTGGACAGATGTTGATAGGCCTCCGACAACACTCGCCACATCGCCCGGTCCCGTGCCTTTCGCATGCAGCGAATTCTCTCCACCTTCACTTGGCCGTTCAAAGATGGAATTAATGCGCTGGATGCGAGGAGCTCGTCTACTCAAAGTTTTCCAAATTTCAAGTATTTAGACGCTTACCATCAGATGAGATAGTGGTCAAACGCGAGCCTATTGCTAACACGAAGGGTTCCGTACCATTATTGAAAAAAAAAACACGTTTGTTGTATGGGAGCCCCACTTAAATATTTATTTTATTCTGTTTTCAGTATTTGTTATAGCGGCAACAGAAAAACATCATCTGAGAACTGTCTAGCTATCATGGTTCATGAGATACACATGTCATGATGTCACATACTGGTGACAGACAGACGGACAGTGGAGTCCCTTTGGGTACGGAACCCTAAAAAAAGATATCTCCAATTTCTAGAAGTAGTAGTAATTCAACGCTAACTTTGATGGCTTGAGGGACATAATTACATACCTCTCCACAAACTGACGGATAGACTCGGTGCTGGCCAGGTCGCAAGGCCGGCAGTACACGAACTTGTTGTTGGACTCCAGCACGATGTTGCGACGCTCAGCCTCGCACTTCTCCATGTTACGGCATGCCATGAACACCTGCAATGCAAAACGATATAAGTTTAGGAAGCCATAGGATTTACGTAATCATACCTCGTAAGTTAGGTGGAATGAAGCTTTTATCACAGCTTGGATAGCTTTGGGGAACACCCCATTGGAATTAGTTTTGACTATAACTTACTGCATGATTTTAGTGATATACGAATGCTACCCCGGCAATGCTCGTCAACTCTGTTATGGTGGCAATATGAAAGGTCCTTCTGCCACATAAGTCTTCCAAACCTCGCATCAGATTATGGTAATCTTAAGTCGGTTACTGCTGCAGATTTTTGCTGTCCCAAGACCTAAAGACCGGCTTACCTTAGCGCCTCGCCTGGCGAAGTCCCAGGCAACCTCTCTGCCGATACCGCTGTTGGCGCCTGTGACGATGACGACCTTGTCGTCAGCTCTGACCTTCTTATCGTAAGGCGCGCCGCTGTAGAAGTCTCTGAAAGTTCACCGGAGTCTTTAAATAATACTGGGTGAGCAGGATATTGTTGCAGATCCCAAACGTTGGCTGGTCATATTGAATGTTACTTATTTTTTCCGAATTGGACTACGGCTGCTGAGGACCGTGTCTCCATTTGATCGATACGTTCCGTTTTAAAAATTTTACTCGTTGTGTCTTTCATTTCAACACTTCCAGCGTAAAAGACTTCAGCCACAGATAATATAATACTAGCATACAGATGCTTCATCCCGTACAAAGAAACCGTGCCGACGTAATTAGCGTTTTTCGTCTGATTAATCTGATATTTTTTTGTACATCGAACACGTTCGGATCTGTTTCACGGTGATAGATAGATGGTGTTAGCAGCGACTTGCAAGTAAAAGTGTTTACTCGGTTCGTGAATATTTTTTTTTTAAATACAGTGAAGGTTCGTTTTATAGTATTTCTTTTGGCACGTTTTTAGTTTTTTTTTGCACCAAAATTATTACAATGCAAATTTTAACAATCGAGTGGAATGCCTCAGAAATTAAAAAATGCGCCATCTATTGACATCAATTTTTAAATGATCCGTAACTCTCTTAAGTACAAATTTTGGAATAATAGGCACTTAATTCACATTTCATAGATTGTCAATCAATCTTTGAAATGTGAATTAAGAGCCTAGTATTCCATAATTTGTACTTAAGAGAGTTGATTAAACAAGAACATACAATTTTTATGTTCAATTCCAGAAAATTTTAATTTTACACACATTCAATAACAGATAGTTGCATATCGCGCCATCTCGTGAGATTTATTTGAACCAAATTTTCTTTCTTAGCAATGAGACCCTGCTTCAGCTGAGTTTTATTATCTCAAGCCATGCACGACTAAGGCCATGAACATGACAAGCCATGAACGAGAGAATTTTATGAAATAAAATTCGGTGGAAAAGAAACTATGAAACTCACTTGAACAGGCACACGCCTCCTGCAGTAGCCGCCACAGCTGAAATCATCACCACCGGTAGATTGGGCACCCACATGGTTGATGATCTAGGAGTGTTCATAATAAAATGATTAATTTTAAAAGAAAGCCTTTATTTTGAGGCCCATATATTACATAATTATAAAAAAATACTTAAAGTTGGTCCGCCATCTTTGGGGGTCCACCAATTTGGATTTAGATGAAGTCACTTAACTAACCGTGCTGTCCAAATCAAATGTATATGCTAAATTTACAGGTCAATCGGTTGGGCATAACTGTTTCAAAATTCAGTTGCAAGACTTGACCCGTATACTAATTAAGGCAAGTTAAATAAAAGCTTGTAATAGGTAAATCAAGCAGTAGAAAGTAGCTGTCACACATTCGTCACTTCATCAGTGTGAGAGATGACGCTCTGCAAAGGTCAACAACATCACACCTGATCTGTATTCCGAAGAGTTAAGGTGCGAGTTCACCGCGAGACCGAGACATGTGTCGCACACAAACTCTTCTCGATTTTAGTCATTAAAATTATTATTTCACATTGCAATGGATGGAAAGCCAAGTTATCAAATTACTATTGGAGGAAGAAGAATACGACGATATCTATCTATCTATACATATAAAAGCAAAAGGTCACTCCCTCATCTATATCTATACTAATATTATAAAGAGGAAAGATTTGATTGTTTGTTTGTTTGCATTGAATAGGCTCCGAAACTACTGAACCGATTCGAAAATTTTTTCACTGTTGGGAAGCTACACTATCTCCGGGTGACATAGGCTATATTATATTTTCAAAATAATTAGGGATCCTTACTAAAACTCCAATAATGTAACCCAAGGTGTAAAAAAAATACCTAAAATATTCTTAAAATCGTGTGCGCTGCGAAAACTATTGGTGATAGAATAAAATAATGTACTATGACTTTGCAGTACACATTATTATTTACAAAAAGTATCGGGACAGCATATGTATAACTATTATAGTTATGCCACAATAAGTGTTCTTATATTTTAAAATTTTAATTGAAATGTCGTCGCTAGAAAAGGCTCTTTATTTGTATCTTGGTATTAATCCTTATCAAAATAAATTACTTCATATTCAAGACTGCTTCAATATCTTTATAATTTATGCATTTACTGGTTTTATGAAATTCTACCTCTAAAGGGGTTTAAAAAGAGTTCAAAGTTTGTGATAAATTTTTATAGTTTGTAAATAGGACACATGAAATTTTTGATTTACGCTTTTGGTTGATAAAAAGAATTCTTGTATTTATTGGCTTTTGGAAATTCTCTCCCTAAGGGGATAAAATAGGGGTTGAATTTTTATGCAAAATTTCTTCGGTTTGGAAGGTAAAACAGCTGAAATTTTTGTTCTACGCTCTTGGTTAGGTTAGGTTAAAACGGGCTGGTTTCCGCAACTCCACGACCAAGCGGGTATTTTGCGTACGGACGCTCTTGGTTAATAAAACAACAATGACCTTTTTATTTTTTTCGGAGCTTCTACCCCTAAGGGAGTAAAAAGTCAGTTGAAAGTTGGTATGAAACCTACGCTTTAAAGTGTGATACGTGAAATTAAAGAATTACGATTTTGGTTGATAAAAATAATTCATTTATTTATTGGTTTTTGGCAATTCTACCAATAAGGAGGTGAAAATTTGTTGCGCTTATATATTTGATACTTGGCATAAATACTAACCTAAGTAAATAATAAAGGTTTTCATTATTAGTTTTTCAAAACTACTCCTAAAAGACGATATTATTAAATTTTTAACACCCCCTGTAAAAGATTTTTGATGAATTTTACTGCACAGGGCATATTTTTATAATGCTAAGAAGGGATTTTTGGAAATTCAACCTTTAAGGCGGTGAAACTAAAAAGTAATCTAGGTATAGGATAAAACACGGATCACGCGAACGAAGTCGCGGGCGAAGTGCTAGTATTATATATAAAAGCGAAAGATCACTCACATACCTATCACGACATATCGAAAACCGCTTGACGTATAAAGATGAAATTTGGCAGGGAGGTAGTTTATAGTTAGTAGACGTCCGCTAAGAACGGATTTCGCGACAGGGCTGGATTTAGGGGGTCTAAGGGCTCTCACAAGTTTGTATGAAAGTCCTTTATTTTTTGAGCTAGAAACTTAAAATTTTAAGGGAGTTAGTTTATAGTTAGTAGACTTCCGTTAAGAACGGATTTTGCGACAGGGCCGGATTAAGGAGGTTTAAGGGCTCTCACAAGTTTGTATGAAAGTCCGCTAAGAACGGGTATTGCGCCAGATAGACACAGAACAGATCTCACATGGTCATCTTACTGCCATCAGTGTTGTTCTTAATACCATATTTCTTATTAATTTCTGACAAAAATTATATCGTGTCATTATCTATCTATATGTATAAAAGCGAAAGGTCACTCACTCACTTGTCACGAAATATCGAAAACCGCATGAACTTATAAAGATGAAATTTGGCAGGGAGGTTCCTCAAGTTACGTAAGTGCGCACTAAGAAAGGATTTTTGGAAATTCCACCCCTAACGAGGTAAACGGGGGTTTGAAAGTTTTTGTGAAATTTCTACGTTTTTAAGTGAGACAAGTGAAATAAAAGATTTACGCTTTTGGTTGATCAAAAGAATTTATGTATTTTTTGGTTTTTGGAAATTCCAACCCTAAAGGGGTAAAAAAGTGTTGAAAGTTTGTATGAAATTTTTACAGATTGTAAATAGGAAACATGAAATTTTCGATTTACGCTCTTTGTTGATAAAAAGAATTCATGTATTTATTGGTTTTTGGAAATTCTACTCCTAAGGAGGCGAAAAGGTGGAAATGTTTTGGGCTTGTATATTTGAAACTTGGCATAAATACTAACCTAAGTAAATAGTAAAGGGTTTTCATTATAAGTTTTTCAAAACTACTCCTAAAAGACGATTTAGGACCCCCTAAACCGTCTCGTTAAAGATTTTTGAAGAATTTTACTGATTTTTGGCAATTCATCCTAAGGGTGAAATTAAAAAGTCATCTGTAGGATAAAATACGAATGAAGTCGCGGGCGAAGTGCTAGTGATATTATATGTATAATTATTATAAAAATAAACAAAGATTGGCTATCAACGAATTGTATAACAACTAGAGATAAAAAAAATCCTATTCAATATGCAAGTCAATAAAAAAATAGTTATATTATTGTTAAGGATTAAATCTTCGGGCATTTTGAACCCGACGCGCGACACCACTCGTCGGTGAGCGAGACATGCTAGCGGTCTCGCGCGCTAACTCATTCCCATACAAGCGGTGGCGCGCGTCTCCTGGCACGGTCGCGTGTCGCGGTCAAACGTTCGGTCGCGCGGTGAACTCGTACCTTTAAGAACGGTGTACCTAAAGTAGGTACTCCTACTTTCCCATTTTCCCGGTCATGTTGTATACCTTGGGGCGAGCGTACTGCCATCAACCGAACACAAATCTAGACTGCGGGCTACCGCTGAGACATTCAGCAAAGTTGAAGTTAAAACCCGCGTAGGTACTGTAGGTTTATGTTCCGCCAGACCCGTCGTTATTCGCTATGTCATAAATGCGAGTATAGTCAGTAATTGTACAGTCGTACAGTGGGATCGCGCTTTTATTCGTACTTATGGTTGTCAGATGTCCGGCTTTAAATATCTTAGTAAGTGGTTATCTACTATGAGGTGGGTTATCTATTAGGATTGTTCTATTTGAATTCTCATCGATACAATCACACAACCACTGCTAGAAATAGATATTAATTAAGGTAATGCCTGCAACTAAACCCTGCACCTGCGAGACAACACATCACCACGCCGAACAGGGGTGCGTCCAAAAACTTCCCAAAGGTTTAGGTCTCATGCATGGAAGTATTAAGCTGTACAGCTGGAAGGTACTCAATCGCGAGCCGAAAGAGAGGCTCCTGCAGGCATCCCTTTCTAATGGTTGATTGTCATATCGAGTTTTGAAAGAGAGTTGAGAAATTTTGTGAAAAAGAAATACGGAGTGCCAGTGAATCATTGTCAGCACGTTTTTTCCTATAACTATAAGCAACTCTACTTTTAGAATCGAGTTTTGTTTGACACGGCTTTGCCAGATAATGTTCCAATTGTACAGCTGACTACTTCCATGGTCTCATGAAATAAGGGGTGAGCCTTTTAGTTTATGAATAGGAACTGAGGCAATATCTGGTAAATACAATAATATTTAATTATTCCTGAGCAGGCAACCCTATCTAAATCACGTTGTTTTCTCTATTTCATAAGAGTAGGTACAACGTAAAAGGTTTACGACGCCCGACGCTGCCGTTCCAGTTTATATTTCAATTGTCCCCAACATACAGACAGGGCCAGATCTAGGGGAGGACGAGCTGGGCAAATGGCCAGAGCGGAATAAATGAGCGGGGGCCAAACTGCACTAACAGTCCTTTTCATTTCATCTGAATAAATTCTTGGTGTGGTGCTAAAATGTTCAAGCTCGCTTCGCTGTCGAATGTTATTGGTTCTCGTTGTAAACTCACATTTTAATAAATTAACATTCATAATGTTGCAGAAATTCTTAGGTGAAATTTTCGAGCTCACTTAGTTTTCATTTCGCTCGAAGTTGTCAAAAAAGCGGCTTTATCCGATCCGACGGTTAAAAAACGCATTTTTTTTTCAATAAATAATATCCTGAAAAATTTATCGACCTCCTTAAAAGGCGTTATTTTAAAGGGCGCCAAGGGTGGCCAAATATTGTCTACGCCAGGAGCGATGAAATTGCTAGATCGGCAGGCTTATTACGTAAGAAATATCAATCATTGCGCGATCAAACGCTTTATGTCATAAAAGTCGGAATTACCTACAGTGTATGTATGGTACGTCCTACACAATCGTTTGCTAATCGCTCGCTACTTGTCAATTGCACTGATTTCTAAAAAACCGCCAAAATCTTCTATATTGAAGAGCAATATTATTGCGCAAAAATCGCTATCGTTTTGTTCTTGCAAGATGCGTAATAAGCCTCCGGTCCTGCATACAAAGACGCGTACGGCGTCGTACTAAATTATGCAAAGGGAAAAGGTTTCTGTGTGTCCAGGACACAGAATTTCTACTGTTTATGTGTTTTTTAGGTGTGCGAAAATCACAGAACATATCCGGCGAAAACACAACTCCTGTATTTCTGTATCTTTTTTCTTACTTTATAATAATCAAGACAAGACTTTATGGCTTGTAATAATTGACCCACTGAAAGCCAAACCTGAAGCAAGACTTATTTGCTTGTAATGCACCCATAGCCTGCCGAACCGAAGCGCAACTGCATGGTCACAGAAGAGTTGCGATGGTAGGTAGAGCTACCAAAGTAGTAAGTCTGTAAGGGGCTCGCCAAAAGCAGAGCAGTCGGGGTTGATGTTCAATCTTTTAAGAAGTTCTTGATCTCTGCTGAACCAAATATAGGGCAAAGTAAACCAAACAAAATTCTATATTTCGTATATTTATCCTCTTTATATTACATCTGAGTGTAAGGCTAAGTGTGAGTCGTTTATAATACAAGTGCCGTAACTAAACTATTTAGTTTACATAAATGTAGTTACATGCCTAGGAATATGTGATGATGCTTTTATTGGAGGGTAGATAAAAAAGAAAATGACATTTGTGTCAAGCTTTTTAGTGTTCCGTACCCAAAGGGTAAAAACAGGACCCTATTACTAAGACCCCACTGTCCGTCTGTCTGCCTGTCACCAGGCCGTATCTCATGAACCATGATAGCTAGAGTTGAATTTTTCACAGATGATGAATTTCTGTTTCTGCTATAACAATATATATTCAAGTGGGGCCCCCATACTAAAAACGTGATCTGTTTGCCTTTTTTGCGATAATGGCACGGAATCCTTCGTACGCGAGTCCGACTCGCACTTGGCCGGTTTATATGTTAAACGAGGTTACAATGGCTTGCAGTAGAAATGTCACTGATATTGACCAGCGCTTGTTTAAATCATGTGTTAGTTGTAACTTTCATCTGATGGTTGATAGTTGAAGAAATTTTAATTTTATTAATAATTTTAATTTAATTGCGTGAGGAACTTCATCCCCACTCGCACAGATTTTTTCCTGATTTTATACTTAAACATTGTTCTATTATAAATCCCATACAGGAAGCCCCCATAATTATTCTTCCTACAGAAATAAACATGAATCCAGTACTCGAATCAACAAATTAATGTCCCAAGAGCACGCAATCCTACCGTTACACTGTGTGGCTAAGTAAATGAACACCCGATAAAATTACGATCACATATTCCTAGATTCGGTAAATCAGACATTTTTATATCTATGTCAGTCTGGCTGAACGGAAGATTTGTGTTGTGATGTACATAACTGCCGTTTTTAGAGACTGCACGTGTCAGAGAAAAGAGGATAGTTTTACATTAAATTTTACATCTTCGTCTTCATCGGATGATTTGCTGTACTTCTTGTGGTGTTCAGCAAGTGGCGAAATAAGGTGTTCGCAAAATTTTAATTCATTTTTCATTTTCAGCCAAATATACCGTGTCACATATCTCGATTTTCTTCTGCATGCAGTCTTGTCTAGTCATTAATTTGCGCTCGGCTACTGAGGTTTATCTTAATACAAAAATATACTATTTACCACGTCAACCACATTACAATAGAGTGCAACATATTTAGGTGTTGGTGACAAAAATATAAAAATTACAATAGTTGTATACTTTTTGTGCACTACACTGTAATGTGGCCAAAGGTTTATTACAGCAAGTGTATGATATTTATACATAGGTTTTTAACATAGGGAGTTTCCTGATAGAACGAAGCAACTTAAATTGCGTCGATTGGCGGTAACGCGCACATAATTTCTAAGAAAATGTCAAGTGCAAATCGGTCGAATTGCATCGCACCGCGTCCATGTGTGTAGGTACTTGCAATTTCGCTAAATAAAAATTACTTATTTATCCGTGTGATACAGGTAAATCGAATCGCTTCGAGTCATAAGGTCGCTTACATTTATATTTGAAATAAATCTTATTTTACATCACTGACTGGATAGTAGGCCTTTTTAGGACGACATAAGATTATCCTACTGCAATATCGGAATATTACCGACACATTATAATTTATACTAACTTGTAGGTTTTCAAGGCTATCAGACCACACTCCGAACATCATTATTTCATAGTAGGAGATTGATCGACAAAATGATAAGAGAAATTCGACCAATTCAGTCGGGTTTCAGAAAATGGTTATATCTTCATGGTATGAGAAAATAATAATATATTTGTGATAGGTTTAGGTACAAGGATTTTTATATATTATCAATAAGCCTTCTTAGGGAGTCAAGTGCCTGTGATTGGGTTTTTTTAAATTTTAATGATAAAAAGTAAACCAAAAATACTTGATGTCCTTCATCCTATCATCAAAACAGATTCGCACATTTAGGGTTCAAACAAAAAGAACAAACCGCAAAAAAAGTTGGTTGTACTATGAAAGTATTAGTTAATTTCAAATAAAAATCTGATTCAAATAAAATATATTGATATTTGTTAGTAAAATTTACGTAACATTAAAAATTATTACCAAATTTTATCAATATATTGGTATTTGTTAGTAAAATTAACGTAATAATGAATACTATTACCAAATTTGAAGTTCATAGGTCAATGTGGTTGTAATTTTGTAAAATAAAGCTGACTTTGGTGGCTTCTCATTCCTTTGTTTTACTATATTTTTTAGAACAAAAAATACAGAAGGAACACTAGTTACAGTACAACGATATCCGACTTGATAGGGATGGTCCAATAAATATATTTGTGTCTCCCCTTTTGCTGTATGCCCCCTTAAAAACATTTTTTTTGTCTCTTTGTGGCTTTGGGTCAACAAGATGCTAATATTGTGAAAATTTTGAAGACTGTACTGTAACGGAGCTTCGTTTGTTTGGCTGTAAACCCTGTGTGACAGATGGCAGACAAACAGACAGACGGACACGTGATTGACAACAATGGGGCTCCGTTTGGACCCTTCCTATACGGAAACCTTAAAACACAAGGCTGTAATCTACACAACTGGCTGCAATCCTTTCACATGTGTTCCTATTAAACAATCTATTTTATCTAAACATTATTACACAAGAAACAGATCACTTCGCTTTCAAAACAGAGTTATTTCTGACCGTGATTACCTTACATTTCATTTTGAAGTGTGTGCGTTAGTATATATAATGTACGATATTGGTAGTTTACGAGTAAAGTATGGGAGCTATGTAGTTTTCACGCAGTCACGTCACGCACGCCTTTGCAGTTTGCACGTCAAAATTATGTTAATCGGGCTTTATGTTATGATACAGTCAGCGACAGATTTTACTGTCAAGATGTTTGAACATTTTCTTTTTTACAAATTTTATTTAAAAAAATGTTCTAGAAAAAGAATGTAGAAAGCCTAAAACGCTCGTAATTAGTCTACAAATGACTTTAAAAGACATTTTCGAAAAACATACTCCGTTCATTTAATAAATTATATTAAGACTATGTAAAAAAGATTACCTTTAGCTTACAGAAAACTAATGACCTTCGCTACAGGAAATATTAAACCACTAAACATATTACAGTCTGAATATGGTGCAGGTTACCTACCTAAATTATTTACCAAACGTCTGCGATGAACGCATCACCTTAAAAAATCAATACATAATCGTTATTTATAGTGCCGTATCAAAATATCGGTAATTCAAACGCCGAATGGTTTCAGAAAACACTTCCCGAAGCTGAAACTTCGTCGGCATTGAATGTGTTCTCAAAATAGCCACGGCAAGTTTGGATAGATCAAAACAGAAAATTGCTGTATGGAATATAATGCGGTTTTCACGATAGTCATTGGTACCTAATGGTTCTTCACCTTACTTTAAGATTTCGAAGCGGGAACTATTTTGGTTCGGCAAGTGTATAGATTATACTTATGTGTTTGCCTATGTTTAATTTTATTTGTATTTACGAGTTTATGCTTTAGGCAAACGGTGATTTTGTGAATTAATCTAATAAACATTTGTAGGCGCGTAATAAACGTCTATTTACGCGTCGAAAAATTAAACATTCCTTTAATTTATAAATAAAAACATTGCTAATCATCGACTTGAATATGTAAATAATTTGAACGAAATCAATATCAGACACGCGTTGCCTTATCTCCATTAATAATACAGTGAGCTATCCGTCTGTTTTACAACAATAATAATAATTCAGATCAGTGAGTAAAATAATATTATGTCACTACGTTAGTAAGAGATCAGTAGGCGAACAGCTTACGATAAATGCAGGCTAATACTAAAGTTAGTTTAGGCATGAAAACAGACTAATTTGTTAAACTTTAGAGGTAAATTTCTGGCTTGTATAAAAGGCATTTGACTAGTTTTGGCATACACTATACATTATTGTGATTGTTTTGTAAATAGTTATCTATCTAGATATTTATTTTTGCTATTTATGAAGGCTCCCAAAGTCCCAATAGGTAGCTAAAGCATTGGTTCCCAACCCGTGGTCCACAAGAGCAAAAGTATGGTCCGCGAAATGAATAAAATTTGCAATCTTAAACGATGATACAAACTAATTTAAGTTATGTTTTCGTTACTTTTGTTGATTTTAAAGAATAGATACACTACAAGTCTTGAAATTTTCTTCTGGACTTCTGGTCCTTGCTAACAACAAAGGAATCAAAGGAGTCCGGGGCCAAAAAAAGAGTTGGGAACCACTGATCTAATGCGACACCGGTATGACGGCCATTTTTCATAGATTTTTTTCTACTGATAGTGGTGTCACCAGTCACACTGTCGAGTTGCTCTGTCTGTAGAAGTCTTAAGTCTTTGTTCAGTGTCAAGTAAATTTCAGAGTAGTCTGTCTTCGTCACAGATTATTTAACCTATGTTTAACATTCATATCACATGTGCCCGCCTTGGTTTAGTACGTTAATATACAAACATACAGAAATGCCTGGTATTGTATCTAAAGACCGTTAGAAATAATGGGGTAAACACACAAGCTTTTTATCAAAGGCAAAAATACTGGTACTGGTCAACTGGTGATTAATTTTTCTATTTAAAAATTTATTTTTCTGTATGTAAATATTTTTTTGTACCTATATAATGTCCTGTACTTGCAAACTATACACAATAATACATTTTTACAAAAGATATAAAAAGGCAAGAACTCAATTCACAATCAAATCCTTATTGATTATTTATGTATAAATATGTATATTTATTTTATTTTAATACTATTCAATGCAGGTGTAGTGAGATTCGAATATTCGTATTTACATTAAATTTTATTTTATATAATTGCTCCCTTAGGTAAATATCTACAAGATACGTGATATTACAATCTAGAGTAAAAAAAGATTGTCCAATACAGGGAACATTTTGTGTAAAATTATCATAGGTATATTATTATATCTACTTTGAATGACTTGAATTCCTATAAAACTGACCTTTTTTAATTAATAAAAATAACTTTAATTCCATTGGCAAGAAATACCGAATATTCTAGAGTAATATTTATTTAAAATGTTGGTTTAAAAAATAACCATATACTTTTGATACTGACTGTACATTAAATGATTTTATGATTCCAAGAATTCAAATCAATCAAATTGCGTACATAGCTTTTAAAATGTGCATTTAAAATGACATGTGTGTGTCTTAAATAATACTATTTATCTAGTAAAGCGTTAATTATTATTGTATCATATGAGTTTTGAGCTCTGTCGTGCATTCTCCGTGTTACTTATGTCTACTGACTCTCTACCAAACCTAAGAGGGAATCTGACATATTGATTTAACACCATTTTTAATTAAAGATCAACAATTTGTATATAAAATGTTATTTCTAACATATTTTTGCAATAAAAATCCATGTTATAAAGCTTCTAAAGCTATAAATGCTTGTTAAAACCACTACAGCATCATCCAATATGTCAGATTCCCCCCAGCCATCACCAAACTCCTAGATATGTAGACCCTAAAGCATACAGATATGACTCAACTTGACTAGTACAGTTATGAACCATGTTTGACGATTAACTTGGTTTTGTGTTCAGGGTTGTGGTACTTTTAGACTTAGGATCCTGTGGAGGCAAAGGCCGTGCTACTCCAACCTTCACAATACCTCTTGGAGCACCCTTTAAAGCTTGCACAGCTTGATCCAGAGTTGCATTCTTAATACTGACTCCATTCACTGACATAACTCTATCTCCCGGTGAGATTTCTCCATGCTTCTCGGCTACCCCTCCAGGCACTAAACTACGCACAACTATAACTGTGCCCTGAGGATCTACAGGGTCCTGGTAGTCTAAAATGGAGAAACCCAACCCTTGATCACCTTTGAACAGTTCCACTATATCTTCTTTGCTCTGCCACATGGCTAAGCCGGAGACACACTCCAAAGAACGAGACTTCTTTGAGTGTCCTGAATGGTTTGTTAACGTAGCTGTGCTAGACGTGTTGATTGAAGTGTCTGACTGAGCTTTGACTAGAGTTGTCAAGTTATTCAAGCTGCCTGATATAATCTTCCTTGCTTCAAAACCTTCTCTGTCTGGTGCTAAGTTTATGAGCGGTCGAGGCCCACTGTCTATACTACTTCGTGCACACACTAACCTGACTCTATTCGGAAGCTTTTTCAAGATATTAACTACTTCTGTATGAGTTAAACCGTGGAGCCGGTACTCGTTTGCTTCCAGGAGTTCGTCTCCAGCAGAAAGACTGCCTTCTTGGCCAACAGGACCGTCAGGAAGCACAGATCTAATATAATGATGAGGTCTTACTTCCTGACCCCCTTCAACGTCCACTGTGCCTTCAAGACTAATGCCCAAACCTTCAAGCTTGCTCACTTCAGCAACTAGAATTTCTTTGTTAGGACCTACTTCTCCTTCCCACTTTTTCTTAATTTCTTCTTTATCAACAGCTAGTATCTCATCAAATTTTCTGTCTAATTCTTCTTGAGTTGGTTCGTATGCTATTTCTTGTGTATCAACAATTTCTTGAATATTAGAGTCTATAGTAGTGTTAGACTCAGGCTCCGGTTCTATCTCTACTGTACTATTTTCAGCTTGGGAAGGCACTGGGAACCAGGATAAGGTTGTAGTAGACGGAGATGGGGACGTAGGACGCTCCTCGTTAAATATAGCTAGCTGAAGATGCTCGTACTTTGGACCTCTCAGATATCTCTCTAATACTAAGTGCACAGATATGCCTGTGTTTCTTAAAATCTCAACGGCCTGTGGGTTTGTCTTATCAGCTAAAGATGAACCATCCACTTCTATTATTCTATCATTAATTCTAATTTTACCACTTTGTTCAGCACTGCTGCCTTCAATAATACTCTTCACAAATATTCCGGAGAGTTCCTCCTTCTCACACACATAGCCCGCTACAGTGATACCTAGTCCATACACATTTTTATTTAAATCCACATGAACAAGCTCTATCTCCGGCTGGTTGGGGATCTCTACAGGTACAGTGATGGTGATGGTGGGCGAGATGGCGTCCGAGATGATAGGGTGGTCGGGAATTTGCTGAGGATTGTCACCAATAACACTGACAGCTGCTGCCACTATGCTGGGATTCGTCACGCCATTCTGAGCGTTAATGTAGTCAGTGAAGCACTGAGACAGGTCGTACACAGCACCATAGCCAGTCTCTATGAGGTGACGGTCGAGTAGCTCCGGGTCGCCGAGGATTTTGGTTGGGACGAGTGCTGTGCCGGGAAGAGGAGCGCGCAGGGCCGCGGCGGGGTCGGCGGGGCGCGCCACCAGCAGGCGTACGGCAGGACCCGCCTGGCGCAGCACGGCCGCCACCTGCTCCGACGTGAAGCCGCGCAGGTTCACGGAGCCCACCTGCAGGACGTGGTCGCCGCTCTGTAGGCGCCCGTCCTTGTCCGCGACGCCGCCTGGGAGCACGTATTTGATCACAACCCCGGTGCTGCGCCCGCCTACCAGATTAAACCCCAGGCCGTTTCCGTCATTCGTAAGATCGACGACTTCAACCTGCGCCCACTCGGTACTCAGCACCATCGCGGTTTGTCTCACCATCAGGGCACTCCCGTCGTTACGTGATGCAGCGAGCGCGCGCCGCGCGGAGGTTATGAGCCCCCAGCGCCGACATCACCACGTTTACGTCACGGAAACCGACACAAAACACACGAGCGATCGTAAAAAACTCAACGCGGGTCGTTGTTAGCGTAAAAATTTGTAAAATATAATACTATGACATTTACATACTTGCTGAAATCGGAGACAGCAAAATGTGGCCAGCTGCGCGCAGGGGTGTCCGATGAATAAATTGAATTTCTACTATTTTTATCTAAATGTCAACGTACATTTTTATACCCAGATATTTTTATAAAACTCTTTTATTTTTGTTAAAATTATCCAACTGGAATCAATTTACACAAAACCCCATTGTTTATTTTGATTTGATTCATAAATCAGCAGGAAGGAATGAACGAATACAGATTAACAAGATTAAAACTGACACATCTTCATTCTAAACAGAATAAACTTCACTCTTATATTGACACCAAGTTTTACTCAAAGTATCAACAGAGGGCAACAAGTTTAGTCTTGTAGCGACATCTGCTGACAAATAGTTGCTAAAAGTAAACAACGTAGCTAGAGATGATTATAAAAATTCTACTTAGCACTAGATGGCAGGTTAACAGCAGCGCGGCAGCGTTTGAAGAAATGATCTGATGATGAAGCCGGAAGGTAGGCACTGGAACTCCGAAATAAAACAATGTATCCTAATCATTGATTCTAATCGAGTTTGGGCTTACCTATTTGAATCGTCACGAGATGTACTTTGGCTATAAATAATTTTCATGGTAATTGGGTTGGGAGATTAAAGAGTATACTTACCAAAACTCAAATGAGTACCTACTTAAATAAAAAACTATAACAAAAAAATCTAACCAACTTCCAAAATAAAACACTACAAAGCGAAAAATAATTTTCATTTGCGAAATCGGTTTCTCTGGTATCTATTGTTTTCCGTTTTGCTACACCGACAGTGCCTACCTTCCGGCTTCATCATCAGATCATTTCGATGATACCATTTGCATCAGTACCGGTTATTTATAACTATTCGAGATATCTTACCCGTGATATACTTAGTAATAAGGAGTTCCAGTGGCCATCTGTGGTCTTCTTCATCAGTTCCACTTCACCAAACGATAGGTACTCTCTCAGTGAAAAAAAATAAAAATTATCTTAGGTGCTATTCCTGACTGTAATCTATCTCTGTGCCAAATTTCATCCACATCCGTCCAGCCGTTTGAGCGTGAAGAAGTAACAAACATACAAACACACGATATTAGTGTGATGAAACTGTAAATGTACTTCATCATTTGCTAACACATCAGAGTTTTCTTACAAATATTTTAAATGCGAAAGTTTGGATGGCAGTATGTTTATTACTCAATCACGCTAGAACTGCTGACCGGATCTGGATGAAATTTGGCACAGAGATAGATTATAGTCTGGAATAGAACATAATAGGCTACTTTTCATCCTGGTATAATGTTCCCTTGGGTTAAAAATACTTTTCACGCGGGCCTAGCCGATGGCAGAAGCTAGCAATAAATAAAACCTTGGGACCTGAATAGGTACCGTACGTAAGGACATTCATTAATCTGCCAAGTCTTATCTCTACTATGTTGGGTTGGCTTACTATCTTCCCCCCCGGTGGGTTCCCGCATTGTCGAGGCGGGGGGGGCTCAGTAACCGTGGCTTGGACAACCACGGTGAAGCGAAGAGGAACCCGAGGAGGGGCCGCTCGTCAGGGCTTTTGCCGACAAGCCGACGACGTAGCGGCCAATAAGTAGGTTGCGGTGGCGTATGGGCGCCATCGCAACTGAGGCGGGCCGCGATGTGGTACAGTAGGCATCGTGGCTGAGGGTTGGAGGCCGCGGCGGGAGAGAAGTGCCGGTATTACGAAGCGCCGCTCGCCCTACCCACCGCGGCCTGCGCGGGGTCGCCACCGTCTGATGGCGGATGCGGTGGGGCCGCAGGGGAGGAGGAGTGTCGGTATAGCGTTGGCCGCTCTCCCTATCTCCTGCGGCCGAAAAGTGGTAGGTGGCGGGGCCACTGTCCTGACCCGTCACAGGGGGACCAAGGGTGCCATACACGGGGTCGTCTGGCGCCCATGTGCTGGTTTGGTCCCTGAGGTGGTCACGGCGTACAGTGTGTTCTGGTGCGCCGGTGATGGGGGGTTAACCCCAGAGGAGGGTCCGGAGACGGACAGCCGCGGCGGGTCCGCGGTTGTATGCTAACGCGTTCCCGTGTTCCCGCCATAAGCGGCACAGGAGGACACCATGGAGTTTTAGTGGGTTAGAGTCCCACATAACTGCGCTATCTCCCCGTGGTAGCGCAGTATGCATGAGCATTTCTCCACGCTAAAGAAAAAAAAAAAAAAAAAAAAAAGGCTTACTATCTTTCTTTTTTAATTTATGATAGGCTCGCGTTTAACCACTATTTCGCCTGATGTTAAGCGATGATGTGGTCTACGGTGAAACACGCTTGCCTAGAAGTAACCTCTTCACTCTTGACCTAAAGACCGTTAGGTTGTAGCTATCAGGAATAAAAGACTGGCAGGGAATTCCACTACTTAGCTGTACGCACAATGAAAGTATTCGCAAAATAACGCTTTGTGCGTATGGGTGGAATGTCCACCATGTACATGGTGGTAGTACAGATGGCGCATTGCCGTCTGTCTTGTAGTTCGGTGATGGAAAGGGCTAGGCGGAATCAGATTGTGCAATTCCATTGCACATTCCCCGAAATGTAACCGATAAGAAACTGACAGGCTGGCAAGTCAGGATCGATGTTCAAGGCTCTGGAGCTTTTACGTGACCAGTGCATCGTTGCCGATAAGCGTCTTAGCCCGTTTGTCAATCGACTCAAGTGCATAAAGTTGGTATTTCGCAGATCCGTCCCAGAAGTGAGAGCAGTAATGACCGAACTTAGGTACGCTTTATACAAGTTGAGCAGCTGTTCAGGCATGAAGTACCGTCTCATCTTTGCAAGTATTCCTAACTTTTTTGCAACCAACTGAGTCTTTGCCTCAATGAATGGACCAAAATTGAGGGTGTCTAACCGAATACAGTTGAATACCTATATTTCACATGGAGCGGCTGACAATCTGATCCAAAACCGAGTTACTGGGTAACACGATACCGGATTTACCGACGGTAAACATCAGCATATCAGGTTTTCTGGCTTGAGACCCGTAACGACTGTCAAAAATCTTCAAATGAAACCGGGTCCAAAGGTGGCGAAGGTTTGGTTTGCAAATATAATACTTTAAAAAATAAATATTCTTGTCATTGCAAGAAAATAAAAAAAAAGAAACAAATTTGACGGTGCTAAATATAAAAAATCAAAATTAATTGGAGCAGCTCAATCCCAAGCCTTTTTGTCCTCAATGTAATCTTTAATGGTATAAAACGCTTTCTGGCACAACTTACATTTAATCAATGATTTGAATTTATTAAGACTTAGATCTTGTACGTGGCTTGGAAGCTTATTATAAAAGCGTACACATTGACTTCTAAACGAGCCAACTATTTTCTTGAGCCTTTTTGTAGGTACTACAAATTTGTGTTTGTTCCTAGTATTTATGTAATGGATATCACTGTATTTATTAAACAATTTTATATTTTTATGGGCATATAAAAGATTTCCATAAATATACTGAGAAGGCACAGTCATTACATTAATCTCCTTAAATTAATCTCTGAGAGAGTGTCTCGGGCTTAATTTATAACTTAATCGAACAGCTCTTTTCTGCAAAACAAAGATAGTCTGGATGTCGGCGGCATTTCCCCACAACAGAATACCGTACGACATTACCCTATGAAAATAGCTAAATTTTCCTAAACGGGCTGTCTCTATCCCTCAGTTTCCCAGCTCAAAATTATCGCAGAATTAATGTGACAAATTGTCAAGCATGCGTTATCTGCTGTGATTGGTTGAATGCATTTTCAATAGCCAATCACAGCAGATAACGCGTGCTTGACAATTTGTCACATTAATTCTGCGATAATTTTGAGCTGGGAAACTGAGGGTATGTCAGTTAAATTACGAATTTTCTTAACAGCATAGGTATGCTGCGGAGCTAAGCTTTTTTGACAATTTATCTTTATGTGGGCCCCACTAAAGCTTGGCATCCAAAGTTAAGCCTAAGAATACTGTGCTATTTTATTTTGTTGTATGGGAGCCCCACTTGAATATTTATTTTATTCTGTTTTTAGTATTTGTTGTTATAGCGGCAACAGAAATACATCATCTATGAAAATTTCAATTGTCTAGCTATCACGGTTCATGAGATACAGCCTGGTGACAGACAGACATACAGTAGAGTCTTAGTAATAGGGTCCCGTTTACCCGGTTACCCTTTGGGTACGGAACCCTAAGATTAGTAATGAGGTCCCGTTTTTACCCTTAGGGTATGGAACCCTAAAAAAGAACAGACTCGCCATGTAAGTCATGTGTACAGCTCACAGAGCCACTACAGTCCGTCAAATCTAAGAAGTACTGTTTGACAGCTATAAAAATACGTTGTATAAACTTAAGTTGATGCTTACGAATGATACTCGTTGTTATAGTGTATAGGCAGCATAGTAATTAATTAGGATTATGAATTTGATTATTCGTAAACTTTCATACAAAGTTATCACGGCAAGTTAAATGAGAAACGTCATCGGACTTCTTAGATTTGACGGACTGTAGTTACTAAGTCAAGAGCCCTCTGCCTATGTAAGGTATTATTTCTAATTCTAAAATAGATAAAGGACAGAGGTCTTCTGTAAATAAAACAAATAATGTTTCAAGGGATATTTATTGTTTGTTGACACATAAAATAGTAATCTACAGCTACTGAAACAGTTAGATGTGATACGACGAACAAATTCAAAAATCTCACGTAAATGTAAATTTATAATTATTCATTCAGTTGGTTACACAGCCCCCGATTTCTGAATTAAGCACGTTCATTACAGAAACGTTCTTAACTCAAAATTCTCAATTCAAAAACCGGCCCTTAGTACATATGCAAATACACAACTATGACTATTGATACACGTTTATTTTCCGGTTTAAATATCTTTTATTTCTCAAAAGATTAACCTATAATCGCTTAACGAGAAACAAAGTTTGGATTTAATAACAATTGTAATTATTGGAAAGTCCAGGGCGCACGACGCACATTCGATTTTGTTTAAAATGTTCGTAAATAGATATTATAACAAAAACAAATTATGATGAGTAGGTACATTGCAAAATCTATTCGAATACACTGTCGTTGCGACGCCGAGCGCGCTGTTATTATCAGCGCTGTTGTTAAGCACCATGCACACTATACAAAACTTGGTGTTTAATTTTTATTTACAATACAAAATTTTTACTGATTTATTTATTTTTTAGTATTTTATTTATTTATGTTGAAGCTGACGAAGATGTGTTTCTTTAATAATGCTTTAAATTGTAAGTTGTTTTAGCCTCTTTTATATATTTTTTTAAGGGAATTGTAAAGTTGTACTCCTTCGTATTTAATATTTTTTACCATCTAAACTATTCCAGCTAAAGATAAAAAAACTTTTTACAAAAAAATACCACCTACTTTATTTTTTGAAGTCGGTGTCTTTCGTAGGTACCATTTTTTTGCGCTATGGACACCGACTTCCAAAAATAAAGTTATTTTTCTCTTTGTCGTTTTTTTTATTAGGAAGTCGGTGGTATTTTTTTGTAACAAGTTTTTTTATTTGTCTCTTTTTAGTTGTACCTACCTAATAGGCAAGTTGTTTAGTAAGTTACCTTAACGCCAGAATAGATAACCCGAATATCATAAAAATTGAACATAACCGGTGAAATGAGAGATCTGCGTACCTCTTAGGAGCGTACTGGCGTGATGTTATGTTATAAAATGGTATAATCAATAAACAGACATGCGATTGCAGCAATCCCGAGAGATTTTCTATTATTTATTGAAGAGTTCTGTCGTATATCTTAGGAGATCTTCATCAGACCTTCACCAAATTAAAATGGGACCAATTTCAAAACATACTCTTTCAAACAAAAAAAGAATTTTCAAAATCGGTCCACAATTGACGGAGATATCGGTGAACATAAACAAAAAAAAACATACAAGAAGTCGAACATAGAACCTCCTCCTTTTTGGTAAGTCGGTTAATAAAATAAAAAATAGGGTTCCGTAGTCAACAAGGAACCCTTATAGTTTCGCCATGTCCGTCTGTCCGTCCGCGGCTTAACTCAGAGACTCTTAGAACTAGAAAGCTATAATTTGGCATGGATATACATATATAATTAAGCCCACAAAGTGGTAAAATAAAATAATGGATTGTATTTTTTTAGGGTTCCTCCTGTACACGTAAAGTGGGGATGTCTTCTTTTTGTCGTCTAGGCTATTTAAAAATATTACGAGTCTGTGAAAACCATAAGGTGAAAACCATAAGGTGAAAACCATAAGGTGAAAACCATAAGGTGAAAACCATAAGGTGAAAACCATAAGGTGAAAACCATAAGGTGAAAACCATAAGGTGAAAACCATAAGGTGAAAACCATAAGGTGAAAACCATTTTTCGATTCAGGGATCCGTTTGTGTAAAATTAAGTAAAAACACAAAAAAATACAGTCGAATTGATAACCTCCTCCTTTTGAAAACACTTTGGTATGGTAATTAATGCTTTTCAATAAAATGCTGACTGAAAGAGCGAGCAAAGCGCGCTCCAATTTCTTTTCCTCAACTAGACGGCAGAAAGCAAATACTTCGATAAACCATGTCCGGGAAAACTTACAATGTAATTTACAACGTGCGCGTGTAACGTCCATTTTACGCGCGAATTTGTAAACTATATTTTATTCTGTAAACAAAAAACACTTTAACAAAAAACTATTGGTTAGTTATTTTGTCACTTTGTAGTGTTTTTATTATTTGGAAGTCGGTTGTATTTTTTGTAAAAAAGTTTTGAATTTTTCACTTTTTAGTGGTACACAATAGTCAAGTTCTATAGTTAGAAGGTACCTTATAATGCCCACAGTGATGCTAGAATAGATTAACCGAATAACATGTCTTGAATATAACCAGTGGAATGAGAGTGTACCAGGGTGAACTGTACACATCTGCGTACCTACCCGTTTAGATCATACTGGCGTGATAGTATGTTATGAAATGGTGTAAACAATAAACAGACGTGCGATTGCAACAATACCGAGGGATTTTCCGTCATTTATTGAAGATTTCTGTTGTATACCTCCGAAGTTCCTCATCAGATCCGTTTCGGAATAAACTTCTTTAGAACAAAAATAATTTTCCAAATCCGTTTATATATGATGGAGTTATGCCCGAACATAAATAAAAACATATGTAAATATATATATATATATATATATCCATCCGAATTGAGAACCTCCTCGTTTTTGGGATGTCGGTTAGAAAGTGGTGCTTGCATAGGCTCTTGACGCACCCTCGATCCTCGCACCGCAGTCTATAGCCTGCTCAGCTTGTGGGTAATTCAGGCCCTGGTACTTACATAGAGAGGTATGTAAGCCTATATCCATCCAAGTTTAGGCATGATTTGTCGATACTTCGATAGGCTTACATTAGATAACGAATGGGCTTACTTAGTCGTTACGCATTTATTTATTTGTCATGCCCACGAAAATTGCCCACCTCGGCACCCTGTCACAAATCATTGTAAGTTACAGATTAAAAATAAAAGGTGTCTAAATCAACTTGATTATTTATTAAATCAGAGTAATATTTTTCAAAATTGTTTTTTTATGAAATAAGTAGACTTTTAAAATACTGTTGTATTGTGGCCAAACTAAAAGATTTTTTATGGAAGTTTCACAGATTTTAACATTATTACGACCAGAATAAATTCTTTAGCAGACGTTGAATCGACTTTTGATATTTGGTTTATAATAGTGTGGTACTACCTAAGATCTCTACCAATTGTCAGCTCTTTGCGATTTAATGAAAACCCACCCGTTTCTAATTTGTTGTGTATTTTGACAGGACTACACGGAAATTGAAATAATTTTACATTACAACCAGTGCTGCTGATATTTTTTAGGTGCTAATATATTTTCATGATAACAATATTATGAATAAACTTATAGCACTCAGAATAAGTCTATGGTTGAAACGAAATGAGAAAAAGAAAATTTGAATAGAAAACCATTTAGAGAGTTTCGAAACACGTTAACGTCGTAAATTACTAACATCGTTGAAAGCTTGAAATGAAATACATTTTATTTTGTTTCAGCATACATCTTGAGGAAAACGGCATTTCCCAAAACAAAAATCCGAAGAGTTTGTGTCAGTCAGCAACCCGCAGATCCACCGCCCACCGCCTCTCACAGAGACGAAGCGTGTATCGCAGCAATGGAAACTTTATACTTACAAGCCCTTAAGCTTATTTTTCAGAGAAACACGAATCACAATCAAAGACACAAAATCCTTATAAAGCAATACAAATTAAGTAAACCAGAGAGATCATAGCTTTCTTATTATTTATTATCCTTATTTTCCAATATGTGCGAAAACGTACACAAAGGCAAGCTATAACTAAGTAAGCTGCCTATACATCACGGGATGTAATACGCACCTAAACTAACACTGGGTTTCTTTAACAGTTGATATAATACAAAAAAATAAAAAAAAAACTGGCAAAGGTTCACGGTTTCATAAAAAGGAATGCTTAATAATCATAATGTGTTCCTCACGGCTGCGTTCCAATTCGCCGGTATAAATAAAATAAATAAATAAGATAAAAATCGTTTATTCTCAGGCATGTCACCCATATTACAAATTCACAATTAAAATGAATCGGACATCACAATAACACAAAATTAAAATTAATAATAGAAATAGTCGAATTTAAAATAACCAGACAACAAAACACATAATTAAAAAGAAGTATGTACTGATGTTAACTATCTTACGTTGGTTTTCTTAACCATGATATGTTTTACAAACAAAACACTTTAACAAAAACAATCTACTTATATTAAAACACCCCAATACTAAAACAAAATAACCTAGTGCCGCAAGGCGATGGCAAAACATTAAACGAAATTTTATTCCAAAAGCAAAGTCATTTTTCACCTGGCATTTACTTTGTATTTTTTCTGCAGACAGACACACACGGACAGCCAGAGATGAACAAAAATTCGAAACAAACGTTTTAGTAAAAAGTTAAGCCATATTGTACCATGCAAAAATTACACAATTTGACGCTCTAGCTAACAAACACTATTTTGTCTAGATCTCTAATCAATATTCAATGAGAATTCCTTCTCTATTAGAAATTCGCTTATAGAAAAGTATGCTTTGTCCGCTACGAAGCTTCAGAGCCTATTTATGTTTAAACAATGATAGCGGCAATTGTAAAGGTATTTTATTCCAAATGACTGAAGCCATTCAGTAAACACCCCTGAAGGGGGTTACAAAACTACTTAGATTAAGTTTTGCAATATTTCCTAAAAATCGTAGCGTTTCGTAGCCGCCTACGCTGGGCTACGAATTCTAGCGTAGCGTAATCTATTATGCGTGGTCTACGAACACAGAGTATTCTTTGCTACGAGCATAGTCTGCTACGCTTTGTCTACGAACGTAGCTATGTTTTTTGATAAAAATATTCATCAGCAGAGCAATTCGTTCGCATCTCAGTCACAATCCGTCAAAAATACCTCTATCTATATTTTGATTACTGACATTGGTGGTCACCGAGATGTTAATATTATGATTTAAATATTTACAAGTTGTCTTGTTGTCAAATCTTACAACTGAATTTTCAAACAGTTATCCCCTTCAAGCAATAATTATTGATTGAAGGTTATTCCCATTCGATTTAGCTGATGCATATACATTTGGTTTAGACTAAAATATAAGGAAAGCTTGTTTTTAAAGATTAGAGAATAATTATTTAGATTTTCAAATGAGAATTGGCCTTCGGTCCTATGTTAAGCCGTAGACGTGTTTTGGCTAAAATAATATGATTATTTTTTATTTTGCAGTATGAAACACTGTATAAGTAAAAAAAAACTTGGATTTCAGATATGGTCCATTTGGTAGTATACACACAACCTAAAAATTTGTATTAGTACTTCTTGTAAGCAGGATACCAGTGAGTGATTGTAATGTGAGACTTTGTTTTTTGAATGTGTGGAAGTCGGGAGAAGGCACAGATATGACATGTATAAATCAGTCTCTTACGCACAATGGTAATAAGTTTGCTCTAAGAGCTCATAGTAGGCCCAAACCCTAAATATGGATTTTTCTTGATCTACTTCGAATATCATAACATCAATTTAATAGTATTAATGGTATAAAGAAAGTTTTTTCTGATACCACAAGTTTAGACAAACCAAATCGTTTTGTACTTGCTTAACAATAGTATCACACTGCTATTATTATTATTAAATACACACCAGAGGAGCTATTCGAACATTTAAAAATCTGTCAATAACACTTCTAATTATAAAATGTAACGACACATTTTGACAAGTTTGACATTATTGGTCGCCGAGATGATATTGCGACTTGAATTCGAACGTTCTTTAAATACTTATTATGAGAAAGTCTTCTTTATTAAGTATGTTTAGTAGAGGACTTCTGGCTAAAGTTATGATGATGATGTTTTGTTTGTAGTATGAACTAGAGGATGATTTAAAGAACTGCACATGTTGCAGCATGACTTCATGTCATGCTGCAACATGTGCAGTTCTTTAAATCACTGAGCAAACAAAAGTTACGGGTTGATATAACGTACATATTAATTAGTTGTGCCTTTGTACATAAACTGTCCTATTGTATTTGTATATTCTGTGTACAATAAAGAATAAGAATAATTTCATCCACTCGACTCTATTGATAATTATAGAATAGTACCTATTTCTCTTAAATTTGACGGTCATTAATCCGTTTTGACGGTGCAGGTGACTGAGTCGATAGGAGTGCAAGAAGTTTCCTTTAAAATGACTAAGAATTAGCCTCACAGATACTAAGTAATTTTATTGTATCTTGAGCAGAGATAGAAATGATCATTTTACGTGAGCTAAACTGACCCGTAAACTTCTAGGTATCTCGTTTATCGCTATTTCAATGAGTGAAAGCCGTATCAAAATCCGTTTCGTGGTTTAGGAGAAGTAAGCGGAGGAACAAGCAGAGACTTTGTTTTAATATTGTTTAGTGATTAGGTGTTTCTAGCTTGCTTTTAGATCTGAAGTTTCCTTCTTACTCTAAATATAGTCGATGTCTTTAGTGATAAAACAGTTTTTATTGCTACTACTTACAATTTAAGTTAAAGTTGTTAGAAACAATAAATTTGACAACACATGGCACAAAAAGTCAGGTCAGTAAATGATGAGAACTCTGTGGCAGATACATACCTACTTCAGTTATATTAGGTATGCACCTACTTAACGTTAATATACTTGCCTACTAATGTAAAGATACATAATTTTGAACATAGTCGATTGAAAGGACGGAAAGGCAAAAGACAAAGCAATGATTTATAAAGTTAATGATGTTATCTTACAGTCCATACACATACACTTCGTTGTTACAACTCGGTAGCACTAATTTCACAATTATAATCTCAATAACGTTAACATTAACTATCCATAAAGAGTGCATTATTATTCATCCGTGCGTTAATATCGTTATGTGTTCATATTTGCCGAGACACAACGGGTACACATACAGATTCTAACAGACAACAAACATAAACAATATGGATACATAGCTGACTGTCACATGGTCGGTGGCGGCCGCGCGCCCCCCCCGAGCCGACTGGCACGCCGTGCGCCGCGACCGAGCCGGCGCCCCCCCCCCGGCCGCGCGCCAATCCGCGCCCCCGGGCCGTGCCATAGGAGCGCGCGCCGGCCGGGGGCGGGGCCCCTGAGTGCCGTAACCCGCGCCGGGGGCTCCGGCCGCCACTCTCGCCCCGAGAGCCACTAGAGGCTGAGCCGTGGAGTGGCGTCGAGTGTCGGCCGGTCGGATGTCCGCGGAGGGCGGCGACTACTCGCCGTGTCCGGCGGAGGCGCTGCCGGAGCTGAGCGCCGCCGAGTTGGCGATGAGCCTATCGCCCAAGTCGGCGCTGCTGCAGCAGAACCTGTCCCAGCTGCAGCTGCAGCATTCCACGCCCTTCTCCGTGTCGGATATCCTGTCGCCCATAGAGGAGTACCGCAAGCTGGAGCTGGCGAACAATCCGCCGTCGCCGTACAGGTGCGTGGATCGATCGCCGGGAGGGGGGGGCGCCCTCCACCCGCTGATTTTTCGAGTGGCGAAGGTCCCGACGAGAGTGCTTGAGCGTCGTTCGTAGTCGAAGGATATAGTTCTGTGACGTTTGTTTGTGCAGGTATGTTGTGATTAGCGGTCAAGTGGTGTGTGTGCGGTCAACGATGTGCTGTAGGCGCGCTCGCGGCTGAGCCCGCTTCTACTCGACTCTTGATCGATGTTACTCCACTCCGTTCTCCAAAACTAACGTCTTCATTCATGAATGATAGTGAACTCAATGTAGCACCCTGAGGGACGCCATAGTTTCGCCCTGCAGTTTACAGTCATGCTGGTGGAAGACTACCATTATATGTAGGTATACATTAATAATGTGTCCGTGGCTAATTAGACTCTAGTGTTTGTCAAATATCATCAAGAGAAGCTCTCAGTTCCTTTCGTTGACTTTATCAAACACTTCCGACAAATTATTTATTTGATTTTGGGTGGGGATTTATTAAAGTGTTTTTTATTATTATTTAAAACAAAAATGATAAATATTTAAATTTAAAGCAACTAGAAAACCGACTTACTTTTCATTTAGGCCTAAAATTCAAAAAGCCATATTTAATTTGAAGTTCAAGTGACTCCTATTAAACTTGAATTTTATGAATAACCTGAATTATCTTAAATAAATACAGCGGTTGTGGATGACTATAACCATGGACATAGGACGAATGTTATAAAATATTTTATTTTTATTTTATGAAACAATACCAATGATAGTTAAATGAGACGAATCAAATATAGTGTCGAAATTAAAAAAATAAATTTAGTGCAAAAAATTTATAACTTGTAACTAACATAATATTAGTGTGAATGAAAAATTAATCGAAGTGAAGGAAATATTTAAGTCATCGGAGGAATAAACAAATAATCGCCTACTTCATTTAATACTAATATTTTAAAAATGTTATTAAATGTTAAAAGTGGTATTGTCAGAACAACAGTTTTTGACGTTCAAAAGTGCCGCTTTTTGGCCCAGTTGAATAAATATATTTGACTTTGACTAACACCCAGTAATTCTTTTTTAGAAAATATAATTTTACCGGAAAACTTAGAATAAAATAAATTATTGAAAATTGAGTTCAACTTCTAAAACTTCTAGTCGGTGCAATATTTTTCGCTTCCTCACTGCTGAATAGTTTATAAACATTCTTATTAACTAATAAAAAATTAGAAAATCTAGTTCATCTAGATAAAAATATAAATAATAATGACTTTTCTACCGGACTGATTTAACTAAGCCCGGCTAAGTTAATTATACTATAGTGTTTGTCAAATATCATCAAGAAAAGCTGTCAGCTCCACTCGTTGATTTTATCAAATGCTGCTGACAAATTATTTAATTGATATAGGATGGTGATTTTTAATGCATTTATTATTTAACAAAAATAATAATATTTTAATTGAGAGCAACAACAAAATAAAATCAACTTACTCTTCATTTAGGCCTAAAATTCAACAAACCATATTTAATTTTAAGCTTTATCTCGCGGTTTTTTTTTATAGTCTATCGGCTCGCGCTTGACCATTATCTCACCTAACGGTAAGCGATGATGTGGTCGACGGTAAAGCACGCTTGACTAAAAAAAAACAATTCAAAGCTATTTTACTTTATCCCGCGGTTGAGCTCCCGAGACCAGTATTAAAAAAACACATTTCTCCAGGGTAAAATATGTGACACTCAGCGACACAATAACCTTTCTATCAGTGTAAAAAATTGTTTTAATTGAACCAGTAACATAAAAACAATATAGCCTCTTTGTTATTTTAGACTAGCTATCCGCCGCGGCTTCACACGGGTGCAATTTAATATCCGGCGATATTTACTGAAACAAAAACCTTTAATACAAACCTTGCTCTAAAATTTACGAACACAACAAAAAAATCTGCTAAATCGGTCGAGCCATTTTCAAGTGCTGATCTTTCATACAATACATGCGGCACATATTTTTATTTTAGATTAGTATGGTTGCTTAATAATACAGAATGAAAAAGTTAACGCCTAGTGTTACGTTTAATTGTAGTCATTTGCTACTTTCGTCAGTAATTAAACAGTCTGATCCACCTAAAAGAGCCCTGTTTCAGATAAAAACACTGAAATTGTCTTAGAAATCTTTGTATTCAATTTTCTTTTCTTACATGTCAGTATATGAAGTGACATCGACTATAACAAAATCAATTTTCAAAAATTATCAATGTCTCATAAAAACTGCCAGCAACATACTCCTCCTCGCTCGACCCTGACCGTCGAGCTCACACGGTGGCAGCTGGCCCCACTGCTTTCATTAACACCACCAACTTATTGACCGGGCGCCGTAGCACAGCACCGCCGCGGGTAGCCACATCCACCATGCGGACACGGCTGTCCCGGCCTGGCAGCGTGGCGACGACTCGACCTCTAGGCCACACATTTCGAGGAGATGAAGAATCTGCAATTAAGACTAAGTCATTAAGCCCTACCCCACACCCATCATCGTGCGTCCATCTCGTGCGTGTCTGTAGGCTGGGCAAATATTCGCGCATCCATCGAGACCAGAAATGGTCCGCCAGTCTTTGGCTTATCCTCCATTGCCTTCTTAGGTTTAAGTCTGCATCTGTGAAGCTTCCTGGTCTACCCAGCCCGTTTGATGATCCAAGCAGAAAATGGTTGGGTGTCAGTGCCTCCTCCTCGTCTGGGTCGAGAGACACGTCTGTAAGAGGCCGGCTATTCACGACGTTTTCAGCTTCAGCCATGAGAGTGATAAGGACCTCCTCCTTGGGCGCTCTTGAGTGAAGGATCGCTGAGAGGGCCGTCTTTACCGATCGAATGAGCCTCTCCCATACACCTCCCATGTGTGGTGCATCTGGGGGGTTAAAGGTCCACTCAATGCCCAAGTCCGCAGTCCTGTTAATCACTTCTTCATCAATCTTCAGTAGCTCCTTGTTTGCAGATCGAAAATTAGTGCCATTATCTGAGTGGAGTCGTTTGGGGTATCCACGTCGCGCTGCCATCCTTCTAATCGCCATAAGAGTCGAATCAGTATTTAATGACGATGCTATTTCAATGTGCACGGCTCTGGTATTCATGCAAGTGAAGATAACTCCCCATCGTTTTTCTTGTCGTCGCCCGATGGTCACTGTCATTGGACCGAACATGTCGACACCGCAGTACGTGAATGGTCTGCAGTGGTGTTCGAGGCGCATAGTCGGTAATCCTGCCATCATTGGTTGCTCGCAACGCGCACGCCGCGCTTTACAGATAACACAGTTAGCAACTAATGATCGGACTGCCGCCCGTAAACGGAATATGTAGTAATCTTGTCGAAGCTCATTTACCAGGGTCGCTGTACCGAAATGTCCTAATAGTCGGTGCTTGTATTCGATAATAAGCTTAATCACATTGTGTCTTGCGTCGAGTATAATCGGCTTTTTTAACTCAAGCGACAACTCTCTGCCAGCTATCAAGCGACTCTGAACTCGCAGCACACCGTCGTCGTCCAGTCTCGGATTAAGTTTTCTTAACTTACTTTGCGGTTTTATCGTATTGCCATTCTTAATAGCAGCGATTTCAACATAAAATAACTCACATTGTGTTTGTCGGATAATATGAGTTTGAGAACGACGTTCATACACCGGTGACATTCTAGTGTCAAGTCTTTGACATCTATCTATAAAAAGCAAAACGTATGCAAAACTTCTTGTTAATCGGCGCCAATTCGAAAAACGAGTATGGTCAATAAGCACTATAGCTTCCGAGACGGTCAAAATAGTTGTAGGTGGCTCTATCTCCTCCTCGTTTTCGGCCGGCTTGAACTTAGGCCATGCATCTTCTGAGAGGTGAAGAAAGTCAGGTCCCGACACCCATCTTGACTTGTCCATGTCGAGGACTACATTAGCTCTAGTGGCTTCATCGGCGACATTCATGTTTCCAGGCAGCCATCTCCACTCTTCAGGTTTTGTGAGTTCGTCTATTTCGGATAATCTGTTAGAAACGAAAACGTTAATCTTTCGTGGATTGTTCCGTATCCATCGCCACACAGTCAAAGAATCAGTCCAATAGATGCATTGAGAGATTGTCACGCTTTGTTCTTGCTTGATTGTCTCTCCCAAGCGTGCTCCAAGCAACGCAGCTTGTAGTTCCAGGCGTGGTATCGTCGTGCCTGCTTTTAATGGGGCCACGCGGCTTTTTCCAGCGACAAAGGCAATTTGTGTATCACGGCGCAGGTAGGCTACCGCTGCATAAGCCTGCTCAGATGCGTCAACAAAGATTATTAATTGAAACTTGTCCATTGCAGGGAACCCGTAGTGTCGTGGCATTGAAAATAACCGACATTTCTTCATGTCTTGAAGCCATTTGATCCATACTTGAGCGAGATCGTCATTTATCTGTTCGTCCCACTTTGTCTTGGTCCGCCACAACTCCTGCAGCATTATTCTCCCTCTAATCAGGAAGGGACTCAATATTCCAAGCGGATCGAAGACTGACATCACCACTTGCAGCATCTGACGCTTAGTAGGGATTCTAACACCATTGGCAATGTCCTTGTCAATCTTCTTCATGCTGAGATCAAAACCCAAGGTGTCTAAAGATGGTCTCCAGTTCAAGCCCAAGGTTCTTTGGACTTCATCGTCTCGTCCGAGTAACATGACAGGTTCTGTTTTTGCTTCTTTGGGTAGAACATTTGGCCGGTTTGATGCCCATCCTCGAATGTCAAAACCGCCCGTCTTGTGTATCATCACTATATCTTCCACAAGTCGCTTCATCTCCTCCTCATCATCAAGGCTGTCAAGATAATCATCTACATAATGTCGTTTCTTGATGGCTTCGACGGCTCTTGGGTGAGAAGAAGCGTATTCATCAGCATTGCGGCGAATGATGTACGTTGCGGTACAGGGCGATGACGTGGCTCCGAAAGTCATCGAAGTCATCTTGTAAATGCGCGGTGGTTGCTTTCGCTCCATTCCTCGCCATAGGAAGCACTGGGCGTTCTGATCGTCTGCGTTTATCTTCACCTGGAGGAACATCTCTCTTATATCCGCTGTTACAGCGACAGCTCGTTCTCGGAATCTCAGCAATACTCCTAGCAGGTTGTTCAACAAGTCAGGTCCAGTAAGTAGCTCTGTATTCAAAGAAATACCGTTAGTTGTAGCTTTGGCGTCAAATACAAGTCGTAGCTTGCCAGGTTTGTTTGGATTGCGGACACCAAAATGCGGCAAATACCACACACGACCAGTAGGTTTTTCTTGAGCTTCTTTTGCATAACCTTTCTCAATGAAGTTGACCACTTGCTTTTCGTAATCAGCGGCGGCTATAGGATCAGCGTCCATCATTCTCTCCGTGCTTCGTAGTCGATGTTCAGCATTTCGGCGGTTATCAGGCAGCTGTACGTCGTCGCTCCGCCATAACAAACCGGTTTCCCATCTCTTCCCTATCTTTCGGGACTTCGTGTCTAGGATGTGAATGGCTCTCTTCTCATCTGGGGATAATCTGGGCCTGTCAAGGCACTTGACACCAAGGCTGTCCAAGTGAAAGTAGTTTCTCACTAGTTCGTCCAACCGATCGTCTTCGTCTAGGCGTCCATGTAGCGCAAACTCAGGCATAATATTGGATGCTATGGAAGAACAAACACCATGGAGCACCCATCCAAGTTTTGTCAACGACGCGACAGGTTCACCTTTACCGCCTTCCCTTAGTTCTCTGCTCACGATTAGGGGCCATTGGTCCTGGCCGATCAGCATAGCTGGTTGACCTTCAAATGCATAGAGGGGAAGGTCTTTCAGGTGGTCCAAGCTCTCGATCTGTTCTTTAGGGATTGTATGGTAGGGCAGATTTAGCGCTTTAACCGTTCGTACTCGATCTAGCTGGTGAAGACCCCAGGGAGTTCGTATCGTCAACGTTACCATCTGACTTGATGCGCTGCTTGTTAGGCCTACTACACCATGAATCTTCAATTCTTTTTCAGGACCAGAAGCTCCGATCTTTTCGGCGATATCGCTTTCGATCAGACTTACTGTCGATCCTTCGTCAAGTAGTGCATAGGTCGTAACACTTCCTGATGGACCTTCAATCTCAACCGGCAGCACCTTCAGAAAGACCTTATTTTTTACAGACCATGTATTTGCTGTAGTCTCGGGCTTGTCCCAGTCAAGTCTGTGTAGAAGCGAGTGGTGACCTTTGTTGCACGTTTTACATCTGACCTTGGATTTGCATCGTTCGCGGCGGTGAGTGGACTTGAGACATCTAAAGCATAATCGGCGCTTACATGTCCAATCCCATCGTTGATTGATATCTTCATCTGCGAACTTGGGGCAAATTGTAATCCCATGGCCCTTATCTGAGCAAAACGCGCATTCCTTCTCTGTGGGTGTTTTGCATGTTGTCTTAGGCACCACAACGTTTGTTGATTCCTTGTCAGGTTCGGGGTGGCTTTCTTCGTCCCCCACATTTGTCAATAATATTGAACGCTTGGTGCCGGTGGTCTTAGTCTGTGCTGACTCCAAGGCTCCTCTTAAGCAGATTTCATGAGCTTCTTCCATCAGGTACTTGGCCAATGCTGGCAGCTGTGGTTCACGAGTGGTGAGACCCTTGCTGTAATCTAACCAGCGGAAGAATATTGGCTCCGTCAATTTGTCGATAATCATTGTCATCAGGTCTGGACTGTATAGGTATCCGATATGATCCATGGATTCTATAGCCGCGACGCAATTGTCCACTTTCGTTGCTAGTGATACTAGGTCCGTGCGTACCCCGGTCAGCTTGGGTATCTTCCTGACCTCGCTTATAAGTCGGTGTAGCACGAGGTCAGGTCTACCAAATCGCATTTCCAAGGTCTTGATAATCTCGTCGGCAGAGGTGACGGTGATGAGTCTGGCGGCTACCGCTTCCCAGGCTGGACCATGGAGACAACGTTGTAATCGTGCTACGTTTTCCTCATCTGAATATTGGCCGATTCTAGTCGTAGATTGGTATATTTTCTTGAACCTCAGCCATTCAATCGGGTCGCCCGTGAAGGTTGGTAGATCCTTTGCCGACATACGGCCTAGTAATTTATCGGTGGTGGGAGTGTAATTAGTAGTCGTCGTCTTATTTACCGCTTCTATGATAGCACGCGTAAGGTTTGCGATGTCGTTGTCGTGACCGCTGCGGTAGTCGTTAACAGCGGTGCGGTAGTCTTGGTGACCTCGCTCCTGTTTATTATCTGCCTTTACCTCACATTCAGCGTTGCAATTCTCATCCACCCACTTCTGAACCTGAACCGATTTCACAGCCTCTGATACAGCGGAGACGCGGCTCGCCGCATCCTCTTCCAACAGGGCCGTCTCCTCGGCGAGTCTGGCCTCGACGAGGGTTCGCTCTACCTCTAGCTTCCGCAGATCAATTTCCGCTAATTCTTTTGCGGCGCGAGCTTCAAGAATGCGCCGCTGTGATGCACTAGAATTATTCGATCGTGCGGACTTTAGCGATGACGGGGTCATGGTAGGATTTGGGCTTACTTGTTTAAGTTCGGGAACAGGTTTATTTTTCTTTATTAATCTTTCACTTCTTCGCGGTAGATCCATTTAGTCGTGCACTGTTTTTAATCCGGCTCAAGGGACCAGTTGTTTCAGATAAAAACACTGAAATTGTCTTAGAAATCTTTGTATTCAATTTTCTTTTCTTACATGTCAGTATATGAAGTGACATCGACTATAACAAAATCAATTTTCAAAAATTATCAATGTCTCATAAAAACTGCCAGCAACAAGCCCATTCCACCCGGCTCCATCTTTCCGTGGTGTTACCGTGCCGATAACGGACCATCTCGTTTATATATCCCGGAATTAATACTTTCATTGTGCGCACAGCTAAGGATTGGAATTCCCCGCCAGAGTCTTTGTTTCCTGATAGCTACAACCTTGGGATGTTTCAACTAAGGGTGAATAGGTTACTTCTAGGCAAGCGTGGACCACGACATCGCTTACCATCAGGAGAGATAGTGGTCAAACGCGAGCCTATCGACAAATAAAAAAAAAAACCCGCTGATAAACTTCTTTATCAGCGGGTTTTTTTTTTATTTGTCGATAGGCTCGCGTTAATATATTGATACCCTTTCTTTTATAGCTTTTCTATATTGATACTTCTATCAATATAGAAAAGCTATCAAGAAAACTGCTTTTGATTATTTATTGTTGAAAGTCTTCGGTATCCTAAATGCTGGTCTTTAACGCCAATTTTGTTTTTGTTAAAATCCAAATTCAGTATATCTAAGTTAGTAACCGACGGCACTGGCGGCAGCAAGAGTAATATTTATCCTCAGACCCAAATCACCATTTAAGTACCTAATATCCGAATGACTGTGAATGTGTGAATATATTCAAAGTCAAAATAAACCGACATAGGCACTTATAAACCGTCGGAAGCTAGGTGCACGGTTCCAACTGGTCGTTTCCTATTAAGAAGACCAGGCAAGAAACCCCACGGTTGATCTTTTAGCAGTAAATTTGTTGCTTTCACAATATTTTTATAGTGTTAAATGTGTTCATATAGGTTTCAGTGTTAGGTACGCATGAGAGGACTATTAACAAGTTCTTACTAAAACAGAACCACCTAGTATATCAAAACATCTATAGTCTACAAGACCTCACCCCACAAAATAAAAAGCTAAGAAAAGGGCCCGTAAAAAGGGTACATAAAAATAATAATCACTGGCAGGCAAGGCAACGCACAGCCAAAAACCGTTAAGTCAAAAAATAAGTAATAGGCACTCAGAAAGCTTATAAAATCGTAACTTTAGGCATCCTAATCCTATCTTAATATTTTAATTGCGACTGTTCGTTTTTTTGTCACGCCTTAACGCCTGGACGGATTTGGATGAAACTTGGCATATGGATAGACTAGAACCTTGATTAGGACATAGAATACTAATAATACTAAATTTTTAAATATATTTTGATAAATTTTGATATCGAAATGGATTGGACCGTGGAGAAGGAAATAGAATACTAAACTGGTTATCCCGGAATTAGATTCCCTTAGCATAATTGCCGACATTCACGCCAACAACAACCAACCACCAACCGTGCCGACCGTTTCAGTCGTGTACCAATATTTACGATGATTTCAAACCGTTGTTTTTTCACGTGCTTAATACATCCTTGTTTAGACTTTGACATCATAGCTGACGTAATTTTTATCTAAACACAGAATATAAAATGTTAGTTTTTATTTAAAATTTGGTTTATACGTCTGTTAAATCAATGTTGCTTGCGGTTTCTTTAAAAGCGTTAAATATCAGTGTCTGGGCTGACTATTTTGCCAGACCCGAAATAATTTTCTTAAATTCGTTTCCAGCATATTGCTGCCTATTAATGGTTTTGGTCACAGTCGAATTTACAGAAAAAACATAAAAAAAAAACAAAATAAGCCTATAACGCCATTGGCCATCCGTTCTGCGAGCAATGTGATTGAGCCCACTACCAGTTAAGTTTGGCAATCTTTGCGCTATGTCGGTAATCCTGGTTCTCTTGTGGATCTCTACATTTCCGAAATCGATCACGCAAGGTAACTCCGAGCATAGCCCTCTCCATTGCCCTTTGCGTGACTGTAAGCTTTCTGATGAGACCCATTGTAAGCGACCACATCTCAGAGCCATAGGTCGTCACTGGCAACACACACTGGTCATATACTTTCGTCTTGAGACACTGTGGTAAGCTGGACGAGAAGATACTGCGCAACTTCCCGAACGCTGCCCAGCCGAGTCGGATTCAACTGTCGATTCGGATTTATACTATATTAAGGACTATTTATTTATTTTCCTCGGCACTTGGTTATTTTCCCTTGGACCAGCTTGTCTTTCGACAAAGGCCTCCTCCAGGGCTCTCCACTTGACTCTGTCTCTCGCTTTCCATAACCATTCTGGACCAGCTACTTTCCTCAGATCGTCTTCCCATCGCGTTACCTCTCTTCCCCTACTTCTTTTACTTCCTCTCGGTTACAAAAAAATACGGAATAGACAAACCATATCTAAAAGTAAAGGAACGATTTACCAACATAATACAGAAATTCTTCCTGCTTAGAGAGCCTTCGCTAACTTGCGTAGAGATCAGTGGCTGACTTGCTATTTCAGGGTCTAATATAATTAGATAGCAAAACTCCGCAGACGTAATGGATATAAATAGTTTGATATCTAATTGAAAAAATAAACACATAACAACACAAGTTTTCCTACTAGATACTTCGCTCCCGTGGCATATAGCACAGGGACCGTGCATATTCCCGGTAAATAGCCTATTGACGAATGTGTAGCTACTATCAGCGAAAGAAATCAAATCAGCATCAGTTCCTAATTCCAGAGATTCTGGCTTCGGAATCCGCGTTTCGTCGGGATTCATTCGAGTTGCACTAATACGGCTCTTTTCTTCTGGTCGCCAGTTCGCCACCGTATATTCTGGATTTCAAGAGATGCAGTAACAGTGAGAATAGTTATTCGAACTTTTTTATATTTCACTAGATGTCGTCCACGGCTCCGCCTGCGTTGTATTAATAGTTCTCCCAATATCTATATAAATCATAGCCTATGTGTAATTCTGATGTTTTTTGTTCTGTAAAGTTTCATCAAAATCCGTTCAGTAGTTTTTGCGTGAAAGAGTAACAAACATCCGTCCATCCATCGTAACAAATTTTCACGTTAGTTATAGTAGTAAGGTACTCCTGATTCGCTACTATTATAGAAATACCTAATTTAAATGTTCATTAAATTACTTTTCTACTACAGTACCCATTCGTCTGAAATCTAGAGTAGACTTATAATCTATACTATAATATTATAAAGCTGAAGAGTTTGTTTGTTTGAACGCGCTAATCTCAGGCACTACTGGTTGGAATTGAAAAAATATTTTTGTCTTGGATATTCCATTTATCGAGGAAGGTTATAGGCTAGATAATATCACGCTACGACCAATAGGAGCGGAGAAAAAATGAAAAATGTTGCAAAAACGGGAAAAATTATTCCGTTTTGAAAGCTTCCGTTGCGTACGCTACGTAAGCGGTTAAAGTTACCAAAATCATGTATGTAGGGTAGGTAGGGTAGGGTAGGTAGATAGCCAATTGACGGGAGCGAAGTCGCGTGGGACAGCTAGTATTATATAGAAGGCAAATTGTTCGTTTGTAATATTTAATTCCTGGAAATAATGAGGTGATTTCGAAACTTCATTGATAGATATCTACACTGTCGCGGAATGCGAAAGCAATTTTTTTACTTGGAAAAATGTGTTCCTATGGGAAAGGAAAGCGAATGAAGCCGCGAGAAAAAGCCTGTCAATAATACGATTAGCCAATTTAACAAACGAGTAGATTTGTTAGCTGTCTTCTATTATTGAACGTAAAATAGATTAAAACAAAACTTATTCTTCTCCGGCGGCAACCGGCAGCCGAATTGCGCAAGTGAATTCGGCAAGGCGAAGGGTTTGACCGCTATCAATCGACCAATCACACAGACGGAAATCCACATCGCGTCATTCATCTCGCATGTGATTGTTTGATTTGATAGCGGTCAAACCCTTTGCGTTGCTGTATTCACTTACGTAGTATGGCTGCGGATTTGCATTATTTCCATCATGCTGTAAACCTTTATAAAGTGCGATACTTAGATACGAGTATTTTTACTATTTCAGATTTTTTTATCTGAACTTACTTCATGATGATGTCATTTATAAAATTCTTCTAGTGCTACTCCAGCCATGTTAGTAGGAATGTCATTTCCAATCTCATCAACTGTGATCGCTTTCCGTTTCCCTTTCTTTTACCAGTGTAGTAATGAAAATAATACTTAAACAATTTACAGCTTGTAAATATTCTTAATTATTTGTTAGTTATTAAGCTAGTATTTAAGGTTTTAAAATCGATCGTGTCAAATTTCTTGAAACAAGCTTCACACAGCACAACTTGTGCTACAAACCAAACTGGCAACTTTTCTTACATATTCGAAACTAGCGTAGAGTACACGACTCTAAACATTCCAAATTTAAAAAGTAGGTGACTATACAATTTGACAGGCCGTTGACGATGAGACAACCATTGGATTTAGCCTTTTATAAACTAAACATTGCATGAGCGAGTGTTTGTTCTGCCTATGAGTGGTTCACACCTACAGATTTTTCCGCTACTGATGAATAAACACTGCTTTACATGACAAACAGTCGGCCATTATGTTATTTTATGGCGTGGTAAAGTTTGGGAAGTGGGAAAGTGATAGTGATTATGAAGTTTGGAAATTGAACGTGTTGGGAATTGTGAAGAGATTTAAAACTGCGTTCGAATAAAAATTTAAAAATCATCTTTGTTTTGAAGTGATGAATCATTTTTTAAATTTTACTGGTTTGGTGCTAGACGAGACGACTAAACAAACTTATTTATAACTAGTTTGAATTTTAAAATTATCTAAATAACCAAAGAGCTCACATGGATAAATTCTTGAAATACAGAAGATACTCTCGCGTAAAGAAGGTAAATAAAATAGTGTAGATAGGGACGAAATAATAAGTACGGAATAAATAAAAAAAATGGAGCCGTCACGGGACGCCTGGTAGATGTGAAACATCGACGTTATTTCGTAAAAGTAGTATGCAGAAAAGAACAGATTGTGGTAGGAACTAAAAATGTCAATAAAATATTAACCTTGGTGATGTCCAGTTTCAATAATAATATCTTGTGACCCCTGTGATGATTGTTGGGTTCTAAAACATTTATAAAAATAATATTAAGTTTTTAAAATATTAAGTTAAATATTAAGTTATTAAAATATGCAGAAAAAAATTTTAAATGGCTTCAATATATTAGTGAACTCAAGAATCTTAGCTAGTTATTTCAATATACTACTAAAGATCGTAAATTATAAATATAAATAATGAATGTTTCACTATAAACTCCATTATGATTAGAAAAATTAATTAATTTTTTAAAGTTTAAATTAATAACAAATAAGAAAAAGATTCGTGCGCTGCACGCCATCAGCTGATTTTAAAATAAAGTTCTGTCAGTCTTAATAAATTTATTCTCTAAGCAATTGTTTTAATGCATTAATTTCAATAAGAATGAAATTAAAATTAATAATTAATTTAAAAACATGATATGCAATGAAATTTATGTGAATTTTAATCTACCTAGAGAGTAGATTTTACATTTACTGGCGCTCAATACACACCAAATATACGCGTGCTAAATGCACAGATAAATGCATACTTTAATTATAAAAATATAATTAACTTACTGATGACTTGATAATGTGTCATAGTGTGATTTTGCTTTCTTTGCAGGAGGCTGATCACTTCCACTCTCTAAATTATCACGGTCAGACATTTTATTATCAGAACAGAAAAATGATTTATTTACCAGAAAAACACAGGTTATGAGTACTGTAATAAACAGAGTATACATTATAGGTATCCGAGCTCAGTGGAGCGAAAGAGATGGCTTAACGCCGGATCGAGTGAGAGAGAAACGCACAGTCGATTGCGCGTGGCGACGCGTCGCCACGCCAGAAATCGGTCTCACGTGCGCCTATAGATGTTTCACATCAATAAAATGTTAACTTCAAAAGTTTGTATCTACCCTACAAATTTTACAGGTAGACTTATATTACAAATTACCGCGAAACCAATTAAAACTTCCATAACACGCTAAATTGAAAGATAACAATCTTAAAATCAAATTAAAATTAACTCCAATTACGGGAGCTACCAACTAGAACGTTTCGCGCCATCATTTCGCGCCCTGTCAAAACTCAATTTGTCAAACCAAACATCGTAATGGCGGCCCTGGGGGTGTACCATAGACAAGAATATATTTACCGATTAGACTGATCGGTTTAATCGTTATTTTGTCAATGTTAAGGTATAAAATTGCTTGTAAATTGTTTTTCTTGATGCAGGGATGGCTCGATAGGGAGATTAAATTGTGTAAATAGGGATTAGGCAGATAAGCTCGGTATTGTTTGAAAGTGACGTGTTGGCGCCTCGTTGGGTAACGGTTTAGAGCTGCGTGTGGCAGATTTGGGTCAAATCTGTTTTGTTTGATTTAATCTTTTTGATAATAACTTCGCAGAAAAAATATAGGAAGTTTCTAATGCCGGAAGAAAGGGATGTTCTTATTTTTGTTTTTCTGATTTTGTTTTCTCTGTTTTCTTTAGCGCTGCCATTTCTTGTTGATTAGTTGAAGTATCAAGAACGAGAAAATATTTCATTTTAACAATTTCTAATTAACTTTATATAGATTTTATTTGTTTTGTTTGATTTTGTGTTAACTACTTGAATGAAACTCGTAATACTTTTTATTTATGTACTAACAGCTGATCCCATTATATATAGTTTCCTTCTACATTAATGATAGATCTGTATGAACATCTTAATACAATTTTGCAAAAGCCCATGAGTATGATAGAAGTACCTACTCCTCTTCTTCAAATGTCTGTGACTTATACCATTGTTTTCTCTTTTTTATATTCATCCTCAAAGTCGCATTCCTGCACTGTTGGAAACACTGATGACGTCCAAGAAAATTGTTTAGCAGATTTGCAATTTGCCGTGATATAACCCTTTCCAGCAATTGTCAATCTGACAGTCTGATTTAAAAATACAGAGTTGAAAATAATTGACAGTTATGATTTGAATTTACGGACTTCTCAAAAAGATATTCACTTTGCTACACAATCTTTTCCCTGACTTTACCCGTCTTTTTCCTCAGAATAACGTCTCTTTCCTTTCCAGATCGAACTCTTCAGGCAGCAGCATTAACTCCCCGCTGGGGCCTTCCTGCGGGATGGCCACCAACCCTTACGCGGTGCCGCTGTACGGCGGAGCACCGGTCCAGGGCTACGGCTGTGCTCCCTCGGACCTGCCTCACTACGGAGACATGCGAGGCGCAGGATGGTACCCCGCGTCTAACGACCCCAGGTTTGCCAGTGAGTCGGCGATATTCTATATAGCATCGTTTTTATTGTGTGTTCGTTTTTAGGAAGATTCTGGCCTATTTTGGTCATTGCGGTTTAACCTTTTTAAATGGCTATGGTAAGCCATGAGACAGCACAGATCCGACTCAGACGTTTTTAACAGACTCCATCTTTGCAGGTCGTTGAATTTCGCGAAACAAATTTTTTTTTTGCCTGGATGGTTTTTAAATTGTCAAAGAAACTAGGAGTTTACCTTATTTATAATAACTTGGAAAAAACTAACGTTACGTAATTTTGAAGCATCATTGAGCGTATCGTTACAAGTACCCTCCGAAATTACTTTCCTGCTTAGGTATATATCATCATAATCATCTCTGCCAAATTCATTTTTTCATCCACCCCGACAAGTATATCATATCATCAACATACCCAAAAATCTTAACAAATCACAATCTTTAACAAGGCTGTATTTCGTACTATTTGCTCATTTCAGTAAATTGATGTAGGTAATTCAAGATGGCGGGTGTGTTGAGCATGCGCGTAGCGTTCACCGTGGCACGTGAGCGCGTCGGGTAACAAACGCCAATTTGATGTAACCCGATGCGTAGAACTAATTCGGTATTTATCGGAGAACTGATATGGATGGTGTTTTACTACTCAAGTATGATGGGGCTGTTTAGAAATTTGATATTGTGATTTGTTGGCCATTAGAATACATGTTGTAGCGCCAATAATTTTAGGCCAATTCTCTAGCCAATAGAACTTAAAATTTTAGGTAACGAAAAGAACAAGCCAATTACGTTTATTAGATCACGACGATGATGCTTCCATTATTTAATCATCTACAAGTTTAGGTTCCCAAATTTGAATGTCTTTTCGTCTTTACCTTTAGGATTATCAACGAGATTTTTGCCTTCGTGTTTGATAGTATAATTTTGGACGGCAAACTTGTCTAGGCCTTAGTTTAGGTACGCTACCATCAAATCTTCGTCTCCATTACCAACGATTTCTAATTTTTAAGTCCTTAACTTCTTAGAAACTTTCTTCTTTCTTCTTCTTTTTTGATTACCTAAATAAAACTGTCTCAGATTGCGAGTTGGCAGAGCAAACACCATTAAATGTCGGTGACAAAAAAAAACGAGCTACGTGCTCGGCTACCAAGCAACCATCTTAGCCCTAGATCAACCATCATTAGTGACAGATGCGTCAATGCGTTAAAATATCCGTTTTACTTTAATGTGAGGTGCGTGGAGTTTGTTTTGACTGATTGATGGTCTGTCTCTTCTTAGGAAATTTTAACTACTATTTTAACACTTTATCAGTCTTGTTCAATTATAGTTTCTGAGAATACTAATAGTATAAAACGCTATTACAACTATTGTTTTTTTACTATTTACTCTCAACATCTTTTGAAAACTGTACCGTTTCCCATTCGCTCGAGTACGCAATTCCTATTTCGTCAATATGTCTGAATAAGGTTTTTAGTTGCGTGATCTAAGCAGACAAACACATCTTTTCTATAATCTATGGCTCGAAGGTAATTCGATATATCAACGGGAGCGCTTACCATAGTGCAGGTGCATAGAGTATCCCTGATGATGTACACAGACTTTATTTAATTTACTACCATTTGTTTACTACCTCTTCGTCAGAAAGTCTCTGTTTCTCGGGATCGTGGCCCGTGGCGTATTTGTCAACGGTTATGTAGATTATAAAGTCGTTTTTTATTTATTTTAATTTTTCTAAGAAATTGGTACTTCGTAAAGATTTGTTTTTCTTATGAAGCTTCTTGCGTAAGTGGTGCCAGTGATTATTTTGATGCTACTGCGCATTGAACGTGCTTTTTTTGAAAAAAAAAACGATGTAAATAGACGAGGATTATCTCGGTATACAAAATACAAATGGGAATGGCATAGTTACAAAGATTAAACTTGAGTGTAGGTACAACACAGCTCTTAAAACTCTTAATTTTGTATGTAACAGAGCCACAATACACGTTACACGTTACGTACATACACGTTTATGGACATCCATAAACACATGCCTTGTTCCTATGGGAGCAGGCAGAAACTACAGAACACCACCTGCTACGATCCTTACATATTCCTGTTTCTTCGTTTACAGTTTTATACATCTAGTCATATACCTACACGCACGCTGATTGTTATGAGTATATAGTTTAAAGTGTACAAGATTATGACTAGACTATGTTTAAAAAATTAAAATCACTGATCAGCCATGAGTATGTATGACCTTTAAGTAAAATATTGATATAAAAACAATTTATATATTTACAAAATAAATCAATGCCAGTGTTGACTCAGGCATGACGATGAATATGAACTAACACAATCGTTCTAAGCACCTACTTATTAGTATTACACGTGTCTTGTTTGTTTTATTGGCAATTACTGCAACCTATAGTAGGCAAGGTAATTTATTGCAAGGGAATAATATTTTTACATTCGACAGACGAATGTTGAGATGAATGGTAGAAATGTCTTCAACAAGTAAAATATAAAAAAACCTCCGACAAATTTTTATTTCATGCTAGGGTAAACTCGTTAGAGATGGCCATACGGGAGAGATGGCCAATCGAATTATTTTTGGCATGCATAGCTAGATGTCGCTACAATGCAGTCAGTACACCGCAAGCCACGCTCGGGAACAGAGTGCGACGACGCTGCTGCGCGTATTTATGTTAAAAAGTAAGTAAATAAACTTTTATTTTACAGGGTATTGCAAAAATTGTATAGTGTGGTCATATATTATCATGTAGTACTACTTTTTATTGCATTTTTTAAATGTTTGCTTAGTTTATTATGTTTATCACATGTTAACGTCTATTCTAACCTCAAAATGGCGCCTGCTAATGTTTAACTAAATCAAAAATTTGATATGGCCATCTCACCCGCACAAAAAAGGAGAGATGGCCACATAAATTCAGGTTGAGATAGCCATATTATTTTTTGTTATTTGAAGTGATATTAATGCGTTTTATGTTTTGTTACAGATGCCAAATAAGTATCAGAGAAAAGCCATAGCCACTCGTGGTTGTTGGAGTGAAGATTCACTAAAAGCTGCTATAAATTCCATAAAAAATGATGATATGAGAAATGTCGGTGTATAGAGCAGCAGTTATCTACGGCATACCTCGTAAAACACTTGAAAGAAGGTACAAGACTAACAATGACAAAAAGGGACCAATGGGACCTACCTCTATGCTTGGACGAAGAAGATAAAGAAAACGAAGCAGATAACTGCGCTGGATGCGGAGAAAATTATCATAAGACTCGTCTTGTGGAAGAGTGGCTCCAGTGTCTTATTTGTGACAGGTGGGTACATGAAAACTGTACCGAGTTTGATGATATGTGCTCCAAATGTGGACAGAAGAAGAAAAAAGAAGCTAAACAAGCCAAATTTCAGGGCAAGGGAAAGGGAAAAGGGAAGTCAAGTACTGGTCATCTATCCCGTATAGCTACGGCCAACTCACCCTGAAGCCCCGGGAGAGATGGCCAATTCTATTTTTTTTTAGAAATTGTTTTTTAATATGTTTTTGAATTATAAAAAAATATTTGTCGTTGATTTTTACAAGACTAATTACTGTTAATTATGATAAGAATAAAAGACTGATTGTAACAACACTTTTTCTTTTTTTTATTATGTCTAGATAAAACTATGGCCATCTCTAACGAGTTTACCCTACATAATTTATATAGTAGTAGACACGCTTCGAACGACAATCTATTGAACACGTAATTATGACACGATATCTTGCGAAAATACTCCGATTACTTCCGATTCTCCGATAACTTTAGAACGGCTCAACCGATTTTCTTCAAACAAAGCTAAGGACACTTGCGATAAAGTCACTTTTCAAACAAAAAATACGAAATCAAAAAAGGTTCATCCGTTTAGGAGTTATGATGCCACAGGCAGATACACAAACACATAGGTACACACGTCAAATTTATATCACCCCTCTTTTTCTGTCGGGGGTTAATAAAAAAACCGAAAGCTTCATATATTTTAGTATTTTGCTAAAATTGTACCATATATGTATACTATATTTGCGTAGGGCTTCACATTTTACACCCGACTGTGCAACGCAAAGGAGGGTCATCTGTTTATCAGTCTATGCATGTATTTTCGTTCCTATGTGGCATTACAGAGACCCAACGCATAGGCCGATTTTTAATGATTCTTATGTCAATCGCTTCGTCTTACTTAACATTGCGAGTGTCACTGGCTGGCTACAAAATGACGGATTTTGGGCGCCATATTGTGGGGCTCCCAATTTCTTTTTTCTTCCAAACCCGTCGTGTGGGGTATTAACATAAAGCGTTTAAAAGTAATTCGAAAAAAATGTTAACTTAATTAAAAAAAAAATGTGGAAAATAAAAAAATCCGACTGCCACATAGTAGACACAATAGTTAAACAATAACAACAGCCTGTATGTGGGTCATGAGACAGTGAACCGGTTAAGAAGTGAACTAAAAAGACGTAAACAAGAAGATGCTGCAGCTGTATAGTCGGAGGATACCTACATAATCGCGAGCTGACTGACCAAAACCATATTATTATGTATCCTCCACATAGTTTACGGTGATCGCAACGAGACACCACTCGAAGTCGATCGGTAGACGATACAGAGCAAAGACAATCGGTAATTTAATCTAAACTCTGACGAGAAGGCAGTAGTCGTAGTTGTCGAGAGAAAGTATAAATAGTAGAGACTGTTTGTTGAGGAGTAACTTCAACATTGGGAAGGGATTAAGATTCGAGATTGAGTTCTGTATCTAGTGATCGTCGCGGTTGATGAAAGAGATAGTTCTTGCAAAAAAAGATTAAACAAAAAACATTGGTTCCATGACTTTATAAAATTAAGCTCGAGAAACATATCCATTCAGATTATGTTGATAGGATTTCAAAGCATGATAGTTTTCATGTATCCGATTTTTTGTTTAAAAACATTTGCTTGCTGCACTAACAGTTTGAACCAAAGCGAAAAGCGAAAGAATTGTACATTACAGCAAAATTTTAATTATCTACAACTAAACATAAAAAGCGCAAAAGACTTCGAAGGTCCTTCACAATGTATTCACTGAAATAATGAAGCCTATGCCGTAATCGCACAATAGAAAAGAAAGATGGCGCCGACCTATTTGTTACTGAGAAATCAAACCCTTAAATAAACTACGAGTATAAGTCGAATATAATTGGCCAGCACTGTATGAGTGTTTTGTTCGAACCCAGGCAGGCGCTTGACTTTGTGTTAATTATTTGATCACCACTGCTCTCGAAACGGTGAAGGAAAACATCGTGAGGAAACCGGCATGTCCTAGAACCAAAAATTCGAAGACATGTGACATCCACCCCGCACTGGGCCCGCGTGGTGGATTAGGCGCCATTCCCTCTCTCACAGGGAGGAGGCCTGTCTCCCAGCAGTGGGAACAATAAAAGGCTGATGATGATGATGATGATGAAGAGTGTTTTTCTGCAGGAAGATATTTTGCTCTTTTATTTGATTCCAATTCTCAAATATACAAAAAAAAAACTGTTTGTAGTTATCGCGCAATGTAACATTATATTGCGTGATAACTACAAACATTTTTTTTTAAATACAGATAAAACAAAATACAGAATACAGACGTATTCCGTGTCATTTATCTACCAAAAAAAGGTACCAACGAATGATACTAAATCACATAAGAGAGGCTTTTGACCGTGTAATAGAAATCTTGAATACAATAAATATCTCATAACAGAAAAAAACAATGCTTTCGAAACAAAACCAACAACTCGTTGAACAAAATTTACAAATAATTTAACACAATAATACATCACGCTGCCGCACATACAAGTATCTTTGAGCTGAGATTAAAACGGTAAACTGTCGAGTGATGTCCGACGGACAAAAACATCTCAAATACCCACCGAATTATTGTAAAAAAAGATAACTAAATAAAAGTGGTCCGAGAAGCGAGCCCTGAGGCACGCCTGTCGCCCGCCTGTACCTGTTGTACTAGGGAGCTGTGTAGACAGACAAAATAAGCAATTCCATTTGATCGGGCCCATATTTGCCCACCACTAGAGTCTTGACTGAGTAAACATTAGGCCTCACGTCCGCAAATAGCGTGATGTCGGTGCATTCGAAGGTTCTAGCCGAGTCAGGAGAAATTATTTTAGTATATGGTAATGAATATGGTAATTGGTGTTCGATACTTGTGTTCTTGCTTAGTGTGAAAGGTAGTTTGTAAATGTCGATAAATACTGTAACTTGCGTGTTTGCATAATACTGAGTACGTCAAATACTTGTACTAAAAATATTTATTTAACGTGTAGAGTTGTAGTAGGTATTTTGTTAGAAATTCAGAAACACTTTATATTCTGTGTCTTGTCTCAAAATTATTAAATATTTATTGTAAGTGGCTACATGGATGTAGGTAAACCATATGTACAAAACAAAATAAAATTGAAAAGGAGTAAAGCTAATTGCTAATAGGAAATACAATATTGCAAAAGGTTACACCAAAGAGCGACCTTGCCGGCCTGCCCGATTTTCTCTATAAAGTATCGCACTTAGATTAATTAGATCTTATTTAAAAAGTCAGCATTTTGATTATAGGCCATCAAATCAATAGTTTTGTTTTCATTACGAACTAAATATTTCTCTCTACCGATGCCGCTCTATCAAACGCTAAATAGTGTTAAAGTGGAATAAAAATATTCGCAGAATTTTCAACCGCTCGATCCGCAGAATTTTTCAAGTGTTGCGACACATCAAACGTACCCAGTACCCACGGTCAGCGGTAAATTAAAATTGCCGCGGGGAAAAAATAAGTGTGTGACACACTTAGTTTCCATGCAGGCGCGCCTAATGCGGGCCGAGTGGCCGTGTCACCGCCAGCCGGCCGCAGTTTATCTTCCTTAGTGTGGCAACACTGAGGGAAATAGCTTCGGAAATGTTTGCTATTTCATTTCCCGCCATCTTTGTTGGTTTGTTTACTTTTAAAAATGGCGACGGTTCCGTTTTTGCTGGACAAGGGATGAAATTGTTGGATCAGCCTGTGAATTCTCTTGCGAATTTGTTAGTTTTACAAAAGATTCCTAGGCTGTCGACCTGCTTCAATATGGTCAATGTCAATAACCTCACAAACCACTCATTGTATACTTAGTACCTATTTAAGAACTCAAATGGATGCTACAGGTACATCTGATCCATTTACCGGGCTACGATATCATCAGATTTTTTAATTAGGCAACTTGAATAAATTATGAACGCGTGCCAAGAATTTTTGTTTAAACATAAACACATACTGAGAAGCTTGATCATTAACTACACTTATTAGCGACCAATTGTCTCAGCCCACTTTACCCAATTGGGCGTAAAGTAAACATCAAACCGGATCACTGTACGACCCACTGACCAAAAATCTACCAAAGACCAAGATTTTTCCTCTAGCAATAAATTAAACTCAACTAAAAAGTATCTAATACCAATCTACCTCATTTTCCGATCGGCCGCCCGCGATAAGATGCTCTCTATTTTGACAGCACACCCGGTTGGGGTTGCAACAATGCGTCTATTATTGTCAATGTTTATCCACGCACAATTTGCTCGCGTTTATACAGCGTTGGCAACATTTTATGTAAGGGGGCGAACTGATGCGTACGTATGGCGAATTTTAATGCGATTTTTATGAACTGCTATAGACAGTCCATGGGGATTATGACCGTTTTAATGATGGATTTTTGGTGTACCTGGATGGTTTTTCATGAATTATTCCCGAATACAAACAAAGTACAGTGCGTGGCCACACACCACGTGGTTTGCCTTACGCAGTAGACGATTTTTAGGTCTCTTTAGCGGTGTGAGGTCTTAGTGCGGGAAGAGACCGGGTGTCATCGGGGCGGCAGACAGAGAGCGTCAGATGCGGTCAAATCTCATCTTTCATGGCATGCACTGTTTACAGTGCACTGTGTACGTGTGTGAAATTCAATGCCCTATCTTTACTCTCTTAGTTAGGAGTTAATTAAAGATTTACTATGAGAATGTTATGCTGGTCTTTAAACATTTTTTTTGTGTTGATTTCAAGTTCATTGTACGTCTCGTGATTACCTCATACTAGTTGGGTTATTATTATTCTGCTTGCCTATTCCTGGAATCGACACCAAAAACAAATCGAACACACAATGACATATCTCACAATTTTACTTTCAAATTCACGCATACGACCCCTCGCTGGCAAAATCCATTAGTTGTCAGCAAATATTGACCCGACCGTGACGCGGGCGCACGGGTCGAACATTGTCGACGGTAGCCGAAGAGCCCCGAGCACGTCCGAACTCATTATGTACGGACTATACGCCGATTTGAACTCTTAGTGCTTTAGCAAACACCAAGATCATTGTGATTCATCTGATCAATATTGAGATTCCTTGTTTTTTACGTTTAATTTAATTATTTGTATAACCAGGCTTAAATGTTTGCTAAAGATGGCAGTAGGATCCTTAGGTTTCTTAACAATGATTGCTTTTTAAGAGGTAACTTAAGATCTAAAGCTTTTGCATTAGCATTTTTTATATTAGCACTTTTACCAAGTTATTTAGATTGAACCACAGTATTAATTCACCTTTTAATTGAATTAGATGAAATAGTTTTTAGATTCAAATATTACCCACGAATTCTGAAGAAAAGTCAAATTCAGAAGCTTGTCACACACTAACCGTTTTACTTATTTACATAACACACACTTGTTATATACCTACTAAAGTTTGAAGGTAGCTTGAAGACAAACATTTAAGATAAACAAACAAAAATGTCAAATGTACTATAAGAAGGTGTTACCTAATGTATTCGAAGTCGAAAAGGTCAATTTGTCACGGCTAGGAGATAAGTAAACTGTTTGGAATGTTTATGTAATTCATGTTGCTTTACAAGATGAAGCGGATGTAGCTACTGATATATTTAACGTGGAATGATTTGTCCATTTATTCTGAACCCTGCTCACTCACCTAAAAGATGTTATTAAGTATATAGATAACAAAGAACCTCTGCAAAATGAAAGTATATTTAAAAGTCTTTCAACTAAAGTTTAATTGAAAGATTTTATTAAAGAACAATGTTTCAGTCGAAAGTTAGCAATAGCACAGATAATATAATAATGGCATAGCAGATACTAGTCGAGCATTAAAATTTAATCGAAGGAATCAATAAATAAAGAAATAAACAACAGCCCACAAAACAATAAGATATTGACCGAAATCACCTTCAAAATAATCACAGACCCAAGAGCAATACCAACTCCTCATAAAGGGGGTGACCATTAAAACTTCTGAATTTTCAACTAGCATTGTCTAGTTGGTAATTAGTTGTGGTCAGCGGCCGTCAGACGCACGCTTGCTGGCCCCTCGAGCCGGGTAGCCGTGAGGGCCACAGTGAGGGCCTCGTGGCCCCCGGCCCGGGCCAATTTCACGCCAATCGTGTCATCAAATGCACGCGTTAAAGCCAAGTGACCGTTTCGTGCAACTATTTATTTTTCTTCTGACTTTCTGTGCGGGTAGAATGATAATTGGGGGCAATGGGAGCGTACCTAATGTGTTTGGGTTTGGTTGGTAGGTGTTTGATCTTGGGCGATGTAGCTAAGTTTATAAACTGCACTTGTACAATTTTCTTATAATTGAACGAAAGTTTTCTGCAGTAAACAATTTTAATGGCAGGATAGACTTTTCATTTTTATTTTAGGGTTCCCAATAATGAAAGATATAGACAATATACTCAATCTCGTCTCTGCAATAAATATGACAAATAACCGTTCATAGTACCTACCTACATACCTACTATGCACTTTTTACATATGGCTTGGTTAATACTACTACAAATATCTGAAGACTCAGTTTTTAACACGCATTTTCTACCAAACCAAAATTTAATTTTAATAACACCTACGGCACTCGGCCGTGAAAATAGTTCCATTTACGAGGACATATTTTGACGCCCCAGCGTCCCTCGTCGTGGCCAGCCCCCGGTTCAATTACCGACGTATTTGTTGTCAAAATATATGCACATCTCTGTCCGACCCCTGTCACACACGGGAACACGAGTGTGGTTGTATTTTTAGAAAATTTTAAGGTCCGATCTACACCTTAGTGGTGTGCCGTCCGGTGAAATTCGGCAGATTTATATAATTCACACGTGAAATTGGCAGATACAAAGAATATAGTAATGTTAAGTGTGAGCTATGGAACTGTGCTATCAATTTATCTACTTATAAAAAATAAATCTAAGGAATGGGTTGTACAAAACCGAAGCTTAACTGAGGACTATTACTAACTGACTCAAAAATAACAATACCAATAACTCTCATATCAGTTTCAATCTTCATCACAGTTTTTATCTGCACGAAAAAACAAAAAGCTCTACGGATTGCATCAATTAAAATAAAATCAAGATCCCATCGAACTATCTTCGAAATCTATCCAGAAATATTTGTAAACATCCCCTTACGTGTCATTTAACGATTCAATTGGAATCTAAAAACGAGTCCATTCATCCACCATGGAAATAGCGCTACGTTTCAATTAAACCCAGAGATCCACCGATAACAAAATGTCCGGTGGCCTATTGACAACACAAAAGAGGTTTGAAACGAGCTACTAGCAGTTTTTTGGGGTACCGTAAAAAAAAATGGAGCTACAATTTTCTTATGTCCGTGCCCACTGAAAATAAAGCACAATCATCTCTAGTTGAAGATAGGTAGGGTTCGTCCTTTGCCATAATAACATATAGGACGCAAAAGAAATAATTATCATTCAATTCCAATAACTACTAATTGTAGGACCTGTGTCACTTGTGCTAGCACTTTTGCGAAACAGTTCGCTTATATCTCATTATAAAGGGTGATTTTTTTGCTGGTATCTTTTTGGCAACACTGTTTTTAACAGATCACGCGTGAATCGTGTCTTGTGTCATTGTCAAACTTGTTCAGTTTGGTCTATAATTTAACCATGAATCGACTTACGAACGAACAACGCTTGCAAATTATTGAATTTTACTATCAAAATGCAATGCTTTTCAAAGACGACAATGGCCGTAACGTTACTGTGAATGGCGAGCGCTACCGTGTGATGATTGGCGATTTTTTTTTTGCCCAAAATGGAAGAATTGGACATGCCTGACATGTGGTTTCAACAAGACGGTGCCACATGCCACACGGCACGCGAAACAATGGCCCAATTGAGAGCCGCCTTCGGTAAACAGTTTATCTCACGTTTTGGGCCCGTCAATTGGCCGCCTAGATCGTGTGATCTAACGCCTTTGGACTATTTCTTGTGGGGCCATGTTAAGGCTCATGTCTACAGGGATAAACCAGCAACGATTGACGCACTGGGAGCCAATATTGAACCATTTATTCGTGATATACCGGCTGATATGTTGGAGAGAGTGTGCCGAAATTGGGCCTTGCGAATGGGCCATCTAAACCGGAGCCGCGGCCAGCATTTGCATGAAATCATCTTCAAACATTAAATTATATTGATCGTTCTATCGATTCCAATAAAGATTTCATCAAATTTTTCAAATTTTTTGTGTTTTTTTTGAAAATCAAATCCTATACCTCTTAAAAAATCACCCGTTAGTAGTTCTTCGCTTTCCATTTATTTCACAATAGAACGTAAAACATACTTCTTTAGACCCATCTTAAATCTCGGATTTACTTTATTATAATGACGAAGGGAACCCATAAGGCCACAGACTCACAGCTTGCACCAATTTTATCGATGAGGCAAAGATATCGCACAATACAGCCACACACGCACAATGGAGTAAGACAGAATGGGGAGCAATATTTTATTGAAAGACCCTTTCGTCGAGTGTTGTGTAAATACGCGGCCGATTCGGCGTGTGTAATGTGCGCGATATTGCTGCCGAAATGCTGATGTGCCGAACTTAGCGAATGTCTGCGAGGCTTTGTTGATGGAAGAATTGTAATTATACCTACTACGAACCATGTAAAATTGCATCGATAGAGTTAGAGACATCCGGTCCGTGAAGAATATCGAACATACGTTGTGATGAAGTCATAGGAATCAAAATATGATCACAAAGTTAGGTATGGGTACCTTTTATGTAGGTATCTATAGCGTATTAATTAATATTTAATTTTGATTAGAATGTTCGCCTTCACATTTTGAACATATTCGTGGTCTTATTAAATTTACATGAAATTATAAAAAAAATATTAAAATTATAAGAGCTTGTAATATATGATAAACACATTTAAACATAATTGTATGTTCTCAAATGTTATGTGACTAAAAAACGTTGCAAAGCTAGTAGAGCGGGAAACCACGTCTAGTGTCATTAGGAAAATGGCGGGCGCCAGTTTAAATGTTGCCAGCGCTAAGAGATTAATTTCTACCGCGAGAAAGTATTAATTTTTATTTTCCCGCTACTCCCCTTTTATAATTTGCAAGGATGGATAAAAATGTGATTAAAGTGATGCAGTTGTTTCGTATAATTGTTGCTAGATGCTTTAAATTATGAACTTTATGCATTTTATTCGCGTAACAGTAGGTACTACCCATAATTAAATTGCATAGTTACATTTTGGCCTAGTATTATTTGCAATCATAGTTTTGTTAATTTAATTCGGTACATGACTATCACAGCAACTCAATAATTCAAACTTAAGTTGGAAAGCTTAAGTTACTTTGCCGATTTAAGTACTTAGAACTTTATATTTTATAACTTTTAATTATTGAAATAAGTTTTCTTTTTGTACTAAAATCACAGAAAAAATAATACATACACAACATTAAAAACCTTTGCAATCTGACCTCAGTAAAGCTGATAAACTAATTTATTCAAAGATTTAATGAATACTAAAGTTTGCTAAAGACAAACTCTTTCAGTTCAAAAGCGCCCTCCATTATGAAATGCTAAAAATCCAATGCTAACTTAACTTAAGCTAAGTTAAGTTAGCATTAGATTTTAAGACTGGGCACCTAATTAATTCTTGTTAATTGCTCACTAATCTTTTGTAGGGATTAGAAATTGGGAATTTATGAATATATTATAATTATAAAAGAAAAAGAGTGCCCGTGGAGTTTCTTGCATTGCTTACAAAGATAAAGCGCATCAAAGTTCAGGCGTGGAGGCTTGTGACGTCATTTTGTCAGTATAAAGTGTAGCACGCCGTGACGTCACACGATATTTCAACGCACTTAATCGTCGTAATTTTTTGTTTACGAGGCAAAAGAAAAAACACGTGTCCAATACTTTTAGGTTACCTAACTGACAGACTGAATAGATTTTTTTTGTCATCTACCCTTTTCAAAAGTATCTTTAAATGGTTTAATTGCAATAAATGATTTGAGTTTGAATTACACCAGAGCCGATAGCGAGATGGGCAGACGAAATTGTTGCCATCGCGAATAAAAACTGGATTTGGCTGGTACATATGCTTGGGGATAGGTACAAGAAAAGAAAAGCCTGTGCCCAGCACTCGGCGATGTTAGGTCGTGGATGATAATGATGATGATGCAATTACTTATAAGATGCTACGATTATAATGGTTGCAAATCACGAGCGAGTCACGAGATTTTTATGTCATTGACATGGTTTAAATTGCAATGACCAATGATGACCATGATGCAATGACGCGTTCGTGACCTGCAACAAACTGGTTCAATGACCAGGATTGGGGTTAAGTAGTCTATTTCTGTAAGATTGCAATCTGGATTATAACTCTACCAAAACAATCAGAAACTTTCAAATCTTAAACTACTTGTTTCCTATTAGTAATTTCCTAATTGTGATAACAGCATACTATGACCAAATGTCTTTGAACTCTAAAGCTTGAAGCTTAACGGATCTTACAACACCCAAAAAGTTCTCTACAAGTTGTTCTAAAAATACTTGACGACTAATAGATATTTCTTAATGAATTTAAGGCATTATGGGCTGGTTTTTGAAATGTGAATTTGCATTATGTAAGAACGTGTCAAACCCTACTTTACTGCCAAAGATTGTCAAGTTTTCAGCTGCATTTTCTCAATTCAGATACCGGGGATATCTACCTCTATCGGTTAGCTTAGTAGATCTAAGTGTGCGTATCTGAGCGGCTGCTTTAGTTTCCAGGCTGATGACGTCGACGTCGGGCGGGATGGGCCACGTCAACAACATGGGTGGCCTGGCCGCGTGCGCTGGTCCAGATTCCAAACCCATGCAGTTCCCTCTCGCACAGAGGCGGAAGAGAAGAGTGCTGTTCACTCAGGCACAGGTGAGTCAAATTCCCTTTTTTATTGCAGTCAATATTTCCACACTTTACCACCATTATTTCTTTTGATGGTAAGCAATGATGCGATAGTTGATAATGTCGGCAAGGAGGCAATATTCCATTTTCTTTTTAATGAGTTTTTTTGAAAGTATGCAGTTTAGCCGGGGTCGATGTCGATCGAATAATAAGTGTAACCCCATATACGCAAAATACGCTCTTGTATGTGGAGACGTGGAGTTGCGGACACCAGGCCGATATAAAATACAGCAATGAATTTTGATAAAATATTACGGTGACTGAATGCATTTTTACCAGACTGTGATAAAAGCTTAGTTTGGATCTCAATTCTGCATCCATACTTCCACATTGTTTATATTCTGCATATAAAAGAGAGTTTCAAACTGAGGATTCAAGAAGAGTGATTAAAATGATTCATTTGTACCAAAAGTTAGCAAAGGTTTGACTTTTCTCGTTATGCCTAAAGAATTTTATTGGCACTTTCTCAAAAAATTCACAAAAGCCTAGTCTATATAAATCAACGCAACTGATATTCTTACGTCCACTTTCCGACAAATTCTTTTTAATATGTTTATTTTTCTCCTCCTCGCACTATCGGATATTTTCTTTGAATTTCTTTCAAAAAATGGGCACCTTATATCTTACCGACTACCGGTACCTAAGTACCTCCGGTTGTTCTGCAAAGCCTCCGTATTTGGATGGTCGACCCTCGCTGGGGGAGCTTTATTTGCCGATCATTTTACAAATAAATACGCACTGGGGGACGTTACCTGCCTCAATTCGCGATATAAGGAGGGATATTCACTGTGCGATTAGAATTCGACGATTCTGCTGAAGTCGAATAAAAAATATTAATCAAGGTTTTGAAACAGGTCTAGGAAACACAATTGTAAACAAAACTATGCCTGTCTGGCAATAAATATTCCAAGTAAATAATGGACAAGGGACGAGGTTTTTAAAAAAAACTTCGTCCCTTAATTGGTTAATTTCACTCACAAAAACACGATATTCTATTATAGAACCCAAAAACACAAGACAGTGTGAAAAGAATTAGTATTGCAATCGCACGCACAGTGAATAACCCGCTTTACGAGGGTGAGTTGTAGCGTGAAGCGTGACCGGTTTCGTAGCAGGGCGGTGCCATGGTGACCGCGACTGAGCCGGGTCAACTGTCGACACGAATTCGCAGTCGCAACGAGTGGTAACAAAAGAACCGGCACCTTTTCAGATCGAGCTTAATTTTGCAACGCAGCGATTGCATAATTATTATGAGAGATGGTCGTATTGTAATAGTACCTATAGGTACGTCACTGGATTATTTAAACTCCGTAAGTTTATACTAAATCACGTTATTCATATTGTTAACTCTTTCTTCTCAATAAGGCACGGGTAAATTTCAAACTATCGAATTGGGATGGGATTAATAATTGTATTCGAAATAATATGTTCGCAACGTATCAAGAATTTATAATCTCACAAGATTAATTACAACCTTACAGTGTCTGTAATAATCCGGTGACAGATATAAAGAAGGTTGCGGAGATCCGCTGGATGCGGGACGCATGGGACAGAGCAATGTGGCGACGCTTGGGGGAGGCCTATGTTCAGCAGTGGACTTCTTTCGGCTGATATGATGATGATGATGAGATATAAATGAAATATTGTACTTGGATAATGTAGTCTGAAGTTGCTCACAAAAGAGTTAGGTATTTATTTTGAAAATAAAATATTTTTCTTTCAACAACTCCTTAGCGTTATTGATTCTCTACTTTCGTTATACGAGTACATACCTACTGTGGGCAGGTATATTTTACCTCTTTATTATTTGGGTAAAGAAGCTCCGATAGTAATATACTTGTAAATCCCAAACCCCAGTGCAGAAATGCATTAATTTGCAGTACTTGCCTACATTTAAATGTAACATTCCATCCAAAATCTGATTAAATCAAACGAGCAACACAATATTGAAAAGCTAACTAAAGTCTAAAGCCAAAATTGCGTTAGCATGGAGGGCGGCGCCCGCCCGCCCAGACCGCCGCCGCCCGCCCAACCCCGCCCCTGTCCGCCCACCACCACACCAGCTATCAACCATGTAATTAATTCTATTTCCCCGGAATTTTCCTGCTGCAGTTTGATTCCAATGTTGCCATGTGTGAGTGAAAATGTGTGGATGGGTTTATATCTTTATGTGCTTAGGATGGGGTGGTTGGCTAAAAGTTGGACGTAATTGAGGTTAAAGCGATTTAGAATGTGTGTGATTGATTTAAACGAGCGTTAGTAGGTAAAGTTTCGAACTAATTTCTAACTGGTCACTTTAATGTTGCGTTGTTTGATGTGGCTTTCTAGTGTAGAACATTATTTTGTGGTTTGCCGACGGCATATTTATCGCGGACAATTCTATTGTGTTCGTAGGCTCTGTCTTTTTGTGCGAAGTTTAGATACCCACAGAACATTGTAGCGGAGTATCCATGTCTACTGAATCGTGAATAATGTAAATGTTGTTTAAATCTATTGATTTATGTTTTAATTTGTCCGCTTCTGTTCACTAAAATGGACAGATAGCCTAGAATTAGGTATTATAGTCTCCACAAACAATTATCTTAAAGGTATTGTAGATTAATCAGATCTGTCATACTTTAAGGGTATAAATATTGCCAATTAAGAGACGCTGAAAGAAAAACGGCTATTAATTCATACGCTACAGAAACTGGGCGTTTCAAAAAATACGTAGGTTTTGTTTCGTTGAGAGGTACTGTAAAGTCGTCACAATCTAAGAAGTCCGTTGACGTTTCTCATTTTACATTCTGCGAAAACTTTCTACGTAAGAAATTGAAAAATCAAATTCATAATCCTAATTAGTTACTATGTTAGCAACACATATCATTCACATACACTATAGCAACGAGTATCATTCGCATGCATCAAGTTTAATTAATAATTAGTATTTTATAGCTGTCAAAACGGGCCTTTTTTTGACAACTTTAATTACTGTGTTGTTTTGTTTGTGATTTAGTTCACATTTTTTAACACACTGCCTGTAAAAAAAATGAGTCGTAGTGCAGGTGTATTATGGGCATGTACACCTCTGCTCTGCTTAAACCATCAGGGAACCCAGATTTGTTATGTTTGGATGCCTTTTAATATATTCTTATATAAGAAGAGTGCGTCTTGTAATTCCAGGACTAACCAGACATTATTTTTGCAGGTATACGAATTGGAGAGGCGGTTCAAGCAGCAGAAGTATCTGTCGGCTCCCGAGAGGGAACACTTGGCTTCACTCATACACCTAACACCAACGCAGGTAAGTTTATAGACCGCGGATCCTGCTGTTTCGTCGAAAAGATTTTGACAAAATTTCACTTCCCAAACAAATTTTAGCAACCTTTTTTATACTATACTTGCTTTTACCTGCGGCTTCGCTCTCAGTGAAGCCATTTTTTTTTTATAAATACTATCCTATGTTACTTCTAATACCTCCAAGAATATATGTACAAATTTTCATGATGATCGGTTCAGTAGTTTTTGCGTGAAAGCGTAACAAACAAACTTACATTCACATTTGTAATATTAAGTATGAAGTATGATATCAAATTGCTAATGCTATATGCATTTGGAATGATTTTAGTACCTACGCACATTTTCATTTGGTCAAATTTTTACTTGGCAGGATATTAGCAAGGATAGTGTCATTAAGGCATTTGGTATTTAATCAAATGATTTATTACAGAAAACAATATTTAGACAATAAACGTTTGGTCAAATGATTTGTTATGACAAAAACTACAAAATGCAAATTTATTTTAATACAATCATTTATTTAATACAAAATATTTGTAACTTACAATTTTATTTTTTTTGCAATGGACATTAGCAAAATTGCCGCGACATCGGCCGCCGAGCGCCAGGTTCCCTCTTTTGCAAAGCAAGCATGCAAGGTAGATTAATGGAAATTCGATAATTAGGGTCAATGAATTTGTCCAAGAGCGAGCCAAGCGAGCTCGGGAGCTTAGGGCACCCCGACACGGACAGGTTAGGTTCAAAGCGAGCGAACTCGGTTCCCGTCATCTCCTTCATGTTAGGTTACTTTAGACCCAGCGGATAGAAATAGGCGTGTCGACTTTGTTGCTTAAGTAGTAATCGTACTTGCACATTGTAGTTTAATTTGTATATTCTGTGAAACTGACATATTGATGCAATTTTTTTTGTCATTGACCAAGCAATTGACTGAATAGAAATGGAAAACTGACGATACGAAATATTTGGCTTATTTTATTTTGCTTAAAATGTGTCATTCAAATAGAAAAATTACTAATTGGTAAACAAGTTATTGTTTAAACGTTCACTTGCCGAACATTAGGTTTGCTTTACAATTATTTGTGAAGAGATGTTTTGCTAAGTAAAAATTTGGCAAATGAAATTATGCGGCAAATTGTTTGGGTTTTATTAATAAATAAAAAAAAATTAAATAATACAAACTTTATCATATTACTAAAATCCTTAGTCAATAACATAAATAAATAAATGTAATGTAATGTAATGTAATGTCATATAGCATAAATAAATGTAATACTTTGTCAATTTGTTTTCGATGAAACAAGGGTAACCCCGATAGACCATTATAGCACCTTACAGGTATTTGCAGAAAGTTAAATATAGGTTATGAATATATGCGGAAGATAGTCGTAATTTTTATGCACACAATATCGATATTAAAATTAAAGAACAATGTTTCGGTGGGCATATTTAATTAATTAATAGGAATGAGTAAAAAAATGTCTAAAATTCAAATTTATAGTGTGGCAAGAGAAGCGAGGTCAGAAGTCATAAATGAATTGCGGATAAGGATAGCCACAACGCTGATCCAAGTTTTCGACACATAATTTTAAGTGCTTACCTAGCTAGCAGGCTTAATGCTAGCTAGGTAAGCACTTAAAATTATATCACTAATATTTTGTCACCTAAATGTACTCAAGTAGTGTATTCAAGTATTGGGACATAAATAAAATTGCTGAGCCCTAAAAAAATTAAAAGAAAATTTCAGGATCATTATTTCGCCTTGAGACTTCAAGCATCTCGTTTTTTGATACGATACAATAAAATGAAAAATAAACAGGGAAAACATAAAATCCGTCCCCTACCACATGTACCTACCCCTAATTCAAAGACGGCACTTAAAATGTAATAAACAAGGAAAATTCGTACTGTAGCACTTGAAAATCAAAGCATTTCAAGTACTAGTGCGGTCGCCTCTGACGTCATGACTTTAACGAGTTGTCTTAGGTTGCCAGATGAAAAAGTAGAAATGCGTTGGTAGATTTTTTACACTTTTATAAAAGAAAGGAAAATTGTATTATGATTGCATTGAGAATTGAGGAGTGATACATTTCATAATTATACTTTTATTTTCATATATTCATTCTTTAAATTCAAGTGAATTTAGAGCTTTCCTTAATATAAGCAAGCTGTTGTTATTGCCACCCTTTTCTCGTCGGGATCGTCTTCTGAATACTCAAAAAGACCATACAAAAATATGAATAATTCATTCGCAACCTAATAACTTAATATTTTCAACCCCTTTACTTTCCTATGAAATCTACGCAAACATTGCTTTTGAATTTTTCCATATCCTTTCCACATTGACTAACCCATGAAAACTAAAGACAGACCCTAAACAAAAAATCACGCCCAAATCTAATAATTTCCAGTGACCACAAACAGACATAATTTACAAGCTCACGTATCATAGCATTCTGCATGGGCGTCACGCTGTGCCAGCGACAATCGCTCGTAAATCACTAACCGTTCAGGAACGCCTCCAGCGATGACCGACGGAGTCAATTACAGAAAACGCCTACGAATGGCTACGAAACGCGTGTTGCCCCGCGGCTGGTGCCGCTTTGAGGGTTGAATTACGATTGAGTAGCGGTTAGGGGTTGTAGTTATCAATTGAAGGTTATTGTGTTACGTAATGGGAGTTCTGAGGAGCTAATTTTGGCTTTGGGCTATGTGTAAAGGGTAGCAAGTATCAGATTTTGGAACAGTGTTAAGGTAATAATGATGATTCTTCTGTCTTTGCTGTGATGTGTTATAATTTGTCGTAGTGTTTCTTCTTCCCTTATTTTTAAGAGAAATCATCGTTTGTGAATTCTGTAAAAAGTCTGGTAAAGCACTTTTTCTTTTGTTGTATGTTTTTACCAATGTCTATTTAGGACTCTGGCTTCTAGACAATATTGTCTTCGGTGTTTTAGGACAACAGGCTTTTGGAAATATTTGAATTTCAGTAGATCTACTCGCGTCATTGACATGGCGCCCTGAAACTCTCTTCAGCTCCCGCTATATTTACGCACAATTGTGCGAGTAGCGGCAATCGATAACGTAATTAACCTGCACTCTCTGACAATACGAACTACAGGCCCAATTATAATAACAACGCATTATCTTCGGCTTAACGCGCGCCGCCATTGTACCCGGTTGACGTTTGTTTTGGTGCCAAACGACTGCTGCTGACACCGTCAAAATGGAGATTATTCATGGACCTAAACCATTGTTGGGGTCGCACCGAGTTTATGAAATTTATATCGACACGGCCAGAGATTATCGACGCATTGTTGTAAAGGATTTGAATTTTGAAAACGAATGTGGGAAATAGGGCGCGTGCTGTTGACAGTTATATTAATAATGTCGGTGACGGTTTTTTCATTTGTGTAAATATTTCGCGGATTGTTAGTGTGAATGTTCTGTAACGATTATTATATAAAATGTGATCAACTGATGGTGTTGTAAGTTTGGCCTTTTTTTAAGTTGATTCAAATAATTACTTGTAGGTACCTACCTCAAGACGATAAAAATATAATGCCGTAATTTAGAAAACCAGCTAAGCATGCTGAAATCTAGTTACATAGTAACATAATTACCATTTCTTGTCATAACGTTAAGAAATGGTAATATCAAAGACAAACTTACACTGGATCGAGATTACTCCACCCAACCGATGTTTTGTCAATTTTCTTTTTTTCTCGATTGTTCCACTGTTTCATGACTGTCTATATCTCCTGTAACTTCTAGTTTACCTTTCATTTGCTTCAAATCTTGTTTCTTTCTTCCAATATTTGTTTTCACTTTAGATTCACCTTTATCATTTTTCTTCCCTATTTTAATTGCTTTTTTCGGTTGATTTCTTCAGATCGTTTAAGTGTGTTTAATTTGGAGTTTAATCCCCTGCTACCGGTCCGGTCACCGGGCCCACTGGGCCGCTGGGCCGCCGGCCGCTGTCAGACGCACGCCCGGCGCGTGCATCCTTCGCTAAGCGCTGTATTATCTGTATTGAGTTACGACAATTTTCTGATAATCTTTATGGGGTTATATTGTTTTTCGATAAGTGATTCGCAGACTTTATGGTGGGATTTGGTGGAGGTGGAAAAATACTTTTTTTTTTCTATTTGACGGAATATAAAAACTCTCCACGTCACTGGTGTTCGCAGTTGGCTGATTACAGGGTTAACAAATCTACTACTACCACATTGTTGTGAACTTTGTCTTGTGCTGTCGATTCTTGAACCTTAAGGTTTGAAAAATTACTGAACTCTTGTGACACCATTTATTTAATAAATCATCTATCAAAATATGCTATCTGAACCAAGAATTCTAAAATCTAACTTCAGGTAATCCCAGGCATTAAGGTTACACTAGTCGATCGATCGATAGGGTTACGGAAGAATCCATACAAACGTAGTCTGGCGATTACTCCACTGTTTGACGATGTACGTTCAAAATAAATTATATAAATTTGTCTCATCATTATCTAGCCCTGTATTATAACAAAAAAGTAAAAATTATATATATTTGAAAGCTATGGGCGTCGAAAGTTCCATATTTCAACACTAATATTAACGCATTTTTGGGCGGAAATAAATACCATAAGAAGGAAAATTGCAAAACGGCCTCCTTACAGGGATAGATTAGTAATTCATCAATGCAAATAATTTTATTTTGGAAATATACATTTAGTCGTCTTTTAATGATATCTAGACTCCCAAAGGTCTGTTTATAAAATTTCGCGCGCTCGTTTTCTTCCTAAATCATTATCATCCATTTCGATACAAATTTGCAAAAGCGCTAATTTGTACGCAAACTTGCTTCTTACTGCTTATCACAGCATTTATCTCTTTCGCACGTGTTGTCGGATGAGATAGTATGCATTTTAACCTCGCGCACAAAATAGGTCGTGCCTTCGACTAGGTGAACCTTAAAATTTAAACCCAATCATTTAAAATCTGACTCAACAAAGCCAGAGCTATAGAAACCAAAACGCTAAAAGCGTGCATATTCATGCCATTTAAATAGCCCAGCAATAAAGACGACTCGTCCACAATATCCCGACTGTTTGACGTGCCGAGCAAACAGAGGGCGCATTCGTTCAACTAAGTAAATTTCGATGTTCGCGGCACAGCCACCGGGCCGCGCGTCTCAAATAAACTTTGATTTAATAATGCTAATGGCTATTTTAATGACTGCTGATATTTTGTGTATTATTCTGTATTGCTGTGGCATATTTGATTTTCATTTAATGTTGGTGAATAGGTCTGAGTCGTCCATCTTTCCTTATTATAAGGTAGGGCCATTTTGCGAATAGAAATCAGTCATCAACATAATATTGTTGTTACTTAAATTAGAATCTAAAACAAATAATGTCTAAATTTCAACACCACCATCAAACCCGTGAGAGCTGCCAAAAAAGTTGAAAACAAAAGCTTCAGCTCATTGTCTATGATCACGAACTCTATGGTCTTGTCTCCGGCGGATGCGCGCATGCGGGCGCCCGACACGTTTAATGAGATAATGGTGCTTCATGAAACAATAGCCTGTCAGCGATGTTCGTTCACTGGCCGATGTCAAGTAGTCCCCGGAAAAATTATAATGTTTGTGTCAGACAACTGTTGATGGGACCACAGACAAAGTTGTTGTTTTTTGTATTATTGTTTTGTGTCAATTTATAAGGGCCCTTGATCAAATTACGATCAATCTCGTACTTTTTGCAGACATATCATCTGTATACACCAAGATTATGGTGCAAATATTGTCCTAATATGATTGTCAATATACCTAGCACAGTCCGTTGTAGTCGTTGTAAATAACAAGGACCCTTGATCCCATCCTCAACTCGGTTTGGCACAACCCTGTAAGGAAGACTAGTCCTTCACTGGTAAATTTTCTTTCACATCATTGATTTTAAGGCACACCAACACTTGCATTTCGTCTCATGCTCTTCATCTATTCAATTCAAACTAAGTAAAAAAGTTACGAAATCCCATTGCGGTTACCTCAAAAAGTTTTTTTTCCCGAAACCTCGAAGTATTCTCCAATAAAATAATATTTACATTCGCATCATAATTATTTAACGTAACCTGATTGAAAACCGTCGGCGAATCCCTCTGAGCTTATAATTTACCAGTAATCCCACTCGAGGTTTTTTTTAATCCATAATCGGCGTGGGATTTCAATAATAAGCTTCCTGTCAAGGGCCCGGAATCATCTGCCTTATTTCGGTTATTAAAAATTTGTCTGGTTAAATGCAGTGGTTTTTAGCTCTCGGATGCTGAACATGCCCACACTTTTGGAATAGTTTTCACTGTTGAATAGAATTTATATTGAAACAGGAATAACTAGGTAGATTTTTATTTGTAGTAATTACAATGTCTTCATTGCAAATGCTTAATCCTTCGTCCCCTTTTTATTTCTATATTTTCTTTATGGAATTTAAAACTGCTTCACTGTAACATCACTATACATTTTCTTGTACAGTTTTGGCGGGAACGTGATGGCGTCTATGTTGCTTCTCTGTTTCATTTTCCTAAAATTATGTTAAATTGAATATTAACGGTGTAAAAAAGATGTTTTTTTTATTCTAATAATATTAGTAACCGTGCACGAGTGTGGGTAAGTAAAACACAGCAGTAGAACATGAGTTTGTTCATGTTGTCGACAAAACTCCGTGGAAGCTTCCAATAATGTTACCGCCATTTTACTAGGGCATAACTAGGACATTGGACTAAAATCTAAAGGAACTAGAATTTCTAAACGTGACACTGGCTAAATGCACAACAGTGCGAAGCAAAAAACAAAAAAGTTGTATTTGTCACTAAGCTGTTTTTTTTTTATTTAATGTCCAGCAAATCTATGAAAAGATTTTCTTCCCACAAGAAATAAAAGGAATTCTAAGATCATTCATCAGTTCATAACAATTACCCTCGCTATCATTACACCAAAGGACCGCGGCCTCAATACGGCCAACATGTCAAAACAAATTTGGATAAAAGTTTTGATTCGTTTGCTGCGTTTAATAACCGCGAAAATTATTGCTTGGCTTTTCGCTCGGGTTGCCAGCTCAAAGCAATATATTTGAGATTAAATTTTATGAATGGCTACGTTTTTGTGAGGCATTGTGAAGGATTAATAGTATCTTAAGCGGATGATACACCTGACACAGCCCTTTGTGGCACAGGTAAGGGGCATCATTTGAATTGTAATGTTCCATTGTTAATATTGCGGTGTTTGCGTAGGATCTTAAAGGATTTTTTGTGATTATTTCGCAAATTATAGATACCAATTCGGACAGAAGCTTTCTTTGTAAAAGGTATTGAGCAGATATTTGTAGTTTTGAGTTTTATTAGTAAAGTTGAAAAACCTAGAAATCATTTTTGGGATTTATTAATGTTATTGATATTTTTAATACATTTGAGAGTAGGTAACATTATTTATAACCTCAAAATAAACATAAATATGTAGATACGAAATGTTTATTAAATCTCAAAATCAAAGCATATTTGTCTGAACGTACAGTCGTCAAAACTCGACAAGTAACATTTTAAACCAACTTTAATAAGCATACAACTTACAAATATTAATTCGGTGGATTGATGTGTAAATATTAGCGGTACGAGTCACGGTCGACGGGCAGGGGTCGGAGTTACATTAAACGATACTTACAGCTTATGTGTTGTTCATGTAAATGCTTAGATTGGAGGTCTTATGTATGATCGTCTTATTTTGGGGGAGGACTGGGTAAAATTAGAATTGAGTCAGTGAACATTCACCTGGTGAAGCAAGTAAGTTATAAGTAAGTTAAGTTACCGGGCGATTAGGACTGTCAAAATTAAAAGAAGCTGAAGAAGCTCTAAAGCTTAGTGTGATCATCTGCAAAATAATCCGATTTTAAAATTAAACTTAGAAAAGTCCGACTATAGAAAAGATACAATACACCCGAGGAATCAAAAGATGTATCACCTGAAAAAACACTGTCCACAAGAATTGATTATAACCAACATTCACTCACGTACTTTCCGCCATCTTAATTTTGCATTTTCAAATCGAACTTTACGGTTGAATTTGAAATTCGTTTTCTAAATAAGATTGAAAATCGTTTGTCAAATGATTTTGTGATTGCATGTAGAAGTTTCTTTTGCTCAATATTTTTATAAGTTACTAAATAAATGAAGCACATTGATGCCCTGTCATGGCGCGGCGATGTTTACTCAGCGCTCCGTCGGCTGCAGAGGTCTCTGATACAATAAAGTGCGACAATCAGCCATTGTGAAAGCTGCGGGAACTGACAAATCAGTGACACGCCGTACGTTTCTAAATAAATCGACGACGGGACCGTTTATTTAATAATTCTAACGGTATTTTAGTTATCAGCAGATTTATTTAGTTTTGCTGTCGTTTTTAGTGTTATTCATTTTTGATTCTCTATTCATGCTGATTCAGCAATGTTTTGCCAGCAGTACATAGAGATAAGGTTAGCCGACGCTTACAAGTGACTGAAATATTCAAAGACCCTGCAGAAATAATATCATTAGCATCGAATCCTCCAAAAACCTATATAAACGTAGATAAAAACATACAATTGCCTACTTTTAAATTGCCCTACTGTTTGTGCTACTGCTCTCTGTAAAATACTAAGAATTGATTTACCAACACTCCTAATGCACACTCAAGCACGCAACTGAGCCCAAATACAGGCCTTTGTCAGTAAACGTTTCAAATATTAAAACGTCAAAATCATCGCTGGAAAAAATGTCTGCAGCAAATGAAGAGCTAAACAAACACGAGTGCATCTTTATTTATAATAATTGTCGCTCGATATTCCAAGTCATGGTTCAGAGAAACGGAACACCTACGCGGGATCCATATACCATACTATTTCTAATGAGGTAGAGTGCCATTTCCGACCTTAAAGCATGAGGGTTAGGCTTTTTTTGGGCACGCACGCAATAATTCTGAGGAAGGAAAGGCATCGGCGCCAAAATTGACTTGTATTGTAACGATGACAGCTGACTGGGTGGCCGCTTTTTCGTTTTAATGAACGTATTTTTTTTTAATGTCATCATCAAATTATGAGTCAAAAACCGTGAAAATGTACCCTCTAATTACCGAATAAATAAATTATTACTAAAATACCGCAACGAAATCCAGTAGCCGGTCCATAGTTAGCAAAGCATAATAGAAAAACATCACGCTTGGCAGCTAAGTGGTGTAAACTCAAGCACGAAAGCCCTCGGACACACCCGAAATGTCTCATCACTCGACGAGTAACAACAGTCGTTTAGATGTAAAACAAATAAGTGAATGGCGCACTCGGCGGTAGAGTGCGTGCGAGCCAACACCGAGCATTATGCACAAGGAGATTGAAAGAAAGTACTCCACACGAGAGCGTCCAAGCCTCGCCGGAGTGCAATAAGCGACGCCAGCCGACGGGGCCCGTTCATTAACTCTCACCTCCTCCATAAATAACCTAGCGAGCATCATTCCTGAACGCAGCACAAAAGCGCGCGTCACTGCTGCCAACGTTCCCACAACGAAGCACTACAGAGTAAACAGGAAAAAACGACCAATATACTGTCTAGTGGCCAGTATTTAGTAACTAGTAAAGATTTTGTTTTTGTAACGGATGTATCAACAATAAGTTGGCGCGCAGAACTTAATGTTTGGTATCGTAACGGGAGGAGATCTTGGTACGGGAGAGCACACATCCATTTCAAAGAATAAACACGAGGAAACGCTCTCGATGTATAAATAATAAATAAAGTGTATATTTCGCTGCGTCGGGAGCGTGCGTAGACAAAGGCTGGCCGCTCGGTGGGGCAAACATCGCATGTTTATTCTTTCGTCATTAAGGTGGAGTGTTGACCGGGCTCGGCCTAGCGCTAATTTCAGGGAGGCACTGACTTCGCCTGTTGACTCGTCACGCGTTTGGGATGGGATTAGCGGGTTAATTGCTATCGTTCCCTGAATCATTGCAAAGTTTGAATGGTTTAAGCCATTGAGGGTCTGCTTATAAATCAGCTAGATTTTGATTTGACTTGATTGGGTAGGTTTTCATGGTGTCACATAAATTTTTTCAACGTCTGCATTTGTAACTACGCCCTTTTCAAAGGAATTTTTAGGAGACTCAGTGCTAACTGCAATTGCAACTAAGTTTAATTATAGGTGGCTTTTGCTACTTCTTATTTTTAATAGTTCTTAGGTTAAGATTATTTTGTCTTTGCCTCTGAAATACCGTGTTGGTTGCTATTTATACATCTACTTGATTTTTGTGGCAACTTTTACGACTTCACCCTCATACTATCATGTCATTAAACGCAGATATCGCTAGTTAATCTATTCGTTTCGATAATATGTTTGAAACGAGGGTAACACGTTGATATTAGATATTCCGTCTCTTCGGAAGTGTTGCAATTTTCTTAAAAAAAAGTTCGAAGTGGCAGATTCTCATCAGTTCCTAAAAATATTTTATCATAATCAGCGGTATGTTGTTACTGTTTTCTTTTAGTATATTTAATTATTTGTTGCAGGTCAAAATATGGTTTCAAAATCATCGCTATAAGTGTAAGAGACAAGCAAAGGAGAAAGCGATGGCGGAGCAAAACCAACACAATCAGGTGAGTCCGGTGACTTAGATATGAAAGATATGTGATCAATCTTTCAATAAATAAAAATCAAATTGAAGTCGATTCAGGTAAGCTGACTTTTGTTTAGTAAGATTGTTTGCAAAAATAACGTAGCTATAATAATTTACAATCCAAAGCTGTATTACGAAAACGCGGGCCATTTTGGTATTTACTTTTTATTTTTATTTAAAACTTGTTTCGTGACCCTTTACAATTTTTTATCTCAAAAAATTCCAAACTCATCTACCGACGTGACATTATTAATTCATAAAATTTCACACAATGCTAATGAATAATGAATATTAACGTGTAAGCGATAATAATCGTCCGCTGACGTCGCCACCGTGCTAAGGAGCCAAGGGGCTGGTCCCCTGTTTGCGGAGGCGATAGACTTTGCCCACTCGATAGCAATCTCCTGCTGCGACTCTCAATGGGTAACAAAATACGGGACCCGCACTTGCCAAATCTGGCAACCCCGTGACAATTAGAATTATATTTCGCGAGAAAATAGGGCTGCCGTGCGAAGTTGCCATGGGAGATGTTATCTTGTGCTTTTTTATTGACGGTTGAAGAAACAATCGTGATTGTTTAAAATGGTGAGATTTTGAAAGAACCAACAAAGTGATTCTCAATAATATTCTAGGCAAAAACGAGACATAAAACTGCTGAAACAGATATGCCACATTTGAATTTAGCTATATGTAGTGTCAGGCCTTAGGGGTCAAGACACTCAAGAGTAGGCACTGCGGCAAAGCGTATCCGCGTCGCCGTCGTTATCTAGGCTCGGATTTCCCTCTTTTTAAATTTTCACCATCGACTTATGTGATCATTTACTTTTAAAGAATTTAAATGTTCTCCATATGACAAAATTTATCATTCAATTACTACGTTATATTTTACTATGTTAACTCAAAATAGTGCAACCCTGTCGTATGTAGAAAATTGGCTCAATTTGCTCGGCGGAGGCGGGCTTTCGTAGTGTCGACCTTCTGATTGTTCGTTGAGCACCGCCCGCCCTAATGACTAGCTACAGTTTCCGTGGGAGTTTCATTATTCTAAGTTGTAGTTATTTAATTAATTTGTGATGTCGTTTTAGTAGAGGGACTTTTAATATTATTATTTTTCGCCTTTTTTTATAAATCAATTCCGTACTTGACAGCAAAAACTACAGAAGCTACTAGATTGTATGTACTCCAATGTACATTAGAGGATGTAAAGGTGCACAACAAAAGACATTTTAGAAACTCCACCCCTTATAACAGATCCAGTGGAGGATTGCATTGGGCACACGAACGCACACAAGTTGCAAACACACAGTTCATGCAAAATAAATCAGCAAATCTACACAGGTTACAATCAGTCAGGATTAGTAAGCCCGCTTATGTAAAATTCCTTCGATTCACTCGAGGATTACACGCTTAATTTTATTTTGTACTTACCTATTCTCCTCCAACAGTCATCCTCATCGCCCCGGCGAGTGGCAGTTCCCGTCCTGGTAAAGGACGGGAAACCTTGCGGCTCCGGGGAGTCGTCATCTCCCGCGCACAGCCACTGCGCCACCCCCACGTCCGGGTACTCCGCCCCGCAGCCCTCGCAGGCCGCCTGCAGCAACCCGCTCGTGTCCTCGTACCGCCAGCCAGCGGCTTACCAGCAGCAGTGCTCAGGCTACCTGCCGCTACAGGGCAGAGCCTGGTAGAAGTTCCCACAGCTTTATCACGAGACAATGTTCAAGGAAGAGATGTATTTTGATTAGGTCGAATGAATGTGGTTTTTAGTTTTTTTGTTTTGTGTTTTATCAAATAGGGTCAATGTTATGTCTTTGTTGCCTTATTTTTGTTTATGGTCAGACTGAATTAATATTTCTGTGCTGTAAAGATTTTTACATCATCGGTGTTGCAGTTTAAAAATATTTTGCCTTCATTTGTGGTAAGCTTAAATAATTTCAAGTAACTTAGTTTTATCATTTTAGAAAATGGATAAGTTTTTTTAACTGGTGTATTATCTCATTATTGGTCATTATAGATAAATTTATTTGAAGAATAATTAAGTTATATTTTCCTTATTTATTTTTTGATGTTTATGTTTTATTTGCAAGAAAATTACTTGAATGCTAATTCGTATTTCTGGTAAAAGTCTCGAAACCACAAATCTCCTCTTAGAACACTGTCTCGGGTGAAGCGTCGCTGGCTGCAGCTTCTAAAACTGAACATTGATTAGAAAAATAGTGAAATTTCGAAAGTGTTGATTTCAAATGTGGACAATGTCGGTAACAACCGCAAACGGGAGGAGGGTAATGTGTAAATAATTAGAAATAGCTTTAGTTAAGCACACGTGAGGATTTGAATTGATTCTTTGTGATATTTTTTTTACTGACATACGAACCTGAAGATAAAAATATTTTCTCCGTTTTTTTTTCGAGTAGATTCGTAGTTGTAACTTTTGTGTGTTTTACAATTTATAATAAAATGTATTTCTTTTGTAGATTTCACAGATTTCAAGAAGTAAGTTAGGTTTAAATATTTTTCTGTTCAGGTTTCAAATAAGAGTGCCAAACTTCCAATTTCATGGTTGATATCTCCGTTTTATACGATAAAAGCACAAATTGTTTTGCTTATTGTACGTAATGACGTTGATAGAGTGTTTCACCACCTATGATAATTGTGACATTCATTTTAATCGGTTCATAGTTTAGATTTTTTTTAATACTTCTGTTTTCTTAATTTACAATTGGTTTTCAAAGCATATATAAAATGTAGATGAAAACCTTTTTTGCAATAATTATTAAGAATATAAATAATAAATCAGTTTTTGTTTCAAACACGGTGGCGAAAAGCTCTAGGTCAGGTGTAGGTACATTATTGTAAATAACTGATAAAGAAGTAGCAAATTGTTGTGTGAATAGAAAATAATTTAAAAAGAGTCAGTGTTTGCGTGTGTAGATACTACTATCTAATGTAAATAGTTGTGATCGCTCGTAGAATACATGAGCGGGTACGGGAGACATCCCTTGTGCAATCTGTCTATAGTTTTAACTTGGTTGAATTCCAATTTTACAAAACAGAAGAACCACGTCGTGACGAAAAACATTAAAATTCAGAAAATTTAGTAACTGAATAAATTTAATCCAGGTTTTTATAAAGTATTATTCAACCAAGTTAACACACTTAAAAATAATCTTTCAAATGGTTCTTATACTTTTATTACAAAAGTGAAACTATCAAACAACGAATTTATATTAATAAAGACAGGATATTTCCATTCTATTCTATTTATTTTCATTAAGATTTTCTCTTATTGTCTTCATTTCAGTTTCTTCGTCTTGTATTTTATTTTTAAGAATGGCAGCAAATCAGATATTGATCATTTTAAAATTTCATTCAGTATTGCCGATCACTACTTATAATATTATTATGTACTTAAGTCAATTTTTATTTTTTTACTAACTAAAACCTGCGAATTGCTGCAATGTAAATATAAATTAAATGAGTGGAGATTTTTTTATAGAAAATGTCGGCAACATCGCGATACGATGGCGGAAATGCCCGCGTAAATAATAGCAATAAGAGTTTAATAAAAATTAGAGTAATTCGTCAGTTGTAACAAATGGAGTTGTAATTAACGTTTTTCAACTTAATTTATACGTTCTGAGAAATTAGGTCGATGTATAATTTGTAGGTTTAGGGGGAGTTAATAATTATTATGATAATTATAAATAATAGTATTAATGAGAAGGAATTTGTAACTATAATGAAGATGGAGGGTGTAATGAATTTCGATTTATAAAATTAATAAAATTAATGAGTTTTATTTGGACTTTCATTCAAGAACTTTCTTGAGCACCTTTGATCCTCAAGTGGACCTCAAAATGATGGGGTCAAGACTTGCGAGAACAGACATTTATATCTAGGTAGAACACTTGTAACTCAAGTACTCGCTTCAAAGAGAAAATGCTTACATCGAGTTTGAGAAATTTGCATACAAAGGGATAGCAATTTTTGTCTATCTCTGTTCTTTTCATCTTGAAAATATAAGCAAATAAAAGTGGAACAATTTTCCTGAAGCAAATAACCTGTATGATAAAAATGACGAAAAAAAATATAATTCATTTACACAGTTTTGGCTAGTGTTTATTAGAGAAGAAAATTCTTCATGCCCTTTAAAAACGCTTAATTTCAACGTTTAACAATACAATAACATCGCAATTTGAGTCAATCACGCCCCTCGAACAATAAAAGTAACAAACGCTTACTCACCCCTATTCTAAACGTAAGCTCATTCTTATTGTCTTCAATATTCCCAGATTACGCCATAATCTTTCATAACTCGTATTACAGTTTATTCCGCATGGCAACACCGACTTTGAACGTCAGTCATGGCCCGCCAAAACGAAATAATAACATAGCAGTTCACGCCATTGAAAAAGCTCAAACGCAATCGCACTTCTTTGAAATTGGAACCTATTGGTATCTGTTATAAGTATTATTTTCGCATAAAATATGTATGGGGTTACATCGTTTCGATGTCGAGCAGTAATTTTCATAGAACAAAGGCGATATAGAGAACACGTGCGACTCGTTACGGCGCTTGCTAATAAAACGCTGGATTAAGTGAAACATGCAGGTGAGGGGTCGAAATTGAAAACTATTGGCCTCTCGAACGGATTTACGAGTATATTGCTAGGATTTGTGTCTCAGGTGACGGATGAGATGAACATTCTTGTTGGATTCACAAGGGTCTTATAGTTCGGGTGAATATATTCTTTTATTTTGTCAAAACAATTGTAGATTTCTACTACAACACTGAGATCTTTTATTTGGTAGGCTACTTTGCTAATTTGCTTTTGAGTAACTACCTTAGCTAAAAGCTAAAGACTTGTCACTAAAATCTCTAGTGTCATTCAATGTCAGCGATGGCGATAGTCGAAATGCCAAAACCATGAATTCAAGTATATTTCGATAGCGTTTGAAATTCCCATACATTTTGGGCATTTCTCGAATCGCTATCGTCACGTTTTCGTTTGTAGAATGTCACTTATCTAGGGCCTCTAGGAAAATGACACTAGAGATTGACAGGCGACAGGTCTTAATCGGACAATACCACAGTTTTGTAAGTTCTTAACATTTTCTGCTAGATTAAATATCATTGAATGTCACAATTATGATTGTATTATTGACAAATATTGGCGAATATTTTGTGGGGCTATCTCCAAATAAAATAGAGGTAGAATTTTCCACACACCCACAATATAGACATACTACTAGCCCCAGAATCTGATATAAGTGCAAAGAGCAGCGTTAAATTACAGAACTACGAACATCTACTGCACTGATCGCCCAGACGGCATTCAAAAAATCAAAATCAAAAACCGGCCAAGTACAAGTCGGACTCGCGCACGAATGGTTCCGTACCATTATCACAAAAAACGGCAAAAATTTACGTTTGTTGCATGGGAGCCCCACTTAAATATTTATTTCTTTCTGTTTTTTAACCGACTTCAAAAAAGTAGGAAGTTTCTCAATTCGTCCGTATATACGTATATATGTATATTTTTATGTGTGTTCGCGGATAACTTCGTCGTTTATGAACCGATTTTGATGATTCTTTTTTGTTAGAAAGGTCATATCCCAAGGGTGGTCCTTTGATAAGGAAACTAGTAGATTTACAGTCGGAACATAGTACTCCCACATATTATGCTGTGCAGTTGTATAATACTAAAAGGATATGAGTTTATACAATACAAATATATTCATGCAGTCTTCAGCAGGTCCAACAATACTTCAATACAACAATGTTCTGCTTAACACTTGTTTTTGCACCCTGTTGTGGAGCAGGACTAGCATTGAGCCAAGAATTTTTATCAGTGATGTAATCCCCCAGCTTATAATATGCCTGCCTGCGTAGAGTGCGTTTTATATACGTTTTAAATGTGGGTGGTTATTATAACATTTTATACAGTACCCCATTAAAGATGCTACTTTAGCCAGCCTGAAACCTGGTTGAATTAATTGGTCCCTATTTCTAGTAATATAATTTGTCAGCCGCCGTTTTTACTAAAAAGATGTGAATTCTTTCTAACGTACATGATGTTTTCATAAATATATTGACAAGGTACCGTCATGATGTCAATGCCCTCAAACAGTTCCTTTACAGAATCGCGCCGGCGAAGATGCATATCGCTCTAGTGGCTCGTTTTTGCAGAATAAATAAAACATTATATCTGCAGCCCTTCCCCAAAGCCCAGCATATCCATAGTACGGTACCGTAAGACAATATACAATGAAAGTAACTAAAATAAACCATCCTCGTGGCATCTACATCAGTAAACTAACGATTTTTTCTAACAGCATAAGCTGCCGAACCTAGTCGCCCTGCAAGTGATATTAAATGAGGACCCCATTATAACCTTGAGTCTAGCGTGATCCCCAGGAAAACCGTTTTATCGACGAATTCTAGCTTCTCCCTGTTTAATATAATGTCACAATCATAACTTATAACATTCGGCACGGCCAGTGGTGTCTCATCCCATACAAAGAAACTGTCCCGACGTACTACGTACTGTACTACGTACTGTACTGATTATATTGATTATTTTTTGTAAATCGATCGCGTTCGGTTCCGTTCCACGGATGTAGATGGTGATCTATCTATCGCAGTGGAACGGAACCGAACGCGATCGAATTTCAGAAAATAATCGGTATAATCAGATGAAAAATGCTAGTTACGTCGGCACGGTTTCTTTATATGGGATGAGGCATCTGTATGCTAGTATTATATTATCTGTGGCAAGGCAAATTTTACGCACTTAGTCTTTTGAAACCGTGTGAACCAATTTTGAACCTGTTGTAAGTCATTATTTACGTCGTCAACGTTACTCTACTACTTACTTTACATCTATTTTTCTTAAAAATCAAAGAAGTGTCATCAGCAAATAACACCATGTTTAGATTATTTTTCAATAGATGGAGTAAATCTTTAATGTAGACTAAAAATAAGAATGGACCTAAAATTGAACCTTGGGGTACCCCATTTTCACGAACTAATTGCTGTCTATCATTTAAATAATATTTTACTTAACTACCCAACGACGATATATTCTCTTTGTAACTACCTTACTACTTCCAAACCAATTTCCAATCTAGCCAGATTTAGCCAAACTAAATCGTTAAAACACTAACACAATTAAATTAAGTCAAAGATGTTTGTAAAGATGATGAAGTAGTCGGGCTTACTGCTACCTACCTACCTTTATTTATTTATTATTATTTATTATATACTTTAATATACACCACTTAAATAATTACAGGACAAAACATTATAAAGATCAGTGTACAATGGGCGGTCTTATCGCACAGGGCAATCTCTTAAAAACAACCTTTGGATGGACAGCACGAGAGGACTTTACTACTTCCTATGTTTCATCAGACCCAGAAAGACTCCTTGATCTAAACACAAATTGAAAATTAAAGGTAAGTACGGCGCTATAGTCTGAATAATGGAGGTACAAACTTTGATGGCCATTCCCCATAGATCTTCGGTATCTCAACTATTTTAAACCTGTCAAGCTATAAGCATAGCAACGACGCCAATGACTTTAGCCAAAAACATTTTTAATAGGATGTGTATTTCTTGTCAACCGAGTGTATTTCCCCATTCGGACTCCGGATAGAACAGACGATAAAAAATATTTTAAAAAATAACAAAAAACCCGACTGCTTAAAAAGCGAACTAAAAAGACGTAAACATGATAAAAATCATGCTGTGCAGTCGGACGATACATATGCGCGAGCTGGCTGGCCAAAACCAGATGTATCCTAAACACATTACCCTCCTTCGGCAGTCGGGTAAAAAGATGGCAATGGCGGTAGCCGCGATTGTGAGAAGCTCCATCGATCGTCAGATACGGCACGTGTACTCGCGAGCTATTGTACAAACTGCTAGAAAGGGTAGATTTAGATAAAAAATGTTTTTTTATTCGAAATAGGTTGGTGTGTGATGAGGTGTAGCATGCAATGCTTACAAAAACCTGCCAGTCATAAGCCTAACATACCTTAAGAACAACATTTGTACTATAAGTATACTTTGGTATAGGCCAAAATGAGTTTTGATCCAACAGTCCCTCAATGGTCACTGGGAAGAGATTCAGGGAGGAAAAGTAAGCCAGACTATATCAGTAAAACACTAACACAATTAAATTAAAGTAAGATCTCTTCAGCATTATAACAAGCCAAAGATGATTGAAAAGATGATGAAGTAGTCGGGTTCATTAGAACACGATGTTCAAATGATGAATGATGTGAGCAAATTAATGCAGGCCAGGAGTGGAGTAAAGATGTCTGCCATTATATTTTAATTAAATGGTGGATATCCCCATACGCACAAAACGCTTTGGGGACACTTTTATTATGCGTACAGCTAAGGAGTCGAATTCTCTGCCGGAGTCTGTGTTTCCAGATAGCTACAATCTAGGGGTCTTTAGGTCAAGAGTGAATAGGTTACTTGTTGGCAAGCGTGCTTCACCGTCGACCTCATCATCGCTTACCATCATGCGAGATAGTGGTCAAGCGCAAGCTTAGAGACGATGAAAAACAAGTAAAGGAACGGATAAGAATCGCAATAAGCCAAGGTGAGGATGACAGCAATTTAAGTTCTACACTTCTACCAAAACGACTGACCTGGACTAGCAGCGATCAGCGGCAGAGGGAAAAGAGAACTTGGCCGAAGCTTGTCGAGAAATAAGCTGTAATGATTTTGTTGGATTTTCTTTAATTCAAAAGTCTTCTTCATATCGAGGATGTCACATAGTGGCAGACGTAACGAAAATAGTGTAAGTAATTGAACGAAAAAGAAATACCTCGTTTTGCCCTCATAGGCGCTACCCGATTCTCCCAAGATTTAAATCTACAAATCATCAAAATCGCTTAAAAAAAGTATATTCATGCAAAAAGTCCCCAATGAAAACAAGCCAGGGCTTTCCCCTATTTTCCCCCGTGCATTGTGCGTGGGTACACGATCCGTAAACAAATTTGTGAATATTATTCGTATTTATGGATCTCCATGAATACGGAAGGGGTGAGACACCATTACGCCTTAAGATTCCCCATTCATGGGGTTAAGGAGCCCGTCTTACTTTAAATACATGGGGAGGGTTCTGTAATTACTGTAATTATTATATTCAGGTATTTTATTGAGGTAGTTATATGTTTTAGATTGAAGAGAAACAATATTATCTTCTTATAGGTTTTCCATACTGCTACTGCTTCTTTTCTGGTGTGAATTTATTTACGTGACGATTTTTAGTTGAGTGAAAGATCAAGTCACTTTATCTTCGCAGAAACTTATCCTCAGTTTCCCAGCTCAAAATTATCGCAGATTTAATGTGACAAATTGTCAAGTACGCGTTATCTGCTGTGATTGGTTGAATGAATTTTCAACAGCCAATCACAGCAGAAAACGCGGCCTTGACAATTTGTCACATTAATTCTGCGATAATTATGAGCTGGGAAACTGAGGATTAAGCGCACACAATTTATATATTTAAACAGACGCAATAAGTTGTTGCCTCCTTATTTTAGAGACTTATAAGATAATTCATAATTTGCATAGATAAATTACCCTCTTCGTAGAACTACGAAGAGGACTATTTCGGTATGCGGCCGAAAAAACTTAAAAAAAAACTTCTCGACCTTATTGGAAGCTTCTGCCAGCGGCTTCGCCCGCATGGAAATCCAAAATTATCGCGAGGGTACAAATTCCCGGGATAAGGACCTTATGTAATATTCCTAACTATAAACAATCTCTGTCCCAAAATTCATCCAGATCCTTCCAGCTGTTCTGGTATGAAGAAGTAACAAACATACACATGTAAAACTTTCGCTTTTATAATATTAGTGAGATTAGTGAGATGGTAAGCAGTACAGGTAGATCTTAATAATAATGATCCTTCGACTTAAAAAAAATTCTAAAGCCCAAATTGTGAAAATTCGAGATAGCCATTTTACATTACTTAAAAGTCAGCCTATCTAGGATAATAGCCAGATTTACATTTTGATAGAGCTATAAGGTAATAATTTCCCGAATCTCAATGAAGAGAGGGCACGTGAACTTTTTGTAATATCTTCACAAAACATTGGCGACGGTTTCGTCGGTGGCAGGAGCGCAGCGGAGGTTGAGAGCGGGCCTGACTAATTAGAACAAAAAACGCGGGAAAACACAAGTACGCTTGACAGTGAGTCAGAGACAAAGAGCGCGCAGTTTTCCAATAAAAAGGTTTTATACGCCCCTTAAACATTGTGCAAATACCGACTCTTTGGGCTTAAGCGTAAAGTTGAATTTGGGAATAGGGGCTTAACATTGACCGGAACATTTATTTCGGTTAGTCTGAATTTGGAACGCCCTTGCTTGTTTCTATTGCAAAAGAATCCAAACCCTATCTCCATCAAATAAGCTTTAATTTTGCATGTAGCGTGCCAGTCTCTATGTCATTTATAGAGCTGTCTCCGGCTGCGTAGAGAAGCGCCATCGCGTCGATTGTCTCTGGCACGTTCGGGCAAAGAGGCCACAATCGATAGAGCACGGGCGTGCGTTGTAATGAATTTATTAGAGAACCTAGTATTTCGACGAGGTTATTCGGCTGTTTTATTTTTATGCGAATGCCGAACTAGGATAAGTCGAGAGTATTGTTTGATTCAGGACCAGCTTTACGAGTTATGATATCAAGAATTCAGGACGCTTGATATTCTATTTCTAATTAATTCAGAGTTTCCTAACTATAGAGCTAATTATATCCGTAGGTTCTGTTTTACATAGTATAACCTGTAGAGTACCTTTTCTTTATTTGTTATCAGCTCACGCTTGACCACCTGATGGTAAGCGATGATGTTGTTGACGGTGGAGCACGCTTGCCTAGAAGTAACATATTCACTCTTGACTTAAAGACCCCTAGATTGTAGATATCGGGAAACACGACTCCGGCAGGGAATGCCACTCCTTTGCTGTACGCATAATAAAAGAGAGTAAAATATACATTGTAGAGTGAAACCTTTTTCTAACAGAACTGAGGGGCTTAAAGATAATAATTTATGGGTTTAGCTAGGCAATAAATATAGCATAATTTACGAATAGGTACTAATTCTGTAGCTTAGTGTTAGATATATAAGCTCATCTAGTGTTGAATGGACTTATAAAGCGTTGCCGATTTTTTATGCTCATAACAACAGTTAACACAGCGTGAACAGCTAACACAACTACGGCTTGTGGTGTGATGGTGTGTCTCGGTGGCATGGCGCGCACCTCGTTATCTCGCCCGGCTGTCTGTCGCGACCACCGCTGCGATCTGACTGGGATGGTGGTTCCGTAGAGAAATTTCATGGTGAATTGGGTCTAAGAAGATGAATGAACGGGAAAGGTTTGCTTGCATACTTATTGTAAACGGGAATTAAGGCGTCTGATTAGAGAGGCCAATATCCAACAGTGGACTAGCAATAATCTAATGATGGGATGAGATGAGAAACAGATAGAATTTGCCACCATTTCCACAGATATAGTTGTTCTCATTATTAATGAGGCATTAGTGTCCATTGCCACGGAAAATGTACAGAACCAACAATGGAAAACTATATACGCAAATTTGAAAGCGTGACCAACTAATAAACTTTGCCTAAAAGTTGTTTTTGATCCAGGAAAACTCAGGCCTCTTCACACGGCCAGCCTGGTAGCCTGGCACATTACAACAGAACCACAGCGTGAACAGCTCACACACTCACAGGTCGTGGGGTGATGGTGTGTCACGAGAAAAAGTTCGTAACCGTTTTTGCAGAAATGTCACAATTTTAATACTATGAGGCGCCCGTGCTGGTGCCACGGCAAATTGGCAGGTTGTACCTACAAATGGAAATTCGAACCTTTTGAATGTTTCAAAATGTGAATTTGAACATTTAACACCGATCTATCAAGACACAGGCAAGTATGTATGAGTCTATTGTAATTTATGGGGCATTTATAGGCAGAGGGCTAAAGTCGTCACAATCTAAAAAGTCCGGTTTGACAGCTATAAAAATACGTTGTATAAATTTAAGTTGATGCTTACGAATGATACTCGTTGTTATAGTGTATAGGCAGCATAGTAATTAATTAGGATTATGAATTTGATTATTCGTAAACTTTCATACAAAGTTATCACGGCAAGTTAAATGAGAAACGTCATCGGACTTCTTAGATTGTGACGACTGTAATCACATTAATATTATAAAGGGGAAAGTTTGTGAGTGTGTGTGTTTGTTGTGTATGTTTGTTACTTTTTCACGCGCAAACGGCTAGACGGATCTGGATGAAACTTGGCACAGAGATGGAATTGCACATAGGATACTATGTGCAATTCCATCTCTCTATGTACACTGGATCCTGCCCTCTATAATGTCATCTTTCTCTGTCACCCTAGGGTTTGCTGTAAGAGAACTCAACATTGAGTTAAGCTCGCCTTTGTACATGTACTTTATTATCACACTGTATGTAATGTTTTTTTTGGTGTACAATAAAGAATAAAGATACTTTCTATCCCGAAAATATGTTCCCTTGGGATAATTTTCGAAATGCACGCGGGCGAAGCCGCGGGCAGAAGCTAGTATTGTAATATATTAGCCCTCTGCACATAAATGTAACATGGGCCATGACCAACGTGTATTTACAGTTTATACGAGTACTTACCATATTTATGGAAAAATCTGGTATTAATAATATTGTGGAAAGGGTTTTCCGTATAGTCCCACGCATCTCCAGCTCGCCGTCGAACGTCGAACGTCGCACATGACTCGGCAAATTGTTCGAATGTTCAATAATTCTTCTTTTATTTTAGTCCATTCTGTATCGAGCGTTATTTTGACAACCCTCGAAGCGATGACAGGTGGCGTCAATATATTGATAAAGGTACATTCATATGCATTCGAAATAATTAGGAGACTGTTTGTTTTTATGAAGGAATGATGAAAAACTGTGGCCTCAAAGTCCTTTGCATATGGGACACGAAAAGAAAATTAGTAGATGTAACACAGTTAATATATTATTCTATAAACACACAAATAATTAATCAAAAGAAAGAAAACATGTTTTTATTATATCATAAATTAGAAATGAAAAAGAAACTTCAGGAATTTGAAATTTAAGGTAGGTATTTTCAAATGCTTTTTATAAAACAGAAAGATTTAGCAATAGGAATCCAATATGAACACATCTCAATATCTTTAGAGCGCTCATTATAACAATTCACATCAATATGTTCTAATGAGTCTAATCAAGAAATCAAATTTATGTTTGTTTTGATTCTACATCAAGAGCCTTGTCTATGGTCTATAGTGACTGTCATTATTCAATTCTATTGTCGGTGCAGCCTACAAAATTATTTTGCAAGCAGTTGTGGCTTCTCTTTTGTTTTCTGTTAAAATAATATTACTGCTAGATAAATCTAGTCTAGTATTGAATAGCTGTCTTGACACCTACCAACGAGATGCTTGTTCAAACAATATATTGCTAGTGGTCAAACGCGAGCCAAATTAAAAAAAAATATTATCTGATATTTCAATTTTCATTTTATCGAGGGAAAAATTGTCTCTTGTCACTGTCTTACTGACTAACCCCAATAAGGGAATGAAAAATCCAAATAGGCTAGTTCTTCATGTATTTTTTTTAAATACTGATCCCCACACTATGATTTTTTTTCCTGTATCGTGGATGCGTTTACAAACATTTAAACTCACTAAAAAAACACCCAAAACCGGAACAACTATCTGTAGACCATACAAATATTTGTTCCGTGCGGGAGTCGAACCCGCGACACCCAGCGCAGCAGTCGATCGCTCAACCACTGCGCCAACCTTGTCATCTATTTTAGAGAACGTAGAATTGTTTGTTATGTTTGTGAAAAGTAGAAAGATCTGTGGAAGTACTGATCGATTACGATAATTATTTCACAGGCAGAAAACTACATTGCGAAGCCACGGGAAAAGCTTGCGACCAATATTTATTAGGATAGATACTCTAGCAATTTAATATTGTGTTACCTAGATAGCGATACGAAACATATAGGTGTTCCTACCTATACCTTCGTTCGTTATAAGTACTTGAGTCGGTACGTCATTTTCTTACAGCACCTATTTACAGAGTTCTCTAAAATTGTGTAGCGTCCTCGACGCTGGTATTTTACGTACGGCCCTTGATACCTACTCCAGTTAAACACAAAGAGAACGGACATAAAGGATTACTTTTAAAGGCAAAGGCACGTCGACTTTCATCCTCTCGAGGGAAAATGGCGCGCGATCTGACAGCTGAGAGGTTTTGGCGCGCTTTCATTTGTACGATTGTTGCCCGCTAATGGCGCGCGCCGAAACAATGGGGAAATATCGCCATCTTTGCACACAAAGGACATTAACGTTTGATGTCGAACGCCATTGTGGTTATATGTATAAATCGGGTTAACGGTCTCCATTGGCGCTTTATTTTTTATTTCGGAAAGCTTTTCCGATAAGTGAATGATTGTACCTAAAGTCGGCAAATACTTGTGGTTTTCTCAAATATTCCAAATCTCTAGAGCTCGAGACTATTTTTGTCCAGTCAAACTAGTCAAAGAGCCATTTTGAAAGGTTTATTATCTCAGTAGGATATTTATACTATTTAAGTACCAATATACCTACTTATTAATTATATCTTTCAATATTTCATTTACTTAGTTTCTCAACCGTTGCCCTCTACATTATTTCTTAGTACGTAAAAAATGCAATATATATCTACGGGAACATTAGAAAATAGGGTATGAAAATTCGTTCCTTTATTTAATTTGAGATCCCAGCTAAGTTTCTGACTGCCGTGGTGGTGCAGTGATCGCAGGCACGACTCTAAGCGGGTTCGAAACCCACCGGGTCTTGCCCAGATTCTGGTAGGTTCTTTGATTTCAGCTTACCATTTGAAAATTCCAAGTACGAATGTACGAGTTTATTCTCCAGTCCATGTTAGATTCTATGTCTTCGTCAGCAGAGAATTTTTAAACGTTTTTTCACACAATGGTACCCTCACATACACGCTGTTACACATAGCTGTTATTGTAAAACGCAACGGAGTTCATTGTAGCTCATTACATAAGTACATGCGTTGGCACCTCTGCCGCATGCCATAATTGTAGGCCTGCAACAGCCGGGTGAATGGGCACTCGAGACGAGGACGGGGGGAGATTACGAAACAATAGATTTTTCCAAAATACATAATAATTCACAGCGTCAAATGAGGCAGCTTTTTGTGTGAGCTTAGAGATCCTTGGTGATGTGTGGGGTTTGGTTTTCAGTTTCTTTTTATTAGGTGTAAAATTTTCATGACTAGCTAAGGAATTTGTTTTGTCGGTTCATGAGATGCTCTTCTTTTATTCATCTTGTGTCGATGGCTTGCATTTTGTCCGGCCAGCATGTAGCAACCTGGGTAGGTCTATCCTTTGCCTCATTTTAATCCTCGAGGGTTATTGGTGCCAGCACTCGGTAAGGCTAATTCTAGCTGGCTAATCCGTTCACCTTTGTGTTATAATTTTCCTTATTGAGAAAACTTAAAAAACAAACGAAAAAACCCTGCTGACTTGAATGAATCAACTGGAGGACCTAATAATTAAAAAACACTTTCTTCAATTTGTTTTTTTTTTCATTAATATTATTAATACATCGCTGTAGGTACGGAACCTCAATCAATTTTGTCAAAACTATAGCGACACATGGGTGGATTTTTGAGATTTTTTTGGGTCCGTGCTCGAGTGGAGTGCTTGAGTCTCGACCGCTGCGCCGCGCGAATTATTAAAAAGTAAAAATATAAAAATATATGACCCTTGAGAGTGAGGTCGCCTGTGAAAAATAACATGCCAGCTTACTCGCGGACAAATGATTACGATTTTACCTCCATTATCATGAATAATAATTACGAAGGTAATTATGAGATGCATAACACTAATTTTAATTTTATACGTCAAATAAAATAACAATAAAATCTTTATTTCAGGCAGTACCTAATATACAGTTCTTATTTGCACATTGCTAAAGTCCATGATCAGTTGTGTTGCCACTTACCAGTGATTACCTATGGGGCTGATACATGGTCGCTCTCAATGCGCCTTATCAGAAAGCCTAAAGTCACCCAAAGGGCAATGGAGAGGGCTATGCTCAGAGTTTGCTTGTGTGATCAAATCAGAAATGAGGATATCCGTAGGAGAACCAAAGTTACTGATATAACCCGAAGAATTGCAAAACTTAAGTGGCAGTAGGCAGGGCATATTACTCGAAGAAAGGATGGTCCATAGGGCCAAAAATTTCTGTAGTGGTGGCGCGTAGGCGAGATAGTGGTCAAACGCCTATCGTTAATAAATTAAAAAAAAAACCAGAAGGTGCTGCGTCGGAACTGTTTCAAGACCTCCCACTAGGTCGACAGATGACCTGGTGAGGGTGTCAGTGTGGCGACGCTTGTTGGAGGCCTATGTTCAGCAGTGGACGTCATTTGGCTGAAATGATGATGATGCTCTAAAGGCAAAACAATGTTTTTTGATAAGAATATTTCGGCAGTATTAAATAAAATATGATATACGAATTTGGTGTTGAAAGGACCTATCAAAAATATGATAGCTGTATATTTTCGAGTGACATGAGTTACAGAATAGAGTTCTACACCTATAAAGGTGTGCAAAAACAAACACAAAGTTTGTTCAGCTAAGATATGTGACCTCATTGAAGTTAATCAGAATCTCTTAATCAAATTATAATTCATCATTACTATGCTATGAGAGAGAACCTCAAGTAAATATTTACTAAAGCACCATTAACTGAAATCAAAATACTCGAAAAACATAAAAAACATGCCTATCAGATCATTAAATCGTGATATCTTTTACTAAAACAATTTTTAAAAAACCGGTAGTCGCCAACAAAAGCATGGAATGAGTTATATCTCCCCTCCATGTCTAACCAACCGCAGAACAAATGAATTAGGCGAAATAATACGAAAAAAAATGACACAATGGCTTTTTCAAACCGGTTGTGGGCGAATTTGTTACTAAAATGTAGCAACATCTGTTTAGAGGGGAGAACGTGACATCCGTGTTTCAAAACTGTATTTTCTGTGCCAGTCAATAAACCACTCTACTTGCTTGGTTTAGGATTAAAAATCAAGCTACCAAATACAAATTTTAGGACCTTTTTCTCCGATAAGGTTCGAGTTAACGCCATTACTGTCAAATTGTAGGCCAATCACCGCCGAATAGCTCCGACCAATCAGAGAGACGCACAGCGCGTGTTTCGAATGAAAAATTTAGGGGGAAACTAACTGTGCCGTTACGTAAGTAGTTTTTTGTTGACTCGACGAGAATTAATTTGTTTTCGGGTGAATGAATATGGGTTAGATGTTAAATACCACATCTGTTTGTTATTCTATCTACTGCGATGAGCTTTGGATACCTTATTTACTTAAGATTTTTTTGGGATGGATTGTTGGTATTGTGAATTTGGAATGGTATCTGCGTTATTGACGCTATCTATTTATTACATCTAGCGAAAGTAGAGCTGTTGAAAATTGCATACATCTCTGATCAGATCTGCAGAGTTCAATTAAATGAGGATATGAAAGTATTCTCTTATTACTTTCAAGAGGTATCTATTAAGTCACTGGAAATTCCTTAGGTACAGCATCGTGTTTTCTGCCCCTATCCCATATTACTTGGGGTCTGTGCAACATGCTATCCTCTACCATTCACACTTACCCATGGTCACGCTATCATTCGCTCTCTTTTCCTTCATGTCGCCTTTTATGAAAATTCTCCAGCTTGCACGAGTGGTCAAATCTAAGTTAACATGTTACCCTCTGACTCTTCAAAATAATACATCCTTTTCAGTAACCTTCAAGAGGACAAATTTGACTCTCAAAAGATATAGTAGTTTGATTTATTGATAACGCTAGTTTGACATCAAAAAGTCTCTGGTCCCAACTAAGATCCTTGTGGGACACCTAAACTCCCACTGCTATCAAACGACGTTAAGCTAAACCAATCCTAAAAGCGATTCTTATTTTTTGTTACCTAAGTTAATAGGATTGGCTAGTGGATTAAAATGGGACCGGTAAGTTTTCATCATTAACATCATCTGCTTAGCCTTGTCCGGGACGGGTACCTACTATCTGACCTCCGCAACCACAGACACATATCTAAATAGAGAACGCAAGTTCCTCCATCTGTATGAAAACCAATCGCGCCATTTTTTCACAAACAATTAAAAAGCAAATTTGTTTACCAATGAAAGAAAACATTTCCAATGCTTTGGTTAACTTTGCCTATACATTCTTTATAGCTCAATAATGCATAAAAAGGCATTTTTCTAGATTTCGGTGGATATCCGGTGCCGATAACGCTAAATGAAAAACTCAGATTACGATTATTTGTCGTAACTTTAGTCCGTTTTTTGGCACGCGAAGTACATACAATCGCTTAATCTAGTTAGATGTATGTCTTTGTCTGCAACTTAGCGGGTGGAGCTCTATTCTCTGTTCTGTTCGCATTAAAATAACAATAGTAGGTTCCTACGGACATACACCTGACTGACTTATATCAAAGAACGAATCTAACATTTAAATATCACATGCCATTTCTTTCCCCAACCATCGAAATGTAACAAATCAGTCCACAGACCGTCTATATGTCTGCATTCTCACACACATCACATCTCAACCGGAAATTTTATAGCTCTGCTCATTTCCCATAAACCGTCCAAGATCTAGAATGTTCACTTTACCATGAACTAATGAATGTGTCAAAGGTTTGTCTTTTGTCGTTGGTACCTACTAATGACGCGGGGGGATCACAAGGCCAGCGTGACGCCAACAAACCCGCGGCGTTCGCGTGACTTTGAATCCCGCCACGCTGCGCAACGCAGCATGCTTCCGAATTCAAAATTCAAATTCCGTTTGACAGATGACGTTTTGATTTCCGAGTCTTGAGAATTTGAGTGGCGTTTCTAAGTCGCCGGAGTGTGAATGAGCAATTCCCATTTTGATGGGAATTTGACGGATCCGTCATTGTGATGTGAGAAGGTCAAGTGGCCGCGATTCGCTTGACTCTGGTTCGCCTGATTGTTCAGCCGTTGTGTGACTTGTGTGAACGTGAGTCTTTGAGTGTGCAGGTCCCGTCAAAAACTATTAGCAGTTTACAGTTCGATAGTTTTTCGGGTTTCTTAATGCATGGGAATTTTGCTTTCTTTTCTGCAGCAATAGACTTATTATTAGCATTTTTTTTAAATTAAAATCGGTCAGTAGAATTATTTTAGCAAATTAAGATCCCTTTTAATAGGTAATGATCTGACTCACTGAGGTCCTTTATGACATTGTAGATGGCCATGTCTGACAATGTTTGTTAGAGAAGATATGCAGTGATCTCGCAGTATGGGAGTGCGGGACTCCAACCCATTCCACTCCCGCGTAGCACCATTTTCTAAAGTATGGGTACCTGTTAGAGAGAAATACTTTTAGTTTATTTTAAATATATTTAAATATTTTGTATCTATGACCATACATTACTATTAGTCTGTAGCCACCTACTTACCTATTGCAGGGTATGCGTCATATCTGGCGCAAATTATGTAGTAAACATTTTTTCTTTTATCTTTTCCACTTTCCTGGGTCTTCTGCTATTTGGGCTGATCTTTTGGGAAGGCCAGCTCATCCTGCTATCTTTTTCTCTGGGCCTGCCGCGTGGTCGTTTCCTCACGTTTGGGATCCACTGTGTCGTAATCTTCTCCCATTGCTTCAATCAATACAAATATTTACCATTTAAATACCGTTACTACAAGCATCCTGCTGCGAATGTCTCGAAAGAGTTTTCTTGAAACGCGTACTACGCGCACGCTACGCTACGCGTACTTGTCAGTATTACGAAAGCAAGAAAAAAGATTAATCATGAATTTCCCGCAAACGTTACTTTTTCTTTGTTTCTTTACTACCAAGTTATTAGCTGAAAAAAAAACTAATAACTTCAAACATAATAAAACCAGCATTAGCGAACTAAACGCAATGAATTACTTACAGTCCATTACATGTTACCTGGACAAAAAAATCTTAAAAAATCGCCGTTAACTTCATTCATACTTCAAGAGGCTCCTTTCATTGCCTACCTTCGATTGTGAAAGAATAAAAAAAAACTATTGATCGCGCACAAACGCGCGCCACTTGAAAATCTTTTGTCCGCCATATTGGAAAACGTTTTGACATGTGCACTAACGTGTTTTAATTTATGTAAGGGTTTTATTTTCTACGCTTGTTGTGATCTCGGTGGTAAGCAGCTTTTCTGATAGCTTGTAAAAAATGTATTAGTATTTGCCTGGATTTTCTCAATGTTGGGCAAATGCGTCTTTACTTTAATGTCTCTCTATCTGGGGTTATTTGAGACCAGTATTTATCAAAGGTTATAAAGTTATCTCGCTAACTCCATCTGGGCCATATATCGCCTGAATGGACCCGCTCGTAAAAACTAGCCCCCGATTTCTGAGTTATGACTGTGAAGATATGTATAATAACTTGATTAAATTGACTATTTGTCAAAATTTAATAACTGTCAATGGCATTTAAGTAGGGTTTGACACGGTCTTTTAACTCGAAAGACTCAATTCAGAAACCTGAGCTTAATCATTGTGTTTTTGGTTCTCGATTTTTACTTCGATTCGTCTGTAAGAACTTAAGGCGATATATACGCCCCAATGTAAACGCAGTACTGGCCATGCGCCCGCTCGGAGCCAAAATATCAATATTGAAACTCCTTTTCAACAGTTTTGTTTGCAAAATATTATTTGATTTACATACGCTATGTCAGATAAGAAGAAATTCCAGCCATCAATTTATCTGTGTAAAAATATTTTTAAACATCGAAGTCGTTTTGGAGGAGTATCCAAAAGTTGCGAAGAATATCGTGTTGCTAATTATTTTTTTAAAGCAAGACTATTTGTAAACCACGTTTAAAAAATAATGTACATGAAACAATAATAAATATATATTTTTTTCAAACCTTTTAACCTAGCCGTTACTAAGGAGTATGCTTTAGAAAGTTACCGTTTTACGGAACTAAAGCATATGTAGGCCCTTAAGACCCATGAAAATTCATCGATTCATTCTTTGATTTAAAAACTCGGCCAAATGCGAGTCGGACTCACGTACGAAGGGTTCCATACCACGCAAAAAATTACGTTTGTTATATGGGACACTTAAATATTTATTTTATTCTGTATTTGTTGTTGAAGCGGCAACATAAATAGTCTGCCTAGCCTTGCCCCAATTATATTGTGGTCGGACTTCCAGCTAACTGGGTGCAATTGGATACCAGTATTTTACCATGTAGTGTCCGCCTATTAATCTCCACAACCCAATAGCAGGGCAACATGATAGGTACACCTTGGCAAGAATGGTGTCAGATTTAATGTATAGTTGTTCTATCTCACGAAGGCGGATAAATACTAGCAAAAAGACTCTATTTCCACGTCATAAAATTCACGTGAACCGTCTCCGTGATAAAGAACAACTAGGTATAACAGACATGGTAGGAATTTCAGACTAAAACAACAAATACCGGTGTCGATATTTTTATTTTCATTTGACATTGGCGCCGAAATCATTTGCTTTTATATAAATTTAAACTTTACTATACTTCATCGCAATATTGCGGCAATGCTGACATGGGGAATATTATTAAATTATTATTATTAATCCTTACAATACATTCGACAAGATCAAGTGATGCTTGCACACACAAATTATTATAGTTTCATACAATAAATATAGGTAAAGTAGTGCACCGCCAAGTCCGAACAAAAGTTCAAAATTTTTTTGATTCATAGATATAAAAAAGTTATTATGTATTACTACTAATTGCTCATGTCCTATAATATAAGTAAAGAAATATTTTGGCATTTCTTTATGTCACACAATTCGAAGGTGTACAATTTTATGAAAAAAAGGGACATAATCTTTTTACATAAAATTGCAAACTTCAAGTTATAATTTATTTTTCGTGAATGTAATAGCAGTCTTAAAATGAGTGCTCGCAGATGCTGTTTTTTCTACTATTGAAGATATAATTTTAGTGCAATCTAGGTAATGGTACATATAAATAACATCTATTTTAATCCAGTCGATGGAACCCATTCAACATCAGTTTTGAATTTAAATACTAATAAATAACTAACATACAAATGAATAATTAACTAATTCATAAAAAAAAAACAGATGCAAACAGTTGGAAATTGGTAGAAAACAATTTTATTTAGTCGAAAAACAAAAATCTCTTTTTGATGAATTACGTAATTAAATAGATGAGCAAGGTCCTCAAACTCAAGTCTTAAAAGAAGTAATTTACCATTTGCATGTGTCAATTTTGTCTCGGAGGAAAAAACAGACTTTAGTTACGTTTTCTGAAATATACAACATTTATACAATAATACATACAGCCACTTTTCAAAATCTGAAAATGTATTTAATAATACAATTAAGAAAATTATTAATATTTATAAATCCGTGTCTAATATTTTTTTATATTTATTTGTGTCAAATGTAAATTATACAAGCAGCATATTCATGCAGCACATTTCGTAATTGTATGATAATTTTTTCTATGTGAAATGGGTGGTAATTGCACATAAAATTAAATATGGACATAATCGCACTTTTCATTTATTTTTTCATACATTTAACGTCACCCGGACAGCCATCCTATCCTTTAAAGATTTGCACATCTAAAACACTACGACTTTTTCTGTCGAATCATCATTTTTATTAAAAAAATTAATATCTTAATTTAACGCCAGGATCCACCACCTCCGCCCTGACTTGAGCCTTGGTACCTTCTGTTAGAGCCCGACTGTGATTGATCACGCCCTTGTCTATTACTTGAGTCCCGAGATCCCGTGTTGTACCCTTGGCTCTGAGACCCGTACTTGGAGCCGGTCGAACTGTAACCTTGGCTACTTTGGTGTCCACCATATTTGTGACCACCTTGTGATTCGTAGCCTTGACTGTGGCTCCTGTTGTGATTGTACCCTGGACCTCCTGATCCACCTGACCCTCCCGAGTTTCCAAACCTATTCTGGTTATCGTAACCATAACCTGACCGGTTTCCTTGACTGGACTGGTTGTATCCTTGGTTCTGGTTGTATCGACTGTTCTGACCCTGGTTTCCTTGGTTGTAGCTGCGGGGGCCTTGGCTGCGGTCACTGTTGTAGCTCCTCCCATGTTCCTGTCCACTTGAGCTATAGCTGCGTCCATGCTCGTGGCTGTTTTGGTAGGGAACGTAACCACCGGGCCGCGGGCCGTACGAATTTGAGCGATCTGTAACAAAGAATTAGGTGTTCAATAGAAGTTACGTTTGTAGTTTGCGCATGATATTTTGGGTAATCAGATATTTAGAGATTTTCTTACATGTTTCAAATTATTATTATTAATGTTAATAATAGAGAGGAAGCCTGTGTTCTATTTTTGGGAAAACCTTTATTGGCTGATTACGCTATTCTAAAGGACTTGAATGGCCTGTTAGCCCTTAATCCCACCATCCAAATGAGGATTTCCAAATCACCGAGCAACAGAAAGGTTCTTTATTTTAGAGCTTTAGTGCGGGAATCAAACGCCATCTTTCATCCCGATACTTACGCGAGTATAAACGTTCCCTTTGAGCACAACTCGCGTATTGCGACACTCCGCTAAAAGTCGCAGCGACGCGCCCCGCGCGAATCGCACCTAGAGTGTTTAATCGCTCGCTTTGTCAAGATGTAATGCCGACTGCGATTATGTGGGCATGGAAGAGAACCTGGGAATGTGGCAGAAATCTCAACTTTTTTATATATCAATTGTGGATAAATCATGGCCCAAAAGCTGCTCAGCCGTTTATATGTCCTAGAAGTCTTAGATCATTTCATTTATGCTAACCACTTTGCGCATTTGAGTAGGTAGTTTTGGCATCACGTAGTAATTCTACATATATCGATGGATTGGAAAGTGAAGTAAAAACACAGCAACAACGAGGACTGTTAAAATTGAAATAGAAAAAAAAGAGACGAAAAATTAACAGTAGGTAAGTTGTTCCTTGTATTTTGTCTAATTAACAGTAGGTAAGTTGTTCCTTGTATTGTGTCTTGTATCATTAGATTTACAAGATTTCATAATATGTAATAATGAGTTTTTGAACTGTTTCTTCAAAAACTCGAGAACACTGCTCTTAGACTAGATCACTAGACTTATGAGGAAAACACATTGCTATAGAAATAAATTTTTGTCCCTAGTCACATCCAGCGCTCACACCTCTTTGCAAACTACACGACCATAATCCTTACAGGTCTAAGTAACTGTGAGCTGTTCGGTACATCAAAAATTTGGCGCGTAAAGCGATTGCGAAGCGCACGAGTGGCTTAGGGTAGCTTCCAGCAACTTAGTATAATTGCAAATAGATTATGAATATTTACATTTGGTATTCAGTGTTGTGCCTTTGATTTTTTTAGTGGGAATAGGTATTTGAGGACTGAAGCTTTTTTGTGGTTTCAAGTGTAAAGTTGTGGATTATGGAAGAAGTGGTGTCGATTCACTTTTGCCTATGATAAAAAGTATGAAAGCCGAATGGTTTTAAAACCAGTCCTTCTTATAACAATTAGTATTCTTTATGTTAGTTTGATTGAGTAAAGATTATTTAAATCGTTTTCTATTTAAACCCCCGACGGAAAAAGAGGGGTGTTATAAGTTTGACGTGTGTTGCTGTGTGTCCGTTTATCTGTGTGTCTGTCTGTGGCATCATAGCTCCTAAACGGATGATACGATTTTGATTTAGTTTTTTTTGTTTGAAAGGTGACTTTGTCGAGAGTGTTCTTTGCTATGCTTGAATAAAATCGGTTCAGCAGCTCAAAAGTTATTCGCATTTTACTCTTTGAATCTGGGTTTTTTCGCAAGATATCGTGTCATTATAACGTATTTCGATAGATTGTCGATTGAAGCTTGTCTTCTACTAGGTATAAATTATATGTAGTTTAAAAAGCAATAAATAAAAATTAAATAACAAATTTAAATTCTAAAAAGCAAAAAATAAACCTCGTTCTCGCGTCGGGGACCGCTAAGTAAATAAAATAAACTGCTGTAAACGGTGGTGGTTTCCCGACGCGAGTAGAGTGTGGCTAGTTTAGAAAATTTGGTGTTAAGAACTTGTCAAATCCTACTTTTACACCTTTTAAAAGGTTGTCAAGTACCGTTCCGATCCGTTATAACGATTTTAAAACTATTTGTTTTGTAACGCTTGCTCAAAACTAACATGTGAGATGTGGATAACGGTGTGAGTTGTGCTTTTGTATCATGTGTTTGTTTTATAGTTATAAGATTTTAATGTGTAACTGATGGTAATTCCTAAATAAATGCTATCCCTATTTTATCCTACCGAATATTCCATAATGTCGCTACACCACAGCCCAATCTAACCGCACAGCAATTGAACACAGCCGTAATTTGCAAGAGGATAGTCTATCCGTACCTGTCACACGTAGCAGCTTGGCATTAATAATGGCGAGAGCGTCGAGTGCGTAACGACGCGTCCCCATTAGGCGCCATTGTTGGGCCCAGTTGGCGCCCAACGCGGGGCACGTACAACGCTATTCAGCCTAAGTTTATGATTGTGGATGTACGAGTGTACGTGTATGGGTTAGATTGGGGATAGGCATTGTTTAGGCGTTAGGGTGAAAAAGAATTGAGCAATTTCCAGTTACTTTATCCAAAAAATTGGCCGATTTCGGCTTTGAGTATCTACCTATGTGGAGATAAAAACGTGTCAAACGTAATGCCAAAATTTGACAATATTCAATTAGATTAAAGTAATATAATGCAGTTGTTTGAAAAATACTCAACTTCAAATTCTTAATTCAGGAACTGGTCAAAAGGTACCTTTGACCAGTTCCAGTACATAAACACACGATTTTTTCTCATGAGGGTAGATAGAAACTACAGATTGCCATCTGCTACGACCCTTACCAACATCCTCTATTTGCTTAGAATAGGTAGTCTATACCAATATCATAAAGAGGAAAGATTTGTTTGTTTGTTTGTACAGAATAGGCTCTGAAACTCCTGGATCGATTTTAAAAATTCTTTAACATTTGGAAAGCTTCATTATTCCCGAGTAACATAGGTTATAATTAATTTAAAAAATAAATAGGGATACTTATGAAAATTGCAATAATGTTACCCAAAGTAGCAAAATGTTGATGAGAAAACTATTGATGATACATAAAAATTATGTACTACATGATTAAATTACTCATTATTTCCTATAAAAAATTCTGCTAGAGAATATATCTCACTATCATAGTTAAGTCACAATAGCAGCTTTTTTGGTCTAAAATTTAATTAGATCGCCGGTAGAAACAAAAGTTGGTTACTTTCGTATTGTAGTATTAATTGTTATTCATATAAATAGTTTAACAAATTGGTAGGTAGGTAGGGTATGTAGGTATGTAAGATAGGGTAGGGTAGGTAAGTTGATCGGTAGGGCAGGTGAGAATGTTGGTAGTTAGGTAGGGTAGATAGGTAGGTGGTAGGTAGATAGATATCCAGTTGACGGGAGCGAAGCCGCGGGGCTGCAATCAGCTATTTTGCTATATTTTTTTACAGCCGAAAGAAGAATTTTAAATTAAAATCACCTCCAAAACATTTTAAACTACTTTATTTCAGAGGACTTAAATATTTCGGCTATGGTGCTTATTCTATATTTTAATTAAAAGACGTACAAAGCCGCCTGCCGAAATCCCAGCTGTCTTAAAAGACGCTAACGCGCTGAAGGCGATGAGTGTCAAAAAATCCTCTTTCAGGATTCAAGCCACAAGATCTTTTCATGCAAACTCGAAAGTTCGCTTTAAGGTATGTTACCACTGTATCGTAACACGTAAGGACATTTTGTAACGGCGGTGGTTTCGACATTGACGAGAAAATGAAAGTAGATTAAGATCTCTTATAAATCTACGACAAGGAATATGACTGTTGCAATAATTCGTGATAGTAGAATGATGAACCACTCGGTTGCTCGTTGTACGTGATGGTACTGATGGAAGTAGGCATATTTAGACACTATATGAATTATAGGTTTATGTAATACTCTACTAGTTGCTAGGTTAGGTATTATTTTCTAATTCTCATTACACAGAAGATTTACTATTTGAATTAGATTCGTTGTTAATCTTGGAGAGCTTAATGAATGTGTTGACATTTTTCTACTAAATATTGGCCAAAAATGTTACAGTGCAGTCAGACCCAATCTTTACCAGGACCAGTGGTAAAAACTAAAAATATAAAACCTAGGAGGCAGCAGACATAATGGGCACCTAATGGTTGCGCGGCGACACATTCAAGTGAAGGCGGAGAGCGACGCCGCGCGCCCAAATTATAGCACGTTCACTCACTATCTGTAGGTAGTGGATAGCGGATAGGTTTTTTGGGTGATCGTGTGTTACTTTTGCGTATACTTCTGTTAGAATTTTAAAAAATAACAGAAAAAGTATATCTTCAAGTACAGCTTTTTAAATATATGTTGGTCTCTCTTTAAACATCTACAATTTAGGAAAATACAAGTTATAATAACAATTGGTTGGTTAATATTGTCAAAAATACTGTGAAAGAACTTTTTAGAACGCTAATTGACTAATTAAATAAAAAAGAAAAGGAAGGACATCTAATGAAATTAAGAAAAGATCGGAATCATTGATTACCTACTACACAGATTACAGAGAGGCCGTATCTAGGATCGATTGAAAATTGGATCAGCAATCATTGATCGACCGTTATTCGAGTGAGTGTAGTAACACCCTAAGATACTCCAAACATGACAAAATTAGGTATATACATCAAAATATCTTTAAGAAATATTTTGTATTTTTTATCTTAATTTTGAACAACGACAAGATTGCCACTGGACTACCAATGTCTTTGAGGCGCCGACTCAAATCTCAAGGTGCTATGGCCGGATGACGCACCGCAAAGACACCCCAAGACATCAAGTGGGGTTGGATATCAAGGATTCCGTATGTATTTCTGTACTATAATAAAAAGGATTTTTACAATGTAAAAGATGAAAGGATTCTTAAAAAAACCTAAAAAAAATAATCCCTCGAATATTGTCCATGCGATTTTTTTTGTTCTAGTATCGTATTGATCTTATTGATTATTCGTAATGTTTTGTGTTACACCAATGTCAACCCCATTCCATGTCCAGGCTATCACTGTCCATTCCAGATTGCCTGGAAGAAATCGCGGTAAGCGATGAAGCCGCCCGTTGTATGTATTTTATTTTTAAGTTTCCTTTTCTGTGTTTTAACTCGGTGTACCTACAATAAAGCATATATAAATAAATAAGTAAATTTTTGACGACTCTTCATCTATGGGAGATGAAGAGTCTGGCCTTCCTGGCGTTTGATACTCTAACTAATCAAATAACGATTATTCCTGGATAAAGATATAAGTAGCAGTCATAGAATCAGGTCCTACTAATATTATAAATGCGAAAGTTTGTGAGGTTGGATGGATGTATGTTTGTTACTCTTTCACGCAAAAACTACTAAACGGAGTTGGATGAAACTTACTTACTTACTACTAAAGGCGAATTTCCAACATTGGCAAAGTTGGGCTGGGGAAAAATGGGCTGTATAAGGGAAGCATAGAGTCGTTGAGAACGGTAATAACAGGAATTGGCTTCAGATACAAAAAAGTTGACAAACGAAAAATTGTTATGGAGCGACATGACATAATTATGCAGCGACTAACATTCCTGCGCGAAGTTAAACAAATTATAAACTGGGATAATGTAATATTTTTGGACGAAACCTGGCTAAATTCCAACCATTCTGTGCCAAAAACATGGACTGATGATTCTGAAGCTTCGTGCTCGAAGGTGCCGATAGGAAAAGGTGGACGCCTCATAATATGCCATGCTGGGTCAGCGTCTACAGGCTTCGTGGAAAACTCTTTATTAGCTTTCCAATCCAAAAGCACTAAAGAGTATCATGAAGAAATGGACGCAGTAAGGTTCCGAGAGTGGTTCTTAAATTTATTACAGAATATCCCTCCTAACAGCACAATTATAATGGATAATGCCCCATACCACTCTGTGCAAATTGATAAAGCACCTACGTCAGCCAATAAGAAAGCAGATTTGGTGGCATGGCTGCAAAGAAAAGGAGTGGATGCCGACATGTCACTATTAAAAGCTGAATTATTACAGTTAGTGAAATTGCATAAACCACCAAAACCGACATATGTAATTGACCAATTGGCCGAAGAGCACGGGCACAAAGTCATACGACTTCCTCCGTACCATTGCCAATATAATGCCATTGAACTGATTTGGGCCCAAGTTAAAGGTAATATTTTATAATATTATAATAATAACACGAGTACTTCTAACATTTATAATTTAAACAATGGTTTTCGTCTGCTATCAAATAGTTACATTATTGTTTTACAGGTTATGCAGCAAGACACAACACAAAACCACCCTTCAGTGTCAAGAAAATGGAAGGTTTATTAAAGGAAGCATGTGCCCAAGTTACACAGGAAGATTGGAGTAAAGTAGTACAAAAAACAAAGAAAATAATAATGGACGACTTCGAAAGAGACGTACACTTTGATAATGTAATGGACAATCAACTGGTCATTAATTTAAATGACGATGATGACGAAGACGACGATACTAGTACTAGTAGTGAATAAAAAAATATCCTAAACATTTCTTTTATTTAATTATAACAATTGATTTCTTAAAATTCGGATATTATAGTAATCGATCTCTTAAAGTTCGGATATTATAGTAATCGATTTTTTCATCCCATCCCTATCATTCAATTGTCAGAACTGTCAAACGGTACTTCTTAGATTTGACGGACTGTAGTTGGCTTTAACTCATCTTCGAACACCCAAACTCGTGACTGGTTTTTTGTTTCGGGTTCGTACGCGTATATCCAGGATTAGTCACCTGATACGATGTTGTATACAGCATTTGAGGATCCTGCGTGGAATCTTTCGAGAGTTCTGACGCACCAAGTAACGCGAGCCGCTTTTTGCTCTTCACAGAGCGAATGCGGTATCCATCGGGAAAACAACTTTTTTACACCTAATTGTTCATGCAAGATTATTTGTATTTGACTCATGCCAATTTCTAAAGTTGCCTGAATTTCACGGTATGTCACATGTCGATCTTCCTCAATCAGTTTACGCACAGCATCAACGTTTTCTTGGGTGACTGCAGTTTTTGGACGACCTTGACGGGATCATCACTGAGCTTGACACGTCCACGTTGAAATTCAGCAAACCAGCGATAAATTGTGGTTTTGGATGGGGCTTCATCACCAAATGCAGAAATCATCCGGTCAACACACTGTTTTTGTGATAAACCACTTCGAAAGTCATAATAAATCATCGCTCTTGAATTTTCTCGAGTCAATTCCATTTTCTCAACGACTAAACAAGTTTGACAAAACCTTGTGACAAGACCGAGAATCTTTTTTTAAATAAATAAATGGTATTCGATTTTTAAAACCAAGGAGACTTCAATTAAAAAGATTTTAATATGACAGGAACAGTGTAAATATTCCATTCCCGATACTTTTAGTGCAGCCCTCGTATGTTTTAGTTTCCTGACCGGATTTATACATGTGAAATAAAGTGCAAACAAAGCACTGTGTAAATAATATACATAACTTAACTGTAAAAGATACCCAGGTAAAACCAAATCGTTTTATTTTACTCGCACCACAGATAGTATAATACTAGCATAAAGATGCCTCATCCCATTCAAAGAAATCGTGCCGACTTAACTAGCGTTTTTCATCTGATTAAACTGATTATACATCGATCATGTTCGGTTTCGTTCATAGCGATAGATAGATGGTGTTAGCAGCGACTTGCAAGTAAAACGGTTTACTCGGCTCGTGAATATTTTGTTCTTTAAGTACAGTGACGATTTGTTTTATAGTATTTTTTGTACGTTTTTACAGTTTTATTGCACCAAAATGTGTTACAATACAAATATAAACAATCGAGTGGAATGCCTCAGCAATTTAAAACCGCACCATCTATTGGCATCAATTTTAAATGATTCGTTTAAACTATCTTTGAAATGTGAATTAAAAGCCCAATATTCCATAATTCTGTGCTTAAGAGAGTTGATTAAACAAGAACACACAATATTTATGTTCAAATCCAGAAAACACACAATTTAATAACAAATAGGTGCATATCGCGCCATCTAGTGGTATTTATATGAACCAAATTTTCTTTCGTAGCGCTGGGACCCCGTGCTCGCACTTGCAATTAGTGTAACTCAAACAAAACATTTAAAACGTTAAGCTTGGTTGAACATAAATCTGACAATTGTAAAACCAACTTTATAATTATAGTGACAAAAAAAAACAAATATAGTTATTGCAGAAATAGAAAACAGCAAAGAGCGAGTCGCTTCTGATGATAGGGCCCGCAGACTTTGTAAATGTTGAAATTAACTAAATAAATCATCTAATTTTTGAATTGTAACAAATTTATGAACCTTGAAATCTTTTTTACTCGTGAACATTGCTCATGTCATGTCCTGACTTCGGCTGAAAAATCCACCAACCTCAAGAATATATGTTCCGGAATCTGGCACGGCTAAAGCTATTACTTGTAACTTTAGTTAAAATTAAATTATTTTATTTCGCTACACTCCACAACAGGGTTTACATAAACGTTGTAGAGGCCCTCTTTTAGGTATGGATACACCTATACCAGAGGACCTCTTTCCTCCATATCAATACATTTCTTATAGAGCTTGTTAACAGCATAATCATAATTAATTTAAAATGAAAGTTAAGTTAAAAAAATTAAATAATATTACATAAAAGTTGAAATAAAATAATAATGAATCAACTGCTGAATCCGAAAAAGGTATTAAATAGCCTTTTGTCAGGCGGAAATAAGATATTGCAGCTATTGCACGCGCTTTCAACAGGAATTGGGTGACGCCGGTTTTGATGTAATCTTTCGGCGTACTCAAATGGAGTCAGACCAAGCTCGACGCCCTCGATAGGAGGGTCCGGACACTGCTGATCACAAACCGGTGCTTCACCCACGATCACCAGTGATGAGACTGTACATCTCGAGAAAAAGTTTGGGTCGAGGCTTTTTAAATGCCAAAACTCTTCACAATCGCGAGGTGTGCAGTGCAGTCTCAGAAAATACTTTTTAAAAGCTGAGTGGTGTGCACCGGGATACTCACCCCGTTTTCCATGGCTAAAGAGAACTGGCGCAAGCCTGTAATTATAACTACTGATGAACGCAAGGAGGTATGGCAAGTATAGTACAAGTATGTGCCCGACCCAGTTCTCGAAAATGACCATGTCATATTATACTGGGATCGGTTTATCATCACTGACAGGACTATTGTTGCCAATAAGCCGGACCTTGTGGTGATAGATCGACTAGCGCGCCGCACAATGATAATCGATGTCACGATGAACCTCGTGAAAGCCGAGAAATAGAAACAAATCAAGTATCTCAACTTAGCACACGAGGTTGTCGACATGTGAAATATGGACTCTGCGATCATTGTGCCGATTGTCGTTACGGCCAACGGCCTGATGGCCAAGAACCTCGACGGCCATCTGTCGAGGCTGTCATTGCGGGGTTGGATCAAGGGCCTGATACAGAAAGCAGTACGATACGGCTCGGATTGTGAGGAGATTCTTGTCTCTGGAGCTCTAACCGGCTTGGACCCTGCACCCGACACCGGTGAACAACCATTTTTTTTATATTTTCAAATGTTTTTTTTTAATGATTTGTTTTTTATAAAGGAATATTTAAAAATGTAAATATAAAGTGTGTACAAAGTTGAATAAAAGCAATAGTAATGATGATTATTATGTAGTAGATCAGCGCAGATTTTTCCCAATTATGTTAGGTTCTGGTTCCCGTCTAGTCGGATGCAGATGAATACAAATATCTCACGGTCCTATTTGGCGCAGCCGTGGTGTTTTTTTTCTTTTTTAATGTTGTTTAGTATATTCTCAAACCACTGCAACTCCTGAAAGCCAGAATCAACATTGGCGACCACCAGAAAAGCGCCGAGGCAATGAAGCTCGACGAAGTCCCGGCGTATGAATTTAACTGTCTTGCATCCCGGAACGAAATTAATCAGAAAAGAATAATGGAGTAGGAAAAAATAAAAAAAAACCCTTCCCTCCATATCAAGCAGGAGACAGAACAAACATGGCCAATAGGCACAAAGAGTCATTTACAACTGGGATAAACCAAGTTGACACCATGGATAAAAATTAGCATTAATATTAATGGGTCCTAACATTGTGAGCTGTTATATTTGATTCCAATAATAGGTATGGCAAAAACGCTTGAACGCACGGAAATTTGTTTCAATTTCTACAAGGTCCGTATAGGAAAAAACTTCTGATGCAGCCTGTACATTATTCAACATAGTATTGCGTTCATTCTGCCAAAGAATTCACTCCCATAAGTTATGATGTGCAGATTGTACATATTCGCAGTCAGATCTAAAACACTGACATATAGGCGAGGCAACGAACTTGAAGGAAAATAATATACTGTTAAAGTTACCATGCCCTGTGAGAAATTGGGCAAAACAGTGATCCACCTCCAGCCACGTCCTGGCCAGCCGCACGCGAACGGATCTTTTTCATACTGTGTGCTCTAGTGGCTTGTGATAAATAAATGAGCTCTCTTTCTTTCTTTCTTACATGGAGCGACTGCCTAAAAACCTTGAGAAGCGTTGCTCAATATTGAAAATCGACCCGTGCGGCGGTTATTATGTTGTCATTTTTAATATTTTAAATTCCACAAAAAAAAAACATTGTCGAAAAAACGAAAGTCCATGGAACTCCAACCGGTGAACTGGCGTGTCTCGCAGGTTGCGCCCTTGAGCACGCGCGGGTGGGGCCTCTAATTATCTGGCTACAGCCGGCTGACGGCGGGCGGGCGGCGGACGGACCAGCGACAATGTGGAGTGGAACACTCGTTTATTTCCATCTACCCCCGGATATTGTGGAGGGCTTCGTTATGCGTGATGCGTGTTATCTTACGCGGTACCTACGTTACAATTTTTGCTGAGCTCAACATCCTCCTTCCGAATTAGAAATTTGATTTTTTCTCACCACAAATTACTGTCACTCGACAGCCATGGGGCTGTCGAGTGACAGTAATTTAATGATGAGAAAACTATGCAATTTCTGAGTGTCATATGCATACTTCCAATCTCGGCAAACTTCACTGTTCTCGCGGGATAAGCCAATGTAGTGAAAGGTTTTTAACCGACTGCAAAAAAAGGAGGCGCTGCTCAATTCGTCGGTTTTTTTTTAACATATGCTCTCCAATTACTCAAAAACGCCTGAACCGATATGGAAAAACTTTTGTTTGAAAGGGTATAATACTTCCCGGCTGGCCCCATGGTCGTCACGTCAGGATCTGATACAAATTTTATAGGCATACTCATAGCAATTTTTGTATTTTCATCAACATGGCAAGCATTTGCATTCAGAAAGTATCATTAAAATTTGGTGAAGTGGAACTGTTGAAGAAGACCACAGACGATCACTGGAGCTTCTCAATGATAAGTATGTTTTGGGTATAAGACATCTCGAATAGTTAAATGACTGTGATGAAGCAAATTTAAATAAATAGTTCAAATGAGAATGGTACCACTGACCTGATAATAAAGCTGGAAGGTGGGCACTAGAACTCCGTAATAAAACCCAGTTGTGTTCAGGCTTGTTGGAATTGTTATGAGAAGCCCACTGGCTATAATATGATTTTCATGGTAATACAGGGTACCAAAACTAAAATGGGAAAAATAATAAACTTTTTAACAAAAATATTATACCGACTTCTGCCTTTGGAACTTATTTGTTTTCGTTTTTGACACCGACTTCCGAAAAGAAATTTATTTTTCAGTTTGTATTTTTTGTTTCGGAAGTCGTCGGTTTTTTTTTTAAAGGTTTTATTTTTTTAACGACACCTTTTATCTTACACGGTGCGATGCTGTGATGATATTTTTTTCGGATGACGACATTTTTTATTTGGAAACATGGGTTGACAACTGGGGTACAAAGCTTAGATTTTGATAGGTATCCGAAATATTCATCGCTGGACCATGACACGAAATAATGTGTGGGATATATTGGCGTTCAAGAACTCCTAAAAATAATGATCGTGATATTTTTTTGTGACCCATGATTGGGGCACGTCTGAGGTTTATGAGGGACACTGCTGGTGACCTTTTTTATTTGTCAAAAATTTATTGATTATGGCATGTTCCAGTTTAATACTTTTTTGCTGGCTGCTGCAATTAATTAAGCTCTATTTTTACACAACAGAGTATTTAATCCGGGCCTATTCAAAAGATTGAGTTATTTTTTAGTGGCAGTTTATATTCCTCTTGCGAGTAGTTTATCCTACAGAAAGTATGGCAATAATGATTGGCATTTTTAACAAGCACGGGCAATTTACAGGAAACCTAGAATTCTGTCTACCCCATCAAAACCATCATGACAACACATCCACTATTTATAAACACGTCAATCTTAAAATAAAATAAGCGTGTTCAATTAAAGCCTTCCCTAGCCGGAGGGTAGAAACTCATAATTGGGCCGCATGCACTCCACCCCTTGTTTCAACCGCTGTAATCATGCGAAAACCACCCTTATACAATTGTAATACGAATTACAATTACTGGTTTTTTTCTTGTAAATTAATTGAATAATAATTGGAAGTCTTTGAGAGTGACTTTTGACGAGTTGACAGCGTTTGAACTGGGGATTCATTGGTTTATTGATGTTAGAATGTATTCGCTGTAAGGGCAGAGTTACAAATAACTTTAATGTAGGCATTGAAATCAATTTTCTGGAAGCCTTTTGGTAATCTAGATTTTTAAAAGCTAATAACATCGATATATCCAGGCTTATCCTGCTTGTCAGTATAATTTATAATCCATGGTAAAAAACATGGGGATAGCAGTGACCATTTTCCATCAGATGAGCTGTGGTAGGTCTTATTCATAGATCCTCAATAAATTAAAAGAGAATGTTCATTCTCTTTTAATTTCTTCCTTTAAAATCTAGTATGATCAAAACGCTAAGAATATAGTTATGGTCTTCAAAACATGACTCATGAATTAACCGAGGAAAAAAAGTCGTTAGCTACTTCTTTTTAATACCACCAACGCACTAACTAGCCGTCCTTTGTAACCGATACGTGAGCAATAAGTGGGCGTATTTGTATTGATATTGAAACCCGATATTATGACACCGACACCGCCTGAGGTAGTGCAAACTTAATCGGTTTGCAGAGGCGTCAAATCAAATGCATAGTTTTAAATCTAAAGGTATTTTATAATATATATAATCGTAGTTAATTTGAAAAGGCTTGTGTTTAAACACCGCCCAAAAAAGTACCTATTTTACTACCAAAAAAATTCTAAACGGTTACCAAAATGGATAAATGGTCACCAAATAACGTTTCCTAAAATATTATGAAATAAATCCATTTTTTCGTATTATTGACTGCCAAAAAAATATATGGACGCCTTTAAAGTCGACGGAGCCCCGCTGCGCGGGGCTCCTATTTCCGTCCGCAGGGTCTAAAGTAACCTAACACGAACGAGATGACGGGAGCCGAGTTCGCTCGCTTTGCTCGCTCACTTCGGCTCCCGTCATCTCGTTCGAACCTAACCTGTCCGTGTCGGGGTGCCCTAAGCTCCTGAGCTCGCTTCGCTCGCTCTTGGACTAATTCGTTAAAAACACGAATACACCCGGTATATTAATCTTTGAGTTGGATAGAATTTGGTGACCGTTGATCCATTTTGGGAACCAATTATTTTATTTGGTGCCTAAGCTTAGAGTCTTAAAAATATTTTTGATGACCGTCTAAATTATACCCATTTGAAAAAGGACATTAATAAATGAACTTACTAAGTTCATGTTTTTAGGGACTTTTTGCCGGTTGCCAAATCAAGTTAAGAACTTGCCAAACCGCAGGGTTTAATAATGCCAAAATTCAAGGTAAAGTGCTATATCCTGAATATTTGAATATTCAACGCCAATTTCTAAATCAGAAACAAGCCATTTTACTTTTAGGTATTGTTTAAGATTCGCTTCGATATGCTAAAGAAAGAGTACTATGGCCCGAAGTCATTAGTAAAAACATCACGTCATGATTTTATCCTCTACCTTTTAAGCTTTCCATTCACATGTACCAGTTCAGATCGGTCCTGTACTTATGAAGACAAATTCCTTTCAAAGTGATAAATACATCCGCCCACCACAACAACACATTTCAAAATTAATAAAATACAAATGCAATATCCATTAAAAACTATTTTTCTTAAAAAAAAGTACTCAAGCCCACTCTAAACTCTAAAAAAGCTGTAAAAAATATGAAAAGCGTAACACTTAACACTGCAAAATAACCCACATTTAAAGATCACAAGGTATCTTTATCCGATTATTAAAAAAATCCTAAACCTGGTATTAAAACACCTGGTTAAAGACTACAAAAAGAAAAAGTATTGAAAAAATGACATTGTATCGGTAATCCCTGTATAGGAAGCACTTGAGCTTCGATATTTAAAAAAAAACCGGTGCCTATTGTTGGCAACCCTCTATAATTATTATTTTCGTAGCTGGCGACACGGAGGCACACAATGGCGGCCCTACGCACTTCCTGTTTGCCCTCGCGCGCTATTTAACGTGAATGCGAGCGATTGGCCAATTTGAATTTCGAATGTCGTATAATGGAATACATTTGCCGGCTATTGGTGAGTAATTTAGTTTTTTTATTGTTGATGGGTAGTTATTAACTGTTTAGTGGACTGGGCGAGCTGTTGGAGTCTTTGTAAAGATGTTATTTTGTATTGTTTGGTAATTGAGGAAGTAAACATGCTTTTTGTGCCGTGCCAAACAAAAATGTGCAAAGGTAGGTAAAAAAGGTATACTTAGAAAAAGGCATAAGAGATATTAGAAGAATCTCACAATAACGATAGCCGGTCTTATTTCCATAAGCTGTATCTTGGTCGCGAAAGTGTGGGATACTCAACTTCAAAATACAAAACATCAACAATCAAAATATTAACACCATATAATCATCGCAACCCAGTGCTGGGCACGCCACCATAATGGCGGTAAGTCCCCTCTTTGAGGCGTGGCTGGAAAGACCTCACGGCGTCCTTACCTTCCGCATGACGCAGGTCCTCACCGGACATGGCAAGTTCGGGAGGTTCCTGCATCGGATCCAAGCGGAAGAGACGCCCGGGTGCCGCCACTGTGCGGAACGCCCGGAGGACACGGTGGAGCACACAGTCGAGGTGTGCCCTGCTTGGGCGGAGCACCGCCGTGCCCTCGTGGCGGCGATCGGAGACCTCTCGCGCCGGGCCTTGGTTCAGGCCATGGTCCGGAGCGAGGAGGAGTGGCAGGCGGTCGCCTCCTTCTGCGAAGCAGTAATGCTAGCAAAGGAGGAGGCCGACCGCATCAGGCAACGGCGCCCTCGCCGCCGCCGCCGGGATCCCAATCCCGATATCCAGCCACCGTAGACGCGGGCTCGTGGACAGCGAGCCATGGGTAGCTCGCTGTCCGATCGTCCGGTAACTACCCGGACCGAGCCAAGGCGTCGACGGCGCGCACTGTTCCCGCGCGCCTCAAGGAGTTGTCAGCAAAGAGAGGGGCCCAGCTGGGTCGAAGCCTACCGGGGTTCGGGGTTATCCGAAAGGAAGCTAGAGCCCCGGTATGAAGGCTAGAAGGAACGGCGCGGGGTTTTTAGTCAGTACAAGTCTGACACTATCTCCCGCTCCACCCAAGAGCGGGATTTGTCATAAGATGATTTTCCCCGTCGAAAAAAAAAAAAAAAAAAAAAAAAAAAAAAAAAAAAAAAAAAAACACCATATAATCAACAGTGTGCTTATTCAGAGTTTTTAACGTACTCGCTCGTAGTAAACGATCTCTTATGTCAAAATGTATACAAAAAAAAGACGATTACAAAAGAAAGATCTCCAAACGGCGCTTATCCAATTTCAATACAAATTGACGTTTACGTTAATGCGATTGAACGTGAGTAAAAACTCGCACTAAGGCCTCAGTTTAATTTTTCAATGAATCAGAATAACATTAGGTTTAAACATAAACGGTTCAAAATATATGGTGTCGATACACACCCGTCGCGAAACACCACAACTAAACGGTTTCAGTCACAACGAAATGAAAACCTTAATTCTTCATGTGTTTAAAAGTTCGTCTGCTCGACAACGTAAAACACGCAATGAATACTGTTGAATTGACATAATGAAAAGCATTGCAATTGATTGTATGAATTTTATATTACGAATTTTCCTCGCTTGACAGCTTAGTTAATCGTTTGTCTTATTCTATTTTGCCTAATTTAATGGATCTATCTTTGTGTAAATTATTTCATCACTACTGCTCTAAAAACGGTGAAAGAAAATATCGGGACATGTCCTAGAACCAACATTCGAAGACATGTGACATCTCCAAGCCGCACTGGGCGTTGTGGATTAAGGCTCATTCCCTCTATTACAGAGAAGACTTTGTCCCAGCAGTGGGAACATTAAAAGGCTGATTGATGATGATGACGAATGGATACATAATTTGCAAATATTGTAAGAATGGTGTAGATATCAAAACTGCAATTCCTAAGCTGCAAGTCCAAAATAATGCTTGAAACGTTCTACTGTGTCTTTTTAACTCCGACGGAAAAAGAGAAGGTGTTATAATTTTGAAGTGTGTACACAGGTACACACTTCAATCAACTGTGTCATTCAACTGTGGCATCATAGTTCCTAAACGGATGAACCGGTTTTTGAATTAGTTTTTTTTTGTTTGAAAGATGACTTCGTCAAGAGTGTTCTTGGCTTTGTTTCATGAAAATCGGTTCAGCCGTTCCAAAGTTATGCGCATTTTACTCATTGAATCGAGGTATCGTGTTATAATTACGTGTTTCGATCGATCTATTTAGCTAGAACTGGAGCTATTATGTAGTTTAAAAACATATTTTTTTTAAAGGTATTTGAGTCGGGTATTTTAAAATTTTTAATTCATTTTTTTTCTAAGATTCACTAGTAATTCCACTTCAAATGAAATCAAAACAATTTCCCTCCCAAAGCAACCATTACGCTTCCCCAGCAAGTTATAAGCAGTACCACGGCCTCAGGCTACAGTTGTCGTACAAAGCCGACATGATCGCCTCACAATCATCGCGCCTCTAATTTTACGCCCCTTATCGCCGCAGGGATGATGTTGTAGTCACGGCTACCGGTTGTTGTGTGTTGTTGTACATGGTATCTAAGCCTGTTGGTGGATTGTTGTATTGTTTGTAACCGAAGGGTGCGATTATATTTTAAATACCGCTTGTACTCATGTATACATGAACAACCTTCTCCAAGGATATAGTCAATACTCAAAAATAAAAATTGTATCTCCTATACAAATTTTGGTAACGCGACGACAACTATGTAAGATTCAAATTTATTTTGGGTTCCTATGACTTCCTGTATAGGTAGGTAGGTATTTTACGGGTAAGTCCGTACACAGATTCGCCGTTAGTTGGTTGGAGAGAAACACGTCACAGTTAGATCCACTAGTTAAATATAGATTTTTTTAATTTCAACCCGTACTTCCTGAGATTAGCGCGTTCAAACAAACAAACTCTTCAGCTTTATAACATTAGTATAGATAATTACAGTATAAATTAGATGGATGGCGATTATTTCTCTCTTGGTTTGGATATTTATCCGATACCAACATTGATAGTGATCTTATAGCCGTGTTGGCTAATAAGATCACTATCAATGTTGGTTGCTTTGTTATGTTGTTTTAAACGGTCAAATTATGACGCAAATCGTTGGCCTTAAGGCTAAGAATTCACGGAGCGATTTTGTACCGTGCCAGCCGCGGTGGTGGAACTGCGGTTTTATTTCTAAACTCACGAGACCGGTTATTGCCGCGGTTACCCAGCCGTCGCGGTTGAGATCATCGCCCGCTACGTTTGCGGGCGATGATCGCAAGACGGGTAGTTAACGATCAGTTGAGGTCTAGACCGCCATGGACACACACCAGAAACGAGCTGTTGCGTTATACTTACTTCACAGAAAAATTAAAAAGGGAAGACCCAAAAGGTTCTGGGTGCTGGTACTGATTCAGGATAGAGATCGTTATGGATTATGTGTACGCCCCGCCACCGGCCACTGCGGTCGCCCGCCAACCGAACGCAGAGCGCGCGGGCGCAAACCGCCGAGGCTGCGGGCGACCGCGGCCCGCACGATTCTATTAGTTGCCCGCCGGTGCAGCGGGACCCGCAAACAACCGCGCACTCCGCGGGAATTAATCGCGTCGTGAAATTTGCTACCTATATTTCCATTTACTTCTTGTTCGTACAAGTGTTGCGGTACCGTCACCACTGCGGGTGCGGGTGAAAATCGCTCCGTGAGTTCCTAGCCTAAGAAGGTTGCCAGTATGCAGAAAGATGTACGGTGATGAGACCGCGACCGTACAGGTGTTAAATAGAAACTTAGATTTTTGTCAATTTTGACAAAAACAATTTTCACCGAATTTCGTGTTTTACATTGTCAAGCAGACGAATTTTTAAACATGGAAGTTATATTAAAATTTTCATACGGTTGTGATTGAGAGTTTGATTAAATGTGTTAAGCAATTGTGCAGGTTCTTATGAATTAGTTCCATTTAGAGGTGTTTGCAAAATCGAATGGGCCATGACTTTGGACTAACAAACAATCTGAATTTAAACATCCCCGCTTCTCAATAGTTCATCAAATTCAAATAAAACATAACCCGTCAATCACCAGCGCATTAACCTCCCGGAGTTCACGTCATCACGTGCGTTCCCTCCGCCGGCCAATTAGCGAGTGACGCGGTATGCACGGCATGGTATGCGGGGAGAGGAACGGAGGGTAGGTCACGTGACGCAATTAAATCGCACGCTCGCGCCATTGTGGGCGGAAGTGACGTGCGCCCGAATTAAGTTTTAATAAATTATGATTTGTTTATTTTTTGTGATGGTTATTAGTTCGTGTTTAGGATTATTTTAGTGTTTTATTTATTTTCATGTTTGTTTTCATGTTGACGCTGATTTTTAAAGTCGCAAATAAAATTAAAATATTAATATAAAATATAAAAAGTTGCTGTGGCAGTGGAACTAAAGCGTACGGGGTCTGGTTCTGTCGCGGAAGATGGTAGCCCATCATCCGGCGTCCTGCTGCTTCCATCGACGCTATCATGTTGGATCGCACCATGATGACTATCCTACATCTTTGTGTCTAGGACACGGTATTCACTGTGTTGTCCATGTTGCTGTGGTGGTGGTACTAAATCGTACGGGTCCTGGTTCTGTCACGGAAGGTGGTGGCCCAGCTTCCGGCGACCTGCTGCTTCCATCGACGATATCGTGTTAGATCGCACCATGATGGCTACACTTTTGTGACTAGGACACGGTACTCACTGTGTTGTCCAGGTTGCTGGGGTGGCGGTACTGAAGCGTAGGGGTTCTGGTTCTGTCGCGGAAGGTGGTGTCCTAACATCCGGCGACCTGCTGCCTCCATCGACGCTATCGTGTTTGAGCGCACCATGCCTGTGTGAACGAAAGTTTAAGTAAGAAGATTTTGAGTGCACAAATAGACACATACACAATTTTAACCACTTTTAAGTCCGTATAACAGATTTTTGTCTGGTTCTGATATGATAATTGCAATGAAATTTGATCTTTACTAGTAAGGAAACACATTTTACTCAATATTTAATGCAATAATATATGGTTAAATTGATTTGTTTTATTTAATGTACAAGAAAACTGTACAGGTAATTTAAAAAAAAAAACAACTACAAAATTCGAGCGACATAACCAAGTCGATTTTAGGAATTAAAATATTCTAAACAGACTGGTCCCTTCGTCTAATGGTTGAAGGCTCTGCTGTTAAACTTGGATTAAAGTCCTCAGTGCTTAGCTCATTAGAATCCTAACCTTGTCACTGGTTAACGTCAAGAAGAACATCTCGTATAACATGGGGCTTACAACTTTAGACTCACCAATTTGCGGCCTCCAGTTCCTATTCTCCTCATGGCCCAGGTTGCCAGGCTTGAGCACTCGTGGTGGCTGTATGGCGCCCTCCAGGCGGCGCGCGGGGAACTCCTTGTCGTAGGAGGGGTCCACGAAGCGCACCACCACCGCGTGGTTGCTCAGGACTGGTTGGAGACCGATCACGGGGGACGGGAGTTGCCTGTAAAACGGGATTGATTGTTAGATTGATTTCCTAGAAACTCTAGACATACATAGAAAAAATTAATAAACAAAAGTGTATTTTCCGTAGTCTACTTTCTTTGCAGACTAAAAAATAAATCGACCCATGAAAAAGCAACTGTCTTCTGCAAAAATTATAACAGTAAAAATGATAACTTTACTCACCCTCCGATAACGACGCAGTCTTTGCTAAGCATCACCTCTCCCGTAACCCCATCACTCATGTAGGGATACTTCTGCTGCTTCTCAATGAGGACCCTGAGCTTTCCACCAGCCTCCGTGTACAGGCCTAGCAGGTATTCGTAGCTTTTGTTCCCTGTGCCCACATAGAGACGGTCGTGGCCGCGGATGTTGCGCTGTTCTGGGTAGAAAAGATTTTTTTTATTATAAAAAAATAGCATTTGCTCGCGGCTTTGACTGCGAAGCATTAGTACTTCGCAATATTATTCGTATTTTAGGTGAGTGGGCCGCCTTGAGAAATTATTGGTACAAAAAAATAAAAACTTCAACCCCTCTTTCCACTCCCTTAAGGTTGCCCTAGTCGATGGCACGAACTATTTTTTGTTTGGGGTTAAAATGCACGCTAAGTCATCCGACAACACGTGCGAAAGAAATAGATGCTGTGATGAGCAGTAAGACGCCAGTTCGCGTACGAAAACACTTTTGCAATTTTGTAGCGAAATGGATGATGATTTAGGACGAAAATGAGTGCGCGAAATTTTATAAACAGACCTTTGGGAGTATGGAGATATCATGAGAAAACGACTAAATGTATATTTTCAAAATAAAATTATTTGCATCGTTGAACTAGTAATCTATCACTGTATGGTAGCTGTTTTGCAATTTTCCTTCTACTTGTGGAATTTATTTCAGCCCAAAGATGCGTCAAAATTAATGTTGAAATATGGAACTTTCTATGCTCCTAACTTCCAAAATATATATATTTTTCTTTTTTGTTTCCATATGTGCAATGGTGGCCCATTAGCGTCGGCCGCGCCTTACAAGTTGTAGGTCGTGGGTTCGAACCCAGGCAGGCGCTTTACTTTGTGTTAATTATTTCACCACCAGTGCTCTCAAAACGGTGAAGGAAAACATCGTGAGGAAACCGGCATGTCCTAGAACCAAAAATTCGAAGACATGTGACATCCACCCCGCACTGGGCCCGCGTGGTGGATTAGGCGCCATTCCCTCTCTCACAGGGAGGAGGCCTGTCTCCCAGCAGTGGGAACATTAAAAGGCTGATGATGAATAAAAGATAAGTGCATATCGCGCCATCTAGTAAAAATTTAAGAACCAAATTTTCTTTCTTAGCGCTGAGACCCCGTGACCTAAGTAAGGTAAAAAAAATACATACATAAGCATAAACAAACAGACATACATAATCGATAAACTTTTGATTTAACCAAAACTACATTGGTTTGTATAAGCTTTTAAAAAAAAAGATGACATGTCGATAAAATATCGATATATCAGCGTACTAAACCGATATATCAATATCGACTATATATATCGGTATTTTAATAAAACTTGCATCCCTATCCACAACCAAATACCGGTTATTACATTATGAAAGTGACTGAAACTATCTGCAATCTCACTCAGCTATAGCTCTGCTTATAGTGGAGCGATGGTGCAGGGAGTATGATCTATCAGTAAACCCCACTAAGACTGAACTAGACATATTTACTCAGAAAAGAGCACTAGGCCCTTTCCGTCTACCTAAGCTGTTCAACACGGAACTAAAGTAATCCATCGAGGTCATGTATCTGGGAGTCATACTTGACAGCAAGTTAAAGTGGAGCAGTCATTTAGCCTTATTTATCTCTGCGCCACCCTAAGATCGACTGGTAGAAAAGGCCTAAGGCGTTAAGTCCGCCTTTGTACTTGTGCATAAAGTTTTAGTAAATAAATAAATTTAGACAACAAATTGAGCAAGGCTTGTATCACCTTCTAGCAATGAAAGAAGTGGGGACTCTCCCCCAAAATCATATTCTGGCTGTACAGTGCGGTGATTTGGCCCCTGATCACCTATGGTGGCCTCGTACTAAGCTAAGTACAGCCGTGAACAGATTACAACGCATGCAAAGACTGGTCTGCATGGCGATTACGGGCTACATGAGGACTACCCCGACTGCTGCGCTCGAGGCCATGCTTGGACTCCCCCTACTCCACCTGTCCATACAGCAGGAAGCAACGAGTAAATCTCACGGCACTGATTCTCTGGAGTAATATAGAGACACAAAACACCGCTCTGCTCGAGGAGCTCAACACCGAACTCCCTCTAACAAAAGCAATCAACGACCGGATACCTAAGCAAAATATCTTTGACAAAAAATACAGGATCCAACTCCATGAGGATCACCGCTGAGAAGGGCTACGCCCTGACGAGCTGAGGATCTTCAAAGACGGATCCAAAACAGGTACTGGCACAGTTGCGGGGGTGTTCTCGGAGGACCTCAAAATCCACTTAGCCACGCCACTAGGGAGTCCATAACACGTTGTTCCAAGCCGAGTGCTTGGGAATCACCCTGGCAGCCGCAGCCATCCTAGCCAGGGAGGTTAAGGATTTCCCTATACGCATTCTCTCGAACAGCATGGCCGTCCTGCAGGTACTGAGTACACAATAAAGTAACCATTAAATGGATCAAGGGGCACAGCGAGTCTCGAGGTAATGATGCGGCGGGTGAGCTGGCCCGAAGCGGCTCCAGTATGGCGGTGGTGGGACCGGAACCCATCGTGCCACTACCCTTCGGTTACCTCCCTAATATGGTAAGGAAACGCACCAAAGAGCAACACCACAAATTGTGGAATGACCACAGCGAGTGCAGGCAGGCCAAGGAGGCACTTCCCTCTTTGGTTGGCCGTTTTACGCAGATAGCCCTTGGACTGACTAAACAACAGTAGCATGCAGTCAGAGCCGTAACGACTGGCCATGGGACTTTTAACACATCGTACAGAGCATGCATGAAGGAGCACGAGACAGCAGCACACCTGCTCCTACGCTGCCTAGTAATCGCTGGTTACAGGGCCATATTCCTCGGCGTCCCAGGTACCGCTCAGGGAATAGTTGGCAACATCAAGCATTCCTCGAGGAGCTGGGGTGGATCGAATAAGGAAGATGAATCCCACCCGTACGCAAAATACGAGCTTAGTCGTGTAGTTGCGGAAACCAGCCCGTCTTAACTTAACCGGTTATTATTGGTTAAAAAACAAGACACTACCTTCTGTCCCCGATTTACGATGATGACCATATTAATGTTGGACCAATCACATCACATTGTGGAACCAATACCATGCACATATGGGACCCATTATGATGATAACCAAATGGATGACCTAAGGTCTTCGATCAATAATGCACTAGATTTCCGGTGAGCCCTTTAAAAACGGGCCGAAACATAAGAGCTCAATACGGTCGTGGTGTTATTTCAAATTAGTATGGTCCAATCATAGCCAATGTTAAGACGTCAAAATGCTGCGGTGCGCATTCAAAAATTGTGTTAATAACCACCGTCATACCGTTAAAATTAACCCATGCCGATCCCAAAACCATTTCGAGATATCAGAAAAAAAAAAAGTTTGTGATCCTCATTTTTCTGTTTAGGTCTTAAAATTTTAAAATCGTATTTACTTTCACAAAAATACTTAAAATTACTTGACCTCTAAATGACGTCATAAAGTATCCTATAAAGGAAACTTTCAGTGCCTCTTGTAATGAAATAATTAAGGCCCACTGGCACGAAAAATCCAACCCAGAGCTAATCGCCAACACAAGGTTAAATTGACAGTCCGTCATACAATATTGTCAATATAACGTCGCGCTAGCGACCAACTCCGAGTTAATTCTTTCGTGCAAGTGGGCCGTTGTGTTGTGCCAATGTCAACTTCAAGTCCTATGCCATTCTGACTACTTTATGACGTCAGCACGAAAAAAAGATAAAAAAAAAATTAGTTTGAAAATCCGAAATATTAAAATTAGTTGATTAAAATAAATAAATCTATAAATTAAAAAATAAAAATAAACCTTAAAAATACTTATAATATCGAATTTAAGAAACAAGATGTAATTTCTAGTGTTCAACAAAACTATTATTTTCTCAAACATGCTTGGAAATTTGAGCATTATTTTGACAACCTTCGTCGAGATAAATCGCAATTACTGTAATGGCCGAATACATGCGAGCAGCTGCCGACTAAAGTTGTATGAAAATCCATATCTGTAGTGTGAAGCGGGCAAATAAATTACATAGTAATCTCATATCTGTCGAGTAATTTAAAAAATGGAACGATCTTTTACTCCGAAACATGGCAACCAAGGAGGTAACTTATCCAAGGATTTATTTAAATTTCGAACTGGATTGCATTTAGAAGGCTGTTTATAGAAAAAAAAATGAACACTTTGGGCACATATAATAATATAATACTACAACCATTGGGAATAATTATTGTTGTTCGTCATTGATTTCGAAAAGTAATTTATTTGACAAAATGAGTTCTAGGTGCTACTTAGTTTTAATTTCCGCGCATTATTTGAGAAAAGCACTATACAAACCTTGGCCACAACTAGCCACTATAGACTTACGTATGTGTGCCTTGACTCTTTTGCTGACCGCTGCAGTAATGTACTATTAACTCCTAATACTATAGAGGTGGCAAAACAAATATCAATTTGTAGTGAAATAGGTACGGTACTTACTCTCAGCCTCCGTCAGTTCTTCATAGAAAGGCTCCAGAGCCTTGAACAGCCTCTCCTCATCCACGAAGGGTAGTAACGCCACCCCTTGCCACGCGAACTTCTTGCCGTTCAAGTCGATCTTAAAATCCGTTGGGTAGAAGTCGATTATGGGTGAGAACTGGAGAGTAAAAGAAATAAAACATTAAATTAGCGAAAATATGTTAAATTAATACAGAAAGTAAATCAACCAACAGTGGCACTAATATCAGCTATTTTCATCGCATAAAGCGTAGGAGATATTGTCAAAAACTGCTTTTAGACGCCATTTTTCCAAAATGGCGGCGCGAGCGACAAGATACGAGCTAACAAAGTACGAAGTCGGCAAGAGCACATGGAAATCTATAAAACCATCAGTTTTCAAAACTCCCGGAAATCAACCAAGGGTATTTTTTAAGCACCGTATGACTATACTATATAGAGCTACTAGCTTCTGTCAGCGGCTTCACCCGCGTGAATGTCAAAAAATATCCCGAGAGAACATATACCCGGGACAAAAGTATTCTGTTCGATTCCAGACTATAATCGATCAGTTTCGTTCAGCCGTTCTGGCGTGATTGAGTAACAAACATACATCCAAACTTTCACATAAATAATACGAGGAAAAAAAAATTGTTTTAATGTTTTTTTTTTAAATGGCTTTTATTTTTTTGATATCTCTGAACATATGAGTTAGCAGTACTTACGGGATCACTCATGAGCTTTGCCCACGGTTTGGGCACGTGTGAGGAACTGGCGGCCGGGAACACGCCCATTAACTGCTCCAGAGGACGGAACTGTAGAGAAATATACGTTATTATTAATTTCATTAGGTTTAATATTGTTTGCTCGAATGAAAACGGACAGAAAATGTAATAAAATTATAACATAAAGTTCAATTTGATTTACGAAATTCAATGAAACATTTTCCTCGTAATAGGAATAAACTAAACTTTTCATCTGATTGACTGCCATATTGGTCTAGGACTTAACTTTCAAAATGTGAATGTATTGCAGTAGCCCCTGGGCAAAACAGATATGTAATATAATGATTCTTAATTTTAAAAATCCGCCTCACCGGCAACGTCCCCTCTTCAAACTTGGTGGACAGGCCGCAGATGTTGACGAAGTCCGAGGCGAAGGGCGCGTAGTGGTAGGGGAAGTACCACTTCCAGCTGGCGCAGCCCTGGTAGTAGTAGCGCAGCACCCAGCACAGCCCGCGCACGTACTGCAGCGCCACACGGTATCTGTGGGAATACACCATGATGTAAGAAATTGGTTTTCTTCTCTCTCTTAAATATTTAGTACCTGGGCGACCGAGCTCTGCTCGGGTGAAAATAGAGAAAACGACGTTTTCTAAAAATTAAACCTAGCTAGATCGATTCATCGCCCCCAATTCATTGCTCATTTAAAGGTATTAGATAAAAAAAATATTTTAAAACAAAAATTATCATGAAAACCAAACGTATGTGCCAAATTTTCAGGTCAATCGGAGACTGGGAACTGGGTCAAACTTGCAACATTTGATTGAAGAAATCGGCTTGTTATAAAACTCAAAAAGATGTGAAAGTTCTGTAGCACGCTGGTGTCGGGAGTGTTTCTAGCATCAAAGGCGCCTTCCTCACTGGCTCGGTGCGTTTTAGTTTCTGTACCATATCGACTCAGTCAACCATGGCCTGAGTGGTTTTAGTACAGATTATCACGCGCATACACGTATAGCACATCTTTACAGATACAGTACAGGAACGAAAACGAAGGAGAAAGGCGCGGCGTGTTGAAAAACACTGCACCCACAGCGGTCCATGATGGCCTTCGACTGTGGCCCATGTTGGCCCTCGACCGTGGCCAATGAAGGCCCTCGACCGTGGCCTATGTTGGCCCTCTACCATGCCCTATGTTGGCCCTCGACCATGCCCTATGATGGCCCTCGATCGTGGCCTATGTTGGCACTCGACCGTGGCCTATGTTGGCACTCGACCGTGGCCTATGTTATCCCTCGAACTTGGCATATATGATGGTCCCCAACCGTGCCCTATGATGGCCCTCGACCGTGGCCTGTATTGGCCCTCGACCTTGGCCTGTATTGGCCCTCAACCGTGGCCTATGATGGCCCTGAACAAAGGCCCAAGATAGCTAACCACCATGATCCATGATGACATCCACTTTAACCCATAATGGCCTACCACCGTGCCCATAATGGCCTAGCGCCGTGTTCCCAGCCATCACTGACCTGAACTCCAGGTTATCCCGGGCCACCTCGAACTTGCTCTCGTAGTAGCGCTCCTTGAAGCCCTGCTCCCAGAGCCGCACCTCATCATTCTTGTCATCATCATCCTCGTCTAGGCCTGCTTGCTGGGCTGAACGCTTGCGGCCACGGCCTTCTTGTTCTTCTTGCTGGAAAATGATTCAAACGTCAGATACATATATAAACTCAGTTTTTTTGTGTGTTAGGCAGATACTAGAGAACACACCGACTATAATAATTGCATCAAAAAGAAAGAATGAAAACGATTTTATTTGCGTCGGGCACGACGCATACCATAAAAAAAACACTGAAAGAAAACCTTAAATACAATGTATGCCAAACGTTCATCACTAAACATAATGCTAGGACTCACGTGCGGGACAGAGCCACAGCGCTGATTTACAGCGATAGCCGGTGTCGACTACAAAATAATCGACTGATATAATAAAACCAGTATGGTTTTCGGGTATAGTATAATGACACAATATCTTGCGAAAAAAACCAGATTCAAAGAGTAAATTGCGGATAACTTTTGAACGGCTCAACCGATTTTATTCAGACATAAGAACTCTCTCGACAAAGCCACCTTTCAAACAAAAAAATCAATTTCGGTTCATCCGTTTAGGAGCTACGATGCCACAGACAGACACAAAGCAACACACATCAAACTTATAACATACCCCTTTTCCGTCGGGGGTTAATAAATCATTGCTAAATACCAGTATCTGCATTGTCTCTCCACTAAAAACATTGTTGTTTGCTTACTCAGTAGTTCAGTACTGTAGAAAATCGTCAGCTGCTCATAATAACAGTAACAAAATTAATGCAGCTTAGTACTAGATACTTACAGCTTGTTCTCGCTGCATGCCAGCTCTTCGCATGTTGGCTGCTTCCTGACGCACGTTTCCCGTCGGCTTTGCGGCCTCTTGATTCTGACCGACGGCCTGAAAGAGGAATAGGTTAAAAAATTAGTACAACAAAACTAAATTATTTCGAACTGGATAGTTACATACGTGATCGATTTTATAGAATAAGTAAATGCGAAAAGAGTTCACAAGACTTGATGCAAAGTTATCATTAAATTTAATTTTGAACCTCCGCCACTGCTGGTTATTTATGTTTCATGGTCTTCTACACCTGGCATTTCTAGATCTTTTTTTTGTTAGCTTTGAGGAATGCTCATGCATACTGCGCTACCACGGGGAGATAGCGCAGTTATGTGGGACTCTAGCCCATTAAAACTCCACGGTGACCTCCTGTGCCGCTTATGGCGGAAACACAGGCACGCGTCAGCAGTCGCCGCGAGCCCGCCGCGGCTCTCCGTCACCGGACCCTCCACTGGGGAGTACCCCCCATCACGCGCATACGACGCACCTGAACACAATGTACGCCGTGACCACCCCAGGGACCAAACACGCACATGGGCGCCAGACGTCCCCGTGTATGGCACCCTTGGTCCCCTTGTGACGGGTCAAGGTCAATGGCCCCGCCACCTACCATTTTTCGGCCGCAGGGGATAGAGAGCGCGGCCACCGCTGTACCGACACTCCTCCTCCCCTGCAGCCCCACCGCGTCCGCAATCAGACAGTGGCGACCTCTTCCAGGCCGCGGAAGGTAGGGAGAGCGGCGCACCGTAATACCGGCACTCTTTTTATTTTTATGGTATATATTTTTTGGTAATCTAACTGACGGAGAACTAAATAGCTTTTTTATCACATCTATTCAAACAGAGCTAGTTTATTCTTCGTAAACAGGGACTAAAATAGCTCTATCTCTAATATAATAAAATGTGGATATTGTTAATAAATGTTCCAATCAGCAAAGAGATGAATCACAAAACATGTAGTCCAAAACAGGATTACATAGCTAAAATCGATAACGACGAATTTATGAGGTGAAAAGCTAATGAGCGATTGTAATTCTATTTCGACCGTATGGGAATGTAGTGACCCACACATTATAAACATCATACGAGCGCATCACATGTGCGGTCGCCGGCACAGCGCGCAGCGTACTGAGTCGCCGAACGAACGCGACAACATCCCTGCGTCGATGACCATCGGACACTGAGGCTTGGAGACCGAGCCGAGTGTATTTACGTGTCGCACCGCGCACGTTTGCTACGTCATCCTCCGCCGGTATCCTCAGCCTGGATCGCAACCATTGGACGTATAGCTCCACAGTACCACCACTATTCGTATGCTACCCTACGGTAATATATAAGCAATGAATTATGAAAATAAATATCATATTGATTCCTGTTCTTATTCGCCTTTCATTCCACAAGAAACCTCACACTATCAGCAACCTCTAAATTGGTGACCCCGACGTGATTTAAAAAAACAATTATGGAGAACGCAAGTCAAGTGCCGCGAACAACGCTGTCTGAAGAAGATGTTGAGATGATCTCCGTCAAGTCTCGGATACCTCCATTCTGGCGCGACAAACCCAGATTATGGTTCGCGCAATTCGAAACCATGGTGGCGAACCAGAAACTAGGCGAAGAATCGAAGTTCGGACTTGCTGTGGCCCAACTCGACAAGGTAGACGTCGAACAAATTAGCGATATCATATTATCGTCGGCCAGGACGGGTCGATTTGAAGCGCTAAAGACCCGATTATTATCCGTCTACGAGGAGTCCGAGAATAAGCAGCTACAAAAACTGCTCAACGAGGTTGAACTAGGCGACCAGCGTCCTTCTCAGCTGCTGCGGCGTATGCGTGATTTGGCCCGTGACAAGATGCCCGATGAAACCCTCAGAATGTTGTGGATGAGCCACCTACCCTCATCGACGAGAGCTGTATTGGCGGTCAGCGAAGCATCCAAATTAGACTCGCTAGCGGCGATGGCAGATAAGATGAGTGAGCAGACTAAAGAGGTAAATTCCGTGTGTTCCTGCAGTCACGCTAGCACCGCGTCACAATCGCCGACATCATCGTCTAACGATCGTATTTTTAACATGATCGAGGCGCTTACGAGAGAGGTCGCTGCGTTGAAAATGGACAGATCGCGCAACTACCACCGTGGGCCGCAGCGAGGCAGATACCGCTCAAGATCTCGTTCCAAGTCCACGAATCGCGACGCAACGATTTGCTATTTCCATCGCAAGTTCGGCAAGGAAGCGTTTCGCTGTCAAAGGCCCTGTAACTTTGTGAGTAAGATGAATACGAACCAGGAAAACTAGCCCCGACTTTAGCTACGACGGGAGCCGAAGTCAACGATATAACCCAACACCGTCTGTTCATAAAAGAGTTGGGAACTGGGCTGCATTTCCTCATCGACACCGGCGCGAACGTCTCGGTATTACCTGTCAAGAGGGTACGTAAAGAAAAAATTACGCCGAGCGAATATCTCTACGCCGCCAACGGTTCACGAATACCCTCATATGGCGAACGCACTATGACGTTGAACATCGGATTACGTCGACCGTATATGTGCAATTTCGTTGTCGCAGAAGTGACTAGACCGATATTGGGAGCCGATTTTTTACACAAAAACAAACTGACGGTAGACATACACGGACGAAGGTTAATCGACAAAAAAACAGGCCTGTCCGTTGTCGGCTACGTAACGTCTACTTCAGACTCCAGCATCAACACCGTAGATGACCAGCAGCCATACCACGATCTACTCGCCAAGTACCCAGACATCACCCGACCAAACTTGAAGCTCTGTGACAGCGAAGTGGAACACCACATACAGACTACCGGCCCGCCATTATATGCGAAATCACGACCGCTGCCACCGCACAAGTACAAGGCAGCCAAGGCAGAATTTGACGCCATGATTGAACAAGGCATTTGTCGGCCGTCGAAGAGTCCCTGGGCCAGTCCAATACACCTTGTCCTCAAGAAGGACGGCAAATACAGAGTCTGTGGAGATTATCGTCGTCTCAATGCGGTAACCGTGCCAGACCGGTACCCCATTCCAAGACTGCATGATTTTACCTACAACCTGCTAGGAAAAAAATACTTCTCCATAATAGATATGAAAAAGGCCTATTATCAAGTGAGGACCCGCGAAGAAGATATTCAGAAGACTGCCGTTATCACACCATTCGGGTTATTCGAATTCCCGAGGATGTGTTTCGGTTTGCGCAACGCTGGGCAAACGTTCCAACGACACATCGATAACGTTCTACGGGGACTACCTGTTTTCCCATTTGTCGACGACATTTTAGTGGCTTCTGAGACTAAAGAACAGCACAGAAAAGAACTAGAGGATGTTTTCAGAAGGCTTAACGATCATGGGTTACAACTAAATGTAGCTAAGTGTACATTTGGCCAACAAACACTCAACTTTCTTGGCTACACCATAAACACCGAAGGAATTAAGCCAACTGACGAAAAGATCGAAGCCATTAAATCATACCCTCGCCCAGAAACAATCCAACAATTACGTCGATTCCTGGGAATGATAAATTTTTATCGTGAGAATACCCCACACGCCGCCGAATATCAAAAAGAACTCAACGCTTACCTAAAAGATTCGAAAAAAAACGACAAAACTAAAATTATGTGGAGCGAGACAGCGATTAAGGCGTTTGAAAAATGCAAAGAAGACATCACCAGCGCCGTATTGTTGTCATACCCATCATCAACATTATCGTTCGTGCTTATGACCGACGCATCCGATACTTGCGCGGGGGCGGTACTTCAACAAAAGATACAAGGCCGTTGGAGACCGCTTGGATTTTTTTCAAAAAAGTTCAACGACGCTCAAAGGAAATACAGCACGTATGACAGAGAGCTAACGGCTATATACATGGCAGTACGTCACTTTCGCCGGACAATAGAAGGCCGTGACGTCACCATATTGACAGACCACAAACCTCTTACCACCGCACTGCGAGCGAACTACAAAGACGAAACTCCGAGGCGCACAAGATATTTAGAATATATCAGCCAGTTCGTCACAGATATCAAGCACGTATCAGGCAAGGATAACTGTGTCGCCGACGCCATGTCTCGGGTGGACACAATCTCATGTCCAACACCAATAAATTACGACGAGTTAGCAAAGTCTCAGAAACAAGATGAAGAACTAAAACAACTCATGGAAAGCGACCGTTATATTTTCAAGCGAATAGCACTGCCCGGTTCCGCTACCCAAGTCACATGCGAGATGTCAACAAAAGGCCCACGCCCGTACTTACCGCTACAATACAGAAAGCAAGCTTATCAAGCGATACACGACCTTAACCACCCCGGCGTAAGAGCGACCAGAAGATTAATTACTTCACGTTATTTCTGGTTGACCATGAAAAAAGAAGTCACACAGTGGGCACTAGCTTGCGACCAATGTCAGCGAGTGAAGGTTCATCGTCACACCAAGGCACCAGTATCCAGTTTCACGCCAGTAGACCGCTTAAGTCATCTGCACATCGACTTAGTCGGTCCCTTACCAACGTCAAACAACTGCCGTTATATACTAACGATGATCGACAGAGCAACGAAGTGGCCAGAAGCCCAGCCAATCGAGGACATGACGGCAGAAAAAGTCGCAAATACGCTGTACGAAACATGGATAGCAAGATACGGTTGCCCCGCGACCATAACAACAGACCAAGGCAGACAGTTCGAATCCGAACTATTTAATAAGCTGATGCATCGCATGGGAATCCAGCACGTACGAACAACAGCGTACCACCCCCAATCGAACGGTTTGGTAGAACGCTGGCATCGCACACTCAAAGCTTCACTCACCGCTAGATTAAATACAGCGAACTGGACGTACGAGTTACCCACTGTACTACTCGGACTTCGCGCCGCATACAAGACAGACATCGGCGCCAGTACTGCGGAATTATTATTCGGGAGAACGCTACGCCTACCTGGTGAATTCTACGGAGAAGCAATAACAACATGCAACACATCATCGCACTTCATGAGCCATCTTAGCGAAGCATTGAAAAAAGCACAGGTGCAGCGCGAAGCAAACAAAAGCACAGCTGTTTTCATTCACGGCGATCTGTACAAAACAACACATGTTTACATTCGCAACGACGCCGTGCGCAAACCGTTAACACCTACCTACAACGGTCCGTATCGCGTCATAGATCGTACAGATAAGTACTTCACCGTTCAGTTGGAGAATAGAAGGTCAAATATATCCATTGATCGGCTGAAGCCTGCATTCCAGTGCCAAGAGGAGCAAGCAGATGAAGCACCTGTCACCTACAGCTACGTCACAAAATCCGGCAGAACATCAAAACCTCCTGTACGCTTTGCTGAGGGGGGAATAATGTAGTGACCCACACATTATAAACATCATACGAGCGCATCACATGTGCGGTCGCCGGCACAGCGCGCAGCGTACTGAGTCGCCGAACGAACGCGACAACATCCCTGCGTCGATGACCATCGGACACTGAGGCTTGGAGACCGAGCCGAGTGTATTTACGTGTCGCACCGCGCACGTTTGCTACGTCATCCTCCGCCGGTATCCTCAGCCTGGATCGCAACCATTGGACGTATAGCTCCACAGTACCACCACTATTCGTATGCTACCCTACGGTAATATATAAGCAATGAATTATGAAAATAAATATCATATTGATTCCTGTTCTTATTCGCCTTTCATTCCACAAGAAACCTCACACTATCAGCAACCTCTAAAGGAACATTGTATTGAACAACTGTAAAAAACCGCGAGCGAGCCAATTATAAAGTTACTAAGTCCCGACTTGCCAAAACAAACCGGCCAAGTGCGAGTTGGACTCGCGCACGAAGGATTCCGTACCATTATCGCAAAAAACGACAAAAAAAATCACGTTTGTTGTATGGGAGCCCCACTTAAATTTTTTTTTATTTTTTTTTTAGTGTTTGTTGTTATAGCTTCAACAGAAATACATCATCTGTGAAAATTTCAATTGTCTAGCTATCACGGTTCATGAGGCCTGGTGACAGACAGACAGACGGACCACGGAGTCTTAGTAATAGGGTCCTATTTTTACCCTTTGGGTACGGAACCCAAAAAAAATAATTTAGCCTGTATCGGATGGTACTAATAAAATTGTTACGATGCTCTTCCATAATTGTATGTAATATAAACATAAGCCTCTAATTATTTCTATGTTATGGCTTATGGTTCCTAATTGTATGTTAATAAAGGGTATAATTTAGACGGTCATCAAAAATATTTTTAAGACTCTAAGCTTAGGCACCAAATAAAATAATTGGTTCCCAAAATGGATCAACGGTCACCAAATTCTATCCAACTCAAAGATTAATATACCGGGTGTATTCGTGTTTTTAACGAATTAGTCCAAGAGCGAGCGAAGCGAGCTCAGGAGCTTAGGGCACCCCGACACGGACAGGTTAGGTTCGAACGAGATGACGGGAGCTGAAGTGAGCGAGCAAAGCGAGCGAACTCGGCTCCCGTCATCTCGTTCGTGTTAGGTTACTTTAGACCCTGCGGACGGAAATAGGAGCCCCGCGCAGCGGGGCTCCGTCGACTTTAAAGGCGTCCATATATTTTTTTGGCAGTCAATAATACGAAAAAATGGATTTATTTCATAATATTTTAGGAAACGTTATTTGGTGACCATTTATCCATTTTGGTAACCGTTTAGAATTTTTTTGGTAGTAAAATAGGTACTTTTTTGGGCGGTGTTTAAACACAAGCCGTTAATAAATAAACGTAACATTCTTGTTCATAAGTTACGTTTACTTATTTTCTCATAGAGGGTATTAAATTAGAGTGCCCACCTCGGGAGCAACACTATTTTAAGCTCGAGTGACGTACTTTGAATCCCTCGCGGCGTTCTGGATTAAAAAAAAACACCCTCCTTTAAAATAGTTTTTTGCTCCCTAGATAAACAATGTTTGTAAACATTTGTTTGTAATCATCCCTATTATTGACCTGGTGGATACAGATTAGCCACTGACCATTGGCGCAAACTGCGTCTTCTCCAGCATCTCAAAGTTGACTCGCTGCTGCTGCCGCTTGCGCATCTTGTCCTTGGCCTTGAAGTTGATCTCGTTCTGGTGGCGCCGCTTGAAGATCTCGTCCTCCATGTGCCCCAGCTCTGTCATGATAACTTGGACGCGTTCTAGCTTCACGTCGCCTGAGTCTGTGATCCAGCCCTGAACGAGACATTTACTTTAGTTAGTTTATTTAATATGGTCAACCTCAAGTGAGTACTTCATTAGTTACGGTAATATTCGGTGGTAGTTGATTTACGAAAATCACCATTAACGCTAGGAAATAAGTGAGTTTTTCAAATGGGCATATAGAGGGCCATATCTGAAACTATGAGGAATAGCGAAAAACAGTCAAAGGAGACACCGGGCCAGTTTTTGATGAAAAATAAAACTTCATCATTGGATTTTAGAAACATGAACGCCAGGAATTGAACCTTTTGATTTTGGAAAAAAAAAACACACGCTGTATTATTGCACCATCATAGTGTCGCTAATGAGTATAAATTTCTAAGCAATAATGTCATACGACAAACTTGAGCAAAGAGCTCACTTATGGAAAGGATTAATATTTTATTTCGAGGAACATCTACTAACTTTCTACCCTCATCCTACACGAGAACACATACCCAGACCATTTCTATCATACAAACTCACCTTGGTCTTATAAACACACTTCTTATACAAATTCACGAGCCGATCCACGGCTCCCTCCCTAATCTCCAGACTGGGCAGATGTGGCAGGAAGTCGTTGCCCACAAAGAAACACATGAACACCCAGTCGTCTAACGCCCTCTCGAAGTCATACGGGAAGGGCAGGTCAGGCATCTGCAGTTCCTTCTCCAGGTATTCTCGGAGGACGGACAGACGGACGAAGATAAAGTTGTCCTGGTTGCCGAAGGCAGGGTCTGAACGGACTAGGGCAGCGTCTGGGTTGGTGCCCGTGCATTCTTTCATTTCGTGGCCTGGAAATGGGAGATTGGTAAAGTTAGTTTGGTAACAGTGAGTTGAGTTTTGAGATCCTATAGTAGATGAGGCACTGGTCAAATCAAAGCTCCAGAGCCTTGAACATCGTCGCCGAGTTGCCAGCTTGTCGGTTTTTTATCGGTTACATTTCGGGGAGTGTGCGATGGAATTGCATGATTTAATTCCGCCCAGCCCGTTCCATCATCGGACAACCAAACGCACGGCGATGCGTCATCGGTATATGGTGGACATCCCACCCATACGCACAAAACGTTTTGGGGACACTTTTATTATGCGTACAGCTAAGGAGTGGAATTCCCTGCCGGAGTATGTGTTTCCCGATAGCTGCAATCTAGGGGTCTTTAAGTCAAGAGTGAATAGGTTACTTCTAGGCAAGCGTGCTTCACCGTCGACCACGTCATCGCTTACCATCAGGTGAGATAGTGGTCAAGCGCGAGAATAAAGATAAAAAAAAAAAAAAGTGTATTTTATACATTTTGTTCCATGTGCCAACATCGTGTAGCAATGCACATGTGTTGCGAATTTCAATGAATAGCCAGCAACTACGCTACCAGCTACTAATAAGACAGGATTTTTATCATAATGTGATATGCACAAGGGTATCTCATGCCATGGTAGAAATATTAGCCAGCTAGTACAAGGACAGGGCTGACTGCCTAATATATTACGCTAGATACTTTTTGAACAGTGTGGCGATGCTTGGGCATAGACCTCCCCGACTATCAGTGGATGTCTTTTGACTGAAATGATGTTGAGACGCTTTTTATTCAATTACGGCAAAACCATAAGGAAAGGTTATGATTTTTGCAATCTATGTTTTTTGTCATGTTCTCCTACGGGCCTAAGAGCTATATATCTCACGTAGTTGTCCGCACACGTCACAGGGGCGCGGCTTGTTGGGCTTGAACTCCTCGCGGATGATGGTGAAGTTGGTCTCGTGGGTGGCAGCCTGTCTGTGTGAGGGACTCACCTAGCTGTCCGCACACGTCACAGGGGCGCGGCTTGTTGGGCTTGAACTCTTCTCTGATGATGGTGAAGTTGGGCTCGTGGGTGGCCAGACCCAACATGATGAGATCGGCGTCGGCGCCACAAAGCACATGTTGGGTATTCGGGTCATGGTCTGGTTGCACTAGAATTATAGAATTACTTTATTAATTAAAAGTATTAAGCAAAGAAAAGTGAAAAAGACGATTACTCAATGTACTCTGAAAACTACTCTCTTGAATATTTTCAATTGACTATTGCTGGAATTTATTTATTTATTTATTTATTAGGCTCACCAACAATTGTTAACACTAAGAATATTACAGTAATCATTCACTTAAAACTAGATGAGTATCACAATTTTTTACAGGTAAGCACCACATATGCAATATTGAACAAACATTCAGAAACAACTTAATTAAATAAAATAAAAATGGCATTAAATGATACCGAAAACATCTTACACTATAAAATTAAAATTTATAACCATCAGACTACATAACATCGTGTCAATTTTCGAAACTTGGTAAGTGAGTCCGCATGTACGTCTACTAAATCGCTGCAACTATTTAGTAGTTTACACAGCCGAGGAATAGCCGAATTGTCACCGAGGACGGTTCTACGTGGTGGAGGGTAAAAAGGAGTGATAGGAGCACGGGGCTGTCTAGCTGGAGCTCGGAACCTGATCCTGCCTAACAACTGAGGACAGCCTATTTTGTTACTGGAATGTGCCAGGTGGCAAAACAGTTTGTCGACAACTTTATAGTGGTCAATGGCGTCAACATTCCATAGGAAAACATAAATTTGCAAATGTCTTACCTCTCTGTCTCCTAATGTAGTCCATAATCTTATGTTCGCCTTCTCCAGGTACATTGGCATCCGAAAGAATCACCTTGATTCCCTTCCAGCCAGGGTCATTGTTTAATCTGGTGAAAACCAAAAATATTAAATTCTTCAATGCAGTTGTTGTTGTTAGACTGGAAACTGACCACAGCTTAGTAAGGAAAAGGCTAGGCAGTTTGATTGACTGTGTAAAGAAATTGAAGCAACTCCATGAAAATTATACTATGCAGAATGATAGATGAAAAGTAGTTTTTTGTGGAGCAGAAGGAAAAGTAACCAAGTTTTTTCACAAACCTGTCATGAATATAATAATGCAGGCATTTGCTGAGCCGGTCCATGAAGGGCGTCCCCGGAGTGATGCAGTTGGAGTCGAAGTGGGCCTCCTTAGGCCTCTCGGGGGGCAGGTAGGCGCCCTTGGCAAGCAGCTCATCGCGGATGCGCGCGACTTCGTCAATCTTCTCCTGCGTCTCCTTGGAGGCTCGGAAACGACGAGAACGCTGCTGGTTCATCTTGGCTCTGGGAGCCTGGTAGTAAGGTGGGGGTTGTAATTTTAGTATTATGTAGATCTTAAAGAAGCTGATTCCTTACAATAACTGGTGGTGCTAAAGTCTATTCTTTTATTCATTGGTTTTGACGGGTAACATAAAAAACATTTATGATTGCACATTGCCCAGCAGTGGGCCAAAATAGGTTTGTTAGATAGATAGATAACATTGGATTGGGATTCATGATCAAGAAATATGCACATAACAAAACAATGCCAACAAATATAGGTCAGCTTGGTGTGCATTAACTGACAGCGTGAAATACAATAGGCAATATGCATGTAATTTTATTGTTTGCTAAATAAGATACACAATATTAACTCAAGTAAACACACATCAAAGAATTTTTTAAATATCTTCAGCAGCAACAAAGTTATAAGGCTCTTAAGTTGACAATTAGAAAGAGAAATCCAATATAGACTCTCATCAAAATCTAGTACACCCTTCACTTGCGATAGAAAACAGCGCTTTCGCAAGACAGACGTACTTGTTCTATTTTTACTATTGGGATTATAGTTTTTTAATATTTATCGATAAACTGATTAAATAACAAATACTTTTTAAATCTATATTGCAGACACTGAGAAGTGTGGCAGTGTGTGTGTGTGTTTAACATGGATATGAAGTGTCATAACCATGTTATTAATTGCAATTCAATACTTATTTCAAAACAGATTGACTCACCACTCCATCAATGGCCATGTACAGCAGCTTCCTGGGCCGCACAATGCGGAACAGACGGTCGATGCACTCAAAGATAGCCACCATCATCTCATCCTCATCCTTGGGCGGCGGCTTGTCTTCTGGATGTGTGCACGGATGGATGATCCCGTTCATGTCCAGGTATAGGTTGTCAAACTCCACCCCATTGGGATTTGGGAGTGAAGAGTCTATGTAGATCAGGGTGCCATCTACGTCGGTTGGCTGGAATTAATATAATAATAATATTTATTATACCAAAAAATGGACACACATTTACACAATTTTTTTCCGCTTCTTATAAGTAATAAAAACCTTCTTATAAGATTCTTCTACTATTGCTTAGTAAAACAGTTATAATTTTAACAAATTTTTAGCACCTGCCTCTGATTGTGTTTAGGGCCAGTATTTCACCATGCAATGCCTGAACCCCTTAAACTGGTTTACAAGTCAAGCTATTAACATTTTTATAACACACATGCTCCATCACATACTACATCGTCAACCACATCATCGCTTACCATCAGGTGAGATAGTAGTCAAGAGCGAGCATATCAATAAAAAAAAAAACCTGTTTTACATTAAAATATGGAGACAATTAGCTCGTGAATTTAAAACACTGCAATAAATATACATGAAAGTGTGATGGGTTCACTAGCATGTAAAGTAAAATGGAAAATATAAGACTTAGGGTGAGTTTAGATAATATTTAACACATCCAAGCTATATTCTCTAAAGCTGACTCTGTTTTATATTATTCAGGCAAAAATTAGTGTTAGGGTTGCTACTAGAAATTTAAATTAAGGAAAAATGAAAAAAATAAGAACATAATTATGAAAGTAGGAATGAACCAATAATAAAATTTAAGAACATGCTCTCCGAGGGTCTTCTTAGGGTGACCAAAACATAACATACTTAGATAATTCTAAATCATACTATTCTGTTAGCTGTAATATAATGTTGTTGATCATAGATAATGTAATCTCAAAATATCTTTGTTTCAATAAAGAAATGTTCATTTACATTCAAGTTCTAAATTCCTGAATCGTGTTGCAATTTAATAACATCTCAAAGAAATAAAGCCCACTTATGTGTCTATTATAATCATACTATGTACGGGGTGATCAACATTGTTCCTTCTCCTTTTTTTTCTAACGAGACATTAACCTATGTGTAAATAGACCTGATGCTGATTGAATGACTCTTGACTGCCACAAATCAGGATTGAAAAAAAGTTATCACACTTAAGCCATTGACGTCCTTCTCTCCAAGACCAAAAATCATGATGAGAGCATTCAATTATCGAACCAAAATAAGCAAATCATTACAATCGGTGCCACAAAACATTCATTTTTAGGTTATGTTTTACCCTCTGTTCAACACATTCCACAATGACGCTCGGGTATTTTCTACTCAGCCAGCGGAAGAATGCTGGTACTCCCATTTTGAGGTTTCAGAAGATCTGGTCTGATTTCAACACTTCGTTTTTATTTTGTTACGTATTCAACACAAACAAATCGACGAAGATGCCATTTCGAAACGAGAGAGAGAGAGAGACAGAAAGAGAAGAAGACAAAGATGAACATAAATTTCGTTCAGAAATTACAATCACGAAGCACACGTTATACTACAGCTACACTATAGTTCCAAATTCGATTGTTTATGTATGTAAAATTAAAACATCTTTAGAATATTTGAAAAATTTGATCAAAGAGTAATTAATTAGGACATGCCCAAGAGTGAGCACGGGGGCACGTGCCCCCTAGATGGCTCAGCTCAGCCGAGAGCCCAAGACTGGGCAGATACTTACTAAATCGCTTTGATAACATTTGTTTCTTTTTGTGTACATTTTTAGGGGTATACTTTTTGACCGAGCAAATGCAAAGCGCGAGCGAAGCGTCTCCGTTTCATGGGCAAAAATTCTTAAGTATTTCCGGATGTTCTCCTCTATAGTCGCATTTTGTGAGCAGGTTCGAATTTTTTTTTCGAATAATTTTCTTGAAAATTTTCATTGACTGAAAATTGAGCTTCTGCCAGCAACTTCACCTGCGTGAAAAGTGTTTTATTATCCCAATAGAACATTTTACCGGGTTGATAAGTAGCCTATGTGCTTTTCCAGATTATAATATATGTATGTGCCAAATTTAATCCATATAAATTCAGCCGTTCTAGCGTGATTGAGTAACAAACATACATTCACACACGCGCTACGGTCTAGCTGTTATACAGATATCGGTCTATCTAGCTGCTAAACAGACTGCGTATGAGTCTGTCAGTCTAACGACTGACACGAAAAAGACCTATAGAAGTTCCTTGTATAATACTATAAAACAGAGATCCGCCATGGCTATGCGAGCTAAGCTTAACAAGCTGAGGCCTGAAGCAATTTTTTACATTTATACATGGTTTGCAATCTGCACACGAGTAAAATTACCTCAGCATGCCAGGTTAGTTTAAAAAAAATTCATTTGCCCTTGGTCTGTAACTTGGCTTTATATAATTGTCTTTTCAAAAATGCAATTTCCGAACGAAAGAATTTTACTATAGCAACACTGGTGTTAACCGTCAACGTCAAAGTGAGAACTGAATGAATAATATTTATATTTATGTATTTTTATTATGCCATTTAATAAGAGTTGAAGTTGAAGTTGAAGTTGTATTTTTATTATTTTGTTTGCTGCAGTCCCGTACGGGACTTATTTTGATGGGTACCCCCCATCAAAATCAAATGATCAACTGTATCAAAAAAAAAACTGAATTTTCATCACAGTTTCTCCTCATTAAATTATCAATCTCAGACACTCTTGTATTCCAATTTACTGACTTTGGCAGAATAGTTGACATCGGCTTTGCTTGCCTTATAAAAATAAAAATATAGAATTGAATAGATTGAACAAATGATTAGAATGACTGTTTACATGCAGATTCTGTATTAGGGATGGGCAATCAAAAAAAAAGTTCGATGTTTACAGACAGTATCGATCATTATCAATCAAACAGTATCAATATTTCGATATTTTTGCGTTGGGACTGCATTTTCTATTTTAAGTATACTCATAAAAAAAATTATAATAACTTTTTAATGACGAAGAATTTTAGCATTCATTGTATAGCAAATTAGATTTGGCGGAAATTGTGACGGAATTTAAAAAAATAAAGGAGGCACGAGGAGTATTCAGGAAATATCTTTAACTACGTTAAATACGAAACCAGATATTCGATAAAAAAAAATCAAAATTGATACGAATTCGATACTCTAAAAAAAGTTCCGAATATCAATCTATTGTCATTAAAAAATATCGATGAATGTTGATAATTTTATGAGTAAACTAGCTGTGCCCGCGGCTTCGCTCCCGTCAACTGCTTTCTCTACCCTACCTTACCTACCCTACCTACATACCTACCCTACCTACCTACATACCTACCCTACCTACCCTACCTACCCTACCTACCCTACCTACCCTACCTACCCTACCTACCCTACCTACCCTACCTACCCTACCTACCCTACCTACCCTACCTACCCTACCTACCCTACCTACCCTACCTACCCTACCTACCCTACCTACCCTACCTACCCTACCTACCCTACCTACCCTACCTACCCTACCTACCCTACCTACCCTACCTACCCTACCTACCCTACCTACCCTACCTACCCTACCTACCCTACCTACCCTACCTACCCTACCTACCCTACCTACCCTACCTACCCTACCTACCCTACCTACCCTACCTACCCTACCTACCCTACCTACCCTACCTACCCTAACTACACTACCCATCCTACCTACCCTACCTACCCTACCTACTCTACCTACCCTACCTCTCCTACCTACCCTACCTACCCTACCTACCCTACCTAACCTACCTACCCTACCTACCCTACCTACCCTACCTACCCTACCTACCCTACCTACCCTACCTACCCTACCTACCCTACCTACCCTACCTACCCTACCTACCCTACCTACCCTACCTACCCTACCTACCCTACCTACCCTACCTATCTACAATTGCTTTTTTTTTAATTTTCTTTCATAAGAACCTTCTCCTAACAATAGAAAACATAACAAAAAAAGAATTAGCGTAATCGGTCCAGCCGTTCACGCGTGATGCCGTGACAACGGAAAACGGGTTTCATTTTTATATATATAGATATCGATATCTCGATAACTCGAAATTTTTTTTCACAAGCCTATTCAGTATCAGTTCTAAACGTAGTGTTACACATACTCTTTGATCAGTTCGTTCAGTCAGTGTCAGTCCTATTCCTATCAGTCAAATTTCATCATCGGATTCGGACCACAGAAAATATATATTCGGACAGAATATTTTGATAGTGTTGCCTTGCCGGTAGTGGTCAGCACTCAGCTGTTGGGGCACAACATTTGATTTTCTTTATTAATGTAAAAAAAGGCGTTTTACGAGATGAGCCGTTACTGGAAGCTTTTTAAGGTTTCCTGGTCTAGGAGGTACTGTATCTCTAGCAGTGCAAGAGATAGGAATAGTGTTGAAAATATACGGAACATTGGAATATTAGCTCACATAGATGCAGGTTAGTATTACTCAATTTTCATAATTATGTAAAACAAAATTACTCAATTAAATAGTAAAATTATTACAGAAACCTTTTTAAGCAAGAAAATATCAATCTCAATCACTGATTCAATTAAATATCTTTATAGAGATTTCAAGGAGAACTTTAATTCTATTTTTTATATAACAAATCTTGTGCTTTAGGGAAAACAACTACCACGGAGAGGATGTTATTCTTCTCAGGCACCATCAGGTCCATGGGGGAGGTCCACCACGGGAACACTGTGACTGATTACATGGAACAAGAGAGACAGCGGGGAATCACCATTACATGTAGGTCGCTCCATCTTAAGGATAATTATTTTAAGCTGAAGATTCATGATAACTGAGTTTAATGAATTGAATCAGATAAGTATATGGCCACAAGTCATTTTATTTCATCATTAAAACTCTTTATAAAATTCAAGATGTGTCTAAAGACTACAATTGGAAACTTACATTGATGGGTTATTTTGAGTCATCGGATATCTTCCAAATTATCAGCCAGAATAATCCCAACTGACCGTCATCAATATCAGCCTACAGCAACTGTTAAAAAATACCAGTAGTCCTCATTTCTGTGTAAATGATAAGGGTAGAGATACAGAACAATTATAATTTGTGCATGTAAATTGTAGCTATCAGGGCTTTTTAGAGTAAAGGTAACTTGTGAGCATGGCCCTGCAGTCTGCACTCCTTCAGCATTATTTAAAAACAAAATTTCTGACAGATTCTTAATTTAAATTCTTCATAGAAAATTTGAATAATTAAGAATCTGCTCCATATTTAAACAAACTATGTTTTTCTTTTTTGTAAATAAGTCTCCATATGACTGTAAGCATAACTTTACATCTCTCTTCTAGCTGCTGCTGTGTCATTCCCATGGATGGACAGTCAGATCAACCTGATAGATACTCCGGGCCACATAGACTTCACTATGGAGGTGGAACAGAGTCTTGCGGTGTTAGATGGAGCTGTCATAGTGCTGGATGCATCCGCTGGTAAGTTTATTTTTAGACTTTAAGTGTAATGGGGTGGTGCAACTAATGGGCTGTGCCAATTAACTTGGAATTAAATAAAAGTGGGCCCACTTCCATGGTAATCTTAAGTCAAAATTGAATTGTTTTTTATAACTTGAACAAGAATTTTATGATGCCCTCTGTCGTGATGGCTCTATCTATTGCAAAGTCAATCGAGTTAAGTAAATAAGTTGCTAATATCATGTATGAACTAACCACAATGCAGCTTTACTTTCTACTTGAATTTATTTTATCAATCAATCAAACACTCTGGCCGCTCAAGGTAAATGCTGACCCATACAAAAATTGACCTTAGTAAGTGTTGCTTAAAAACTTCGAACAGCAGGAAGTCCATTTAATTTGTAACTCTGTGACATTCACGTGAGCTATGTAAGTATTGGCGCCAAACCGACCCATGAGGTGAGTGTTTACAATTAAGGTTGTAGCCGACTTATACGACAGCTCTCTGTAGACATACTTTACATTGACAACACAAATCAGCAGACAGCTCGCTGTAAGCGAGCTTACGCGTCGTACCACTCGACAGCTGACGCGATATTGGAGCGGGTTCGTGTAAGTGAGCTACAACCTTTAAACGGGTTTTTATCAAAACAGGCAGACTGTTGCACTGATATACTGATGACTGAATTATTTTTTCGAAATATTCAGTTCACAATTTATCGATTGTGTGTGTTGTATCTCAAGATTTTTTATAATCAATCGATTTTTACAATCGTTGCCAGGTGCACTAAACTACAGTTTCCATCACAAACGAAAGTAGTTCCTAATCCTTTGCTTCATATGTTTAAAAATCCATTTAATCGCCAGCGAAAGCAACTTGTCGCACCGCCGACGAATAGCGAGCAGCGAGTAGAGCTAGAACCTAGATTTTGTCGCAGCGACAAGAGCTATCAAAGTTATACTCGCTCGGCGATATTCGCTGAGTGATGCTCGCTTGCTCGCTTGGCGGTCAGAACTCACGCCGTGAGATCAACCAGCGGTCATTTCTACCTACAGTGCGGCTGCCCCGAGTGAGTGGTGCGAGTAATCGCCCGTCGCAAAAGAACACTCTTAAAGCCGAGCGACAGAACAATTAGAACTACACACTCGCTACTCGCTGCTCGCCAACTCGTTTTTAGTTTCTTTCTAGCTTTACTCGCTACTCACTGATCGTCGGCGGCGGCGATGGGATAAGACCCAAAAGGATACAATGAATCCTGTTGATTTGACAAAATGATAGAGTTAGCGATCATTCGATCTGCCTAGCCTTTTCCCAACTTATATTTGGGTTGGCTTCCAGTCTGCCCGGAACCAGCTGGACATCAGTATTTTACATGGAGTACCGATAGATTGCATTATATGTTTCGGAATTACCCCATTGCTTATATATTTCTCAGCTACTGTATAACCTATGTTTATGTTTACAAATAAAAAATCTGATTCTAATTATTTGTATTTTACTTTTTTTAATATTGATAGGCTCGCGTTCGACCACTATCTCACCTGATGGTAAGTGATGTTGTGGTCGACTGTGAAGCACGCTTGTCTAGATGTAACCTATTCACTCTTGACTTAATATTCTGCTCTTTTTTGCTGAACACTGACGCTGACATAATTCTTCTCAGGCGTAGAAGCTCAAACCCTAACTGTGTGGAAGCAAGCGAACGGTTACCGCGTGCCGCGTATCCTGTACCTTAATAAGATGGACCGCGGCGACGCCAGCGCGGAGGCCTGCGCTCGCTCCGTGGCTGACAAGCTGCAGGCGCAACCACTCTTGTTACACACTGATGTTAGGTTGGAGGGCAGGCTCATAGGTGAGTCAGGATTATGCTATAGTTTTGATACTTCTTCTTGCGTGTCGACGGTACATTTATATAGTTATACTGGTTGGGTCCAGTAAATGGCCGCGTTTATAGTAGTGTCGGAGGCCTTGTTCAGATCGTCGATGGTGCAGGCGAGAGGACATTTGGACATGAAGTTTATGGGACATAGTATGATCAGGATCTCCTCGATAAGGTACGCAATCGATTTAGTGTTCCGGCTATGTATGATACACATAATTAGAGATAGCATGAGCACGGTCTAAAATTGAGAGCTTTTATCTAATACCTTTAAACGAGCAATTATTGTATATATTCAGATATATAATCTGAATCTCGGAAACGGCTCCAACGATTTTCATGAAATTTAATATGCAGGGGGTTTCGGGGGCGATAAATCGGCGATTATATTTATCGCCAATAATTTTTAGAAAACGTTGTTTTCTCTATTTTCACCCAAGCAGAGCTCGGTCTCCCAGGTACTACACATAATTAGAGATAGTAAGAGCACGGTCCAATATTGACAGTTTTTAACTAGTAAAATTCCTCTATACGGACTCGCGCAGCCTTGACCAGGTCGTCGCTCCACCTAGAGGCCTTTTAACGCTGCGTCTTCCGGTACGCGGTCGCCACTCCAAAACTTTTCGGCCCCAACGGCCATCCGTTGGATGCGGAACGCACATGACTGATCAGTGTGGCGACGCTTAGGGGAGGCCTATGTCCAGCAGTGGACGTCTTTCGGCTGAAATGATGATGATGATTCCTCTATCGGCTTCTTTTCTAAATGAAATCCTACTCTTTATGAAACAAATTCTAAACTAACAAATCCTTCTTCCTTTCTTACCAGGCCTAATAGACCTGATAACACTCGAAGAGGTGATATGGACACAAGGACGAGGCCAGACGCTGGTGCGTCGCAAGCTGTCGGAGAAGGCGGACGGGCGCAAGTGGGAGGCCGCCATGTCTGAGCACAGGGAGCTGGTGGACACACTGTCCAGCTTGGACGACCAGCTGGCTGAGAATATCATTCAGCAGGTATGTTTGAGTGTCAGTCGGATCGTTGGGCTTAATTCTACTCGTATTGATTTGATTGAAATATCTTCACTTTGAAGAGATAGTGAACTCAAAATAAATCTGCAATGTGAGTTGCAAGTTTTACACAAAACTTTCTGAATTACGAAAACTTGGACCGTTTTCTGAATTGAGTAGGTATTTGAGGTTAAGAACGAGTTGACTATTTGACAAACTACAAATAAAAAAATAACCTTTTTTTCCGTTCATTTTACACAGTATAGTTCTCGTCAAACATCTTGGCCACCCTGAAGTTGGCTACAATGAGTGCGCTGTAGTAAATCTCATACTTACATACAGTACTGTTTTTCCTGTAATTTTCAAAATCCATCCAAAGGTTGTCTTGAAAAGATTGCTTTTAGCGATAAGGCCGCCCATTGTGTCACCTAGTGTAATGTTTCTTCTTCTATACTTTCTGTAACTTATATGGTGTACTTAATAAAGAGTATTCCATTCTATTCTCATACAAAAACATTACCGATCCGTGCCTCGTGCATCGGAAAGTCAACATCATGGCGGCTAAGAAATTTGGGTAGAAATATAATCCTTAAGTGAAGGTATTGACAAATGCCGCGATCTAATATTACTATTAAAAGTTATTATTGCCCGTACACAGGAATCCCTAGATATAAGCAGCAAAGAGATAGAGGGAGCCATCCGCCGCTGCACCCTCGCCATGAAGGGCTTCCCCATCCTCTGCGGCAGCTCCTACAAGAACATAGGAGTGCAGACCTTGATGGATGGCATCGTAGCATATCTGCCCAGCCCGGCTGAGGGTCACAAGTAAGTGCTTCTTACTCAACTGTCTACCAAGATGATAAAGAAATTCATCCGCCGCTGTACCCTCGCCATAAAAGGGTTCATCATCCTCTGCTCGTACAAGAACATAGGGGTGCAGACCCCGAGTGTCACAGGTAAGTGCTACTCACTCAATTATCTACTTTAGCTTTATGTATTCTAAGTTCATTTTTTATAATGTGTTATCTTCTTTCGGGCTTCTGAATACCCGTAACGAATTTTTTTTATAATCTACGATACTGTCAAGGTCGGTTCTATAAATGACAGCTGGGACCAACGTGCTTTCCGAGGCAGGAATTTTATGGTCACCCTTGCACGAACAGACCGCTACAAACTTGGGGATGTTTTCTGAGTTAAAAATGGTAATTATATTTAGACCGTCAGTGAGATAATCAAATAATATTGGACACGTATTTTTTGCTTAATCAAATAAATAAAAATTTACAAAGATAAAGCGCATCAAAGTTCAGCAGCGTAAGTGAATACGCCAATGCAAAGAGTTTGACCGCTATCCAATTGACCAATCACGGACAGACGGAAATCCACATCGCGTCATTCATTCATGCATGTGATTGGTCGATTTGGTCGGTTGGATAGCGGTCAAACTCTTTGCGTTGCCGTATTCACTTATGCAATACGGCTGCAGGAGTGGGGGCTTGTGACGTCACTTTCTCAGTATAAAGTTCGGCACACCGTGACGTCACACGATATTTCAATACACTGTATCGTCGTATTTTTATTTACGTGGCAAAAGAAATACGAGTACAATATTTGTAGGTTATCTTACTGACGGAATAAAAAGATATTTTTCTTCAACTATCCTATTGACAACGGTGGAACGAATCCCAAAACGTTGGTCCACCCAAACTTCTGTTATTGTATAACTAAGCATCACTTCTTTCTATCTCTAGATTGTACCAAAGCTTTGGCTCTGATCTGGCTGCGAGAGCGTTCAAGGTCCAGCATGATGACCAGCGCGGGGTGCTGACCTTCCTAAGGCTGTACAGCGGGGAGATCTGCAAGGGGCAGAAGATCTATAACATGGCTCGGGATAAGAGTGAACAGGTAAGGCGTATTTAGAGAAGGCTCTTATTGATTCTGTTTGTAAATTGATTCAAGTCAAGCTGAAATTCTATTTCTTCAGGAAAACTAGGTTTTTAAAGCATTATTTTTTGGGTTAAAATCAATTCACCAATGACTTTTTTTGATGATGTAAAGTTGTAAATATGGCTTCCGGGGACGGTAACGGCAAAAGTTAAGACACTTGATCATTCCATGTAAGTGCATGTTGCACTGCAACATCACATCATTGCGCTAGCAGGACACTCTAAATTATTAACTCTGCGTTAAGTCATCTTTTTGAGTTCCGTAAAACGGGACCCTATTACTAGGACTCCACTGTCCGTCTGTCTGCCTGTCACCAGGCTGTATCTCATGAACCGTGATAGACAGTTGAAATTTTCACAGATGATGAATTTCTGTTGCCGCTATAACAATAAATCCTAAAAACAGAATAAAATAAATATTTAAGTTGGGCTCCCATACAACAAATGTGATATTTTTGCCGTTTTTGCGATAATGGTACGGAACACTTAGTGCGCGAGTCAGACTCGCACTTGGCCGGTTTTTGACTCTTTGTTGAAGTTTAAGTCAATGGTCGCGCTGATTGATTCGTAGTCTCATCTAAAATATTTTACTTTTTTTTTCTATAGTTTATAACGTGATTATTATTTTGCTTTTTTTATTAATAAATTTGCATTGTGATTATTATATTTTATTTTTGACATAATAGTACATTTTATATTTATTTGTAATTTAATTCTATTTCAATATTGATTCAATTTTAGTTTATATTAATTCAATTGTGATCTAATTCTAATTTTAATATTGTATCTTATTTTATTCTTTTGTAAAATAATTATTTCGTAGTCCTAATCTGTGAGTGCTGTGCATTCCTATAACTGACCTGTTTGCACAGGAATATCTATTAAATTTCAGTCTGTAAAATGTAATTGCTAATAGATTGTTGGCAATATTGAAAAATAAATAAATAAAGTCTGGGTCAGCAAGATAAAGGCTGTGCCTAGTTTGGGACCCGTTGCTAACCTGTCAACGTCATAGTTAAATTTTATGAAATGTTTACCACGATAATACAATTTATATGTAACAACCTGTAAATGTGGAACTGTTGGTAAATAATAGTAGTTGTTTGAAAATCGAAGGAAAATGTTGCACTGTAATGATTTTTGTTTTTAATTTTACTTATCCACGAATATAAACGTACGTAACGTACGTGTTTACACAATATTTTTTGAATTCATATTTCGAACATTACGTTTTGTGCGTGTAGATAAACTAATATTCCTTCATTTTCCAAAATTCAAAAGGAGCCCCCACTAATACACGCTGCTTTTACACGAATAATACTTATAATTAATACTCGTAAAAATTAACAGGCCGGTGCTTTGTACGTGGCGTTGGCTGATGAATATCGTCCCGTCGAGAAAGTCACTGCGGGCAATATTGCCGTTGTTAGCTCGCTGAAGGTAAGCAATTGCTTTTTATACACACCTTTTTATTTACGACTAAATTTTAAATTACACTGATTAATAATCTGTAATAAATAGTGTAGAACGTTTCAATTCTGAGCATTTGAATAGTAATTTATTGATTTAGAAGCGGTTTTCGCATTTGTTTAAAACTAGCTTCTGCCTGCGGCTTTGCCTGCTCAAGTGTTTTATCATCCCAGGGTCTCAAACTATCTTCATGCCAAATTTTATCTAAATCGATTCAGTAGATCCAGATATTACCCTCTACAACCTCACAAAAACACAAACTTTACCTCTTTATAATATTAGTATAGATTTCAAAACCAGAGAAGAACACTATTTTATCGTTTTATAATTTTCCTATCTTGCATCTCATCAAACCCACCCTCGTCATCTGATCGTCCACAAAAAACCATAACCGGAAAGTATTTCCATAGCATATATAATACTTTTAATACCAGGTTCCGTCACGTAAAAAGAACGCTGAGCGACAGTGGAGTGTGTCTGCGCACGGGGACAGTCGCGTTCTAAAGTACTAGGTTATTTTGTTTTATAATATGAGAGTAATTGTTTTATTGTAGCATAATAGGTACTTTACTGGCTACTTATACTCTATTTGATATAACATTAAACATTTAAATAATCCCATTTTACAGCCCGTTCAACCGATTTTGACTTCTATTGCGTTGGTGATATGACAAATGGTAGCGGTAGTAGACAGTTTTGGCACGGGGTCTCAGCGCTAAGAAAGAAAATTTGGTTCAAATAAATCTCATTAGATGGCGCGATATGTACCGGTTTGTTATTGAATTGTGTGTAAAATAAAAAATTACAACCGACTTCCAAACAAAAACACTACAAAGTAAAAAAATAACTTCAATTTCGGAAGTCGGTGTTTCTGTTTTCGTTTCTTCGTTTTTGATGTTGGGGCAGCGTCAAGTTGCTTGTTGTGGTAAGACGCATTGTCTTCTACCACTACGGCATTTGGAGATAGTAAAGTATAATCATAAGTAAGTATATCATATTATCGTGATAGTCGCCTGATTTTGAGCCAGCTTTGAACGTAAGTAAAGCATTTGACACAAAACTTGTGTAACCACCAGCGTGTACTATAACCAAGGGGCTGCCTTTTTATTTTTCCATTTCTAAGGTTCATCAATAGGATGGACCCTAATCTTATTACAATTTACCCTTATAAATAGACTAATAAGTAATTTAATTATAACCTAAAATAATGTATCCAATAGCACTTTTCTTATTGTCTTTATTAAGGCGAATACACTTCGTTCTTGTGTTTGGTAGAAATTTTGTACGTTTACATCATTCACATTCACTAAACACTAACATTTGTTCTTTTTAGTCATCTCACTATGTTTGTGTGGTCGAGAAGCTGGATTGCCTCGACGTTCACATGCTGATGAAGTCTCTTTTCGTGAGCTTCTGCAAATTTCTGGATCACTTTTTCGAAGAACTCAACTTTTAGGTCCCGATGGAGGTCATCATTTCGTATGTACCAAGGACTGCCTTTTGAAATAGATTCTTGTAGGCCTTTGTTAGAACTGTCAGACCAAGAGGGGTGTGACGCATGGGATTTGTCAGTGTAGATTATTGATCTTCCTTCTTCTCTGTATTTTCATTTTTTTAAGACATTCAACGCACTGTAATCTGACTCGTGATTGTTTTTTTTTCAATAAAAATAAAGAACGTTTCCCCGCATTAGGATTTTTTTCCTGTCACAACACCCAGAGCCGGAACAATTATCTGTAGGTCATACAAATATTTGTTCCGTGCGGGAATCGAACCAGAGACACGCAGCACAGCAGTCTATCGCTCAACTACTACGCCAATCGTGCGCCCAAAGATTTTTTTTTATTATTTTCTATTCTTTTCCATGTAAAACCCAACTTTTTTATAATTCGCCTTAACTTGCTTCAGATTCTTGGAAATTGATGTCGTTCTGTTTATCTTCGTAATTTCCCTAAAATCGGCAATATTTTCTTTATGACGAAAAATTGTGAATTCTTTACAACATCCTGGTCGAAGTTATCAATGCCCGTTATAGGATTTTTTTATCCTTTTGTTCTTGGAAGTTCAAAAACAGCGAGTAATTCTGAACTTTTCGCAACTTCTACGATACGTCTCACGCATTCCGTTTGATACATTGTTTTAAATTATCAACTGCTCCGTTTTCAGCTTCTTTCTTCATAAAACAGTAAATCATTTTTTTCCATCCTTTTTAGGGTTACAACTGGACCCTATTACTAAAACTTCTCTGTCCGTCTATCTGTCTGTCACCAGGTTGTATCTCTTGAACCGTGATAGACACTTGAAATTTTCACAGATGATGTATTTTTTGCGATGATGGTACCGAGAAACCTTTGTGCGTCCGACTCGCACTTGGGAGCGAATGCGTGCACAGAAATACTGGCGGAGCATTCCCCCTACGCGACCCCTTCATACCACCAATTTGATCGATAAATCGCTCAGTGCGCAGGTTCAAGGCCAGGGTTCTTTTTACGTGTCGGGAACTGTACATATTTTATTATATTTTTTAAATATTGTATGTCCCGTGTCCGTGAGTGTGTTCGTGGCATCAACAGTGGGCCCTATCAGAATACCAGCGTAGCTTTATTTTCTTTTAGATATCGTTGCAGATGCTGAGATACGAGCCTTTTTGGTATCGCACGGGGGATTTAGCATTTATTATTGTTTTTTTTTTTTTGTTTTGGTTTATCTCGTGCATCCTGTGCGGGTCACAAATAAATATTTTTTCTTCTTCTTCTTCTAAAAAATCGTACTAGTATCAACCATATCATATCCAAAGCCAAGCGCTCTGCCCCTGTGGCGGTCAACCTGCCTACTAATAGAACACAGTGCTGCGCAGGCCACTATGACGGGGGACCTCATAACCTCCACGCAAGCGGCCGCCAACCGCGCCAAGGGCCATCTGGCGGCGCTGCTGCAGGAGCCGGGGAAGGTGGACGAGCTGGTGCTGCCCACAGCCCGGCAGCGGCTCCAGGCTACGGACGCTCAGCCGAACAATGAGGAGCTTGCTGACTTCTTGCTGGGCATTGGTAAGGATCCTATAAAATTGGCAGGTACCTTGACCGGTGACTTTATAACTTCCATTCAAGCCGCTGCGAACCGCGCCAATGGGCAGCTGCTGCAGGAGCCGGGGCAGTTGGACGAGTTGGTGCTGTCCTGCGCCCGGCAGCGGCTCGAGGCTATGGACGATCACCCGAACAATGAGGAGCTGGCTGACTTGTTGCTGGGGATTGGTGAGTGTCAAGACACTCACCAATCCCCAGCAGCAGCTGCACCAGCAACAAGTTGCTGGTGCAGCTGCTGCAGGAGCCGGGGAAGGGGGACGAGTTGGTGATGCCCTGCGCCAAGCATTGGCTCCAGGCTATGGACGCTCAGCCGAACAATGAGGAGCTGGCTTACTTGTTACTGGGGATTGGTAAGTGTCTTGTTACTGGCGCAGCTGCTGCAGGACCTGGGAAAGGTGGACGAGCTGGTGCTGCCATGCACCCGGCAGCGGCTCCAGGCTATGGACGCTCACTCGAACAATGAGGAGCTGGCTGACTTGTTGCTGGGGATTGGTGAGTGTCTTTTTGCTGGTGCAGCTGTTGCAGGAGCCGGGGAAGGGGGACGAGTTGGTGATGCCCTGCGCCAAGCATTGGCTCCAGGCTATGGACGCTCAGCCGAACAATGAGGAGCTGGCTTACTTGTTACTGGGGATTGGTAAGTGTCTTGTTGCTGGCGCAGCTGCTGCAGGACCTGGGAAAGGTGGACGAGCTGGTGCTGCCATGCACCCGACAGCGGCTCCAGGCTATGGACGCTCACTCGAACAATGAGGAGCTGGCTGACATGGTGATGGGGATTGGTAAGTATCTAAGTTAAAATACACTTTTCAAGAAAATTGCAGATTGCGTTGGTCCTCCAGGACTTTCCCATTTTTTTATAGCAGGTTTTGCCCAGGCAAGAGCAGTATATTTGTGGTATATAACTCGTGATATGACGCTCTTCGAGGAATCTGGGTCTCAGAACTTGAGTGTTTTCAAAGCGATGTCTTTAAAAGTGCCAACTATACTTTTATTATGATGAATGTTATCTTCAATCAATGACATTCTAATTTTTATGATTTTTTAACATATGTTTTGTATTTCCTAACCATCTAAATGTCTGTTAGACCGCCATTATACCTATCATTAAGTAAAATAAAGAAGAGAATCTTCTCCATCATCAGGCAACACAGTCCCCGAGCCAGTATTCCTGTGCTCCATCGAGCCTCCCAGCGTAGCGCAGCAAGTAGCCCTTGAGACAGCTCTAGTGGAGCTACAGCGAGAAGACCCCAGCCTGAGGGTCACCACCGACGCTGATAGTGGACAGACAGTACTAGCTGGTGCGTATGCTTCCCATCATCAGCTTTCCTCAGGGAGAAGTACGACTAAAAAGATATGGTACTTAGAAATTAGATGTACGGCCTGTGAAAGATTGCGTCTGTGCGTTAATTATAAGAAAAAGAAAAGAAAGAAAGAAAAAATATTAGTTAATAATTAATAATATATTAAATTGTTGTATTTATATTTTGATTAAGTTGCACCTGCCATATTTTATCTATACACCACCCTAAGGTCGACTGGTAGAAAATGTCCAAGGCATTAAGTCCGACTTTGTACTTGTGCATAAAGTTTGATAAATAAATAAATAATAATAAAAAAAAATGTATATATATTTTTTACTTTTTTTTTTATTATTGTATTACAAAACCAGGCATGGGCGAGCTCCACCTCGAAATAATAAAAGAGCGCATCATCCGCGAGTACAAGATCGACGTGGAACTAGGTCCCCTGCAGATCGCCTACCGCGAGACACTAGCTGGGGCGTCCAAGCTGAGTCTGCAAACTGACCGGAAAATAGGAGGGACTCGGCAGATGTGCAAAGTTACCATGTCTGCTAAGGGGGTCAAGGGCATCGCGCAGGAGAAGATTCTGAAGTAAGTTGCTCACCTAATTGATATATTTACTTGTTCGTACTGTCTGGTAAAGAGTGAGACGGATGTTGCTGCACTATCATCCGTCGCTCTCTGTTAACCACATATCTAAAAGTTTAGGCTGCCTATGAATGTCTCCGGACCTACTTTATAACGGTCATCCTTATAGCGAACATTTTGTGTCACCGTAATTTCTGTGTTGACCCTTACGGTGCTTGCATAAATTAATAATGAACCCAATGATCACTTCAATAGAATATTAAATGGCTTTCGACAGGTAACTTGACGCACGTCACTAGTAATATTTTTTATTCTAAACTCAATGAAGTTTCAAATTAAAAATATGACGAGATTAAAAAAACCGGCCAAGCGCGAGTCGGACTCGCGCATGAAAAGTTCCGTACCATTATCGCAAAAAACGGCAAAAAAAACACTTTTGTTGTATGGGACCTCCACTTAAATATCTATTTTATTCTGTTTTTAGTATTTGTTGTTACAACAGAAATACATCATCTGTGAAAATTTCAACTGCTTATCTATCACGGTTCATAAGATACAGCCTGGTGACAGACGGACAGACAGACAGACGGACCGCGGAGTCTTAGTAATAGGGTCCCGTTTTTACCATTTGGGTATGGAACCCTAAATATCATCAAAGCAACGGCAGAAGTTTTAGCCGACTTCAAACAGGAGTAGGTTTAGGATACATGGACTCCCTTTTGCGCACTCAGACTGCCATTTGGTTCGTTGTGCATGCAGGTCTCTTCTCTATGAGAGGGAATGGGCTGTAATCCACCACGCGGGCCCAGTGCGGGTTGGTAAATGTCACATGTCTTCGAATTTTTGGTTCTAGGACATGCCGGTTCCCTCACGATGTTTGCCTTCACCATTTTGCGAGTAGTGGTGATGAACTAATTTACACAAAGTAAATCGCCTGCCTAGGTTCGAACCCACAACCTATAACTTGTACGTCGCGGCCGTTACCACTGGGCAACCACTGCCCCAAGAAGAAGGTTTTAAATTCGTCTGAATGCAAACAGACTTTAACTTTTTTCTAGGTTAGACAAAAGCGGCGACAGTGCTGCCAACCTGTCACACTTGCACCCTCGGCACCTGCAGGCCATCAAGCAAGGAGTCACCACCGCTCTGATGCACGGAGCCAAGCTTGGATGTCCGGTAATTATTCACGCGCATATACTTTGTTTTTCCTAAAAAAAAAAAAAATTACTGACAGTGAGGTCTGGGCAATTCTTTCAACAAAAATTTAAAAAAAAAAAACTGTAATAAATACATAAAATTAATTCTCCAACTGTGATCTCGATGCATTAAGGTTTATCACAGCATGGCATTGTGGTCTTTTATTCACCTCTATAAGTCTTAATTTCAGTATTGACCCCTTTTCAATTGAGCATTCTCACCTTAGTGCTCGTTCACGCTGTTCCGTGTGAGTGCATCCCCTAGCTTCGTAATTAAATGCCCAGAAAATCATATTGAAATACGTTAGCAAGCATACAAAGTTACAATGACATCGAAGGAAATATTCTAATCTTTATTTTAAGAGTTGTTCCATCCAATGAAATAGTAATCATACATATATTTTCACTTGAATATGAAAAGCTATCTGGAATCCTATTACTGGCACAGAATTTCTCAAAATTGGCACGTGCTCGTTGCGTGCTCGTCCAATTAATGACACGCAGATTCAGAAACACCTTTGGGTTGTTTTGGTTGCTTCAATTAGAACTTCACCATCGGCAGCAAAAGTTAAAATCACTATTAATAAGGCTTTTGATGCAGCGTGGTCTATTGCTATTTTTAGCCGGCTTTCCAAAACGGTGGAGTTTCTATGCTCGATATTATGTTTGTTTGTTTTTTGTGTATGTGCACCGATTTCTGCGTCAATTGTGGACAGATTTAGAAAAATATTTTTTTGTTTGAAAGAGTATGTGTCCAAATTGGTACCATTTAAATTTGGTGAAGATTTGAACATACCTAAACTGTACACAGACTAAATGTGGTGTGAACATTACCCCCAGTAGCGACGGATTCGTTAAAACGGTAGGTACTGTAAGGGCAGTTACGCACTACATCCGATCCGTGTCCGTGAAATTTCGGTTCCGAAGTAGCCGTTGTACATCTTGTAACTTGTGTCATAACGTAATTCAGAACATATTAAACTCGGAACTCAAATCACGGACATGGATCACGGATACGGATCACGGACATGGACACGCATCACGGACACGGGCGTCCGTGTGCGACCTTAATGCTTGCGAAAATCATCTCTAGTAGCGACGAATCCGTTAAAAACCGGACTGGGGTGTACGTACCCTTACACAACATCTATGTTTGACTTGGAATCAACAATTAGTTTCAAAACTTCCTTTTCATCGCAGGTGGTGGATGTACAAGTAACGCTGCACTGGTTCGAGCTGGGTCGCGGCACATCCGATTCCGTGGTCACTGCTACCGTCGCGCAGTGCCTCAGGAAGGTAACATCTTGAGCTTCCTTTAAAAAATATCTTGAAGTTAGCAAAATCATGTTTTAAGGCATGTGGTGGAGTCTTTATAATTAGTCCCATAAAGTGTAAATTAGTACGAGTACATACGTCGACGCAGATGGCTCTTCGGTCCTACAGTATTGCTCGTTGCGGTTGAATTTAAAACCAGAAAGAGAATCGGCGCGCTTTTTATTGTGTGTATGCTCTGCAATGATTTAAGTTTTCGTATGTATTGAAAATATCGTAATACACAACCAACACTTTTAAATAACAATATGTATGTAAAGAAACCACTTCATGAATAACGTCTTTCCAGGTATTCGAGGAATCAGACTCCATCCTTCTAGAACCCCTCATGAGCTTAGAGGTGGTGGTCCCCGAGAGCCACTCCTCGCGAGTGTTAGCAGACCTAGCGCGCAGGCGCACCCAGATACAACACATACAAATCCGCCATCAGAATAAGGTATTTAAGAGACAGTTTAATTTATCCAGTCATATATTTAATGTAGTCAGAACTGTTAATGAAGCATGAACCTTGACTACATTGAAACAAAGTTGAGAATCAAAACTTTCATAAGTCCATGAAAGCATCAAGGATTTGCGACTTTATTTTAACGGACGAAAAATTTATTGTCTAAAAAAACCCGCTAGAAGTAGCATAGTTGGTGCTGGAGTCTGCTTTGTCAGAATCTGATTCATTCTCGTTCAAATCAAATAATAAAATCTCTTGCTGTACGATAAAAATGCAATTAAATATCTTTTGAGGTCACTATCCAGGTTTTACTTAAAAATTATATTATGATAAGCAATTTCAATATCCAGTTTATGTTCTGCCAGAAGGAAGATTCAGAATTAGATCCATCACCGGGATCTAAGTGTGCTCTCTCAAACTAACTTTAAACTTTATCTTGTCACCGTCAGGTAATAGAATGCCTGGCCCCACTCTCAGAACTGCTGGGCTACTCCACCACCCTCCGCTCTCTGAGCTCGGGGCTGGCCACCTTCACCATGGAGTTCCACTCGCACCACCCCATGTCGCCCCTCGATGAGGAGAAGGCCATCAGGAACGTCACTGGATTTTAAACGATATTAAATAGCCCAGTGGCGGATCCAGGATATTTGTTTGGGAGGGCTAGACCCCGATGAGGGTATGTTTATCAAAGTAAATAACATTTAAGATTTGTCCCAGTAGGACTCTGATGCTTTTGAGGGCTTGATCCGCAACTACCCCTTCCTCTGAATCCGCTACTGATATAGGCCTACGGAACCTTATTATGAAGTATTAATGCCAGTGCTAGAGAAGGATATATGATTAATAGTACCATCGCTTACTCGCAATGGAATCACGAAATTAATGATGATAATATGAAATTATATTTATTTCAAAAATAGATCTTATATCAGACACTTAGATTGAAAGCACACTGTCACAAAGTCTAAGCGATAATGTACATAGCATATTGACTCCTATCTCCACAACGTAAAGTCGGCTCAAAGTGATGCGTCAAACTCTGTAGGAAGTGCGCGAATTCGCGAGCATTCGGTCTTAATACTGATAGGAATTACATGTGCATTACGTGGTGGACATAGGGGTCATTAAATTATATTACCTTTGACGCTTATACGTCAATGGTATAAGTTAATATTTAAAAACAAAATTTAGGCGGTATTTCTTCATGATATGGCATTGATACTTCAAAACGGTGGCAAAACGAACCAACCCATTTCATTTTAGCAACATTTCGAAGAATTACAATTATTGACATAACCCTTCTTCAAGCATAGCCACAACGAATTTTAGATAATTTTGACGCAATTAATTGAACTTACAGATTGTGAGTCGGTTCGTTTTGCCAAATATGCCACACCCAAAGATGTCATTAAATAATAATGAATCATTGTTATTAGATATTTTCTCGCTGCTCCCTTCGTGTTGGCGATTCACTGTGACCTCTGTGGGGTCTTGAAAAAAAAAAACTATGTTTTGATACAAGTGGGTGAAGTTTGTCTATGGAGTAGTGAGTCCGGTGACAAATGCTCACGCGTATCAAATGACGTTTTTTCAACACACTTGCAAAGAAACAATAGATAAAATAATTTATAATGATTTTTTAAAGCGATTTGTGAAAATAACATTATGGCTCACAGTTTTTTTTTGTGATTCCGAAATTAAAAATCTAGTTTAATATTAAAAATATAATAATACAAATATGACAACTAAAACCGCCATGTGTGCAATGCACTGCATTGTAAACCTTAAAGCTGTGTATTAATACCTATTTTCAAGTGTGTTGAAAAAATATATATAAACCTGCATGCATAAGTGTTTGTTTCTTGAATTTTGATGTAAATATAATAATAAATGTAATATCAATGTGGAATCTGACGCTTTAGTAGGTCTTTAGGCGTATAATTATATTCCTCAATGTTAACGCGGTACGGGCCGTGCGCCCGCTCAGTGTCAGAATATCAATATTGATCCTCCTTTTGATTGCAAAATATTTTAGATTTTCATATCCTATGTAGGTTAAGAAGAAATTCTTACCAAAATTTTTTCTGTGTAAAAATATTTTTAAACTTCCAAGTCATTTTGGAGGAGTATGCAAAAGTAACAAAGAACACACGATATGTGTTTTTAATTATTTTTGGAGCAAAACTATTAATTACACGAAAAAAACATGTTTCACAAATAATGATGAATCAATAATAAATATTTATTTTTTTCAAACGTTTTTTAACCTAGCCTACTAAAGAGTACGCTTTAGAAAGTTACCATTTTACGGCACTTAAGCGGTGGAAGGCCCTTAAGGTTGCCCTAGTCGGCGGCACGAACTATTTTGTGCGCGGGGTTAAAATTCATGCTATCTCATCCGACAACGCGTGCGAAACAGATAGATGCTGTGATGGGCAGTAAGAAGCTAGTTCGCGTACGAAAACACACTTTTGCAAATTTTTAGCGAAATGAATGATGATGTGGGACGAAAACGAGTGCGCGAAATTTTATAAACAGACCTTTGGGAATATGGATATCATGAAATAACGACTAAATGTATCAAAATAAAATAATTTGCATTGTTGAACTACTAACTTATCCCTGTATGGTGACTGTTTTGCAATTTTCCTTTTTCTTATGTTATTTATTTCCGCTCAAAGATGCGTTAAAATTAGTGGTGAAATATGGAACTTTCGACGCCCATAACTTTCAAATATATATATATCGGAGGAAGGTATTTGATTAATAATCAGGAACAAAGAAATATCGCTTGTAAACTTATTAATTCAGTTTTGTTTAGTTGGCAACATTTAGCTTCTGATTCAAATCTCAATTCGATTTTATTCGATTGACAACACTTTATTTTCTTTATGTCAAAATACTTGATTTCGATTGGATGTTATAAGCGATACTTTGTCAGAGTGAGTTTTTGAACCAATGAAAAAGCGGGGGAGTCTATACTGGCGCCCTGAGTGGAATGGTGGCCTGGTTCGCGAAGATAGAAAAGAAGCGCGCGGACGCGCATTTCGGAGTTGAAAAGAGTTGTGAGAAAAAGGAGTTGAGAAGTAGCCTAAAGGGGCGTGTATAAACTGGAAAAAGTGTGTTTTTGTGGAGAGAAGGCGAAACGATTGGTGACCGAATCCGCTGCTTTTTATAAAATTTGGACAAAGACTACCTCTGAAACGGCATAAGTCATCGCTTTGGGCATGCATTACGCCCACAAAACCGAGAGTTATTGAAGGTAGCCCTCCTGTTTCCGACATATATTTTTTTTACTTTTTTGTTAGATAATGATGATACAAATTGATATATTTTTTTTATTTTGAACTAACACCGTCAAACAGTGGAGTAATCGCCGGACTACGTTTGTATGGAAGAATGATCGACTAGGGCAACCTTAATAAGAATGAGAACTTTGTTATTGCGCGCGAATTAACTACAAAAACTTGAGCAATTTTATATCCTTTTGGATAAAATACGTCTTTTTACAAATGTTATCTTATCTTGTTGTAAATATATCCATTTTATTAGCAATAAGTATGTGTTTCAGTAGTTTTAGTCTATCGAAGAAATATATATGAAATGTGTTTTCTCTCCAATTGCTTATATTTTTACTAGTCATTTTAAAATGACTTTAATTTACACCTTCATAAAGCTTATATTAGTATAAGTGATAATTTATTTAGAAAACCAGCGACACGGTATGTACTAAGGAATCTTTATTTATGTTTCTGCATATATGAGCAATGGTCCCGATCTGTCGAAGTTCAGATTTTCAGTGATTTATTTCATCACCATTGCTCTCAATACGGTGAAGGAAAACATCGTGAGCAAACAAGCAGGTCTTAGAACCACATAATCTAAGACATGTGACATCCACCTACATTGGATCTATTTTCTTTTACAAAGAGGAACACATGGGCCCAACAGATATTATACAAAAGATATATTATTCATTATTCAAGAAATGCATGGTTTACTTGACTAGTGGAAACTGTGCCTAATATGCTGGCTGGCCAATCAATACATATAATAAATCTGTAGAAAAGTCGTTCTTGTACATCGAAAATATTTCCAAAACAAAATTGCCAGAGTGTTAAAGGAAAACCAACAGAATACATTGCCAGCATTTTTGGATCTTTTGTCTGTTTATTTGTGCACGCATCACGTAAAATTGAATTTTGATTCACAAAAACTGCACGTAACTTGAAGTATTATTTAGTTTTTGTTTTATCGCAATCGGTTCACTCTATCAAAAATTAGATGAATTTAAAGTGTTTAAAGAAGTAAAATATCGCAACATACGCAATTCAGATACTCGGACTGTTGAATTAATTTATGTTCACGAGTATCTCCGTCAATTGTGGACCAATACTGAAATTCTTTTTTTGTTTGAAAGATTGTTCCCAAATTGGTCCCATTTTAATTTGGTGAAGATCTGATGTAGAACTTCGGAGATATACAATAGAACTCTTCTTCCCCCACTCACTCACTCCCTCCCTTCCTTAACCTTATAACTGGCGAAATTTGGGTGTACTAAAGGCACACTTTTTCCTAGGTAAAGGTGTGCCAGTATTCATGTTGCTGTATTTTATTAGTTGTAATATCACTCCTTGCCTTAGTTAGGTTATTAGTTTATCCTCCTTGGGTTAGGCAAAGTAACGGGTTTTTAAAATACATTATTTTTATTGTAAATAAAAACAAAGAATGTAGTTGATGTAATTATTCTATTTTGTTCTATATGTACAGTGATTACAATATGTATAAAGTGCCGCGATTGCTTATTTTAATAAATGCTTAAACAGACAGTAGCTAAAGTTTTTTTCATTTTTTTCATGAAGTTTTTCGTTTTTTTTTCCTCCATTGCTACGCAGTTGGTGCCTGAAAAAAACGAGCCAATATTATTAAAACGCTTTTATTAAAAGTTTTAACTTTTTATCGTTAGCTTGATAGGATACAAGATATCCACCATACTGTTATTCGTACACATAGATATACAAACATGACACGAGACATTTTGGTGTGAGCTGACATTCTAAAGTTTTTATTTCATTTCAATTACACCATCATTCATAATTTCAGCCGAAAGACGTCGACAGTTGAACATAGGCCTGCCCAAGTGTCACACATCGACTGATCCCGTGCGTCACATATCCAGCAGATTCCCGCAGCCTTAACCAAGTCATCGGTGCACATAGTGGGAAGCCTTCCAACACTGCGCCTTCCGGTACACGGTCGCAACTCCAGAACTTTTTGGGCCCATCGACCATCCATTCTGCGAGCAATGTGCCCACTGCCACCAAGTTTGGCTATTCTTTGGGCTATGTCGGTAACCCTGGTTCTCCTGCGGACGTCTTCATTTCAGATACGATTACGCACGGATACTCCGAGCATAGTCCTCTCATTGCCCTTTGGGTGTCGTCTTCATGCGCGTCGCTCCATTACCGTTTAGGCCTTCTGACGGCCCAATGTAAGCGACAACGATTCGGTTCCGTATGTCCACTGGCAACACAAACTGGCCATAGAAAATTTGTCTTTAGACACTCGATAACAAGATCATACAGTAAAACATGTAACTGATCATCACTGTAACGGGACCACACTTTGACAAATGTAATCCTACCCGGAACAGGTTCTCGAGCTCATCCATGAGGGTCTCGTGGCGGAAGGAGATGCGCACGTCGGGCACGTTGGTGAGCGTGATGTCGTTGCCCTCCGGACCCTCGTTCAGGTAGTGCGTTCCCAGCCAGAGCTGCTTCAACTGAGGGAAACAGTAGGAGGATGTGAAAGGAATAAAAGAATCATTCACAAAAAGGTTAGACGGATGATTTTTACAGATTAGCATCATGCAGCTGAATACGAGTACCATTCTTTTACATGGAGCGACTGCCTATCTGATCTCCACAACCCAGTAACTGGGTAACATGATACTTCTTTGTACTTTAACGACTCTCAAAAGCCGGGAGCAACGCATTAACGTGCTTGCCGAGGCACGGAAATCTCGGTGTGCTGAGATGGCCACCCATCCACGGGCTGACCTCGGCAAGCACGTCAGTGGTAAAAAAAACTTGTATGAACTGGTCTAGTTAACTAGTCTAACGAAAAGCGCACTTCACAGCTGCCATCAAGTTTGAATACCTCATGTGGGAATCCAGACATGAGGACAGAATTCCTCGCAAGCTCGCACATGTCGCATGAGCTGAGCTTCCAGGCCTGCGCAGCGATGCTGTATTCCTCCATCAAAGGTTCCTGAGGAATGAAATGAGTTAGCAGATAAATTTTTCTCTTAGGAGTCAAAGTAGTTTTTTTAAATCGAGATTGTACAAATTGTGAATGAGTAACTAGTTCATTTTCTTTCTATACCTACGTTTTCAGTTAAGCACCATCTGTTCATTCAGTTTATCGATAAAGTTACCGGTGAAACAATACTTCGGTACCTACTTGGTGTCTACATAAACAAGTTGCTCCATAATAGCTTTCCAAGTCTTCCCATCTGGGCTATCTAGTCCATTTCTGGCACATCTATCTCCATAAACCAATTGAAGCTGTACCCAACCTTAGTAAAATGAAACTGCAGCGGATCATCAGTGCTGAGGGTGACCCTCAGTCCCCGGTAGAAGAACTCCGGCAAAGGGTTGCGGTGGTACCTCAGGAACAGAGAGTTGTTGCTGAGCGGAGACATGGCGATGAAGATCTGCGCTAAGTAGTACATGTACTGGAGGACTGGCACCTGGAAACGTGAGATGTATGAGTTAGTTAAATAACGCTTGCAAAGATCGGTCCGTGGATGCGTGACCATTAATTAGAACACGAGATTTCTCCGTATTAACCAGTTACTGAGTAGTGGAGGAGTAGGCAGTCGCTCCATTTAAAATTCCAGTATTCAGCATTACTAGACTGAAAGCCGACTCTAAAGCAGTTGGAAAAAGCTTGACAGATTGATTTGATAGAGATTTTATCAACGCTATGACACGGTATAGTTGCCGGCACGTAAATTGGCAAGAGTCGGTAGATAAGAAGTTTTTTAGCCTTCTTTGGCTATCAAGTGGGACGCGGGGAAGGTTTAGCATTGTTCTGAGCGCGCGATTGGTTGGTCAGTTGACAGAAAAGGATCGACTGACCAATCGAGTCGCGTCCGCCACGTTCCGTGCGGTCTATTTGCTAAGTTAGATGCCGGGGACTGTACTCCTTGCATTTTATTCTGTTTGGATTTACATAACGTTATAATTACTCTTTATTGTTGCCTTTTCACAAACCTCTTTTCTGTAAGAGGGATTGGGCTAAGTACCGATTGGTTCCACATGTCTAAGAATTATTTGTACTAAGCCATGATGATTTTGGCTCGATGGACGTAGGAGTTACCTTCCTCAGCATGAGTCCGTGCGCTATGTTCTCAGCCAGCAGGAAGCCGACGCTGAGATGCATGGGCGGGCCTGCCTCGCCGCAATGGGGGCGAAGCACAAACGTGTTTAGACCTTGATCTCTGGAAAAGTAATAAGCTCGAAATAAATAATTGCTGTCCTGTTCATGTTTTTTTTTGCTATAGGGATTTTTGCCAACAATTTAGTAGAATAAACTATTTCAGTGTCAAGTTAATTGAATCACAAATAGATTGAATTGTGAGTCTTCTTGTCCATCGATATAAGAATATGGGAGTAGCTGATCGCCATGATAAAAGTACCTACCCCGAAAAAAGTTAGCGTGTACGACTAGGACTGAGCCAGTGTCAAACATAACTGCGAACCGAACCGCACCTAAAACGTTGGAATACCTTTTGAGTTTTCAAATAAACACAACCGTCGCGCGTCGCTCTCGTTTCGCAACTCGCATTCGCTCTCTCTGGTTGACGTCGTGCATACAAAGCCAGCTAATACAACTATCTCGCTCACGCCTCACTTCACGCGCTCGCCTTAGGTTTGTCATGGCTTCTCACACCTTTCTATTCGCTGCGGTGTGGAGTCGGAAGGTGTCGGTCCGCTTTCGCTTTTCTATATGACTAGGTTCAAACGATACTATAGGTACATTACGAAATTAAAACGCTTCGCCACAGTATCGGTTCGCTGTCTTTTTGACACTGGATTTAGATATGCACCGAACGAATGTCAAGATTGTTTTATTTTTTGTGTGTCAACAATAAATATCAAGTTGTTATGAAGACACTGGTGAAATCAGCAGCACAGCAGACGTGGCCAATCCAATCCCACTTTAATTTACGGCTTTTTGAGCAACGTCAGTGATCTGTGTTTTTAGTACCTACATTGATTGATATAAACTATATACTAACTTCCTGATATGGTTAAGCATAGTTATATTGGCGTACATATAGTACAAATAGTAGGCGTAGGGCGGGTTCTCCTCGTGATCCCAGTTGTTCGGGGTTTTCATATTCTCCACTAGCATCGACTCTTCCGGCTTCGACTCGTCATCCACGCTGTCGAAGCCAATCACGTGCTGGAAGACATCATAAAAAATATAACCTTATTTGCGTAATATTAAGGGCTTATATATAGGTAAATATGAGCCCTTACTATTTAATTAGTTAGCGTTTCGATCAGTGCACTATGGTGTTACTATTAACCGACTGGGCGACTCAAAGGATGGTACCTAATCTGTATATCTGGTTTATCAGTCTATATATGTTTGTTTGTTCCTATTTGGCGTTTTAGAGAACAAACGCGTTCGCCGAATTTGGTGATTCTTACGTCAATCGCTTCGTCTTAACCTTGCGAGTGTCGCTATATATACAAACGATACATTAAAATTAAAAGAACGACGAATTTTGGATACCTTATTGTGGGGTTCCTAGCACTTTTTTTTCTTCCAAGCCCGTCGTGTGGAATACCCATCAAAAGGTGATTGCAAAAATGTATAACACTTATATGTTTAATAGTAGGTACTTAATTCGAAAAAAATATGATAACTACTTATAGGTGGGTAAGTAATTTAATGACTTTAACATCGCTTTTATTCAAAAATGAACAAACAAGTAATGATTGTTTAAATGCAAAAAATACATATGTATCAGTAAAAACTAGTTTTTAGAAAGAACGTGTTTTCCCTAGTTATAACTAGTTTTTACTTAATGCCTTTGTTAAAACTAGAATGACTCAATATGAGTAGACTAGTAGAGTATATTTTAATGTTGAAATTGGTTTTAATATAGAATAGGTAAGTAGGTACGATTACTATTTAAGCAACAAAGTCGACGGAGCCCCGCACAGCGCATATACTTTGCTATTTCTATTTGCAGGGTCTAAAGTAACCAAACATGAAGGAGACGACGGGAGTTGAGTTCGAACCTCACCTATCCGTGTCGGGGTGCACCCGAGCTCGCTTCGCTCGCTCTTGGACTAATTCATTGACCATAACTATTAAATTGCCCAACCGTTACGTAGCAATGTTTATAATGAACAGACAATGTGATAAATATGGAAGTTTAAATCAGTATTCATTACATTGACTGACTGCCACGATGGGGAATCCTTTGCTTCGGGCAGCTGAACCAGATGTGGCCTCTCTCTCCGCAGCTATAGCACCGGGGAGAAGTCCAGCCTCTAAAAGGTGGTGAGCTCGATCATCCCATCGTAAAGCTTTCACCTCCAAAGCAAAGGCTACGGCGTCATTAAGTTTCTTAAAGTGGCTTAGCCTTACGGCAACCCTAACCTCCAGATAGCGGATCCCACCCGTGAACGCCTGTACGAGTTTCCCGTCGATCAGCTCAGGTGAAGACCAGTAAGCCTTCCAGATCACCTTTTCCACCTTCAGAACCCACTGCTGTAAGGTTTAACAAACACGTTGCAATTGGTCCTTCAGCTGAGCGCGAAACACATGTTTCAGGATCGCGTCACCGTATCTACTATCCAGCTTGTAATGCTTCCAGTAGTTTCTCGAAAGTGACGTCTTGTTCCAGCGCCTCACAGTCAAGGCCTGTTCGCGAAGACCCAAGGATAGAGAAGTCAAGGCCTGTTTTTTGTTCCATCCATTCGATTTCATGACGGCCTTGAGCTGTAACTTGTAGGCTGACCACGAAGAGGACCCGTTGTATGGTGGTACTTTAAAACTACATGGCGAGGGTGCAACTACCGCAGCCGCCACGGCCCATCCCCAAACTTGTCCACGTATAATCTTCTCCATCTCAGCGATGCGGGTCTCATGCTGCTGGGCTTGGCCCTTCAACTCCTTTATCACCCTACTTATGGCTGCGCAGAGGTCCTTGTTCGACATTAACTGTTCCTCCTGACGGCGAACCTGCTCCTCCTTGTCGTGCTGCAGCTGCTCTTCCAAGCGGCGGACCTGCTCCTGCATAAAAGCTATAAGAGCGGCGAGGTCAGGGGTCAGCAAAGCTATATCTGTCATGGTCTAACGGCCAAATAAATAACATAGTAAACTCATATCTGTCGCGTAATTTAAAAATGGAACGATCTTTTACTCCGAAACATGGCAACCAAGGAGGTAACTTATCAAAGGTTTTATTTAAATTTCGAACTGGCTTGCAAATAGAAAGCTGTCTATTGAAAAAACAAAAACAAATGAACACTTTAACGCTGGAAAAAATTGTTAATCGTCATTGATTTTGATAAGTAATTTGTATTTGACAAAATGAGTTCTAAGTACTACCTAGTTTTAATTTGCGCGCATTATTTGAGAAAAGTACTATACAAGCCTTGGCCACAACTAGGCATTGATGGACTTACTTATGTGGGCCGATGCGAACGTTCGTCCATCAATGCCTCTTTTGCTGGCCGCTACAATAATGTACTATAAACAGCAGACTTTAATTAATCACTCCTTATTATTGAAACACTTCCCCTGACGCGTCGTTCGCACACCATGTGTGCGTAGCTATTGTTTTTCTATGGTCTCTGCAATTAGACGCTCAATGGGTTAAACAACTTTATTACTTCGCACTATTTTCGCTTTGATCGCTTCGTATCGCTTCGCAATCAAAACTCTCTCACGGAGATTTTTTTTTTTTTTTTTTTCTATGTGGCGTCTCACAGTTCGGTCAAAGTGACCGGATACTGCTTAACCGGACTACCCTGTGGAGATTAAGCTATATTATAGCCTCCAGCCAGGCTTGCAATAATTCTAAGCTAAGCGACTGCGCTGAGGGCTACCCCAGTTGGGGTCGGACCTCGGCTCAGGGCGTCGCTGGGGGGACAACAACTAGGGCTGGATCTTAATGAAGTGATTCTACCATCCGTTCGGAAGAACGTGGAGAAGAACGGACAAGAAACTCCGATATTTACTAACGTTAATCTAACTACTATTGCACAGCACGCGGGCTGGCTTGTAGATCTTGAAGGGGAGCTCACGGTGAAACCGACCTCTCTTTATATAGCACTGAAGATGTTGCTGGAACGTTCCATACTGTTCTAGATAATTCTTGAACTTGCCAGTATATTCGACTTTCAAACCCATTATTCCCGAAGCAACGAGAAAATTCCAGAATGTTCTAGAAACTGCAATTAGACACGAGCTTTCGAGAAGATTAGTTCCGCTATTCAATACTAGATAGCGTTGCCCTGTCTTGTAACAGTAGTTTTTGAGTTTATCTATTACAAAAAAATTACAAACAAATCTTTCCTCTTTATAATATTAGTGTAGATTATGTTTTTATAAAGTATTTATAACTCGTCGCAAGGGAGTTTAGTAGAGATAGTTAGGCCTTATTGCCTCAATCATCAAATCTACAAACTATACTAATGATAAAAAATATTTACACTGAGAAACTTGTTAAGATCCGGGTTGGAGCTGGGGTCCACGGAGACGAGGAACAGAGGCTCGAAGAGGTTCGTCAGAAACTCCTGGAAGTTTTTTATCAGCTTCTTGAAGCGGTAGATATCACTGTGAACAGAATAAGTGGTTATTTATCCTTTTATAGTTTTTTTATTGTTGGTTCACAGATGGGGCAATAAAATATTACATAAGTATTAGGTAAACATAAAATAAATAAAAAAAAAAAACATTATAAATGATAAATGATAAATGATTTTATTTCTGTAAGTAGGTTTGTACAAACACTTTTACATGTCGATCATGTTTTTTAAAACTAGATGAAGTCGGCGTTTCCTATCTGACTACTCTGAGAAGAAAGGCCGAAACAAACTCAGAGGTCACAGTCTCTTTTAAAGTCCAGACAAAATCTTGGTTAGATCATGTGAAGACCATGTAGACTGAAGTCTGAAATGGTCTTTTGAGGAAAGAACCAGCCAGATTGAGTGGACCTGTCCAGTCAGTGCACGCATTTGTCAATAACCGTGCAGCTCAACTCAGAAATTAAGGAGCTCAACGATTCGACGAACAATACTAAAGAAAGGACATTCGGGTAGGCCGCACAAACTACTCAAACTGCCAGACCATGATTAAAACTAACTTAGATAAAAAATTAAAAACAAACAAAAAGTATGATCCACATAGTCTTCACATTCACAACAATTAGAAAAGAAATTAAAATAAAATAATATAATACTTTAAAAAGTAAATATTCTTGTCATTGCAAGAAAACAAAAAAAAAACAAAATTCACGGTGAAAAATATATAAAAAAAAAAAACAAAATTTATTGGAGCAGCTCAATCCCAAGCCTGTTTGTCCTCAACGTAATCTTTAATTGTATAAAACGCTTTCTGGCACAACTTACGTTTAATGAATGTTTTGAATTTATTAAGACTTAGATCTTGTACGTGGCTTGGAAGCTTATTATAAAAGCGTACACATTGACATCTAAACGAGCCACCTATTTTCGTGAGCCTTGTTGCAGGTACTACAAATTTGTGTTTGTTCCTAGTATTTATGTTATGGATATCACTGTATTTTTTAAACAATTTTATATTTTTATGGGCATATAAAAGATTTTCATAAATATACTGAGAAGGCACAGTCATTACATTAATCTCCTTAAATTTCTCTCTGAGAGAGTGTCTCGGGCTTAATTTATAAATTGATCGGACAGCTCTTTTCTGCAAAACAAAGATAGTCTGGATGTCGGCGGCATTTCCCCACAACAGAATACCGTACGACATTACACTATGAAAATAGCTAAAATATACTAAACGGGCTGTCTCTATGTCAGTTAAATTACGAATTTTCCTAACAGCATATGCTGCTGAGCTTAGCTTTTTTGACAATTTATCTATATGTGGGCCCCACTGAAGCTTAGCATCCAAAGTTAAGCCTAAGAATACTGTGCTATTTTCAGGATTCAATTCTTCGCCTTTTACCAACACATCAGTTTTCACCTGCCTAACGTGAGGTAGGGTAAACTTAATGCATTTGGTTTTTTTTCCATTAAGTAGTAAATTATTAACATTGAACCAGTGAACTACTTTTGAGATCGCGCTATTTACATCGTCAGTAACCAGCTGCTGACGTTTAAGTTTAAACAAAAGTGAAGTATCATCCGCAAACAATACTATATCATGGTTATCCTTTATGAGGTATGGCAAGTCATTAATATAAATAAGAAACAAGAAAGGACCAAGAATCGAGCCCTGCGGGACGCCCATCGTTACTATAGATCCAGGAGATCTTTTTCCATTAACGTCAACGCTCTGAATCCTATTACTTAAGTATGAAGTAAGAAGATCCAGAGCGCTGTTCCGGATTCCGTAGTGGCGGAGTTTCCTGATTAGCGTTTCATGAATAACACAATCAAATGCCTTGGACAAATCACAAAAGATTCCCAAGGCATCGCACTTATCTTCCCATGCATTATAAATATGTCCTAAAAGCTCAACACCGGCATCAGTAGTTGAACGACCCCTTGTAAAACCGAACTGTTTGCTATGTAATAATTTATGTTTATTAAAAAATCTTTGCAATTGCTCTAAAATTAATTTCTCAAATATTTTACTAAACGTAGGTAATACTGAAATAGGTCTATAATTAGTAGGGTCTGATGTACTACCTGATTTAAACAATGGTATTATTTTACTATTTTTCATAAGGTCAGGAAACTCCCCACAGTCTATACAATTATTAAAGATAATAGCTAAACTAGGTGCGACAATATCAATAATAGATTTAGCAACTTCTACAGAATGACCCCACAGATCTGCAGTCTTTTTAACATTTAAAGTGTGAAAGGTTTTAATTATGTCTCTACAAGTAATATGTTCAAAAAGAAATTCCGAATCGCAATCATTAACATTTTCTTTTAGCAAAGACTCAGCAACAGAAGGTGATGAGTTTAGGGATTTAGTAGTTGAAATGGGAATATCCGAAAAGAAATTTTCAAAGGCCACTGCAACTTGTGAGTCTGATTTTATGATTTTGTCATTAATTGACAGGCTGTAGTCAATATTTCGGTTACCAGATCTTCCCGTTTCACTATTAATAATATTCCAAGTCGTTTTTATAACGTTACTACTGTTTTTAATCTTTGAACTCAAATAACGCGACTTGGCCAAACAACAAACTTTTTTAAATAATTTTGAATAATTTCTAACATATAAATTAAATTCAGCAGTGTTGACATAAGTCCTTTCATTGTACAACTCATAAAGCCGTTTCCTACTTTTATGAATACCAATGGTGGCCCAATCACTGAATGATGCATTATCTTTAACCGAGATAGTCTTGGGAATAAAGGTAGAATTAAATTGTTTACAAAACATATTAAAAAAATCATCATACAGATGATTTGGATCAGCATGAGTTGACAAAATTGGTAATTTTTTAATGAGTTTAACTTTAAACGCTGCCAAGCGACTTGCAGTTTTTGGGTTAACAGTGATATCCTTTTTGGCCACTTTGTTGTTTTGGTTAGGTATAGTAATCCTCTGCCCGCAGTGATCAGAATCTAGTAAATTTATAATTTCTTTGTGGACTGGTATAACATTAGTATAAATATTATCTAAACATGTGGCACTAGTAGGGGTTATTCTTGTGGGCTCCAAAAATAGGTTTACAAGATTGTAGGACTGAAACAGACTTATTATTTTACTACAAGAACCTGAGTCCTCTAATAAATTGACATTAAAATCACCACAAGTGATAATGGATTTATTTGAGTTACAAATCTTGTGTAACACTTCATCCATTACCTTTTCAAAGCAGTCATACAATCCTGAAGGGGGTCTGTATACACTTAATACAATAAACTGCTCCAATTCTATACAAGCTATTTCGACTGTCCGCTCAACAGATAGGCTCACAATATCCTTACGGTCTTACGGTCTTAAAAATGCATGCCCTAATATATATATGAACAGAGCATGCACAACATATGAGCTTAAGAGTAATATGCAGCTATTAGACCAATTATTACTTATTAATCGAATGGCTGCACAGGCTTGTCTTAATTTTAATTTTGGCTTATGCTAAGGTCCCAGGGAAAATATCAAAATGCTGTCTCACACCATTGCAGTTGGAAAACATTCTATAAAATGGAGCATGTTGTTTTAAATTTGTTCTGCAATGAGACATCTCAAAAGTAAGCCTATTGCAATAAACGTGGCTCTGGCGTGGAACAGCAATTTGAATTCTCTCCAGTAAACCCTCACAATCTACGTGGGCATTGATCAGCTTGAACAAGTAAACAATATCTGCAGCTTTTCTTCTATTACATAAAGTAGTCATGCCGAAGTATTTTAGCTTTACTTTAGTATACCTGGATTAATAAATAAATATGTGCATAGAGTGATAAAGTCACACACGAGTGACCTACCTACATTAGGGTTAAAAAAAACTAGTAGGTAATTTCTTAGGCTAGGCTATCATTTACTTATGTACTTAGCTACTTAATACATTATTGAATTAGAAGAAATATCATTATGAAATGATTGCCTATGAGAGTTATAAATGGTAGGTACCTACCTAGTAAGATTTAAAATAAATATATGAAAACATATAATATTTACCTGAAATTAGAGAAAAGAATCTGAGATATTTACAATCACAAAACTAGAAAGAGACGAGTAGAGGCGGGCGGCCCTAACGGATGTTTACATGGCGCTCGCTTGTAGGCACTTATTTCAAGGACAGGGCCGAGTCAGAATACTGTTAGATCTATCTTTACCGTGCGCGAGACTTTCTGAGCTATATTATCTATATGGTGTCTAAACTTAAGTTGGCAATCCATAAATACGCCTAAGTCGCGAATCCATGATACCTCTTCCAGTGGTATACTATTAATTGTGTAAATTGCGATAGTGGATTGTCTTTTCCTTTAAATTTAATATGCTTTCATTTACTAGCATTTAAAATCATGCGATTTTCGATACACCATCTAGACAATTTATCGATTTTAGCTTGCAATTTTACTGTGTCTTCAGCACAGTTTACTGTTTGGTACAATTTTAGATCATCGGCATACATTTTACACTTACATTCTATTTTACTTGCTAAATCATTTATAAGAACTAAGAACAACAAAGGCCCTATATGCCAGCCCTGTGGTACACCTGATGGTATAACGTTGGTCTGGGATTTAAAACCTTGAACAACTACAATTTGTGTCCGATTTTTCAAATAGGTCTCACACCATCGCTGTAATGACCTGTGAATACCCATATTTGCTATCTTATTTACTGAAATCCGTATATACAGCGTGTATCTCTGTCCTTTCGTCGAGTGCAAAGTACACAAAAGCTTTGATGTAGTGAACTTCTTCGGAAGGAAACCGTGCTGTTTAGGATGCAGCTGCTGCTTCACATGCCAGTATTTTTTTTAACAACGAGCGATTCAAAAATTTTACCTAAGGATGAAAGAATGGAGATAGGTTGATAATTTGTCACGTCAGAGATATCCGCCATTTTTGAGGACCGGGATGATACGAGCCGTCTTACATTTACTTGGGAAAATACCTAGACTCAGGGAACAATTGTAAATATTATATAGCAGGTATAGTAGTAGTAGTGGTATTCCGTCCTGTCCAGCGCCCTTATTGACGTCTAAATCAGTGAGAGCTAAGAGAATTTCTGAATCAGATAAAACAATATTACAGAGAGAAGTAGTATTACATGCATGATCCGTATTTACATTACCAGATTTGGGAGGTGCTCCTAACTTACCATATACCGAGTTAAAATGTTTTGTGAACAGTTCACATATCTCTTGCCCACTATTTGCATTTTTGTTATATAATTACATACGGTTGGGTAGTGAATTGCTATTAGACTTCAAACCATTAACATATGGCCAGAAATGCTTAGGCCTATTACGTAGGGTAATAGCTGCATTCCTTTTGAAATTCCGGAGACACTCTTTGATCATAGACTCCCATCTATCTCTAAGCAACTCATAAGTGAATCTATCCATCGAATTCCTACATTTTTTTAACGATTATGATACTTAGCTTTTTCTTTCAAACATTTAATCAACGGACCGCTATACCATATGGGATATCGATGGTTACGTATGCGCGAAAGAGGCGTAAATTCGGCAATTATATCTTGAATTGTTTAAAAGAAGATTTATAATTTACTATCAACATCCGTGTCTATAGTGTATCGCCACACCTCGTCCCAAGCAATAGCAGCCAGTTTTTCGTTGACGTCATCGAAGTCACATCTGCTAAAATCCAACGAAGGAGTACGGTCCGACTGGAGACACTTGCTACAAGATAGTTTTACTGCAATTATGACTGGCGGATGGTGTGCATCCAGTTTCGACAAAGGTTTAGCAATTTCACAAACTTCAACGCGCTCAGGGATATTAGAGAATATTAAATCCAATATGCGTTTGTTTTCGTTATAAATGTGATTACTCTGATCCATTCCACAGAACATCATTTTCTCCAGATACCTCCACTCAACATAATCTCCGTCTAACAACAGCGAACATATTCCTAAAGAAGTGTCCCATTGCCATGAGACACGAGGTAAATTGAAGTCTCCTATTAGTAACGTGTTTGATATTCTTGCGACTTTATTATGATAGACATCACTGAAGTTACTAAGAAACGCCTCGATATACTCGCTATTGACAGGCGGTGCCGTATGGACGGAACAAATATTCAATATATATACTATTTTGAGTGAGATCCACAACTCCTCACACTCGGACTCCCAAGACTTCATCCGTAAAACATTGAAGGCTTTTCGAACTGCTATCAAAACACCACCACCTTCCTTCTTACAAGAATGTCTAGTAGAGCTGCGATCTCGCCGAAATACGTTATATCTGTCATCCAATAACATGTAATAAAACACAGTATCACTGAGCCATGACTCAGTTATAACAATTACATCGAATTCTTCATTCAAAACTTTTGTGTAAAAAACCTCAGTTTTGGTCCTGAGACCGCGTACATTTTGGTAATAGATAGTAAGATTGATTTCTAAAAACAATAAAGAGGTATTTTAACAATGCTGTGTAGTATAAACTAATGTAAATCTACAACGATATCAAAAAGCCCTAGCTACAGAATACAGCTTCTTGTCCAAAGAAAGATGCTCTGCAACATATACCGGTCTTCTTTCACCGCTAATACCCAAGAGACTAGTATTGAATTTATCTTCAGAGTGGTCCTTGTTATAGTTTCTTATAGAGGCTAGAATATTATCTCAAACTCTAGGACTGATGCATTTTAATACAATGGATCGAGAACGTTTAGATTCCTGATTCTGTTTTGAGACTCTATGATAGTTAACAATATCCGACTCTTTCAAATTATATGATACCACTTTTGCCAGTTGAGTCACAATGGTACATATGTTCACATTCTTATGCTCCGGTACACACTGAATTTCAAAATTGCTACTACGAACTTGCTGATCCATCTGATCAAGCCTTGAATTTATAACAGCAATCTCTGAACGTAACTGTTCATTTTCGCTTTTAAGGGCAACAATAACATTCTTCTTTTCCTCTGTTACTTTGAGAAGATCATCATACCGGGCAGATATGAATTGTATCGTTTCCTTAATTTCTTCTAAGGCACTATACTTTCAGTTTCTTGATTCATGCTTGATTTTAGGTCTGTGAGAATATTCGTCGTTGCTTCGTTGATTTTTAGGTTTATATGCTCTTTCAAATCATCGAAAGCGGTCGTAGATGTTGGCGCAGCAGGGGATCCAATGAAGTCTTGACATTTGGCAGGAGCTACCGAAGCATCTCCTCGCTTATTTGCGGTCTTGCAATCCATTTACATGCAGACTTGACCTGCTTGGACTCCTCTCCAAAATTCTCACTTGCCATCCTGAGACATTGGTAGTGAGAGCACTGGCTGCAACACTTCAATTCATTGGTTTTAACAGTAACAGTTTATCACTTATGAGTGATAAACTGTTACTGTTAAAACCTTCTTTATTTCCCTATGTTGCACTATCTGAACAATGTCCCACATCATCAAACCAGCATTTTCTTGGTATACCTCTGGGACCACACCCGTATTCCGATACTGTGTAGCGTCTCTAACCCATATGTTCTGCTTCATTCGACAAATGTGGTGTGTCACTTTTTAATTGAAGTACTTCAAGACCTACCGTCCACCGGCCGAGTCGATCGTCCACCGCTACATCGCAAGCGCATAGGGTGGGCTGCACAAATCATTTGTTTGCCTGCGGCGTATACAGGAGAGTTATGACCTTGGCGATGAAAATGGACAATACAGCTTCCATTTCATTTAAGTGAAACCAAGTGCAGCATAGCTTAGACGTGGGCTACTGCAAAGCGGCCCTTCGTTGACTACCTTGATAAGCAAAAGGTACAACAAGCAAATACTTACATAATAATCACTTTATCTTTTAATTTTACTTACTACAACCTCGGCACCTGAATCAACCACCGTACGTGCGGAGAATAGACATGATGCTCTAAAGCCCAGGTGGCCAGCTTGTTCCACTCGTTAGGTTTCTTGCAGTAGATCGAGAGCCGGGGCTCCGTGTATGTGTACCTACTATCTTGAAGGTCTGACATCACCTCCTACGAAGCAAATAGGTTAAATAAGATGTTTCAATAAGAGTTTCGAATATCAATCAACTTAAAAGTTTTGTGTAGCAAATAGCATATGGATGGGTGAAATTTGTCGTCAATACATCGTCAATTTCAAATATTATTTGTAATGTTGGCATCCTGTGTGAAAGCCTGTTTATCACTACCTACTCGGCTGGGCTCTGCCGTTATTTCTCCAGCACTCTGGAATGGGCTTAAGTCTACAAACTGTAGCATATCCACTACAAAACTTATCGGTATGGCCCCTTTTTTGATTTGTCAAACTGGTCGGTTATTTTTTTTTAGATTTTTCAAATGGCGACTGATAAGAAAACATAAGTGAAAATTTTCTGGTGACAAGAGGTCATGGTACACAAGTGAAATCGTGGTGGAATGAATACTTAATTTTTCTTTCGTGAATTTAAATCCAAATTTTAACTCGTAACATGTATTCTTGTGTGCGATCGTGTCGTCCCGCAGATATAGGGCGGATTATGTAAGCGTACTTATATTATGAAAACTGATATCAGCTATTATCCGGACTCCGGCCAACCCAGAGCGCGTGACCTCTTGTGAGCCAGCAGACTTCAATTTCTGCAATTTTTTCAACAGCCTGAGTTTTTCTAAGTGAACTGCGGTGCTGTTTCAGTCCGTAATCCAGTATTGGAGCGGAATTACTGAAGGCGGATTTTTTCGTCTGGCGCGTATCCCCAACGATTGGCTGACGTAATTTTTTTTATTACATTTACTTTTTGTCTTAGAATTAATCTAGCATTTACGTAGTAGTTTTATCTTTTAAAATTCCACGGCTTATAACTTAGCTTTATGTCGTTAAGGATTTGATTCCACCTGGATGCTTAGCCAGAATCAAACCGGTTGCATCTGCGTTGAAGAAAGGTTTGGGTTCAGCGTAGTACTTTTAAATTTTGTCAATATTTCATTCCTAAGTTATTTTTTTATTCATCATCATCATATCATTATATCAACCGAAGGACGTCTACTGCTGGGCATAGGCTTCCGCCAAGCGTCGCCACATTGATCGTTCCCGTGCACCATCGGCCATCCGTTCTACGAGCAATGTGCCCTGCCCACTGCCACTTAAGTTTGGCAATTCTTCCTATGTCGGAAACCCTGGTTCTCTTGCGCATCTCTGATTCGATTACGCAAGGAAACGCCGAGCATAGCCCTCTCCATTGCCCTTTGGATGACTATAAGCTCTCTGTTGGGTATCTATAGTGCAACTATAGATAATGCATAGTCAAGCGATGCGCGTCCTGCGCATACGGCACCGCGCAGCGCCCCGCACCCCGCGCTCCGGTGCAAGTGTATTTTTTAAATAATAAAGCGTCAGTGCGTTTCCGGCTAGCTGTCGTTTTACTTGTCCCGTATCCAACAGTGGCGACGAATCGACCCACGCTACAATGGCCCAGATTAACTTCGGTATTTTGGGAAATTTTGACCACACAGTGCACGAATGGAAGGCGTACAAAAGTCGCCTGCAACAGTGGTTCGTAGCAAACGATATTACGGAAAAAAACGACTACGGGTACAAGAAAGCGCGCCATTTTGCTAAGCGCACTCACAGAAGGGACCTACCAGCTCGCAGCGGACTTGGCTTTGCCAAAACAACTGGAGGAGTTGCCAATAGAAGACATTTATGAACTCCTAGATAACCATTTTTCTTCGAAAAAGTGCGGATTCGGAGAACGTTACGCATTTTACACGGCAACGCAACAAGTTGGTGAGACGCATGCGCAGTGGGCAGCACGCCTGCGTGGCCTGACAAAATACTGCAAATTCGCAAATGTAGAGGAGGCCCTCCGAGATAGGTTCGTGATGGGCATGTCAGCGGGTCCCGAAAGGGACAAACTGTTCACGAAGGACACGGATGCCTTGACTCTAGTGAAGGCAGTGGAGTTGGCGCAGAGCATCCAGTGCGCGCGGGCAGGTGCCGCCGCGGCCGGCGTTTCGACCTCAATTGTGTCACCCGTGCAACAAGAAAATCCGGTGTATAAGGTGCATAGTAAAAGTGCAGCTCTTGAGAAGGACCCGCCAAAAGAGAAGTGTTCCGTGTGCGGCCGAAAAAACCATACCGATTCTCAATGCCGATTCGCGAACTTTACGTGTAGGAAGTGCAACACAAAAGGTCACTTACGTAGAATGTGTAAAGTTAAGTGTGTTGTGACCAGTGACGCGAGTGAGGGAGACGATGATGGTAAGGCTTTTTGTCGTAACATAGCTTCACGGCGGGGAGAACCTATGACAGAAATCGTGTCAATAAACGGTTCGATATTAAAATTTGAAGTTGATAGCGGATCAGCAGTAACAGTAATATCCAATAGTTTATACAAGAGTTGTTTTAGCAGGTTGCCCTTATCACCGCCTAAGAAAAAATTATTTACCTACACAGGTAGTAACATCGTGTGTCTAGGTATAGTTCGTCTACCCGTCACGTATAGGCAGAGTACACACACGCTCAATGTTTACGTGGTACGCAGCGAAGGCCCGCCATTGCTCGGCAGAGATTTTTTATCCTTATTTAATTTAAAACTAGCACCATGTAATTTCATAAGTAATGAAGCGAAAACAATCGAGGACTTGCAAAGTAGATTTAGAGACGTCTTTTCAGATAAATTAGGTCGCTTTAATAAATTCGAGGTTAAATTACGTTTGAAAGATGACGCAAAACCAATTTTTTTTAAGGCACGTCCGATCGCCTTTGCATTGCGAGATAAGGTAGATGACGAAATTGTCCGTCTCGTCAACCTAGGGATACTTAAACAAGTTGATCACTCAGAGTATGCTTCACCCATAGTACCAGTGTTAAAACGCAATGGAAGTGTTAGGCTGTGTGCAGACTATTCTGTTACTATCAATAAACAATTGGTCGTAGAACAATACCCGCTGCCCACAGTCCACGAATTATTTTCAAAATTACACGGAGGGAAACAGTTTTCAAAGTTAGATATGTCCATGGCCTATAATCAATTTGTTTTAGACGAAAATTCACAAAAGATTACATGCATTAACACTCATCGCGGGTTATTTCAGTATACGCGCATGGTCTTTGGCTTAACCAGCGCGCCGTCTATTTTTCAACGTGCCATGGAAAATTTACTGTCCGGTATAGATGGCGTGTTATGCCTATTAGATGATGTACTTGTAACAGCTGATAGCCCGGGGTTGCATTTGCAAAGGTTAACGGAAGTGTTGCAGAGGTTGCAAGATGCAGGCCTAACCCTACAAAAAGAAAAGTGTGACTTCTTTAAGAACGAAATCAGTTATTTGGGTTATGTAATAAATAAAGACGGGTTAAAAAAATCTACAGAAAAAGTTTTAGCCATTGAGAAATCCCCAGTACCCACGGATGTAGGCAAACTTCAATCATTTTTGGGGTTAGTAAACTACTACCGTAATTTCGTACCTAAGGCGTCCGAAATCCTTAGTCCCTTATACGATCTTTTGAGAAAGGATGTTAAATGGCATTGGACCGACGAACATCAAAAAGCGTTTGTCGAAATAAAAAAACATTTAACGTCGGATCAAGTTTTAACACATTTCAACCCATCTGCAAAGTTAATCCTCACAGTAGACGCTTCACCTAATGGGTTAGGTGCGATATTATCGCAAATTGATAAAGACGAATGTGAGCGTCCTATTTCCTTTGCATCCCGCACTCTAAATTCAGCCGAAAAGCGGTATTCCCAAATTCAAAAAGAGGCTACGGCCATTATTTTTGGAATTCGACGATTCCATCAATATTTGTACGGGAAGTCAGACCCGTTTATCCTTCGCACAGACCACAAGCCTTTAATTTCGATTTTTGGACCACACAAAGGCATACCTGAAGTTTCGGCTAACCGATTGCAAAGATACGCTTTGTTCCTTAGTGCATATAATTATACAATAGAATACGTCCGTAGTGAAAATAACAGTGCAGATTATTTATCCCGCGCGAGTTTGCCCGATATTGATAAGCGGTCAATGACCTCGGACCGAGAGGGCGGGAAAAATTCACAGCACGCGGCTGCCGCTGCTGCTCCCATTGACCGCGCTTCGTATGTTCACTTCGTGTTAGACGGACACATGCCAGTAACGCGGGACGAACTTCGTAAGGAAACCAGCCGAGACGTTATCTTGTCGAAGGTGGTTAATTTCCGCCACAACGGATGGCCAAGAAGCCTAACGGACGTAAATTTAAAACCGTTTCACGCATGTAGGAATCAGTTATCATACGAAGACGGATGTGTTATGAGAGGACATAAAATAGTTTTACCCGAAGTTTTAAAAAATAAAATATTGAATGAACTTCACACTTCCCACCTGGGAATCGTAAAAACAAAAGCCGAAGCTCGTTCTAGGTTTTGGTTTCCGGGTATTGATAAGGAAATTGAAACAATGATCAACTCGTGTAGTGTTTGCATTAATTTACGACCCACCCCTCCACGGGCCCCGATTGCACCTTGGCAATACCCACCGCGACCATTCTACCGTGTACACATAGATTTCTTGGGTCCGTTAGATAATAGGCATTATTTAATTGTAGTGGACGCGTATACGAAATGGGTGGAAGTTTACGATATGTGTGGTACAACAACCTCAGCAGCGGCTGTAGAGAAACTATACGAGTTTGTTTCAAGGTTTGGGGTACCAAATACAATTGTTAGTGACAACGGTACGGCTTTTACGTCACAGGATTTTAAACGCTTTTGCTCAGTTAACGGGATTGAGCACGTGACATCACCGCCCTATAATCCAGCGAGCAATGGTCAGGCCGAAAGTTATGTAAAGATCGCCAAGAGAGGTATAAAAACATGCATTCTATCGAGTGACAGCCAAAAAGACAGAAGGGTCAAACTATTAAAATATCTTTTTGACTACCGCAACTCAATACATTCTGTCACAGGGTTCTCTCCGGCACAATTAGTTTTTGGACACAAGCTGAGATCAAGGTTAGATCTGTTGTCGTCCAAACCATTGTTGTCATCCTCAAACGCGTCACTGGACAGAGTAGTAAAATCAAAGCAGTGTTTACAGAGTAAATACAGTGGTGGCAAAAATAAACAACGTTTTAAACACGGCGATGAAGTGCTGTTCAAAAAGTTTAGTTTAAATGGCAAATTCACATGGTGCAGAGGCACAGTAATAGACACAATGGGTAGAGTTCTTTACTCAATTAACGATCCTATAACAGGAAAGGTGTTAAAAAAACATAAAAACCAAATTGTTTTATATAAGGGCTACGCCGATGCATTACAAAACGGGACATCTGGGGGTGCCAATGAAGTGGAAGACGATGATCACGACGATAGCATGTTACCAGCGACATCACCGAGTCTCCAACCCGCACCTCAATCTGACGAGGTGGGGGAGGGGAGTCAGGTTACGAGTGCGACGTCACCAGCGACACCGCTCTCGCCACCCAGACGTTCCCAAATGGCATTGCGGCAGCTCCCAAGGGTTGATTACCGAAGTCTTGCATTGGGCAATGATAATTAAGATTTTCATGTGTAGCTAATAATATTAAGATTTTTATTAAGTACCTATTGTTGTATCTGAATTAAGATTATATTATTGTTGTATACCTATCTTCGAAATAGGGTTGGGAGATGTTGGGTATCTATAGTGCAACTATAGATAATGCATAGTCAAGCGATGCGCGTCCTGCGCATACGGCACCGCGCAGCGCCCCGCACCCCGCGCTCCGGTGCAAGTGTATATTTTAAATAATAAAGCGTCAGTGCGTTTCCGGCTAGCTGTCGTTTTACTTGTCCCGTATCCAACACTCTCTGATGAGGCCCATTGTGAGCGACCACGTCTCAGACCCATTCGCCACTGGCAACACACACTGGTCATAGACTTTCGTCTTGAAACACTGTGGTAAGTTGGACGAGAAGATATCGCACAACTTCCTGAACGCTGCCCAGCCGAGTCGGATTCGACGATTGACCTCTTTCTCGAATTTGGCCCTACCCAACTGGATCGTTTGTCCCAGGTAGACATAGTCACCCACAACTTCGAGTGTAGTCTCCAACGTTGATAGGAGTGGGTAAATAATTGATTTTCATGGTATTTGGAGGTATCTTCCAAAACTAAAAGAGATAATTTCTATTGTTTTCCGTTTTCCGACACCGACTTCGGAAAAGAAAGTTATTTTTCGCTTTGTAGTGTTTTGTTTTGGAAGTCGGTTTAATTTTTTTGTTAAAATGATTTTTTAATAACGCGTTTTACCTTTTTATTCTTTAGTATTCTTTTATATGTATACCTATTTACGGTGTATTTTTAATTAAAAATTAAATTATACGTATTAATGTGGTGTGAGCTTTTTGTTCTTTTATTAACGCCACAAAACATATAGGTTCGAAGGTCGCTAATTCTGGTTCAATACGGTTGAGACCTACATCCACTAGTGATCTGCGATTACTTCAACACTGAAACAACGGCATACCTTAACAATGCCAGCGAAATACTTCCCGTTCATATAGTTGTCCGTCTTGAGGAAGACATTCCTCAGTGAACTTTCTCCGACGGGGTTATACTTTGCGTTGAACTTGTCGAAACGGAGAAACGTGTTGCGGTCCTGTTAAAAAAATATATATAAATTTACATAGTAAGGAGGAGGCCTGTGTCCCAGCAGTGGGAACATTAAAAGGCTAATGATGATATGACATAATAAGTTTCTAATAATAAGTACGACCATATGCAGCTAAATCTAAATCAATATAACGAAAGCAATATAGTCCATAGCTATTCAATTCAGCGTAGCTGAATATTGGCCCAGACAAAATAAATAAATTTAAAAACTACCTATATTTACCAGCGTCATGCCAAGAAAAAGAATTTACTTCCTTCTATGATAAATAAAGTGTAATAGAATGTCATTTATTATGACGAAACGATACAAGCAGATCTTGGCTTTAGCTCTTGTAGCAAGGTTATTTCCAATAAATAGTTATTATCTGTGGTATTGTATATTGTCTATGGCAAAACTTTCATCCGTCTGTTCTAGAAAAACCTCCATGCATGTCATCTAGCGAGCAAAGATTGTTTTATTAGAAACTATCCTATTCTATTCTTAATAAACTTGTCTACTGAAGTCATGAGTATATTATTAATTTCTATCAGGTTATTGGCCCAGAGCTGTATTCGGTCAGATCGACACAGAGAGTGTAGTGTTGGAAAGTGATAGGGGCCGCCATTATCAAGGCAAGCACGGAAAGGCAAGTTTTCTTTCAGCAAAGATATTTCTAAAGCAAAAAATAAACAAGGAAAATAATCGAGATAGCGATGTAAGTATTGCATATCCCAAAATTAGAAAGGGACATTTTTTCAAACTGAGTTTTTCGTGTTGAGTTGGCAATGGATGTGAGAGGATGCCGAGACATGCTAAACGAAATGACAGACAAGAAAAACGAAGATTTTAAAAGTAAAGACGCTAAGGCTCGCAATATAATTATACAAGCACTGCCAGACAAACAACTGGAATATGTAAAAGAATCCAGTACTGCCTACGAAATGATATAAAATTCAATCTATTAAGTTAGCGAATCTTCACACTGGTGGCATAGAAATAATCAGGTTCCTGTCGAATGCAGTATGTAATGGACAAAATCTGACACCTAGAGCTTTAGATCATCCATGTAAGGGAGGTGAGATATTACTTGACCTCCTCTTCTCAGCCGATAGCCCAGGCCCGAACCCTCCAGCAGTGTACTGAGAGGTTCAGGGCTAAACAAAACCACAGTGGACTCTACTATCGCCCTGAAATATTCCACGCTAAATCCTTATAGGTTCGCTGAATTCTTGAATCTGTCGATATCCTTAATAGCGAAGGATCCTTCACTACCCTCCCCCCCCCCATACAAGACATCAGGAAGGCGCGCAGAGTTGCATCAATTTTATACAACTCCAGCAAGGGTGCTGTGCATGAGCCATGTTTGTGCCACTGAGTCATAGGCCTTGTAGTCAATATTATATTATTATTATACGTAAGTGTAGAAGAAACGTTCTTACCGCATGCACATCCAAGATATCCACGTTGAGATCATACGCGTCCAGCTGCATTTCCTCGAACACCATCCTCAGAGTAGTTGGCACCCCATTGCGGATGTCCACCACCTCATCCGCCTCCGTCCTCAGAGTCTTTTTGATGAAGCGCAGGAGGTGCTTCTGGTTCATGCTGGAAGCCGCGTGGATGTGAGTGTCCACTTTCCTGGGGATGATGAACTCTGAATTTTGGTGCCTGTCTAAGATAATGATGGAAAATAGATAGATGGAACCATAAAAATTTTTTAGCACTCTCCTCAATTATAAACTTACAAAACCACAACCATTCGATTCGGGATGGAAAAAATGGTTGTGAATAGCTATCTTATTCTTGTCTGTACTGTTCCCTATACGCTGCGTTCCAGGAATTTCGGAACACGACGAAGGCCAGTCAGTCAGCACTCCCTCAAATAATTGACCAAGGTGTGGATGAAGTCTCACCTGACGTTGTAGAAGTCTCTATGCGGTACAGCTTTCTGCAGCGCCAACTCATGCAGTTCGTTTAGGAGCTGGTGCATCCTGAACTTGGAAGACAGGTACGACAGACGACGGTAGCAAAATGATTTGCTGCAAACAAGATACATTTTAAAATGATTACTACTCAGAGCTCTTGGTAAACATAAAGCAATTAAGTTTAAAACCAATGGTATTTTCTCTCTGATATATTCTTTGAACGAATGATGCCCAACGAAATCAGGGCCGTCCGGAAGTACGGTAGGTTGATGATATCATCAAAGTTGCGGGCAACACCTGTATGAAGTACACACGACTCCAGGACGGATGTATGGCAGAAGAAAGGGGACGCCTATCCTATACGGAGATGGGTGATTCTGGGCGACAAGGTCTAGATTCTCTGATTGCAATTCTGGATTTATAAAAACTTTTTCACAAAAAAATAAACCGACACCAAAAGCAAAACACTAAAAAGTGCAAAAATAACTTTCGTTTCGGAAGTCGGTGTTTTGGTATCTATTGTTTTACTTATCGTTTTTCGACACCAACTGCCGAAACAAAACATATTTTTGGGCCGTTTTAGTGTTTTGCGGAATGTAGTTCTCTCTTTTTGAGTTTGTATTTCTCTCTTATTAGTTATAGTACACTATCACTAACAAATAAAATGAGAACATCATCAATGTGCTCGAAATCAATTAAATACGCATTAATAAAGACTTTGTCAAACAGAACTGCGAACCGAACCGAAAACGTGGAGAATGTGAACCGAAGCGGAGACGTCAAAATAGGTGCAGCGAACCAAACTCTTGTAGAGGCAAAGTATCGTTGCGGGACGTCACTCACTCGCGGTTCACGCCAGCCAGAACCAAAGAACTCGTGTTTCTTAATGCATTTTTATAGGTCTTGTGACGTGTATTGTAAATTATTGGGATATATTTTTGACAAATTCTATAAATTTTTCGTTATCCATCATGGGCAAGTGTCGATATAGTTTAAATTTTTGTAGATAAACAGATCCGTCATGCTTCGCTCTCGCTTCGCCACGCGCATTCGCTCTCTGTTTGACGTCGTCACGCCTTAGTTTGTCATGGCCGGTGTCTCACGCCTTTCGGTTCGCCGCGGTATTGACATTTCGGTTCGCTTTCGATTTTCTGTGTCAGATTCAAATCATACCATAGATTACAAAATAAAAACGCTTAAGCCGGGTTTCTCAACGGTAAATTATCGAAAAATTAATGTGACAAATTGTCAAGCACGCGTTATCTACTGTGATTGGTTAAATGAATTTTCAACCGCCAATCACAGCAGATAAACGGCGATTATTAGTCGATTAAGCTAACAGCCCGATAATTGAGTGTTGACAAACGGGGGGTTAGCCACGCTATCAGTTCACTGTCTATTTTACGAGGCCTTATGATAACTCAAAAACTACTCGTCAGAACTTGATCAAATTTAAATGGGACAACATGAGTTTCAGCAACAGCAGTATTCAAATAAAAAGAAAATCATCAAAATTGGTTCACCTAGTAAAAAGTTCTGAGATACATATTAAACATTTAAAAAAAAATAGTCGAATTGAGAAGCTACCTTTTGCAGTCGGTTAAAAATATCCTGCTCTTGACGAATTTAAAGAAGTTAAAAACTTACAGAGGTCCATCACAGATCATGTTCTGCATCTCTTGCAGATCTTGCACGTATTGTTTGAAGGATATGAACTCGTAAGGGACAGGGTTTTCGGACTCCAGGTCTTGCTCACTGCGGTACAGCTGCATCACGCCGTCCTCCCACTGGCAGATGTACTGCAGGGACGGCGGCTGAGTCACCACCCAGGGGTCCGTTGTCAACCATCCTGTTGGTTATTGGTTAATGACATTAAGAATTTGAAGAGCTCATTAATAACAGCTGTATGGTTCAATTTTCAACGTTAAGCTACGCATGCTAGGGTCGGTCCATTCATTGGTGACCTTTATGGTGATCTTTACACAGCGAGATTATTCCTGCCGAAAGCACGTTAAGCCGTTGGTCCCGGCTGTCATTTGAAGATCTTTGACAGTCGTTACGGGTAGTCAAAAGCCTGACATCTGATATCAGTCTTACCAGACTTTACAATTTATTTACCAATATTTTACAAGTCCAAAATGGAATTAACCATTAGAAATCTGATAGCTTATTTCATCACGATTCCAACAACATAAGTTTTATGTAGGGTTCCCATACAAAACTTTCGAGATAACGGTGCTTTAGTCGCGCGCGGGCATTTCGCGCCATTGCGTCCGGACGACCCGTCACAGAAGATCGCATTCACGCAAAATGGCCGTCACGCACGACTGGATACGATTTTGATTTTGAGACTTTATTGATGCCTCGGTTCTAGTTTATTTTAAGTGTTTTTGCTAGTATCAAACTTCACACTAATCACACTATATGTCACACTAATATTATAAAAGTTTGTGTGTGTGTGTGTGTGTGTGTTTGGATGATATTTGTCTCAGAGATAGATTATAGTCTAGAATAGCACATAGGATACTTTTTATTCCGGGAATATGTTTCCTTGGGATAGTTTTCGACATTCACGCAGGCGAAGCCGCTGTCAGAAGTTAGTAGTTGGTTACAAGCTAGGCACATGACGATTTTATTTTGATATTTTAATGAGATTTTGTTCAAATTCATTTAAGTCGGACACCAGTGATCCATATTGGGTTAGTATTACAAAAAGCTTAAATTCTAGTGTTAGTATCATTGTTTTAAAAATAATAGTCCAAATTATAAGCTCTGCGTGCCGAGGATGACCAGACAGGAACACATTTTTCCTATCTGTCAGTGCGCAAAGAGTTTAAACTCTATTTAACCGACCATATCGGCCAATCATACAAAACGGAAATCCACATCGTGTCATTCATCTCGCATGTGATTGATCGATTTGGTCGGTTGGATAGAGTTTGAACTCTTTGCGCACTTACGCAATACGGTTGCTGGAGTATAGCTGTCAGCCACAGCTTTCAGGATATAGTTGCGAATACTCCGCATTCGGCACAGTAGCGACGCAGTTTTTTTGCGCATTATGGCTTGGAAGCCATATGACTTGACGTGTGGGTCTTAGCAAACATTTCCGATGCGCTGCAAAAACGGGCTTGTCGCAACAACATCCTGAAAGCATCATTATATTGCACACGCAGGACATCCAGCGATCGCATGGTGTAGTTGGCCCATAGATTCCCCGTGTAAAAGCTCTGACAGAAGGACTTAAAAAGAGTAATTTTTACTAGGTCAGAGAAACGAGAAAATCTACGCGCCAACATGTTACCCCTGAACGCTAGTGTCCTTCGCTCCCCCTCAATGTATATATCATTCCTAAGGTCGTCGGTGGTGGTTGTGGTGGGTGGTCGTGGGTAGTTTTATAGGCTAGTATTTATTTTAAATAATTCAGTGATTCAAATTCAATTGGTCGACTGCTGGGCCCGAATCCCACGTCCAGCAGTGTTATAGGTTTCAGTTGCAGGTTACACCAAGTTTTAGTTTTCGATTTAGATGATGAAAATTAGCTTATTTTGTATAACAAACTGTGTGAGTGCAGGTCTTCATAGCTATCGGTGACGCCTCTCATCGCATCTGTTAACTTCACGGGTCTGACTGCGGCACCCACTGCAAAACAAATTACGTATTTTGTACTTTTTTTCGAAGGAATATGACTGTTTGAGTATCAGGGCATGATTTTTACAGATTTGCACTTCACTTTGCCAAGTAAGCGTCTCACCAAGCCTCATGCGAATGTGAATTTTATTCGTCTTCAAAATTAAATCTGTGAATGTTGCCCTCAGTACCAGCTTACATACTTGATCAGCAAGTTGCTCGATCAAGTACCAATGTGACTTTCTAAATTCATATGTAAGTACTTTCTAAGTTTATCTTGGACATCGCTGACTACTGTGAAGGAAAACGACGTGAGTAAACAAGTTTATTATAAGTTTGTGCTCCATTGGTGTAATTGCTGCAAGGGTTTCCATTGCGTGGGTACATGAATAAATAAAGACATCACTGAAGCTGTTAAAATTATGATCTAGAAGAAGAGAGCTGCTTACAATGGTACCCAGATTGCTGTGGGCTGAGCATAGGCATCGGCACGACCAGGTCTTCTGAGGAACTCGTCGTCAACTGCATGTATTGCTCAGCAAATGTACCTGGAATATTGTAAGGCACCAGGCGTTAGCACTATAGACTGCATAAGCATAGCATAGGACTGGACGTAACGTAACGAAAATCAGCCTGTAACGTTCCCATTGCTGGATGGAACACAGGCCTACTTTCTGTAAATGGGAGTGGGCATAATTCAACACACGGGCCCAATGCGATTGGTGATAATCAATAAAAATATACCATGCAGAGGCATTGCAGATGCGTTGCTTGGGGTGGTGATAAATCTCAAATATCTCACATGACGACCAACTATAATTTTTAATTGCCGGAAAACCTTGTCACGTAAAATTCAATCAATAAATTACTCACTTTAATAAAAACATACTTACGATCCAACTTGATACTACTTTTATTATAGTCATTGAATTGGATCTTCATGGTTGAGATGTTTTCGCGTTGTTTATGCTGGTTGAGGTACCTCTCCAGGAGCGGAGAGAAGTACTGGTGGGACATCGACATGTACTTCTGCCGGTTGCTCAGCGCCTGAAGTAGCAGATGCGCTGAACGGACCAGATCCGCGAGAGGAACCTGTTCACCAAAACTGACACTGAAGAGACATTATAAAGGGCTTCGAAGTGATTATGCCTGTTTCCATAGAAAAAATATAAATCCCTTTTGATGGTCTGATTACCAGTCTTACAAAGGCGTATAGTGCACCCAGTAACTTGGTTGTGGAGACAGACAGGCAGTCGCTGGTTGTAAAACACTGGTGTAGCTACTCACCTGTATCCAATTAGATTGGAAGCCGACCCAACATAGCTGGGAAAAACTAAATAGATAATGGTCAAACGTTGCTGGAGATTTTGTTGTATCACCTTGAAACCTACCATAAATCGCCAATGCCATTTTAGCACAGCGCGTGTTTGCGTCGTGAAAATGACGATTTATATTTGTAACATCGGCTAGTAAGCTTGGCAGACTGTGGTTATTTAGACAGCGATACAAATACCGCCTGGTTTTGCGCAGCATCATCTTGTTCTCCGGTGAGCATTGTTGTTTACCATTGCCATCCCATGCCTAAATTCTATCGTTCGCAGAGAAGTTGACCAGCTCCTGCTGTCAGCCCGGTACCTTACAATCATCAGTTGTTGAGTGTAGAAAACTAACGGCTTATCACGGCGGTCCACGAGTTTTGGTGAAACGAAACTCGCTACTTGTCTTGTCCCGTTCCAGTTGTGGCTTGTGACACGATTCATACATTTTGGTACCTGATTTGGTAGTGGTAAAGCTGCAGGACAAGCCTGCCACATTATTCCAAACCACTGTAACTCTTGAAACTCAGAATCAACAGTGGCGAGGACAAGACAAGCGCCGATTCAGTGAAGCTCGATGAAATAAAGCTAAGGGCAAAAAGGCAAGGGTAAGCCATGAAGTCAGCCCTTGTACTTGAGCATAAAATTTTACGAACCCCTGTGACGTGGATCCCGCTGACGGAGACGCGTTGGAAGCGCACGTCATCGGGGCTGGCCGCCGGGCTGTCTCCGGGCACGCGCACATGCGTACGGGCGTGGTCGCGCACATGCGTGCGGGCGTGGTCTCGCGCCGACTGGCGGTTTATCTCCTTCATGTTCGAGTTGGACACGCCGCACAAGGGGTCCCTGTGGACATCACACGTTGATGGCATATTTACTACTAATACTGCATGGAACACAGGCGTGATGTTATATTTATGCACCACTGCTGTTAGGTAACGTGCTACTAGAATACGACCACAAACACGAATACGCGATCGTCACGTTCATTTGTATGACAAAATCGGAAAGCGCCCTCTGTCGGCGCGACGTTCTCATATTACAAATTAACGCGACGGTCGCATAGTCACGCGATAATCGCTTTTTCTACGCTTTAGCCGGAATCATTATGTTTTTTTGAACCAACTTTATAAGTTTATAAGTGGATTTATTTTGGGTATATTTTTTTTCGCTATAATTACGAAGTAATATAAAATTGTTTATTTTTTTTGAATCCTGTACTGAAAACACGTCGACAATAACCGATCAAACGCGAGCCCGTGTGTCCTCATGACGTTCATTTCTACTGATAATTATGACGACGATTAATACCAACGACCTTGAAAACCTCGAAAACGCGCACTCGTTTAGTAGTTTTTTGTACTTTCCTTATTAATCTATGACTTAAAAAAAAGCCTCAGATCAAAATGTAGATAGTTAAATTGTCTTTGAGATGGTGTTGATTTCATTAAAATGTTTCGTAAAAATACGCCCAGCGGTTTTGGTGCGATTGTCGTGTTTTTGTCCATTTTAGACATAACTTTACATAACTTTAAATACTTTACAAAAACTACAAAGTGAAAAGTAACTTTATTTTTGGAAGTCGGTGTCCGTAACTCAAAAAAATGGTACCTACGAAAGACACCGACTTCCAAAAATAAAGTTATTTTTCACTTTGTAGTTTTTTTTATTTAGAAGTCGGTGGTATTTTTTTGTAAAAAGTTTATTTTTTATTTTTCTCTTTTTAGTTACTCCTACCTAATAGGCAAGTTGTTTAGCAAGTTACCTTAACGCCAGAATAGATAACCCGAATATCATGAAAATTGAACATAACCGGTGAATTGAGAGATCTGCGCACCCCTTAAGAGCGTATTGGCGTGATGTTATGTTATGAAATGGTAAACAGACATGCGATTGCAGCAATCCTGCACGATTTGCTGTTGTTTATTGAAGAGTTCTGTCGTATATCTTAGGAGTTCTTCGTCAAATCTTCACCAAATTAAAATGGGACCAATTTCGAAACAGAGTATGTTTCGAAATTGGTCCCATTTTAATTTGGTTTTCAAACAAAAAAAGAATTTTCAAAGTCGGTCCACAATTGACGGAGATATCGGTGAACATACATAAAAAAAATAAAAAAAAACATACCCGAAGTCGAACATAGAACCTCCTCCTTTTTGGTTAGTCGGTTAAAAATAATAACACTATGTTATACCAATAAAACTCAAAATTTGCTTAGATCACATTATTAAGAAAATACTAAAATTAAAATTAGAAGCGGGATATTTACCATGTTTACTGTTTGTTGCGAGTTTCCGATATTTCGGTGCTGTTGCAAGCACCATAAATAATCACGGATAAACTGATCATCAGTTTATCCATCAAAAAACGAAGAAACGAAAATCGGAACACCGACTTTCGAAATTGAAGTTATTTTTCACTTTGTTGTGTTTTTGTTTGGAAGTCGGTTGTAACTTTTGTAAAAAAGTTTATTATTATTAAGGTAACTTTAGCAAAGTTCACATTGTTGTATAATAACGTAACTTGAAAACTTGATTTTTTGTATACGGAGATCTATTCATTATTTTAATTTTAAATGACAGATATAGGCGGAAAACTTATGTTTCTGTTTGAATTATGAAAATCGGTCGACACATTTAAGAGATATTTACTGAAGAATTAGTGAGCAATGTACCGAGTTAACTAAAATACAGAGTTCTACAAAGTTTTTTATTGTTCGTAAATATATTAGCGTTTAATATTATTAAAGAATATGTCAATAATAGGTAATACCGAAAGTTTTAAGGATTTTATGCAAACAATATGTAAAAATAAAGGCTCCACAGATTTCGGGTTGTATCATATTTCATAATCATCATCATCATGTCAGCCGAAAGACGTGCGCTGCTGGACATAGGCCTCCGCCAAGCGTCGCCACATTGACCGGTCCCAGGCGTCTCGCATCCACCGGATCCCCGCAACCTTCACCAGGTCATCGGCCCACCTAGTGGGAGGCCTTCCAACACAACGTCTTCCGGTGCGCGGTTGCTACTCCAAAACCTTTCTGCCCCATCGGCAATCCGTTCTGCGAGCAATGTGCCCTGCCCACTGCCACTTAAGTTTGGCAATTCTTCGGCCTATGTCGGTAACCCTGGTTCTCTTGCGAATCTTTAGATTTCTGATTTGATCACGCAAGTAAACGCCGAGCATAACCCTCTCCGTTGCCCTTTGAGTGACTGTAAGCTTTCTGATGAGGCCCATTGTAAGCGACCACGTCTCAGAGCTTTATATCATCACTGGCAACACACACTGGTCATAGACTTTCGTCTTGAGACACTGTGGTAAGTTGGACGAGAAGATATCGCAGTTATCGCACAACTTCCCGAACACTACCCAGCCGAGTCGGATTCGACGGTTTAACTCTTTCTCTTTTATTAGGCTTTATGAATACTATATCACACATGACTAAATAAAATTTGTTGTTATAAAACATATTTTTGCAATCGGATATTTTTAGTCAATTCATGTGTAGTAAAGTTGACACTGTGTTATCGTGATAATCCTTGAACGTTATGACGTCACCAACATGGCGACCAATCGTGGCCCAGTCGTAGTCACGTGGTTCTTTTTAAAAATTTATCGATTTTCAATTGTTTATAATAAATTGAAAAAAGTATTTAAGAGTTTTTTTGCAACGACAATATAATCTATAATAGGTAAAGTTTCAAAATACATTAAAAAATCGTAATTTTTTTATTTTAACTATTGACTATCCAATTGCTGGGTGCAAAGGCACTACCTACATGGCATTTTAAAAACCAAGTAAATGTGTATGTTCTGCTCGTTTGTTTTGTAAACTAGTCCTACCATTTTCTACACTCACGGATCACTGACATTGCTGATAATAAGCTGTGGCCTGTAATAGCAGATAAAACAGTTCAGTCCTCAGGGTGCGGTAGACGAGTGGCGCGAGGAGGCGAAACGCCGGGAACAAACTCTGTTGCCGCGACAAATCGCGGCTCGGCGAACAGAGCTCCGGCAGGATCTCATGGCGACATGGAGAGAGCGACTGTCGCAACCCAGTGCTGGGCACGCCACAATTGCGGGGCGGTAAGGCCTCTCTTTGAGGAGTGGCTTGAGAGGCGTCACGGAATACTCAACTTCCGCCTGACGCAGGTTCTCATCGGACACGGCTGCTTCGGGAGGTTCCTATTCAGGATAAGGCGGGAGGAAACGCCCGGGTGTCACCATTGTGTAGATCGCTCGGAGGTCACGGTGGAGCTTACGTTGGAAGTCTAACCCGCTTGATCGGAGCACCGCCGTGTCCTCGTGGAGGTGATCAGCGGTGGCGACCTCTCGCGTCCAGCCCTAGTTCAGGCCATGGTACGGAGCGAGCATAGCAAGCTGTCACCTCCTTCAGCGAAGCAGTAATGCTCGCGAAAGAGGAGGCGGAACGCATGAGAGAGACACAACGGAGCCCTCATGCCCCTAGCCACCACAGGAGACGCCCCGGGCGTCGGGAGTCGCAAGTGGATGCCACCGTAGGCGCGGGCTTGCGGACGGCGAATAATGGTTAGTTCGCCGTCCGATAAGGACCAGGCCCGAATCGACGGCGCGTAGTGTTCCACGCGCGCCTCAAAGTGATGTCAGCAAAAAATTGATGGGGTCCGCTAGGGCCGATGCCTGTCTGGGTCGCGGATAAATTTGAAGTAGAGTTAGCGCGGCCCTGGCCCAAGCAACTGAAGGAACATGGGTGGGTTTTAGTCAGTAAAAGTCTGACACGCGCTTCACCCAGACCGGGAGAAGTCATTGGATGATTTCCAACCCAAAAAAAAAAATAAGTTGCGGTAGACACGTCATAACATAAAATTACTGGTCCCAGATTCGATTTCCAGGTTGGCTCTACCAATCGGTATCGTTTTCTATCGGTAGCAGCCCACCTGCACCTTTCAGAGTTTGTGAGATTGCTGTCCGAGTAGCTAAACTCCATTTGAAATAACATTAGACATGTTTCCAAATCTTTTTACACTCCGTTCAACCATTTTTGAGTTCTATCCCGTAAACATAAGGTTGACGTAAAAAGCATAAACCTGTTACCAAAACCAACTGTTTACTACAGCTACCATTTGTCGTATTACCTACTGTTACAATGGGGATTTAAAACCACTTTTTAAAAAAGGAAATTATTACTGCTGGAATTAAGGGATTTATTTAACTAGTAATTTACAATAATCGAGGATGCGCGGCACAGATACATGTGCATGGTCTGACGGATGGATGACGACTGGCTAAGGGACTGAGGTCTGGACACGGGAAGCATGAGGAAATGATGATGAGGAGCTGACGATGCTGGTTAGGTGCTGGGTAAGTATATTAGGGTACATTGGGAAGGTATAACAGCCCCCCGATTAGGAGGAAACTTACAGGTTATGGGTAAGTTGACGGAAAGGTAGAGTTCTCTGGGTTAAGTCATGCGGAGTCTAGGAGCAGGGATTTCGTCAGAGTCAGGATCTGGAGATGTCATTTCTATGGATACTTCAGGATTGGGAACATTTTTAGATTTCTTAACTAATTTACAATGTTTATATATCTTATACATAACTAATAATAGAATGATTAAAATTATTACGATAGTGGCGTAAGAATAATAGTCGCCATAAAGTATTATGTGAGGTTTCGTCATAATATGATTGAGGTCTGTTTTAATGTGATCTGTTACTTTATTATAATCTGATAAGAGTGTCTCTAAATTTTCAATGTTTTTAAGTTCTACAAAGGGAGTTTTATAAGTATCTTTTAAGTAAGTATCAGAATTACAACAGGTGTCGTTAATAAGTTCAAAATGCAACACTATTGGTTTTATTTTAATCTCGATGCTATGTTTGGGTATTAGTTTATTATTTTTACAATAAGCAACACAATTATCTGGTAAGGTTAGTATACCAGTACCGACAATAGAAGTTTCAAATAGATCTTGTTTAAGACATTCTATAGTGAGTTTAGAATTTTGGCTTATAAGGTAAATCCATTGGTTATTATGTAATTTATGGAAAGCTTCAAAGTTGCCATTTACAAATTTAGTATTACATAGATGTGGGACAGAACTCAATGCTTTAGAAATAACCTCAGTTTCACATATAGGTGCGGCTGATGTAGAATACACATTAGGAATTTCACATACATAGTATTGTGTGTTAATGACCTTGCAGTGGCTAAGACTGTTTGTTTTACAATAAGTTGACTTATCTCTAGTTATTCCAAGATATTTGGTAGATGGAACAATAGTGGTATATAATGTATTGTTAACATGTTTAAGAGCAACAGGATAAGGTATGGTATGATACAAGTCAAATTCTTCAGTATTCACTAATGGTATTTGTAATACAAAAATAATTTTGTTATTTGCATAATAACTGAATACATCGGATATGTTTTCTAAAATGTGAATATTTTCTAAAATTAAAGGGGTTGGTAATTGTTTAGAGCTAGGGAGGAATCTATAGTTGTTTACAAGGTCAGTAAACAATTGTTCTGGAGTAATAATAGATGGGTATAAAATATTAGACTTACTAAACATTATAGCACTAATAATATCTTCTAACTTAAATGATAATGTTAACAAACTACTTTCTAGGATATTTAATAATTCAGATATTCTAGATCTTAATAATAACTTATCAGATACTAATGTTAAGTTTTTAACATCATGATTTAATGTTTCAATAGCATAACTTAAATTTGCTTCATTTGCATCAATTTTATCAATAATTTCTTTAAGTGAAGACAATGTTGATGTTGTAATCATTATATTTTCTTTCATTAGAGATGCCAGTTTGGTTTGATCATTTTCTACAGCTTGAATAGCTTTGCTGTATTTAATAGCATCATCTTCGTCCATATTTCCAAATAGATGTTTAATTACTGTACCAATTCCACCAAACCAGGCTGACCTTTTATATTTCTTTGACATAAGGTAAGATATGGAGTTATAATCTCTAACAATATCAGAGTAACGGGATGATAGCGGTTGAAACATGTAATGACATTCGTCTTCGTAAAAAGCATTACTTTGTTTACATAGATGTTTGGAAGTTCCTAAAATGTCTTTAATATTTTCGAGGTGTGGCTGAATGAAGGAAATGTCTATCGGGATGATAATGTCTAAAGTGTCGTCAGTTATTTTTAAGGAGCCAATTGGGTCGAAATATATACCTGCGTCGTTTGATGCTGGTTGTATATATTCTTGATCAGTTGACGCCAAGATGGGATAAATGTATACGATTCTGGAATTAGATATAATGTAGATTAACTATTTGTTATTAAGGTAGCTGGTTTCATTTCGTCAAAGTGGTGTTTGACATGACGTCGGTTTATTAATAATGATGCGGTGTTATGACCGTGTATTTTTACAATTTTGTAAGGACCTTTCCATATTGGGGAAAGAGCCTTTCTGAGACGCACATGATTTTTTAAATATGCATAATCGCCAACTTTATATTGGACTGGACGTGTACGCGTGTCATAATAATTTTTAGAATTTGTTTTAGATCTTTGTATATGTTCTATTGCTTTCATTCGCGAATACTTTAATCTATTTTGAAGAATGCGGACATATTCGGGGTAAGTAGCATTCGAAGTTTCTTCATATATAGAATCTGGTATATAGGGTTTATTACCAAATAGGAGTTCATAGGGGGAATAATGAGTAGTAGAATGGACTGCCGTGTTATAGGCCAACATAGCTGTGTAAACGAAACGAGGCCAATTATTTTGTTCATCATTTATATAAGATTTCAAGTATTCTTTTAGTGTGGAGTGGCTTCTTTCTAGAGCACCCTGAGTTTGAGGATGATAAGGGGTGGACCATAGTTGTTTTATCTTCAGGAGATTACAGGTTTGTTTAAAAAGTTCAGCTGTGAAATTGCTACCTTGGTCGGTGAGTATAGTTTTAGGTATACCGAACAATGTGATAAAATGAACTAAACATTCACAGGTTTCTTCGGCCGTAATGTTGATTATTGGATAAGCAGCTGAAAACTTAGTAAGGTCATCTTGAAGTGTAAGGATATATTTATATTTGTCATTACCGGCTTCGGGTAATGGTCCTACTATATCAAAGGCTACACGCTGAAAGGGTTGCGTAGAGAGGGCAGTTATCTGCATAGGAGCACGATTTACTTTTCTAAGTGCTTTATTTGTTTGGCATTGCGGACACTTTTTAACATAATTTTCAATGTCTGTTCGCATATTTTTCCAATAATATTTTTCTTGTATGCGTTTTAACATTCTGGAAAGGCCTAAATGACCGGCTATAGGTAAATCATGGTTTTCTTTCATGATTTTAGGTATTTCGTTTAGCGATGGGTATATGATAGTATTTTTATAAATATGTATTGTTATTTCCGAATTGTGAAATAGATATAGGAGCATATTATATAATTTGAGGTACTGATGATTATCGAAGGGGTTATTAAAATCGGATATAGCTATTTCGGAATTTTCTTTACCTAATAGTGTAATTATTAGTTCATTTCTTATGGTTTTAAGACTTTTATAGATGTCTTCATAAGTACAGGTATCAAAGTGATTAACTTTAGTAAAAAGGAAATAATATGTTTTATTATCAAAATCATATTTCAAGAAGGAATGTAGTGACCTTTCTAATAATGCAAATTCGTCTTGGTTAGGAAAATTACATGTTACTTCTTGTATATAGGGGACAGATTCGTCCATATCTATGGATGTAGGGATGATAATTATTTTCTTATCAGTTTTAGGTAAGCTTTGGTTGTGTTCTATGATAGTTACATTTGGGTTAAAATCTTTAGAAGCGATTTTAAGGAAATCTGAGTAATTACCATCTAAGGTACCGAAGCTACTAGGACTTAGGACATCTGGAGGTGTTGGAAGGTCTGAAGTATCAGTGGAAGATAAAGGTAAGTTATTATTTCGATTTGTTATTTCTAGGTCATCTAGATTACCTAATTCTGGTAAACTTTCAGGTTGAACGAGAGGGTCTATTAGATCTTCAAGTTGGACGAGATCATCAGAAGGGAGCATTGGAGAGTTATTTGGGTTGAACAACTCATTGGGATCAGGTAGGTTCATATCCTGATTAGAGGGTTCAGGTATAGGATTTATGGGATTTACGAGTTTAGTAGGAGGATAACGAGATAATGCATCTGCGGCGTTATTTAATTTTCCTTTGCGGTAGATTATCTCATACTCGTATTCTTCTAACTTAAGTCTCCACCTTTGGAGTTTACTGCTAGGATCGGAATGGTTGAAAAGCCACCGTAAAGGGCGGTGATCAGTAATGATCAGGAATTTTCTGCCATATAAATAAGGGCGGAATGTTTTACAGCCGAAGAGTATTGCAAGCAATTCTTTCTCCGTTGTGCTATAATTACATTCGCTCTTATTTAGAGTACGGGAAGCATAAGCGATAGGCTTATCTTTGCCTATGTCACCTTGAGACAGGATAGCGCTAATCGCGTAATTGGATGCGTCGCAAGTTAGGATAAATGGTTTTGAAAAATCTGGATATATTAATAATGGGGCTGAAGTTAATTTATTTTTTAAGGTTTCGAAAGCTAATTGGTGTTCGTTTGACCATATGAATTCAACGTTCTTTTTTAATAAGTTTGTTAAGGGTTTGGCAATATTCGAAAACTCGGGGATAAACCTGCGATAATAAGAAACAAAACCAAGAAATGATTTTATGTCTTTAGGAGATCTAGGTACAGGGAATTCATGAACTGCTTTTAGTTTGTCAGGATTTGGTTTAACGCCTTTGTCTGTAATAACATGACCCAGATACGAGACTTCTTTTCTCAAGAATTCGCATTTATCTGGTTGTAATTTTAACTGAAATTGACGGAGTCTATAGAATACATTAGATAGGTTATTAATGTGAGACGGGATATCATAGGAATATATTACAATGTCATCTAAATATACGAAGCATTGGATACCTTGTAGGCCGGATAATGCTGTATTCATAAGTCTCTGGAAAGTAGATGGGGCGTTTTTAAGTCCAAAGGGCATACGCGTAAATTCGTAATGTCCTGTAGGTACAGAAAATGCGGTTTTAGTGGAATCATTAGGATCCATATTAATTTGGTGAAAACCGGAAGCTAAATCTAGGGTACTGAAGTACTTGCACTTGCCTAATTGGTCTAGGATTTCGGATATATTGGGAATAGGGTAGGAATCACCAATGGTTATGTCATTGAGCTTTCGATAGTCGATTACCACACGCCATTTTCTTTGGCCAGAAGCGTCAAGCTTCTTGGGTACCACCCATATTGGTGATGACCATGGGGACATAGAAGGTTTTATGATATTTTGTTGTAACATTTTGTTAACTTGGGATTCGACTTCCGCCTTATGACATTCAGGAAATCTGTATGTCTTGACATGTATAGGGTTATCGGAAGTGGTTTTTATTTTATGTTGAATAGCATCAGTAGATGTTAGCTGATCATCGGGTAAATGGAATATGTCGGAGAATTGAGAACAGACTGAGTACAATGCTTCAGACTCTTCTGAGTTAAGATGGGATACACGGAGTAGCTCTAAGACTTTCTCTGTGCGTTCAAGAGTATGGAATTCAGACATTGTCGCTGCTAGAGTTGATAAGTTTATTTCGAAGGGTTCTAGGTTTAATTGAAGGTCAGAATCAATTGTTATTGGTTCATTGGAAGTATTGACAACAGATATGTTTACGCGATTATTATTTTTTACTTGGACAATGCAATTTGCTACTAATAGGTTATCGGATAAGTGTTGGTTTAAAATTAAACCTTCTTTGATTTCTGGATTCGCAACTGTACATTCTATTACTGTTTCACTACGTGGTGTAATAGTGTAGACTGGTTCATTAAAGTACATCTTAAGTTTAAGGCTTTTCAGGTTAAGTGTACTTTTTACATAATCGATTTGACATGAGCAATCATTGAATATATCGTTACCGATAACACCATCGTAAGGAAGACTGATTTTGTCTATTACGTTGAAAGTGTGGGTTGAGTGATTGCAGATATTATTATCATCATATGTCGTAATGGATACAGGGATTTGTCCTAAAGTAGATAAGGTGCTGTTGTCAATAGAATCAATTCCTTTTATTTTATATTTGATTGATTCGTCGATTTGTGTCATATCATCGATTACTGATTTTTTTATTAGACTTATAGATGCACCAGTGTCAATAAGTAGGGATAAATAACTGGTTGCAATAGGAGATTTTACTTTTACATAAGGTAAGTACCTACTTTTTGTATTGGATGTAAATTCGTATATTTTATGGTTAATATTTTTTTCTTTTTCAGGTTTATGGATATTAGATAATGATGAGTCTACGGTTTGGGGCTGGTTACCCTGCTGCTTGACTTTCATCGGAAGACCACGAGTTTCGGGCTGGTTACCGCGTCCATGGGTCTTTTGGATATTAGATAATGAAGAGTCTACGATTTGGGGCTGGTTACCCTGTTGCTTGACTTTCATCGGAAGACCACGAGTTTCGGGCTGGTTACCGTGTCCATGGGTCTTTACAGGAATATTGGATAATGAAGAGTCTACAGTTTGGGGCTGGTTACCCTGTTGCTTGACTTTCATAGGAAGACCACGAGTTTCGGGCTGGTTACCGTGTCCATGGGTCTTTACAGGAATATTGGTGTCGTCTTTTACTAGGTAAGGCTGTCCCGTGCGACACCTATGCGGGACGTTTTCTAGTTTAAATCAGTGTTATCCACTGTGTCATAGCCTTCTTCCTCATTTACATAATTTATTTGGGGTTTAAATTCTGTTTTGGGCTTAAAATTATGTGATGAGTTAGGTTGGGCGTTTTGGTTGTAGTACTTGTTTTTGTTGTTGTTGTATTCCCTAAGTTTGCAATTTTCTAGATTGTGCCCTGGTTTTTTGCAATACCGGCAGACGGTCGAGGACGAAGGGAATTGAGGCTTTTGGATTTTATTGTTGGTGGGAATGTTCGAGTTATTACGGCGTTCACTATTTTGATTGAATTTATTAAGTGCGTTTTGCTTATAGGTAAACTGTTGGATTTTCTCTTCCGAAATTGCATAGTTAACGGCTTCGTTCAAGTTCTTAGGGTCTCTACATCTAACAATGTTTGCTAAGCGAGGTTGTAAGCCTATGTTAAATGTGTGCAAAGCAAGGTCTTCCATTGCAGCCACCCTACCGGAAAGTTCGCTCTTTTTGGAATTGGATATCGTGACTTCAGTTAAAAGTTGGGACAAACAGGTTTCAATCCGTAGGTGGAATTGGCTTACAGTCTCTTGGCTACCTTGCCTACATTCTTGGAGTTCGGTTAATAGATGAGCGTAATGTTTACGTTCACCGAACTGTGCTTTTAGGAATTCTTTAAGTGAGCACCAGGTATCGAACTCTTTTATCGAGCATGCACTTTGAGCCTTGTCTTCGAGTTGACTAATGATGAATTTGAAGACAATATGCTCTTGTGAGGAGGACGCTAGAGAAATTGCATTGTCGCAATTTTGTATAAAAGCATTTAACTTTTCTCTGCTTCCGTTAAAAGGTTTAATAAACTTTAGAATTACATTAAGGGGAATTTCGTCGTCTTTAACTTCTCTAAGGTCCTTCTTTGAATCGGTTTTCGCCATTTTACTTGTTAAAATAGGTCGCTTAATAGGATAAATTAATATTAAAATTATACAAGCAAACCCAAATGGATTAGATTGTTAACTAGTCTGCAACGGATTATCAGTATTTAATTGCACAGGATGTTTAGGCTAGAGTCGTCGCGTCGTCTGGGGATTGTTACTTTGTTGCAGACTAATTGGAATGCGGTTAGATAAGTTGCACTTTATGTTGTCACTCACAGGGTCCACAAACAATGCATTTTTCTGGATGCTGGAACTGGACTGGAACACTGGAGTACTGGAAATCTGGAACACCGGAACGCGCCTGGATCTTCGTCGATGCTGGGTGTAGGCAGACCCGTAGGCTGCACAAATAGTGCTGCTGCCTGTACCGCTGCACAGTGGACTGGTGATGAGACGGTTTCCTGGTTTGTTGGGCTGCTTTTGGCCCGGATGATTATGATGAGTGTCACCCAAGGTTATATGCACTGCACAACACTGCAATCCTCTTGGTTTGGTATTTCGCGAGACGTTTTCCCGGATTTTTAAATATCCCTTTTACGCTGCCACCAATGTTACAATGGGGATTTAAAACCACTTTTTAAAAAAGGAAATTATTACTGCTGGAATTAAGGGATTTATTTAACTAGTAATTTACAATAATCGAGGATGCGCGGCACAGATACATGTGCATGGTCTGACGGATGGATGACGACTGGCTAAGGGACTGAGGTCTGGACACGGGAAGCATGAGGAAATGATGATGAGGAGCTGACGATGCTGGTTAGGTGCTGGGTAAGTATATTAGGGTACATTGGGAAGGTATAACACTACGCAATAGGAGTCAAAATCGGTTGAATGGGCTGTAAAATGGGCTAATTTAAACGTCTAATGTTATCGCAAATGGAGTATAGGTACGTTATTAACGGTGGGTTTACAACAAGAACTAATAACTTTCGACAGTGAAGCGAGCTTGAATATATGAACACCACACCACGAATAAGTTAGGTTTTCAGATGAAATGAAAAGGGCTTTTAGTTCAGTTTGGCCGCCCCTCATTTATGCCGCTCTGGTCATTTGACCAGCTGCCCCTCCCTCCGTCCCTCCTCCTAGATCCGGCCCTGTCGACCCGAAAGATGAAGAAGTAGCAGCCCGAAGCAGGTCACCTAAGTAGCTTTAGTCTCTTAGGAGCTAGGATATGACACCACTCTACTTTGGAAATGATGCTACTGCATTGTTTACCACTAGATCATGCATCAGAATCAGGAAGCGTCAAAGCTGACTGTGGAATGTGACCTAAAGTTATAGTCGGCTTCAAGTTTCTGTAGGTAAACACCGCGTCCTAGCGTAGAGTAGCGCCCTGAATGTCATGGATATGACATTACATGACAAACATGAGTTTACTTTAAACCTATGGCCGCCATACACCGAATCGTGTGGGTGTGCAGTGGGTGTGCATGGCAAGTCTACTTGAAGCAAAAATTAACTTCTATTCTGCCGACTTGATCAAGTTTGCAGCGTCATGCCACTGTCAACAGCTGTACATGTCATCTTCAGGGCGGCCCAGAAGATTGGCGAGCACTATAAACTTAAACGTATGTATGAGCCGTCAAGATATGGCAGGCGAAGGCGAGCGCACGCGCGTGACTAGCGCCATGTCAGAGAAGTCCTCAGCGACTTCTTTAATATTTATAGAAATGAACGATGTTAGTGGCAAATTGAAAATAAAATGCGAATGTTTGGAAGGACGTATGTTTGATACTCAAACACGCCATAACGGCTGATCGAATCTGGATTAAATTTGGCACAGAGATAGATTATTATCAGGAATAGCACATAAGGTACTTTTTATCACGGGAATATATTCCCTCGGGATAATTTTGAACTTTCAAGCGGACGAGCCGCTGGCAGAAGCTAGTAATATTATAAATGCGAAAGTTTGGACGGATGGATGTATGTTTGTTACTCAATCAAGCCAGAATAGCTGAACGAATCTGGATGAAGTTCGGCACAGAGACAGATTGTAATTTGGAATAGCACATAAGCTACTTTTTTATACCGGCATAATGATGTTCCCTTGGGATGATAAAACACTTTTCACGCGGGCGAAGCCGCTGGCATAAGCTAGTTAAAAATAAATGGAATTATTCGCCCTAAAGCTGGAGCCGATATTATGGCTGAACATTTTAGACGCTCGATCTCCCTGATGCAAGAAATCTTAAGTTACCAATAGTCTTTCATGTGCCAAAATAGCATTTCTCAGATTGGTATTTTAAATAAGTTTTTTCATTCATTCGTACATAATTACAATAAAAATCGACCAATCACATGCGAGATGAAATACGTGATGTGGATTCCCGTCTTTGTGACTGGTTGATTTTTCATACTCTTTGCCCTCTGCCTTGAATTCATTACGCAAGAAGGCTGCTGGACGCTGCTTCGAGCGCGCTGCAAACTTGACGGTTAACTGGATCGTGTATGGCTGGCATTACTCAAACGAGGTCTCACGCAATTGCACTCGTGCATGAAGCGTATGTCACTTATCCAAGAAAAACGCCAGATAGGCACGCTATATGAATGCATACAAAGAGACAGATCATAACATAGTCTACGGTTGTTACCCCGGATCGCGTTTGGTCCATTTCTTGTATTCCTTGTGTGGACTTTGAGAGAGCGTACGTGGCCTGGTTGTAACACTCGGTTTCCCGACAAGCCCGGAACTTGATTTTTTCTTCATTTTCGTAGTTTATTGTTTGTACATTACTAAAGATTTATCCCATTTTCGCGGCACTCTTCAGACGCTACGACTGTGATATTAGTTTAAATCAGTTTTAAAGTTTGTTGAATCTAGGCGTCATCATGACATATCACTTTGACAGGCGATTTATATTTATGTTTTGAACGAAAGAGATCATGACTTGCTTGAGAAATTAAAGTTGGCTGAACGTTCCTATTATACGATACGTAGTATCTCTAATTAGTCTGTGATTATATGCTAAGTAACTAGCTAGAGTAGGAGACCTTTATTCGTACTACTATCTTCTCTTCTCTTCCCATTCGCTCTCTCACTACTGAGAACCATGACTCCATTTTAGACTGTCAAAGGTTTTTAACCGACTTTCCAAAAAGAAGGCAGTTTTCAATTCGGATGTTTATTTAAATATAATATATATGTATTTTTGTTCGTTCGGGCATAACTCCGTCATACCTAATAACGGATTTGCAAAACTCTTTTTTTGTTTGAAGGGTATATTCTCGAGGTAGTCCCATTATCACCAAGTCAGAATCTGATGGGATCCCATGGAAATCGAGGGAACTCCTGAAATATTATAGGCAGAAATATAGAGATTTTGATATTTGCATGACAATGGTAAGCATTTACACTCAGAAAGTATATCACAGATGGTCACTGCAACTCCTCAAAAACTATGTACTATCACGGGTGTAAGATATATCGAATAGTTAATAAGCGACGATGATGAAGCAAATACATATAATTAAATGGTACCTAAAGATGAAAATAGTACCATCGAACTGATCTGATGATGAAGCCGGAAGGTAGCCACTGGAACGCCGTAATAAAACAATGTATTCTAGTCGTCTTCGGGCTTTGTGTAATCGAAATGAAATGTACTCTGGCTATAAATGATTTTCATGGTAATATGAGATACCAAAACCACATATAATATTAATACTAGCATACAGATGCCTCATCCCATAGAAATAAACCGTGCCGACGACGTAACTAGCGTTTTTCGTCTGATTAAACTGATATTTTTTTGTACAACGAACGCGTTCGGTTCTGTTTCACGGTGATAGATAAATGGTGTTAGCAGCGACTTGCAAGTAAAAGTGTTTACTAGGTTCGTGAATATTTTTTTCATTAAATACAGTGAAGGTTCGTTTTATAGTATTTTTTTGCACCAAAATGTTTTACAATGCAAATTTTAACAATAGAGTAGAATGCCTCAGAAATTAAAATATGCTCTATCTTCTCTTTCTTTTCTCATTCTCTAGCTATTGGCATCAATTTTAAAGAATCCGTTCAAATAATCTTTGAAATGTGAATTAAGAGCCCAATATTCCATAATTTTGTACTAAGGAGAGTTGATTAAACAAGAACATACAATTTTTATGTTCAATTCCAGAAAATTTTAATTTAACACACATTCAATAACAGATAGGTGCATATCAGGCGTCATCTAGTGAGATTTACTTAAACCAAATTTTCTTTCTTAGCTATGAGACCCCGTGCCAAAACTAATAAGAGTATATAAAAAAAACTTAAAAAAAAAATTAAACCGACTTCTAAAGCCTGAACCTAAGTCGGTGTCGAAAAACATTAGGCACCAAAGACACCGACTTCGGAAAACAGAGTAAGTTTTCGCTGAGACAAAGTAGTGTTTTGCTTTAGAAGTCAGTTAATTTTATTTGATAACAAGTTTTTCTCCATCTGTTACGACCAGCAGCCTGGTGGAGTACGGTACTGATCGATATCTCCAGATTCTCCGATATGTTATCCGCCCACTTCAACATCTAGGTCCTTTAACCTCTATTTGGCGGTTACTATGAGACGTACCATATTGTTGGTTCCTCTGCGGGCGATGTGGCCGAAGTATCTCTCAAGCCACAACGCGTTGCAGGCAGGCCGAGGACAGCTGTTGCGCTTTCTCTATTTTGAGTTGTTTGAGGATCGAGACATTTGTGCAGTGGGTTGTCCATGGTACTCATAATAGTCGGTGCAGCATCAAATTTCAAAATCGTCTATTCTTTGCCTCTCGACACATTTGATCGTCCATGTCTCTGCCCCATAGAGAAAGATAGATAAGACAACTGCACACTAGCAGTTTTTGAGTGTCCCCTAAGCCATAAATCTTGTCGTGAAGGCGCGTGCAAAATGTTATTTACCTACTGAGTCTTTCCACTATTAATTTTGTGTCTCAATATCACCCTGGAGTTTGGAAGTTGGTGGTGCGATGTCTACGTTCCTCGGACCGCCACGCCGTTGGTCCTACGCCTAATCTTTCTCCGGTCGTGCGTGACGTTCCCCCTGTTGGACTAAGGGATAGTAGGAAAGAGTGAATCTGTGTCCACTTAATATCGCCTGCCTTGGTTGGTCGCTGTTGAGGGTCACCGTGAGAGACGATTCCAGTTTCCAGGAGCTCAGGAGAAAGTTACGGATAAATGGTGGTAGTTTTGTTAGCCTAAATTGTCTCATTCCTGGGCAAAGCGGTCGGCTTTCCCACATTTCTTCCTTTTAATCTTTACGAAGCTTTATTTTTACCGAAGAGTATATATTTATGAAACGATTTTTTTTTTTCAAAGTATTTAAGGAATAAGAGAATAGACATGTAAATAAAAGACTGGGAATGGGTTGCAGTGGTTTATTGGTAAAAAATTAAATATTTTCAAAGTAAAACAGTAACGAAAGTTTCTTTGTTCACCAGCTGTTTTTAGGTGCCTGTAAGTTTTTGTTTTATTCCTATGGACAATTTGGTCTTCATAAGCACCTAAACATTACCTAATGCGAATACATACTAATTAATTATAAAGAATATATTTTTTAAACCCTGTTTTTTTTATTTTTTTAGATATACACCTTTAATCTTTTTAGATAAAACTATAAACACAATGTGAGATAATACTCGTATAAGTAAACACTTTTATGGATAAATGTTGCTGGCTTAAAAACTAAAAACAATATTTTTCAAAAAATGCAGCTTTAAACCTGTAAGTACTGGTAAAATATGAATCACGATATATAAGTGAGTTAGTTTGTATCTTATTGTTCTCATTCTGTATATATATCTTGAAATATGAACAGATTTTCAGGAAACTACAAAATAGTGGTTTTTCTATGTTTTTATTCATTTATTTGAAATTAATAATTACATAAGTATATGCCAATATGGAATCTGAGGTAGTATTTCAAGACACTTTTAGTAGTTTACTTTTTTACTGTAACTCTGTGGATTTAATTGATTTCTTATTTTGTAGGATTCGTTTATGTAGTTTGTTTATTTTCTTATATTGTAGGATTATATTTAGGCAGTTAACTTCTTATACTGTAGGATTACATTCATATAGTTATATTTCTTACACCGTAGGTAGGGTTACATTCCTGTTTTAATTTTCTTATACAGTAGTATTGTATTCAATGTGGTTACTTTTTTATACCGCAGGGTTCAAACCAGGTAGTTAATTTTGTCTTTCTGTACGATTACATTAGTTGTTATAACTTTCAAAAACTGCTCGATGAACATGTAGATAATCTACTTCTACTGTAGGATAAAATACATGTATTAAACTTAAATATACATAGAATACATTTATGTTGCTTCTTTTCTTATTCTGTAGGATTACAATCTGGTAGTTTATACTTTCTTATATTTTAGGATTACGTTCATAGATTAAATATTTAACTTCCTGTAGGTCTAAACAAGTGATGGTCGCTTCAGGCTGACGATTGGAGCCGCAAAGTTGGGGATTGCTGGGGACACTGCCCCATTGCTGCCAGTGAATGTCATGGGGGCTTCGGGCAACGTGAAACGGCACTGCGGATAGTAACATTGTACAAAACAAGTGTCAGTTACAAAAAAGTGTCGATGGTTTAATAGGCAAATTTTTTTTTAGTTCTTGTCACATTACCTTCACAGAAACGTACAAAATCATCACAAATCTGACAGCAACTAAGTAGGAACCCACCAGCAACCGACAAATTCACAATGATCTTTATTCTCATTGAAATAAGCAATGAAAATAAAGATCATTTTGCAACAGTGACAAATGCACAAATTGTCAATGTGCAAAATCAGAGGAAAACTGTATTGCACCGACTGTATTGCATGAAAATGCCATTCATTTTCGTAATTTCCAATTCGCCAAGCATTTTGCCTTTTAAACCATCGCTCTACAGGGAGACAGATTATATTTTTTTACAGAAATTGAGAATTTCTCAATACTTACCTTAAGGTAAGTAGAGACCATATACAATAAAAAAATATGGTAAATTAAAAAAAATACAAGAAATGAGAATGAAAACTAAAATTCTTAAGGAAAAATAAAAACGAATGCAGAAGATAATTTACGGTACTAAGTTAGAGAATATACCTACTATAAAAAAAATATCTAAGTTACTATATGTAATGTCCTATATGTAGTAAGTCTGCAAAATAGATTAATTAAAATCAACAAGCAAAAAGAAAGCAGCAAGTTGTTATGACACAGATGATCTAAAATCATCAAACATTTCGTCCCAAGGAAACGCTGATGGTGTTCGATAAAGGTGAGGCAGTAACTGAATAATTAACTGTCACACACACACAAACACTTGCGTGTACCTTAGAAGGAGAGAGGTGTGGCACACAGCTGTAGCTACAAACAGTTGAACTAGTTAGAAAAAAAAAAACTATATAGTTAACTACTCGCTGCAAGAGTTTTCTGCGGGGAGAAGGATCCACCAAGAAGACACGCCATAACGGCTGATCGAATCTGGATTAAATTTGGCACAGAGATAGATTATTATCAGGAATAGCACATAAGGTACTTTTTATCACGGGAATATATTCCCTCGGGATAATTTTGAACTTTCAAGCGGACGAGCCGCTGGCAGAAGCTAGTAATATTATAAATGCGAAAGTTTGGACGGATGGATGTATGTTTGTTACTCAATCAAGCCAGAATAGCTGAACGAATCTGGATGAAGTTCGGCACAGAGACAGATTGTAGTTTGGAATAGCACATAAGCTACTTTTTTATACCGGCATAATGATGTTCCCTTGGGATGATAAAACACTTTTCACGCGGGCGAAGCCGCTGGCATAAGCTAGTTAAAAATAAATGGAATTATTCGCCCTAAAGCTGGAGCCGATATTATGGCTGAACATTTTAGACGCTCGATCTCCCTGATGCAAGAAATCTTAAGTTACCAATAGTCTTTCATGTGCCAAAATAGCATTTCTCAGATTGGTATTTTAAATAAGTTTTTTCATTCATTCGTACATAATTACAATAAAAATCGACCAATCACATGCGAGATGAAATACGCGATGTGGATTTCCGTCTTTGTGACTGGTTGATTTTTCATACTCTTTGCCCTCTGCCTTGAATTCATTACGCAAGAAGGCTGCTGGACGCTGCTTCGAGCGCGCTGCAAACTTGACGGTTAACTGGATCGTGTATGGCTGGCATTACTCAAACGAGGTCTCACGCAATTGCACTCGTGCATGAAGCGTATGTCACTTATCCAAGAAAAACGCCCGATAGGCACGCTATATGAATGCATACAAAGAGACAGATCATAACATAGTCTACGGTTGTTACCCCGGATCGCGTTTGGTCCATTTCTTGTATTCCTTGTGTGGACTTTGAGAGAGCGTACGTGGCCTGGTTGTAACACTCGGTTTCCCGACAAGCCCGGAACTTGATTTTTTCTTCATTTTCGTAGTTTATTGTTTGTACATTACTAAAGATTTATCCCATTTTCGCGGCACTCTTCAGACGCTACGACTGTGATATTAGTTTAAATCAGTTTTAAAGTTTGTTGAATCTAGGCGTCATCATGACATATCACTTTGACAGGCGATTTATATTTATGTTTTGAACGAAAGAGATCATGACTTGCTTGAGAAATTAAAGTTGGCTGAACGTTCCTATTATACGATACGTAGTATCTCTAAGTAGTCTGTGATTATATGCTAAGTAACTAGCTAGAGTAGGAGACCTTTATTCGTACTACTATCTTCTCTTCTCTTCCCATTCGCTCTCTCACTACTGAGAACCATGACTCCATTTTAGACTGTCAAAGGTTTTTAACCGACTTCCCAAAAAGAAGGCAGTTTTCAATTCGGATGTTTATATATAATATATATGTATTTTTGTTCGTTCGGGCATAACTCCGTCATACCTAATAACGGATTTGCAAAACTCTTTTTTTGTTTGAAGGGTATATTCTCGAGGTAGTCCCATTATCACCAAGTCAGAATCTGATGGGATCCCATGGAAATCGAGGGAACTCCTGAAATATTATAGGCAGAAATATAGAGATTTTGATGTTTGCATGACAATGGTAAGCATTTACACTCAGAAAGTATATCACAGATGGTCACTGCAACTCCTCAAAAACTATGTACTATCACGGGTGTAAGATATCTCGAATAGTTAATAAGCGACGATGATGAAGCAAATACATATAATTAAATGGTACCTAAAGATGAAAATAGTACCATCGAACTGATCTGATGATGAAGCCGGAAGGTAGCCACTGGAACGCCGTAATAAAACAATGTATTCTAGTCGTGTTCGGGCTTAGTGTAATCGAAATGAAATGTACTCTGGCTATAAATGATTTTCATGGTAATATGAGATACCAAAACCACATATAATATTAATACTAGCATACAGATGCCTCATCCCATAGAAATAAACCGTGCTGACGACGTAACTAGCGTTTTTCGTCTGATTAAACTGATATTTGTTTGTACAACGAACGCGTTCGGTTCTGTTTCACGGTGATAGATAAATGGTGTTAGCAGCGACTTGCAAGTAAAAGTGTTTACTAGGTTCGTGAATATTTTTTTCATTAAATACACTGAAGGTTCGTTTTATAGTATTTTTTTGCACCAAAATGTTTTACAATGCAAATTTTAACAATAGAGTAGAATGCCTCAGAAATTAAAATATGCTCTATCTTCTCTTTCTTTTCTCATTCTCTAGCTATTGGCATCAATTTTAAAGAATCCGTTCAAATAATCTTTGAAATGTGAATTAAGAGCCCAATATTCCATAATTTTGTACTAAGGAGAGTTGATTAAACAAGAACATACAATTTTTATGTTCAATTCCAGAAAATTTTAATTTAACACACATTCAATAACAGATAGGTGCATATCAGGCGTCATCTAGTGAGATTTACTTAAACCAAATTTTCTTTCTTAGCTATGAGACCCCGTGCCAAAACTAATAAGAGTACATAAAAAAAACTTAAAAAAAAAATTAAACCGACTTCTAAAGCCTGAACCTAAGTCGGTGTCGAAAAACATTAGGCACCAAAGACACCGACTTCGGAAAACAGAGTAAGTTTTCGCTGAGACAAAGTAGTGTTTTGCTTTAGAAGTCAGTTAATTTTATTTGATAACAAGTTTTTCTCCATCTGTTACGACCAGCAGCCTGGTGGAGTGCGGTACTGATCGATATCTCCAGATTCTCCGATATGTTATCCGCCCACTTCAGCATCTAGGTCCTTTAACCTCTATTTGGCGGTTACTATGAGACGTACCATATTGTTGGTTCCTCTGCGGGCGATGTGGCCGAAGTATCTCACAAGCCACAACGCGTTGCAGGCAGGCCGAGGACAGCTGTTGCGCTTTCTCTATTTTGAGTAGTTTGAGGATCGAGACATTTGTGCAGTAGGTTGTCCATGGTACTCTTAATAGTCGGCGTCAGCATCAAATTTCAAAATCGTCTATTCTTTGCCTCTCGACAGATTTGATCGTCCATGTCTCTGCCACATAGAGAAAGATAGAAAAGACAAGTGCACACTAGCAGCTTTTGAGTGTCCCCTAAGCCATAAATCTTGTCGTGAAGGCGCGTGCAAATGTTATTTACCTACTGAGTCTTTCCACTATTAATTTTGTTTCTCAATATCACCCTGGAGTTTGGAAGTTGGTGGTGTGATGTCTATTTTTTTATTTTTTATTTTTTATAGGCTCGCGCTTGACCACTATCTCACCTGATGGTAAGCGATGATGTGGTCGACGATGGAGCACGCTTGCCTAGAAGTAACCTATTCACTCTTGACTTAAAGACCCCTAGATTGTAGCTATCGGGAAACACAGACGCTGGCTGTCTATGTTCCTTGGACCGCCGCGCCGTTGGTCCTACGCCTAATCTTTCTCCGGTCGTGCGTGACGTTCCCCCTGTTGGACTAAGGAATAGTAGGAAAGAGTGAATCTGTATCCACTTAATATCGCCTGCCTTGGTTGGTCGCTGTTGAGGGTCACCGTGAGATACGATTCCAGTTAGGAGCTCAGGAGAAAGTTACGGATAAATGGTGGTAGTTTTGTTAGCCTAAATTGTCTCATTCCTGGGCAAAGCGGTCGGCTTTCCCACATTTCTTCCTTTTAATCTTTACGAAGCTTTATTTTTACCGAAGAGTATTTATACTTATGAAAAAAAATTTTTTTTTTTTTAAATATTTAAGGAATAAGAGAATAGACATGTAAATAAAAGACTGCGAATGGGTTGCAGTGGTTTATTGGTAAAAAATTAAATATTTTCAAAGTAAAACAGTAACGAAAGTTTCTTTGTTCACCAGCTGTTTTTAGGTGCCTGTAAGTTTTTGTTTTATTCCTATGGACAGTTTGGTCTTCATAAGCACTTAAACATTACCTAATGCGAATACATACTAATTAATTATAAAGAATATATTTTTTAAACCCTGTTTGTTTTTATTTTTTTAGATATACACCTTTAATCTTTTTAGATAAAACTATAAACACAATGTGAGATAATACTCGTATAAGTAAACACTTTTATGGATAAATGTTGCTGGCTTAAAAACTAAAAACAATATTTTTCAAAAAATGCAGCTTTAAACCTGTAAGTACTGGTAAAATATGAATCACGATATATAAGTGGGTTAGTTTGTATCTTATTGTTCTCATTCTGTATATATATCTTGAAATATGAACAGATTTTCAGGAAACTAGAAAATAGTGTATTTTTCTATGTTTTTATTCATTTATTTGAAATTAATAATTACATAAGTATATGCCAATATGGAATCTGAGGTAGTATTTCAAGACACTTTTGTAGTTTACTTTTTTACTGTAACTCTGTGGATTTAATTGATTTCTTATTTTGTAGGATTCGTTTATGTAGTTTGTTTATTTTCTTATATTGTAGGATTATATTTAGGCAGTTAACTTCTTATACTGTAGGATTACGTTCATATAGTTATATTTCTTACACCGTAGGTAGGGTTACATTCCTGTTTTAATTTTCTTATACAGTAGTATTGTATTCAATGTGGTTACTTTTTTATACCGCAGGGTTCAAACCAGGTAGTTAATTTTGTCTTTCTGTACGATTACATTAGTTGTTATAACTTTCATAAACTGCTCGATGAACATATAGATAATCTACTTCTACTGTAGGATAAAATACATGTATTAAACTTAAATATACATAGAATACATTTATGTTGCTTCTTTTCTTATTCTGTAGGATTACAATCTGGTAGTTTATACTTTCTTATATTTTAGGATTACGTTCATAGATTAAATATTTAACTTCCTGTAGGTCTAAACAAGTGATGGTCGCTTCAGGCTGACGATTGGAGCCGCAAAGTTGGGGATTGCTGGGGACACCGCCCCATTGCTGCCAGTGAATGTCATGGGGGCTTCGGGCAACGTGAAACGGCACTGCGGATAGTAACATTGTACAAAACAAGTGTCAGTTACAAAAAAGTGTCGATGGTTTAATAGGCAAAATATTTTTAATTCTTGTCACATTACCTTCACAGAAACGTACAAAATCATCACAAATCTGACAGCAACCAAGTAGGAACCCACCAGCAACCGACAAATTCACAATGATCTTTATTCTCGTTGCAATAAGCAATGTAAATAAAGATCATTTTGCAACAGTGACAAGTGCACAGTTGTCACTGTTGCAAAATCAGAGGAAAACTGTATTGCACGGACTGTATTGCATGAAAATGCCATTCAATTTCGTAATTTCCAATTCGCCAAGCATTTTGCCCTTTAAACCATCGCTCTAAAGGGAGACAGATTATATTTTTTTACAGAAATTGAGAATTTCTCAATACTTACCTTAAGGTAAATAGAGACCATATACAATAAAAAAAATATGGTAAATTAAAAAAAATACAAGAAATTAGAATGAAAAACTAAAATTCTTAAGGAAAAATAAAAACGAAAGCAGAAGATAATTCACGGTACTAAGTTAGAAAATATACCTACTATCAAAAAAAATATCTAAGTTACTATATGTAATGTCTTATATGTAGTAAGTCTGCAAAATAGATTAATTAAAATCAACAAGCAAAAAAGCAGCAAGTTGTTATGACACAGATGATCTAAAATCATCAATCATTTCGTCCCAAGGAAACGCTGATGGTGTTCGATAAAGGTGAGGAATTAACTGAATAATTAACTGTCACACACACACAAACACTTGCGTGTACCTTAGAAGGAGAGAGGTGTGGCACACAGCTGTAGCTACAAACAGTTGAACTAGTTAGAAAAAAAAAAACTATATAGTTAACTACTCGCTGCAAGAGTTTTCTGCGGGGAGAAGGATCCACCAAGGGACTTCAAAATGATTGAGGTGATCCCAACACCCATGCCTCGAAACATTTAGGGAGCGGATACATGACCTACCAACTTCAATTTTAGGCCTCCATTTCAAGAAGGGAGCCGTTCCATACCAGCCAGTTTTGCATTGGGTACTTTTATCCTATTCAGCAGATAGAATAAAGAGGTTCCATTACAATGAGATGTAGAATAAAAATAGATTTAGTTACATGGTTCTTGTAACCCTAAAGGTTGTTGATTTTGTCACTTTTATCTGTTGAGACTTTCTTCATGATTGTTTTTACTAATCGCAACTAAATCAACAACCTGTATAAATAAGCGAAAAACATGTCTTTTCAAAATCAGCAGGAAAGCTTTGAATATAATCGAACAGCTTTTGTGTAATTTGGTATTTCACAGTAAGAGTTAAGATTGTCAGAGTGTACCTAAGTAATATTCATTTTCATTCATAAACATGTAGCATTTTGAAGTTTCCACATTAGCAGCTCCTACAACGGTTCGAAATGTTGACGTGCAATACAGTTCCAATTATTTCATCAAACTTATTATTTTGGCCGTTAAAATTATGACAGGGTAATTAGAAACAAGGTTCAGTATGAGCTTTTTTATTTTTTAAACAATGATAACATGTTATAATATGGTTTATAATTTATAAATATTGTTATAAACTTGTGAACAGGTTGGGGTTTATGGTTAAGTACGAAATAAAAACAAAGGTAATTGTTCCATGCAAATGTTATGAGGATCATGAATTCTTTGGGACAATCATTATTGAAGTAGAATGAAAAATTATAAATTAGTAAAACAAAAGTCTATCAAAAATGTTAAATACGCGACCTTGTTTTTTTTTTTTTACAGGAATGTATTTAATAAATCACTTTGATCTTTTTGTGTTTAAATAAAAATTCATGTAAAAGTTTTCTCAAAAATCAAAACTTTCGAAACACATGTCTGAAAGGAGAAAGGAGGAAAGAGATTAAAGAGAAATAGAAGTCACAATCCCATACCATTTGAAAAGAAGCACAAAACGCTTTAATTTTGAAACAAAAATGAAAACTAAAATAACTAGAATTTTATCAAAGTTGAGATATAACTTAAGTCACTCTTGCGAAACAGACGGTTTCGCAAATGAGAGAACACAACGTACCTTCGGTAAGGCATTACATATTATTTTATTACTATATATATATACATATTATTACTTATTATGGACTACGGCATAGATACTTTTTTTAAGGATGTTTTAAAACTTTCTTTTATTTTACAGAGGGTACCTTCGGTAACACAAGGGTACACGTTTTGTAATTAATATATGTTTTAAAGCACATGGGCATACTAAACTCATTTTAAGATTTATTTATAAAGCCCTTGTCTTACCGAAGCTGACGGTACACAAGTGTAGTTGCAGTAGGTGTAAGTAGATATATTAACATAATTAATATAATATAATCACAATAACACAAGATAAACGATCACAATACAGTTAGAACGATACAACCAGTAAAGCTTGCGCCAACAGCTCATTTAAGCTAAGCTATGTCAACGGAAGATAACAGTGGTTTTTAATGTAACAGATTCCAGAAAATTTAAAGCGAATGTTGGATTGGATCGTTTTTAAAATGAATGGTATATGAATGAAGATTTATTCGAGATAAATTCGTTAAAATACAATGATTTCACTAATGATATTGGAGATGTAAAAAATGAACTATATAATTTAATTTGGATTTTAATTTTAACTTTTGTAAAATGGATGGACTATGTCTGAAATAAATGAATTATTATTATTATAATTTTATACCGAAATTTGACGAAAATATTTTTTTATTATTTGTGAGAATTTCATTTTTGAGGCTTCATTATAATGTTAGAGAAATCGAGTTCGTTTTTTATAGAATTACCAAACGTGAGCTGTGGCTTGTATGATAGGAAATATAAAAATTGTACATTTGAAAAGCTTTTCAATAGATTCTACTTAGTAAGGTAATTTGAAAATAATTATGAACTATGAATGTGCGATGTGTGTTAAAAGGTAAATCTCTCTCGGTGTTATAACTATATTATTTGCTTAGAAAAGATAGAGTTTGATAAAAGTTACAAAAAATTATATGCAATAACAATTTTATTTTTTTAGAATAGAAAGTCTTATGGCAGTAGATAGATATATTTTATTTTAGCGTAAATGCGGAAACTTTTGGCTGCTAATCAGTCTAGGGTGTTTGGGGTTTTTACAAGGATGATAAATATTGTTAACTTTATCATCATAATTATTTTATTAGCATCATTCAACAACGAATGGTCGTCATCATCATCCACATTCACAGTTCATAATATCTATTCTATAAATTCAAGATCAGCAAACTTCATTCATTTTAATAATGAAATGGCACTTCCATTAGTTTCAATCTTTCATTTTCGCCTAATTATCACAAGGGGTAATCTATAGGACCTATACTTAATATAATAAACATTTTTTTTTTATTTAGAGGCACTATAGCCCTGATTTTGCGTATTTTATATATAAAAAACAATTATTGATTAATATACAGTCTACCTTGATTTTAGTAAATGTTAAAAATTAGTAAAAGTCTAACATTGATGTTTGTCGCCAACAGCCACTGTCTGGTCGGTGGATGTAGGTTTATCTCCGAGCTGATAAACCTTCCTGAAATTACAGTTTTTTTTCTATGATTATTTGCGATGATTATATTCTTTTCTTTAATACCAGAATACAATGAAAAACGGTTTTTTTTGTTGTTGCTAAATATGTTATTTTTAAATGTATATTTGACCTGTAATAATAAACTTTAAATTACAATGTAGTCTGATATTAAAAACAATCAATGACAGTTACGAATGTAACGATTAAAAAGCCATGTAGCGATTTTTAGTTTGGTTATAACACCTACATATTGAGAGCGTATGATTAACGTTTATGGGAACATAGAGTTATGACACACATGCAACATGTAAACACATAACATAGGACAAGATTATTATTATATTTCAGCATTATCAATATATAACAAGAATAATAATTCGTTTTTGCAACCTACTAGCACGTCATCTAGGTAAACTAAACTAAAACTTTTTAATTATGTGTAACTAATCTTACTGATAATAAATTTAGCTCTATATTGTGAATAGTAAGTATTTATTGTATTAGGTGTGTGAGTTAAATAAAGTCAGATACATAATGTTTGTGTTTTACTTGTACATAGACGTTCATCTGTACTTGATGATACGCCTTAGCCGTATCTAGTTTAGGGTTTCAAACTGTGGAGTTTGTAAGCATTTAAGCAAGTGCGAATACTGGAATCTAGCAGTATAAAGTCGTGATCAACCATAAAATTGGCATTAAGATATGATCTTTGGGAACTGAACTGCAATCTCGTGGCGTAATTTTATTATTTCTTATCAGTATCACCAATCAAAGAAGCAAGAATTAAGGTCTTGTTCAGTTCCAAAACGACCAAAGCACAGTGGCAACCCCAGGTGTAGAGCAAGGGTAAGAAATAAAATAGTTTTTTGTGTGTAGAGAAACTAAATAAATCCCAAAAAGTGCAGTTTTCAAATTGTGTACTAAACCGTAGTTAGCAGCTAAGTTAGTATACCTTGAAAATGTTGGTAAGTTCGTCGAGGAGGGCCTCATGTCGGTAGGAAATGCGGATGTCTGGTACGTTGGACCGGGTGATATCGTTGCCAGCGACGCCCTCCTTCATGTAGTTAGGGCCAAGCCAGTACTGCTTCATCTGTTCCACAAAGTTGATAATTTAATCGACCTAATGCGAAAGGCAGAAATTTGGGTGTTGTGGCGCAACCAGGGAGGACCTTACATCCAGCATGTTGTTACGTTAACGACTGAGTCGCATGATTGGTCCTGCTGTGATAATAGAAACGTTAAGTTTGCTTACCTCGTGCGGGAATCCGGACATGAGCACGGAGTTCCTAGCAAGCTCACACATGTCGCATGAGCTGAGCTTCCACACCTGAGCAGCAATGCTGTACTCCTCCATCAGTGGCTCCTGTAGGGGGAAGAATAGTTAGAAACATTTGCAAAATGGAATAGCAGATGACTACTTACTACTATTTTGCATACGTATTAACATTTTGTTAGGATTTTTTGATGGTTTTGGGTAAATACTAAAAAGTTCATGAATCTTAAAAACAGATCAGATTTTAATAGAGAATGTCGGTGTCCAACACCGCCTAGGCTGTGAACTCGCGCGAGGAACTGCGGCAGAGGGTTGCAGTGGTTTTTACCTTGGTGAAGTGGAACTGCAGCGGGTCGTCAGTGCTGAGCGTGATGCAGAGTCCTCGTGCGAGGAACTCCGGCAGAGGATTGCGGTGGTAGTTCAGGAACAGCGAGTTATTGCTGAGAGGAGACATGGCGATGGAGATCTGAGCCAGGTAGTACAGATATTGCAGGACGGGCACCTGTGGAGACAAAAAGGATTTACTAGAATATAAGTTAGCTTACTAAGGTCAAAGGGATTTGAAGTTAACTAATGTGATGAAACAAATAATAAAATATGAAATCTAAATTTACAACAATAGTCCGGCAAATATCACAATCACAATCAAAGAGTTTCGAATGGCCAACGGAGATGATAAAAACATTCTTCATATTTTGGTTCATTTCCAACTGGCCATCAGCTTCATTTTTTCTCCAAGAGCTCTGCGAGGGGACGTATAGAAGGACCAGTTATTAGTGATGATGCTTACCTTCCTCAGCAGCAGTCCGTGCGAGATATTCTCAGCAAGCAGGAAGCCGCACACGAGATGCTGCACGGGGCCAGCTTCTCCGCAGTGAGGACGCAGAACGAAGGTGTTCAATCCTTGTTCCCTGATAATAAAAATAATAAGATAAGCACAGGTAAACATCAGGGAATTTCAGGCTTTTGGAATGACACAGTTATATTTAAGTCATCACTGAAGTCCATTTTCTGGATTAGGCAAACTGATTATATTACTTTACATTTTTTGATCTCCGTCTAGTGGAGGCTTCCACTAGACGGAGATCAAAAAATGTAACTTATGCAACATCGTCCCTAGATTACTACTCTACGTCGCAGAGGCGCCCGCGTTTTTGATATATTGCTCTCTCTTTTTATCCTTCGCGCCTATTGCATTCACGTTTAAGGACATCTCAGTCATCGCCATTACGTGTCGCAGGACGGTGGTTGCGTTACGGTAAGTGTGCTAGTTTTTTGATATTACTACCCTTTGGCGCTCCAAAGGCGTATGAGTAGCTTGTATGTAAGTTTTGCGCTATTAATCAAATTATTTTGATAGTGTTTTTTTTTTGCATTTTTGGTTACTATCGGTTTGTTTTATCTTTTTTCAGGTACATTTTGAAACTTCAACATCATGACTAGTAATAGAAGAGTTTCGGATGATACAATAGCTAATTGGCTAGAAGAAAGCGACCATAACAGTGATGATAACTTTTCGGGAGATGACTCTGAAATTGAAGATCATGTAAGCGATGAAGATGTTCAGGACGATGTAGAAGAAGGATACATAGAAGATGAAACTATAGAGAACTCCAGTGAAAGAAGATCTGAAGAATCTGTGCCATCTTTTGTCCCAGAAAATAATGAGACTTTGGAGCCATCCACTTCTGATCACCGTATCCTTGTTCCGGCGCGTCGAACATTGAAAGGCAAAAATCAGCACTGTTGGTCTACTTCTAAAGGTGAAAGTCGAGGTAGAACCACTGCTAGAAACATTGTCCACACATCTAGGGGCCCTACTAGAATGTGTAGAAATATCTTTGAGCCTAGTTTGTGTTTTGATTTATTCATCACAGAAGACATTATTGGTGAGATAGTGAAGTGGACAAATGTAGAAATATCTAGAAAAAGACCTACTGGAAATACCCACGCTACCTGCAGAGATACATGCTCCATAGAAATTAGAGCCTATTTTGGTATTTTGACGCTAACTGCTGCAATGAAAGATAACCACCTAACTGCAACTGAGCTATTTGATAGCACCTTTTCAGGGTCTAGGTATTTAGCAGTGATGAGCAGGGAGCGTTTCAACTTTCTCACTCGTTGTTTGAGAATGGATGACAAGATTTTGCGTCCTGCCCTACGTCAAGATGATCCCTTTATTCCAGTCAGGAAGATATGGGAGATGTTTATACAGCAGTGCAAGTGTAACTACACACCGGGAAACTACCTTACAGTAGATGAACAGTTGGTTGGATTTAGAGGCAGGTGCCCCTTTCGAATGTACATTCCGAATAAACCCAACAAGTACGGAATCAAAATACCTATGATGTGTGACAATGGTACAAAATACATGGTTAACGCTTTACCATACATTGGAAGAGCCACCGACACCGGAGGATTACCTCAGGGAGAGTACTACGTAAAGGAATTGACCCGTCCTATACATGGTACTAATCGTAACGTGACATGTGATAATTGGTTCACGTCTGTATCGTTGGCTAAATCACTACTTGCTGAACCATACAAACTCACGCTTGTTGGTACGATAAGATCTAACAAACGGGAAATTCCTCAGGAAATGAAAAACAACCGGCGTCGACCTGTTGGTACATCCATGTTCGCCTATGATGGCCCTTTGACTTTGGTTTCCTACAAACCAAAACCAGCTAAAATGGTGTTCCTGTTATCATCGTGCGACGAAAAAGGGCTATAAATAATGAGACTGGAAAGCCAGAGATGATAATGTTTTACAACCAGACCAAAGGTGGTGTAGATACATTAGACCAAATGACTTCCTCTATGTCATGTTCTAGAAAGACGAACCGATGGCCAATGGCTATTTTGTATGACATGCTAAATATATCTTTCGTGAATTCATATGTTATATATTGTCATAATATATCAGCAAAAAATGAAAAACCCCTGAGTCGAAGACAATTTATGAAAAAACTTAGCACGCAGTTGACTACTGAATGGATGCAAAAAAGACTAGAAGCACCTACGTTGAAACGCAATATCCGGGATATTATCGAAGTCATCCTGAAAAAACCTTCCGATCACTCTTCTGTAGAAAATGATGGTCCACCACCGCCAAAAAAAAGAAGATATTGCTCTTATTGTATGTCCAAAAAGAAGAGGATGTCCAAAATGACGTGCGCCAAGTGTCAAAAATCTATCTGCGGTGAACATCAAGTTCATGTATGTATCGAATGCATCTAAAATATATTTTTTGTTACTTTGTTAGTTTTTTTTAGTTAATTACTTCATAATTTACTATTTTTTAAAAGAAGTGTATAGTTTAAGTTGTTTTTTTTTGTTTTTTAATGAGAAGACTGTTTAATTGCCTTAGTTCCTAAAATTTGTTCCTAAGATTTATTTGATTAAAGATTTTATAGTAAAAATATATAAATATTATTTAAAATTGTGTTTTTCTCTTTTTAGTAATATACACAATTATAGAAACAGTCAAAATATATCAACAATACTTATAGGTTTTGAATAAAACCATTAGTCAATATGATGCGCCTCGCGGGCGTATGAGTAGTTACTTTGTACCTTGCAACATGAGTAGTAATGTAGGGTTAAGAATCATGAAAAAGACGACTCTACAGGCAGTGAATAAGATATGAATGGTCTCGGCCTCGGGCTTAAATATTGAGAATCCCACCAGAGGATTTTTGGTTTAGTAAGGAAGTGCAGATAAAATATCTTTAAGCCCTGAAAAGAATATGCTAAAGATTTTACTTACTTCCTGAAGTGGTTCAGCACAGTCATGTTTGCGTACATGTAGTACAGATAGTACGCGTAGGGAGGATTCTCCTCATCATCATATTCCTCGGGACTCTTGGCGTCCGGGTCCAGCATCGGGTTCTCTGGCTTCGACTCGTCGTCCACGCTGTCGAAGCCGACTACGTGCTAAAAGGTAAATATGGAATTAGTGATATGTATGAATGTGATGGGGTTAACCATGGTTTGACAAATCAAAGGTACTGTTGAAAAATTTTAATAGTTGTTTGTTGCCACAGTGCAACTATAAGATTAAATTAATATCACTACATTCTCAAGCTGGTGAAGTATTAGTTACTTGCGTAAAACTCGTATTCATTATTTTTGTAAGAAACGCTCTACAAAAAGATGTATTCGAGCTATGTTCAATTTGAGTACCACAGACAGCTGTAAGCCATACTTTATAAAATACAAATTATTAACCCTACCTTCACTTTACATTTTCGAATTAGTAACATTTGTAAAAATAAATTTGGAATTATTCCCACGACTAGCTGACACCCTTCCCCGTAATAGACGTGACAATAGCCAACTTTGCCTACACACATCAAAAACAGCCTTAATGTCATAGAGTGTCTTTTGTACGGTGCCTAAAATGTACAATAAAATACCGCAATCATTTAATGCTTTGCCAGCAAAACTATTTAAAAAAAAGATGCGAGATTTATTAACAGACAAATCTTATTACCTGAATACTACATGACTTCTTGAATGATAATATAATAATGTGACATTACTTTCTTTTATTATTTGCTTTTTTATCAGTCATCTTATTATTTAATTGAAAAGACATTCAAACTAATTTTTCTTATATTTCATTAAAAACTACGACATTTTATGATTTTACTGTACTTTGCTGACATCATTTGGTTTTAGTAATCTTGATTGTGCAAGAAATTTTTTGATTTTATTGTATTTTTCTTTGATTTTATTATTTATTTGTACTTTTTGGACATTTTATTCTTTTGGGTGTTTTATCCACCCTGATTTTTATGACATTTTATGATTTCAGTGCACTCTTTTGACATAATTTTATTTTATTAATCTTGATCTTGCTAGACATTTTTAGATTTTATTGTATTTTCTTTGACATTATTTTATTTTTTATATGTCTCTGACATATTTTTTTTTTATTTTATTTGATTTTTTATGATATTTTTATGACATGATAAAGATGACGATATTTTTTTATTTTTTTGGTTTTTCTGACATGAATTTATCAATTTATCTTATAAATATCAATTTATTGTTTTTTGTTTAAAATTTATAACCAAAATGTTCTTTATATCGATTTAATTAATATAAACTATTTTGTAAAAAATTTATTTGTACGCCTCGATAGGCAAAACATGTATGTGCTACAAATAAAGTCAACATCTTGCATGCATAAGGTATGTAAACACATGTTATGGAAAATAAATTTATACTACACCTGCTCGGAAAGTACCTTGATACTTTATCAAATTTACGGTAGAAAGTACGTCATTGCATATCGAACAAATATGCGGCGAGAAAACGCATCTGAGCGGGAGAGAAAAGTGTATGAAAATCCATTTCTTACGTGGTTTTTCTTTTTTAATTTTGGGTAAGACTATGCGCTGGTAACCTAAATATCAAAAGCCAAAAAGTTTTTACAGTGAGTTTTTATCTCCAAGTTCGCAAAATGACACTGGCCACTAGCTGTGTGTTGGATGGTGTCAAACAATTTGAAAAAAGAACATGTGAAAATTGCAGACGGGAAAAAGTGTTACATTAAGCTTCACTAACTGCAACAATTTCAATATAAAGGCGAACGGCAGGCTTGTATGGGAACTTCGTACCGCAAATAAAATGTCGTGTTTTGGGATATTTTTTGTTTTAATTGGTAGTTAATACGATAAATAATCCTTTTTTTAATTCTTAGATTTTTATAACTTGGTACGTAAAAGTTATAACCAGTTTTGTTTTTTAAGGTTATATACTAGTGTACCAATGTAAATTGTTACATATAGGTAAATGTTGCAGATTGTTACATAGGTAATGTATAAAGTAAATTGTTTGTTGCTATCTTTGTAGTATTTTCCTTACCAATAAGTAGGTAGATTGAGATGAGGATCGTACCTACTCAGGGTATTACTAAATACCTATATCAACCAGCAGACTGCGACAGTTTGATAATGATGAGTTTGGTTATATTTAATATTATTTCTATTTCTAAATAATTAATTATCATTTCAATTTTGTGTTATATGTAAGGCAACGTCTATTTAAAACATAACTGCGTTGAGTGCACGATTTTATTACGTTTTTATATTAAAATCTTTTTATTGATATTATTAATTAATCCGAAGTTCTAAAAATAGTAAACTTACATGAAAATAAATGACTTAGTTGCCTTTATTTATATACCAAATTCTATAACCGAACAACAAAAAAAATTATGCGGTACAAAATCTGCCGTTCACCTTTCAATTAGTAAAGATTTAGTTTTTTATTTTCCTCGTAGGTGTAGTATAAAGCACTATGTATCACTCGAGAGAAAGTGCGATGCCCGATCTCGGGTGTTTTAAAGCCCTCGCCTACGGCTCGGGCTTCAAACGACACCCTCGACGGTAATCGGTCACTTTCTCCTCTCGGTGAACAATGTACTATATCTTTATTTTAATCTTAAACCGTACTGTTTCTAAAATTCAATGTTCCGTCCGAATACTGAAATCTGTATGTAATTAATTAAGTACTTACAGTAAGAAACTTGTGCAGTTCAACGTTGGTCTTGGGGTCGCGTGTGACCTCAAACAGCGGCAGGAAGATGTTGTTGAGGAACTCCTGGAAGTTGTTCATGATCTTGTTGGACTTGAAGATGTCGCTGCAAGAGAACACTTTGTAAGCATACTGTTGATAGATCTGTTAGGATGGACGTTAAGGACAAACTAAGGTGCAAACCGCAAGGCACCAATAGAGACGGGCTCGCATGAAGTTAGAGATGCTAGATTATCGAGGTGTCAGATGAAGCTTAACACCAGAACATTTGTACTCCAACAACAAAGAGCAGGTACCATTGTCTAATGAGCTACAAAATTAATGGTTTTGGGCACAAAAAACACAGGCATGAATAAATGCACTTTATGTCGCAGTCAAAATCTGTCAAAAACACCTCTAATTTTGTAATTTATTGTAGCTGAGATAATATTGCTGTTTAATTTTTTACATTCTTTAAGTACGAGACTGTGGTCTTCTTAAAACTGATAAAGGTGACTCACTATAGTTGCGGGATCTGTATGAGCCAGCGCACGTTATCAGAGTACACGTTGTACTGCACCACCCACTTGCTGAGCTTGGCCCACTCGTGGGGTACAGTACATATCTTATAGAACGCTCACTCACTATAGTCGCGGGATCTGTATGAGCCAGCGCACGTTGTCAGAGTACACGTTGTACTGCACCACCCACTTGCTGAGCTTGGCCCACTCGTGGGGTACAGTACATATCTTATAGAACGCTCACTCACTATAGTCGCGGTATCTGTATGAGCTAGCGCACGTTGTCAGAGTACACATAGTACTGCACCGCCCACTTGCTGAGCTTGGCCCACTCGTTGGGTACAGTACATATCTTATAGAACGCTCACTCACTATAGTCGCGGGATCTGTATGAGCCAGCGCACGTAGTCAGAGTACACGTTGTACTGCACAGTCCACTTGCTGAGCTTGGCCCACTTGTGGGGTACAGTACATATCTTATAGAACGCGCACTCACTATAGTCGCGGGATCTGTATGAGCCAGCGCACGTTGTCAGAGTACACGTTGTACTGCACCACCCACTTGCTGAGCTTGGCCCACTCGTGGGGTACAGTACATATCTTATAGAACGCTCACTCACTATAGTCGCGGTATCTGTATGAGCTAGCGCACGTTGTCAGAGTACACATAGTACTGCACCGCCCACTTGCTGAGCTTGGCCCACTCGTTGGGTACAGTACATATCTTATAGAACGCTCACTCACTATAGTCGCGGGATCTGTATGAGCCAGCGCACGTAGTCAGAGTACACGTTGTACTGCACAGTCCACTTGCTGAGCTTGGCCCACTTGTGGGGTACAGTACATATCTTATAGAACGCGCACTCACTATAGTCGCGGGATCTGTATGAGCCAGCGCACGTTGTCAGAGTACACGTTGTACTGCACCGCCCACTTGCTGAGCTTGGCCCACTCGCTGGGACTCTTGCCGTAGATCGACAGGCGAAGCTCTGCGTTCTGGTACTTGCTCTCTTCAAGATCTGATGCTACTTCCTGCCAAGCAAAAGATAACATCAATACACAATATAGAAGTCCTAAGTCACTCACTGGCTGACTCATCGAAGTCCTGTCCAATTAAACCTCGATAGCTGAAATTTTACTCAGAGGTTCCCTTTATGATGCAGAAAAAGAATCAGGCCTATATTTTTTATCGAAATTTCTACGGGCTATTGATATATAGAAGTCGTTGGCAAAGTGCTTGTAAAAATATACTAATAATCTTGCTTTATAAATTAATAATGAACCCAAGTAAAACGACAAGATGATGAAAATTTTACTTTTAGATATGAAGACCATTAAAGAATAAGAATAATGTATTAATAAGTAAGTACGTTCACAAAAATGTACATTTGGTGCAGTAGTATTATTTCTGAAACAATAGTATAAATATTGCTGATATTTAAACTATAATTAAAATATTTTATTACAACTGCAAGATTTATACAAGAATTTATATTTTTGTTAGGGATCTGCCCGATTTAGGTTGATAGAAAATAGAAAAATGCTGTGTCAAATCCGAATGTATTGAGACGGGGCCAAAGGGATTGTATGCTAAGGGCTGGAAGCTAGAAGGGAACGTGCAAAAGAATTCTATACAAACCTTGATAATCCCGGCGAAGTACTTCCCGTTCATGTGGTTGTCCGTCTTGAGGAAGACCTCACGCAGCCTACTCTCGCCGATAGGGTTGTACTTCGCATTGAACTTGTCGAAACGGTGGAACGTGTTGCGATCCTGATTCAAATAATACGTTAGAGTCCGCCAGAGTCCATGGAAGAAGAGTAGTTTGTGGAAGTCGCGAAATGCTGGGCAATCAATAAGAATATATCGGGCAAGTCAAACTATTAACACAGCAAATAAAATTATAGGTCATAACCTTGAATCTCAAGTTAAAATTTATATTCATATTTAGAGAACTTTGGTCGACAATTCGTAATCCACAGTTGGCTATCAAATGGATAGGATAGATTAGTCTCTAGTAGCCTTATTGCGTCAGTGAATTTGGCAAGGCAAAGGAATTTACCACCATCAATTGACTCTCCTAAGCACAAAATTATTGGGCTCCTAATTCATATTTCAAAGATTATTTGAACGGACCTTTTAAAATTGATTCCAATAGATGGTGCGGTTTTAGATTTCTGAGGCATGCCACTCGATTTTTAAACCCCGACGGAAAAAGAGTGGTGTTATAAGTTTGATGTGTGTATGCATGTATGTTTGTGTATTTATTTGTCTGTCTATGTCATCATAGCTCCTAAACGGATGAACCGATTTTGATCTCGTTTTGTTTGAAAGTGTTCTTAGATATGTTTGATGAAAATCGGTTCGGCCGTTCAAGTTATGGTCGTTTACTGTTTGTATCGGACTGTTTCCACAGAATATCGTTTCATAATTACGTATTTAATATATATTGTCTATCGAAGCGTGTCTACTACTAGATAAATTTAGGTTAGTAGTTTAAAAAAGAATGAAATATAAAAAAAAAGTGTCGGTAGTATTCAAAAATTTTATTTCTTTAAATTTGTATTGTTTGATAAAAATTGTGCCAAAAATACTATAAAACAAATCGTCACCGTATTAAAAGAAAACAATAGTCACGAACCGAGAACACCATTTTATTTGCAAGTCGCTGCTAACTTCATCCATTGCCGTGGAACGGAACCGAACGCGATCGATGTACTTATAAAAATAATCAGTATAATCAGACGAAAAACACTGGCTACGTCGGTGCGGTTTCTTTGTGTTGGATGAAGTATCTATATGCTAGAATTATATTATCTGTGGTTTGTATATGTATAGATGCCGCTTTAAGCGAAATAAATAAATTAGTACTTACTGCGTGTACATCAAGCATGTCGACCGTGAGGTCGTAGGTGCTGAGGTTCATAGACTGGAACACTGACTTCAGCGTCATAGGAGTGCCCTTGTGCAGGGTCACCACCTACACATCAAACATTATATAATGCAGTCACTCTTTTAACTTTCCTTTTTAAAACATCTTCACAACAATGGAGAACAATACAAACCTCGTCAGCATGGTTCTTAAGGGTCTTCTTGATGAAGCGCAGGAGATGCTTCTGGTTCATGCACGATGCTGCGTGGATGTGAGTGTCCACTTTCCTAAGAAACAAAAACATTTTTTATTTACGAAACATATGCTCAAAATGGCATATTAATCTTCATTAGTTGGCCCACTCTATACAGTACAGCAAGTCCTGCTTAACCAAGTTGTAAAGAAATACTTAGTGATGGCTGCACTACATCGTGGTTAAGCGAAGGTGGACCACTGATCTGGTTGAAGGCTACAGGAATCAGCTGGATGTGAGAAGCACGGGAACGGTCCATGAGGTGACGCTGGGCTGTTCTCCAGAAGCGGACGTCCTTCGACTAAACACTGATGATAAATCTTTACTTAATATAATGAAGCGGAAGAGCTTCCGTTGCGTGCGCCGCGTAAACGGTTAAAATTACGCAACAATCATGTATGTAGGGTAGGTAGGTAGGTTCGGGTAGGGCAGGTAGGTATGTATGAAGGGTAGGTGGGTAGGTAGATAACCAAATGACGGGCGAAGCCGCGACAGCTAGTATTAAATATAAGCCGGTATAAGTAACCTGATGTTATAGAAGTCCCGATGCGGCACGGCCTTCTGCGACGCGAGCTCCCTCAGCTCGTTGAGCAACACGTGCAGCTGGAACTTGGACGACAAGTACGACAAGCGTCGGTAGCAGAACGATTTGCTGGAACAAGGCAACGGTCATTCTAATTTTTTTTACAAGCAACAACATAAGGGCCTAGGGTACCAACTGGCAACTGGCTAATTGAAAATGTAAGCAAAGACCTTTCAGGCATTACGAGAAATAAGTAGTACGACAGTGAAGTTTGTTTGCTGCAAAGTAATGACTACGGTGTCCGTAACGCAAAAAAATGGTATCTACGAAAGACATCGACTTCCAAAAATAAAGTTGTTTTTCACTTTGTAGTTTTTTTATTTGGAAGTCGGTAGTATTTTTTTGTAAAAAAGTTTTTTCATGCCAACATTTTATTTGGGCTGAAGAAGAGATTGACATAATACTCAATAATAATACTCAACTTCAAATTTTGAATTCTTAATCACAAGTGCAATGAGTTTCTCACGCAGTACTTGTAAAGACATTGTGTTAATTCGAAATATAGAGCAAGAAAGACAAGTAACTTACAGTGGCCCATCCGACATCATATTACACATGGTGTTCTTATCCTGCATGAACTGCTGCATGGTGATGTACTCGTACGGCAGCCTGGTCTCCTGGCCGTCCTCGCCCCTCTTGTACAGGTTGAAGACGCCGCGGTCCGGCCTGATGATGTAGTCCTTCGGCTCCGGGTTGTGGCACTCCCACGGGTCCTTGCCTGCCCTGAAGGGTGGGTGGACGATGTGGTCTGGAGACAACAGTTAGAGGTTAAACCAATTTGTAAAATTTTGCAATCATGTGGAATGATTAATAATGGACCATAATTAATTAGATTGTGATCCTTACTCCGAGTTTCTCAGCTCTAAATTATCGCAGAATTAATGTGACAAATTGTCAAGCACGCGTTATCTGCTATGATTGATTAAATGAATTTTCAACAGCTAATCACAGCAGATAACGCATGCTTGACAATTTGTCACATTAATTCTGCGATAATTTAGAGCTGAGAAACTTGGGGTTAATTCAACAACGTTGATGATGACCCATCAATCACGTTATTAAGTTCTCTCATGATTTTAGTCTATCTGCCATGCCAACTTTGTTGGGGTTGGCTTCCAGTCCAGTCGCATGCAGTTAATTCCAGTAATTTACACAGAGCATCTGCCACACTGACTTCCACAATCCAGTTACCTGTATAAGAGTCTAAGAGAGAACGTACCCGCGATATGTTTCTGCACGTGCACGCTGGGCACGTACGCGGGCGCGTTGGCGTCAGTGCTGCGCACGAAGCGGGCCGTGATAGTCGCATAGCTCTGCTGTGACATCTCCATGTAACGCTTGCGAAGCTCCAGGGCTTGTACCAGGTACGAGGATGCTTGCTGGAGATCTTCTAGCGGTACCTGAAAGAAGAATATGAGGTTATATAGTTTTAAGACAGGTTAACTTAAAAATACAACAGGAGAATAATATATATAAATAAATGTCTTAAGAACGATTTCCTATGGAAAACAGGGGCTTTAGTAAAAGTGATCGAAAAAGTTGAAAGCAGTTAGGCAGGTACTTTTAGGTTTTAATCATAACAACTGGTTCTCCACCTAACCCAACTGCCTTTCCTAATGTCGTCGCTCCATCTACCTCCCGCCATGCTTACGAATTCTTCTCCATCCGCCGGTGTATGTGTTCTGTGTTCTCTACTCACCCCAGAAGTATCCTCTCCGCTGATGGCGACTCTCTGGAAGTGCGGCAGCACGAAGTCTGTCTCGTCATCATCAGCCACCCGCATGCGCTCGTCGAACACTGCGCCCGCGCCGCCCTGCTCGCTGCCGCCGAACGAGCGCACTGATTGCCCACATTCTGCCGCTCTGGGAACGGAAATTGGAAAAGGATGAGCAAGAATTTCAGAGCATATTTCAAATAAATCTTTTACAGGCACTTTGAATTGTAAAGGAAGGAAGAATAATATTCGCCTCACAGACTTATAAAATATACCACTGTAGGGCACCATAATATTTAGGAAGTGTGATGTCGGATATTATGTCAAATAAAAAACCATATGTATCCTCCGATTGTACAGCAAGATTTTCTTCGTATTTACATCTATTTAGTTCGCTTCTTAAATTTGTCAAAAAATAAAAAGCCTGTTTTGACAGCTATAGAAATATTTAATAATAATAAAACTTGATGCTTGCGAACAAAGACCTTATACCTATTCCCTTGCGAATGATACTCGTTCTTATGTATGGGTTACATAGTAATTAATTAGGATTATGAATTTGATTTTTCAATTTAAAATGAGAAACGTCAACGGGCTTCTTAGATTGTGACGACTTTAAGCAGACGAGTTTTTTGATTCTATTCATTTTTTTTATATACAACTTTTTAGTTGTAATTTTTTTACGAATTACTCTTTAACATATAGGTGGTATACAATTTTATAATCACCTCATTTTGATACCCCATTCGACGGCTACGGAAGAACAACAAAAAATTAAGAGCTCCACAATATGGCGCCCAAAATCCGTCGTGTTTGTTTTTATTTTTAACGTCACCTCTCTAAGAACACTTGGGCGGTCAAGACGTATCTAACGATGTCTTAATTATGTAAATAAATTTATTGGTTTGCAAGATATGAGGCAATCAAGATTATTACATACATACAAGATAAATGCGAAAAACATGACCCTTTCCTTGCAGTCGGGTAATAAAAATATAGAATGAAAAATTTTGCGTTTTCTGAATACGCAACGATTTATGGTATTATGTACTTTTTGCTGAAGGCTGTATCGCCATGAACTAGGAATACTCACAATGTAGTGGGCATATGTAGTGAACAGGCTGTAACATAGTTGACTAGTTTGTAACGCAGTGGACTAAATGGTAACGCAGTGGACTAAATGGTAACGCAGTGTCGCAGTGAACTAGCTTGTAACGAGTGGACTAGATGGTAACGCAGTGAACAGTTTGTAACGCAGTGGACTAGATGGTACCACAGTGAACTAGTTTGTAACGAAGTGGACTAGATGGTAACGCAATGAACTAGTTTGTAACGCAGTGGAGTAGATGGTAACGCAGTGAACTAGTTTGTAATGCAATTGACTAGTTTGTAGCTCGATGGATTACTAGTAAAGCAGTGGACTAGATAGTAACGCAGTGAACTAGATAGTAACGCAGTGAACTAGTTTGTAACACAGCCGACTAAATGAACCTGCTATAAGCTTTGATTTTTTGTAGTTCTTTCTAATTCAGTAGCGATGGCAGCGTCAATGCCCCATCAAATATCTGTGTCATCTAATCTCAATCCTTTAACCTACCCACCTAGCACATTTCCAACTTCATAATGCTATTTGACCATCTCCTCATGGTCTGTTTTAAGGATTTATTGGATAGGCTGTCTATTGGACTCACAGTGTAATAAGTTTTTCTTGTAAATATGTTTAACTTTTATGGTGTACAATAAAGTATATTCTATTCTATTCCCATCTCGGACAATCATATTTTTAATTGCCACCGAACCAATGAGCCAATTTCATTTGTTGATGAACAGGCAAATAATTGACCCATTGGTATTATCACAATATTACTTAATACTGTGGCAAAGTCAATATAACATTACAAATTCTACCCTCAAATGATTGATTACAATAAATAAAGAGATGATAAAACAAGCCCGTTGGTTGCCATCACCGGAGCAATATTGCTCAATAGCCCAAAATATTAGCACAGTCATTACCATTTGGGGTGGTTTGGCTAATTACATTTGTGTGTACCTATTAGGTACATTGTACATTACAGTTGTTTGATAGACAGATGGTGGACAGTAATTATATTTTGGAGGTCAGCCAGCATTCACTCTGTTTTAAATAATAAAGATACCTAATTATATCGCAGTTTTCTTTTGCTTCGGTTTCTGAATTAAGAAGGTGTCCGAATGCTCATGTTGCGTCTCTCGTCTACTGGTCGTGTTTGCAAGCATTACTGCTGGCCATGAAACCCTGGGTTCGATGGTCGGGTCATGATGGTTTTATTGAGTTTTCCTCACTAGCAGACCGGAGTCTGGACTTTGTATGCAGGTGATGTCATTGCAACTCTTCAATTAAACTCTCACCATCTATGACATGGGACTTAACATGACTAGCAAAATGTGGGTTTACAATAGCTGCACTGCTGCCTAACTTATGTATGTTACGTATGTACTTATGTTATGTACGTACCTATGTATTTATGCTCTAACACTCGTATACATACATATAGTTCTCGCCAAACTTTTTGGCTGTCCTGAAGTTGGCTACAACGGCTGCGCATTAGAACTATTAAGTAATCTGTGGTAGTACTAAATCTCATACGAAAACAGCACCGATCCGAGCCTTGCGCATCGCGGCATCGGGAAGACAACCTCAGGGCGGCCAAGAAGTTTGGCGAGAAATATACAAAGTAAAAAATTTGAAAACCGACACAATAGAGTAGTTTACTGAAAATTATTTTATGCCCGTCTGGTAGATTAGAAAAAAAAAATGGACGTATTTTTATTTTTGATAAGTATACATAAAGTAACGACGATAAAATGCGAAATATCGTGTGACGTCACGCCGCTAGTACACTTTATACTGCCTTAGTGACGTCACAAGCCCCCACTCCTGAACTTTAATGCACTTTAACTTTGTAATGTTTTATTGACTTGGTAAAGCAAAAAATATGTAACTATCCAATATTATTTGATAATCTCACTGACGCGATGACGGCCTAAATAGAATTATTATTGTTCTACCCAGGAAACTATAAAATTTTTGCGAATCCATTAGCTAAATTATTTATGTAAAGTGGAACGTCCTTAAAACATAATAACCGTATTCTGGAAAAGCAATTTCGTCGTTTAGCAAACAATTTGATACGATGGGTGATTCTCAACAACGAGTCGTGACACTCACGAGTTACATTGCCAATTCTACATTATGGAAGTTGATAAAATAATGATAATAATGTGTCTAATAACATGATAGGTACTTCTTTCAATATTGACGCTGAACAATTTAGTAGATACGCATTTAAGAAGTTTTAGAAATGGAAACTTTTGCCTCGAACAGTCCTTTAATCCTTGTGTCGTACAATTATCTATGTGTTCCATTTTTATTTTATAACTAGCTGATCCGGCGAACTTCGTTCCGCCTAACAAATTTCTAAAATAAAAGAATGTTTCTTAAATAAACGTAGCCTAAGTTACTCCTTATTACATCAGCTACCTGCCAATAAAAGTCCCCTCAAAATCGGTCCAGCCATTTCAGAGATTAGCCGGAACAAACAGACAGACAGACAAAAATTTAAAAAAATGTTATTTTGGTGTATGTACCGTATATATATTCATATACATGTAGTAAAAAAACGGTTATTTCAATATTACAAACAGACACTCCAATTTTATTTATATGTATAGTTGTAAAGATTAATTATTTTATTGTAAAGGTGCCCTTTTTTATAACAGTACTATATCTTGTACTATTAAACGAAAATAGCTCTAACGATTTTGATAAAATTTACAACATTATTATTAGGTTTTCGGGGGTGAAATATCGATATAACTAGGCTAGGTCTCATAATTATCTGGGAAAATTCGTTTTCTCCGTATTTTCACGTAAAAAGATGAGCCCGCGGAATATGGTTCGTAATTTCGCCGCCACTGCTCTCGTCTGAATAGCATCATAATATAGGCTACGCCAAAGGTTGCGGGTTCGAATCCAAGCTATAAATAGGTTATATTTTTCTTTTGCTTTTGTATGTAAATCGATTATTTAAACAATCTATTCTCTATTTTCACACGAGCAGAGCTTTGAAATGGTCTAGGTACAAGCCTCGGACCAAAACATCTAGACGCCGTTGCCATAGGCGAGGCGTTTGCCCAGCCATTGGATGATACAGACTGAAAATAACCAGGTGTGGTCTGTGATAGACATATCTACAAGACCTAGCGCCTTAATTAAGGTTGGTACATAATATACTATATCAAATATCTTAGATCCACTTCATCAACTACAGAGAAAATGGTGGGCGTTTTAGATGCCATTCCATTGATAATAATATTGCTAACTATATGTTATTTGATACAGGTTAATTAGTCACGTTAATTTAATACCTTACAGTAGGTGGAGTGGCATTTGATATATCGGATTATATATTAGGTATATGTCTAAACATGTATTTATAGGCTTTGGAATTTGAGACGACACCAGCTTATATCTTGCGAATTCACATTTTGTATTATTTCAATTATTTTATTTGTCACCCACGCCATTCAGGCACGAAAACTTTCACCAGCTTCGCCCGCGTCAAAAGTGTTTTATGATCCCAAGAGATCAATATACCGAGATGAAAAGTATCCTATGTGTTAATCCAGATAACAAACTGTCGGCGTTCAAAATTTTATCCAAATCCGTTCAACTGTTTTTGGGAGATTGCAACATAATGAACATACAAACTTTTGCATTTATAGTATGTAGGTATTGGATGTGTAATTGTTGTATATATATTTCTAATGCCATATTTTAGTCACAATTCAAATGACATAAAACAACGAACAAAACTAGCGATAGATCCCAATCATGCGTTAATTAATCGAACTTAGAATTTATCAGAGTGTCCATTTCTTAACTAAACAATGCAGTCATTTTATGTTTTGGAGTTGAAATAAATGATGAAAATAAGTAGAAATATAAGAAGTCAATTATATCGAACCTAATAACTTTTGTAGTAAATATTTATGTCGCGCAGCAGTGCGCGATTCGCCATTTAACAATCGGTATGTATCAACATTAGTAATGTCAATCTATATTTTATATTGTGGTAACACCACTCTTGGCTTTGACTAACTTTATGTTGGTACTGTGCTAGAGGCATGGCGGGAAATGTGGCTGCTTTTTGGACAAGTATGAGAAGTGAGCAGAAAAGTTATTGCAAGAAAAGGTAGGAGTTACAAGCTTCTAGGAGGTCCAAGAAGACCCCAGGTGAGTGTTTACTTTGCAATATCTTTATGTCGACCTATAAGTGCATGATAAGTGGAAAGATAAGACGACTGTCGTCGTTCGCCATTCTTTCCTTTACTGGTAGTCCAATCTTGCAGTGCACAGCACACTTGGTAGTCAAGGACATTGGACAGGGAAGCCTGGAGCTTCCATATATTGGTAGTGTGATCCGGAAACACACTGGCACGGTCGACTGAGCTGGAGCAACCGTGGCGAGGCTATGGGGATGGTGGAGGCCTCCGGGGGGCCATAGGCCCCCTGTCCGGCTAAGTGACTAACATGCAAACATGATCAGAGTCACCAGGGATATACCCTGTTTAGACCGGAGCAAGTCGACCGATGCCCAGCTAGGTAATAGAGGTGTATAGCCATAAATAAACTGCAATCAAATAACAGTCATGAGATCCCTCTATAGAGTACGCGGAAATGCAAGCACGAAGAGGTAACAAGAGTATGGCAAGACACTTGGTAAAACTAGCTTATGCATGTGAGTGGCACAGCCACACGAGAGAGGCTAGGCCTCGCCTTATAAGTATCGCATATATATAATAGGAGTGGAATAAAACTGGTCGACTAATCTTTCCACTCTCATGATAAATGTGTAATTATGTATCATCATGTCGTCCGTACATTATGTGAAGCAAGCATATAGTATTTCACATACATACTATAGGAGGAACGACATTATGGTGGAGATGCTGGGATATGATACTAATGGGCTATTTGTGTGACATATTTGTATCAAAAATCCTTCAAACTTAAATGGAACAAATTAATAGACATATCTCTTTATGCAGAAATTGTTATGATTGATTATAATATAAATTTGCGAACAATAAAATTTATTTAATTTTAATGAATTTTGTGTATTAATTGTGAATACTTTTTAAAATTGTATGCAAGGCATGAGTCGGTTCGACGTTCGACAGGCAATCATGTGGATACGCGGGATACGCCTGAACAGTGTCTATGGTCTAGTTCAGCACTATAGTAATCGGTATTAATCGATTCGATGTATGCGCAGGTTTTTTTTAAACTAATGTATTCTAGAAAGATGTTTATTTTATAAATAAGCATTAGCAATTATAAGGGTAAGGATTCCAATTATATTATGTTTGTAATAAAATTACATATCGAGGTGTAAAACTTTTTAGCAGATTGTAACAAGCTACATAAAATCGTTATTTGTGTTCTGTGTGACAACACTACGGGCTGCAGTTGGTAGCATTGTCTCATGTCGGAATTTTTTTTCTTTCGGTTTGGCGCCTTTTGCGGCGGAGTTAAAAAGTTTCAGTGTGAGAAAATTACTATAAATAAGTGAAATAAGTGTTTGGGCTTTATACCTATATATATTTTCGTTTCCTAGTGAAGACGTGTCGAAATAACGGACGGTACAACTGAATCAAAGTTCACGACGAAAGTTTTAAAAACGAAACCGACCTTCTATCGTGTATTCGAAATAGGCAGGTAGGTAAAGTGTGAAAACAATGGAAGAAATTCTTATAAGAATGTTAGAAATGCGAAGAAGCAAACTTAAAGAATGCTTGGAACGAGCTAAAACTGATTATGAGTCGGGGAAAATGGTGCTCTCAACGGCGTCAAGTACTGTAGCACAATTAAAGCAGCTATTATACAGGCTACAGGAACAAATGCGGCATTACACGTCTTCCTCAACAAACCCTCAAATAAATATTGTCACTGAGACAATGGAATTACAGCTCCAGGGTGAGGATTTCCTCACAGACATCGAATCCTCGATGGAGGCAATTGAGGCTTCCTCACGGAGTGTACCTACCGAGCAGTATACCAGTCACCAATTAAGTATTCGATTACCGAAATTAGATATGATTAAATTTAACGGAGAGGGTCTTAAATGGTTTGAATTTTGGGACCGGTTCAGCTCAAACATAGACAGCCAACCTATGGCAGAGGCTGACAAACTGACTTATTTAATTAGTAGCCTCGAGGGCAAGGCTCTAGAAGCGGTAGCAGGCTTAGCCATCACTAACCACAACTATACCATTGCTATTGAAGCCTTAAAGTCCAGGTACGGATCTAATGATACATTAATAGACGCACACTACACAGCATTGACCAACTTGGAGAGAGCTGAATATACAGCTCCCAGCTGCAGGCAAATTCTGGATGGCATCGAAAGACATTTAAGAGTCTTAGAGAAATTAGGTGAGGACATAAATGGAAACCATCTGCGTGCTACCATACTGAGTAAGTTCCCCGAGCAAGTTCTCCATCAGTATCACTTGATGCCACAGCTGCATTCCAAGGATAATTCAACAACTAATGTTAGACAGATTTTACTAGACATTGTAGTGGCATTGGAAAAGGCTCAGATAACACCAATACCTAAGGGATCAGTCACACAGCAAGAAGTCATTACAACAGAAGTACTTCAAACAAAATCTGAACTAAAACGTGAATATCCAATAAGGAGCACTGCCAGCAACAAACCAGAAAGGATAAATTTGAAACGAAAGGCTAATAATAAATTAAATAACCCACCCAGAAAGTGTAGCAGGTTACCATGTATCTTCTGCAAATTAAATAACCACAGTAGTGCAGATTGTAAAAAATATAAAAACATTGAGGCTCGACAGAAGCAGTTGGGGGACAGATGTCACAAGTGCCTAAAAAGAAATCACAAGACTGAACAGTGCCATCGAAAGGTTACTTGCTTCCGCTGTGGTGATGGACATCTCCAAATGCTGTGTTCCAAACCACGGGGTGAGGCAACTGTTTCCAATGGTGATCATGCTATAGTCAAATGTTATATGACAAAAAACTTTACTTACTTACAGACAGCAGTGGCTCTAGTCACAAACCCCAGCAATACAACAAAGAGGCGTAAATGCAGACTTGTCTTGGACAGTGGTTCGCAACGTAGCTATATCAGCGCGAAGGCTGCATCCAGATTACAGCTCACCCCTGACAATGAAGATCAACTCTTGGTGTATACGTTTGGAGCAACTGATCCGAAAGAGATGTCAAGCCCATCTGTAGACATTGTCTTAGAGACCAAACGTGGCATCCAAAAACAAGTAAGAGTCAATATTGTTCCACATATCACAGAGAGGTTACCAGTAGCTAAATTTGATTGTTCCACGGTTGATTTAGTGGCTGATGATGATTCTACGGGAGATAATATAGACCTTTTGATAGGGAATGATTATTTTGCAGGCTTCATGCGTGAAACAAAAGAGAAGATTCAGAATGATTTGTATTTGGTGGATTCTGACTTCGGTTGGCTGTTATCTGGAAATGTAGACCAAGATCCCATCGCAAAACAGGAAAATGTATTAACTGTAACTACTTACTGCCACTGTCACAATTCAAGCTGCCCGTATTTTACTGAACCTGACTTACCTCTTAAAAATATTGACATCAAATTTTTGTGGTCACTTGAGTGCATTGGCATAAACGATTCTCCTAAAGCTACAAGACAAGATGAAGCAGTTAAACATTTTAATGATACTGTTCAATACATAAATGGACGTTATGAAGTAAAATGGCCATGGATTGAATACCCACCTCAACTACCAGTTAATTTTGGCATGGCATTGGGAAGACTGAAGAGTTTGATCAACAGATTAGATAAGACAACACTACAAGAATATGATGACATTCTTAAGGAGCAATTAAGCAGAAATATCATTGAAATTGTTGAACTGCATAGTAATAGCACAGAACATCCTGTACATTATTTAGCTCATCATATTGTAAAAACTGAAGGTAAACGCGGGAGAATCGTTTATGACGCATCAGCAAGAGCAACGGGTAAGAAGAGTTTGAACGAATGTCTTTATAGTGGACCTTCCATGCTGGAGGATCTCACGGCTCTTCTGCTGAAATTCAGAACAAAGAAGATAGCGATTGTAGCCGATGTAGAGAAAGCGTTCTTGCAGGTTGGGCTCCAAGAAAAGGACCGTGATGTCACAAGATTCCTGTGGGTAAAGGACATCACAAAGGACCCAACAGAAGAAAACCTGTTGTATTTCCGATTTCGTCGTGTACCTTTTGGAATAATTGCAAGTCCATTTCTTCTTGCAGCAACTATTCGATACCACATGACGCAGACTGATATAACCCTACTAAAGGATGTTGCCAATAACTGCTATGTAGACAATTTAGTAACAGGAGCCAACTCTATACAAGAAGCTAAAGAAATATACGAGAAGACAAAGGAATCCTTTGAACAGATTTCCATGAATATAAGAGACTGGTTGTCAAATGAAAAGGAATTTCTTGACCTTGTACCTACAGAGAAACAAGCAAAACACGAAGGCACAGTAAAAGTCCTTGGCTTGACGTGGAATGTGGCAAGTGACACATTAAAATTGAAAATAACTGATCAACACTTCAATAAAGATACTCCAGCCAATACGAAAAGGAAGGTACTTCGTACTTTAGCCCGGATATATGACCCTTGTGGCCTTATTTGTCCATTAACACTGCCATTGAAGATTTTGTTTCGACACATCTGTGAACAAAAACATAAATGGGACACCGTCTTGCCAAATGATTTGGTACAGTCTATACAGAAAGTGTTGGATGTAATAGAAACAGCGGCACACATAGAACTGCAGAGATGCAATAACAAATGCTGTTCCAGAGTTGGAGACAACATACCAATTGAACTGTTTTTCTGATGCTTCAAAGGCTGGGTATGCTGCAGTTATATACTTAACATCACAAAGTAAACAAGGAACATCAGTCTCATTCCTAATGGGAAAGTCGAGAATAGCCAAAAATGAAGACTCAAGTGAACTTCATATCCCGAAATTAGAACTCTTGGGTCTGCTAATAGCAAGTAGACTTCTAAAATATGTAAGAGAGAATCTGTCACTACCAATAAGCAAGGCAACATTGTGGACAGATAGTTTGGTTGTGCATGGATGGATGCGTTCCAACAAATTGCTACCACCCTTTGTATCCAATAGAGTAGAGGAAATTAAGAAAAACCAAATGCAAGCAGAAATATACTACATTAATACAAAGATGAACCCAGCTGATGTTGCAACAAGACCTGACAGATGGAGTCAGTCTAAAGAACTTTGGTTCAACGGTCCAACATTCTTAAAAGAGGATGAATCAGTGTGGCCCGCAGATAGATATTACATGAACCACATGACAGTCCTTTCTGTCGGGGAGGGCCTGGACCAAAGAAATTACAGAAAGACTCCAGAAGCAGATAATGGTCCAGGGAATCAGCTGATAGATGCAAACCAACAAATGGAAATTGACGATGAAAACGATAACCCAGTGAATGAGAATTGGAATAGCGATATTATGGAAATGGAGCCAGTACAGCAAAGTCTACTTCCATCAAAGTCAGTTGACACTATCGCAAAAATAAAGGAACTGCAAAAACACCATTTTGCTGATGAGATTGCAGGAAAGAGGACACACCTGACTAGAAACCTCGGTCTATTTCTAGATGTGGATGGAGTCCTAAGATGCCAAGGACGAATGGTAAACACCACATGGAACTACGACATGAAACATCCCATATTATTGCCCCGAGATTGCGAATTTACAAACAAGATTATCAAGGATACTCATGAAGGCAATTACCATGTAGGTGCTACCCATACACTTAGCCTCATTAGAGAAAAGTATTGGATACCACAAGGGAAACGTCGGGTAGAAAAAGTGATTTCAAGATGTCAGCAGTGTATTAAACATGGAGGTGGCCCATATCGCTTGCCAGCAGTGCCTGACCTACCCAATGAAAGAGTGAACTACAGCACGCCTTACACATACTGTGGCGTAGATTATTTTGGACCACTATATGTGAACACACCAAATGGAAAGCAAAAGAGATGGGTAGTTCTATTTACATGTCTTGCTGTGCGCGCTATTCACTTAGAAATAGTAAACGACTTGACAGCAGAAGAATGTCTCCTGGCACTTAGACGATTTGCTGCCACTAGAAATACACCAAAGCGGATGTATTCTGATAATGCTACGTGTTTCAAACTTACATCTGAGGTGGTCAGTAAACCTTACTGTATGGAGAGAGGAATCGAATGGAGATTCATACCTCAGCTCGCTCCATGGCATGGCGGCTATTATGAACGGCTGATAGGTGTAGTGAAGCATTCCCTAAAACGCACTCTCGAAAAGCACCTACTTGGAGACAGCAAACTATTAACAGTGCTCAAAGAAGTAGAAGCTGTTGTCAACTCAAGACCTCTTACAAAGGTTGGAACTGAAGTGATCCACATATTGAGACCAGCTGATTTCCTAAGCTTAGGAAAATGCCTAACCTTGACCCCAGCGATAAACAATGTTTATCCAGTGGACGGTTCCAAACTAAAGACCAATTTGATAGAGAGCTGGAAAAGAGGACTGATAATTCTTGAGGAATTCAAGAAGATATTCATGTCACAGTATCTGACTAGTCTGCGAGAGAGGTACCAAAACTCTCCTAAACAGCCAAGAGTTGTATCTGATTGTGTGCCAAAAATAGGAGACATTGTACAAGTAAGGTCAGACTTAAAAAACCGTGAGTTGTGGAAAATCGGGAAGATAGCGGATCTGATAAAGGGTGCAGATGGTAAACATAGAATCGCTAAGGTCAAAGTTGGAGACTCTATATTGACTCGGTCTGTAGGTCATCTCTATCCGCTAGAAACTGAGCCGGACAACGCACAGTCCGGATCAACTGAGGAGGAAGTGATAGCACCTCTTCTAGATGCACCAATTGAGTACCTGGATCTGGATGATGGCTCAAGTCGAGTGGATAACATGCAACCACCATTATCAACTAATCCAGAATGTGAGAACAATGAAAATAAGGTAGACACCACAAGTGAAGTAATGCCAGTGCAAGAATCTATGATGAATACTGAGACATCAAGATCAGAGGAAACTATTAGTAACCATGAGTGTATGCAACCTGGGACCAGGGGAAGAAGGGACGCAGCTATTCGGGCGAGAGAGAAAATATTGGAATGGACGCGTCACCTTCTAACACTACTGCAATAATACTCTTTCTGCTTGTGGGAGTGTCGCGCAGCAGTGCGCGATTCGCCATTTAACAATCGGTATGTATCAACATTAGTAATGTCAATCTATATTTTATATTGTGGTAACACCACTCTTGGCTTTGACTAACTTTATGTTGGTACTGTGCTAGAGGCATGGCGGGAAATGTGGCTGCTTTTTGGACAAGTATGAGAAGTGAGCAGAAAAGTTATTGCAAGAAAAGGTAGGAGTTACAAGCTTCTAGGAGGTCCAAGAAGACCCCAGGTGAGTGTTTACTTTGCAATATCTTTATGTCGACCTATAAGTGCATGATAAGTGGAAAGATAAGACGACTGTCGTCGTTCGCCATTCTTTCCTTTACTGGTAGTCCAATCTTGCAGTGCACAGCACACTTGGTAGTCAAGGACATTGGACAGGGAAGCCTGGAGCTTCCATATATTGGTAGTGTGATCCGGAAACACACTGGCACGGTCGACTGAGCTGGAGCAACCGTGGCGAGGCTATGGGGATGGTGGAGGCCTCCGGGGGGCCATAGGCCCCCTGTCCGGCTAAGTGACTAACATGCAAACATGATCAGAGTCACCAGGGATATACCCTGTTTAGACCGGAGCAAGTCGACCGATGCCCAGCTAGGTAATAGAGGTGTATAGCCATAAATAAACTGCAATCAAATAACAGTCATGAGATCCCTCTATAGAGTACGCGGAAATGCAAGCACGAAGAGGTAACAAGAGTATGGCAAGACACTTGGTAAAACTAGCTTATGCATGTGAGTGGCACAGCCACACGAGAGAGGCTAGGCCTCGCCTTATAAGTATCGCATATATATAATAGGAGTGGAATAAAACTGGTCGACTAATCTTTCCACTCTCATGATAAATGTGTAATTATGTATCATCATGTCGTCCGTACATTATGTGAAGCAAGCATATAGTATTTCACATACATACTATAGGAGGAACGACAATTTACTTAAGTACCTATTTACAAACTATTTTCAGAAACGGCTCTTGCATGGTTAACATTTTATCTAGTAAGTAGGTAGTATTCCTGCATTCCCAAAATCAATATATTTTTCTTTAATTCAAATCTACCACCGAGGCGGTCCAATAACCGACAATCACAAATTCACAACCAATCACAACGGATGTTTAAAAGCAACATTCGTACGCAACGGAATCCGAACCGATTCCGAACAAATGCAAAACTTCGGATATCCGTTTCCCAACAGCTCAGGTTTATTCGTAAAACACTTCTCAGATTTATTGAGGTCTGTCTGTCCTATTTTATAAACAATTTGAAATTCACATTACCGTGAATTCCTCGTCGAAGTCCATCTCTGACAATCTATTTTGCTTCCAAACATAATAAACTTAACACCACAGACAAAAAAGAACTGTCACAAATTCACATTTCGCGCCAAAATGGAACGAGTTTTTGAACAACCAAACGGTGGCAACGGAACGGCCGCGTTCTGCCACCGACACGCGTTGCAATGCCATAAAATTACAAATGGCGCGGCATCCCTCGCGGTAAGGGTTACAGTCGCTCCAAGGTTAATCCAATTACTTCCCACTAATAATATCGAGTCTCAGCGCTGTATCACATGCTCGTGTAAACGACGACCGCAAAAAGAGTATTATCGATAGCTTTACAGACTAGAGAGGAGCTTAGGCTCCGAGAATATTTATAGACTGGAGGTGGCATAGGACTTGCCTCTAATGCCTCTTGAACAATGGCGGCAGTTAATACTGCGCTTATACGGCCAACGTAACATTTATGACGTATTAACGTTGATAGAAAAGGCGAAGATGATGATCATGAAATCAGGATTATGACTCAGGCTTCACTTGAATGAATATATCGCCTGCCAATCGTAGATAAGCCACACACAACGATTTTCCTGGTTTTCATTACATAATCTTGGGGGGATCTCAGTTATAATAGTGTTAACAATGCCATTCCCTTTTGTAAACGACCGAAGCTGTGCTGAGAACGAAAGTGGAAGAATGAGGTCCCTAAATAAGTAAATAAAAGGAGGATGATTTAACTGGATGGTACATGAAAAGAAACCTCCTCTGATAACGCGGCAGAAGAGTAATACATTCAACTGTATTATTGGAGAAGAGACTGGGCTACTACACCGACATAAACAGAGGGGTCTGGAACACTTGCCCGAAAAACATTACCGCGAATATCACTCGCGCATTTTTTTTTTATCGCAAGTGACACTCACGTGGAAGCACAATTGAGCGAATTTTGCGAAATGGTTTTTACTGTACCGTTAGCCGTTACCAATACCAAGGAAAATTTTAGACAATCCAATACCAGCCTTTATACGAATCGAGCCTTATCAATATCTGACTCTGGTCTTCACATATCTATAGCTTTTATTAGCCCTATTATAAGCTAGACCAGACGAAATAGCTCGTAAATGTTATGAGAAGGCGAGGCGATATTTACGACTCCGTATCAATTGAGCCGGGGACAATGCTTATCGATTTATATAACTGCTTATTGTAAGCGAGATAATCAGTTTGAGATGAAGAATTCAACTAATATTTTTGGAACATATTAATACTTTGTCGAAAGATGAAATGGATCGTCTAGGTAAGAGTGTTCCATCGTCGACTCGGCTACAATCATCATCGCTTAGGGTCGCTTTAAGGTCGCGATTGACTTCTTACCAGATTGGTAAATACGAAAAAAATAAAAAAATAAATAAAGATAAAAGAGGAGTGAATGATAGCGTGACGGATGAGTGATGACAGCTGAGGACGAAAGAAAAAAATATTGTGCTGATCCCCAAGTAACCTAGGATAAGGGCAGGAATACTGACCTATATTTTCATAATATGAAAAATATATTATATAAAAAAAGTACTCTGTGAGGCATATCGCGATGATCATGATTGTAAATGATGTGGTTGCCTATAATTGAGTGTGCATTACAGGATGATGATGATGTGTACCAACTTTTGTTTTTTTGTGTAAGTTTTATGGTTTTGTAAAACTCGTTGATGATCCTTAAATAAATAAACACTTTGCTAACCAAAATTTTATCAACTATATATAAATAAAGTTACATCTTGATTAAGGTCAGGCTTTTTCAGGTAGATAATATTAGTTTAGTACCTACTGCCCTGAAGGATTCCAGAGCTACTTACTGATACCAATTAAATAACAGTCGTAAATATACGCTGGTCGAAAAAAATCTGAATGGTTGAGACTATAATTTGAGTTAATCGATAGTTCGACACGAAACAAGCTGAAAAGAATTAGGGATGCAGGCAAGGGGGTAGAAAAATACACCACATTGTAGTAAGACAATCACAAAGAATGTCAATTACTAAAATAGCAGATGGTAAATGATGAAATAAAACTAAGCACAAAGACGACTTTGTCATACTTAACAATTCACTCGCTAGTACTCAAGCCGGTCGGGGCAGTAAATTTAGCATTGAATAAATAATACCCAAGAGTATGCGTGAGAAGCATGCCGATCCGAGTTCTCGTACTGTACCTATAACTGATTCAAAGATGCAAGGACAATGGAGGACATGTCTTGTGGTCATCGTCCCACTTTATAAGTTCAGAATGTTAAGAGTGCAGAATATGCAGAATATTAAGAGTCTTTAGTAGGAAGGTAGATTAATCCTGGATTAGTTTCAACGACTTTAGTGGAGTATGATGGTACCTGTGTCTCTTGACAAAGTAATATACTATCTGTAATAGCGTTGGTCGAAACGCTAAACATTTCGAAATGACCACGTAACATTTCGTTAGCGCTTGTCAATCCCACATATTTTTGACTTTTCGACAAATGTTTCCACTGATATGACTTCACTTTATCTAAAGGTTCATCTGATAAGACGGCTTATCCAACAACACTGCACTGTTAAGGCCAATTTTCGCAAAAACATAACTCGGAGTTAGTTGTTAACACGAGGTTAAATAACAATTATATCATATACTAGCTTCAGCCAGCGGCTCCGCCCGCGTAAAAAGTGTTTTATCATCCCAAGGGAACATTATACCGCTATTATGCTATTCTAGACTATTATCTATGCCAAATTTCATCCAGATCCGATCCATTGGATGTATGTTTGTTACTCAGTCATCCATCCAGCCGTTCTGGCATGGTTGAGTAACAAACATACATCCATCCATACAAACTTTCGCATTTATAATGTTATTAGTAAGATAATTGACTGTGTTAGCTACTAACTCAAAGTTAGTAAGATAACCCAGGGCGGCGTAAGTAGGCCTAAATGATCTAATTTTCAGAAGTCCATTGAAGAGGGCAAAAAGAATAAAGGAATCTATGACGTTGAAAGTAAGTATTTCAGAAGATGAATTATAAGACATACAGAAGGGGTTCTGCATTTCCAATTATGATGCCAATTTAACCAGCAAAACAGTAACCTATTTCCAGAAAACAGACGGAGTAAAAAGAAATCAGTCAACAGCAAATTGCACTGCGGAACGAAATGGAAGACAGATAAGAGCTGTCGGCGATGGTATGCATAGAAATAGAGAGGCACGATACAAATACACAGACAAAATTTAAAAATAATTATGGGCTTATAAATAATCTTTATACAAACTTATTAACATAATGATGTACAAGCGCGTATAAAAAGGGGACCCTCCCCTTTTTAGAGGAGAAGAACTCATAGGACATAAAAAAATTCGTCCACATCGCTGTAAATGGAATGGCAATATCTTTGGTCGTAGAAAAGGGATTACAAAATCTGATGCTGACAAAATATTGGGAACAGCAAATGTTTTTCTTCTGTTTAGTTGATTAATTTTTGCATAAATCATCATCATGCCTTTGATTGATAGCAAATATCTCAAAAAAATGGATAGTGACAACAATTTAGGTTGTGTAATGTAATCATTATTGAACTCCCACTCGGTAACGAATTCAAACAGTTTCTGATTTCTGTAGTGAAATCGGCACGTGGCAAGTCTGGCCCTGACTCTCCCAAGGTCACGCAAATTGAATTACACAAATACACACACTCGCTATGTAACTGGATTTGTACATCACCATGTGTTTGGTAGTCAAGAATGACAGACATGAGACGAAGGGTGGCTTTTGTCCAGTAACGGTTAATATGGAGAAAGAGCCGTAAAGTTTGAAAGCGGTCAGTCTTATAATAATTGGGTTAGTCTTTTAAATAGCAGCTATCCGCCGACAGGTGTGTCGCGAAAATGCTACGACCGTTTTGACGGTTCCGTACAAAAAGGGTCCAAACGGAGCCCTACTGCTGTCACTCCGCGTCCGTCTGTCAGTCCGTCTATCTGTCCGTCATCGGTTTTACGACCAAACGCTTCGAGCTACAGTCTTAAAATTTTCACAGTATAAGCATCTTGTTGACCCAAAACCCGTACAAATTGTCAAAAAAAGTTCCTCTTAAATGTTTTTAAGAGGGGCTCCCATACAGGTAAAGGGGGACGCAAAAAAAAATTACCTTCCCCATCGACTGGGTGTCGTTGTTTAGAACTCTTTAAGTAGATACCAAATTTTTGTTTTAAAAAATATTGGAAAACAAAGGAATGAGAAGCCACCAAAGTCAGCTTTTATTTACAAAATTTTGTTTCGAAAAATTATTTAACCTTCCTATTAACTTCTAGTAATAAAGTTTATTATCACGTTTATTTTACCGACTAATACCAATATATTGTTAGATCAGTTTTTTTTTTAAATTCCCTTATTTTTCCTATTAAAACCAACTTGATTTTGCAACTTGGTTTGGTACGGAACCCTAAATGTGCGAAGTCTGACACGCACTTGGCCTGTTTTTTTTATAGAATTGTTCTATAAATATATATAACAATTCTATAAACCGTAATATAAACTAATAAATATTAACCGTATGTCTGCTGGTAGCTTAGTTAAAAGCTAGGAGCCATGACGTACTCCAACTTAACTGCGTAAGTAACTTTAAAATGAGGTAGGCTATAGTTTACATCTCGGTAGAAATATATGTGTACAATATAATGTAGCGATCACAAATACACAAAGTAGAAGAGATTTTGAAGCAGAATGGAAGGCAATGCCAACCAGTGGAACACAAATTGGATGCTTAAGGATGAGAAAATTGTAAGTTGGGAAGATTTGTTTAAACGAAGATTTGAAATTCAATATAAAGAAGCCTGCAGTTCGAAATCCATACAATATAGTGGAAAACTACAACTATTACAAGGCACACAATAGACAGAATAGAACGTTTAAATATTTGGTGACCACTTGGGTCATTGAACTACATTCGCGTATTCAGAATGAACTTGTATTGTGCACACCTTTTAGAATTTCTATTGAAACTTGTTTTTGTGTCAGTCCAAAAATAGACACTTGTGTAGCATGTTAACGATATCATACAAAAGAAACTTAAGAAATCGATCAAATTATTGAATAATGTTGAACACAAAGATATTGTATGATTTCGAAGGTTTTCCAATGTATAGACAGGTATCAAATAATATTGCTCGTGTAGGATAATTATCTTTTGAAGACTCGATGAGGATAAAAAGTTGGCACATAAAAAATCTATATTTAAATTCGTAGCATTTAATTCGCTGGAATACCTAGGTTATCAATATTGACAAATTGATGATTTCTACTAACTATGGTATTTATTTCTTTTTGTTATTAATTTATCGTCTACCACTATTCATCCTTTACCTTTGTCGATTTCCTCTTTAGAATCTTCATAATTATCGACCTCATCGTTAATTTCATCATCTTCTACTCACATATTTTTACCTGCGTACACCCAAAACACAACATCACGCCTGTTGTTTCCTAATGGTTAAGCAGAGGTACCATTAGTTTACTCACATTTCGCCAGCAATATCCCCTATCTATCCTATCTTTGCCCTATATTTTTCAGAACTTCTTGATTAAAATATTATTTATTTTCCTTTTCAACACTCCTAGCTATAAAGTAGCTTCTAACGACCTCCGCCCAGATGCAACAGCGTGGCTACTTCCAAAGGATCTAAAGTAAACAGTTACTCGACACTCAGCTGCCTCGCCGAGAACACCTCTATTTACTTAGACGGAGCTACTCTTTCTTTGCTAGTAGCTATCAACTGCTAAAGTTATTGGAACGTAAGTACGTTTAATGTAATTTGGGTTCACAGTTAAAAGACCAATACTAGGAGTCTATAGACTTAAAAAAGGCTTTTGATACCGTAAGCCATACCATAATGTTCTTTAGCAAAAATCATAATAATAGGAACATTTTTTTGAAATCTTTTTTTATATATATTTTCCGATTACTGAAAGACGCCTGAACCGATTTGGAAAATTATTCTTTTCTTCCCATGGTCATCAGATCAGGATCTGATGATGGGATCTTGGAGAAATCGAGCGAACTCTTTAAATTTTATAGACACACTTGAAGCGATTTGTTTTTGGAAGAGTGTGTCCTCAAATTGGTCCCATTTAAAGGACATGGCCAAAATGTGCCCAACTGTGAGCAAACATACGTTTATTGCAGTTAATTTGAATTAAAAAAATATGAATTTTAAATGGCTTTTTAAGCACTATAGCAGCAGTGGAGAAATAATATTTATTAAATGATAAATGATAAATGATTTTATTTCTGTAAGTAGGTTTGTACAAACACTTTTACATGTCGATCATATTTTTTAAAACTAGATGAAGTCGGCGTTTCCTATCTGACTACTCTGAGAAGAAAGGCCGAAACAAACTCAGAGGTCACAGTCTCTTTTAAAGTCCAGACAAAATCTTGGTTAGATCATGTGAAGACCATGTAGACTGAAGTCTGAAATGGTCTTTTGAGGAAAGAACCAGCCAGATTGAGTGGACCTGTCCAGTCAGTGCACGCATTTGTCAATAACCGTGCAGCTCAACTCAGAAATTAAGGAGCTCAACGATTCGACGAACAATACTAAAGAAAGGACATTCGGGTAGGCCGCATAAACTACTCAAACTGCCAGACCATGATTAAAACTAACTTAGATAAAAAATTAAAAACAAACAAAAAGTATGATCCACATAGTCTTCACATTCACAACAATTAGAAAAGAAATTAAAATAAAATAATATAATACTTTAAAAAGTAAATATTCTTGTCATTGCAAGAAAACAAAAAAAAAAACAAAATTCACGGTGAAAAATATATAAAAAAAAAAAACAAAATTTATTGGAGCAGCTCAATCCCAAGCCTGTTTGTCCTCAACGTAATCTTTAATTGTATAAAACGCTTTCTGGCACAACTTACGTTTAATGAATGTTTTGAATTTATTAAGACTTAGATCTTGTACGTGGCTTGGAAGCTTATTATAAAAGCGTACACATTGACATCTAAACGAGCCACCTATTTTCGTGAGCCTTGTTGCAGGTACTACAAATTTGTGTTTGTTCCTAGTATTTATGTTATGGATATCACTGTATTTTTTAAACAATTTTATATTTTTATGGGCATATAAAAGATTTTCATAAATATACTGAGAAGGCACAGTCATTACATTAATCTCCTTAAATTTCTCTCTGAGAGAGTGTCTCGGGCTTAATTTATAAATTGATCGGACAGCTCTTTTCTGCAAAACAAAGATAGTCTGGATGTCGGCGGCATTTCCCCACAACAGAATACCGTACGACATTACACTATGAAAATAGCTAAAATATACTAAACGGGCTGTCTCTATGTCAGTTAAATTACGAATTTTCCTAACAGCATATGCTGCTGAGCTTAGCTTTTTTGACAATTTATCTATATGTGGGCCCCACTGAAGCTTAGCATCCAAAGTTAAGCCTAAGAATACTGTGCTATTTTCAGGATTCAATTCTTCGCCTTTTACCAACACATCAGTTTTCACCTGCCTAACGTGAGGTAGGGTAAACTTAATGCATTTGGTTTTTTTTCCATTAAGTAGTAAATTATTAACATTGAACCAGTGAACTACTTTTGAGATCGCGCTATTTACATCGTCATATACCAGCTGCTGACGTTTAAGTTTAAACAAAAGTGAAGTATCATCCGCAAACAATACTATATCATGGTTATCCTTTATGAGGTATGGCAAGTCATTAATATAAATAAGAAACAAGAAAGGACCAAGAATCGAGCCCTGCGGGACGCCCATCGTTACTATAGATCCAGGAGATCTTTTTCCATTAACGTCAACGCTCTGAATCCTATTACTTAAGTATGAAGTAAGAAGATCCAGAGCGCTGTTCCGGATTCCGTAGTGGCGGAGTTTCCTGATTAGCGTTTCATGAATAACACAATCAAATGCCTTGGACAAATCACAAAAGATTCCCAAGGCATCGCACTTATCTTCCCATGCATTATAAATATGTCCTAAAAGCTCAACACCGGCATCAGTAGTTGAACGACCCCTTGTAAAACCGAACTGTTTGCTATGTAATAATTTATGTTTTTTAAAAAATCTTTGCAATTGCTCTAAAATTAATTTCTCAAATATTTTACTAAACGTAGGTAGTACTGAAATAGGTCTATAATTAGTAGGGTCTGATGTACTACCTGATTTAAACAATGGTATTATTTTACTATTTTTCATAAGGTCAGGAAACTCCCCACAGTCGATACAATTATTAAAGATAATAGCTAAACTAGGTGCGACAATATCAATAATAGATTTAGCAACTTCTACAGAATGACCCCACAGATCTGCAGTCTTTTTAACATTTAAAGTGTGAAAGGTTTTAATTATGTCTCTACAAGTAATATGTTCAAAAAGAAATTCCGAATCGCAATCATTAACATTTTCTTTTAGCAAAGACTCAGCAACAGAAGGTGATGAGTTTAGGGATTTAGTAGTTGAAATGGGAATATCCGAAAAGAAATTTTCAAAGGCCACTGCAACTTGTGAGTCTGATTTTATGATTTTGTCATTAATTGACAGGCTGTAGTCAATATTTCGGTTACCAGATCTTCCCGTTTCACTATTAATAATATTCCAAGTCGTTTTTATAACGTTACTACTGTTTTTAATCTTTGAACTCAAATAACGCGACTTGGCCAAACAACAAACTTTTTTAAATAATTTTGAATAATTTCTAACATATAAATTAAATTCAGCAGTGTTGACATAAGTCCTTTCATTGTACAACTCATAAAGCCGTTTCCTACTTTTATGAATACCAATGGTGGCCCAATCACTGAATGATGCATTATCTTTAACCGAGATAGTCTTGGGAATAAAGGTAGAATTAAATTGTTTACAAAACATATTAAAAAAATCATCATATAGATGATTTGGATCAGCATGAGTTGACAAAATTGGTAATTTTTTAATGAGTTTAACTTTAAACGCTGCCAAGCGACTTGCAGTTTTTGGGTTAACAGTGATATCCTTTTTGGCCACTTTGTTGTTTTGGTTAGGTATAGTAATCCTCTGCCCGCAGTGATCAGAATCTAGTAAATAAATCTAGTAAATATTAAAAGTTGTTCTGTTTGATTTTGCTCAATAATAACCTTTTAATGTTGCCATATAATATTAACAAAGTTCACACCCAGAGAAAAATAATAGCTAAACGACACATAAAAAAACAACACTGTTGGGAGTTTTGTTTTTTAATATGCACACAAAAAATATATTCGTTTATTATTCGTAAACTAATTATTTTTGTATGTTTTCTTATATTCTTAGTTTTATTTTTTATTTGCCTAGTACAGAATATGGTACTATACCTATACATTACTTTTTATTCTATAAAAAATAGTTACAAACTATAGGTAGACTTTCTCAGATTATAAAAACTAGCTCTCTTTTAGTTTTTTTCAACCAAATCATAATATATCAAACGCCTGGCACAGATATATGTACATTAGTTGATATAAAATACCTTACCCGTAGTGCAGAAATCAACTATTTTAATCCTTAATAACTTTTGTTCACGACTGCTAAGCAATATGCGCCTTTTTAATTTTGTTTTTAGAAGATCAGTACTATTAAAAGACATAGATTTTATATCTGTCCATTCTGGGGCACAAGCCCATACAATTTTTGGCCATGTCCTTTGGTGAACATGATGAAGAACTTCTGAGATATACTAAATAACTCTTTAATAAAACCAAATCTCTTGGGATTGATGCAATCGCATGTCTGTTCATTGTTTAGACCATTTCTTAACACAACATCATGCCAGTACTCTCTAAAGGTTTACGCAGATTTGTACAATTCACCCTGGTATACTCTCATTCCACCGGCTATGTTCAAGTTTCATGTTATTCGGTTAGTCTATTTTGGCATCACTTGGGGCATTATAGGTACTGTGGTAAATAATGGGCAAGTTCTATTGTAAAGTACTTTACAATAGAACTTGCGCTATTATTGCTATTGTAATGTACTTTACAATAGAACTTGCCCATTATTGCTATTGTAATGTACTTTACAATAGAACTTGCCCATTATTGCTATTGTAATGTACTTTACAATAGAACTTGCCCATTATTTACCACAGTTAAAAAGTGAAAAATCCAAACCTTTTGCCAAAAAAAAACAACCGACTTCCAAATAAACACTACAACATGAAAAAGAACTTCAATTTCGGAAGTCGGTTTCAAAAAACGAAGAAACGAAAACGGGATCACCGACTGGCGAAATGGAAGTTATTTTTCACATTGTACAATTTTTTTGGCAGTTTTTATCTTTGTAGATAATTTATTTGGCAGTCGGTCGTATTTTTTTGTACGAAGGTTTTTTTAGAAAATCGGTTGCTAGTTCTGAATATAGGAATTAATGAATAAAGGTTGTAGCTATGTACACGAACTCTATTAACTCTACACGTGGACACGAAGTTACTCTCTGCCAGTAGCTATACTAGCTATTGATTGCTAAAGCTAATGAAACGTAAGTACGTTTGTGTTGCAAGTTGCAATGGTCTTGAATTAAAGCTGGCACACATTGCTAAGTGGGCGCCGCCGCTTACATACGAGTACTTTGTGCTGTAGTTGTGATTTTCGATATGTTTCTTTATTGAATTCAAAGTTTATCAGCGATAAAACCAGCACTGCCCCCGTACCCTGACGTGTCAAAACTATCATGGTTCGCCTGTAAAAAATTGACAGATTTGTACAAGTCATATACACCTGTCCCTTACGCACACTCAAAATAACCTTACTCTAAGAGCTTATGGTCACTCGCCTTTTCGAACAATTGTACGAACTGAAAATTGTAAATGACAAGTATAGGGTGTCTCAGAATGTCCTTCGTTTTTAGTACTTAAATTAAAAAAAGAAACCACTACAATTAGCTCAAACTCTTTTTATTTACTGTTAAATTAAAGGACAGTTTGTATATTTTGTATATGAAAAACAATAGTTTGTAAATGCGCAACCCTCTACTTCCTGACACTCTTTTAGCCTGGAACTAAAATCTAAAATCACTCGCTGTGGATCATCATTCATCACTCTTGGAATAGCTTTGATTACGTCTTTGCTTAAGTACTTTAAAACATTCATGTTGGGTGTCAATGGGTTGTAAACTTTACTTTTTAAGTAGAACCATAGAAAAACATTAGCAGGTGTTAAATCATTAAATCTGGGCTATTTGGGCTGCCGTATTAAAGCAAGGAATTATCGGCCTTAACTTTTTTGGGAACGCTCCAGCGAGTTTTTTAGTTCCAGGCTAAAGGAGGAATTTGGACTTGTTTTATTTAATATCAAAAACGCAAACCATTCTGAATCACCTTATACGAGTATTAGGGTCTGGGTACAGTTAAGATAATATATTTCATTTATGTCCCCTCGCTCTGCCTTCATCCATTGGTAAACTGTGGCCGATAGATAATGCACATTTTGTCCCTTTTGGAATTCGATTTTATCTCCAAGTTCTTGCCTATATTTTATACATGCCTTGCCTGTTTAATTCAAACTAAATAAAACCGCCTTGCCGAATCTTCCAACTACATAATTCAGTCTAACCGCATACAGCTACAAAATAAACTGGTAAGTATTCACAGTTTTTTATATGAAGTATCTTCCTGAATTCCAAATCTCATTTACTGGGTAACACGATAAACCTTGGGAAGACTGGTGTCTTTTTCAGCTTCTCACTACCCATAACGATTGTCAAATATCTACAAATGACCTTGTTGACTTAATGTCTTGGTATGACTCATCCGCGGACCGACCTCGCCAAGTGTTGCTTATGCCTTACTAGCGACCCACCCCGGCTTCAAATAGAATAGAATAATCTTTATTTTATATAATTAATTTTATAGTTATATGGCCGCCATATACGTGCAATGCTATTTTACAGATGCGTCTTACTAAAAGATCTAATTGTAAAGTAAATAAGGCTCAGCTCAGGCATGAACTGGCTCACGCTACACAGCTGCTACACAGCTATCTTTGATAATTTAAATGACAGGAATACGAGGAGGGACCATTCATTGGAGAGTGGTTTACCTCTTTGTTGTTTACATATGTAATCCATATCACCAGCTCGCAGACTAGGTAGCATAGGATTATGATGGTTTGGTTTGTCATATTTATCACCTGTTTGTGTAAGACCGGGAATTTGCAGACCTCTTAACTTAAATTATATACCAAAACCTTCGTCGAGTCTCACTGTTTCTATTGGTGAACACCGCATGAAAATCCGTTCAGTAGTTTTTGAGTTTATTGCGAATGGGCGGCGGGGGACTTCGTTTTATCTATGTGGTGAGAGTCTTCACTATCAATATCGAACTTATATAAACTTTACTACACTTTTATCGAACCCTGTTGCCACGTAATTTAGCTACGAGCTTCCTATGTTTAATAGGGTAGTTGACAATATACCTATTTAGTCCGTCAGTTAGATAACCTAAAATATTGGATAAGTATTTTTTTTCCACGTAAACAAAAAAATACGACGATACAGTGCGTTTAAATATCGTGTGACGTCACAGTGTGCTACACTTTATACTGACAAAGTGACGTCACATGCCCCCACTCCTGAACTTTGATGTGCGTTATCCATATATTTAGTATCTTTTCGCTAATGACTTTATCTTTGTCATTTTTTATTTATTTGATATTTTCACTGACAGACTAAATAGAATTATCATTTATCTACCCAGGAAACATGCCTATTCAAATACAATAAGATCAAAAACTCACTTGACGTTGAGCTGCCTCTGAATGAGCAGCTTCTTCTCAATCTGTTCTATGGGGAACTGTGGCACCTCGTAGGGGGCTGACAGCTCATTGGGCAGCTCTCGGGAGGCTTCGGCGCCCACAGCGCTTGTGGGGCTCTCACTCCCTGTGGACAATATTATGACGTTGTAGAAACTAGGAGTACAAGGCAAAACACTGGATATGGGACTGTTTAAGTGACCTGGTGGCGTGGTGACACTTTGGTGGAGCCTCTGTCTAGCAGTACAGTACGATTCAAACTTAACGAGGGCTCGGAACATCATACTTTTTGATTCACCCAGTGCGCTGGAACGTAATCTATTCAGTTATAATAATAATTAAAGTTGTAATAATAATAAAATTGAACGAACTGACACTATAATAATGTTGATAAATTAAGAATAGTGCTGTGGGCAGAGAAGCTCTTAGAGTAAGTTTATTTTGAGTGTGTGTAAGATGTATATATCTTGTATACATCTGCCCTTTTTTACAGCCGAACTATAATAATTTTGACACGTCAGGGTACGGAGGCTGTTCAATTCGATACAATATAGTTCTTCTGGATTGCCGACATAATATACTCTTACATAAAGATTGAAATATCGATGGCCGTAAGAATGTTTTCATATTCAAATTGTACAAACCATAATAATGAAGTCAAGGTAATAAATAATGAAGCTGTAAACTCAATAGTTCATAAAGATAAAGTACCTACTCTCCATTAATTTTAATTTAATCAATGCGGTCAGGATATTGTAAAAACCGCGCGAAGTGGTGAAGGAACTCAATTAAAAAGCTCTTTGCCACAACAAGATTACTCAGAGAGAAGAAAATAATACAAAACACGATAGAATGGAGCTTGATACTAAAGTTATTGATGATACTCGTACACATAAAACCAGTAAGTAAGCGTGCCAAAATCAGCGTAGCGAAGGAAGAATTTTGTTGAGTCACTATGCGTATAATACTAGTACATTCGTACAAGGGTATATGGAGTAGGTATAGGTTTTGATATATGGTGGTTTCTATAATTATGTGTATTTATTCCATTAATCTTAGGCAAAGCAAAGAATATGAGATCGTCAGCAAAACGCGACCTCTATATTTGATTTCCCTAAATTAGATATAGAGGTCGCAAAGAAATCAGAAATATGCAAAACGTACTTCAATCAGAATATAGACTTCCGCCAGTTCTCCCGTAGAGAGGAAATTACATATCCACAGGACATAACTACAGAATTTCTGTGTTTTTGGGTCCAATTGTTTGCAATATTTCAATAAATAAATAAACAAAAATCGTTTATTCTTAGGCATGTCACCCATAAATTTAAAATTACAAACACATAAAATTAAAACATACAAGTAAAATTTAAAATTCCCCTGATACATTTTTGCTTCATAATATTTAACACGTACATTTGACACGATATCTTGCGAAAACGAATCGGGGTGATTCAAACAGTAAAACGCCCGAAACTTTTGAACGGGAGCATCGATTTTCATCAAACATAGCTAATAACACACTCGATAAAGTCAGCTTCCAAACAAAAAAAAAACGAAATCAAAATCGGTTTATCCGTTTATGAGCTCTGATGCCACAGATAGATACAAATATCAAACTTATAACTCGCCTCTTTTTCGGGGGTCAAAAATAGACAATTTTTTTCTCAACAACCATTCATTAATCAATATCAAATTTTAAATTACTCAACCATCTCACAAAATTTAAATTAATTATAGAAATAATCAAATTTAAAATAACCAGACAACACAACACATAACAGCTTCAAAATATTTTTGTAAGTATGTGAGAACCATGTTCCTATTTATCAAATGAATGAATTTACCCGATAGTGCTTGTAATACTTTATCCTATACGTAGTATAGTAGTGTTATACTGGGTGCATCGTCCTCACGTATATGCATTAATGTATGTATATAAATATTGTAAAACACTTTTTTTTTAGAGTAAATGTGGTTTTTCTTGCCAGTTCTTCTCCATAACAATCTAGTTTTGCTAATGGACGGTAGAATCAATTATTATTATGTTTTGATTTAAATATTTGACGTTAAAAAGTAAGGTCTAATTGAAATAAAGAAATTGACTTTGATTCAAAATTATTATACCGTTTCTTCAACTACGTATATTTTTATGCCTTTAGAAGAGGGATAAGTCTGTAGCATAAAACACTTCTGCACTAATTATTTTTTATAAGTCCTCCTGTCCTATTATCATTTCAATGAACGTCTATTACTGATAACTTTTCTCACTTCTGTTCACAAAGAAAGACTACCTATGTATAAAACATGATATCTTTCTTTTGTAGTCTCTGGCAAGGAGCTTACTAGTAATTACCTTATGGACGACAAAGCAAACATGTTAGTAGCGTACGTCAGTGCATCGGAGAGGCATGCCTGTGCTACCCTAACATATAGGTAGATATAAAATATTGTAAGAAGGTAGATAAATAGCTAGCTGATGATGCTGTCGAAGAGTCTTGCCTTTGCGTGCCTTTACTGTCCTATATAATAAGGTAGGTATACTCGTAGTAATAGATAGACATAGATAACTAAGTAAATAGATGATGTTGTTTACCGACGCGCGTGGATTGTTGGTGGAACACAGGTCAAGTAGTCTTTAGGTAGTTCTACGTATTTGATGTTTCTTCATTATCATTACAATTTCTGCTGTCTGACAAACTAAACTAAGTATCTTACAGTTAGAAACAGGCTCATTAATATGGACCTTTTAGACTTCTTTGAGTTACTTTTTGACTTCCAGTGTGTGAGGCTCATTGATCAAATGATAGCAAGTGTGACTACTGGACAGAAGGTCAAAAGAATAAAAAACATATAATCAGGACAATAGAAGTCCAATGACGTTTTTTATTTTACACGCCGCGATAACTTTGTACTTAAGAAATTTAAAACCGAATTCATAATCCTTACTAATATTATAAATGTGAATGTAAGTTTGTTTGTTACGCTTTCACGCAAAATCTACTGAACCGATCATCATGAAACTTTGTACATATATTCTTGGAGGTATTACAAGTAATTTAGGATACTAATTATAAAAAAAAAAAATTACGAAAAATAAAAAAAAAATTGTCAGTAAATCTCGAAATCTAGCTACTTTAACGCCATCTAGCAATCCAGGGTAAGTGGGTAGAGTAGATAGGGTAGGTAGGTAGGTATATTGGCTTGACGGGAGCGAAGCCCCAGGAGTCAGCTAGTACACTATAAAAACGAGTATCATTCTTAAGCATCAAGTTTATTTATTATTTAGTATTATTATAGCTGTCAAATCCGACTTCTTAGATTGTCACGACTGTAGTATTAGCCTCGAGTCCAGATATGTGAAATACATGCTAACCATCTCCCTTTACTTAGTACCTCTACCCCTAATGGGTGTAAATCAACTCGCTTTACTAAGTTATTCTTTTGGCAGTATTGAAACATGATCCCCAGCTTCTTAAGAAGTTTTAAGCAGTTCAATTTTAAGGCAGTAAGCTGACACGTCTGGCTTCTCATTTACGAAGCAGGGATCACGAACCTTGGCGATCGATTTGAGAGACTAAATAATGACAAACTGTTGTTTTAGGTGGGCACAACAATAAGAGCTTGTTATTCACTATGCTAGGTGAAGTGTACTAGCTTATTATGAAGGTGTATAAATCCCTAATTGAGCACATTACTAAGATAACATCTGCAAGATCCTGAAAAAAAACGACGCGTTACAAATATAATGCAAGTCAATTGTCGCAATTGCCTGTTGAAAATTCATTGTACCATTTAATTACTGCCATAATTTTCATTTCGAAAATTGGACTTACAGTTAAACAAAAAATCTTACACTTTTGAATGCATGTGTTAAATGTATTAAATTCAATAGTTAATGCATGGTATATTTTATTTGCAAGAATATAGGTAAGTAACATAAGTTCTTAAGATTTATGGGTTCAATGTGCCCAGTGCATCGCAAATTAAATCCAAAATTGCTTTGAATATTCGATACCAACCGAGAAAGTGTTAAATTATGCCCTTTCAGTTTCCAGTTTCAAGCTGGGAACAGTTGCCAAGTTGCCGGCATTGAAAGGAATATAGCTCCATTGAAATGCCCGATATTGCTTCACACTCCACATGATTTTCAGTTTGCCCGACAGAGCAAGAAGACGTATCGATCAGATTCGCATTCGATCCATGTGGAATAGGTGTATTTGGTCAGATTCGCATTCGATCCATGTGGAATAGGTGTATTTGGTCAGATTGGCATTCGAACCGTGTGAAATAGGTATATTCGGTCAGATTGACATCCAATCCATGTGAAATAGGTGTATTCGATCAGATTCGCATTCTATCCATGTGGAATAGGTGTATTTGATCAGATTGGCATTCGATCCATGTGAAATAGGTGTATTCGAACAGATTCGCATTCTATCCATGTGGAATAGGTGTATTTGATCAGATTGGCATTCGATCCATGTGAAATAGGTGTATTCGGTCAGATTGGCATTCGATCCATGTGAATAAGGGTGTATTCGGTCAGATTGGAAGTCGACCCCAACATAGTTGAGAAAATGATTGATTGACAATTCTGATTATCACAGTGACTAACAAGTTGTAGGTCGTGGGTTCGAACCCAAGCAGGCGCTTTACTTTGTGTAAATTATTTCATCGCCACTGCCCTCAAAACGGTGAAGGAAAAGATCGTGAGGAAACCGGCGTGTCCTAGAACCAAAATATTCGAAGACATGTGACATCCACCAACCCGCACGGGCCTTCGTGGTGGATTAAGGTCCATTCCCTCTCAAATAGAGGAGGCCTGTGTCCCAGCAGTTAAAATTAAAAGGCTGATGATGATGATGAACGAATATTTGGTACCTATTAGCAATGGCGACACTAGCCGTTGCCGGCTGGATAATTCTGTACTCTGTGGTTTTCACTAAATAGTACTCACTCACAAGGAAACAGAGGCACACGGACATCGTTCCGGTAAATATTTCAATTTACATTTTGATAAGAAGAGTTAAATAGAGCGTGTACATGTTTTATTTATATTGCAGGACATAGAACAGTAAAAGGCACTTCAATGGTAAAACTTGTGCTACGAAAATCCCCCTTATTGCTTGTATATGAAATTGCTGTTAATTTAGTATATCTTTTGAATGAATAGTCTATGAATGCAGTTGGCAAATTTCCATAAAGTTAAGGCGATATATACGCTCCAATGTTAAAGCAGTACTGGCCGTGCGCCCCCTCGGCTGTTCAAAAGGATGTTCAATATAAAATATCAATATTGAACCTCCTTTTTAACAGTTTTGTTTGCAAAATATTATTTGATTTACATACGCTATTTCAGTTATGAAGAAATTCCAGTTGCGAAAAATACCGTGTTGCTAATATATTTTTTTTTTCTATTTATTATACGAAAAAACCATGTTAATGTACATGACCCAATAATAAATAAATATTTTTTCAAACATTTTAACCTAGTTAATAAGGAGTATGCTTTAGAAAATTACCGTTTTGCGGCACTAAAGCGGATTAAGCAGTAAGCAGTTGTAGCGGTTAGGGACCAAGGTCCCTGCCCTTACTGCTCCACCTTAAATAATCTACCCTGTATAAGTGTATAACCTACCATTGGTATGACAACTAAGGAGGCTGAAGACTTTGTTCAGAAAACTGGAAATCACTTTAGAAGAGGTGGTTTCAAGACGAAGACACACACACTTTTCTGTCTCTCGGTATTGTTTAATCTTAACTTTGAAGTTGAAGTAGGTTTTCTTCCTTCCTTTGTCTAAGGACGTTTGAAATACAGTCTTCGATCATTTGGGTACTACCTAATCCTAACTTTTATAAATAATTATTATAATTATTGATTATAGTTTTATTGTAGTCTCGTGTTTGACCACTATCTCACCCAATGGTAAGCAATGATGTGGTAGATGATGGAGCATGCTTGTCAAGAAGCAAACTATTCATTCGGATGATACTATTTTTTTATGTTTGTTTCGGCATAACTTCGTGATATATAGACGGATTTACAAAATTCTTTTTTATATGTAAGGGTATACTCCCGAGGTGCTCCCATTGTCACCAAATTAATATCTGATGATAGGATCCCATGGAAATCGAGGGAAAAGGTTCTTAAATATTATAGGCATACATATAGCGATATTGGTATTTTCATTTAGGGAAGTGGACCTGATGAAGAAGACCACAGATGGACTTCGGAACTCCTTAATGATAAATATGTCACGGGTATATCTCAAACAGTTAAGCGAATATGATGAAGTATAAAGACATAAGTACATAATACCATTTTCATCAGTACCATACTGATGAAAATTGGCGTTTGCTATTTGATAAACAGTGTAAAATATAATAAACTAGCCTTTCACCGCGGCTTCGCTCCCGTTGCGCACCCCACAGGACCTGTTTTCGGGAAATAAAATAGGCTATTTCACTCAGGAATAATGTAGCTTTCTACTGGTGAAAGAATTTTCAAAATCGGTTTTAGTTTTTGAGTTTATCCATTACAAAAAAACTTCCAAACAAATCGTGCATCTTTATATTATGATATTATATAGTGTAGATTGATAGGGATAAATCCAAGATATGTATATCAGAAATATCGCGTACTATTTCCGTGATAATCTTATACCCGCCTTTCACTAAAAGGGTATTGAGCGAAAACGGAGGACACGAACTGATGCGGACCGGCGTAAAATATGTAGTTGCACACTTCCACTAACAAAGAACAGAGTTTCAGCATTTGTCTTCCACTGCCAGCAGACTTTGCGGAGCGTGCAAGGTAGGAAATGATAGATAAGCGAGTTTTTGACCTTCCATTTGAAGCGGAGTTTGCGGAGTAAACTCGAGCAGCATTCAACGTACGAAATATATTTTTTGATTATTTTAATACTTTTGGGCCATTACACGCACTCTAACCAGAACAAGGAGATATTTGAAAAAATAAAAATTATTCTCGACTTAGCGTCTGTTATTTCTTATATACTTAAATCCACAATTTTCTGTCACGCTTTATCTTTTTTATTCCTTCGGCGATTATCTTTGTCATTCACATTCCATAAAGAGTGATACGCACGGATGGCTTCAATAAATAGCTCCATATTTACACAAGGTCACAAGGTCAAAGTTGGAGGGGGCGAGGGTCCAAGTGATTTTTTCAAAACTAGCATGCGACGCCATAATACAGCGGCGGACCCATTTTAACTCGCTCAATCCGCTCCGCTTACTCGCTCGCGGTGGAAGTGCTCGTATGAAAATCAGTGTTGCGAATCGAGCGCAATCCGCACGGACCGTTCGACTATGCGAACACTTTCATGACTCTTTGAATTCGTTAAGTCCGCTCCGCTCACTCTTATTAAGTAGAAGCACTTCTATGCAGTTCGCCATTGCGAGTTAAACGGACTCCGTATGCAGCTTTTTCCGCTCGCAGTGGAAGGCGGGCTGTCATACTACTTACCTACGTTTGCTACCACACAATGTTCTCAAAATTCAAATTACCATTTAGTATGGAAGAACAGTTAATCCAAATACTTGCTTGAGTAGACAATTGTAGCATTTACGATATTCCCAAGTTATTTGTGTGTGTAGGTAAATCGTACTACCAAAACTAATAAACGTTAGCGCTGCAAAGCGCTTCCACCTACCCCGTACATCCCCATGGGCCTTGTAAGAAGAGATTGTTGTAGCGCACCGGCCAGCAGCATCAAACTCGAAGATAATCATTTACACGTTAGTGAACAAGCCATGGTAGGAAGGTATTCCCTAAAGCAGGCGAACATTAGAACGGCAGTTAATTATATTAACAGCTTAGCGTTCCATCTGCTAACTAATTTGGATAACCTATATTTGTTGTTGTGATTTGAGGACTGCTTACATAAATATAGATTTAGAAAGGTAGATTCTTAATTAAAAATAAATAAATTTTCTTATAGAAATATTTTATTTCTTTTAAATTATCCGATATTATCTAACTACTTAAAATACAGTAGAAAAGAACACGCGACAATGCAACAAGAAAGATGTTTGCTAGGGTGACTAAACCGGTTAGTCCCGCTATGCTCGACTCGAAAAACACCTACTAAAAATCTCCGCTATGCACGAAATCACATTCGCATTTAATTTGAATATTAAATATTTATTATTAATACCTAATGTTTTTATAGATCATAATGTGTTTGAGTGTCGCATACGTTCGTCATCTCAGAATGATTATTATGATTACATGTAGAAATAATATGTAAATAATATCAACCAGGGGGGTGACCATAAGCGCTTAAAGTAAGGTTATTTTGATATCGCGTAAGTGACAGATGCATACAAGTCATATAAATCTGTCCCTTACACACACTCAAAATAACCTCACTCTAAGAGCTTATGGTCACCCCCCTGTGGGCTTTTGTGACGCGTATCAAAATATTCACCGACTAATCCATAGCATTTTATTCATTAGTCTATGATCATAGTAACCATAAATACATAGTTATGGACAAGGTAGAATAAAACTATCGAACCATAAATAAATACAGTAATAAACTAATAACATATGGAGTGGAAATCTGCAGTAGTTTTTAGTGGTTGTCGTTAAAACATCCGGCCAGCCAGCACGCGACTAAGCTTGTGCTGAGCTGCGATGTTATACGCAATGCGTAAGACCATATATTTTATTTTTTACTGCGCCAGGATGCGAGGGCAGCAAATTTTATGATCCAGACGTGATATTAATGTGATTTGTAGAGTATTTCTTTAATTTAATGTTGTATCTGATGGTTATCTGAAGGCTATATCGTTTATTTTGTTGATATCGTGTCAACTTTATGATCTGTGATTTTTTTGGTTTAGATATTTGCCATCCTTTTGCAAAATTTTACGTGTGATTTGGATGAATTATTAATTGGTCTATTTTTATGAAATTATGGATTAGTAAATGTAAACTGTAAATATTTTGGTTTTGATATTCTCAACAAAAATCTGAAGGATCCTTCCAGTAGGTAGTAGATGATATTATGATGTCATCTTAGATACTGCTACGGAATAAATTATACGAATAGGCAATACAAAATTCTAGGAAAAGAAACGAGTACAAAAATATTTTCAATCAAAGCCCCAATATATTTTACAAGCAAGATGATTTATTATATTCGCCCATGTTTGAACTATATTTAACTTCAGTATTAATTGTTTTAAAACATGAATATAGAACTGAAATACTCAAATTTTCATAAACATAAAAAAAAACCTCAGTACGGTGTGCGGCACTAAATATAACAACTCTATACAGTTTGCGGCACTTAATAAAACTCGTTACGTATTCCCAGAATATCGGCTTTTAACAGAGCACGTAAATATCAAACCTGTTCCTAGAAAACCAATCAATAACCGAAGCACTATGTTGGCGTCCCTGGAAAAACAACAACCTAGGCACTACGTTCTATTTACAAAATAGGAAACTTTTATTTAGTTCATAGTTGGGGCTTGCGTCTTTCTTTATTAATATAATAACATACTTAATGGTGGCCTCATTTCTTGTGTTGTTATAAGTTTAATTAGAAACACATGTAATATAAAATCTCGACTGTATTGCCAGAGCAATCAAGCAGGGGTATAGTATACTGTTATTTCGCCAGTTAGTAAGCTTAAGTGGCAGTAATAAATAATTATTTATTTAGATTCCCACGCAAGTACGTTACCCTATCATCCATGGGCACTGAGAATTTCTTAAGGGAAAACTCCATTATTCTTTGCCCGAAACGAGAATCATAAAAACGTGGCTTCTAATAAAATTATCATTTCGGTCATACCACACAATTTTATTGGAAGTCACGTTTAAACATCCGTGATGATTGATAAGGCTTAACTAAATTTTAACTTAATACACAGTAAACATATTTACTCTGTCTCTCTGTAGTTTTGCTGTTCTGAGTTTCCTGGGAGTCCTGAGATTCCGAAGGTCTCCTCACGTGCCACAAATCCTTATCGAAGCTATACATCTTCACAAGGCACTTGTATCACTTTGTTCTCACTATTAATATTACTTAATACGCATAACTTTTAAAGTTAACTCATTATCACTGAAAAGGTTATCGGTAAGTTGAGAAGATAATGACACTGCGTAAGGCGACCGCTTGTGTTGACGTGTTGTTGTTGAATGAGAATGAGCTCAATAATTATTTCAAAATTCCAAATATGAATGTTAAGCAACTCGGAGAAGAGTGGCCGGAAATCTTGGTGACAAATACCAGTACAGTCAGTTCATTAACGGAAGTGGAGAAACGTGGTTGTTCAATGATTCATAATTATGCGACAATATTATATATTTCAATATTATATTGTTTGAAATTGCTATCAGTTGAGAAGTTGTATCAGAAATGGTAATATGTGGCGCAATCAATAGTTTTATGGATGACTTACGCGATAATTTCGTTATTCATTTAAATATTTTGAAACCTATAAAATTTACCGAATATCAGTCGGTAAATTATATAATGGCTTGTGTTTAAACACCGCCCAAAAAAGTACCTATTTTACTACCAAAAAAATTCTAAACGGTTACCAAAATGGATAAATGGTCACCAAATAACGTTTCCTAAAATATTATGAAATAAATCCATTTTTTCGTATTATTGACTGCCAAAAAAATATATGGACGCCTTTAAAGTCGACGGAGCCCCGCTGCGCGGGGCTCCTATTTCCGTCCGCAGGGTCTAAAGTAACCTAACACGAACGAGATGACGGGAGCCGAGTTCGCTCGCTTTGCTCGCTCACTTCGGCTCCCGTCATCTCGTTCGAACCTAACCTGTCCGTGTCGGGGTGCCCTAAGCTCCTGAGCTCGCTTCGCTCGCTCTTGGACTAATTCGTTAAAAACACGAATACACCCGGTATATTAATCTTTGAGTTGGATAGAATTTGGTGACCGTTGATCCATTTTGGGAACCAATTATTTTATTTGGTGCCTAAGCTTAGAGTCTTAAAAATATTTTTGATGACCGTCTAAATTATACCCTTATATAATATATATCAAATAAGTTGGAGGAAAGGACAAATTTACATAATGCATCTTAAGATAAACACTGTTGCACTTAAATTTTGATGTATTGACCATAAATTTGGAAACTTTCGAGACATTTTCACCGCACCACGAATTTCACGACCTCATCAATAAATCATGTAAAGATAAAAATAAGTATCAGCTAGTAATAAGTTTATAAACATTTAAAATAAGATCGCAAAAAAAAGCCAAGGTATTGCGTCACAGAATTCACAGAGATCGAAAGGCACGTAGCAACAGCAGATTATAATGTTGGACGCCGACCCAAATACGACCCTTGTGTAGTTCTATAGTCTATAGCTATGCCCGCAATGGCGACGAACGAACAGCTGACGACGCGACGTCATCGTGCGATCGTGCCCTGTTGATCTACTCACGGATGAGGATGACCTTCTATTAATACTGTGTTAGTTATTAATAAATGCAGTTTGTTTTTGGATATTCAGATTTATTTATGCGACGTGAATTTTGAGTTTCGAATACTTTAAATCGTAGTGTAAGGATTTTATAGTATGTCCATATTGGATCATGAGATTTGGGGATCAAAGAAACAAAGGTGGGACTGTGTAAAAGATGTTACGGCTATTGGCTAGAAAGTGGGTGGCTACTGCTGCTTTGATGACGACTGTATAGTTAAGGAAGAAAACAACATGTTACAAGAGTATGGTGTGGCATGGTTCATAGTGGATCATAAATACTTAACTAACTTTTGTATTAGACTAACTTGCCAATGATGTTGTCCAGAAAGGATATACAAATAAATGAGTAATACCTCAACGAGCGTTTTTCTACAATGTCGAAATACTTCTTTTGTAATCCATGTCGATACACAAGTAATCAGCTAAAAGCTGTTCAACGGCATTATTTGACATTGTTAGCATTCATTTCGATTGGTTTGTGCGTTGGTTAGCGCTTAGCATGTAAGTGGAATGTTTGTAAATTTGTAATGCCCGCATTACATATATGCTTTAGTATTGCGTCATTCGTCTGGTCCTTTTTTGTATATTTAGCCAGTAATGTCGCACTCGCAGCTAACGAGCTAGAAGAAATTGTTGTTAAATCAGAATCTTCTATAACACCATGACTTTCCGAAAGATCTATTATTCACGGGGTCATCGGCTAGTAAAATTTATCTCATATATATGTTTACCGTTTTTATACAAAATTGCCAAAAGGCTATGAATATCTTAATTTTATACATTCTACGCAGCAGTTTTCAGGTCATTCGATTGGAGGACTTTATTTTTATACCTATCGTGATCTATCGTTCAATATACGCGCCGCGTTTGATTCTTAATTTAGCTCTGCATCTAATATTAACAAATGAGTCATGGAATGCAAATAAACATATTTTCTTCCTGTTCAAAAATTGTATAGAGTAAATTAACTAATACCTAGAATTAGCGTTATTATTGAAAATAACTCTAAGTTTGTATCTACTTCATTCGAGTTTAAATAGAAGGAGCTTAGGGAGTCCCAGCATCTAAGTATGTTATATGTGTATGTTTAAAAATAAGACATTCAATCATAACTACATAAGAGGGGAGACAAGACCTATTAGCCATTAGGTACGTATTTTTATTGAACCATCACAATCCAAAGGCGAGGCGTTCTAACAATCCACTTATACATAGCTAATTTATGATTCTAATGCTATCCAACCGTCTGCACGACATACTGACAAAACATGGCGGAGGAATTTTTCCATTAATTCGTTATTATGTGAGCAAGAAATCCTAAATATAATGGGACTGATGTAATCAGAAAACAACTCCTATTTAAATAGGTTCTGCAGTCTGCTTATAGCTATTGTTCACTTTGTTCAGTTCTGATTATGACAGATTATTTAGGTACTAAATACAAGTAATGGTGTAGTCGCTCCGTTTAAAATATTTGTTTTGAGCTACATTAAGTTAGTCTGTTAGTCGACCCTAACGTATGTTGTTGGAAAAGGTTATGCAGATGACGATGTGATGACAGTAAAACAACACTGAATTGGAAGGATAAAACGAAATAATATAATCAATAAATATGTTGGAAATCGAAGTCATCCAGAGATGATAAGACTTTAATAAAGGATGACGACAAACTGAACCCAGACAACATAATGGTAGCTTGAATTGATTTTAAAGATGCTAAGTACAATATTCTTATCCATTCAAAGATTGTCCTTAACTTTGCTGGAGCAGCAATAAACAAATGAATTGATGGACATAGAATATTTATTGCAAACAAATCCACATTGTGTATATGAAAAACATTTAAATAATGCATAATTCATTAACAGAATAATACAGACAAGTATTGGAGTCAGTTTGACTATCTGAAATATAAAGTTCTGTGACTTCTAAAGTCGTTATTTATTAACGATGATAATTATTGTGCAGCTTAGCTTGAAATCAAGGAAAGGGTGTTGATTCATTCGTTATACGGTATTCGCTTAGTGACTAATTACTGCAGGTAATGCGTCAAAGGCAAAGCGGTGTCAAATACAGTTGGTTAAGAATCTTACATATACATTCTGAATTTGTTAGGACTGTCGTTACCATCACTTGCGATCCCAACTTCTTTATTATTCAAATAACCTTTTAAAATCTTAACGTGTCCATAGTCCGTTACTACATTGCACGTCAACGCAAATATTAATATCTCGGTTTATGTTTCCAATATTCTCGTCATCTAATAAGTTTTTAATTGGAATTACGTGCGAACGAGTTCCAACGCAATAATTTTACAACTTTCACTGCTCCTTCACTTTTCTATTCCCTCGCGTGTCAGCTAATTGGAACACGTAAATATTAAGGTAGTCCAAACAGTGATGCAACTTTGTCAAATTCTCCACTAATTAAAGCATTAACTTACGCTAATTACGCAAGATTTATTATCGCAAAGAGAATGACTAGAATACTAATTTTGCATATTTATATCAGTAACACGTCACATATTTGAGAGCGAGTTAGTTCTGTTAACATACAAAGGATAGCAAACACGCTAAGTGAAACGTTCTATTTTACCATCTGCCTCTTAATTGTAAAAATGACAGAGAACAAAGAGCCCTAAGTCTGTAAGTGTTAACTACGCTGCAAACAGTGCAAATAATTCAACTAAGTTTAAATAGAAACTTGGTAGTTAAATAATGAAACGCAATTTATAACAACTGAACACTAAACATGAACTTTTTAAATATGGAAGTATACAAACATGCCGGCCGTCTTATCACAGTGTCATTAAAAAAGTCAAAATTTCAATATGGAATGCCACGCGCCACAACAACTGCGCGAGTGCGATCGCAGCGCCAGCCAGTACGAGTGCGTCGTCGGAAGCGGCCTGCGTTGGTGGCGGCGGTCGCGAACTGACAGCCTCACACCTCAGGGACCCCACCGACCGGCTTCGTTTCGTCTGTGGTTTCGTTCCACAATTTCCACACCACAGTCTCGCCCCACACACGCAAGTTCATTGTAAACAAAAGATCTGAGGTGACTTTAAACTCTATTGCGCAGCCTTGGTCGGCTTGTTTAATAATTTAACGCAACAAAAACAACATATTGCCACAGTTGAGATAAACTAGAAAAAAATATTGTTGTTCTAAAAATAGAATGGTGATAAGATACGTTAGTAACCCAGACCTAAATACCTACTTTATAACCGAATAGAATAACATTCATTGTTACTATGAGGATAATAATAACATAATCAATACCATCGTTGAAGATACCTACCGAATATGGAAAAAATATCTAGAAAATTATATAGATAGAAGAAAATAAAACCCGAGAAAATTAAATAATTGTAATTTTTCGATATAGTATCACCCAATTTAAACGTCGTAGTCACCCTACAATGAATGCATATTTTTACCCTAAGCACCTGGCCCAAAATTTCGCGCTCGCCTTCAAGCCTTCGATAGCTCAGTTGGTAGAGCGGTGGACTGTAGAGTAAATCGAACGTTGTCATCCATAGGTCGCTGGTTCAAATCCGGCTCGAAGGAATCTTTTTGCACATTTCACATTTTTTTTGCTACTTTGTTTTTAAATTTTACTGTTTTTTTTTTGTTTTTAAATGTTAAAAAATAGTCTTTTTGTTTACAATTTTCAGCATTTGTGTTAGAACGTAAATCACTTAAAATATGTTTGCGATTAATAAGAATTAAAATTTGAACTTTTTTACAAAAAAATACTACCGACTTCCAAATAAAAACACTACAAAGTGAAAAATAATTTTCTTTTTTTGGAAGTCAGTGTTTTTGATAGGTACCATTTTTTTTCGTTATGGACACCGACTTCCAAATAGAAAATTATTATTTATTCACATTTTATATTGGTTCACTTTTTTTTTCAAAATCCGTCTACAATTGACGGAGGAATCGGTGAACATACACAAACAAAAACATATGTCGAACATAGAACCTCCTCCTTTTTAGAAAGTCGGTTAAAAACTAGGTACTCAAACTTTGTACATAAACCACAATTTTTTTTAGTAAATCAACCCAATCACAACATATCATCACGCCTGCGATCCCCAAAGGTTTAGGCAGAAATGTACCTACTCACTAGTACAGTACTTACAGAGACCTATTGCTGATAGATAATATGTTTCGTTAAAAAATGAGCTAGCCAAATCCGGATAGGTTAAAAAATCTTTTTTACAAAAAAAAATACTACCGACTTCCAACTTAAAACACTACAAAGTGAAAAATAACTTTCTTTTTCGAAGTCGGTGTCTTTGGTAGGTACCAATTTTTTTCGTTATGGACACCGACTTCGAAAAAGAAAGTTATTTTTCACTTTGTAGTGTTTTTAGTTAGCAGTCAGTAGTATTTTTTGTTTGTAAAAAAGATTTTTTATTTTTCACTTTTTAATTGTACCTAATACCTTGCAACTTGCCTTTAGTGAGGTACTTATAATGCCAGAATTGATTATCCGAATGCCATGAAACTTGATCATAAACGGTGAAATGAGAGTGTTTCAAGGTGAACTGTACACATCTGCGTACTCCTTTAGAGCGTACTGACTTGATGTTATGTTATGAAATGGTATAAACAATAAACAGACATGCGGTTGCAGCAATCCCGAGAGATTTGCCGTCATTTATTGAAGAGTTCTGCTGTATATATCCGAAGTTCTTCATCAGATCTTCACCAAAGTAAAATGGGACCAATTTCGAAACATAATCTAACAAACAAAAAAAGAATTTTCAAAATCGGCAAGTCGGTTAAAAACCCAATAACACTGCTCTACCCGGAAATCGAATTCTGGACCACATGCCTAGCTGTAGCGTTTGCGAAAACTATACACCAATTAGACAGTCTTCAAGGCAGCTTCCCCGTCAAAGTCTGCGCACTACTAAACATGGCCTCAATATCCCCTTTCAGTCTCTTCATAAAAAATACAAAGTCATTCCCCATTTTACCTCCCAGGAATCTTTGAAGAGGGGTGTTTAATTCAGGTCACCTTTAAATATGCACCCGGCTATATTATTTAGCAACTGTTTTCCAGACTGTGAACGTTGAAACATTTCTTACTGTGGAACAAGGCATTGGCGAATTGTAATCATTTGTTTCCGCCAGACTGCAGCGATGACAAAAGGAGGGTTCAGAGTTATTTATTTATTTATTTAGACTTCATGCACAAAAGGTACAAAGGCGGACTTAATGCCTTAGGCATTCTCTACCAGTCAACCCAGGGTGGTGAAGAGACAACATGGCAGGTGCATTGTTTAATAATAAAGATAAAACCAGTTTTTATATAACATACTAAAATAGGTAAAATACACATACAAATATATTGAAAATAATATATACTTATATAAATACATTTTATATAAAGTAACAGAAAAGAAGAAAGTGAGATGACTCTACTTAGTTGTTTTGCAAGTAAAGCCGCAATTCCCGAGTTCCTGTATGTATTTCGGGATCACTTTAGTAGGTAGTCACAAACGTCTGGTATTAAGTCTGGTACTATATCCGATCCAGTTTTCCCAAAGGGCTTAGTAACACCCAGTAATGGGTTGTGGAAAGGAAAATCCCACCGCACTCTTCCCAAACCACTGCAACTCCTGACAGCCAGAATCAACAATGGCGACCACCAGAAAAGCGCCGAGGCAATGAAGCTCGACAAAATCCCGAAGAATGAACTTAACTGTCTTGGATCCCGCAACGAAATTAATCAGAAAAGAATAACGGAGGAGTAGGAAAAATTTAAAAAATTTCACTTCTCTCCATACCAAGCAGGAAACAGAACAAACAAGGCCAATAGGCGCAAAGGGTCGTTTACAACAGGGTTATGTCCAGTTGCCTAGCACCACGGATAAAAATTAGCATTAATAATATGGGTCCTAACATTGTGAGCTGTTATATTTAATTCCAATAACAGGTTTGGCAAGATCGGTTGAACGCATGGAAATTTGTTCTACCTAGTTTCCACAAGGTCCGTATAGTAAACAACTCCTGATGCAGCCTGTACGTTATTCAACATAGTATTGCGTTCATTCTGCCAAAGAATACACTCCCATAAGATATGATGTGCAGATTGTACATATTGGCAGTCAGATGTAGAACACTGACATAAAGGCGAGGCAAAGAGCTTGAAGGATTTACTTTTAAAATTACCATGCCCTAAGAGAAATTGGGCAACACAGTGATCCACCTCGTCCACGTCCTAGTCAGCCGCACGCGAAAGGTTGGAAAAATGAAAAAAAGGGGAAGTCAAGGAAGAAGGGTGTGCAAGTCAGATATATAGTTGTCATATACTGGAATCCAATTAGCTGACCCTAACATAATTGGGAAAAGGGCAGGCACATGATAAAGACATCCGGTCCACAAGAGAGCCAAAGAAATGAATACACGGTTCAACCAAAAATCAATTTAATTTGGTTGTTTCATCCAAAGTAGTAACCACGAAGGGCCTTATTCACAAAGGGTTTGGAGCAGTTTTGTAACTGATAATCAAATTTTGTATTAAAATTTTGAAGTCGCTGCATTTGAAGGCCTCCCACAAGATCGAGATGACGATGAGGATGGGCACTGAATGCGAGACGCAAATCGGTCAGTATGGCGAATCAATGCTAAACAATGTCGAGATTTTATAATTAAGGGACCTAAAATTCACTATATTATTCATTTTGTAATCAGTCGTCGAGATTTTTATAAATAAGAGTGTCTATGTTAACAGGTATAAACTCGTAGGTTGCTGCCTTAAAGGTTGCATAAACAAAACAAAATCGCTTTTAAATGTTCTCTTTTAGCTAGCTGACGTCATACAGATGAGATGGGAACAAAAATTATAGATGCCTTTGACGCTCCAGCCATGTATTCAAGGCTAATATTTTATACGCTTCGCTACTTTATAAAGATAGGGGATGGATGGAATAAATAGATACATTCTTTTGTTTTTATTTAGATAGTATTACTACCCACGTCGTATTGGACAAATATGGAACACTTTTACAAAGTCTATATGACGAATATGTTACAAATAAAGTTCTGATTCTGATTCTAAATATACCTATACGTATATCCATATAATATTGAGTATATGATATATCATAAATATACCTTTTTACAGTCTCAAGAATTCTAGAATAAGCTAAAGATAACATTTCCGTAATTATGACTGGACTTAACTCAGATAAAAACTTCTTCGTTATTTAAAGTACGTAGTGGACGGATTAAAATTAAACTTATCATACGGGTAGATATATATCTGGATAAGGAAGTACATAGACATAGTATATTTATAGAAACCACGGCTAGAAGCTAGTTATTAATAAGCAATATCTTACCATCATTATCATCGAAGAACGAGTCAGTGATGATCCTCGGAGATCTGGAGCCGTCTTGAACGCCTCTTATAGACATTTCACTCGTTTATATTGTCACTTACATTACAAAATTACACTGCACTTTATTTAAAACCTGTAAACCATGATTTAATTGATAAAAGATCTAGCCACAGTTTTTGGAGCGAAAACTATCGAAAAATTCATGTGATAAAGTGTCAAAAACGCTGTAGCTGCTATGAATTGGTTGATTGTTTTTCCATCGGCCAATCAACAAATTTATAATGCGACGAATATTTCTATTCCAGAAACCGGACGCTAGTCTCAAGTCAGATTTAGAAGACCGAGTTACGTCATACTCACAATTTTTCAAATAAGGGGAATATTATTATATCATAAAATACAAAGTGTTGTCGTCAGATTCAAGTGTCTTGTGACTACAATAACAATGTTATTGTTATCAAAATTCTAAGATTTACAATTGAGTAATCCGTTAAGGCTGTTAAAAATCTGCAATATGCCACAGGTGCATTCGTGTGTTTGTTTGTCGTAAAGAAAATGAAGTATCTGCGACATTGAACAGCTGTTATGAATGTATAATAGGAATAATATCTACGAATACGATTCTTTAGATGAATCAACCAAATTGAATGGTGTGGAAAATTCCGTGAATTTATTTGGTTCAACCGTGTATATTGCCACTAATTTTATTATCTATTTATAGTGTTTTAAACTATATATTTTTGTTCTAGATGGTAAAGTTAACTAACCACAAATAGTATATTATGCAACTAGTGAATAAAGGACGGTTTTAAAGCGAGGGCCATAGATGAATCACGAACAAGTGAAGGATTCTAACAACTGAATCACGACCGCAGGGAGTGATTCATGATGATTGAATCACGAGCATAGCGAGTGATTCAAGTGTTAGAATCCTGAACGACGCGAGTGATTCATTGCCCTCGATATAAATCCGTTTTATTCAAGAGTTGCATACTATATTTTATACCATGACTTCGAGAAAAAGAAGGATTTAAGCCAAAAGCACAAGGAATAATCATAAATAAATAAATGGTTTATCACCTTCAAAATTTACAGAAAATGAGAAACCTTAGGGCTTCACTTTTTTTTTGTAAATTTAAGCTGAGCCTTTGAGTTTGAGTTACCTAAACAGCACCTGTGTTTCAGGGGCCAGTGACCATCTCCGTTAAGTTACATAATTATAATTAATTAAACACCAATGCAATTAATATTAGAATTACAATGCAAATAAGTATTCACTAAACATCCTAGACCAAAATAAAATCATTATCAAAATCCTAAATATAAAAAAACTCAAAATTAAATCGACGAAGGAGTTTGAAATTCGAATATTCTTTGTTTGCAAAAGAAGTTTGTATCGAGTATTTTATGCGCAAGTAGGTTGTATTGCATTGAGATGGAGGTTAAATATATATTGGTGTGTTCTAAATTCAAACACCAAAACAGTGATTAAAAGTGCTTTTTATTCACGGTTTTCAGTGAATAAAAAAAGCTTTTTAGAGGGGGAATGGTATAAACATTCAATTTTGGTTGTTTTTTTTTTCCTACAATTCATTAAATAAGTTATTATTAAAGCACTAGTTCTTTTGTACCCAATAAATTAATTAGGAAACTGTCACGAGTGCATATCAGTTTTATGACCTAGTGGGTAGATAATTAAAACCAAGACTGTATTATTATTAGTAGGTAAGCATAACAATACGCAATATACTTACATAAACAGTCCTATTCATAAAAATCTCTGAACCGTTTAGCACCTGTTAAAATTCTTTTATACAGACTTTGTTAACCAGTTGGTTAACAACTACAAAACAGAGATTTTTTTATGATTAATTCAGATTTTATGTGTCGAAGAACGGCTTACTAAAATTCGGCATGGCGAGTTGAAAAATTGTCTAAAGAAGATTCCCAGTCGCCGAAAGGAATAACACAATAGGAAGACGAAAAGTTTGTTTCTCTAACTTTTCTCCGATTATCATCTCTGTGGACAATCATCCGAGTTCCAGCCCGATTATAATGTTTAAAACCCTTTACTTGCCGTTCTCCAATAGTCAGGTAAAAAGTACCCAGATTAAGACCACAGGAAAACCCTAGGTTCTCAAATTATCTACTAAGTTATTATCTATTCCAACACTGATTGATGAGCATAGTTTATCGCGTATTGTGGCTATTCGCGGCCATGTTGATAACCGGAAAATTGCGCGGATCGTAAACAATATGCGATAACTCATATCATATATATTTATCGTTCAATCAAAGATATGGAAATGGCTGCAAATATACCGAGATTGGGCATAAATATGGCTGAAAACTGTTGGGAGTAATGGTCGGTTCTTGAATTGAAAGATAAAAAGCGTGTTACACACTACTTTAATTCCGAAGTTTGACAGGTCAAACTGCCAGGGCCAGGGGCCAGAGGGGTGACTATAACTTCTTAGAGCAAGGTTATTGCCAGTGTGCGTAAGGGACTGATGTATATGACCTGTGTTCATCTGTACCTTGTTCACAGTCGAGCCATTACAGTTTTGACACGTCATGGTACGGGGGCTGGTCACAGATAATATATCAGGTTTGACAATACTGCCTACTTTAATTCCGAAGTTTGACTGGTCAAACTGCCAGGGCCAGGGGCCAGAGGGTTGACCATAACTTCTTAGAGCAAGTTTATTGCCAATGCGCTTAAGAGCCTGATGTATATGATCTGTGTACATCCGTCCCTTTTACACAGTAGAGCCATTACAGATTTGACACGTCATGGTATGGGGGCTGGTCACAGATAATATACCTGGTTTGACAATACTCAACTTCATCGGGGTAACTTCCATATTAGCCCGAAAGTGCATTCCAGCGTTGCTCAAGAACAAAATCTAAAGTAACATTATGAAGTAAGTAAAATTATGAAGGTACAAATCTGATGTTCGTACGTGATCATCTCTAGAAGTAAGCGATTACAAAAAAAATTCAATGATGATTGTTATTAAATTACACTATCATATAGAGCTTCGATTCCTGTAGAACACGTCACGGAAACGAATACGCGGTTAAAAACTAGTTTATCAATATTTACATCCTATGCGTTGCAATCATCTAATCCAATATAAATCCTATCGAATTCAATCAAATCAATTGCGATACTGTATCATGAACAGCTTTTCCCCGAATACACAAACTGCAACTACCATAAAGTACATAGTGAGAGTTTCCATGAATCAATTCAATTAAAGTAAATCAATAAATTCGCAAGCCAGCCTTTTGGTAAAAATAAACTGGCCTATATACCTACATAACATTCAGCACGCTTTTATTTCGCGGAGGGATAGGCACAGATGTACATTTAAATCAACATTTTGTCAGTTATATTTAAGTGCCTTGTCCCTGCAGGCGCGGATACAGGGGGGTGCAACGGGAGCTGATGCTCCCTGAGCCTCGACCAAACTAGTAGTATAAATGGTCAACAAAAAAATAATATCCGATGTGGGGCGCCAAAATTTTCGAGCTCGCTACGCTCGCTCTCGCAACAGGAGTTGTCTACAATCTGATAGATTTTTGAAGCATGGTCAAAACCTATATCTATCAATGAAGACCTAAAATTTTCGAGCTAACTTCGCCCGCTCTTGACCACCATGGTTTTCAAATTTATGGTTCTTCAAAAGTCCTACTGGAAAACAAAACCAAGGAAGTTATTAATACGAGCGAAGAGCAAGAACAGTTTTATTTTTCTATGAAGCCCTTTCCCCTCCCTAGAGAACTATTAGCCCCTCTGAGTGAAATTCTGGATCCGCGCCTGAATAGGGGGTGAGCATATTGCCATCAAGCGGGCACAAATATAGAGTGGGGACTGTTGCCGAGAAATTACAGATGGAAAAAACCTAATACAACTTTGTCCAACCCAGCATTTCAGAATACGAGCAAGCTATTTTAATTTATTTTTTTATTGCCTTGCGTTTGGCCAGTTTCTCACATTATTACCTTATGATAAGTGATGTTGTGGCCGACGGTGAAGCACGCTTGCCTAGAAGTAACCTATTCACTCTTGACTTAAAGACTTCCCAGGTTTTAGCTCAGATCAGGCAATACAGACTCCGGAAGGGAATTTCATTCCACCATGTCCTTATGATTATGTTTACGATATAAACTGGAGATTATTTAAGTATATCAGCGTGACATTTGTGTCCGTTTCACCATTAATCTCTTAAGCACTTGATTGAGAATCGATAATATTTATAATGTTCTGGGAAATCTCTGATTAATTAAACAAATATTTCGTTAGAGTGTAGACGGATTTCCTAATTCGATTAGATATTGGTTACACAAACTTCGAGAACCAAACAAAGTTTTCAAGAGACACATTCACTCTATGGAGGTTATAATAGACTCTGGTTGACTCCGAAGAAGCAAACTATGAGAGACACACTATTAGATGTTGGAATCAAATTGTTCCATCAACATCATTCTCTTGCCCATCCAATCAATTTATTTGGTGACAACACAACAAGTTTGTTTTTTACCCGACTGCCGAAGGAGGGGAATGTGTTTATCAGTCTATGTATCTTTGTTTCTATGTGGCGTTCTAGAGACCAAACGCGTTGGCCGTATTTGATGATTCTTACGTCAATCGATGTGTTTTAACCGAGTGTCATTGGCTACATTAAAATTGGAAAATAAAGAAATGGCGGATTTTGGGGCATCAATATCTGGTTTTTGCCAGCCAGCTCGCGAATATGTAGGATACATACTGCACAGGATAATTTTCTTCTTGTTTACGTCTTTTTAGTTCGCTTCTTAAGCAGTCAGGTATTTTGATTTTTGCAGTAACTTTTTTTTTGTCTATAGGCTCGCGCTTGACCACTACCGCACCTGATGGTATGCGATGATGTGGTCGACAGTGAAGCACGCTTGCCTAAAAGTAACCTATTAACTCTTGACTTAAAGACCCTAGATTACAGCTATCGGGAAACAGACTCCGGCAGGGAATTAATTCCACTCCTTAGCTGTACGCATAATAAAAGCATTCTTAAAACGTTTAGTGCATATGGGTGGGATGTCCACCATGTACCGACGGCGCATTGCCGTACGTCTGGTAGTACGATGATGAAATGGGCTGAGCGGAATTAGATCATGCAATGCCATTGCACTCTCCCCGAAATGTAACCGATAAAAAACCAAGCTGGCAACTCGGCAACGATGTTCAAGGCTCTCTGGAGCTTTGACTTGACCAGTGCCTCATTGAGTCATTGCCGATGAGCCCCTTGGCCCGCTTTTCGATCGATCGCCTTCTCATCGTAGATTATGTCTTTTTCAAACTTCTCCATTAGTTGTAATATTAAAAGTCTTTTTGCGTAGTTGTGACGCATACTTTGTAATGATTGTATTTAAGCTTTTATTGTTCTTTTTATGGTATTCGTCGTGCGTGTCGCAAATAAACATTTTTTCTTTCTTCCCCTTTCTAGCCGTATTATCTTCCCGCCCTTGTCCCATGTTTCTTGGGGTCGGTGCAACACGTTTTTTTCTTACATTAAGTCCTTTCAACCGTTACGCCAACACTGAGTCCTTTTTAGGGTTCCGTACCTCAAAAGGTAAAAAAGGAACCCTTAAAAGATCACTCTCTTGTCCGTCTGTATGTCCGTATGTCACCAGCGATTTTCTCAGGAACGGGAGGACCTAGCAAGTTGAAATCTATAGCCCCTATTAGGTGTATAAAAATCAAGGTCTTGAGTCAACACGATAAAAATGTATGGGCAAATTTAGATATTCGCGAAAACTTGTGAATACCAAAATTTACCTTAATTTTCAACTTTTTTTTATTTTTCGTTTTTTTCGCTTTACTTGTGCTGTGAGACCTTGCTTTTAACCAAAATTGACAGTTCTAGGTCAACCGGAAGTACCATATAGGTTTTGAGTTGAAAACCTATATGGTAGTTCCCGTTGATTTAGAATCACGAAGTTTGGCAAAAATTAAGGTCTTAAAGCACAAATAAAGGAACTAAAACATCGAAAATCTCATGAACCGTGATAGTTAGACAGTTGAAATTTTCACAGATGATGTATTTCTGTTGCGGCTATAAATCATCATCAACAAATACTAAAAATAGAATACAATAAATATTTAAGTGGGCCTCCTATACAACAATCGTGATTATTTTGCCGTTTTTTGCGATAATGGTACGGAACCCTTCGTGCGCGAGTCCGACTCGCACTTGGCCGGTTTATTAATTTATGATATCATTCGTCACACAAGCCTAACACTATCTCCGTCCATACAGTATGCAAAGATATAACAATAAATTAATATTATAAACGATTTGCATACACGACATTAGGTAAGGCAATTAATCTTGTATTGTTGCATCGACCACACAGCTCCGTTGTTGTCATCATTTATGCGGTCGCCACACTGTTGTAGGCGGTAGAGACTACTGACTAGATTCAGAGAATCAGATCCCAAAACATGTGTATTTAAAAGAGATAGAGCACGTTGTTTCTTAACTACTTTTTCTGTAAGTTTCTGCACTTTCTGTTTCAGCAAAATCATTTTGCGAATGACTACCAAACCAGCTAGATATACTGCGTTATTATTAGAAGTTTTTCGTGCTGCCAATGTCATTACTGTGATACTATTGTCATTTCTTTCCACGACCTTATGTATATTCTCTCCTAGTCTAACATTTTCAGAGCTGCACCATTAAAATCTAAAAACTCCTTGTGAAATAGTTTAGATCACCTATGTTTTCCAATAAATCTATGTATACATAAATCTAATGTCACGTTTTCATCAATCACTTTTCGCATAAGCCCGTTTACTGTCTCCACTCCAATGCGCACACGCAGCAAACAAACAACATTTTGCAGTTGGCGCCATTTTAAATTATCCCTCCAAATTGCCAGGTAGCGCTCAGTTGGGTTTCTTGACAACAAAGTGGCAGCTATTTTGGGCGGGAAAGCTGCCAAACACCCACCGAAACGTATCGCGGGCAGGAAAGTCAAAGACCTATAGAATCCAGACGCGATACATATGAGGACACCGTTCGTTTTGAAAGAAAACAGATGATTCTTTGTGATTGAAATAAATTATCGATTAGGATTCTAAATTGAGAAGTAAACTTTGAATGTTTTGAAATAACATGGAGGATGTTCAAATAAATAAAGTTTTTTTTTTTCGTCTAGAGAATTTATGATGATGACTGTTTATTACGCTATTGTGTAGATATTATGATATTGTCTCTAGCATGTGTTTAGTGTGTAGTGCCTATCTAGATATGAGGCTTAGGCAGTATCCTATAATATGCTTATGCATAACAACCTCGCTTCGTTCGTGATTTCCTTTGCATAGGTTTATTTGCGTGCAAACTTCCAGAACATTCTTGACTTCACAAAAACTATTTAGAGAAAAACATTCTAAACATTGTACATCATATGACCTTTCTGAAATTGTCAAGTCACGATCACGAGTAAGTCAAGCGAAAACTCGTGTACAGCGGTCATTTCTGTTATCAACAAACAAATCGATCTTAACAACTCTATCAGAAAATTACATCTGCCATGAACGATCAACACACGAGTTTAACCGTATTTTAAAGTGTCACATAAAACTAGTTTTATTGAGCGAAAGCTCAATCGATTGTGTCAAGGACAGTGCTAAAAGTGTTGTCGTGTTACCTTTGCTGTTCAATGTCGGTTTCAGGCGTGAGGCGACACTAAAATACCTTTATCAAAGGACGATGGATGACTCATTAATTTCTATGCAATTGACTGAATTTATCTTTCAGCGGTCAGACGCAACATTACTTGCAACCACGAAGTGCACTGACGTCAGAAGCCACTTTGAAAATGGAACACTTTGCACCTGTCACATTATATTTCGTACTGGAAAATTCCGGTACTCAAGACACTCGATCAGACTCCGTTTTCCACTAGTTACTGTGAACACTGACACTATGTTATGAGGCAATGTTTGGCCCAAGACTGAGCTTGGCACGGAGCTCGTTTCGTCTCTTTTGTTCGTTCAATTTTCAGTGAAGCGTCACGCGCGATCTATTATGCGTTGTCGCTACAAGATTACAGTGTAAATTACTCTAGAGTGGCACAGCTTGAATAAAACTTATTTTGGATTTACTGCTGTTCGTTTAGAGTTGAAAATGCAGTGAGCTGCAGTTTTATGGATGATATAACGCTGTTTAGTACCTGGGAAAAGCGTTACAATCATGAGCAATTTTTCACTACATGGGATCGTTTCAGTAAGACATTATTTTCAGTATTATGACTCGTAGTTAAGGCTATTAACTAGTACTTCTTGTTTCTTGTTTCTTTCTACCCATATTCTCTTTTTTATTCGTACCACAAACAACACAAGCTGGTGGAGCATGGCACTGAGTTAACAACGTATGAGATAGCACCAACATATCCACAATTTTCTCAGACCTCAATCTTGAGTGGAACGTTCCAAACCTTATAAAAAACGTACATGGATGTTATTTATAACTAGGTTTCTTGAGTGAAAATTCGTTTTCAGAGTGTTCTATACCAAATCTAGAAACAGTTAAAGTCGTCATCAACTTGCTCATATCGTTTCAGCATTTTCCACTTTTCTGTACTTTGTGGCACCACTATTGCCCGAACATGTTCGATATCGACGCTTGAAACGCAAAATTCACCAAGCGATTATTTGGGCGATATTGATTTATAGTACTTCCTACTTTAATTTCTATGGAAGAGTTGGTTTTCTACAACAAACGATATTAAAAACAATAAGTTAGATTAACATTTTCCAGTCAAAAGTGGACCGAGCAATGAGCCCTGAGGGACACCACGTTTTTGGCGGGTATTATTTTCTTATATATTTTGTCGTAGCCAGAAAATTACCTACCTATAATAGTTTCATCAGCTCTTATAATTATTCTCAGAAACACCGTAGGTATAGGCCTAGACAGCACGTCAATCTGTGACGTCAATGTATCTAGGCCAGTTTTATATTAACAATTTACTAGTAAAAGCTCTCAAATCTTAATAATAATTAAAACTATGTTCACACGAAGCCAAGCCCGTGACAAGAACACACGCCCAACATCTTCGAGTTCGTCGCTCAGCTCCGCCTCGCAGCCGCCGGGACCATCTACAATCGTGAGTCAAGCGATCCCGGACGCTGCAGTTGCGTCGAGCTCGAGCGACGAATACTTCTCTCCGCCGACGACACCACCACCTGCGCGTCGACGGGGAGGACGCCGGCCGCCGGACAGCCTGGGATCTCGAGGCCCATCGGCCTCTGACAGGGTCCCCGCTTCCGGTGGAAGTGTGCAGCGTATGCGATGGACGCCATCGATCAATGAAAACGTTATGCGCGCATACTTTGGGGCTACAGAGGGGGGAAGTAACCTGACTGCTTCAGGTGCTTGAACCAGCTGTCAACGTTTCGGCCCAACGTCTGTCGGATCAGGTGCGGGTCATCCAACGTAACTGTATGTTGGATGATGCCGTACTTGATAGACTGCGCAATGAATCATGGAATAGCCGTGTCTCGCCTGCCTTGCCACGACGACGCGGCTATATCTGTGAGTACCCAATGCAATGTACGTTTAAGGAGCGCTTTGGAATGTGCATTCAGCGAGCAGCGCTCCACACCGCCTGAGCTTAGACCTCGACTACCTCGTCTGCCCAAGCATAAGAAAAATAGGGCGCTGGTGTGTGCTCTAGATTCGCAGCTATCAAATCTTTTTCACAGCAGCAAAGACCTTGCCGATACTCACTCAATACTGTACTGTGCGGCTGCTGCGGCATGTCATGTAACTAACGTCAAATTCCCAAAAAGTAACAGAACTACACGACCAGCTGTACCAGCTTGGCAGTCCAGGATTGAGCGTCGTATCGGTGAGGCTAGAGCACTCATCGGCAAGCTTTTCTGCTTCAGGGATGGCAACACTCGCCCTACAGTGATGCGCTTTGTGAGGCGGGCTTTCTCGGGGACTGATATCCGTTCTTGCGATTATCTGTCCGGCGTCACAGAGCGTATCGACTTCCTGAAGCAGAAGATCTATGCATGGGCAAACCGTATTCGTCGGTACAAGCGGCTAGTGGAGCGATATACACAGAATCGTACATTCCAGAACAACGAAAGGTGGGTTTATAGGGCTAGGGAGCAACCCGACCAAGGTGTGACTGATACGCACCTACCAGATGATGACGCCATGTATTCGTTCTGGCGCAATATCTGGTCGGTGCCTGTCAGTCACACCGACGGGTGACTGGACTCGGGAGGTCGAACAAGCGTGCGATCCGATACCACAAATGGGGGCAATTACCATCAGCCCCCAAGATGTAGCTCGTGCAGTCCGTCCGTTGCCTAACTGGAAATTTCCAGGGCCGGAAGGACTGCACAACTTTTGGATTAAATGGTTCCAAAGGTCGCACGCTCGTTTGGCTATTCAGTTCCAGTCTTCCTTAGAGTCAGGATCGCTGCCCCAGTTCCTAACGACAGCAATAACCCACCTGCTCCACAAATCAGGTAGTACTGCGGAACCTAAAAATTATAGACCGATAACATGTTTACCGACGGTCTATAAAGTTTTTACATCCATTCTGAGAGCTAAAATGAATCATCATATTGATACCAATTCAATTATGTCTGCTTTTCAGAATGGATGTAAGAACGGGTCCCGCGGTACTAAGGAGCTGCTCCTTATAGACATTGCCATTAGCCAGCAGATTCGCCGTTCCCGAAGGGATCTGGCGACATGTTGGATAGACTACAAGAAGGCCTATGACTCAGTGCCACATACATGGCTCATGAGGGTGCTGGAGTTGTATAAAATTGATGCAACTCTGCGCACCTTCCTGATGTCGTGTATGGGGCAGTGGAGGACGGTCCTTCGCTATCAGGATGTCGACAGATTCAAGATGACAGCGAACCTATAAGGATCGAGCGTGGAATATTTCAGGGCGATAGTCTGAGTCCACTGTGGTTTTGTTTAGCCCTGAACCCTCTTAGTACACTGCTGGAGGGTTCGGGCCTGGGCTATCGGTTGAGAAGAGGAGGTCAGGTCATATCTCACCTCCTTTACATGGATGATCTGAAGCTCTTTGCCCCCAACAACTTGCAACTGATGAAGTTACTGAAGGTGACAGAAACCTTCAGTGACACCATCAGGATAGAATTTGGTGTGGACAAATGTGCAGTTATGCATGTAAAGCGAGGGGAGATTATGGAATACGAGGGAATACAACTATCGGATTCCATACACCTTCGATCCCTTTCCTCAACCGAAACTTACAAGTATTTGGGTATGTCGGAAGCATTAGGCATCAATACTAGTGACGTGAAACAGTCGTTGAGGGAACGCTTCTTTGGCCGCCTGAAAATAGTACTAAATAGTCTTTTATCAGGCGGAAACAAGGTGCGCGCCTTCAACGGTTGGGTCATGCCGGTGTTGATGTACTCTTTCGTCATATTCAAATGGACTCAGACAGAACTTGACGCCCTCGATAGGAGGGTCCGCATGCTGCTTACCGAAAGTTCGTGACCTCTATTTGAGTCAGACTAAATAGCTCTCATCTAGAGTCAGAAGTTTAGTCATAATAATTATTAACAGGTTTCTCGTTTTTTTTTATTTTTATTGGTATTTATTAGTTTATTTTATTTGTAAATGTGTATTATTAATATTTATGTATTAATTTATTTGTATATGTGTATTACTAATATTTTTGTACCCATTTCACAAAGTTGTCCTTTTTAACCCAATGGTTGACTGGTAGAGAATGCCTTGTGGCATTAAGTCCGCCTATGTACCACTATTGTACATGAAGTTTAAATAAATAAATAAAATCATATGCATCACCCACGATCATCGGTTATGAGACTGTATATCCCGCGGAAGTGCGGCGGTCATGGCTTTTTAAATGCTAGGACCCTGCACAACCGCGAGGTATGCAGTCTAAGGGAATACTTCCAGGCCGCCGACGTGGGTATGCATCGAGATGTGGTAGCGGTGGACAAGGGCCTTACCCCACTTTCCTTGGCTAACGAGAACAGGCGCAAACCTATAGTATTAGATACTAATAACCGCAGGGAGGTATGGCAGAGCAAGGAGCTTCACGGACGCTTCTACCGGGTCCTACATGGGCCCGATGTAGATCTTATAGCGTCCGTGGCATGGCTGCGATTTGGTGATCTTTTCGGGGAAAACGAAGGTTTTGTCTTTGCGATTATGGACGAAGTTATGATGACGAACAACTAGGGGAAATACATTGTGAAGGACGGCACACATTATCTCCGGTTGTTCTAGTCTGGCTAACGGAGAGCTATTTGCATAGACACAACCTTGTAGCCAGGATTATCCAGCAGCAACTTGCTCTTAAATAAAATCTCGTGGGATCGGAAGTGCCTTACTATAAGTATGTGCCCGACCCAGTTCTCTAAAATGGCAATGTTACGTTGTATTGGGATCGGTCTATCATCACTGACAGGACTATTGTTGCCAATAAGCCTGACATAGTGGTGATAGACCGAATAGAGCGTCGCGCAATGATTGTTGATATAGCGGTCCCCCATGACGAGAACCTCGTGAAGGCTGAGAGAGATAAGAAAAGCAAGTATCTTGATCTGGCTCGCGAGGTTGTCGACATGTGGGATGTGAATACAGCAGTCAGTGTGCCGATAGTCGTGACGGCCAATGGCATAATAGCGAAGAGCCTCGACGAACATCTGAGGAGGCTCTCGTTGGGCAGCTGGATCAAGGGCTTGATCCAGAAAGCGGTACTCCTGAACACGGCGCGTATCGTTAGGAGGTTCCTCTCTCAGGAGCCCTGACCACCGGTAGCTTGGACCCTGTTCCCGATACCGGTGGGCCTCTATTTTTTTATATTTTTAAATGTTTTTTGTTTTTGTATGTTTTATAAAAATATTTAAAAATGTATTAAATAAGAATATATAGTTAAATAAAGGATTAATTTATATAATGTTCTGAACTTCTGATATGTCAATCTCATTTGTAATTTAAATACTAAAGCTTCTATGCTATGCCAAATGTTTCAAAAAACAAGACCAACAGTCAGTGATGACCAAGAGTGATGACAAACTTATCTGACGTTTTGCGAGCTGATGACGCATAGCTAGAAGGGTTGCCATGTCTAGTTCAGTTGGCACGTCTAGATCTGCTATTTGTACCCTGATGGCTTATGTATATTCTTGAAGATTCGGTTGTGCGAATATAGCATTGTGTTGACTGATAGTAAGGCAGTGTGATTGATGTTTATTCTGTTACAAAGTTACAAACTGTTTTTGGATACTTGGCTTCGTGTTCCCAACGTAAATTGATTCGTGTAATGTCTCTTGTTGTCTCATGTGCCTTATATTGAGTTAATTTGTCTGTTCAGTCTGAAACTCTTTCCTTAGGACTTTTTTTTGTTCTCATATATATGTCCATCTTCGTAAGTTAGTCATCCTAGCTGCTGTAGAATTGACTGTGTGATGGAAGTCATGTCATTCAAAACTCTTTTCATTTCACAATTCATAAAGGCTTCATGTAAAATACTTAGTTTCGACTCTTTAGAGAACCTAGTAAACGCCATCGATGCTGCAGTTACCGCGGTCACCTACTGGGTCAAAAGTACCAAAAGATTTTGCAATCTCAAAAATAAAATGAATTTGCAATCCAGTAAGACGAAAGGCGACTTGAAACTTAGACGGAAAAGCCTGGATATACTGGTAGAATTCGAATAAAGAGAGAACTAAAATTGAACTAAAGAAAGTGACATTTTAATAGACAAATTATCTTATAATGAAAGCGAACGGTTTACAGATAAAAATAGCATGTCATCTACAAGATCGCGTGGGCACGTGGAACACGGCAACCCCAGCCAAGTTCAACGTCTCTGTTTACATAAAGTTTGAGGATACTCACCCAAATATACACACATACCTCAATATTCTAGAGCTAGTCATAAACATTTAAACAAAATGTTACAATATTCTAACAATACTTTAGTTCGAGTAGATGTGATTATGTGTTTCAAGACTTAGATGACGTCTTTGGATAAAATAAATCTGCCTGTCTTTTCCCAACCATTTCGGGTTTGGTTTCTAGTCTATCTCGCCAATACCAATTTTGATCTCCACAATCCTGTAACTGGTTAACACAAACGGCACTCCTTGCCAAGAATGGTTTCAATTTTTCTAGCTTCTTTCCGTAAATATCGTCAGAGACCTGCAAATACCGTTGGGACTTACATCCTAAGATGATAGTTAGAAAAAATATGGTAGTAGTAGCTATAATACTATAATTATTTAAGAATTTCCCATAAATTCCCAAATCACTTTTGCTTTCAGTTCAGTTAGTAGTAGATATAAATTGCTATTGCCCGTGTTTTATAATTCACCTAACTTTTTTGATTCAGTTCAGTTATCATGTACTTATAATTTGTTACGACTCTTGAATAATCCGCTCGGTCTATTTGTTGTCTTCGTAACTCAACTATCTAACCTAGATTTCCCCTTCGGATCTCTATCTACTGCTTATCTTGCCGCTACTTTATTCCGTTCTACGAATAACTGTTAAGTTATGTAAATAATATCTGATAACGATAAGATAAGAAGCGGTGTAGCTACTTTATCCCTTTATCTTCTTCACAGACTGAGCAGGATACAAACAAAAATGTGGCATTCCGCTTCAGCTAAGGACTTAAATTCCCTGCCGGAGTCTGTGTTTCGTGAAAGTTGCAACCCGGGTTCTTTAAGTCAAGAGTGAACAGGTTACTTCTAGGCAACAGTACTTGATCATCGTCGACCACATCATCGCTTACCATCGGGTGAGTTAGTGGTCAAACGCGAACCAATCAATAATTACTTTCTTAGTTCTCAATACAACTAGGAAAACGTGGTTGGTTGTAAAATTCGTTTCAGAAATGCTGGTCGAATCGCTTCTTGTGTATTGCGTCTTCGATAAACACAGGAAGCTGCGATTCGCGTAGTTAAAATTTTTTCTTTTGTAAACGTATGCGGAGCTCTGCCAAGACAAAGGCTGTAATATTTATTGGATGATGGATGGATCGACGGATCTTCAAAAATGACATACAAGTTACAAGTCCACCAAACAGATAACATTGCTCAGAATATTTGCAAAGGTGCATTAAGAGACAAATTCTGCTGGTTGACATAAATAGCTTTATTTTGGCACGATTGACTATTATTACGACTTATCTTTGTATATCAATAATTGATTAGATTATATTATTAACTACGCACTATCATGCAGATCGAACATTTATTAAAATGGGCAATTCTGACCATTTATGACGCGCATGATTTTAGAACATCCTGATCGACACTAGTTCCTGTATATGCATTGGTATTTAGCATAAATGGGTATGCAGACAGGCTTATTATCAGCATCCTTTTAACTGTAGTGAATTTGGCAAGGCAAAGGGCAAAGAGTATGAAAAATCGGCCAATCACATAGCCGGAAATCTACATCGCGTCTTTCGTCTTGCATGTGAATGGTCGATTGTGCATACTCTTTGCCCTTTGTTTTGTCGAATTCACTGACTCAATAAGGCTGCTGTTCATCGTCAATTCAGCAACATTGCATTTCATTCTTCGACCAGAGGCTGGACACTCCTGGACAACACATTATGGGCTAGACAATACTCATCAATGTGTCCAATAATTTTAATGTATTTGTCCCCATTAAAATTTGTCAATACAATTTATGAATTACTTCTCGTAATCATAAATGAAAGTGCAGGTAATACATTTTTGATACATTAAGTACCCTTACTATGATAAGCAATTCCCCCTCAAGCTAATGGTACATCACCATATCTTATCAGTAGATGATATCAGATCGGCAGGCTAAAGGCCGATAGACATATCAATGGGGTCTTGTCAAATTGTCATTGTAACTTAGGGGCCTTCTGATGCCGACTATATGATTGGTAGGTAGCGGTGACATCAAGATAAGCAGAGCTAGACATAGTAACAAAAATATACTATTTATCTAATAGGTTACTTCTAGGCAAGCTTACTTCACCGTGGACGACGTTATCGTTTAGCAGTTGAGATAGTGGAAAAATAATTCAAGTTTTGTTTCATCACTAGCCTTTTTAATGTTCTCACTGCTGGGACACAGGCCTCTTCTCATAGAGAGGGAGTGGGCTGTATCAACCACGCGGGCCCAGTGCGGATTGGTAGAAGAATGAGAATAATGTATATACACAGGAATTTTGTAAATATTAAACAAATGAAGTGCTTAGACATTATGTAAAGTACCTACACAAAATATTAGCATTTGAGGACAAGATTATAGCAATTTGATAATATAAGTTGTACACAGAATTATAAAGATCCAGTTTTAAATGTACATATCCAACAAAATGTAGATATGGAAAAAATATAGAAAGAAAAGAAATAAGATGTGTGTGGTGACTTTGAACAAAACTTTGATTGAGACGACAACTACAAAACGCTACTAGCCTATTGCGATACTTAATGCGTTATTTTGCTTCGTGTATGTCCTGCCTTTTGCCTAGTAAAGTATCTGGGGTGAATAAACAGAAATACACCTTTTGCTCCCTATTATATAGGCTTGTTTGCCGTCATCCGTCCGGAGTTTAGAGTAGATCGAGCCTTCCTAGTCATATCACTTTTTAAACAAACCTAGATAACCATATTCAATATTCAGCCTCATTTATAGTCTGCATACTGCCACGCATACTGAAGACAATGTGATCTGTCAGATTTATTTAAATTGTTTTTTCTCTTTTTTATTGTTTAGTTTTAAGTTTTCTTTTTTTATATTGTGTGCTCAAGAGCCTTGTGACAAATAAATGTGTTTTCTTTCTTTTTTTCTTTTATCTAGGTACAAAACAAGGAAAAAGTTTCGCAGTCTATTGTGCAGTACTATTTTTATAGCGCCATAGATTCATGTTATGAGGTCAGTACGCTACATTGCATCGATATTAATGAATTCGAGGTTTTCAATAGGATTCTCTGTTGAAGCAGTTCAAAGTTCCGTGTAGAAAATGACTACAAAAAATAACTCAGTCTCCATGAGTCAAGGAATGCAGTCGTTATGGACACAATTTAATTGACTGGATGGCATCATCATCGGTAATTATAAGGAGGCTAGGTTTACTAGACCTACGTTCAAGATAAATATTTGGAGAAGAGGTTGAATAATAATTTGGGTTTGCTAAGCAGCATCTGGGTTGTCTTGGATTTGTTTTGAAGACGTCCGAGCTCCTAAATGCGTAAGTGAATACGGCCACGCATAGGGTTTAACCGCTATCAATCGACCAATCACACAGACGGAAATCCACATCGCGTCATTCATCTCGCATGTGATTGGTCGATTTGATAGCGGTCAAACCCTTCGCCTTGCCGAATTCACTTGCGCAATTCGGCTGCCGGTCCCAGTTTGGCTTTACTCACATCACTTGAGTGGTATACCTTTGCAACAGCGAGATTTAAGCATCTGAGTCTGAATATTGGCGAAAGGCAAAAGCGAAAACTTTTGCGATATCATAGCAAATTTTCGAGACTCTCAATGTGAAAGCCTAATCCTGTAAATTGACTAGCTCGCGGCCCGAATATAAATTAGTTTTCTAACTTCGTTCTCCAACTTCGATATCGCTAATTCGCGACAGTTTTAGATGTTTTATGAACATACTCTTAATTTAATCAACCACCACACGCTAATGTAAGAGTGTGGTAGGGTCGCTATGCATATAGGCAGACATATGGTAGTTATATGGTCCGCAATACGAGTCAGCTGAGCGACTATCGATCGCATAACCCGGGAAAATTAAGGAGCGTCCAGTTTCTAGGTCATGCAGCTGCGTCGGGAAGTCTCCGCACTCGGTCGGGTAACGTCAACAAAACAAGCGACTGCCGCATTGAAGTGTTCCGGAGACCGGGGGAATATTATGTCTGTCATAGACATTGAGACAGACTCAGTGTGATATTTCAGCCGGCTATTTACCGCTGATGGTCTGGACACGGTATGCCTGCATGAATGTTGCTGTTAGTTTTAGATTACGGACAAGATAAGTTAAGGTTACACAAAGAAGATGGAAAAATTGTTGTCGAAAAAATGTTTTTAATATAATTGCCAAACAAACGAATTAAAACTTGTTTGGTTATTGATTAGATATTTGTTTTATTCTAGACTGTAGTCTAAGTGGATGATCAAGATCACCTTCCCTCGTTCCAAAATCAAATACCATTCCAAATAAAAGTCTAATCGTGCCGTAAAGTCCACTAGCCGTGCAATTAAACTTCTAACACGATCTATAAACATTATTTTACCTCAGATAAATTGAAACACATGTCAGTACTCACCGATACGCTTGTTGAGCCGTGGCGTCGCCCGACCTTGCTCCTCTTCCTCCACATCCACGTCGAACGAGAACGGAAAACTCTTTGTAGACCCTACAAAACCGGTCGCCATAACGACAAAATTCTCATGAAAACACGCGTCATGCGTCGGCAACCCTCCAGTTCTCCGATGTGACTGGCTGACAGCCGGCGCGCAAAACCAGCGGGAAAATTTCAAGCGCTTCACGGAAATTAAACCAATCAGTGTTTAGTTTAGCGCGGGCTTCTAGCGCCCGATTGGTTTGGTTTTGTGCGCTGTTTTCAGCATATTTTTATTATTTTTGATACGCTTGCTGAATTAACATCAAAAGGAAATTGGACGCGGATGAATGGGTGCGAATTTGTTCAATGTTTCATTTCCACATGATTAACTATCGCCTGGAGGGGAACATTTTCGAGTATTAAATACTAAAAAGGTGTAAATGTTACAATGACCAAGAGATTAATACGGCATTATTAATTATAACCAATTTGAGTAGGCAATGTAATAAAAACTATTGAAATAATTAAATTGGTCGGGCTTTCTGAAAAATACTTATCACTTATTGGGCCGGATAATAAAATATGTTTTTTTTTATTATTTTAATGTTGACGATTACTATTTAAGTAACAAAGTCGGCGGAGCCGACGGGGCTCCTATTTCTTTCTGCAGGGTCTAAAGTAGATAACGGGTTGTCCTTAACCCCCGAGCTCGCTTCGCTCGCTCTTGGTTTAATTCATTGACAATATTATTATAATCGAATTGCCCAACCGTTACGAAGCAAAATTCATAATGACCAGACAATGTGATAGATATAAAAGTTTAAATGAGTATTCATTACATTGCCTGATTTGATTTGTCTTATAGTTAGTATTTGTAAGTCTGTGCTCCATTGTGTGAATGTGTAATTGCTGCAAGGCGTTCCAGAGCGAGGGTCAACAAATAAATAAATTGATTGGACTAGATTCATAATGCCCGGATGCCCGGGCATTAAACATAGTGCCCTGATTAAGCACTTGCTCCATGACACAAATAAACATAAAGTATTAAATGTGGTCATAAAAAGGCTATAGAAAATGCACATAATTATGCATTAAACATAGTCCAGGAAGGAAAACCCATAAGGAAATTCTCGCAACTCACAAATGTTTCAATACTTTCCTATCATCCTCAACAGATAAGAAGGCATTCTTTAAAGTCAAGTGTTTTGATATTGAGTCTATCAGATGTAATAAGATCCGTATTAGGATTTTGATGTCGAGATAATCCGAGAAAAACCTACTGCCAACTGATTACAGAAAGCGAAACCAAAATATCAATTTTAGTTACTACCTAGGAATAGGATTTCCCTAGTTGGTCAAAAGAGGCGGGCAGCCCAACAACGTTCACCTAAAGATAATATCCGCTATCCTAAGAACAAGTTTCAATTCTGGAGCTCAGCGTGAGTGACGAGTCGGTCCAATCTATCTTTATATTATAAAAGCGAAAGATCACTAACTTATAAAAACGATCTTTCGCTTTTATAAGTTAGTGATCTTTCGCTTCACTAACTCACTCATCACGAAATATCGAAAACCGCTTTACGTATAAAGATGAAATTTAGCAGGGAAGTTAATCAAGTGACTTAAGTGCGCGCTAAGAAAGGATTTTTGGAAATTCCACCTCTAAGGAGGTAAAAGGGGGTTAGAAAGTTTGTATGAAATTTCTATAGTTTGTAAATTGGACACGTGCAATTTTATATTCACGCTAATGATTGATAAAAAGAATTCATGTATTTTTTGGTTTATGGAAATTTCATCCGCAGGGGGGTAAAAAAGGGTTGAAAGTTTGTATTAATTTTTTACAGTTTGTAAGTTGGAGTTGAGAAATTTTGATTTACGCTGTTAGCTGATAAAAAAAAATATGTATTTATTGGTTTTTGGCAATGCCATCCCTAAAGGGGTAAAAAGGTGGAAATATGCTTGCGTCTTCGTTCGTTCGCGAACGAACGAAGTCGTATCTTTTAATCGCGGCTGAAGTGCTAGTTGTGCACAAAAATTAGTCCCGATGAGAACAGACTATTTAATTAGAGGCCGTAGACAGGTGACATTCTATAATCGAAAGCGTGGTGATAGCGAACGTCAAAAAGGCAAAATTGTATGGGATTGACAACCGATATCGAAAAATCACGTGATCAATCCCTTACACTTTGAAACTTCGACTATCGCCTTCGCTGACATCTAATGCCTCAGATATCACTAGTTCATGGGTTCCCGTCACTGCTGCCGTCATAAACCGCCTTTTCTGTGTTTACGAAAAGTTTTATCTTTGAGAAATTAGGATGGGCAGGAAGTTGCTCATTAAGGATGACAATGAGATGACCACTACTTACTAGAGAAGTAGATGCTGGTGGATGCGCTGGTCTCAAATAAATTTGGGTGAGTAAATAATGCCTAATGCATTAAGTCCGAAATTTTAACTTTAAATAAATTTCATTGAAGTCTTAAATGATGATGATGTCTAGAGCAGTGCTTCACCGTAGAACACATCATCGCTTGCCATCGGCGAGATAGTTGTCAAACGCGAGCCTATAGAGTATAAAAAAGTTCCGACTTACGTATCGTACGTTCAAACCCAGACAGGCGCTTTAGGTACTTTGTGTTAATTGTTTCATCTCCACTGCTCTGAAAACGGTGAAGGAATACATCGTGAGAAAACCGGTATGACCTTGAACTAAAAATTCGATGACTAGTGACATCCACCAACCCACATTTTGCCAGCGTTGTGGCAAGAATCTTTCCCTGTCTCACAGAGTGGTGGCCTGTGTCCCAGCAATGGGAACATTAAAAAGGCTGATTATGATGAAGACTACAATGGGCAACGCTTTAGCAGTGTCCTCCAGTCTACTAGTATCAAAATATTCACTTTCATAATAATCAAAGAAATTCTTAAACTTACAAATCAAAGAACAAAACGGAATGCAAAGCTGCTCCTGATGTTAAAAGTACGGCAATTACGAAATGCGTTATTGCTGTAATAATCTAGCTAGGCGCCTAGGCAGATTGTTAGTTCCAGTCCGATCGCAGTTATAAGAACTATGATATAGTCTGTTCTCCTTAGAGTAAAGTAAACTTCTTGGCCGCCCTGAAGTTGGCTATAATGGCTGCGCAATAGCAAATCTCATAAAAAAAACAGCACCGACCTTCACTCACATTCATACATCTAGTCATACACACACGGAAAATATATTTTTAATATATTTATATGATAGTGTAATATAAACATTATGGTTCATAATCGACCTTGAAATAATTTTTTCGACGTTACGTTACGATATGTACGATCTAGATATGTGATAGTGTAATACCCCTCTTAGTATGTTGTTAATTCCTCGTTGGACTAGTGGCCGCAAAAGCGTGAGGTTTTACTATTCAGTAAACTGAAATCCACGTACTTTATCATCAGATCATCATCTTATCAGCCGAAAGACGTCCCTGCTGGACATAGGCCTCCCCCAAGCATCAACACATTGACCGATCCCGTGCGTCTCGCAACCTTCACCAAGTCATCGGCCCACCTGGTGGGAGGCCTTCCAACGCAACGTCTTCAGGTTTGCGGTCGCAACTCCAAAACCTTTCTGCCTCATCAGCCATCCGTTCTGCGAGCAATGTGCCCTTTCCAGTGCCACTTAAGTTTGGCAATTCTTCAGACATTTCGACCTTTTTTAAATAGTCATTATATCTTTATAAATAAAAAAAGACTTGTTTGATTTGCCATTCAGTACATTTTATTTTATTTACCATGCGAAGCAAACACACTAACCATTGATTTAAATTGATATAACACAAAAATTTAAGATATTTTTTTTTTACTTATTTGCTACCTACTTGATAAAAAATATGGATTGTCTATGATGCATACCTTTGTTTTGCAAGAAAATATATAGAACCCATGTTATTAAAAGAGCAGCTTAAAGTAAATAACACAAACATAGACTGTCTAATCCGATGACTTTATTATACACTTATAAATATACCACGGGGAGGCGATCACTAGCTTGTTTACTTGGAAACATGCTGCTCATTGATGGGGTCCAGCTTAGGCTCCTCGAACTTGAACGTGGGGAATGAGGTCATGTCCACTCCTGAACCACCGCCATACTGCTTCTCAAGCTTCTCCAGCTCCTGCTTCATCTCCTTGGCAATGGCAGGGCTCACTTCCAGCTTGCCGCTACTGGAAAATTTTAATTTATAATGTAAATAATTAAATATTGATAACCACAGACTATTTTGGTAAAGTCTGAAATTAATGAACGGGTAACTTTCAAGTTAGATTCTTCTACCCTCTTAAGAAATTCAAGTACATTTTGTTGAATATGACTTGAACCAATAAGATTAAGAATCTTATTGTGTCACAAATAAAACACAACTTACTTAATTTGTGCCTAAAAGGGCACTTCAAGTGCTAGATGTAGTACACAACTGTAAAAGCGAATTATTTGTACTTATAAAAAGGTAATTGCAATTTAATAACCATGGTCATGAAAATCAACAAAATAATATATGTCATGCAAATAATGACTACTAAATTAGAAGAATATCATCGGAATTAGTTTGTCTTTTATGAAATTATGATAGAACTGAGCGAACTCTCCAGCAAGGTCAGAATCACTTGAACTTACGAGCTCTTCTGCTTGTACTCGCGGATTTTGTCGATGAACAGCTGCTGTATGGGGTCGGTAGCCTTCTGCGCGGCCGCCAGGTTCCTGGTGACCATCACAGAGGTCTGTGCCACCTTCATACCGCCCATAAGTCTGGAAGTGAGCATCTGAAACCAACATAACCTCTTACATCAGTTACATAACTTCGGTAATAAAATTTAGCAGATATCATTCTCGTTATGGTTTCTAGTGTTTTAATCGATTTACTATTAGTGAATTTCATCTAAAATTATGAATAAAAATAGAAAAAAGTACCTTTCTGTGTTTCGCTTGTCTAGGACCTTTTGACAATTTTGACAGTACAATTTTTTTTATTGATCACGACCACTGCGTTTTTCCAGGCACTGGTAATTACTGAAATAGTACTTTGAATCACTAGAAAATAATATTAAAAAAAAACTTTTTTATGGCAACGTTATTAAAAACACTAATTAACCTTTTAATGTGAGAATTTTTATAATTTTTATTGAACTTACTTACTTATCAGTAAGAAACAAGAAAACGGAATTCTGGAATCACACTGTAAACTTTGGACGGCAGTTGTGTCCATAGACTATACACTTAAGTTGTGTCTGTCAGCTGTCTAAGGACTCACGTCAAAGTGTCAAACATCACGTACTGTTTATTTGTGTTGTCAATCCGATGGTTGTTTTAGCCGCACTATTTTGCAAATAAAGCCACGATTCTAACAGAAATCTACTTACACTTGCGATGATATTCAAATACTACAGACACAAGAACTGATACATATGATATATTGAAGAATGGACCGAGGGAAAATGCCGTCAGCTGGTCGTGGAGCTAAGAGCAAGGCTCCGCAGCACCCACAGGACATCTTCGCGTTGGGCAGCAAGTCAACTGTCGTGGTCTCCAGGGACCCTGAGAAGAGGAACATCCATAAACCTTCTACAAGTAGTAAGTACAACCATCGCGTTGGTGATCTTTGCTAACCTCTGAGAAAGTGGAGTGGACTCTGTCTGTATCTTTTATACTCTCATGTTGTAGAATTAGACTTAGTAGGTATGTAGATTAAAGCTACTATTAGGGACCGTATTATATGCATTTACTACCTTCAATAAGTGTGCTGTCTGCCAATTTAGGTTTGATTATCAATTTCCTTGCATATTTTCAATAAAACAGTCCACTTGTATTAAATTTGTAGATACACAGAATTTACAACACAACCTTTTCCATTGCATCGGGTGAGCCATTGGTCAAATGCAGTAGGTTGCATTTGACTGCTATACCTCATGCTTGTTTGCCTAGAAGTAACCTGATCACATTAAAAGCACCCTAATAATACAGTCATATTGTTCTAGGTGTAGAACGTAAAAGAGAAACCTCAGGGTTTGGAAGCCAACCGCCCAGCAAGAGGTCTAGAATTGGCTCGCCTGCTGAGGCAGTTGGAAGTCACACATCTTTAGAAGTAGACCCTGTAGACCTGGTGCCTAATGTTCTACAAGCCTTGGACACACATAATTCTGATAAACTGGTAAGTATATTTAACCGACTTTCCAAAAAGGAGGAGGTTCTATGTTCAATTATATTATTATGTTTGTTTTTTGTGTATGTTTACTGATTTATCGGTCAATTTCTTCTGATAAGTAACTTGCAGTAATGTAATGCAAGTCCAATAAAAGTTCTGAAAAAAAATATACTTTACTAGTTTATGAAGCAATAAAGGCTCCGACTAGCAAACCCCATTTTTTCAGAATTGAGTATCAATTATTTCTAATTATCAATGAGGAAACTAGTGGTTAGTTTGCTTGCTTGCCCTGTATTTTTTTATCCAAAAGAATGAACTAAAATCTACCAAGATTTCTTCTACTTTTACCTTTTCATTTCACATTCCAGTTGTCTAATTATTTAAGTTTTTACAAATTTGTTTGTTTATATATTTGGAAACTTATTACAGTAGAATCTCACTAATCCGGCACTGTTGAAAACCAGGGCATTCTATGTTAAGGGGTTTGATTTCCACACTAATTCCATTGGACCATTGTGCGTGGGTCATGGCAGCCGTTTGGTGGTTATTCCAACCAGCCCACCTGCCTCCAGAAGTCGAATAGAGCTCCTGGTTTTCTCAGAACATCTGTGTAAGGTCTGGTTGAGCCCGAGGGTTTGTGTTCTAATTTGGGTGAGACCTGTGCATTCAAAGAGCATGTGCACTATGGTTTCCTCAGTCTCCATGCACACCCTGCTCAGAGGACTGTAGGTTAGGCCTATTGTGTGGAAGTTTTTGTTAAGTGAGCAGTGTCCTGTGATTGTCCCCGTCATCAGACACAGGCCATTCCTGTCCAGGCGTAATAAACGCCTGGTTAGCCAACCTTCCAAGGATGGCAAAGCTTTGAACTGCCTGCAGCCTGGTGTCGAGGTCCACTAGTTCTCCGCCTATGTCTGGGTGAATTCCGGTAGCCACCTGTATATTTGGTTGTATGGGATGGGTACGACAGGTTTGGGTCCATAGACCGCCGTGCCGGATCCTGTCAGCTGCGTCGTTGTCAGCGATCCGCTGTCTCTTTATCCATTGCAGTGTCACCGTGTTACGACTAGGTACAGTTATTTGTTCTAGTGCATTGGAATGATTGGAATGTTGGGATCACTGGATTGTATAGAAAAATCAAGAGAAATAAAATAAAGCTATCAAGATGTATCACTTTTATAAGGGAATAGGTAGGGATTGGTTAGGAAGATGCAGGTGAAGACTACTGGATGTGCCAAATAAGTGAAACACTTCTATACTTAAAAAAACAAAATAAAAATACTAATAAACTCTTTTATTTACAGCTAGGCCTCCTCACAGGCTCAATACGCCTCCTCAAGTCCCAGCGGTCCAAACCAGATCCAATATTATGCATGAGCCTACTCTACCTGACAAAGATACGACCCAACATGTTCGCTCACGAGATTGTAACGCAGAGCCTCTGCACTCTTCTGAAGAGGGAGCAAGGTGCCGCGTTCAAGAACAAAGGGAACCCGTTGGTGTATATACTGGCTTGTAATATGCTGTATGCTGGACATAGGGAGAGTAATAATTGGCCGGATATTTTTATCAAGGTTTGTAAAAGCGTGTATTACTGAACTTACAGAGTTAAAGATCTCAATAGGCTGTCAAGATATTGTTTTTTGTTGGTATGGTTATATTCTTGCAGCAAATTGTGCATAATAACAGTTTGCTTGATCCTTGAACTAAAGTTGCCTTTAGAAATCTTTATTTCCAATATATATTTTTATATTTTTGTAGTCATAGGTCATAGGGGGGCCCCCTATGACCTATGACTACAAAAATATTTTTAGTCCATCAGTTGGACTTCAATAAATATTGGACACGTACTTTATGTCACTTTAACAAAAAATTATGACTATACAGTGCATCAAAATGTCGCATGACGTCATGCAATGGTACACTTTTAGAAGTTACGTCACAAGCCCCCACTCCCGAACTTTGATGCGCTTTATATTGGAATTTATATTTATATGAATACGAAAAATATACGTGTCCGATATTTTTTGTTAATTTAACCGGCGGACTACTTAGAATTTGCTGTTTCGTACCCCGTCATCAGCCCTATTACATGATGGTATAAATTAAAATTCATTCAAAATTAGTGCAAAATTTGCAGGTAGTAGAGTTCTTTTTCCGAAAACACACTATGTTTGTTTATTTGCTTGCAGTTTTCTGGCGAAAAAAGCACATTAATATTGACCCTCATTTCTGTCGCCAGGTTTACATAGAAGATGCCCTGAATGAGCGCTGCTGGGTTGAATGCTCGTGGTGCAAGTGCTTTGTGGAGAATGTGGTGACTGCCTTCAGTACGAAACAGCCGCCCTCACATCTTATACCCACTGACAACACTTTGGGTAAGACATCTTGATCCCAGTTAGAAATGACCATTGAAAAATCAGTAATTTATATTTTGAAACTTTTGTCTGGTGCCTGGCCAAATAAAATTAAAAAATTAAATTAAAACTCATCATCAAATCAGCCGTAAGACGTCCACTGATGGACATAGGCCTCCCCCAAGCGACGCCACATTGATCAGTCCCATGAGTCTCGCATCCAGCGGATCCCCGCAACCTTCACCAGGTCATAGGTCCTCCTGGTGGGAGACCTTCCAACGCAACGTCTGCCGGTTCGCGGTCGCCACTACAGAACCTTTCTGTCCCATCGGCCATCCGTTCTGCGAGCAATGCTACCCACTGCCACTTAAGTTTCGCAATTCTTCAGGCAGTGGTTGAGCGATTGACTGCTGCGCTGCGTGTCGCGGGTTCGATTCCCGCACGGAACAAATATTTATATGACCTACAGATAGTTATTCCGGCTCTGGGTGTTGTGTACTTATGTGAATTAATGTTTGTAAACACACCCACGATACAGGAAGAAATTCCTAGTGTGGGGCAATGTTTCAAAAAAAAAAATTAAAAGAGTAGTTATCCCCCACCCGATTCAGCTGAAATTTTGCATAGGTTCACGTTTGGTTTGTATGACAATGAGTGGTTAGCTAAGTGTTGTTATTCTGAATTCAATATGGCGGACTCCCAAAGATAGCGGACCATATATGATTAATGCATCACATTTTACTGGTATCATAATAAAGAGTCTGCTAAGAAGAATCCTAAATAGTTTGATAGGGATCCGTACAAAAAGGGTAAAAACGGGACCCTATTACTAAGACTCCGTAGTCCGTCTGTCTGTCTGTGTGTCTGTCACCAGGCTGTATCTCATGAACCGTGATAGCTGGGCAGTTGTCAAAGATGATCTATTTCTGTTGCCGCTATAGCAACAAATACTAAAAACAGAATACAATAATTATTTAAGTGGGGCTCCCATACAACAAACGTGTTTTATTGTCGTTTTTGCGATAATGTTACGGAACCGTTCGTGCACGAGTCCGAAACGCACATGGCTGGTTTTTTTAAAGTCTTTTTAAATCATATTTTTATGTCAAAATTATCATATGTGCCACAATAGTCAATAGAAAAAGTATTAAAGAGGTAGGACTGCCGTTCCAACTTTTTAAAGAGTTCATTTCGTTATTCTACTTCATGATTTTATGGGGATCGCCATCATTAGATCCACAATGCCTTATAAAGTCACCCACACCTGCTTTTTGACTGAAATGTGAAGCATACTAACCTGTAGAAGTGAATGGAACCTATATTTCTTGCTTTATTCACAGGTACAATGTCTCCATCAGGCTCAGGTTCCCCACTCATGGGCAGCACAGAAGAAGACCCTGATAATATGGAACTAGAATACTCGGTCTATCCAAGGTATGAGGACAAAAATGTTTTCCAAAATAACTTCAATTCCTGAAGTCCTTGTTCTCGTTTCTTCGTTTTTTTGTAAAAAGGTTTTATATTTTTCACTTTTAGTGGTATATAATGGACAAGTTCTTTAGTAAGGTACCTATACTGCCCACAGTAATGCCAGAATATATTAAACGAATAACATGTAACTTGTTGAACATAATCAGTTGAATTAGAGTGTAACAGAGTGATCTATACACATCTGCGTACCCGTTAGGAGCAAGTTACCAAATTTGAATGGTACCATTTCGGAACGGGACAAGGGTAGAAAGTTGTTGACAAGTCTATTGTATAGCTAACATTTTTCGGGAGAGTTGACTCAATTCACAGCCGCCTTTAGGGAGGCATCTAATACACTTCAATACACATAACTAAAACGAACAATTAGAGAAGAAGCACGAGTAGGTCTTATCAAAATCCAAGATGGCGCTGGCGAAAATTACAAACTCTTCGCTCGGTTCGGTATGGCTGTCCTGGTCGCTAATTACGACTATTTTGAGCCCATGTTTGGTATTGGCGACCCCGAAAACCATAAGACTTGTTGCTCATCTCGGACCCTAAAAATGTATATTTATGAGAACTCTACTTGCACTGTGCCCGTGCAAACAAATTACAACCTGCCAGTAATTTTCTTTATTCAAATAGGTCATTAAGCGGCACTTTTGAACGTCAAAAAAAGTAATAATAATTGATTCTATCGTCCATTCGGAAATGTAGCTTGTTATGGAGAAGAACGGGCAAGAAACTCCACAATTACTCTTTTAAAAAAAAATTTTTACAAGTATTTAGTTACATTATTTTTGTTGGAAAATACATATATGTGAGAAGGATGTAAAAATAAAAAGTGCACATAAAAGCGTCTGGAGTAAAACAAACAATCAGAAATACAATAAATAGGTAGTTAAAAACAGGCCGAGGCAGCTAAGTTATGACCAATCCCAACTGATGGCGCCCGTTCACGAACATGGCACATAGATCGGCAACACTCAGCTCAACCATCAGGGCACACTGAAGTCAACGAACGACACATATGTACAGTAAATGGTAGATTTACAGTTGGTACATAGTACTCACATACGTGCTGTGTAGTTATATGATATTAAAATAAATTGGAGGATTCTACTAAACTTAATGCTGATTGGCGTAGCCCGTAATGCTCAAGTTTCAAAAGCAATGTTTCATGATCAACGCAATCAAACGCTTTCAACAGGTCGCAGTAGATACCTATGGTATCTTGTCCCTCCTCCCACGCATCCAAGATGTGTTTTAATAAGGTGACACCAACGTTGGTTGTACAACGTCCTTTGGTGAAACCATACTATTTCTCGTGTAGGGGTTTGCACCAGTTAGGGCTCCGAACACTAAACTCAGAAAAGCCATGGTTTCTTCATTGCCACAACGCGTTGTGAGCAATTTTTTCGCTCAATGAGCATTTTGGTTCTAGAGCCTAATATCTGAAATGTCGTTCCCAGGTACTCCAGTAGCTATGAGGCTGTAGAGGCTTTAGTGCTGGAAGCTATCAAAGAACAGATTCAGAGGAGGTCTGCAGCGCCCGATGCCATTGGCAAAGGATTCCTCAAGCTTTTGTCTGCTACATGTGGTTTCCCTGAGGTAAGTGCATCATCTTTTTAGCAAACAGGCAAATTTTGTCCGGGTCATTTAGGGAATATTGCATAGTATATCTACACTTGGGAATTTTGCTGACCATGTTTTACATAGAGAGATAGAGCACTCTTTCACACATTTTAACGTTCATAGAATAAAGTATGAATAAAATAGATATATTCATAAATTACCTATAGAAGCATACAAAAATTTCGTGTGTGATTTTGCAACCACACTTAAATCAATTTTAATAAACTCAAAATGAGTAAACTTTTATGTTTCTCTACCAGATCCGTATGATATCCGCCTCCCGTCTCGAAGCGTGGCTTCACTCCGGCAAGTTATGGCGGTGTGCGCAAGAGTTGCTCGCCTACGTGTGCTGCAACTGTGACGCATGCGGGCCCACCGCAGCGCGAGACCACGAGGTCTTAGCGCAGCTAGCCCGCATGCGGCTCAAAACCAAGCCGCTGCAGGCTGCATACCAGGCCTGTCTCAGGTAAGGTGTTCTTGCAACTGAATTTTAAAACAGTTATCCCCATCCAACTGATCTGAAATTTTGTATACACGTTTGGCTTGGGTGACAATGCATAGTGAGCTAAGCACCATAAATCTAAATCAAACATGGCGGTCGCCAAAAGAGGGCGGACCAATTATTTTTTATCCACCCTTATAATATGGGTATCTAATGAGAGTTTGCTTAAAGGAATACGAAATAGTTTTTATTTTTTATCAAAAGAAATTATATACATCAATACTAACTTCAGACTCCTCTTCCAGAGAGATGGTATCCGACAGCCCGCCACTCCTGCGCAGCGTGGTGACGCACACGATTTACAACGAGTTATCGAACGTGCGCTCGCCGAACAACATGGCTGTCCTGGCCGCGCTCATACAGGCGCAGCCGCAGCAGGTGCCCGCCGCCATGGCTGATACTTACCAGGTACTGTACTGTAGCGTATGTAGTACACTAACAGATGTAGTGTCGCGAGTGTGAGACACTCGGGAGTCACAACAACATGGCCGCCCTGGCCGCGCTCATACAGGCGTAGCCGCAGCAGGTGCCCGCCGCCATGGCTGATACTTACCAGGTACAGCAGAACACTGCTGAAGGACGAAAGTTACAGACATACCCTGAAGAGTTGCGAAACTTAAGCGGCCTCTCTCAAATCAAATACAAGTTATTAACCGCAGAGTCTCAAGATGAAAGTCTATGACCAGTGTGTGTTGCCAGTGATTATATACCAAAACGTGGTCGCTCACAATGAGCATCATCAGAAGGCTTACGTCACCCAAAGGGCAAAGGAGAGGGTTATCCTCGGAGTTTCCTAGCGTAGTCAAATCAGAAATGTAGACGTAGATCCGCAAGAGAACCAGGGATAACGAAATCGCCCGTGTCAATACAGACAAAGGGTCGTGCAATTTTGGCCATTGTGTTCGCTGCAATAGATAAAAATTGAAATAAAAAGATTTTTTTTGGATAAAACAAGTTATGATAATATGTTTAGAATTGGGAATTAGTTGTCGTCCAGCATTGTTTACTTGTTATAGCAATTGTAACATGTTTCATTTCAAAAACATATACATTTAAGCAAAATTCGACCTTATTGTATTAGAATGTCTGGAGAAAAATTTGCTGATGGTAGACCATGAATTGACTTGTCGACCGTACCTGCAAGTAGCACATGGCAGACGCACAGTGGCTTGATTATAGAATTTGTGACTACTCAAGTTGCCATAAGGGCTGTGTAGTTAGCTATGCAGTCCTTGTAATTCTAATTTGCGCCACAAATTAACAAGCCTTGAGCTGAATCAGTGACTGATTAACGGCAGTATAATCATTGAAACAGCTGTATAAGGCCGGTTGTTCAATACACCTACAACGCCATCTAGCGGCGAATGGCGCAAACATTCTGCGACGTGAACATCGTGTGCTACCTCCCGCTCTTCGGTGGATAGCAGCGTCGTCGCAGCCAACTTCACTCCAATAATTATCGCTAACGGTCTTTGTGTGTCTCAAGCAATTTTATTGTAAATTAATAAAAATATACGTTTATATTTCAAGCAGAACAATAAAAAGACTTCATTGAAGACATCCTTCCCCTCAACACATAGGGATATAGGGAACGGTCTTTACATTTTGGTCCTTCGAGCCGGATATACAAGGAACCACGCGGTCACGTGGAGCGTTACAATCACAAAAAGCATTGGAGAAGAGGAGTGTTCAGGATTGTCGCCAAACAGCATCCGGTCAGGTCAAAAAAAACCCATCCTCCTACTCCATGTCCAACAATTTTGCGTTAATATCGTTTTTTTTACGTTTTAGTTGTTCGTTGTGTTGTGCGGTGCTGCGCCGGGGTGGTGCTGAGCGGGAACTTGTAAGTACTCCTGCTTTCTATAGCCTTCCAAAATGAGTGACGATGAGGGTTTTCATTTAGCCTCGATTCAGGATCCCGTTAAAATAAGGGAAAGGTCTAAATCTCCCCGTTTAGGTGTTAGCACTATGACAAATAAACGTCTCGCTGATTTGAAAAAGCAGCGAGGCACGCTGAAAGGCAGACTTACGTTGTTTGAGAAATTTATTGCAAAATTAGACAAATTAACATTAAATTCCAATAGCAAAACGGAAATAGATTTACGAATACAGTCAACTTGCACTATTTTTCAAAGTTTTAATGATATTCAAGGAGAAATTGAACAATTAGTCGATGATTCCGATTTATCTAGTCAATTAGAATACCGCGAATTATTTGAACATCAGTACTTTTCGATCATGGCTGACGCGAAGTGCTTATTGAATCCTAACAATAGTGAACAAACTCAATCTATTTGTCATCAAGTTAGTAATCCTGTGTCTATTAAGTTGCCAGTGATAAAGCTACCTGCCTTTGATGGGTCCTATGATCAATGGTTAGAGTATAGGAACTCGTATCTCACTATGATACACAATCGTGAAGATCTTAACGAAATACAGAAGTTTCATTATTTAAAAACGTCTCTCAGTGGTTCTGCCGCTTATGTAATTAGTGCGTTAGAATTCACTGCTCAAAACTACTTACACGCGTGGGATTTACTAGAAAATAGGTTTCACAACAATCGTTTATTAGTACAAAATCATGTAAAAGCGTTATTTGCTGTTCAGTCACTTCAAAGCGAATCGTATGATCAAATTAGGAAACTAATAGATTCAACATTACGTAATTTGCGAGCACTTAAATCATTAAACGAACCAACCGATGCATGGGACACGTTAATCATTTATCTTATTGTTTCTAAACTCGATCAGTCCACGGAACGCGAGTGGGAAACACACAAAGGTTCCCTTGTGTCTAAAAATGATTCAAATAACATTAAATTAGATGATTTATTAGAATTTCTAAGAAACCGTGCGGATATGTTGGAAATGACAAAGTCATATAATAATAAAGATGTTTCTTCGTTTAAGCACAATAAAAATGACTCCGTTAAGTCGAATTCCAATCAAAACAAAAGATACGCTAATAAATCAAACCACATAAACTCGCAACCTGTCACACATTCATACGTTAGTAATTCAACTCAAAATAAAAATAATTCAGATGGTAATAAACCAAGACGTGTTTGTGTTGACTGCGGTGGTGATCATTATTTGTATTCATGTCCGAAATTTTTAAACTTGTCCGTGCAAGATAGATTTGTAATTGTGCAAAATAAAAAGCTTTGTCCAAATTGTATTCGGACTGACAGACACTTGCCAAGCGAATGTTCATACGGTCCATGTAAAATTTGCAAAAATAACCATAATACGTTACTTCATAACAACAATAGTTCTAGCGAAAGAATAGGTATGGCCGTATCCACGTCTATTTCGCATCCGTTGCCGAGCGTAAGCAAATCAGCTGATACGCAAGTACATTGCGATCGCAATGTACTCACGTGCAGTGCCGCGGTACAGCCGGTTCTGTTGTCAACGGCACTCATAGATGTTCCTGATTCAAGGAATAATTATCACACAGTTAAAGCACTTCTTGACAACGGAAGTCAGAATTGTTTTATCACAGAAACGTTATGTAATCGTTTACAATTACCTATTATACAGTCCACTATTCATATTTCGGGTGTAGGACAAATCGTATCAAAAAGTTCTCACACCTGCAAGGTAAACATTCGTTCTAAAGTTAATGATTTTAACACAAATATTCAATGTTGGGTTCTTCCTCGTATTACATCAAAGTTACCCTCGTTAGACGTTCAATGTCAATTTATAGATATACCTAAACATATTTCGCTCGCGGACCCTACGTTTAGCGTTCCGTCGGACATCGATGTACTCTTAGGAGCGGACATATTTTGGGATCTATTAAATAATGATAAAATAAAGCTTAGTAGTGGTCCATATCTGTACGATTCCAAAATAGGATGGATCATCTCTGGCCGTCTTTGTAATAATCAGTCGTTTAAACCTGAAAGAGTTCAATGTAATTTCGTTCAAATTGATACTCAATTACAAAAATTCTGGGAGTTAGAAGAATTGTCTGACTTACCTAATGCCATGTCAAAAGATGATCGTTATTGCGAAAAAATATTTACAGAGACTACAAAACGTGATGAACACGGTAGGTTCTCTGTTCGCATTCCTTTAAAGGAGTCACCCGAGTCGTTAGGTGATTCATACAACATGGCTAAAAGTCGGTTCTTATCTCTCGAAAGAAAGTTAGATCGTTTACCTACCTATAAAAAACTTTATAGTGAATTCATTCGCGAATATGAGGCACTTGGTCACATGACCCTAGTTGCATCAAAGGATATTCCTGATATACTAAGTAAACCACATTATATCCTACCTCATCACGGTGTTTACCGAGAGGATAGTAGTTCTACCAAATTACGCGTTGTGTTCGACGCGAGCGCGAGCACGTCGAACGACAAGTCGTTAAATAATATACAGCATATAGGGCCGCCATTGCAAAATGATATTTTTTCCATTTTACTCAGATTAAGACAGTATAAATACATAGTTTGCGCGGACATTCAAAAAATGTACCGACAGATTTTAATTCAACCGGATCAACGTAACTTGCAATTAATATTATGGCGCGTAAGTCGAGACTTACCTTTACAATTGTATATTTTAAACACGGTGACGTATGGCACTGCGTCGGCTCCGTTCCTTAGCATGCGATGCTTAAAACAATTGGCATTAGAATCTAATGATGATTTAGTTGCTAGGACGATTATCGAGGACTTTTACGTCGACGATCTTATTACCGGGAGCGATGACCTTGATTCGTTAATGCAGTTGTGTAATAAAATCTCCGCGTTATTAAAAGGGGGTTGTTTTCCGTTACATAAGTGGACGTTTAGTCATGACGTGTCTACTGACAATTGTAAAGATCTAAACATCGGTGAAAATCACTTGTCAAAAACGTTAGGGTTAGGTTGGTATACTGAAAGTGATGAGTTTTATTTTACAACAAAATTTACACATAGTAACACAGTAGTTACGAAACGTATAATGTTATCAACCATCGCACAAGTGTATGATCCTTTAGGTTTGTTGGCACCCGCAGTAATTATAGCTAAATCATTGTTACAAAAATTATGGTTAAATAAATTAGATTGGGATGACGAAGTTCCTAAAAACATTGCGACTACATGGCATAAGTTTCTTGCTGATTTACAACATTTACGCTATATTAAAATACCTCGTTACATAATTAGTGAAAATTATAAGGAACTTCATATATTCACCGACGCGTCTCAAAATGTCTACGGAGCGTGCGCGTACGTTAGATTGTGTCTTAATAATTGTAACAGTACCATACCTGTTTCAGTGCGTTTATTATGTGCTAAAAGTAAATTAGCGCCGATAAAAGCAGTTAGTATTCCTAGGCTTGAGCTGTGCGGAGCTCTAGTAGGTGCAAAATTATATAATAAAATAAAGAAATCCTTACGTTTAAATTTTGAAAAAGTTTATTTCTGGACTGACTCAACTATTGTGCAAGGGTGGTTGCGTATGTCACCACATCTACTAAAAACGTTCGTACAAAATCGCGTCGTACAAATAAATGAATTAACATGTGATACAATCTGGCGACATGTCAAGGGCACCGAGAACCCTGCGGACATTATAACGCGAGGTGCTACGCTAGACACTTTAAAGTACGATAATAATAATATTTGGTGGTGTGGCCCTACGTTTTTACGAGAATCTAGTCTCATGTGGCCAATTCCTAATAATAAAGAATCGTCATCCGTTGATTTACCCGAAACTAAATCTGAAACTATAAATGTACACTCCATTCAATTAACTTCATTGTTTGATTTTGAACGCTTTTCGTCATTTACTCATTTGCAAAGAGTTTGCGCATATCTATTGCGATTTATAGATAACATACGAGCGGCGACGCGCGGCGGCATGTGTATGCGTAAAACCGGTCCGTTATCTGTAGACGAGCTGCAGCGATCGCTTGATACGTTGACGCGTTTTGTTCAACGTGAATCGTTTAGTGAGCAATATCACAAATTAAAAAATAATATACCGTTAAATGCTAATAATAACAACACAAATAAGTTATTACATAATAAAATATCGGGTTTAAATGTTTTCTTGGATAAGTCTAATATAATTCGTATAGGCGGTAGGCTATCTAACGCGGTTGAATTTAATTATGACAAAAAACATCCTGTACTATTAAGTGATAAACATCGTTTAACACGGTTGCTGTGTGAATATGAACACAAACGACTACTTCATGCTGGACCTCAACTTCTAGTATATTCCATGCGTGAAAGATGGTGGATCTTAGGAGCTCGCAACTTAGCCAAACAGGTAGTACATAATTGTGTCATATGCAAACGCATGAAAGGGAAGGCATTGACCCCTCTGATGGGTAACTTACCTTCTGAAAGGTTAGAGCCTAGTTTTCCTTTCATGCAATGCGGTGTAGACTATGCGGGACCATTATCAATATTGGACCGCAAAGGCAGAGGTGCTAAGCTTATTAAAGCATATATTTGTTTATTTGTATGTTTTACGACCAGAGCCATACACTTAGAATTGGTAGGCAGTTTAAGTACACAGGATTATATTCTAGCATTAAAACGATTCATAGCACGTCGTGGAAAACCATATCAAATATTTTCAGACAACGGAAAGAATTTCGTTGGGGCTGAAAAGGAATTGTCAGTAGTTTTTGATAATACTAACGATATTTTAGATTTTCTTAATAATAATCAAATTCGTTTAACGTTTATACCCCCTTATAGTCCTCATTTTGGTGGGTTGTGGGAAGCGGGAGTCAAGTCCTGCAAGTATCATTTACGGCGGGTACTGGGCAATGCCAAACTAACACGTGAAGAGTTTGAAACGGTATTAACGCAAATTGAAGCCGTCCTCAACTCACGCCCTTTGTCCCCTCTATCCTCAGACCCGAACGATTTCCTTCCACTTACTTCAGCACATTTCCTGATCGGTCGACCGCTGACTGCGCCCATCTGCGAGAACTTGACGATGATCGAGCCTACGAGACTGGGGCGCTACGACCGTGTGGAGCAACTTCGACAACATTTTTGGCAACGATGGTCGAAAGAGTATGTTTCAGAACTCCAACAAAGAACAAGATGGAAGGTAAACAGTGAGGACATCACACTAAACAGCCTGGTTCTTATCAAAGAAGAGAATGTCCCCCCGCTCAAATGGAAATTGGGTCGAATAACGCAAGTATTCCCCGGAGCTGATGGAATATCCCGTGTAGCTGAAATCCGTACAGCGCACGGCACCATACGGCGATCGTTCTCAAAGATCTGCCCGTTACAGTCACCATAACCAAGACAAGAAGCTATAGCGACGAGTACTTCGTGTTGGAAGACTACATCCTGGTACTTCCAAAGGGGCCGGCATGTTCAATACACCTACAACGCCATCTAGCGGCGAATGGCGCAAACATTCTGCGACGTGAACATCGTGTGCTACCTCCCGCTCTTCGGTGGATAGCAGCGTCGTCGCAGCCAACTTCACTCCAATAATTATCGCTAACGGTCTTTGTGTGTCTCAAGCAATTTTATTGTAAATTAATAAAAATATACGTTTATATTTCAAGCAGAACAATAAAAAGACTTCATTGAAGACATCCTTCCCCTCAACACATAGGGATATAGGGAACGGTCTTTACACCGGTACAATGGCTTAAACAGCTATTCAACAGCAATTGCAGCCTAAAATTCACCGATTTCAATTCTCTTCAACAGCTTTTAGATTTTTTATTTGATGTCTCACCAGTTAAAGAATCCTACCAGAATCCCAGATTGTAGCTGTCGGGAAACACAGACTCCGGCAGCGAATTCCACTCCTTAGCTGTACGCATAATAAAAGTGTTTCCAAAACTTTTTGTGCGTATGGGTATCTTTGAGAAATTTATGGTTTTGGGAATCAACTTTTACAAAATCTTGGCATAGTCTTTTTTTTTGTAAATCGCCGTGGCCGCACCATCGAAACGCACATGCGATGTAGTAAACCTTCTGCAATTTACAACTGGGTGTTTAATGATTCTCTTATAAATGTAAAGCATTTGTAGAGATTACATATCGACTTTGAATCGGCTAATAACAAGCTCATTAAAGAAGAATTAAAATAGAATAAGTGTACACCAATTAAAAGCCGGTGGCATTATTCGATGCTTAAATGCAGCCCGCATCATTATGAGAGAGGTGAATTTTTCGTATTAACCAGTTGTTGACAAGCTTTGGACTTTTAAACCAGTTATTAATATCACATGCAGCCAAAAGCTGGACTAGATCATTTTAAAATTCTATTCAAATGCCATTTTAAAGTCATTAGTCAGCTATGCTGATTAATAGTGTATAATCTTTCCTTAATACAGTCTTAAGACTCGTCCTATCCCTTAGTACATCTGCATTAAAACTGTAGACTGGAATGTAGCTTGTTTATGACCTAATTCATCGCTAATGTGATACTACTTACTATGTTCAGCTGTATAGGGTGAGTTTTCTAAGTGGGCGTGGATGGCCAAATCCGAAACTGTGACGAATAGCGAAAAACACTCAAAGGAGTCACGAAGCCGATTTTGATAAAAACTAAAACTGCATCATTGGATTTTTGAATAATCAAATTGCCTAGTTATTTCATAGAATTTGATCCTTATTAGCGACTGTATCGTATGGTGTAATAATACAGCATGTGTAGTGTATTATTTGTTCAAAATCAACTGGTTCTATGCCTGGCTAGAAATATTGATTTGAAAAAATAACAAAAGATACAATTTTGGTTTCCATCAAAATCGGCCTCGTTACTCTTTTGAGTGTTTCTCGTTATTCCTCATAATTTCGTATTTGGCCATCCACGCCCTCTTGGAAAACTCGGACTGTATATCGTTCGTTGACTTGAACCTGCCCTGGCAGTTGAGTTTGCCATGCCCTCTTAAATGTCTCTCTGATGGTGGCACATGTGTTGGATCATTCGGTTCCATTCATGTTGTTTGAGCTGAGTGTTGCCATTCCATGTGTCATGTTCGTAAACGGGCGCCATCAGTTGGGATTGCTCATAACTTAGCTGCTTCGGCCTGTTTTAAATTGCTTATTGTATTTTTGAGTTGTTTGTTTCACACTAGACGCTTTTACGTGGACATCGTTCCCACATATATGTAATTTTCTATTTACAAAGTATTTACTTTGTAATTAAATTTACTACTACTAGCAAATAATTTCATCGTTTGCTTCGCAATTCAAAAGGCACTTTGCAAGTTTGGGCCAACTAAAAGCCAATTTTCTTAAGTATCTTCCTAAATAGATCAAAGTAAATGTGTTAATAAATAATAATACCTTAAATGATTATATTATGTTGCTGTCGGTATTAATTATTCAGACTTTCATATATGTTATTATTTTAAAACTAGATTACAATCTATAATCTAGGGGTCTTTAAGTCAAGAGTGAGTAGTAGTTAAGTACTTCTAGGCAAGCGTGCCTCACCGTGGACAACATCATCGCTTACCATCAGGTGAGATAGTGGTCAAACGCGAGCCTATAGACAATAATACCTTTTAAATGGTTTAATTGAAATAAATGAGTTTATATAGTACGTCCCTTCTCAGAGTTCTTACATTTCCCAATCTTTCACAGGAGCTGGTCCTTCGCCCCGAAGACTATTTGCGTCCCCTGCGAGCGCTCACTCGGGAGGTAGTACGCGCGGCGCGGGCCGATGCCCAGGCGCTTCTTCCCCTAGCTAGAGCTCTGGCACAGCCCCCGCCTCACGAGCCACCCGCCGAGGTAAGACAATGATTCAAATGTCATCAGTAAAGAAACGTAACACTCCTTCGGCACGACGATCTACCGTACAAACCATTTCAGGAGAAAAAAATAAAAACCGTCTCTTAGTGATATCAATTGTTGTGTAAAGAACTATTGAAAGACCACCTCAGACATTACCATTTTTAACTGACTTTCCAAAAAGGAGGAGGTTCTATGTACAACTTTTTTGTGTATTTTCACCAATATCTCCATTAATTGTGGACCGTTTTTGAAAATTCTTTTTTTGTTTGGAAGTATATGTTCCCAAATTGATCCCATTTTAATTTGGTGAAGATCTAATAAAGATCTTTGGAGATATACAATAGATTTCTTCAGTAAATGATGGCAAATCTCTTGGGATTGCTGCAATCGCATGTCTGTTTATTGTTTATACCATTTCATAACATAACATCACGCCAGTACGCTCTAAAAGGGTACGCACCATTTCACAGGTTATGTTCAAGTTACATGATATTCGGCTGATTTATTCTGGCATTATAGGTACCTTACTAAAGAACTTGCCTCTAAGGTCCAACTAAAAAGTGAAAAAAAAAAAAAAATTTTTACGAAAAAAAAACTTAAGCCGAAGACTTCCAAATAAAAACACTACAAAGTGAAAAAAAAAGTTTATGTATTTTTATATACAATGTTTTTTTTGACCTACATGGTTTTCAAGTGATTAGACCAATTACGGATTTTATGGACTTTAAAAGGGGCTTTTATGTGAACTATGCTATACACATGCTTCTGTTACTACGTTAAATCCCGCGTGTATGGGTTATTCCCACGCTATTCCGCACAGCACAAAATACACCTTAGCTAGCTGATATTTTATTGTGACCCGTGGCCGCAAGTGGGCCCGAAAAAGGATTGCCATATTAACTTCTAAATCTTGGTCAAGGTCCGCGAGCGTGCCTTCTCATCCCTAGCTGACCTGTTCTGCTGCTGTTGCCTCGTAACAGCCTCCCACAGCAAGCACCTTCCAGAGTACAAGCAACAGGTGTGCGTCATCCAGGCAGCGGCGTTGGGCTGGCTGCTGGACACTGCTATGCCCATTTACAGGCCCAGCCGGAATGACTATCTGCTGGCGCTCAATAAGGTAGGAAAAAAAATCAGCAAAATGACACATTCATTCATTCAAAAGACAAGTAGGATCATGACCATTAATCTGCCGCAAGATGCTCGCAGTTTGACATAGGTCACAAAGAGCAGTTACGACTGTGCTTGCCGCAACCAGCTTTTAGATCTTATTACAAGCTTATATTAAGATATTATTTTTTTAGAAAATAAGAGTGTAACTAACATAGGTATAAGTTTTCTCGTTTACTAACCCATATGGATGTTACTTGTCCGAAATAAAGATTATTTTATTTTTATAAAATAAAACATGTCTTTAACTAATGTAATTGGCCTTTGGCCGTGTTATGTTAAAGTAAATAATAGTAGTTTATGCAATGGTCATATAATAGGGGTTATTAAAACACGAGCGTGGGTTTATCACATGAGGCGAAGCGGAATGTGATAATAATAACACGCGAGTGTTTTAATACCTAATTATATGCCGTTGCATACACTATTTTATCTTCACTCATACATTTGAAATAAAACAAAAAGTGGAAACGGAAAAAATATGTGGTATGGCGGGCAATTTAAATTATCATGCGCGCGCCTCCATAGACATGACACTACTTTTCGACAATAACTCAGGAACCCATAAGCGCCAGTAAATTAAAAAGCAAATGTGTGCTATAAAAATTAAAAAGTTATTTTATGATGCAGTTGTTTGAAAATGGAAGGAAGATGTTGCGCTGTAATGGTTTTTTTTTTAAATTTCATCTATCCACGAATATAAAGTACGTCTTAATACAATATTTTTTGAATTCATATTTGGAACATTACGTTGTGAGTGTAGATAAATAATATTTATTTATAATAATTTTATCTTGCTGTGAGTCCGGCAACTAGTAATCCATTTTTCAAGCACTTCCATTCAAGGAGGGCAGGAGGCATGCGATTAAGCAGGAACTTGCCGTAATTATGTAACTGTGGCAATATTGAAATAATATGGTACTATGAAGGTGGTTGAGAGTAGTGGTGGCCCAGTGGTATCGGCCGCGACATACAAGTTGAAGGTCGTGGGTTCGAGCCAAGGCAGTAGTTTAACTTTGTGTAAATTATTTTATCACTACTGCGCTCAAAACGGTGAAGGAAAACATCGTGAGGAAACTGGCATGTCTTGGAAACATAAATTCGAAGACATGTGACATCCACCAACCCGCACTGGGCCCGCGTGGTGGATTACGACCCATTCCCTCTCATAGAGAGGAGGCCTGTGTCCTAGCAGTGGGAACATTAATAGGTTGATGAAGGTGGTCTTATGATGGAGCCACATTTCGTACTTTTTAGTCCATTAAAAGCTTGTTTTAAAAAGATTTTTACTTTAATTATTTAGTTAAGGACACTGAACATCTTGTCATCTTTCTAGTTTTTTGTCCAGCTATGTTGGAGTCGGCTCCCAGCCACTCCCAGGCTAACTAGATGAAGCTGAACTGCAATTGGATCTTTACATAGAGGGGAATGTCTCTCAGACCTTCATAACCTAGTTAATGGGCTATCATGATACCCGCACCTTTTTGTTTTGTTTTTTGCGTGGAGCATACTGTATTACTACGGGGAGATAGTGCAGTTATGTGGGACACCAACCCACTAAAACTCCACGGTGACCTCCTGCGCCGCTTATGGCGGGAACACGGGCACGCGTTAGCCCTCACCGCAAACCCGCCGCGGCTCTCCGTCACCGGACCTGGGGAGTACCCCCCATCACCGGCGCACCTGAACACACTGTACGCTGTGACCACCCTACGGACCAAACCAGCACATGGGCGCCAGACGACCCCGTGTATGTGCCATAAACGGGGTCCTTGGTCCCCCATGATACCCGCACCTAGCTTTCCTTACAATATAATACAGTTTTGTAAAAAAATAATTATTAGTGTTTCGACAAAGCAACCCAAGAAAAAAATTCTGTCGTCAAGGTTTTTATGAACGTCATATTTCATTTCAAATTCTTTGTCTTTTTTTAGGTAGACACAGATACTGATTCTTGTATCATCATCAGCCATTTAATGTTCCCACTGCTGCGACACAGGCCTCCTCTCGGGTGTGGGCCTTAATCCACCACGCGAGCCCAGTGCGCGTTGATGGATGTCACATGTCTTCGAATTATTGCCATGATTCTAGAACATGCCGGTTTCTTCACCGTTTAGCCCCCAAAAAATGCAACAGTTCTATGTATTTCATTCCGTTTTCCTTATAGGTGATGTTCGTAGAACCAGCAGAGTCGTACAGCAAGGCCGACAACTGGCCCCCGGAGTCAGAACGAGCAGTTACGTACCGTCTATGCTGCGAAGCTCCCCTGCCTCAGAACACATTGCTACGGGTCATCTTCATAGGCCTGTCCAAGGTAAGCCAAGTGAGTGAAGAACAAAGATAATTGCCTGTCTCTGCACTATGGTTGGTAAGGCACACCTTTTTCTTCATTTCTCTTCTGGTCCTTGTTTCTAAGGTCTTCGCCAGATAACAAAAAAACCGGCGAAGTGTTCCGTACCATTATTGCAAAAAAACGGCAAAAAGATCACGTTTGTTGTATGGTAGCCTCACTTAAACATTTGTTTTATTCTGTTTTTAGTATTTGTTAAATTCTTCAAAATATTAGCAGCACTGAAATTGGGTTGTATAGAGACACAAATATTGTCCAAAACGGTTATACGGTGACGGATTATCAAAATAATTAAAGATTTACAAAAAGATCAGGCGGGTGCCCGCGCGACGACGACTACAGCCTTCGAAAAATGTTTAGAGAATGCTGCTCTTGGTCGATTTAACACATACCACATGAAGGACTAGGGAAAAAGAGGGTAGGAAACATATTTCATACAAGATGTACCCTCAATTTAAATATGAACGCGCAGTTAAATAAAAAAACAAAACCCAACAGTTATGACACCTTTTATTTCACCCGACTGTCTTCTAATATTATTTAGATGTTTTCTAGTACTATTTAGATTACTATTATGTTTTACTGTTCAGCCATAGCATCATAATCACACCATTTTGTAAATACTAAATAGGCTTGATAAAGGACAATATATTTGAGCAATATGTTTTTAAAAACCACGATATTTACGATATGTTTATAAAAACGAAGCAACCATTTTTACCCGACTGCCGAAGGAGGGTAATGTGTTTATAAGTCTATGTATGTATATATGTTTGATGATTCTTACGTCAATAGATTCGTCTTAACCCTGCGAGTGGCTACATTAAAAATGGAAAATAGAAAAATGGCGGATTTTGGGCGCCATATTGTGGGAGACCTAATTTTTTTTTCTTCCAAACCCATCGTGAAGGGCAAAATAAAGAGTTTTTTGGTGGTTATTTCGATCAATCGATTAAACTTTACTTGAAATGCTGATTGTATTTATTTGTATTCAGTCCATTATGAAATTCGCCTTCATCGCCGGGGCGTGTCATGATTTGTCAATGAGATAAAGATATCGATGTGGAAAAGAGATAATGCTATACCTCGTGTATAGCTCCGTCTCTCTCTCAAAGTGGAACCATGACAGTTTTGACACATCGTAGTAAGACCCCTGATCTAAAACATGATCAGGCATACAAAAACAAATGTGCAATTCACACGCGATGGAAGTGAAACCTTCAAATAGGGTAGTTGACAAAAAATTATATTTAGTCCGTCAGTTAGATAACCTAAAAATATTGAACACGTATTTTTTTAGCCACGTTAGCTAAAAATAACGACGATACAGCGCGTTGAAATTTCGTGTGACATCGCGGTGTGCCACACTTTATACTGACAAAGTGACGTCACAATCCCCCACTCTTGAACTTTGATGCGCTTTATCTTTGTCAATTATTATTTATTTGATAAAGCAATAAATACGGGTCCAATATTTTTGATAATCTCGCTGACAGACTAAATAGAATTATCAATCTCTCTCATCATCTCATTCTCTCGCACATTAAATCCGCTTTTCCGTTTCATCGATTTTTAAATTACTACGGGGCTAGAGAACTTTTCGTTTCAAAACTTAAGGTTGCTGCATACGTAATGTGTTTTATTCCAGACGGAACGGAACGATAAGTTTTGGAAATATCATCATCTTATCAGCCGAAAGGTCCACTGCTCATAGGCGTCCCCCAAGCGACGCCACGTTGACCGGTCTCGTGCGTCTCGCAACCAGCGGATCCCCGCAACCTTCACCAGGTCATCGGTCCACCTAGTGGGAGGCCTTCCAACTTGAAAATATCGATTCATACTAAATAAATGGAACGGCGACGTGGCGTCCCTAGGCATTTTGTATGAAACAAACTTGTCGTCCCGTTCCGTCCGGAATAAGACACATTACGTATGCATCGACCTTAACTTTCAACACACTGAGTAACATTTGCGCCCAACAACCTTTCGACTCTAACCACATCTTCATCAATCTCCTCCCAGGACATCCCCGTGTCTCCAGCAGAGGTCTTCGAGTTGGTGGAACAGCTGGTCCGCCGCGCATGCGCGCTGCCAGCTGAGGAGAACCCTCTCCAGGTGGATAAGCTGGAGATCGCGGACTATATCTTCAATCTGTGTCAGTTCAGTCCACCTGATAATATTACGCTGCCGGCTGGGTAAGTGATACTGTATTACAGTATTTATTTTAACCTACACAGTAAAGCAAGGTGTTAAAAGAAATCGGCAAATATTTCTTTAGCATTTGACTGGCGGACCTGTATGACACCTGTCATAGAGGAGTCTCCCGAACTAGGTGGACCTCCGCCTAGTTCGGGAGTCAGAGGCTTCAAAAACTGCTGCAAAAAAAAAAAAAAAATGTCAATAAAGATTATTTGTATTTATTTGTATTTGGCATGTTTTGGGGATTTCACGATTGATCCTATTAAAGTAAAAGTTATTTAAACTGGTAACCCTTTTTGGGTTCCGATTCATATAATTTCCTCCTTGTGTATTAAACATTTGTCAAGATTGAGTATGAGCCATCGTGGTGCAAGATATACAGAGTGGGCCAAAAATCGTGGATCAAACGGAACAGGGCGAGATTTGGGGCTATTTTCAGTAGGTAATAAAAAACAAAAATATTCTCCTTTTCTCCCCAACTATCCGCGCTCCTAACAGCCTTAATTCGTTTAATCCTCCATTTTTTCCCACCCTTTATGTCGTAATTATCCGGATGTTAACGTACCGGCTTCATATTAGGACCATGACGTCTTAAAGCCATCATGATTTCGGTGGAGAGAGAAGGAGCTATACAGAGCGAATAGTACTGTCCCTTTTTTACAACGGCATCATGATTGCTGACTCTAAACACTTTCTACCTTTGCGGCCTCAGCCGGTTTGGAATCTAGTACCTATCTAAAAGTATTTTTTTGGTTTATAAGTCAGAACACGATTGTACTTCCTATCTTATTAAAATAAAAACCAAAAAAAAACAGAACTTTTATAAAGCTGAAAGTTTGGATGGATGTGTGTGTTTGAGTTTGCCTTTCTGGCGTGATTGAGTAACAAACATACATCCATGTTTGTTACTCAATCACGCCAGAAAGGCTGAACGGATGTGGATGAAATTTAGCACAGTGATAGATTATAGTCTGGAATAGCACATAGGCTACTTTATATCTCGGTATAAAATTCTCCTGGGGTGAAAAAAAAAACACTTTTCACGCCGGAGAAGCTGCTGGCAGAAGCTAGTAATAATCTAAATTGTAGAGACCCAGATTTCAGAGCCCCTAAAAAAATGTGATTATTTCTTTAGGTACAGCCCACCAGCGCTAGCCATCACATCCTTATACTGGCGGGGATGGATCCTGCTGACGATGCTAGCAGCTCACAACCCTCAGGCCTTCGCTGAGCGAGCGGCTGCCATGTATCCCACGCTCAGGGCGCTGATTGAGATGTGTATTACCAAGTAAGTAGCCTGTTTTTTCATTACGCACAGAAAAAGGACTTTGTGTCAGCGTTTTCTTTCAGAAATCTTCAAAAAAATGTTTGTTAACTTCCTGTCTACTCTACTCACCTTCCTGCCTACCCTACTTAACTTCCTGCCTACTCTACTCACCTTCCTGCCTACTAGGGATGGCGATCTGAGATCGATTAATCGAAGAATCGATTTTTGGAGCCAAAAAGATCGATTTTTTAAATCGATATGTGTTACTGAATCGATTCAGTGAATCGATACTTCACCCTTGAAAATCGACATTCGATTTTATTTTATTTTTTGGTATAAACCAAAAAAGTATTTACAATTAATTGAATGTACCCGTATTATAAGAGTGCTGCCGGTTAAAGGCTTAATTATTCAAAAACTCGCGAGATGGCTGTATGTTTGGATTCCTTCGCCTCTCTTTAATAAAAAAAGTCACGTTTGTTTGTAATCTTTGACTTTTTGTATCTGTGACTGACATTTCTTGATCTGATGTTTTGATATGGTAATAAAAATATTTTTTATCATCGAATTACCTGATTTTACTGATAAGAGATCGTTAAATTATAGTATGTATCTTGTTTTTAATAAAATAGATTTATATTACATTATAAACAAAAACTTGAAATAAATATCGATTTTTCAGAAATCGATCTTATTGGCCTCAATTTTTTTTGGATCGATTCATTAGGTCACGATTCGAATCGATTCAAAAATCGATCTTTTTCGGAAAGAATCGCAATCCCTTCTGCCTACCCTACTTAACTTCCTGCCTACTCTACTCACCTTCCTGCCTACCCTACTTAACTTCCTGCTTACCTGCGCGGAGAATCTTAACACCGCCATTCAGAAAATTACTTCAAATGCACAACGCCATCTATCGAATATGGAGTTCAACTGTCCGAAATCTGAATTGCGTATGTTGTGATATTTTAGTTCTTGAACACTTTAAATTCATCTAACTTTTGATAGAGTGAATCGATTGCGATGAAATAAAAACTAAGTTATACTTCAAGTTACGCACAATGTTTATGTATAGTAAAGTTATCTACATTGGTTTCGTAATTTTTACGTGATGCGTGCACAAATAAACAGAAAAAATCGTCAAAAATGCTAGAAATGGGTTCTGTTGGTTATTCTTTAACACAATCGCGTACTTTTTGGTAATATATTTGATGTACAAAAACGAGTTTTCTACAGATTTATTATATGTATTGATTGATTTTAATTTTGAGATCAAAAATTGATTTTTACCAAAAAAACCGGGTTACTTTAATACGTGATTATTGGCAAAACTAATATGATTGCTTATCCTTAAAGTTGTGTACTTTTCTGGCATAAACTATTGTTACTTCAATCTGTTCAGTTAATCGTTCCTCGGATTTTTGGCGTTGTGTAAAAATGTTACGTCTATCTGAAACTGATCAATATCATGAAATTCCTCGAAAATTTATAATACGCCTGTCTCCCTTCTCTTAGCAAGCCAAGCATCGAATGGACCAACAGCTCATCAGCAGCCGAGGCTGAACGGGCAGAAGCCGAGCGTGCCACCATCTTACAGCTGGAGACCCACCTCGCAGCCGCCAGCAACGCCAAGATTCCCGTCAGCGAACACACTTCCAGGCTGCTCAGTCAGGTAGCCCTTCAGTTCTATCCAAGATACATAAGGAAATTCGATTGTTTGGAGAGCGATAGTTGACACCGTCGTTAACTACTTCCTCATTCTTTCTGCACAGGCTGCACTCCACTCGATCGAATCTAATGATTCGATACTTTTTACAGACGTAAATATTTCAACAATATGCAGAAAAGTGCAATCTGTTTCTACTTTAACGTAACATCTAATTCATCATTTCAGCCGAAAAACGTCCACTTCTGGACAAAAACCTCCCCCAGGCATCACCACATTGACCGCTCGCGTGCGTCTCGCATCCAGGGCATTCCCGCAAGCTTAACCATGTTATCAGTCCCCCTAGTGGGAAGCCTTCCAACGCATCGTCTTACGGTTCGCGGTCGCCATTCCAGAGCTTTTCGGCCCCGTCGGCCATCCGTTCTGCGAGCAATGTGCCCTGCCCACAGCCACTTAAGTTTCACAATTCTTCGGACTATGTCGGTAACTTTCGATCGCCTGCGGATATCCTCATTTCTGATGCGATCACGCAAGTAAACTCCGAGCATAGCCCTGTCCATTGCCCTTTGGGTGACTTTAAGCTTTCTGATAAGGCCCATTGTGAGCGACCACGTCTCGATCCCATAAGTAATTACTGACAACACACACTGGTCTTAGACTTTTGTCTTGAGAATCTGCATTAAATTGGACGAGGAAATACCGCACAACTTCCCAAACACTGCCCAGCCAAGTATGATTCGACGGTTGACCTATTTCTCGAAATTAGACCTACCCAACTGGACTGTTTGTCCAAGGTAGATATAATCGTCTACAACTTCGAGTGTAGAGTCTCCGGTCCTGATAGGAGTGGGTGTAACATGGGGATTCACCATGACCTTGGTTTTATCCATGTTCATTTTGCCGAAAGAGTGGGTCTTTCGGAAACTCTACTGAGGTCATCGAGCATTGTACTGAGGTCCTCCATGGTCTCAGCCATGACCACTATATCGTCGGCAAACCAAAGATGAGTGATGTACTCGCCATTACCTTTGATGCCTAGCACCCTCCAGTCCAGAACCTTGAAGACATCCTCCAACATTTAATTAGGAAAAATAGTATGTTCGAAATATGTGTTTATGTTTATAGTTCTGCGAAGATTTTGATCATATTTTGCAACTGTTTATAAACGACCTTATTCAATTTGTCAGAATCATCATCATTGATACTAGACATAAACTTCCCAAGCGTCGCTGTATCGACCGGTCCTCAGTTTCTCGCATCATGCTGATTACCGCAACGTCAAGTCAATGATCCATCTTGTGAGAGCCCTTGGAACGTTACGAAATAAATAAATTATTTTTTTCCACAGCTAACAACTCTGGAACCCGAAGGTCCAGCTCGGAAGCCTCCCCAAGCGATCATCGAGACCCTCCAAGCAATGTCCTCTCAAATGCGCCTGGGTAAGCTGCTGTGCCGGCAGCCTGCCCTACTGCTGGACCTGGTAGAACGGCACGGCACCAGGAGAGCCATGCCCTGGCTGCATCAGCTGCTGAGACACGACCAGTTGGAGCTCAGGTATGTGTAGGAAGCCCCCTCAAACGATCATTGAGACCCTCCAAGCAATGTCCTCTCAGTTGCGCCTGCGCAAGCTGCTGTGCCGGCAGCTTGCCCTACTGCTGGACCTGGTAGAGAGGCGCGGCACCAGGAGAGCCAAGCCCTGGCTGTGTCAGCTGCTGAGACACGAGCAGTTGGAGCTCAGTTATATGTGTAGGAAGCCTCCCCAAGTGACCATTGAGACCCTGCAAGGCATGTCTTCTCAGATGGACGCGCCTGGGCAAGCTACTGTGACGGCAGCTTGCTTTACTGCTGGACACTCAGGTAAAAGTTTAATTGCAAATAGAGTACAGATTCATCAGTAGTTCGAAATGTTTGATACTTCACTTGAAACACGACTTTTTGATTCAAATTTTCGAAATATCTGTTACGCTACAAGTGTCTCTAACAGCTTACACCGAAAGCATCGTGATGCGATGTTGCGCGCACTTAGACAAATTCCGTGACATGTATTCGGATTCTCTCACTGAAATATGTACATTTTTGTGGGTAAATAAAATTTTATGTTGTACTACAATCTTAATAAAAAAAGGCGCACAGTGTGTGTTTTGGAGCGAGTGTACGCTTATTTCCCCCTTTAGCATAATACAAACATGTTCTATTTTCCCCCAGCGTCCTCCCCGTACAATGCCTCTGCGAGTTCCTGTCCGCGGGCGGCGCGCCCGGGGCTACCGGCGAGGTGGGCAAGGCGGGCGAGCTATGCGCCCACCTGCGCCGTACTGTGGCCGAGTCTGAAGAGGGCGCAAGGGCGGTGCTGCACTATTACATGCAGCGGCTGGCGCATACCCATGCGGCGACCAGGGCTAGTGCTAGCAGAGTAAGTGTTCAATGATAATATTTTTTACCAACGGCTTCCCTATACCACGGGGTGCCAGCGCTAACATAGAAAGTTTGGTCAAAATAAATGACACTAGATGGCGCGATATGCATCGATTTGTTATTGAATTGTGTGTAAATTTACATTTTCTAGAATTGATCATAAAAAATATTTTTCTTGTTTAATCAACTCTCCTAAGCACAAAATTATGCAAAAGTATGGCTCATAATTCACGTTTCAAATATTATTTGAAACGTGAATTATGTGCCATACATATATATAGTTATTCGGATCATTTAAAATTGATTTCAATAGATGGTGCGGTTTTAAATTTCTGAGGCATGCCACTCGATTTTTAAATTTGTATTTTAACACTTTTTGGTATAGTCTTATTGTATAAAACTGTAAAAACGTGCAAAAAAAAACTGTAAAACAAATTGCCACTGTATTTAAAAAAACCGGCCAAGTGCGAGTCACGTTTGTTGTATGGGAGCCCCATACAACAAACGTGACTCGCACTTGGCCGGTTTTTTTAAATACAGTGACAATTTGTTAATATTTATTTTATAGCGGCGATAGAAATACATTGTCTGTGAAAATTTCAGCTGTCTAGCTATCACGGTTCATGAGATACAGCCTGGTGACAGACAGACGGACCGCGAAGTCTTAGTAACAATAGTCACGAACCGAGTAATTCTTTTTACTTGAAAGTTGCTGCTAACGCCATCTGTCATCATTCATTATAGTACTTATAAAAATAATCATCTTTAGTTGCGTCGGCACGGTTTCTTTGTGTGGGATAAGACATCTGTATGCTAGTATTATATTATCTGTGCCTACCTGATGGACGACGAGGTGGTTTTAGGTGACGAGGGGTTTATTGGTTAGGTGGGCAAGGCGGGTGAGCTATGTGCCCACCTGCGTCGCACCGGGGCCAAGTTTGAAGAAGGCACGCTGCGAGTGCGTTATTATTACATGCAGCGGCAGGCGCATATTTATGTGTAGACCAAGGCTAGTGCTAGCAGAGTATATGGCTAAACAATTTGTTGGATATTGTTTTCTAATAGCTCTAACCTGGGAGATGTCCAGAACGTTAATGTATGGTAGAAAATAAAAGAGGCAATCATGATAAGTTGAGAGACAGCTAGTCTCGATCGCTTCACTCAGTGGCACAGGGAGCACTCGAGGAAAAACGACCAGTGTCATTTCAAACGCAGACTGAATCCGAGTCAGTATTTACCGAACTTTGGCTTTACAGTATACGGCCGTTAATAGCTTGATGGAATTTCATCCCCGATATCAGAATTAAAAACGAGAAAACTATACGTTAATCACCTTGATAGTTTTAAATTGTAACGGAGTTTGGCAAGAATTAATACGTTCTCAACTTGAAAATCAGAAACCGGGAGTAAAACAGGAAGTTGAAACTGAACTGAAGAAACTGCCAGTGTAAATGCCAGATCGGATATTCTCCAAAGCTGAACATTTTATAAAACTCCAATGCCTATTAATCTCTTCTCTTATCTCGTTTCCCCTGGAGTTTAAATTATTGGAGTTAATAGTAGATTTTTTTGCATCGAGCACAAAGTAATTTATTATTGCACCGAGTGCCTGATTTAGAGCCCTCGCTAACGCTCGGGCTCTAATCTAACAGGCACGAGGGCAATATAAATTACTTAAGACGAGGTGCATAATCTGCTTTTCTTTCAACTATTACCTATAGGAATAGTAGATAAAAGAAACTCATATCAAACAGTTAAAATAGAAGTTTAATTATTGAAATTAAAAGTTATACTTGAGCAATTATTAAACGTAAGGTTAAGAGTTTTGTTGGGCAAATTTATATTTGTTTGTTTAACTTGGGACTGAATAATATTATCAGACGAGGTAGATGGGCCTGGCTGATTTGTTACAATGAAGTCGTTATCACGGGAAGTAGATGGGCGCGGCGATGTCGATTGATTTAAATTAATTGCTTCCGTAATACATGAAGTAATTTTACTTTTGTTTTCAACCGACTCTTCAATATAACCCTCTGCTACTTGGTCGGATTTCCAGCCGCCGTGGCGCTTGAGTGTAGTTAAATTTGCGCCGGAATCTGCGAGAAGCGTTGCTGAAGTTCGACGGAAGCAATGGCCTGTATAGAGTTCTGGGTTTGGAAGCTTTAGAAATGTAGCAATCTCTTTAGGAAAATTTCCAAATTTGTTTCTGCTTATAACTTGTTTCGTACATTTACCATTTCTGTAATTCAAGAAGAACCGCGGCGTGCTTGTTTCTGTTGGACGAAGTAGTCGATATTTATCCACGACTTTCACGAACTCATCGCGAATTACGAACATTCGATCTTTTTCGTTTTCGTGTTAACAAGTTTAATAAGCAACATGTTGTCGTGAGTTTCTATATCGTCAACCGTAATATTCAATAATTTAGAGGTTCTACAAGCACCACTAACGGAAAGAAAGATAATTTTGTTTGTATATTCGTACATTCAAATAAAAAATAATATTAATATAGTAAAATAAAAATATTTGTTTTTTTCGATAAACATACCTTTGTAGCCAAATATAATGTCATCAGGGGATTCATTTAAAAACATCTCTACGTTTTGAGCTGTAAAAACTTTAGATTTTTTGCTTTTGAACCCATCCGATGATCGTTTCAAAAACGCTGTGAGTTTTGAATATTCTTTGATATGCACATTGTGTCTTGAGCTAACAGTGAATTTTAGCATTGAGTATATGGACCACAACGAAGATGGCTTAATTTTTTTCGATAGTTCACTAAAGTATGCCAAAAATACACTCTCTGAGAACGACTTTGCTCCATTTCTATCTTTCAAATCAATAAATTTCTCATAAGATTTTACGTATTGTACTCGAGATTTTAAGGGTAAAAGATTTTCTATAACACTGTCGGCTTCATTTAGAATGTTTTCCGGCGTTAATGTGTCGCTAGATGATTCCATTTTAATTCGAAGCCGAAGCACTCAAAATCAGATAGTATCACACTTTATCGTTTCCAAAAATATTGTCAAGCAAAATTAACAAAGTTCCCGCCAAATCACTTTTTTAAATTTCTTTCATTTTTAAATCAGAGTTAGCAGCAATCATTTTTTAAATTTGGAACAAGTAGGATAGAAACGAATAATACGTACGTAAAAAAAAAATTGATATCGGCTGGCTGAATAGAGCTAATCCATTGAGATTGGCACCTTTTGGTGCGATTAAAAAATAAACTGTGCAATAATGAAATTTCATACATTTTTATTGCTCTAGAGCATTAAAGACTCGCTTTGTACTGAGTTTTTAGTGTGATTGTGATGAAATTAAAGCATAGTTGGAAGAAAAGCTTTTTTTTATCGGTGCTAATAAAAGAGTGATGTTAAAATCGTTTCGTTTTACAGGGTCTCAAACTGGTGCTGCAATCAGATGATACATCGGAAACTGATTACAATGCTGATGTGAGCCCCGAGTGAGTTCAATTATTTGTTTCTGTTTAAAGGTTCACACTCACATATCAGTCATGTCGACGTCAAGTCAACATACGAACTAATGACCTGACATCACACAAAATCCTGCATCGCGTAAGCAGAGTTTTCAGGCGTGATTTGAACATAATAGTCTGACAACAACTCCGGACCAGACACAACACCCGTCTGGTTGGAGAATCAGGGAGGATTCTTCTTTTCAATGGAGGTCTTTATACCACGGTCCGCATACCTCACATACGACGACATATAATCCTATGTAAACAACTCGTCGGGCCTTTCGTGACGTGTGAGGTCGGTGTCCTATTACTTCTAGTTAACAATATTTTTTTGATGTGATTGACCCGCAACTTGATGCTCGGAAACGTGACTGATGTGTATATAAGGTCCTAGATATTCTTCAGTTTCACTTCCTTCTCTAATCTCATATCTTTATTTATCTTGCAGAGAGTGGCTAGAGTTACTATGGGCACTACCTCACTGGGAATTACTCCGCGATGAGGTGGTGAGCCGCATCCGCGCGGCCATCCTTGTGGAGGCCGTGCCCAAGCATATGGCCGCCTACATCCTGTTTCTGCACAAGTACGCGGAGCAAGCCCCGCTGAACGACTTCGATGAGCTAGCCCTGGTGAGTAGCACATAATCATTACATCCTGGAGGAGGCCGTGCCCAAGCACATGGCCGACTATATCCTGTTCCTGCACAAGTACGCGGAGCACGCGCCGCTGAACGACTTCGATGTGCTAGCCCTGGAGAGTAGCACATCATCATTTCAGCCAAAAGACGTCCACTGCTGGGTATAGGCCTTTTCTTTCTTCTGCCACACTTCCCAGTATCGTGTCCTCTATTCAGGTGTTTCTTGCAACTTTAACGGTATCGGCAACTAGTGTGGTTGTGCTTTTGGACTGCCCTGGTTTCTTTGATCTTACGTTAGCCTCTATTTGGTAAAAGCTTTACTCCTTCGACTATATCTACATGTCCTGCCTAAGTGCACTTGTGGAGCATCGTCCTGCCTCCGAGGCCTCCCCGCACATCGACCGATCTTATGCGTCTCGCATCTAGCAGGTTACGTATCGGTCCACCTTGTGAGATGCGTTCAAATGTTGTGTCTTCCGGGATGAGTGGGTACTCATCAAGTACTGACCAGAAGATATAATTGAGCACATTGTAATATAGAGGAAGACTTCCAAAGGAGTAAGAAGGCTTTTATTGTGAGTACAGCACAAGAGTGGAATTTCCTGCCGGTGTCAGCTTACTGATCACTATAACCTGAGGGTCTTTAACACAGGAGTGGATAAGTTCCTTCTAGGCAAACCTGTACGCTTATTGCGGGTTTTTATTCGTGCTCGATAACGTAAACATCAATTTGTATTGAAACTGGATTTGCGCTGTCTAGTGACAGAAAGGGGAAACCTCTTTTTTTATATACAAATTGACATAAGAGAGCGTTTACCTTTATAATTCTCACCAAACTTCTGGGCTTCTAGGTCTTCTCTCCGATGTGCAAGGCACGGATTGGTGCTGTTTTTATATAAGATTTATTTATTCTTATTATTTATTTATTTACACCAATATGTACAACATCTTACAGTATTCCAAGACGATGTTATACCACTAAATAAATAATGTTATACGCTATATTTAAACATAAAAATGTAGCAATAAAAATAAAATAACAAAAATAAAAAAATAAACAATTCAAATTTGTATGCCTTCTTCAATACTAAAATTATTACTTAATATTTACTGTTGCGCAGCCATTTTACCCATTTTCAGGGCGCCTAAGAAGTTTGGCGAGAACTATACGCGATCAAGTTAAAATTATTTAAAAAATCGAACTACGGTCTCCGCTCAGTTGTGGACTTCATCTTCGCTTACCCTCAGGTGAAATGATGGTCAAACGCGAGCTTATAAAAAAACTTTAAAATTAAATTCGTTGAGATTGTTCAGTTTTAATTGCTTTCATATTCGGCTTGTGAATGTGTTTTCTCTATAATCAGAAAGGTACCTCGGAGCTGTTCTAAGGTTTATTTTTTTTTCAAATCCCTTTTCTGCATTCAGGATCTATCTCAGTTTATAATGGAGCGCCCCCTAGTGATGGCGGCTGTACTGGGCACGGGAGACCGGCATGCCGAGATGCTCGACAAGCACCGGGCGCAGCACCGCACCGTGTACGCCGTCACCAAGATACTGTATGATCATCTGCAGAAGGTCAGTTTTTTTTTATAACCTTTAGAGTTTATTATTTATAACAGATTGCCACAAAAAAAAAATAACGTACATAGACACTAGCGCGTATAAAAAGGGGAGAGGGGAAGGGGCTCATTGGGCGTCAAAAAATTCGTCTACGTCGTTGTCAATGGGAAAAGCGCCCAGAACGCTGGCAGCATTGCCACGTTGGATAGCAATGCTGATTCTCTGGCCGAAGACAAGCACAGCTCTTTGAGTTTGAAACATTTGGTCCATGGGGTCCGAGTGCTCTTCTAGTTTTTCGTGACATAAGTAAACTGTTATTCGACTTCACGTGACTAGAGAGCTGACTGACCTTTTTTAGGAAAACCGAAAAAAAAGAAAGAATTCAAATAAAAATAAGAAGGCACCATAGTCAGTTCCTTTCTCTGATATCTGTATACACGGCATTAGAGACATCGACGCAAAACGAGTACCATACTTTCAGTATAGACAGCACATGATTCTGGACCCCCCAGCATTGGAATTTTTCGTCGTGTTTTACATGATTTTACTTTAAACTGTATGCAATCGTTATTCTCATCTTTACACTTAAATGGAACGTTATTTTACTAAACCTCTTTCTCAACTTTTATTTATATTTTCGTTTTTATTGAAAAACGAAAATATAAATTAAGTTAACAACTTTTACTGATACCGGCTTAATTTTCATTACTTTGGGCTCTGGCGGACACAGGGCTAAATAAGATTATCCACGCAAGTTATACAGATACCTGGTGTCTACCGTTCGCACAGCGGAGATCAGGAGACAACCAGGCTCACAGAGTACCTCAGTGAGGCGGGTCACTGGGGGACTTTAATGCCCAACACCAGAAATGGCTAAGTCGATCGAAACAAACTTCTGTCGCCCCTTTCTACCCCCACTGCTGAATCCTGATGGGTCATTGGCCCACCCCGCTGAGGATAAGGAAAACTTGTTTGCCTCTCTTTTTGCGGAATCTTCGCATCCTAATTCTGGTGGCGCGCAGCCTCCTCCTTCTCCTGATGGATGTGAGACGAGTATGCCGGACATTCGCATCCATCAAAAGGACATCCGTAGGGTGCTGCGTAACCTTGACGTGAAAATAGGTAGTGGCCCCGACAGAATACCAGCAATTGTACTTAAAACCTGTGCGCCTAAATTGACTCCGATCTTGGCACGCCTATATCGCCTTTCGATAGAGACTGGAAAAGTGCCGAAGGCTTGGAAGCAAGCTAACGTCACCCGTGCCCAAGAAGTGCAGTCGAGCTGACCCGGCCAACTATAGACCCATCTCTGTAACGAACATGTACGCAATAGTAAGCTTCTGATATACCTAGAAGCTAACGATATCCTAAGTGACCGCCAATACGGCTTACGCCGAAACCGGTCTGGGGATCTTCTAGCGTATGCCATTAACTTCTTGAGGGATCGATCCATCCGAGTTGTTATCGACTGCTGCTCGTCCGGTCAGTTAGATATCAACGCCGGAGTCCCTCAGTTGCTCTCGGCAACATTGTTCTTGCTGCAAATTAATGATCTGCTAAAACCCCAAACCTTTGGGTATGCAGACGACAGCACTGTTGCTTTGAGATACGTGTCCGGTGCACGGGCTACTTGGCCTCAGATACGGTCTCTTCAGGAGGCCATGGTTGAGCGCTTGAACCTCTCCTTGAAGGCTGTCACTAAATGTTTACCGTCGACCGCATCATCGCTTACCACCAGGCGAGATAGTGGTCAAACGCGAGCCTACCGTTAAATAAAAAAATAAAATGATGCTCAGACGGCATAATGAAAATTCACTGTTAATCACTTGCTCCATAACATAGGCATAATCTTCGCCGCGCAGCACTGCTAGCAGAAACGCCTCGTAGCGCTGATAAAAGCTACGCTTCGTCGTACTTATAGAATAGAAATCGGCATCGCCGGCTCTGGGGTAGAGCGAGAGGAGTGGTCATTCTAGGCGCCACGGCCAGGGGTCCCAAAAAGCCAATTGCGAAAAACTATTTTCAATGCAATATATTTTTTTATGGCGGGAGTAGTGTTGCCAGATAAAATTTAAGATATCTTTAGGGTGACCCTGAAAAATCCGTAGATTGCTTCAAGATCAATCCGTAGATCTTGAAATTAATTCCAAATATTTATTAAATTGTATAGTTGTAAGAGAAGAAGTACTCTTGCGCTTCTTTAACGTTAAGAAAGCCTAACTGCTACTAGATTTTTGAAAATTTGGGCATTATTATTTATTTAACATAGAACCAAAGTAAAACGTACGTGAAGTGAAAGCTTCGACCAAAAGGCGATGAAAGGCAATCTCGCTTTACCCTGACGTTGGGCTAGGGCCTGTGTTGACATCGGCTACGATGTAGAATCTTTTTCTTCAGTCGGTCGCTCTTTACTGAGGGGTCCAGTGACCACGATCCTTAGTTCGAGGTCGCTGGACCGTACATCGCAACCTGCTGGAATTTGTTCGAGGATGTAGCTGCTTTCACTTGGTCAGACCATTGTGTTGGCGACCGGCCTCGTGCTCTTTCTTTTCTTCGATATTGCCATTTTTCACGACTGCTATCTCCCCTTAACATTATGTGTCCGAAATACGTCAAAATACATTGTATATTCCATCTCTTAAAGGTCCGCGCGCGCTCACCGGCGGCGGCCGAGGCGGCGGCGGCGCGCTCGTGCTGCTTCGGCGAGCGCGTGCAGCTGCAGTGGCCCAGCGGCCGCGCCACGCGCATTCACGTCGTGGTCGCGCAGGCCTACATCAAGCTGCTCTGTCTGGGCCCTTCTATTTGTGAGTATTCTCTTTGTTTACTGGCTGTGACCGCGGCTTCGCTCCCGTTAACAGGATCATGGTCCAATGGCTGTTGCTGTTGACATTTCCAACCAACCCTACCTACCAAGCTATAATTTGACTTTGTCTTCCTTAGAGAAAGTTGTTTGCATCAATGGGCAAAATAAGGCCTTAAAATAAGATCATACTTTTCCGTTACATGGCGGTAATGTAGAAGGCCACATGCTCTATCCATAAACAAATTTGTACTTCAACATACCTTTTCTCACAGACGACACAAACCAAGAGATGTACTCCTGGCTAACATCAGTGTGGGTAGGCAACGACGCGCCTACAGCCTACAACTTGGAAACCAACGAGGAGGTCTGCCTTCTGCCCGACTGGATGCGGCTGCCCATGGTGCGCTCTGCCCGCCCCGCCCTCCTGGAGACGGGCATGAGGGGCTTGCCCACCAGCCAGCTGGCCATCTTCATACAGACGTTTGGGATGCCTGTGTCGTCTATGAGGTGAGAGAAATAACCCTTTAAATGGTGCGCTCTGCCCGCCCGGCCCTCCTGGAGACGGGCTTGAGGGGCTTGCCCACCAGCCAGCTTATCTTCATACAGACGTTTGTGATGCCTGTGTTGTGTATGAGGTGAGTGAGATGTTCCTTAAGCCTATAACGTGAACACGAAAGAGACAGGGTTCAATGCTCGTAAGGGAAAGCCGAAAAAACCTATTCAGTCCTCAATTAAGCCGCTGCAAACATAATTTGGCTAATTGGGGGTTTATTGATACATGGAACACCCAGCGCGAGTGTTGTGCTCCTTTTCAGACTATGTCTAAATTGCTGGAGGGATTCAAATGTCCGTGTACCTGCACCATGAACGATGCCACCGACGCTGCTATGACCCATGAGTTGGCCACGTACTAAGCCCAAATAGTATAATTTTAATATACCGCTTTATATCAAAATCATACAGGTAATAACTTAGCATAAAAACTTGACCAACCATTATAGGTTGATTAAATCTTAAGAACTTGACGAACTACATGTATACCCAATAACCCAACGAAATTGTTCCCAATAATTGTATTTTTTATATTATAAAAAACTTTTTTACAAAAATTACAACCGACTTCCAAACAAAAACATTACAAAGTAAAAAAATAACTTAAATTTCGGAAGTCGGTGTTTCTGTTTTCGTTTCTTCGTTTTTTGACACCGACTTCCGAAATTGAAGTTATTTTTTTACTTTGTAGTGTTTTTGTTTGGAAGTCGGTTGTAATTTTTGTAAAAACGTTTTTTGTTTTTCACTTTTTAGTTGTGGTACATAATGGACCAGTTCTATAGGCTAGTTACCTACGCGTATAGTGCCCAAAGTGAAGCTAGAATAGATTAACCCAATAACATGAAACTTAAACGAAACCAGTGCAATGAGAATATACCAGGGTGAACTGTTCACACCTACGTTCCCCTTTAGAGCGTACCAGTGTGATGTTATGTTATGAAATGGTGTAAACAATAAACAGACATGCGATTAGATCTATCCCGAGTGTTTTACCGTCATTTATTGAAGAGTTCTGATGTATTTCTCCGAAGTTCTTCATCAGATCTTGATGAAAATAATGAAAATAAATGGGACCACATGACAAGCACCAGCTTTCAAATAAAAGAAGAATCATCAAAATCGGTTCACCCAATAAAAAGTTCTGAGGTAACAAACAAAAAAAAAATAGACAGTCGAATTGATAACATCCTTCTTTTTGCGAAGTCGGTTAAAAATAAAGAGTATTCTATCTATTTAAAGAGTTGGTAAGGATCGTGCGAAGTCGTTTGGCGTTCTGTAGTTTCTGCCCCCAAGGGAAAAATACGTGAGTTTATGTATTTCAGTCTATATATATGCTGTAGCTTTATTTTTCGTTTCCAGTGCCCTGTTAACAGCGCTAGACTCGTGTCCCGCTGGGTCAGTGAACCGCCTTGCCATTGAGCGCAGCTTCATGACGTCACTCCTGGGCGTGGCACGCGTGCGTGGAGCCACTGGGGGCCACGCCTTCGCCTCCATGCTGCGACTAGCACCGGTCGTCTACCCGCCTGGTATGTATGGACACTGTGCCCGGTATGTATTTACACTAAAAACCGTCTGGGTGTGGACCGCGGCTACATGACGTCACTACTAGCCGTGGCACGCGTGCGTGGAGCCACTGGGGACCACGCCTTTGCCTCCATGCCGCGATTCGCGACCGTCGTCTATCCGCCTCCTTCTAATTACTGGTGCCCCTGCGTTATGTCACAGCTGCTAAAATATACATACACTCACTTCTAGATATAGTCCTCTCTAGAATCCTCCTCCTACTCCTTGCGTCGATTGCCCAATGCTGAGGTTCGTGACCACATCATTGTTTCAAAACCTTCTCCTTGATAATGTTCCTCCATCCTCCTCTCTGTCTTTGCGGCCAATATGGCCGTAGAAGTCGAATACCTTGCGGAGGCACACCTTCGATAAGTTTGACCTTTTCTTAATGTTGAGCTCCTGCGGTATCGAGATGTTCGTCCTGTGTGCCGTCCACGATATACTCAGCATCCTCTTGTAGCACCATATTTCTAAAGACTCTTGAGTTTCCGATCAGCAGCTCATCAGGTGAGATAGTGGTCAAGCGCGAGCCTAAATACCATTAAAAAAAATCAGCAGCTCCTAGAGTCCACGTCTCTGCTCCCTATAAGAACATGGAAAACACGAGAGAGTTGACCAGTGCCAGTTTTGTCTTGTTTGAGATGTTGCGGTCTTTCCATACTCTCTAGAGTCGGCACTCTTGTTCATTCCGATGCGCCTGCACAACTCATCCTCACATGATCCAGTATGTCTTATATTAGAACACAGATAATAAAGTGATCGACTGTTTTGACAATGAGTGTCCCACTAAGCTCTAGTTTGGACGCACGGTCCACCACCATAATTTTTGTTTTGGACCGGTTTATGGAGAGTCCCATCTCCTCTCTATACGTTTCCATTCCGTTGAGAAAGAGCACATTTCGGTTTCGTCCGCTGCAAAAAGGATGGTATCGTCATAAGCCCAAATGGGTGATTTTGCCGCCGTTGATGTTTATTCCTCTGCCGTTCCAATCGTCGCAGATTTGACGGATTATATGCTCCCCATAGATGTTGCCAAATGGGAATGGTGGAGCTTGAGCTCGTGTTGCCAATCCTCACCATGCCTTGGCTGTAGCAGAGCGAGTATAGTCCCTGTAGCAGAGCAATAAGTTTATCCGGAACTCCCATTTCCCGTTACACTCCCCATAACCGATTCCAGTCCACACAGAATCTCTCTAGAATAACCACTTAGAGTTCTTGAATATCGGTACCTGCCAGGGTTCTAGCAAAAAAAAAAATATTAATAAAACCGGCCAAGTGCGAGTCGGACTCGCGCACGAAGGGTTCCGTACCATTATCGCAAAAAATCGGCAAAAAAAATCACGTTTGTTGTATGAGAGTCCCACTAAAATATTAATTATATTCTGTTTATAGTACTTACTCGTATTTGTTGTTATTAGCGGCAACAGAAATACATCATCTGTGAAAATTTCAACTGTCGAGCTATCACGGTTCATGAGATACAGCCTGGTGACAGACAGACAGATGGACAATCCCACCGCACTATTCCCAAACTACTGCAACTCCTGAAAGACAGACGGACAGTGGAGTCTTATTAATAGGGTCCCGTTTTTACCCTTTGGGCACGGAACCCTAAAAATAAGAAAATTCTATACATTCTTCCCTTTTCCCACTAGATGACAAGCTATTTGACCAGCCGGAACTCCCGACGGAGCCAGATGACGACTGGGGCAGCTCGCCAGTGGCCGCGCCGCTGGCCCCCGAGCTGGTCTCCTCGCTGCTCAACACCGTGTTCCTCTCCGCCAACAACTTCCCAGGTGACGTGGATACTGCATTCACGGAACTGATATCGGTAAGTTCCCAGAAGGAGGAGCTCCCCACAGGGTCCTGAAGAGATATGGGCTTGAGCTTTGAATTAAATTTAAATTAGCGGAAATGATCAACAAATTTTCATCATGGGTTCATGACTTTCGGTGATGCTAATGCCCAAAATGAGTTCAATTAATATTGGATTTAGAATTTGACCACATTTTCGGCATTAACACCCCAGACCGTGAAACATGGATTCTTTAGTGACTTAATGTTGTTTCCCCAGCTGATAACAAGCGAGATATCTAGGGCGCGGCCCGGCCCCTACGTGCCGGTGACGCTGTCCTGGCTGCGCTCGCTGGCAGGCAGCGCCGGTGGAGCGGCTGGTCTTGTACGCACTCCGTCGCACGCCGCGCCGCTGCTGCGCGCGCTCAACACTCAGCAGAACAGCAGCGTGGAGCAGGTAACATGCTATATGTGTTCGCGTCGATGACGAAATAGTACATTACGTGTCAAGCATAAAAAGTCGAGATTTTAACACGAGCGATGTAGCGAATTTCGAAGAAATTTAAATAAAATAAAGCTTTTTTATGCGAGACACGAACGATTCTTTTTCCACTACCTGATAAGCTTACCTAATTTTTTTGGCATGTATCTGGCAGTTAAATTGTGTCTGCCAGGGTCCCTCAGAGGTCGGTACACTCAGCTACTGTTCTTGCTGCACATAAATGATCTGCTAAAACCTGGAACCTTTGGGTATGCAGACGACAGCACTGTTGAGAGATACGGGTTCAACGCACGGGTTTTACTGGGCCTTAGATCAGATTTTGGCTTTCAAAATTTGCAGAGCTTAGGAATGGAGTGGTGGGCTTGTCCGAAATAAAAAATAAAACGTCCTCATTTTTCTCTACTTCTTTTCTAATCGTTTTCCTGTCATCTTCTAGATCGCAGATACCCTACTAATGCAATGCAAGCTGCTTACCGGCCCAGTTGTGGATATACTGCGAACTATGATGCAGAGGAACAGCAGCAATAGAAGTCAACCACCAATAAAACGAGAGCTGGAAATTCACGTGCCTCCCGCAGCTACGAAGCAGCAGCTTGTTGCAGGTTAGTATAAAGATTTTTAGAGCAGAGGCTTAAATTATTTGCAGGGCAGTTAATGCGCAGGCCATCGCGGAAAGAACCTGGAAGAAGCTGGGCCCACTAACATAAAAAACTTAAGTCAGAGTTAGTTGCCTTTGACTTTGACCATTCATTGAGGCAAAGGCTCAATTGGCTGCAAAAATTTGGGGATCCTTGCGAAGGTGAGACGGTACTTCACGCCTGAACAGCTGCTCAACTTGTATAAAGCGCAAGTTCGGTCATGCATGGATTATTGCCCTCAACTCTGAGACGGATCTGCCAGGTACCAACTTGATGCACTTGAGTCGATTGACAGACGGGCCAAGAGACTCTTCGGCAGTGATGCGCTGGTCGACTCAAAGCTCCAGACCCTTGAACACCGACGACGAGTTGCCAGCCTCTCGGTTTTCTATCGGTTACATTTCGGGGAGTGTGCGATGGAACTGCACAATTTGATTCCGCCTGGCCCTTTCCATCATCGGGCTACAAGATGTACGGCAATGCGCCATCGGTACATGGTTGATATCCCACCCATATGCTCAAAGCGTTTTGAAAATACTTTCATTGTGCGTACAGCTAAGGAGTGGAATTCCCTGCCAGCGTCTTTGTTTCCTGATAGGTTACTTCTAGGCAAGCGTGCTTCACCTTCGACCACATCAACACTTAACATCTGGCGAGATAATGGTCAAACGCGAGCCTAAAACAAATAAAAAAAAATGCTAACAACAAGAGATAGAATTGCCAGTTTGTCATACAATATTGACAATTTATTCTCGTGTTAGCAACTAACTCAGGTTTAAGTATTTCGTGCAAGTGGTTATCTTACTAATGCCAAGTTAATAACTAATCCAGTCAATTGTTTATGACATATTCGTTATCCAACACTCTAGGTCTGCTATTCATTTTACTTTCGGACAGGAGAAATAATCCTTGTAGTTCAAAATAATATATCAGCAGATTTTGCTATCTATATTTTGTTTCCCTACTCCTCCGTTATTCTTTTCTGATTAATTTCGTTGCGGGATCTAAGACAGTTAAATTAATTCTCCGGGATTTCGTCGAGCTTCATTGCCTCGGCGCTTTTCTGTTGGTCGCCACTGTTGATTCTGGCTTTCAGGCATAACAGTGGTTTAGAATTGAGTGCGATGGGACAGGCCAAAAAAAAAAACAATGAAATCTATCTTATCCTAAAATCAGTTTTTCTTTTATAATACCTACGACCTATCGCTCATGGCTCACTTTAAGTCCTGTACCGCATGACTTGTTCCCTGTACATGTGAGGACCTTATGGTTGCGTCAGCGAATGGTGTTGCCTTAACAAAATATAGGGACAAACATAACATTTAAAAAAATGCATTTGTCATCGACATCCTAAGGAGAAAAAGATTTGTATTTTTATCCAGCTGTACCCTTAAAACTAGTTACTCTTAATAACCATGGTTAACATTTACTTAGCTCTGGAGTCAGCGACACCCAGCACGCTGGAAGATCTGGGCAACCGCATCATCACGAACCAGGACCCGCGCATCATCGTCGATGTCATCACCAACATCCTGGAGAAGAACCAAGACGGCTACTACGAGTCTAAAGTAAGTTATTTACTAGAAGTAAAGTTCTTTAGAAAAGAACTCGTCCAGGGAACAGTTTCTGCCGCCAAGCGGCGATGCGTTGGGTCCAGAGCGGACCGGGTCATCGGTTTTGGGTTGATAACACATCTTTATCGTAAAAGTTTTCAATAGTGTTGAATAGTTCATCAGTGGTCTGTTGCACCACCGCTAAATAACTTTCAGTATTTTGTTTTTCTAACAGAAAAAAAAACAAACCCAAAATCTTGCTACTAACAACCTTGCCTTGACTGTGGACTTTTTTGTCTAAAATAAATGTTTTATTTTATTTTTAATATTTTTTTATACAAAATAATTTCGTGAAAATAGACCTTCAGGGAGGAACGCTATAAGACCCGTCTGTCCTCAGATCAAGCACGAGGACGGTTCCTCGGGTCCTATCCACGTGTTCTCTCGTGGCGGACTGGGTGTCGGCCTGCTCTTGGACTGGATGTCAGAGCTGCAGCGAGAGGGTCTGGGGCCCAGCGACCAGAGACAACGACAGGTAAACTGAGTTATTTTACATCTAGGTTAGCTTGGAGATGGACCCTGTCGAAAGAAGTCACAGTTTCAACTGTTAAACGATTTTTCTTCAAATTGTTTTAGTATATGAAGTCGCTGTCAATTTTCGTGTTTTTAAAGTACAAACGTAACATAATCAACCTTGTAACGGGCCCACTGTTTGGCGACAGGCCTTTTTTTTTTTAAGGAGGCTCCTTTCTGTGAAAAGACAGGGGCCATATACAGTATACATAGTTGGAGGTTTCTTTTTACTCGATAAAATGCGATCAGCATCTGTGTGGTCATAAACTGTCTTAATATATATATATTTTTGTCTATAATCGTATATCCGTTTTTGCGCTCTATCTATAGATGCAGCTGATGTTCCGCTCGGGCAACGCCCCCTGGCGGCCGCTGCTGGTGACGCTGCTGGCTCACCGCTCCTCCTGGAGGAGCCTGCACTACTGCTTCACCACGCTGCTGCAGCCTGAAGGGTATACAGATATAGCTGATCTAACTGCTATCTTCTCCTATTCTTCATTCTTATATATTTTCTTTGCGGGAATCCGCTTGATGCGGGAAGCCTTTGAAAGCCAGTTGAAAAAGGAAAACCGGTTCGATACTAAATATTGTTAAATAAAATTAAGAAATTAAGTGTGACATTATGCATGTTCAAGTTACAGCAATAAAGGCTTATTTTTTATTTAATTTTTTGTGATGTCTTCAGTGGCTGGTCACCAGGCGCAGTTCTAGACTTCGCCGAGACCCTGATAGAGAGCCCTCGCGTGTGGCAGGGGCGGGACAAGACCACGCCCAAGCATTACGTGCCCGATGACACGCTGCGGCTGGACCATAAGCAGGTTACTTACCATTTTATTCACTGACACGTTGGTTTTTGCATTTACTCACAGAGTTTCTGGCAAAAGACGTGTGAGATTCTTATAGCTTTGGTAGAAGGCACTCCTCTATTGAAGTTATATAGATATAATACAAGTTTTTTTTTTTTTTTTATAAAAGTTCTAGACAGTCAATAAAATCGCCATCGTTGTCATCTTCATGAGTTGTTTTTAGGGGGTGCTGATACCGAAAATGTCGTCATTGGTAATCCATGTTGTTTTATTAAAAAGTATTTAATAATAGTAGTTTATGAAACTGTTGCATTATACGGGGTATTAAAACATGAGTGTGTGAGTGAATCACACGAATGTTTTAATACCTAGTTATGTGCAGTTTCATACACTACTTTATCTACATTCATACATTGGGATTGAACCTACTAAATAAAAGAAAAAAGTCAAAAGAGTAAGACAAATTCAGTACAGCAGCACATCACCGCATTAACCGCGCATGCGCTAGAGCGGGCGTTGCCACAGTCAAGTAAAAATTGGAATCAAAGCTTTTTATAGAAGGTACTATAAAAAAACATTTCACTCCCGCAGTCGGGTACAAAAAAATAATTGATGGAAACTTCTTGGTGATAATTAACTTCTTGGATATTCTCTGCATTGTAATAGAAAAAAATAGTAGTTTATGCAATGGTCATATAATAGGGGTTATTAAAACGCGTGGGTTTTCGAATTTCTTGGGCAATGTGTTACGTAATAGACAAGGTAGTGGCAAAAGGATTTTTATGTAGCGATTAACTCTATTTTAATATTGTGATCACTTATTGGTGGTATTATATTCTTACATTAATACAATGTGTTTTTAATTGTGTGTTTTGTGACTTTGACAAAATTATCTTCTCCAATAAAACAAAATAATTTGTCCACAGCTGGGAGTCCTCGTCCGCTACATAGCCGAGGAAGCTCGCATCATAGAAGCCCACGACGGCGCCGAGGCCGCCCGGCGGCGCGCCGACAGTCGGCTGGCGCTGCTGCTGCGGTGCGCGCCCACCATGCACAGCTTGCTGGCCGTGGCCATCGCGGCCGAGGAACATGACCCGCTGCTACTGCTGCTGCTGTATATGAAGGTATCTTTGTACTTCTATGTTCTTCTATGAAGTTCTTTTAACGTTCCTACTGCTGTAACGCAGGCCTCCTCTTCTTGAGAGGGAATGAGCCTTAATCCACCATGCGGGCCCAGTGCGAAGTGGTGGATGTCACAAGTCTTCGAATTCTTGGTTCTAGGATATACCGGTTCCCTCGCGATGTTTTCCTTCACCGTTTTTAGAACATTGGTGAAGTACAGACTATGTTTATAGTTTAATTTTATTATTAAAAGCTCTTATTTAGTTTAATCTGTCCCATCAGTGTCTGTAATCAAACCTTCCAATTTATATTTGAGTCACTTCCCGCTGTTCGACTGAGCAGAAACTTTTCATAAACGTTAGTAATGAATGATAATGCATGTGCAGCCAAATAACATAATTCTAAATCCAATATGGCGGACTCTCAAAGGTGGCGCACCAATTATTTTATATGCACGCTCATGACGTTGTTATAAATGAAAGTGAAAAATGAAAAAGCGTTTTAAAAAAGGCTTAGTATTACTCCCTCATCGCTGAAATTTCCTCCCCCAGATGCCAAAGATCCTGCCGCTGTTGAACCAGGCCGGGCCGCGCAGCAAGCCGCACCGGGCGCTGTCGGCGCCGCCCGCCCTGCTGCAGGCGGCCGCGCGCGCCACCAGCGCCACGGACCGCGTGTCGCACGCGCTGCTCACTGCCATAGCTGCGCCGCACCATGCACGCAGCGAGGGGCTGGAGCACAAGTAAGCTACTATAATAATAATACCAGCCTGTTACTGTCCCAGTCATTCAGATCGGCTGCAGCAAAGACAATCTCCACTGGTGGGGGTTCTCGGATGGTTCCTATCTTCAGTGTTTGTGCGGCCTCTCTCCACAGACCTTGGTGCACTTTTTATCTTGCTCCGCATGTTCTCGTAAGGATCTTACGGACGGCGTTCCCGTGGCCGAATACTGGGCCAGGCAAGGGATTTTTTTTTTTTTTTTTTTACTATTTATGGGTTTGCTCTTGACTCTAGTCTAGGTCAATGACAGAGACAGAGTCGACGATGGGGTGAGCTTACCCAGAAGTTAGTTAGTTAGCTAAATAGTTAGCTAAAATCCTCCGACCAAACGGGCATGTCTGGCGGGCAACTGTCCACCGGTTGTTGTCGGACTATCGGATATTCAAATCGCGCCGAACGTTCTGCTTGCGCGATGCAAGATTTTTTATTTTAGTTCGTATGTGGCGTCAAAGATTTCACTACGGTTTCACAAACAGCTGCTAATGAGTGATGTGTTCCCTTCCCAGATTTGTTCTGTGGCGCATGGAGGCAGACGTACGAAGCGTGTGGACGCGTGTGGGGGGCGCAGGCTCCCGGGCTCTAGGCCTGGCCGCCGCGCTGCTGCGGGGCGCCACGCCGCCCGCTACCAGGCACCACACACACGTGCTGGCGGCGCTAGAGGTGCTGCCGGACCAGGAGCTGTTCGCGCCCGCTAACACGTGAGTACTCATCCCAGGACTATGTAGTGATGGGCCTGGCCGCTGCTCTGCTTTGGGGAGGCACGCCGCCCGTCACAAGGCACCACAAACACGTGCTGGGAGCGCTAGAGTTGCTGCCGGAACAGTTGCTGTTCGCGACCGCTAACACGTGAGTACTCACCCCCAGGACTATGTAGTGATGGTCCTGGCCGCTGCTCTGCTTTGGGGAGACACGCCGCCCGCCACAAGGCACCAAAAACACGTGATGGGGGCGCTAGAGTTGCTGCCGGAACAGTTGCTGCTCGCGACCGCTAACACGTGAGTTCTCACCCCAGAACTATGTAGTGATGGGTCTGGCCGCTGTTCTGCTTTTGGGAGCCACGCCGCCCGCCACAAGGCACCAAAAACACGCGATGGGGGCGCTAGAGGTGCTGCCGGGACAGTTGCTGTTCGCGACCGCTAACACGTGAGTACTCACCCCCAGGACTATGTAGTGATGGTCCTGGCCGCTGCTCTGCTTTGGGGAGACACGCCGCCCGCCACAAGGCACCAAAAACACGCGATGGGGGCGCTAGAGGTGCTGCCGGGACAGTTGCTGTTCGCGACCGCTAACACGTGAGTACTCACCCCCAGGACTATGTAGTGATGGTCCTGGCCGCTGCTCTGCTTTGGGGAGACACGCCGCCCGCCACAAGGCACCAAAAACACGCGATGGGGGCGCTAGAGGTGCTGCCGGGACAGTTGCTGTTCGCGACCGCTAACGTGTGAGTACTCTCTACCAGACTGTGACGTGCGGGGGTGTGGGGTGCATCATATTCGTATCTTCTTAGCTTGTCGATAGCAAGTATAGTCTCTAAATATTATGTTTATCCCAGAATGCTGCCAATTCTTCCGTTACGTCCGGCGCACCTTGGGCAATCGACTTCTGTCGATTGGCTAATCCTTTCACCACGATGGCAAACTTATTCTTCTGTTTCAATCTGTCAAAAATATTTCTAATTTATGGGTATATTGCATAACATTGGCAATAATAATAATTGTGTTTATTGCAAAACATGGGCAATCTTGTAATTTTTATGTAAACATCTTCTAACCTCAATTTTCATTTTGTTTATTAGGGAGGAAGTCCACAGCATCCTCGAATGTTTTCTGACGATGGCTCGCACACAACAAGGCAGTGGAGTACAATCGCTGCTGCACCGCGTGGGCGCACTGCTGCGTCGCTACCTCGCGTGCAGGCCGCAGCCGGCCAACGCGCTACTGCATGCTCATAAAGAGACCATTGCGTAAGTCATCATATGTCCAACCATTTCCAACTATTGGGGTCATTTCAAAATCTAAGCCCGTTATTAGGTACCACGATACCGCTTGATAATCCTTGGTTGTCAGGCTTTCAGGGTTCTGCCTACACGTGTTCAAATGGCAACCTACGAATGCCGACAGCCGCAATCAACGGCTTGACGAGCTTAACGAGGCACGGAAGGGTTTCGGCGAAATGGATGGTCCTCCATATACGAACTGAACTCAGTCAGCTTAGCTGAATCTCCTTGATCCGTGCGGTTGTTTTTTTATATATTAATTTAGCCACAAGCCTCATAGCCGATGACCTGCTGAAGCCTGTGACAACTGCTGGATACGAGACGTACAAGAACGATCGATATGGCACCAGTTGGGGAAGACTATGTTCAGTAGTGGACGTTTTTCCGCTCAAATGATGATAATGAATAAACTAGTTACATTAAAAACTCGTGTTTGTATACAGAAACACGCCAGCGCTTTCATCGCTGCAGGCAGCGGATGTGCAAGCTCCCGCGTCTGCTGCACCGCCACCGCTAGCGCTGCAAGCACTGCAGAGGCGCTACGACTCGCCGGAGAATCTACATTGGTTACTGCAGGTCAGTTAATTGCTAAAGTATTAAGCCAATCAATCGACCAATCTTAGTGCTGCTTTGCGTATGAGGCTTTTTATAAAATGCGGCACCAACCGACGATTATCCGTGACACTTTTCAATCCCCAGTGTGAGAACTGGAACTATTTTAGGAAATGGAAACAAAGATATTGGATTATTGCAATGGAAACAAATATATTGACATTTTAAATTAGGGTTGCTAGATCGAGTGAGAAATGGCTTCATTTGCACACTATAGAAATTATTTTTATTCTGATTTAATTGGTTGCCGAATTTAAAAGATATTTTCTTTAGCTTTTATTATCTGTTTGTTCCAGGAGATCGAGTCGTGGGGCTCTCGCCGCGGCGGCGCGTGGGGCGGCGCGCAGTGGGCCAGCGCCGTGCTGCGCGGCGCCGCACCGCACGCGGCCGCGGCACACGCGCCTCTGAGGCAGACAGCGCTGTCGCTGCTGGCCAAGCTGCTACCTGCTGTCACTGATACTACGCCAGGTATCTCCTTATCCTTAAAAAGCCTCCACAAAAATTATTCTTGCTGCAAGAACATCATAAACAGGGAGCTCTGCCGAAACTTTAAAATTAAAATTGCTATATACTTGTGCCATAAAGTACTAAATACGTTTGCCACTAAATTTACTTAAATAGTAGTTCTATTATTGTTAATCATTTGAAGTTGACACAGACAAAATGATATTTTAAATACATTTAGCATGAAATGCGTTATGTGATTAGTGCTAGAAGTGGGCCTAAGACTTAAGAACTTGTCTATTTGTCATAAAAGGTCCAGTAGTCGACCATATTTTTATCAAGTATTCAAGAAAAATAAATCTGTCCTGCTCCCATGAACAAATCTATTGAATTACTTACTATGGTTACTTCTTTCAGGTCTCCAAGCGGTCCTAGAATGCCTAGACTCCCACCAACCCGAAGTGACCCAGTCCTTACTCGACAAGCTACCGGAGCTGGTGGTGGGCATGCAAGAACACGCAGCCAAGGTGCTGATGAGGGTGTTCGACCTCGGGCTCAAGTCCCGGCACCCTGTGGAGCCCTGCATCGCCAAGTGTGTTACTACAATTAACCTGCATCGAGGTTGTTAGAATAGACAGCAGATTGTCGAAGTAGTCGAGATATAATTGAAATAAAACAACTCAAGAACTATTGAACTCCTTTTAAGTGAACTTCTACATTATGACCAACTCTGAAATTGCTAGAAAACAGCTGCTCTATTTATTCGTGGTCAGAATAACACGAAAAAATATCGTTGATATTTTTTCATTTTTTAGTAAGACAATAACCCTTTAAGACAAGGGCGTAATTGTTAAAAATTCTTAAAATGATTTAAGTACGCCAATGTGCTATAAAACATACAGTTTTTTGCCTTTGTCTTACTATTGAAACAATATATGGAATTGCTGTTTTGCGCTACGTCAGGGATTTCGGGTTATGAGTCAATTCAAATGCACCTTGTATGGATAGATTATGACGATGAAGAAAACTGTTTATTGATCGTTCTTATATCTTCTTTCTTTTGAAGAAGTCTTTATTGACAAAAGCCAGTAACTTGCAAACTGCAAATTACTAGTATGAATATTCCAGGCTTTACAAACGTTATGTAATTATCTATGACCTGTTGGTATGTGGAGGTATACCTCTCCAAGAAATCCTTTTGTATAAAGCGAATTTCTTAGTATTAGTAATTAGATCTACTTTTAAGTATTTCCTGTAAATGATGGTAATAAAAACAAATAATTTTGAAAACATATTGTGTATAATTTTATTAGCCATACAACATACAAAAAATGTTGTCCTAAACATTTAGAACTTGCGTGACATCGCTCTTTATACAGTTAGTTAAATGCACTTTAGTGATTTAAATGAAAATAATATAAATAATGGTAGTTTTTATGAAACTTACATTCCTGACAAGACCATCTATACCACAGACATAAATCTAACTAGATGACGCGATTATATGTACTTCGCGTGCCAAAAAACGGAGTAAAGTTATGATCAATGATCGTAATCTGAGCTTTTCATTTCGCATTATCGGAACCGGAAATCCACCGAAATCTAGAAAAATGCCGTATTGAGCTGTAAAGAATGTATAGAAAAAGTTGGCCGAGGCATTGGAAATGTTTTCTTTCATTAGTAGGTTTTTTTTTTAATTGTTTATGTAAAAGTGGCACGCTTGGTTTTCATACAGATGGAGGGACTTGCGTTATCTAGTTAGATTTATGTCTGTGATCTATACTAACTTCATATTGGTAAAACAAAATAATTACTCTTCTAAATTATTACATAAAATTATTTCATAACATAATATAATACTTAACAAAATAAATAATTTGCAAGTAAAGCACATAAACCCGCACCGAAGCCGACAATTCACACTGATGATGAGTCATCATCCAGATCACCACATCACCATAAATCTTTATCACCAGTCGTTGGAGCCGAGGTCGGTGAACATTTTGTCCTTAATCTTTGGTCGGGGGTCTTCTGTTATTTTTGTGTCCACTGCTCCAACTTGGCCGAGAATGTATTCAAATTCTGGAAAAAAAGGTGATTTTGAATAATGATAGAGACAATTCTTTAAACTAAGATTAATCTTTAAGGTAGCACTAGTCGATCATTCTTCCATACAAACGTAGTCTGGCGATTATTCCACTGTTTGACGATGTACGTTCAAAATAAAAAATGATATTATTTTGTCTCATTATTATCTAGCCCTGTATGGAAACAAAAAAGTAAAAAAAAAAAAAATTTGAATGTTATGAACGTCGAAAGTTCCATATTTCAACACTAATTTTAACGCATCTTTGGGCGTAAATAAATACCATAACAAAAAGAAAGATTGCAAAACAGCCACCATACAGGGATAGATTAGTAGTTTAACGATGCAAATAATTTTGTTTTGAAAATATACATTTATTAGTTTTTTCCTGATATCCAGACTCCCAAAGGTCTGTTTATAAAAAAATTCGCGCGCTCGTTTTCATCCTAAATCATCATCCATTTCGCTACGAATTTGTAAAAGTTTTAATTCGTACGCGAACTAGCTTCTTACTGCTCATCACAGCATCTATCTCTTTCGCTCGTGTTGTCGGATGAGATAGTAAGCATTTTAACCCCGCGCACGAAATAGTTCGTGCCTTCAACTAGAGCAAACTTAAACTCAGTTATATGCTGGGTCAGAGCTAATATTAAGGGTTACTGCTCGGTAAGCGTGCTTCATCATTGACCACCATCATCGCTAACCATCAGGTGAGATAGTGTTCAAACGCAAGCCTACACGACACTGATAATCACACTTCACACTAATATTATAAAGGCGAAAGTTTGTGAGCGTGTGTGTGTGTATGTGTTTGTATGTTTGTTACTTCTTCACGCTCAAACGGCTGGATGGATCTGGATGAAATTCGGCACAGAGATAGATTACAAACTGGAATAGCACATAGGATACTTTTTATCCCGGGATTATGTTCCCGTGGGATAATTTTCGAAATTCACGCGGGCGAAACCGCTGGCAGAAGCTAGTCATTAAAAAAACATTTAAATTATCTAGCAGATTACTAGCTGTAATTGGGTCTGATCTAGAAATGGTGAAATAGGCCATAACTAAAATTGATTTTTAGTACTCAAGACTGGTCTTAGGAAGAGATGGTGAAATAACCTAGACGCTTGCATACCGCAAGAGCTAGTTTGAGGTGGCATAAGGAAGAGATACCTGGAGAAGGGGCCTCTGCCTATCAGTAGACAGTATTAGCAAAATAAAAAACAGACCAATTGCGAGTCGGGCTCGCGCACAGAGGGTTCCGTACAAACCTCAGCTTAAAGGTATTATAGACCTGATTATTTGATATGAATTTCAATTAAATACCTCTACGCGTTCATGAGGAAAGGGATAGTAAGTTTAAAATTATTAAAAATATTTTTATTATATGATGTAACTAAAAATTTACGATTTTCGTAATTATTCCTTTATCTGTGCTATAAGACGTTGCTTCGTACCAAATTTCAAGATTCTTCGTACCAAATTTCGAGTTCACGGGAAGTACCCTGTAGGTTTTGATTCCCTTGCGAGTGTCTAAAATTTGCGGCATAAACGGCTGTATCTTTTGATGGAGAAATTGAATTTATAGAAATTTGATTTTTTCACAGCTTTAAAGTAAAAACAGTAGACCTGAGTATAAGATATAAATTTCAGCTTGATACCTCCACGCGTTCCTGAGAAAAAGGGTCTTGACAGACAGACAGACAGACGGACGGACGGACGGACAACAAAGTGATCCTATAAGGGTTCCATTTTTTCCTTTCGAGGTACGGAACCTTAAAAATAACCCAGTCTGATAAAATCTGCAACACAGATAAAAGAACCAGTACCACCTACTTTTGGTTGAGTTAAATAATTTTAATTTTATTTAATTTATTTAGGGCTGTGTTTTCAATAGTCTAACAACTTTTAAATGAGGAATAAAAATGGCCGCTTGACATTTTTCTAAACAAAAGCTGTCAAACCGCCATTTTAGTTCCTCAGTAAAAAGTTATCTGACTATTGAAAAATCGGTCCTTAATCAAAAAACATGGTCCATTTTTTTTCTTAGTAGAAGCACCTTATAACTATTGTTAGTAACACATGACAATACAAATTAACAAACAATTAAAAAGTAAAAGAAATAAACAAAATACAATTAAAACATACCTTCAAGAGTCAGTGAGGTTCCTCTTAATTCAGTGGATCCAATGAACTGCTTCTTCATGTCTCCCTCGAAGTACACAAAAACGCTGGGCAGGTTCCTCTCAGGGAAGTTGGGGATGCATGTCTGAGCCACAGCCTTTATGAACTTGGTGTGCGGGAACTTGGCGGCCATCTGGCGCATGTACTGATTGAGTAGGGCACACTGTTGGATGCTGGAAGATAAGGTATTAAATCACATTATTTTTTTGTAGTAAGAGGGTAAGTTATTCCAGACTAGTAAACATACTGTAAAAATTAAATGGTAAAGTTGTCACAAAGACTTACAAATACTTAGGCGGAAAATACATATGCCAGTAACTTGCACAAAAGTTGCGAGTAGCTTGCATGCCATTATGACATTCACCAATTAGAATTATTAGCACTAGTCACAATAGCATGCATGTTATGTGGACACTTTTAGGCAACAGCCAGGCATATTTTGGGCGCATGGATGGCGCAGTGGTTGAGCGATTGACTGCTGTGCTGCGTGTCGCGGGTTCGATTCCCGCACGGAACAAATATTTATATGACCTACAGATAGTAGTGCCGGCTCTGGGTGTAGTGTATGTGAGTTTATATGTTTATAAACGCACCCACGATATAGGAAGAAATTCCAAGTGTGGGGCAAAATTATTATTAAAAAAAAAAGAAAATATGTATTTTCACATATTTTATATGTAAAATTAACTTAAAAGAACTAAATAACATGGGCTTTAGGCCGCCATCCCACTGGTGTTTTACGGCATTGGTGTTTGGCGTTCCTCCAACGTCTGCGCAGCGTCGACGCGACGTTAACGTCGCGAGACTTTAGTGGCAAGCGCTACATTAGCTGAACGCAACGTTAACGTCGCGCACATGCTACAATTTGAGGCGTACAATCAAAAACAAAAAGGATTCCGACGAGGAAACACTATTGTTGCCTTTGCTCCTTCGACAAAAAAAGAAAGTCTCATCGTCAATTTTGGCTAAATCCTTTATGGTACAATCGATTACAAGAAAGTGAATATTTCGCACTGTACTCTAATAATATTAAAAATAATGAATCGCAATTTAATAAATAATTGCGAATGCCTGAGACTACATTTAACGAACTTTTAGAAGTGATTAAAAATGACATACAATATTTAGAGACTAATCTCAGAGTTTCAGTATCACCAGAAGAGAGACTTGTTATAACTTTGAGGTACCTATACACTCTTTTGCAATTAAACGGGCACCTAAGGAAATTTACATTCTAAGGTCGTAAATGAAATTAAATTGTTTAACGTAGTCTGTATACTTATAATCGTGTAAATTAATACGCGTGAAGTGAAATATGGCAATTTAAAAAAAAAAAACCATGAATTCCTTATAACCAATGTACACGGCCAAACAATAAGAAGTGGTTGGCAATAAAGACAAGGAGATTTTTTTACTTTTTTTAATTAAATAAAGTTACAAATGTAAAAACCTAATAACGAGTGTGACCTCTTGCCAAAATTTTAGCTTGAATCCTTCTGGGCATGCGTTTCACGATTTTTTAATAACGTTTTGACGAATATGTTCCCACTCTTCTGCAATTACTCTTTTTAGCTCCCTGTTGTTTTGTGGAGCAGGTTACACTGATCTTACCCGTCTCTTTAGAACATCCCAGATATGCTAAATTGGATTGAGGTCAGGACATCAAGCTGGCCAATCTAAACGACGGATTCCAACTTCTTGCATGTACGCTTCCTCATCACCAGAAAGGTTCGGACGAGCATTGTCGTCCATAAAAATGGAATCTTTCCCAAGTGCTGTCAATGCGGGTTGTGCATATGGAATTAGGACTATATTATTAACTACCTGTTTAATTTATTCAAAGACACTGGCTTAAGTTTAACAATAATCAATGTACTGCGTGATTGTAACTGTTGCCAAAAAATGCAATGTTACCGTCGCGTCGACGCTTCGTTAATGTTGCGAAATCTCAGTGCTAACGTTTGCCACTAGTCTCGTGACGTCTACGTCGCGTCAACGTCAGTGTTGTTTAGTGAGGTTGGAGCAACACCAACGCTCGTAAAACGCCAATGCGATAGAGACCTTAGAATAGTATTTCAGGGCAGCCAAGAAGTTTGGCACAAACTATAACAACACTTTGAAGTTTCTCCCACCATAAAATTCTGCCTTATTTCCAATAAACTTACCCTTGTTTATACAGATGGATTACCACCCAGATCCCTTCACCAGCCTTATTAACTTCCTGGACATAGTCCTGTCCCGATACTTCCCTTATGTCTCCAAATCGGGGCTTTTCCGCTAGCCTCTTCAACTCAGCGATACGCCGCTGTCTGTACTGCTCTATAACTGCTTCGTCTTCTGAGTCTTCTAGCTCATCGAGACCGTCTAAATCTAGCTCTGACAGTTGTTGGTCCTCTGGAAAACAGACAGTTCTATAAAAATTTAATTGTAGAAACTATCGTCTTGGTAGTATTATTTGGAGGTTTAATGATAATTTCAGTTTGAATGTTTACAGTTAGTTGAGGTTGTGTATTGTCACTCAAGTGGAACACCCCCAAAGTAATAAGTACAGTTACTTTTAAACTGGAAACAGTTATGCTAACTTATTAATAGGGAGTTATACTTTACATTATGAAAGAATTTGACTAGATAAAATTAATTCTAATAGGTTTTTTTAACAGTTACTGCAACAGGTGTCAACATAACCTAGAAGTCTTGTTTATACTAACTTTCTGCCTGCTTCTGCTGAATGGTCTGCTCTATCATATTCACTATTTGATCCTCTGAGATCTCTGCCTCTTTAGGAGGTATGATACCTTTGGCGCGGAGGACATCGTTCCATTCTGTATCCTCATTAGGATTCTAAAAATAAACACCATGTTTAACACCAATATGAACCACACACGAATATTTATAAGAGCTTGTATTACGCCACTTGTAGTAAGTTACCTGCATTTTGTGTTAGAATTATTTGTTTCTGTTATTTTTCTGAAATTAAAGGCTTTATTTTCCGGAAATTTGACACCATCAATGACAGATTCACAGATGATTCACTGGAATGGATTCACTTTTTCTTTTTTTTAAATTTGTATTCATGACCATAGATACAAGTCTTTCAGTCGGATACTTAGGGTTTTAACATTCTTTAGTATGTAGATGTAACAGATTCTAATGTTTTTTGGAGTATTTGGAAGCAAATTGTAACGAGCCAGCCTTCCCAGTAAGGTTTGCGGAGGTAGTCAATACTACAATAAAATTCTCTACCTATCTCGAGATGCTTCATTAATTAATTAATAATCATGTGATTAATTTTTAACCCACTCTACTGATAAATCCTATAAAAAAAGAACATCAGAATGAAGAATAATGAAGAAATAAACCAAATGAGAAGAAAATGAAAATTAATTATGCAGTCCATGAGAGCAACGTTAAGCATTCATAAATAGATGTGTTCAATTTGCAGAAACTCAGTTAGCAACATTTCTCTCGAAACGTCAGAAACGTCATAATTGCAAATCCGTGAGTCTGTGACATGTTTACGTTTTATTGCTTTGCTTCTTTAAATTGAATTGTTTTCTTAGTTTCATGTTTATAAACGTGAAACACAATCCGAATAAGTTTCATTTCAATTAGTAATTAAAGTTAACAACCACCATGAACCGGGAGAAAAGGGAACCGGACTACCCAACCGAGTTGGAGTCACAGTTCGTGATGCGTCTGCCCGAGGAGCCTGCTAAAGTGTTGAGAGATGTGCTGAAGTCTGGCGAAAATCTGAAGAACAGGCTGACGATACAGATCGAGAACGACATGCGGCAGGGCGAGGTCAGGTTCGACCACTGGCTAATGCACGCCAAGATTGTGGACCTGCCAACTATCATAGAATCTATGAAAACGATCGATAACAAGAGCTTTTACAAAACGGCAGACATATGCCAGATGATGATCTGTAAAGAGGAACCTGACCTACCATCTACAGAAGAAGAATCGCCTGCAAAAAATAAGAAGAAAGATCCTTACAAAGTTGACAAAAAGTTTCTGTTCCCGCACGGAATTACGCCACCTACTAAAAATGTTCGCAAACGACGATTCAGAAAAACTCTGAAGAAGAAGTATGTGGAAGCTCCAGAAATTGAAAAGGAGGTGAAGAGGCTATTGAGGGCTGACAATGAAGCTGTCAGTGTGACCTGGGAGGTTATCAAAGAGGAGGATGACCATCCCAAACAGGACACACCTCATGTTAAACCAGAGAAGAAAACTAAAGCTGAACGCAATCCTAAACGAGAGTCTGTTTCTGTTGATGTGTCCAACCATGAGTCATCGAATGTTGTGGACATATTTGGTGGAGCAGTCAGTGATTCTGACTTGGAGGATGATAATATCAATGTTGAGATGGAAGATAGTAGACTATCAGCATACGACAGCCGCCTATCAGACACCAACTCCATGCATGGTGAAGGCCCATCAAAGAGGGATGCACTCCCAACTCAATTCAGGTCACACATGTTCCAATCTCCACAAGATCATACTCCAAAATCATTTGCAGGCCACAGTCGGGCAACTACACCTGCAGCTTCAGGGATGTCCAAAAGTGGTGGTATGTCTTCAGAGGATGATGGAGATTATCAGCCAAGAGACATGTCTAAGGAAAATATGACATTCAGGATTGAGCAACTGAGAGCTGAACTTGAAGAGTTGAAGCAGAGGAGACAGAGGACCCAGCATGAGATTGCTGGCATGGAGAACCTGGCACTAAGACAGAGGTTCCAGGACATTCTCCATACACTGAACCAGGATATAATGTATAAGGAGATGGAATACCAGGGGCTTATCACACTGCAGAACTCAGATGATATCTAACAGGACCTTTGTTAGATCATATATATCTAGCAATAAATTCAGTCTAAATAAAGGCGTGAGCTAGCTAGATGATTATTTCTATCACTTATTGTCCCAAAATAAAAAGTTAAATATTTGGTGAAGATAACTGGTTAAGATAAAAAACAATGTTATTTCTATGGTTTCTTAATTGTATTAGGTAATAAATCTATTACAAATAATAGCTGTTTTATAGTTTTATTTACTTCTTGTTTCCAATTTCTAATGCTAGTCTGTGATAAATCTAACATAATGATGGATCACAGAGTTCAAATGTTAATGTCCCCAGAAATGCCTTTGCTGATGTTGTCAATGTTGTGTTGGTTAGTAATGGTTAGAACTGTGGAACTTGGACTTTTTTTTTTTTTTTTTGTTCTACGTGGCGTCTCACAGTTTGGTCAAAGTGACCGGATACTGCTTAACCGGGCTACCCTGTGGAGACTAAGCTATATTATAGCCTCCAGCCAGGCTTACAAAAGTACTAATCCTAAGCGACTGCGCTGAGGGCTACCCCAGTTGGGGTCGGACCTCGGCTCAGGGCGTCGCTGGGGGGACAACAACTAAGGCTGGATCATAATAAAGAAGTGGAACTTGGACATACACACAGAACATATATATCCTAGAGCATGCATGGAATGGAATAGATCAGATTATCAGAAACAACTATGTGACTCGATTAGCTTATCGTTGTCGTAATCGATATGTGACTCGATTAGCTTATTGTTGTCGTAATCGATATTCGAATCGATTTACTGTGAAAAGTTTAGTAAGCTTGCTAGCATAGAAAAAAAATTACTCTAGAGTCTTTACTGTTTTTTACCAATAAAATCATCACTAAACTTATACTGACAAAACTACAATACGAGTTCTTAAAATATTTATATTATGAATAAAACAGTAATTTGGTAATATTTTATCAAATAATCTATATGATCAAAGGAACCTTGATAAAACCAAATCTAGCGAGCGTGAGTTTCCATTATCAAAGGAAGATAGTTTGTTTAACATTTTGAACATGAATACTAACAACACTATCATGTAAAGGGTCGATTAAAAATGTATGCTAATAAAATATTCACTTTTAAAGCAGAATTATCTCACCCGTACGTTTTTAATATTGCTTATTTTTTTACTGCATAAAAATAAACTAAATATTTAAATAGTCGTCCCGCTCTGACTTTGACATTATGACACGTCTTTTTTCCCCCGCAAGGTTGTCAACTTGCGTCGTGTTGGAAAAATTTTACGTCGCTATGTTCAGTCCAGTCAGATCTCGAAATAAATAAATTGAATATGGCTGAAGTCGAAGGACATAAACATCGAGAAACTAATTACCATGAGGGAGAAGGTAAATTATGTTGTTATGATATTTATGGTTAGAGCGCGTGGTTAGTGAGTATCGCGGACGTCAGTGTGGATCGGCTGCGTCGCCGAGCCCCGTTACCCTCGTGTTACCTTTGTGACATTGAAATTGGGTTCTTTTTATAATTGCTGCGTGGAATTGTGGTGCTGGGACGCCAGGAGCGAAGTGTGCCGCCCGCCTGACGCGTTGAGTGGTTCCGTCGGAGGGACTTAGTGAAAATGACGGGGGGCACGGACCGGAGCCTCCACTCAGGTATTACATTGTTTTGTTGTAATATTGGATATTAGCTGAGGTTAAGTGCGCTAGAACGTAATTAATGTTGTTTATTTGCGCGGGTTTAACCTCAGGCGACGTGTTGAACTTTGCTCATCGCCGTGTTATTATTGAATTGTTAGCACAACATGAATGTTAAATATTCGAAGTGCTTCCTTTCTTGTACGATTAGAATGTTTCACAGTTTGTGAACAATCTAAATCTGGTATTTTGCCAGTCATTAGGAGTTGACAAGTCATAGTGATTTAATTTTTAATTATTTCTAATGAGTAATAACTTGTGAAAACAAAGAGTTTGATTTCAAGGTTGTTAGTAATGAAGATTGTTAATGTTTTGTTAATTATTATTGCATTATTATAACAGTTTTTTGATGAATTCCTAATGACCGTAGCTCCACAGGTTGTTTTCAAGCATGTGTGACTGTTGCAGTAGTTTCACTTCGAGTTTGAGATTTTGTTTCTTTATACTTTCTTGATATCAATAATCAAGCTTTCATTATATGGAATACTTGTTGATATAGACCATATGGCTGAGTTTTGCTTTCTTTTAGTTATCAATGCTGGGTTTACATAAACTCTCAAAATTATCTTTTATTGTACAGCTGTTATCTTAATTTATTGTTGACATAGTTGCATGTATTCTGTTATACTGATATACCATTAATTTAAAAACATAAGCTTAGTCTTTAGACTACAGCAGCTGGCAGGCAATGTGTTAAAACAATGTTTAAATAACATCAATAATATCCTCTCTGTAAAGGAACATCTTATTACAAGACTTTGCTAGCAATAATCATATTTACTTTTCTCCATTTACCATCCATAGTTTACACATTCCAAATTTTGAAATCAGGTCATTATTCAAGAGCTTTTTTGTTTAATCCAAAACAAATTTCAGAGATATCCAATATTGAAAAACAATAGAATTATATCTTTAACAATTAATAACACCACATCACGGGTGTGTTACTTGAAGGGTTAAGCAGAGGAGACAAGTCTATTGCCATCAACCGGGCACAAATCATTAACAAGTATTACCAAGCCACTAATAATATAATTGACAATTATAAATACAAACAGCAACTGTCTCATCATCCGAATGAACTAGCGATCAAATTGATGTGCCAAAATTACTCCAACTGTCGCAAAAGGCATGATATAATGAAGCTGCACAACAGATGGTAGCTATGTTGTAATGGAGAGTAGCTGTTTGCTGGAGGAAGCACTTTACAAGACATTGACCCGAGTGCACATCTGATTATAGTCTATTAAGGCTGATGGCAGATATAAAATAAAGAAATAAAATATATATTTCATAGCTATTATTTGTACCTATTATTTAGTGCTCAGTGTTCCTTGAATCTCACAAAAATCATTCTCTTACATTCTGTTATAAATGCTGTACTAAAATAGGACAAAATGTAACCTTTGGCACTCAGTGACAGTACAGTTTTCTATGAGTAATATCTTTTATTTAGCTCAGCACTCCAAAAAATTACCACCTTTGAAAATTCTTTGTTTGTTATTGTCGACCAGGCTGTATAAATAATTACTTTGCAACAAACAAACTGTTACCTATATGGTTGGTTTAATAAACAATCATCAATAAATTCAGTTTCACCACTTTGAGCTATTCCTCCATAACAATGCTTTGTGTTAGTCTTATCTGCCACAGGGTAACATAATCCGATAAAAAATGTTCTAAAAATATGCCTGATTATTTGTTTACATTGTACAACTGCTATCCTTTATCTTCTGGCTTGTTTCATGTGGTCATTTGAAAAGCAATATTTGTTCGGATTGCATCAATATTTTAATTTGTGAAAATATTCAAAAGAGTTGTGCAAGTCATGCCTTATAGACACCTTTGCTTATAGACATCATGCTGAGTCACAAAAAGCAGCGTTTGATCTCTGATGCAAAAATCAGTATTAATAATGTAAATTTATAGTGGAATCAATATGTTACCTCTGATGGTAAATAACTTTTAGAAATATGCTCCGATATACTTCTTTATCATAGCCATGCTTCACTGTCGATCACATCATCGCTTAACATCAGGTGCGATAGCAGTCAAAAAAATAATAAAAAATAGAACGATTGCTATCCTACATCATATAATCAATGTTACACTAGTATGCAAAGCATGAAATGCAGTTATCCTTGTCCACATCCCAGTATTTAAATTAACGGACACTGGAAAAATCCAGAACTTTATCTCAAGCCACAAAAAAGAGTATCAAGTCCACAGATATTACATAGTTTATATACAACTTGTTGATCCAAGTATAATTCTAACCAGTATTTTCTAATACAAAAAAAAAGCATACCAAGCAGTAATACCTGTTTTGAGGCAGTTTTTTGCTACATCTCATACCTTATTATTATTTTTTACTCATATCTTGTTGCCAACATTAAATAATTAAATTCTGTTTAGGTATAAAGTTGTTTGATTATCTTGAGGAGGTAGAAGAAGTAAAAAAATATAGGTTTTTATTAGTGCTTATCTTTGTTGTTTGTTTTGAGTTGATTTTAGATGTAGTTTGCATAATTATCATCTTTTGGATGTATTTCATTATGCTATATTTATACTAAGTGTTGGTTATTTTTGAGGAGCTCGTCGCTAAATAATAACAGCCGCACTGGTAGATCATCAAGGTTAAGCAGCGCTTGACGAGGTCAGTCCATAGATGGGTGACCATTTCAGCATACCGAGTTTCCTCCGTGCCTAGTAAAGCACGTTAAGCCGTTGATCCCGGCTGTCATTTGAAGATCTTTGACAGTCGTTACAGGTAGTCAGAAGCTTGAGATCTGACATCAGTCTTGCCAAGAGGTATCGTGTTACCCAGTTACTGGGTTTGGAGGTCAGATAGGCAGTCGCTCTATGTAAAACTCTCAGCTGAATCCGGTTAGACTGGAAGCCGACCCCAATATTGTTGGGAAAAGGCTAGGCAGATTGGTTGACTAGGTTATTTTTCTCATGGTGTCGATCCTTTAAAATATCTCACAGGAAACGTACATTTCTCGGTATAAAAAGTAGCCTATGGCATTCACGGTAGAATTTTTCCAGATTTTACCATTGTTCTATAGAAAAATAATTAACTCTTTAGTTTAGAGGAGCAATTAGCAATGACTTAAAGAATAAAAAACATATGCGCGAGCTGGCTGACCAAAACCAGATGTATCTTCCGACTGCACAGCATGATTTTCTTCTTGTTTCCGTCTTTTTAGTTCGCTTTTTAAGCAGTCGGGTTTTTTGTTATTTTTATATATTTTTATTTTCAACTTTCTAGTTATTTTTTTTTTAGAATTAGGTACATTTAAACATATAAGTATTATATATTTTTGTAATCATCTCTTGAAATCCTTTATTTTGATACCCCACACGATGGGTTTGGAAGAAAAAAGAAATTTGGGCCCCCACAATATGGCGCCCCAAATCCGCCATTTTTCTATGTAGCCAGTGACACTCGCAGGGTTATGACGAATCGATTGACGTGAGAATCATCAAAATCGGGCAACGCGTTTGGTCTCTAGAACGCCACATAGGAACAAACATACATACATACAAACATACATAGACTGATAATAAACACATTACCCTCCTTCGGCAGTCGGGTAAAAACAAACATAAACGAATTCAAATCCAAATAGATTATTTCAATTAGAGAATTAAATGCTACCTACTATTGAATGTAATTTACAAGCTAGAATCACAGATACCAGCTGTACATTCTAAAGTTTTATATGGGATGAAAAATACGCAAGTGGAATTCACCCATACACAGGCGTAGAACTGGTGGACCTCGACACCGGGGTTCAGGCAGTCCAAAGAAGCTATGCCATCTTTGGATAGTAGGCTAACCAAGCGTAATAAACGCCTGGACAGGAACGGCCTGCGACTGGTGACGGGGACCATCACGGGACACTGCTCGCTAAACAAACACTAACTCACAATAGACATAACGGATAGCCGTGCACGCATGGCGTGCATGAAGGCTGAGGAAACCGTTGCGCGCGTACTCTTTGAATGCACAGGCGTCACCCGTATTAGAAACACAAACCCTCGGGTCACCCAGATCTTAAGTAGATGTTCTAAGGAAACCAGGAGCTTTAATTAACTTCTGGAGGGAGGTGCGCTGGTTGGAATAACCACCAAACGGCCGCCATGGCCCACGCATAATGGTCCATCGAAAGGACTAAGTGCGGAAACCAAATCCTTAACATAGAACATAGATGGGATGAACAAGACACTCCATATAGCTCTGTACCTAAAACCGGCCTAAGAATATCATTCTTCCAATCCTTACATGTACATACCAGATTGCATTCAATTCAAATGACAAATTGCCGCACAGCAAAACCCATACCATAACAGCTATCATTCATGCACATAAACCTTTGCGACTTCAGACCACACCTTATTACAATACCATAACTTATCATGGGAGGCTGATCTGTCCCATTATCTCACAATTGTTTGAATCTGTCGTAAGGAATATTGCTCAAGGATGACAATCAAACCCACCTTAAAAAGACAACATAAGTACATAGGTCACAGATATAAATCTAACTAGATAACGCAAGTCCCTCCATCTGTATGAAAACCAAGCGTGCCACTGTTACACACACAATCTAAAAACAAAGGCGAACGGCAGGCTTGTATGGGAACTTCTTACCGCAAATAAAATTTCGTGTTTTTTTTGTTTTAATTGGTAGTTAATACGATAAATAATGCTTTTTTTTAATCTTAGATTTTTAGAACTTGGAACGTAAAAGTTATAACCAGTTTTGTTATTTAAGGTTATATACTAGTGTACCAATGTAAATTGTTACATATAGGTAAATGTTGCAGATTGTTACATAGGTAATGTGTAAAGTAAATTGTTTGTTGCTATCTTTGTAGTATTTTCCTTACCAATAAGTAGGTAGATTGAGATGAGGATCGAACCTACTCAGGGTATTACTAAATACCTATATCCACCAGCAGACTGCGACAGTTTGATAATGATGAGTTTGGTTATATTTAATTTTATTTCTATTTCTAAATAATTAATTATCATTTCAATTTTGTGTTATTTTATGTAAGGCAACATGTAAAAACATAACTGCGTTGAGTGCACGATTTTATTACGTTTTTATATTATATTCTTTTTATTGATATTATTAATTAATCCGAAGTTCTAAAAATAGTAAACTTACATGAAAATAAATGGCTTAGTTGCCTTTATTTATATACCAAATTCTATAACCGAACAACAAAAAAAAATATGCGGTACAAAATCTGCCGTTCACCTTTACTTACCAATAACTGAAAACATTTCCAATGTCTCGGCCGACTTTTTCTATACAGTTTTACAGCTCAATATAGCGTAAAAAGCCTAAATTACGATCATGATCGTATAATTTGACACGCGAAGTAAATACAATCGCGTCATCTAGTTAGATTTATATCTGTTACTTAGGTACTAACAATCCATTCTACCATACTGATATTATAAATGTAAAAGTAACTGTCTGTTACCTTTTGACACCTCAACGGCTGAACGGATTCGGTATTTCGATACTTTGCACATGGGTCGACCATGGGATTAGGCTTTCTATCCTAGACGCTGAACCATTTTTGATGAATTTTGATATAGAGAGATAGTACCTTAAAAAAAGAACTCAAATAGGATACTTTTCACCTCGGGAGTACGTTCCCTTCGAACAATTTCCGTCTTTCACGCGGGCGAAGCCGCTGGCAGAAATTTCTCTTACAATAACTCAATAAATCTGTCGTAAGGAATATTACTCAAAGATTGTCACACCCACATTAAGCCCACATTAGTACTAACAATACGACTTTAATACATTTAGTTTGTACAGTTGTCAGGTTCAATGCCCTATTAATATGTACCAGACGTCTGTTTCGGTATTTCTAGTTTTTAAAAATGACTTTACTGAGCTAGACTTTAATGAGGATGTTTTCGATAGAGCATTAATTAAATTAACTATAAAAAATCAAATCGTTTTTCACGTGTGTCGGGAAATATCTCATGATTATTGTTTCCTTCAATGATTCGAATGAGTTTCAAAAATGCATAAACAATCAGACCATTGTTTTTGAGATCAAAGTTGAAATTCATTTTCATAGAACCAACGAACCTAGTAAACAACTAAGTTTTGAAATCAGCGGTATACCTAGTTTTTTTCTTGAGGCGATTCTTGCCTATTCATAGAAGCTCATTTACACTAGATTGAAAAGACTAGTTGGTTTCCTTGGTCTTCTAACGACTCAGTGTGCAGAACATAAACATCTAGTCGTCTAAAGACTCAGTTCGCATCACCAAGTTCTCCATCAATCGACATGGACGTGCAATCCAAAGGTAGTAGTTGTCTTCTTGACTTGGCCAACATTTCGAAAAAGTAGCCTTCGTCACGGTGAAGTTATCTAAAGAAGTATGCAGACGATCCAGTGTAAATAAGCCATAAGCTAACTGTTCATCCTATTGAAATCTCCCTTCATCATCATCATCATTTCAGCCGAAAGATGTCCACTGCTGAACATAGTTCTCCCCTAAGCGTCTTCATATTGACCGGTCCCGTGTGTCTCGCATCTAGAGGTTTCCCGCAACCGCCCTCCCAAAAAAAATCTCCCTATCGCCCAATGGGCTATCCCCCTCCCCACGTATGCGGCAGAGATCTGCAAACCCACTTTCCCCGTGTTCCCCGGCCGCCCGCCAAGGTCCGCTTGCGTAAAGGTCGGATCATGCGCTCGTCAGAATGCAGACAATCGACTCCTGTCTATTTGATCATGATTAGGCGTGCGTATGCGGATTATTACGTGGAAATGGGTGGAAAAATATAAGAACCCGGAGGTCATTTGCAAACGTATATAATTGTAGATTCATCGATACGACGAAGAAGAATTCTTTATTTCAAGTACCAATGAGCATCCAGCTCGCATACATGTTGCATTACATTGCAGGCTACCGAAGTATTGCGATTTCCTTTTGCAGGTGGAAACGCGGCCTTAGTGACAATAAATAGACTTAAAACTAATTAGTGATATAACGAGAATTGCAACGTCATTTACTCATAAATAAAGAGTTATTGCTTCAGTATCCCAGCCGATATATTGGAGCAACGATTTATCACAAAACGGTCCAGCCAGTCGAAAATCATGCCCAGGACGCTGTTGTAGCTGGCTCGCATCTTGCGCACCAAGGATGCACATCTTTTACACACTCATCCATTAAAGCAATCAACACGCATTTTCCCAAACATCTCTGATGCAGTACATAAGCAAGGCAGTCCCATTAGCACCCTGAAAGTTGAAAGATTAAAGTTGTCTGAAGATGTGGAGAAAGATGTGATATAGAATTGAAAGTTTTAAAATGCAATTCAGTGTTTATTTTATTTCTATTAAACTCTTTAACGTAAAGTGGGGGACCGAACTCACGACTTCTCGTGCGCATCGCAAGGTCAGTTGTATTTTACGATTGGGCTATAACATTGACGCATCTTCAAGATGCAAAGGCTGTTTTCAGAATCTATATTTTGTCGGTCAGTTTAATGGTTCAATAATGGTAATATCTTTTTTTAAAGACAGAGTTGTCCTATTGCAGGGCAAAAGACCTTCTGATTTTGGGCAACTATAGACCAGTCCCGTCAGAGAGCCGAAAATTTTGGAGGTATATTTAAAAAACAATTAAAAATATACTGATGACCTAAATAGTTCATGGAAATATACGATACATGCTGCTTCTCCTGTAACTCTGATATATCATAGAAGCTGCTGTTCTGTACCTCCTTCCGCCTTTGCAAAAAGAGTCTCCTCTTTTCTGGTATTTGTACAGACTAAACACTCCTTAGCATACCTCACCACCCACTTGAAGAGATATCCTATTCTTACCTCAAGACCACACACGCTGGTACAGTGAAATACCTCTAAATTTAGCTGTATCTGGGTCTGGCACGGTTATCGTTTGTTTTGCCAACAATCTAGCTATAATCGTCAAGCATGTTTGTATGTTTATGTTTAGTTTATCTATAAACTGCTTGTCGAAGTATCCGCTTCTCTTTAAATGCATTGCAGTGCCTCGCCGTGACATAATCCTCTAGATCTATTCGTAATTTTCGCACTTGATTTATATCTCGACTTGATGTACTCAGGGCTTCTCAACCACATTTATTATATGCGCACAGCCAAAGTTTAGAAATCTCTACCAGTGTCTGGGTTCCTCTCCTCACCTGAAACCAATCGGCCTACAAAACAAGAGTGAATAGCCATCTTCGGGGCTCGCTCGCTGCATCGTTGTTCTTATGCCCAGTTTTTAACCCCCAACGGAAAAAGGGGGGTTATAAGTTTAACGTGTGAACAAACGGATGAACCGATTTTAATTAAGTTTTTTTGTTTGAAAGGTGACTTTATCGAGAGTGTTCTTAGCTATGTTGATGAACATCGGTTCCTGTTACCCATTGGGATAAAAATTACCGAATAGTAACACTATAACTCAATGCCACGGTTTTCGCGCAGTGGGGCTCCGTCGACTTTGTCATTTGACATGTAACCCTATTACGTATTATTAGGTTGCAGTGTAAATTGTTGGGATAAAAAACGTGGATTTGAGTTACAGTGTTACTAATGGATAATTTTTATCCCAATGGGTAACAGTGTAACACAAAATGGTGTAACTTAACGGGAACACGCCTTGAAATCAGAATATTTTCGCAAGATATCGTGTCATAATCACGTGTTCTATAAATTAATTATCGATCGAAGCGTGTCTACTTCTACGTAAATTATGTAGTTTAAAAAGATTGAAATAAAAATGTTGCAGTATTTATTTTATTTGTCTGTCAGGAGAGACCGCGGTATACTGAGCGGGCTCATTCTTCTCCTGCTTTGTCTAACCTTCTTCCTAGTTTATCTTGGGTTGGGTTGGCCAGAGAGCTCGATTTTGAGTTGTCTGAGTACTCAGAAGTCTCAGGACCTCTTTCTGCATTTTGTATGCTCATTCTGAAATAAAGTAAATCTCGAAACAAACACTTTTATCCTCCTTTTTGGGTTCCGTGCCCAAAGGCTAAAAACTGGAACCTATTTCTAAGACTCCACTGTCCGTCTGTTTGTCTGTCACCAGGCTTTATCTCATGAACCGTGATAGCTAGACAGAACACATTTTCACAGATAATGTATTCCTGTTGCCGCTATAACAACAAATACTAAAAACAGAATAAAATAAATATTTAAGTGAGGATCTCATACAACAAACATTTTTTTTGCAGTTTTTGCGATAATGGTACGGAACCCTTCGTGCGCAAGACCGACTCGCACTTGGCCGGTTTTTTAGGTCACTGTCCTTATGATTCACACTTCATTATCCGTCTCACAAATGTCCGACACAATAAGTCGGTCACACAAGTTATCCAACGTTGCGTAATATCGGTCACGCATTGTTTTCATGCCATTACGCTTATTACGTCAAAATAAATAGCTTTGTCTCGTTTCAAATAACATGAGAGGTAGCATACCATTGTTTATTTATTACTGTATGCTTATCGTGATATTTAACAGCAGTTTTCCCACTAAAATTATCATCTATGTGTAAATACCCTAATTTTCCAAGATGGTGATGATGATCTACACAATTCTATTTAATCAGCCCGTTATGTTCTACTAATAGACAAATGTCACTCTCTTCCTTTCCACACATGTCTGTCTTCTGGCATTTCACCTGAAGGTCTAATAGACTCTAATCCAATATATATTGTACTTGTACACCAAGTTTCATCCAAATCCGTTTAGCTATTTCGACATAATTGACTAACAAACACACCTAAAACTTTCGCAACAAATTAGTTTTACGATTGCGAAAGTGCGTGCGTTTGTATGGCACATTTTGACTAGAAAACTGCTGCATAGATTATGATATAATCTAGTGAAAACTTGTCTTGGTAGCTTTAGAAAAATGTTGGCTACTCTTAATCCCGAAAAAGCGATCATTCGCTACGGGTAGTCAAAAGTCAGGCGACCTGACACCAGTCTTGCTAAGGGTATCGTGTTACCCAGTTACTGGGTTGTGGAGCTGCATCCTGTTCTTTGGAAAAAATAGGCCCGAAAAAAAAATTTACACGTGGGAGGAGTTGCAGGTCACAGCTATACAATTTAAGTGGTGTACTTACAGTTCGTTGACGTGGTACAGTGACCTTTGAATCTTCGTGACCCCTTTTGCGTATTGCGTGATGTTACGTACCTCGCTGTGGTGGCGTTTGTGGCTTCGAGCAGTGAAAGTCATGTGCTCAGTTGTCTGCAGTCCAAATATGGGTGTAGACGAGTAAACATGCCAAGAAATATGATATTTGATGGCTATCCATGAGTACCAAATACTAAAATGTTCTCCCCTTTAGTCTCTACTTTACTAAACTTTCAAGTCATCATCGTTTTCAGCAATACTTTACCCACGATTCTCTACCAGTTTTATCCTGGTTCTACCAGCGTTAAGCGTGCCTACGACATTTTTATAAGTCTCATCTGTAAAGACCGACTTCCAAATGGCGGCAATATTCTGTCGTAAACCCTCGTTGAGTCGAAAATTCTAGCTAGAACATCAAAAGATAAAACCCAGTAACAAATAAATTAGGATCTAAACCATAATCCCTGACCTCCAATCAGCCAATTGCCACATGCTCACAAGGAACAATCGATCCGAATTCCGATCACTGTTAAAACATAAGTATCGATAAAACCCGCTTAGTAGTCTCGATCCAAGGTTGTATCGATTAGAAGCAGGCAGAGTCGCAAGCGCAAGCTAACGAGCTATGTAACAATCTATTTTGACCTATATTGCCAGCACTAACACGTCAATCTTGTAAGGTCTTACTTTGTGTTAGTTTTGGCTACAGATGCAGAACGGAGGTTTAATTCTTCCTATGATACTGTGATCTACCATGTCTTATGTCTCATCCAATAGCAGATCTTTCTTTGGCAATAAAACTAAGTCCGAGAGGAATTTTGCTACGGGTTTGGCTTCGTCAGTCTATCTAGTCATTTCGCTTACAGGGTCCATTTACGTAGTCAAACTCGTTTCCAAGCATTGATAACGCTGCCTGGGGCATCACACGGCAAACCAATCAATTTTAAATTAATCTCTTGAGTGTTTTTGATCTATAACTCTATCGCTGACAAGGTCCTCCAGGCTTTTCGTCTTCGGTATTTTGTTAATGTTCTTTTTGCATAGGAAAATGATTATTTTGATATCAAGTAATCACGGTCTGATCATTGCAAGCATGTAGTCAAATCCCGTAACAATTTATACCACAGCAAAGAGCTAATAAATAGTATATTATGCAACTAGTGAATAAAGGACGGTTTTAAAGCGAGGGCCATAGATGAATCACGAACAAGTGAAGGTTTCTAACAACTGAATCACGACCGTAGGGAGTGATTCATGATGATTGAATCACGAGCATAGCGAGTGATTCAAGTGTTAGAATCCTGAGCGACGCGAGTGATTCATGGCCCTCGATATAAATCCGTTTTATTCAAGAGTTGCATACTATATTTTATACCATGACTTCGAGAAAAAGAAGGATTTAAGCCAATAGCACAAGGAATAATAATAAATAAATAAAAGGTTTATTACCTTAAAAATTTACAGAAAATGAGAAACTTCAGGGATTCACACTTTTTGTAAATTGAAGCTGAGCTAGGTAACAGCACCTGTGTTTCAGGGGCCAGTGACCACCTCCGTACATACGTTACATAGTTATAGTTAATGAAACACCAATGCAATTATTATTAATATCTTAATAACAATAAACGCAATTAATAGAATTACAATCCAAATAAGTATTCACTAAACATTTTAGATCAAAATCAAAAACATTATCTAAATCCTAAATATAAACAAACTCAAAACTAAATCGACGAAGGAGTTTGAAATTCGAATATTCTTTGCACAAGAAGTTTGTATCGAGTAGATAATTTATGCGTAAATAGGTTGTATTGCATTGAGATGGAGGTCGAATATATATTGGTGTGTTCTAAATTCAAACACCAAAACAGTGATTAAAAGTGCTTTTTATTCACTGTTTTCAGTGAATAAAATAACCTTTTTAGAGGAGGAATGGTATAAATTCCTTTTCTACCTGCAAGAATGTTCAATTTACATATAATCCTAATCATCCCTTTGAAAGTTAACAAATAAGTCGTAATGAATGCGTATTGTAGGCTCACCGTAGATGCTTGGCATTCTTGTCGACTGATTGTAAGTTTGTATTATATTATACTAGCGGCTCGCCCCGGCTTTGCAAGGTATAGGGAAATATATACAAAAAAGTACAAACACCTTCCTCGTTTATCGGTCTTTCATTCAATTAGTGAAAACCGTATGGAAATCCGTTGCGTGGTTTAGAAGAAGTAAACGGAGAAATAGACAAAGACAGACATGGACTTTGTTTTATACTATTTAGAGATAGAGATGTTCATTGTAGGATTGTATTCGTATAAAGGTATTTACTTACTTGCGGTTAGGAAATGCACTTGAGCTTGACTTGGTCACGTGCGGTGTTATCGTTCATTCGTGTCATTGGAATGTAGGAGGCCCGATTGATTGTTACAGTGAATAAAAAGTAGAGATCATTGTCTTATGCGTTTCCTTATAAAGTCTCTGTAATTAGCCACAACACGCGTAAATTACTGAGATTATTAGGTTTAACTACATACTTCGGCTCAGTGGACGATAGACGATAGAATGTTGACCGGAAACAGCTGTTACTTAATGGTCTCCTTGTATACGTTAATTAAACACATAATTTGAGATTTGTCTCCATCTCTCCATGTAAGATTTTACCAGATTTTCAGTTAGATCAATAGGGTTTAGTTAGATTTTAAAATATGACCAAGCATCGATACCACAGATAGCAAAAACAGTAAAAAATACATCTGGCAAATTAACCTAGAAAGATAACTGTTTCTTAGTTTCTGCTAGAGGAAAAGCCCTTGAATGGGCGGCAATGCCCGGAGTTGAAGTTAATCATAGTCCTTATCTGCTTAGGTATGTCGTTGACTCGTTGGAGGTATGTGTATTAATGCCGCGACGGTCAGCCATCGAGCCCGTTGATTTAGAAAGCTACTGCGATTACGCAACATCTAAATTGCTAACACACGAGTCCGAGTGTCATGTTATATGCGTGTGGTTTTGCGGATGTTGGGCAACTTGACTTCTTAATTTTGGAGTAATCAGTATCTTATTCTTCCTGCCTCATTCCCATTTTATTTGGGTCGGGCCTCCTTGTGCGCCTACGCCAGAATGGGCTATTGATTGTTAGTGGTAAATTTTGCACCCTCAGGTCTCTCTCGACAGAGGTCATATAAACAGGTATTATAAACAGCCGATGCAAATCTGTATTGAGTCAATAAAAAAATTAGCTACGAGTTTGCCTATCCATAAGATCTTGATTCTTCTTCTTCTTCGTCGTATCGATGATTCCTCAATTATATAGGTACGTCTTGACCAGAATTCAGTCACGGCAATAGCGTTTTCATTTGCCTCACAAAGGTCCTTCAGGGTGCAGGTGTTGTTGCACAGAGAGCACGATAGGAGGTGGGGCATTGTTTGGGACGTAACTCTGCAATCGCACTGCGGGTCATTGGAGTATCTCCATCTAACTAAGTAGGATCTAGTTCAAGATCTTGATTGAGATAGTAATTTTGCTCACAGTAACTATCTTTAATTGAGTAGTCTAAATCGTCTTCTAAGCATTGAGATCGCTGCCTTGGGCATCATAACATACTACTATATTCGTATCTGATTTATTTTGTCTTAATTCCATTAGTTTGTCCATAAAGTTCTATGCCTTCGGTGTTTTGCTAGTATCCTAAGGCTCCACGGGCGAGGGAATCGTGAACTTGGTTTACTAAGCCATTTTGGAGCTGTCGAGCTTAAGAACATAGAGCTGCACAGATTTTCTTCGTCTATATCGTTGTTTGAATATGGCTAAGTCCAATGGATACTTGGCCAGAGACTAGCTATAATAGTAGTTTTCTCTCGTAAAACGCATGTCTGCAGTACAAGAGTATTTACAAGCTCTGAAAGCTTGGAAAGTCTCCTTTGTTTCAATCTTTTGTCGTGGGAAAAGTTTTCACGTTGAGGAAAGTATGTATGAGTTTAGACAGTGCTTTTCTTTACTCTGTTTGAATGGTAGTGCGTTCGCCAAGTTTCAAACAACTTGCAGATTTTTAGTAGTGCAGATTTTTAGTATTCTCCTCCTTTCTGGAAGTCGGTTTAAAAACCGACTTCCAAAAAGGAGGAGAATTTTAATTCGACTAAATGTTTTTTTTGTTGGTTTTACATCTTTTCAGCGATATTACCCAATTAGAAATTATAGAGAACTAAATTTCCAAAGATGACGCACTTCCAATCTAAAAGGATGCCAATCCGGTGTGTTTTCTACAAACGATCAACATAATCAGTTAGCAGTTAGTTCATTACACAAATACGTTGTTCAAGCGTAGACAAGCACACATTTACATAATCCGTATGCATCTAGGCGTTACGGGTCTTTTTTAGGGTTTCGTACCCAAAGGGTGAAAACGGGACCCTATGACTAAGACCCCACTGTCCGTCTGTCTATCTGTCACCAGGTTGTATCTCATGAACCGAGATAGCCAGACAGTTGAAATTTCATATCCGCTATAACAACAAATACTAATAACATATTTAAGTGTAGAAAACACGCTTGTTGTAAGGGAGGCCCTTACTACAACACCCCCTTGCCCCTTACTACAAACGTGTTTTTTTACAGTTTTTTTGCAATAATGATATGGAACCCTTCGTGCAAGAGTCCGACTCGCACTTGCCGGTTTTTTACCTCGACACTGTCTACTACTAGCATGTGACATAAATATTGATGTTTTTTTATCGGTGTATTGACCTTACGAGTAACACATAACATAACATTTATTCGCAGATAGTTAGGCAGCGGTGCTATAGCGAACCACATTTCGCTAGCTAAGTTTCAGTCCAAAGTAATAGTGGGGGACCCTAGAGGTTCTGCATATTAAACGTTGACAATGTTCTGGTAGGTTTAGAAATAATATTTTTATTGCAGTACAAATTAATATACAATTAAAGGGAAAGCTAGTTTATAAATGCTAGTTTTTACACAAGTGTTATATCTCGTTGTTTTTCATAGCTATTGGTCTGAGTTGCACTTAGAAGGGTTATTTCCACTGAGTCTTGTAGTGTTTGTTATTCTGTAAAAATATCACTGTGAAAACTTTGTTGAAGCGAGTTGTCAATTTAACAACTGATGTAGTTCAAATCTCGTTACTTTTATATAATATATATTGGCCTGACTTGGCATTTAGAATTGTTATTTCCACTGAGTCTTGATTCTGTAAAAATATCACTGTGAAAATTAAGTTGACGTGAGTTGTCAATTTAACAATTGGTGTAGTTCAAATCTCGTTAGTTTTACATATTATGTTGGCCTGACTTGGCACTAAGAAGGGTTATTTCCACTGAGGCTTGTAGTGTTATTCAGTAAAAATATCACTTTGAAAATTTTGTTGAAGTGAGTTGTCAATTTAACAATTGGTGTAGTTCAAATCTCGTTAGTTTTATATATTGGCCTGACTTGGCACTTAGAAGAGTTACTTCCACTGAGGCTTGTAATGTTATTCTGTAAAAATATCACTGTGAAAACTTAGTTGAAGTGTGTTATCAATTTACCTAATGCTAGAGATGTGAATGTTTGCAAGCTTTTATTTAATTTTACCTGTCCCGATATTGGTGTGTATGTACTCAAAGCTTGCAAATTAAATTTGACCCACTACCCGGTGTTTGTTTGAGCTGAAATCTTGCACACACAAGTTAGTTTCTCGAGACTAAAGATTTTTTTTTGTATTAAAGATCGTTTCAAAAAAGTATACAAACCTATCAAAGAATAGTGTGGCCGATAACGCTATGTACACATAGCACATAGATCCATTGTCACGGCACTTGCATTATTACTAGGTCAAGTAACAATTCTCCGTAGTGCAATGAAACTTGGAGGTCGTAAATGTTCTCAGGATCACGGACCATTGTTATTCAATTTATTTAATACGATTGGCCATGTCTTGTATCCTTGATTGCAGCTAAAATACCTAAACTGCTACAGTATAAGGCTATACTGCTAAATATAAGGGACAAGCTTCTGTTAGCGGCTTCGCCCGCGTGAAATGTGGTTTAATTATCCCGAGGGATCATTAATTAGATCATACCGGGATTTAATGGCCATGTGCTATTCGAAACTATAATCTATCCCTGTGGCAAATTTCATCCAGATCTGTTCAGCCGTCATGGCGTGTTTGAGTAACAAACATCCATCCATCCAAACATTCGCATTTATTTATTTATTAAGGATAACCAACGAAGCATACACCAAAAATACATGTAAAAGTACTCATATTTTTACAATTCATAGTGTAGCCTTAAGGCGATATATACGCAGCAATGTAAACGCAGTACTGCCCCTGCGCCCGCTCGATGCCAAAATATCAATATTGAACCTCTTTTTAAACAGTTTTGTTTGCAGTTTTATTTGATTTATATATGCCATGTCAGTTATGAAGAAATTCCAGCCATCTATTTTTCTGTGAAAAAATATTTTTAAACATCCAAGTCGTTTTGGAGGAGTATCCAAAAGTTGCGAAATATATCGTGTTGCAATTTTTTTTTTTAAGGAAAATTATTTGTTATACGAAAAAACCATGTTTTAAAAAATAATGTACATGAAACAATAATAAATATATATTTTTCAAACCTTTTAGTCTAGCCGTTACTAAGGAGTATGCTTCAGAAAGTTGCCGTTTTACGGCACTAAAGCGGATCCTTAATTAAAGGCTGCCACGGCATGCATTAAACAAAAGAGTAAGAACAGTTATAAAACAGATTTTACTTTTTTAGATAGATTGTTACAAATATACAGTTTATTGTAACGGAAATCCGACTATGAATTAATGCTGGTTTTGCTTGATTAATGCAATATATTTTGTTCAAAGTTTTGGCTCAACTTTGAACAAAATTAAAAAGGAAAAAATTATAATATTAGTAAGAAGTAAGATAGTAGGATTTAGAAAGAGATTTTACTTCGTCGCTGGTACGACAGTTATTCAGATTTGTTTGGGCAAAAACTTAGCCACTTCCACGGCACCGTCGCTGGGAACGCATACATCACTTTGGTTGCTTGTTTTGGGGCTAACCATGCTCCACCTCCTATCTTACCCTATATGTCCCAAATCATGCAGAAAGAGAATTTCGGACAGTTATGAATGACAGATAACGTTTTGCAAAATCAAACGTCTCCTAAAACTTTATAATGTAACATCATCATGTAGCTGGAAATAGGCCTCTCCAGTTGCACGCCAATTGCTTCGATTTTCGGCAACTCTCACCCAGCTGCTATCAGCCACCCTGCGAAGGTCTTCGCTCCAACTAGCCTGAGTGATTCCTACCTTAAGTTTACCAGTTCGCGGTCTCTACTCTTAACACGTTTACCCCAACGATCATCGGGTCTACGGCGTATATAGCCAATCCATTGCCACTTTAGCTTGCTTATTCTGTGAGCCATGTCGTCACTGTGGTGCTCTGCCTGAGCATCTTGTTTTGGTTGGATTCAATCCTGTACATAATTTAACCAAGTTAGACTTTATATTAAAATGCAAGATTTCAGTGTGTGTAATACCTATAAGAACTTTGTTGTACATGTCGTGGTGGGTTCAAATCCGGGCAAGTACAAATGTGATTTCTTCAAATTCATATGTACTTTCTAAGTTTTTCTTGGACATCACAGGCAACGGTGAAGGAAAACATCGTGAGGAAACCTGGACTTATATAGTTAATATATATTATCTACGTCTGAAATAGCAGAGTCTGTAGCCTCTGACTCTGAGTCAGTAACTCTGACACCAGAGGTGGCCACATCTTCACACGAAAAAGAAGAAGAACAACTTTGTTTATGGAATCAACACGGTATTCGTAAAAAAAACAGCTGTTCACTAAATTTATGTTCGTAGAATACGACAATTTTACACTTTATCACATAATAAAACTTGTTATAAGTTTGTACTCTTGTTATAACTTGTTGTTTGTAGATTTGACCCTCTGGAAGATTGCCAATAATTCACTCTGTATTATCAAAATTGTTATGTCCCTTCCGCACGTAATTTATTCCGAAGAGTTAAAGATGATGTTTCTTATTTACGGCCATATACTGTAATAAAATATAAAACTCTTGTCAATGTCTCAACAGTTGCCTACACTCCATGCATATTTTCGTAGTGATAAAATATTGAATAGTGGCTGCATTTGACCCGAGGTTGTAGATCGATACGTTGATAACAGTCTGTTAATAAAGCTCAGAATTGCATGCTTCTTATGGAGAACCGATACAAAAATATGTCTGAGTATGGTGGCTTTGATAATGTCTGTGAGATTTATACATGCAATAAATAAAGAAAAAGTATTTATTGTTTAATAAATTATTTTGGATTAATTGTATAAACGCTTAGTTAATATGGTATAACCATAGATGACGACCATAGATATGGGCAACAGAACGAAGATGTAGAAAACGTATTTCAAATGCAATGCTTACTTTTAAACAGTGTGATAGTATTTTATATATTTTAAATTCTAAATTTCATAGCAAAATACCCAGTATAGTTTAAAACCAGTGCCACATTTACAGCCTCAACAATTTTGTTCACAAATTCGCGATAAGACTCCAAACACATTGCTTTCATTCATTCCCGCTGTTGCGATAACAGAAACTCTCACCAGACTCGATTTGATTCCAAACGATAAATGTTGTTATTTTATTAAAGGCTCGCTTTTGACCACTATCTGACCTAATGGTAAGCGATGATGTGGTCGACGGTGATGCATGCTTGCCTAAAAGTAACCCATTCACTCTTGACCTAAAAACCCCCAGGTTATAGCTAACAGGAAACACATACTCTGGTAGGGAATTCCACTGCATTACGCATATGAAAGCATTCCCAAAACGTGTATGGGTGAGGTTTCCTCCATGTTCCGTTGGCGCATCTCCGTACGTCTTGTAGTCTAGGGCTAGGCTGAATTAAATCGTACAATTCCATCGCACACTCCCCGAAATGTAACCGATAAAAACTGACAGGCTGGCAAGTCGTAGTAACTTCAAAACCAGTATTATTGGTAATACCGTTATCTTTCTAAGAACAGTCAGATATTTGTCTCTAGAAATAGGCCGTTAAGATATCTGTGGTATGTCGAACTGGTAACTACAGAGTCTTGTTGACCGAGTTAGATCTTGCAATGTGCCCTTAGACAGCGTCAATGTAGGTATGGAAACAGTAATGTCCAGATTTGTAATGCATTTTCTCACAATGACTAGGCAGCGTATGTTGGATAACGGAGTCTGATATTTCAGAGAATTTTCTTGGTTGATTTGAGAATATACTGCCGGTCATTCAAATATTAGCTAAAGACTTGTCTTTAAAACCCTCTCGTCTCCCCCTTAATCTTTTGGAGCAGGACACTTATCTATAGAAATAATAACTAATGTTAACTAAATACACATTATTCACGATGCTCTTCATCATGATCATCACCCTTTTAATGTTCCCTTTTCGAGGACACAGGCCTCCCCTCTGTGAGAGAGCGGGGCCAGTGTGGATTGGTGGATGTCACATGTCTCGGAATTTTTGTTTCTAGGACATGGCCGATGCTCTTGCTAGGTTGTATTTATCCCAATTTATTTGGGATCGGCCCAAGATATTTTCTTCTTTCATAGTTTTTTATTAGGGTTCCGTACCCAAAGGGTATAAACGGGACCCTATTACTAAGACTCCGCGGTTCGTCTGTCTGTCTGTCTGTATCTCATGAACCGTGATAGCTCTGTTTGTGTATTTCTGTTGTCGCTATAGCAACAAATACTAAAAACACAATAAAATAAATATTTAAGTGGGGCTCCCATACAACAGACGTGACTTTTTTGTCGTGTTTAAACGGTAATGGAATGGAACTCTTCGTGAGCTAGTGCGAATCGCACTTGGCCGGTTGTTTTGAGCGAATAGTGCGATGACGCTCAAGTCACACCCTTATTAACCGATTTAAAATAAGAGAAGGCTTTCAATTCGGTTGTATTTTACAAGCTTTTTATTAACTTGCAATGTATAATGTATGTAAGTTCAAGTCAAATCTTGGAACTGAATTTTAAAGCAGTTATCCACAACCGATTAAGATGAAATTTTGCAAACACGTATAGTTTGGAATTGGATGACAATGCAAGGTAAGCTAAAAAGCTTGTTTATTTTTTTATTGGTACATATTAATTTACACATTTTGTCGCCCACAATTCATCCATTGTTTCTTTGACCTGCCCAGACCCTTATAAATATTATACATCCCACCATAATTACAAAAAAAAAAATATATAGGTAGTATTATCTAATTAATATTGTAACGATTAGCAGGATTATAAAAAGGCAATTGAATTTAACGAATTCGTTTCATTTGACGACTTGCGCGTATCAAATGATGAATAAATTTGATTTCATGCTCGAAAAGTTTTTTCTTCGGTTAGTCTATTAATGAGCAAACCTTTATGATAAACTAGTTTCTGCCTTCTGCGTCACCTGCGTGAAAAGTGTTTTATTAACCCAAGGGGACTTACTACCACGATTAAAATTATCTCATAACCAACGTGCGTGTTCACTACATGTAAGAACGTATGTGAAGCTAAAGGGGTAGTTCTTTAGTTTCTGCCTACCCCTTTGTGAAAAAGTGTGAGTTTTGTATGTAACAGTTTCCTATGTTTCTGTTGACAAGGAAAATATTGATAAAAATGTATGACCTAATCATTAGCATGAATAACATTCAAAAATTATTTTAGCTCAGTTCTCATCTAAGTACACATGCGCCGGCGCAACGTATAGTTAGGGCAATTAATTATTAAGCACTTTGGTAACCATTCGCAGTAAGTAAATGCTTTCGAAGTATCAATTATTTTAGCTCAGTTCTCATCTAAGTACATCTGCGCCGGCGCAACGTACAGTTTGGGTAATTAATTATTAAGCACTTTGGTAAACATTCGCAGTAAGTAAATTTTTTTGAAGTATCTAACTGTCGCATAAGATGACAAATATGTCGTTTTATTATTATTCAAGTATTCAACATTAAGATTTTCTTTAGTATAAAATAATGTTCGAGGCGCAAAAAAAGACTCGTCTGGAAAGAATAGACACAAAATCTTCATAAGTGAAGTAAACACGTAATCGTTTATTTGTATACTTGAAACTGCTTCACTATGATAATTTGATAAAACATCGTAAAAGTACTATCTTAAGCCGGAGTAAGTATCAAATGGTAGCTTTAATTTCTTATAAAGGATGAGATTAATATTCATATGGGTCGATATTGTTGACAGATAACATATTAAATAAAAAATTCATAACATTCCGTCGAATTTTATGCTATTTCCGTTTAGTTTATCAACTTCATAATACTTAATTAATAATAATGATGGACTGTAAGAATGACCTGAATACATAAATGAACAATACAAATGAAGATGAAAGAAGTCGTGTTACGTCGCGCAAATTAATTAGGATATGGGCTAGATAATCATGATCCCATCAAAAACATTCAAAATCAAATTGAATTGACTTTGAACAAATTAACCGATATGGTTTTACATTAGAAGAACACAATAATGTCGACCTAAATGGCTTCGAGAAAAGGACGGCTGTGCCTTTGCTTGCTCGACTTGTTGGGAGCACTACCGTGCCCCCAGATACTAACAATGATGTAATGATTAACCATGATAAAAACATTAAGACATATTTCCAAATATTGTGTATATGTTACGGCTAATACCCGAAGTGCGGCTACACCTAGTTTTAGCCGGTTAGAACTAGGTGTAGCCACGCAACATAGTCGACAGAGCCCCGCTGAGCGGGGCTCCTATTTCCGTCCGCAGGGTCTAAAGTAACCTAACACGAACGAGATGACGGGAGCTGAGTTCGCTCGCTTTGCTCGCTCACTTCAGCTCCCGTCATCTCGTTCGAACCTAACCTGTCCGTGTCGGGGTGCCCTAAGCTCCAACCGGCTAATACTAGGTGTAGCCGCACTTCGGGTATTAGCCGTAACATATACAATATTTGAGTTCTATCCCGTAAACATAAGGATGACATAAAAAGCATAAACCTGTTACCAAAACCAACTATTTACTACAGCTACCATTATGTCGTATTAACAACGCAATAGAAGTCAAAATCGGTTGAACGAGCTGTAAAATGGGCTAATTTAAACGTCTAATGTTATCGCAAATGAAGTATAGGGGTATTTTGGTTAAGAATTAATAGGTTACTTCTAGGCAAGCGTTTTTCACCTTCGACCACATCGCCGCTTACCATCAGGTGAGATACCTAGTAGTCTGGCTTTAACGCAAGCCAATCTATAATTTAAAACTTGTGTAAACAAAATGACTATTTCAGTATATTTTCACAAAAGCACGTGTTTTCATAATATTTCCCGGTTTAATATTATGATGACATCCGACGTGGCCTTAATCTTCGGTTTATGTTCTTTATCTCGCGATTTATTGGACTTTAAATGCCGTTTACTTCTTTACAATTACATTTTAACACATTTCGGTGTGATTAATTTTGTTAGGGATATTTTTTAATGCATATAGAAAAAAATCTATCAATTTAAACGAAACGAAAGTAGTATTTAAGAATCGTAACAGGCGTTCTGTAGTTTCTGCCTGGGAAAAACCGTGAGTTGATGTATGACTTTTTTTTGTTTTAATTTACGAATACCTACATAAACTCGCACCCTTTTCCCATGGGAGGCAGAAATTACTGAACGCCACCTGCAACGATCCTTACAATCATATTCTCTTTGCTTCATTTTAATTTTTTCTCTAAATGAAAGATCACATAGCCGAAAATATTAACAAGCAATTTCTGAAAGCAGACTGCCCTCGACCGAATTGCTTTCGATTATTATTATTTCAAGGCCAAAATAACTGCATGAATGTATGCACTTTTGCTGTTATGATATCCTAGTAATATATCAACAAAATAATTATTTCAAGTGAAAAGTGTTTGTTCCATCAACTCTCTTCCGATTCTGTGATTGCATGAAATTTCCATTCTTACGATTCACTGCCTGTTTGGTCTAGTCAGAATTCGCAAGCACAACTGCTGATCATGAAGTCCTGGCAAATTGTTATTGGTTTTTACCACCTGGAATTTCTCATAAGCGACCCTGAGTCTGGACTTGTGCCCGGTTGATGGCCTTTTTGGGCTCGCGCGGGGTTATTTATTTTTTATTATTGTTTGTGTTTTGCGCATCTCGTGTCTCCTGTGCGAGTCACAAATAAAATATATTTATTTGTTTCTTTTTTTCTTTCTTGAACTTGGCTTGAAATTTTTTTTTTGGGATTGTTATATCATCCAGTGACTTCTCCCGCTCTGGGTGGAACGGGAGGGCGTGTCAGTATTTTACTGACTAAAACCCACCCGTGTTCCTTCAATTACTTGTGCCAGAGTCGCGGTAACCTTTTTTTAAGTATAGATAGGCTCGCGCTTGATCACTATCTCACCTGATGGTAAGCGACGATATGGTCGACTGTGAAGCACGCTTGCCTAGAAGTAACCTATTCACTCTTGACCTAAAGACCCCGAGGTTTTTGCTATCGGGAAACACATACTCCGGCAGGGAATGCCTCTCCTTAGCTGTACGCATAATGAAAGTATTTTCGTTTAGTGCGTAGTAGTATCGATGGCGCGCCTCCGTACGTCTGGTAGTCCGATGATGGAAGGGGCTGGGCGGAATTACATCATGCAATTCCATCGCACACTCCCCGAAATGCAACCGATAAACAACCGACAAGCTGGCAACTCGGCGACGATGTTCAAGGCTCTGGAGCTTTGTCTCAACCAGTGCCTCATTGCCGAACTCTCTTTCAACTTTATCTGCGACCTGCCCCTTATTACCTGGGACTAAATTATTACTGGTGAAATGTAAGTTTATTATAGGTGCACATCTGCTGTGTAACCTTTCGGGGAACACACAGGCGTGATGTTATGTTATGCCCATCCAATACGGTGATTGAATAGAGTTAATCTTATAAAATTGGTTATCAACAATATGCAAAATGTTCACCTACTCGCGACTTGAATGGGAAGTAGTTACACGGCTCTTTAGTATGTTTATCTGCGCTATAAACTTTAATAGTTTTTCAATACATTACTATTGAGTGTAAACTATAGCTTGACTAATTCGTACGTGACACTCCCAAGACCCGCGGGCGCGGGGTACGCAAAGCAGAGGGGGTGGCAAAACGTGCTCGGGGGACGAGGGTCACATAACGGGAAGCTTCGTCGCGTTCCCCGCCATCCGCGCGGACCATGGGAGTGTCACGTACGAATTTGCCAAACTATATCATAACTTTGTTTTATAGGCTCTTATGCCTGTAGCGATATATGACCAGTTTTTACCAGACAGCGCGGCAGCAAAGACAGGGTTATGTTTTTTTTTTATCTAACTAGCCTGTTTTGTGCCACACTGCCGTTTAGAGGCCGGCGCTCACTTTTACCAGCAAATATAAAAAAGCAAAAGATTCCAGGTAAAGAGACGTATCCTTAAATACACTGTTCGGGGTCTTCTCAAAGGCTGCAATGTGATTTAAGCAGAAATAGTCCACTGTGTTTTATCTGACAAGAACTGATGTTCTGTAGATGTTCATTTTATTGCAAGATGGCATGAAAACGTTACATACTTATTTATTGAACTTTAGGCACAAGTAAAAATAACAAAAAAACAACAAAGGCGCACTAAATGCCATGGCATTTTTACCAGCCTACCTTGACCAAACCAAGACACAGGAGACAAAACATGGCAAGATCGTCGGGTTTTTTGTTACTTTTTAAATAATTTACAACTTTTTAGTATATTTTTTTTTTGAATTAGGTACATTTAAAAATATAAGTTTTATATATTTTTGTAATCACCCCTTAAAACCCTTTATTTTGATACCCCACACGATGGGTTAGCAAGTAAAAAAAAATTTGGACTCCCACAATATGGCGCCCAAAAGCCGCCATTTTTCTATTTTCCAATTTTAATGTAGGCAGTGACACTCGCAGGGTTCAGACGAATTGATTGACGTAAGAATAATCAAAATCGGCCAACGCGTTTGGTCTCTAGAACGCCACATAGGAACAAACATACATACATAGACTGATAAACACATTACCCTCCTTCGGCAGTCGGGTAAAAATGACGTTTCAGTATGTGTTGTAGTCACAGACATAGATCTAACTAGATTGTATGTACTTCGCGTGCTAAAAAACGGAGTAAAGTTACGATCAATAATCGTAATCTGAGCTTGTCATTTAGCATTATCGGCACCGGAAATCCACTGAAATTAAAAAAAAAATGCCTTTTTATGCCATATTGAGCTGTAGAGAATGTATAGAAAAAGTTGCTCCAGGCATGGAATGTATTATTTCCAGGGAAAGTAAATTTGTTCTAAATTGTTTGTGTAAAAGTGGCACACTTGGTTTTCATACAGATAGAGGGACTTGCGTTATCTATTCAGATTTATGTCTGTGGTTTTAGTACCTATACTTGTTCAGTTCAGATACATAGAAACACCTAATCTCGTTCACAGCGAGTTGACGACTTCCCGACGAAGTTATTTCTCACCATAAAACTTGTTTACGGCTAAATAAAATCACACATATAAGATATGCAAACTAACGGTATGTGGAGCATAGAATGACATCACTAGTTTCGGTTCAATGCCCTCATTTGAATAATATTTTATTAAGTTTAAATGATATAGTGATAATTTATTCAAATGAACAACTGTTGCTGTCGATAACTCTAAAACTATACTTGCTGCGGATTTATTCGGATCTTTTGATAGAAAAGATGTTCCTCATCATCATCATCGTCTACTTGCCCCCCTATCAGACATAGGAGCTCATGGGGCTGTCTTTTGCAAGTACCAATCTCCTCGCTCCTGGGCCAGCCCAATTCCATATTCATAACCATCGTCACCCACAACCTAATTTCTCCCAATATTAATAAAGGTCTTTATTTGCTTGCTCCAATCTCCACACTCCTGTGTTACCCCATACAGATTCTACCCGCGATAATAAACTATATAATATGTTGTCTGTCCTACTCGGTTTATAGATTCCTAGGTAAAAGCATATATTATTTCAGAGTGTATTCTATACCTTGCCTCATCGTCTGCAGGCCTATTCTCCTAATTATAAATCCATTACATTCCAAAATTGCAAAACATCAAAACTTGGACCACCAATCCATCATTCCATTTTTTGGAGAATTGGCATTCTGATACTTATATTGATTGATCACCAGTTTAGACGAGCTTGGCGAATCCTGGCTTCACTCAAACCTCCTAATTCTCGACACGTTCAGCCGGTTCAGCGAGGTTGCATGACAAACTTCAAAACTATACTGCTTACCTTCATAATTGTTTTGCGTGTGAGAGAACGGAAGACAGAGATTGTTTTGATATTATACGATCGTTATTCTCACGGCCTTGTGGGACAATCACTTGTGTTCCTTCCTTGGTTATCTTCAGTGGCCTCAGTTAACAATGGACTTATTTGCTGCACTTTTGACAGGTACAGATGGATTTAGTGCCTCGTTTAGTAGATATATATTTCCGTCTTGTAATACGGACATTGCTGGCAGCAGAATGTTAGGGTAGGTTTTTCAGCCTGTACAAAAGCTTTTGCCGTCTGACGCACAACACCAATATATTTTCATACACATTTCATACATTGGTTAACCATAAATTAAAACACATTATTAGTCACAGCACTTGAATAAGTTAAAAGTTCCAACCAGCTGTGTTGTTCTTCGTCAAACGAGTAGTATTTTTTTTTCCCGTTTAAAAAGAAGCTTTCATTGTCGTAAAATCTCTAATCACCCTCGCATAGTTTCTGGACTATTTCGAGCCTAAGGGACTTCACTGATGGCGCGACTTAATTTAATTTTCAAGTGCAAATCGGTGTAATTGCGTCCATGTGAACGCACTTGCTATTAAACTTGTGATAGAGGTAAATCGGATTGCGTTGAACCATCAAGAAGGTCGCTAACTTGACCTTAAAACGTGCACTATCAGGTAACCAAAATAAATATATACACTCATTTACTCCTATATTAATGGTTTAATCACATTAGTCTGTAATTCAGTCGGTTTATTGCGGTCCCATTCACTTTCGCACACTGGCACGATTTCGGATAGCAATAATTTTTGTCCGTAAGTTCAATGTCACGGCTTCTCAGTAGCTGGGCATTTTATTCGGGTCGTATTGGACTCTTCGGATGCGGATAAACCTATGCATTTTTTATTATTTGTACTAAAAGGCTCAAGTTTTACCACTGTCTCACCTGATGGCATGCGACGTTGGAGTACGCTTGCCTAGAAGCAACCTTTACTCTTGACTTAAAGAACCCCAGGTTATACCTATCAGGAAAAACACAGATTCCAGCAGGGAATTCCACTCAATAACTGTACAAGAAAAGTATTCCCCTTGTTATTTACATAGGTCTGCCTCAACCGTATTAAATTCTGTTACAATCATTATTCACTTCTGAATAATCGTAAACTTACCCAGAAAGAACAGAAGATATATTTTCGACTGTACTATGCTGTAATATCAGCATGCCAATGAAAGCTTCGGCCTTCTATGTCTATTACACAATATTATTTCTTATTCTCATTTAAAAACGGTGTACTATTTGCATCCGCGTGCCATAAAATACATCCATCAGTGTCGAAAAATCAAAGTACGTTACGATTCGCGTAACAGAATTATTTTCAATCAGTGCCCGGTTCCCGGTTATTGGGTGCATGCCAGAACTATACAGCAGTATAGATCTAAACATGATTCATGTAAAACAAGCCGTTCTTCGAGTCTTTTTTTCATTGATATGGTCGGCAGAGGTCCAAGAGAGAAGCGTGTTTGGGCTATATTTGGATGTCCAGTGACAGTTCGTTAGCCTGTCTCCCATAATAACAGAACAGTTCGCATTCTGCCGCACTTTTTTCCGGAGTGGATGAAATGGGAATCTATTTTAGGAGTAGATCTAACTCACACTTTCACTCTCACTCAATTGCCGGACTGTCTCCAGCTGACCATTCACTTGCTCGATGCACTCTAGATGACCTGTAGAGAGATTCAGACGCTGCAATAACCGTGGCAACCTACTGAGGCTTAACAATTTAATTAAATATACCGTTAAACGAAAATAAGAAGATGAAAAATAGATCTAAAACTTAACATCAGGCTTGACGTTTACACTAATGTTAACAAACAACAGGATATTATTTTATTCAGGCCACCATACCGAATGTATCGAAACGTGTGGCTAAATGTGTAATGTTGGGATTCTGCTGCATACATGAAATGTAAATAAATAAATTGGATACCTGGTTTTCAGTGGCATCTGATTGTAGTGTCTGATCGAGATGAACTCAAACACTTCGCAATAAAAACATGATCAAATTACTTCATCGCCATCTCAGAACGAAAGGGCTTCGGTGCCAAAATATCGTATCAAATCGTTCAGCCTCATTAGGAGGAAAGTCTCAACAGCATATTTTCAGTCTGATGAATAGTTTCCGAATTTCCCCGCTATTGGAGACGTTCCAAGCAGGTTATTGACATAATATTCGCCTCAGTTTGGGAACTCGCCAGACCTGTGTTTCGGGTGCATCAGTAATCTCTCATTGCGTATGTAATTATTACGGTCAGTGAAAGTGTCAGCTGTCAGCTGGCTCCTTCACGACATTTGTACTTACGGGAATAGCAGAATTTCAAAGACGGGCGTTAGGAATTGATATCCAACGCGTAGAATAGCATTGATTGATGAACAAAACAAGCTCATGTGTGTTCGAATTTTTATACCTACGGTTTGTTAATTTTTTTAAAGTTTTTATTGAAACCTAGAGATGCTGTGCACAAAGTAACGTAGGTCATTTAGTATTAGAACCCAAAAATCGTAAAAAACTTTCACCCATATCGTAGAAGTGTCAAGAACTTGCTGCACACTCTGTTAACTCTTAACACACAAAGCCGTACTCTCCGTACCCTTCAACGTACGGTTCCGTTGAAAACCAGCATCAGGCAATTACTAGTTGTCTGGCATTTTGCTGATTTGGACCTATTTGGCGCAGCCGCGGGGCACACTATGTAATTGTTTTAAAATTAAGTTCCCTTTGTATTTGTGTGTGCCAAATAAATAAGTTTTCTTTCTTAATCCTTCTTTTGGCGATCTACTTCATACCTTGCAAGTATTTGAACTGTGTGACTTGTGTTCCAGGCAGTGAGGTGGTAGGCAAGCTGAGTTTGCGTGTCAATTATAAAGACATACAAAGTAAGTGCGAGTGCGTCTGTCTGTGTGTTTAACTTTCCGATGTGGAGTCTTTAACATATTGTATCGAATGTTGTACAAATTGATGTATGCGCTTGTAAATACTTTGCTGATGTACGTCAGGACTTGGCCTGTATTTATAAACTGTTTCACCAAGTCTTGATTAGTATCACCTCCACTGAGACTTTGTATTTGATAAGTCTTGAGATGCGTGGCTGTGATGTGTGCTTCAACTGGTGCTTTTTGAAATCCACATCTTTTGGGGAAACTGATTGAAACTTTTTAACTGCAAGAGGAAAAAACTAGGGTTACGTTTTTGGACGGTTTCAATTACCAAAAATACAAGATTCGGCCGTTTAAACAAGGACTTGTTTAGTAGGTCCTTAGTTCGATTCCCAGGCCGGGCTAAGTTTTATTGGGTTTTTCTATTTGAAATTGCCCAGTAGCAGCCCGGAGTCTGGAATTGTGACCGGTTGATGGCAAAACCCATTATTACCATCAACATAATTGGCGGAATGTATGTGTACTATAAGTGAACTCTTGCCTAACCCTTGTTGTGTGTGTTAGTATGTGTTGTTTAGTAGGTATGTTTATGCACAAAAAACTAGACAGCTAAGTTTTTCAAATTAGCTACTTCATTTATCTTATTCGAACTCGTCTGAGAACTTTCTCAAGTGACCTCTCATGGCCCTCATTAGTTTAGAAGCGACGGACAAGACGAATCACAATTTGGAAACTTCCTTTCTGGAGGTATTTGCTAGCTCTCGTATTATTAGAATTTCCTGTTTTACATTTGTCTTGGCAAGGCACTAACATTGATCTATGCGAAGTTGAGACCACATAGAATAATAAATATCTACCCTATACTCTCTGGAGTAGTTGCCTCGAAAAGCTCATTAGTCCCGGCTAATTCCAAGATATTTGACAGTCTTCACTGATCAGTCCTGCAGTACTCCCCAATCTTCTTCCCCGCTCTGACGAGTTGGCTACAATGACTGCACTGTAGTAAATCTCATACTATTACGCGTCGAAAACACAATTTCAGAGCAGCCAAGAAGATTGGGGAGTACTGTTCTGATGGGTAGGATCGTATTATACACTAACGAGGATGTGGAGCTAGCTCTGTGTAAAATAAACGGTACTGAGCTGCATTGGGTCAGACCGGGAACCGATCCAAACAGGGAAACGGCTTGGCAAATGATAGCTCTCTCAAATCTATACTAATATTATAAAGACATAAAGTTTGTGATGTTGTGAGTTTGTAGGGTGTAATCTACTGAACCGATTTAGAAAATTATTTCCCCAGTAGAAAGCTACATTATTCATAGGCTATAATTTATTTTCGAAAAATTAGAGATCCTTATGAAAATTGTAATATTACAACCCAATGTAGCAAAATTTTGCCTATAAAAATCATTCTTTGGCGTGCGTTGAGAAAACTATTGATGATACATAAAAATTTTGTTCTACATGATTAAAGTACTCATTACTACCTACAAAAAGTCTGCTAGAGAACATATCTAACTATCATAATTGAGTCACAATAGCAGTTTTTATTTTCTAAATTTTAATTAGATCGCCGGTAGAAACAATAGTTTGTGACATTCGTGTTGTAGTATTAATTCTTATTTAAATAAATAGTTTTACAATTGGTAGGTAGGATAGGGTAGGGTAGGTAGCCAGTTGACGGCAGCGAAGCCGCGGGGGTCTGTTAGTCAGTTTATAATAAAGTTAAAGTGCCGTTCAGTCGGTGAATGCTTGGCACTGTTCGATGCGCCTGCGCCGGTGGCATGCCCAAAGTGACAGGTGTGATTATCGTGCGACCAGAACCATTAGCTATTAATGTTGTTGTTGATATTTACGCCAATATTATGTAATGGATGATCCATTTGACTGTTTGTAAATGGTTCAAACACTTTGTCTTCGAAAAAATCATCGAATCAAATCTGGAATCCGTGATTGGTCGCTGGTGTTTTGGCCAACCAATCACAAACACTATCGTCAGTTTTGACGCAGATTTACTGTTTAGTGATTTGATTAGACTTTTTGTAATTGGAATGTAATTGAAGCGTCATTGCTGCCGTAACAACTTGATTTGTTACGAATATCGCCACTGTCTCCTATCATTGATGTATACTTAGTAGAATTAATTTTTTTTTTGGCTCCGGTTCATCTCCAATTTACATTCCGTCAGATGCAAGTGTACGAGGGCGCACTGAAAATTTCGGGAATCAAGGAAGTGACAAAACATTACTATTTAAAAATGTATTTATTGCTTTTCGAAGTATTCTCCGCGAAATTTGAAACATTTTTCCATACGATGGAACCAATCATTGAAGTAACCATTCCATTCGGAAGTTGGGGTCTCCAAAATGGCCGTTTTGTAGGCGTCCACAACTTCTTCAGGTGATGAAAATCTCTGACCACGCAATTTATTCTTTATTTTAGGGAAAGTATAGAAATCATTAAGGCTTAGGTTGCTTAGGGCTGTACGGCGGATGGTCTAATAATTCTATGTTTTCTTGCTCTAAAAACATTTTTGTTCTGTGCGCGGTGTCAGTACTCGCATTGTCGTGATGGAGAATGATGCGACGGTTGCAGTTCTCTTTACGGAGTTCAGAAACGGCCTCTGGCAAACAAATGCTAGCATACCATTCTGCATTAAAACCGTTCTTTGTCACAATGACTGGTTGTCCGGCTGTTGGCAAACATGGCCGGTTTTGGAGACAAACGTGGCCACTATTTTTTTTGCAACACTCCGTGAACGAACAATTTTTGTTGGCTTTAACTCATTTTCGAACACCCAAACTCGTGACTGGTTTTTTGTTTCGGGTTCGTACGCGTATATCCAGGATTCGTCTCCTGATACGATGTTGTATACAGCATTTGAGGATCCTGCGTGGAATCTTTCGAGAGTTCTGACGCACCAAGTAACGCGAGCCGCTTTTTGCTTTTCACAGAGCGAATGCGGTATCCTATAAAAAGTTGTTTGCCCGATGCAAACAACTTTTTTACTAATTGTTCATGCCAGATTATTTGTATTTGACTCATGCCAATGTCTAAAGTTGGCTGAATTTCGCGGTATGTCACATGTCGATCTTCCTCAATCAGCTTACGCACAGCATCAACGTTTTCTTGGGTGACTGCAGTTTTTGGACGATCTTGACGGGGATCATCACTGAGCTTGACACGTCCACGTTGAAATTCAGCAAACCAGCGATAAATTGTGGTTTTGGATGGGGCTTCATCACCAAATGCAGAAATCATCCGGTCAACACACTGTCTTTGTGTTAAACCACTTCGAAAGTCATAATAAATCATCGCTCTTGAATTTTCTCGAGTCAATTCCATTTTCTCAACGACTAAACAAGTTCGACAAAACCTTGTGACAAGACCGAGAATCTTTTTTTAAATAAATAAATGGTATTCGATTTTAAAACCAAGGAGTTTTCAATTAAAAAGATTTTAATATGACAGGAACAGTGGAAATATTCCATTCCCGATACTTTTAGTGCAGCCCTCGCATTATCCCCGGAGATGGTATTTTTATGTCTAAAATTAGACGTTTTTCCGCTGACTCGTAATGATGATGTTGATTATGTATTTATTTGGCGTTACTTTGCATCGCTTAGTATTTGTTCTTCAATATGTTTTCAAATATAGATTTTGAACCGATTTTGAGTTAAGCTCGTCTTTGTATGTTAGCAATGATATTCTAACATTATTGTATTTGCAAATTTTGAATCCAATAAATTATAGATGAGAAAAGATTCAAGTTTAAATTTGGGAGTACCTAAATGCCTCGCATTATATTTTGTTGTTCAAAGCAGTTCAAAATCTCATTTACTATTAGTGCGAAGTTAAACAATATGGTTCAGTTTTGTTCGATTATAATTGTGCCAAATAACCAAATTGACCAATTTTAGAGCATGTTCGTTAATAATAGCGTGGGATTGTAATCCTATTCTATGTCACAACATGAAATAATACGAACCAATGTTGGGTATCTTAGTACCTCGGCGACCGAACTCAGCTCGGGTGGAAATAGAGAAAACGACGTTTTCTAAAAATGAAACCTAGCTAGATCCATTTATCGCCCCCGAAAGGCCCTGCATACAAAATTTCATGAAAATCGTTGGAGCCGTTTCCGAGATTCAGATTATATATTTATATATATACATATTACAAGAATTAGTCGTTTGTAGGTATTAGATAGATAGATAGATATCTATATGATCTATATCTTGTTCATTAAGAATTATTTTATTCAGTATTACCAGTTTTTTTCTGTCAGAGACTTCGCCCTTGTTAATTACTTCAAGGGAATAGCATTACAAGTATCCCATATCTTAATTCAGGACACATGGGTCCCCGAATCCCAATATTTATCTAATGCCGTTAAGGCGTGTTTGACAAACATACATCCAGACTTTGCATTGTATATCCATACAATTTCGATGTATCATTATCACAGACGTAAATATAACTAGATAACGTAAATCCCTCCACCTGTATGAAAAAACCAAGCGTGCCACTTTTTCGCACACAATTTAAAATCAAATTTAGTTACCAACGAAAGGAAACATTTTCAATGCCTCGTCCAACTTTTTCTATACAGTCTTTACAGCTCAATAAGGCATTTTTGTTGATTTCCGGTGCCGATAATGCAAAATGAAAAGCTCAAATTAAGATCATTGATTGTAATTTTACTCCGTTTTTTGACACGCGAAGTACATACAATCGCGTCATCTAGTTAGATTACATCTGTGACCATTATGGAAAGTATAAGTTGTATCAACACCCTATTAGTCATTTAGAGAAAGTTTTATGTCATAAACCGTAAATAAGGAAGATTTTATACTGTGGATTGCAGCGATGTGGCCTAAAGATGATGATAGATGATCATAAAGAACCTTTGGTCGAGGCAATCTTGCGTCAGCCAATGAGTCAAACAAGGCTTCGTCATCGGCATGATAGAGCCTTATTCCTAAATCAAGGGCTATATTGTAGTGAAGATTTTATTGTTGCGAAGTATCATCATCATTGGAACAATCACCTACGTCTTTCCCGGATCTGGACTGGAAAGGAGCTGGCCAGGTATCACATACTGTGGTCGGACAATCATTGACTGCCTAGTTAATCAACACGAAAACGAGATCTTCATTAGCATCGTTGTCTCACTCACGACTGTATATTCTTCCTCCTTTTATGCCATCATTCTACTCCTTATAAGGATTTCCGGGCATGAAATAAAACGCCTCCAAGAAACAGTCACTATGGCAATTATAGTAGACAATAACTTTATTTCATTTCAGTTTATTTCAGTTCATTTTGGCTTAAATGCATGTCGAGGAGTCTCCATTTAGGCATAAAAATGCCTGTAGTTGGAGGCTCCGCTCTTCCCTTACATTATAAACTTATAAATAGGTAACAAAGAGAAAAAAAAAAAATTAGGGTACCATCAATAAAACTGTATATGTGTGTGTGGGCGTGTGTGTGTTTGTGTGTGTGCGTATGTGTGTGTGTGGGTGTGTGTGTATGTATGTGTGAAAGGTTGAGAGACAGATTTTGAGTGTAAATGTGTGACTTAAATAAGCGAGTCACAGAATTCTATATTAGTTTATTGTTAGATCACACGTTGCAAAAGTAGCTCGGTATCATCATAATTTAAATTGTGTAGCCATATAATTAGTTTCTTTTTGCAATCATGTTTTTTTATCATAAATATATATTTGTTTATTAATTTTAATAACTAACTTTAATTTATATATATAGTCGTTTTGATAACTCAGTTGATGGTATATGAAAGATTGACCAAAAACCTTTAAGGGTAAGCGGGGAATTCACTAGGAATAGACGGACTTACCCATATGCACACATGCTGTCTATGTTCACTGGCCCTTGCAACTGTGAGTTACTTGACCTTATGTCCTATGTCCCCTTATGGGGCAGAGGGGGTTCACAGAAATCCTCCATCGCGATCGGCCTTGTACCTACTTCACGCTTCACCTCGTTTCACGTCATTCCGATCTTCATCACTTCTGCCAACACGGTGCGACGCCAGGTTTAATGGGGAGGGCCATGTTTTCATTTCTCTTGGGCATTCTAGTCCAAATCTTGTTTGAGTTTATGATCGGTACTCCTTTGGAGCGTGTGACCAATCCATCGCCACTTGCGACGCTTGATCTTGCAACTAGGTCTATTCTATGTCGGTTTACTGTGTCACCGATGCAGACAGACTTCCCATTATTACCTACCTAGTGAGGTCAAGTCCGTCTAGTACATTCCTAGCTTTAACCTTCTCTTGAATATTCCTTATTTTTAACCGACTTTCCAAAAAGGAGGAGGTTCTATGTTCGACTTTATGTTTTGCTTTTTTTATGTTCACCGATGTCTCCGTCAATTGTGGACCGATTTTTAAATTTCTTTCTTTTTTTTGAAAATGTGTTCCGAAATTTGTCCCAAGTGAAGAACTGATAAAGAACTTCGAAGGTATACAACAGAACTCTTCACCGGTTATGTTCAAGTTTCATGGTATTCGGGTAATCTATTCAGGCGTTAAAGGTACCCTACTAAACAACTTGCCTATTGCAATTAAAAAGTGAAAAATAAAAAATCTGTTTTACAAAAAAATATTCCGCCGACTTCCGAATAAAAAATACAATAACTTTATTTTTGGAAGTCGGTGTCCATAACGAAAAAAATTAGTATGTACTTACGAAAGACGCTGACTTCCAAAAGTACAAGTTATTTTCCATTTTGTAGATTTTTTTATTTGGAAGTCGGTACTATTTTTTTGTAAAAAATATTTTTACATAGGATAGTTTTCCGCCTCGCCTCGCCTCTAGTAATCGCTAGACCTGCTGAGAGTAGGTTAGATTCTCGTATCGGGCAGAGTTTTATTGTGATTTTTCATCTGGAATTTCTGGATTGTTGCCTGGAGTATGAATTTGTGCCCTGTTGATGGGAATAGGTTCCCCCAATAACATGGGAATTAAACATAAATGACGAAATGGTAAATTAATATCCACAGCCTAGAAGCAAAGGTGTTTTGGAAAGTTGAGGAACTAGGTGATTTGTCTTGTTATTGAACCGAGTAGTTTGGACTTTGAAATTGTTTTTAATGGATGTACCTGCCATCAAATCATGTAGGTATTATTTCAATGTCATGCTGTAAAAAATATTCATATCAATTATTGTATAAATCTAATACATTTAAACGGGCATTTATTGTATATATGTATATATATAATCTGAATATCGAAAACGCCTCCAACGATTTTCATGAAATTTAGTATGCAGGGGATTTCGGGGGCGATAAATCGATCTAGCTAGGTTTAATTATTAGAAAATTACTTCGTCTTTTCTATTTTCACCCGCTCGGTCGCCCAGGTACTTCATATTATGTAGCGAGGACGTTTGCTTCGTGTCCTATTCTATGTTTAAAATATTCAATAAATACTAGCTTCTCTTTGCGGCTTCGCCTGTCTATGAAGTGTTTTATTATCCTAAGGGCACTTGTACCGGGATGACCTATATACGAAATTTCATCAGAATCTTTTTTTTTTTGTTCCAATCTGTTCAGCCGTTAAGACGTGAATTCGCATTACAATATTCGCATTTACAATTTCGTTAGGATTTCTTGTACTAAAGCATTCTGTTTTGTTTGTCTATAGAAAAACAGATTTTCTATCGTATACCTAATCTCTTTGTTGTCACGTCAACAAGAAACCTTATGAAGACAGTAAATGGTATTAATAGTATAGCAGATTGTCTGAGTATTTCTTTCCTGGTATGACTAAACGACTTCCAACAAGGCGAGTCTACTTTCCACAATACAGGCTGTACATATTTCAGCCTTCTGAACGATGATAGAATATGCTATGATGTACTTACATCACTACACCAAAATATTTACACAAATAATACTACAAAAAAATGAGTACAATGGTGGTCTAATCGCTGACAGCGATATCACCACTTATATAGGTGGACAATAATAGGTAAATGTTTGTTGATCACCCATCCCTTGGATTCAATACTGGAGGATGCAAATCTTAATAATATTATAAATGCGAAAGTTTGGATGGATGGATGTATGTTTGTTGCTCAATCACGCCAGAATGGCTCAACGGATCTATTATTCGGATAGATTATTGTCTGGAATAGCATAATGGTTTCTGTTCCCTCAGGATAATAAAACACATATCACGCGGGCGAAGCCGCGGCGAGCTGGTGTGTAATCTTTTACACATTGTAATCGTGACAAAATTGTAGGCAGTATTATCTTAATTATCTTGCTCTAATCCCAACTTTTTTTGGGGTCGGTGCAACATGTCTTATTCCATACTTATCTATTATTCGTAAACTCAGTATTCGCACGCTTCTTGTCGGCAATATGTCGACCTATTAGTAAAATAACCCGTCTTTATCCATTTACTCCCGGATTTTTTCAACCAAGTTCGCCATTCAGAAAGGCCAAATATACGTAATCACAATATGTAGGGATTATCATTACTTGCGCACAGCTGAACATTTTGAACCCTACCCTCCATTATAGACCGTTCTTTCCTTTGCGGATCGCTGGAAAAAACTCCAATGACCTTTTTACATAAAAAGATTTCAATTTACAACCTGACCTTACGCAAAATCCTGAAATCCCTTGATCAGCTTTCGTATTTTAGGGTTCCGTACCCAAAGGGTAAAAACGGGACCCTTTGACTAAGACTCCACGATCCGTCTGTCTGTCCGTTTTTCACCAGGCTGTATCTCATGAACCGTGATAGCTAAGCTAAGCGTGAAATTTTCACATATGATGTATTTCTGTTGCCGCTATAACAACAAATACTAAAAACTGACAAAATAAATATCTAAGTGGCGCTCCCATATAACAAACTTGATTTTTTGCTGTTATGCGATAATGATATGGAACCCTTTGTGAGCGAGTCCGACACGCGCTTGGCCGGTTTTTTTTTATGTAGTGGTAGTTGGTATGCTCGCATCTGATCATTATTTCTCCTGGTTAGCGATGGAACAAGCTAGCCTAGAAGTAACCTGTTCACTCATGACTTGAAGACCCTCACAGCTATCAGGAAACACAGGTTCCGGTAGGAATACCACTCCTTAGCTATATCCACAATGAAAGTATTTTGTGCGTATGGGTCGCAAGCTGGCATGTCCACTATGTACCGATGGCGCATCGTTGTACGTCGTGTAGTCCAATGACGGTACGGGAAAGGCGAATTACAAACCACACTCCCCGATAAAAATTGACAGGCTAGCAATTCGGCGTCCCACAAAAAGTATTCCCAAAAGGTTTTATGCGTATAGAATCCATGGAATTTGCTTTCGATTAGGACGTAAACGTAACACACATAGCCGTACAAGTCCAATACGGATGTGGGTATCTTGACCTTCGCACCGTCCGCACGCTACGAACACTTACAAGTACGAATAAGTCCTTAATTAGTATCGTCGAGGATATTCATTGTTACATACTTCCGCGTTGCGAAAATGTACTAGTGTTATATTTGAATATACTGCTAAATCGAGTGACCTACTTAAGATATTATGGTAGTTGCCAAGAAATCGATTTCTGCTTGCATACGTAATGGTTACTTACTGCGATTCTTAAATAAGTAGCACTCTAATTGCGTAACAACAAAAAACGCGCGTGCGTGTGGTTTGCTTGCATTCATTACGTCTTATATTTATAAACCCGCTTACTCGAAAACGTAAAACGCGCAATGAATGCTGTTGATTTCTCAAAATTAAAGAAGTTGCGATAGATTCCAGGATTTTTTATGTTACGCAATTACCCCACAGTAGTAATAATAATATAGTTGCCGGCATGTAAGTTGGCAAGGTTTTGGCGCAACATAGAACGAACGGAACCTAAACGCGACGCAATTGGTCATTCGATCCTTATGTCAACTGACCAACCAATCGCGCGCTCGGAACGTTCGACGCGCCCTGCTTCACTACCAAAGAGACCAAAAAACTACTTCTGCGCATCTATCGACTCTTGCCAACTTACGTGCCGGGGATTATATGACACATTGTTTTTCCATGACTGCATTTCATACTTTAAATAAAGAACAACAAACCGCTTTTTAAAGGTGAACGCGCACCTAGACGCACCGTAGGAGCCGCATGCGCCGCAGTTATCGCATTTTATAAATCTTTATATGAAATCGTATGCAGCCTCGCGCACCTATCAGCGCCACACGACCCGGATTTCAGCAAAATGCTGTATACCCATACGGATTCCAGCGCATGCGATGCTTGCAGCGAGTGCGAGGCGGGCGGCGCAGAGACGTCATCCGTATCCATATTGAAAATATTGTTTAAGTTGTACAGAAGTGGATACGATGCGTGCGGCGCGGATTGCGCGGGGCCTTGACAAAATGTGATGACTGCGGCGCGTGTGCGGCGCGAATAGGTGCGCTTTCACCTTTAATGTCCTGTCCCGAGCTGGCTGCGATATGAAAACTTGGGACATCGTTAATAATTGGAGTTTATAGGTTGCATACTTCGATCACAAAGAACGTTGCATACGTTTTTATTGAGCACGATTATTTAGTAGCACTATTTTTGTTACGTTATACATGGGGCCTTATTCCGATTTGTCAGAACTGTCATGGTTCCACTGTGAGACGAAGCTAGGACGAAGAGCACTACCCATTATTCACAGCGTAATCACGATGGTGTTGACATGTCATAGTAGGGCCCCATTTGTCCAGTAGTAAATTGTATAGTTGTCGGCACGTAAGCTTGGCAAGAATCGTCTATATGCGCACAAGTCGTTTTTAGGTCTCTTTGGTTACCAAGTGGGACGCGTGGAAAGTTTAGCACCGTACCGATAGCGCGATTGGCTGGTCAGTTGACACAAGGATCGACTGACCAATCGCGTCCCGTCCACGTTTCGTTCGCTCTATACGGTGGTTGGTCAGTTCACGCACTATGCGCGAAGTTACCCCCACAGAGCCAAAATCTTGCCAAGTTAATGCCGGGGACTATAATTATCCTCTGTCATCCTCTAGAAGTTTCTTAACGCATATTCTCGTTTTGTTTCTAGCGTTATCACAACCTGATGCCAGGGTCGAGGCTCCAAGTAAGTCCAGAACAGAAATAATGTAACAAACATTAATTCTCGTTAGTTACTAACTTTTAACACGGCATGGAAGTACTAATGGCACATCTAAAAGACAAAAACTACACTAATTTGAAACAAACCCACGGTAACTGAATTGAGAGTTCCTAGTTTAGAACTTGTCAAACTGCTTTCGCATGACAACTTTACAAAATGTTGCAATAGAATGGAATTATCTTTATTGAAGTATAGTTGTCGGCTTAAGCTTGGCAAGAGTCGTTAGATGCGTACAAGTGGTTTTTTAGGTCTCTTTGGTTACCAAGCGGCACACGGGGAACCTTTAGCAACGTTCCGAGCGCGCGATTGGTTGGTCAGTTGACATAAGGAGCGACTGACCAATCTTGTCGCGTCCACTTTCCGTTCGCTCTATACGGTGGTTGGTCAGTTCACGCACTATGTGCGAACTTACCCCCACTACGCCAAGTTACATGCCGGGGACTATACTAAGCCTAAAATATGGGAACTTGTGTTAAGAACTGTCACTAAACAAAAATACGTCAAACATTAACCCCTTCAGTGCCTAAAACGTGGATCCACGCGAGACAATGGTATTTTAACTGTTTCGGTAATAACGATACTCAACCATTTAAAGTAGTATTTGACAAATACTTAACTTCTAATTTTTAACCGACATACCAAACAGGAGGAGGTTCTATCTTCGACTTCAAGTTTGTTTTTTTTTTTTGTTTTTGTTCACCGATATCTCCTTCAATTGTGGGCCGATGTTAAAATCTTTTTTGTTTGAAAGAGTATGTTTCGGAATTGGTCCCATTTAAATTTGGTGAAGATCTGATGAAGAACTTCGGAGATTTACAACAGATCATTTCATTAAATAACGGCAAATCTCTCGGGATTGCTGCAATCTCATGTCTGTTTGTTGTTTATACCATTTCATAACATAACATCACGCCAGTACTCTCTAAAGGGATACGCAGATGTGTACAGTTCACCTTGGTAAACTCTTATTTCACCGGTAATGTTCAGTTTCATGATATTCGGGTAATCTATTCTTGCATTATAGGTACCTTACTAAATTACTTGCCTATTAGGTAGGTATTATTAGTAGGTATTATTTTACAAAAATTACTACCGACTTTCAAATAAAAATACTACAAAGTGAAAAATAACTTTATTCTTGGAAGTCGGTGTCCATAACGCAAAACATTGGTACCTACCAAAGACACCGACTTCCAAGAATAAAGTAATTTTACACTTTGTAGTTTTGTGGAAGTCGGTAGTATTTTTTGTAAAAAAGTATTTTCAATTCAGAAATCAGAGTTAGAGTTTTTAGATACAATAATGAAAGATAGATGTTCGATAATATAAAATAAAACATATAATAGTATCTCAATACTTAGTACATCATCATCTTCTTGCCCTTGTCGCATGTTACTTGGTGTCGGCGCAACACGTTTTCTTCTTCCATACCGTCCTGTCTCCCGTCACGATATCACTGACTCCCTTTTTTTTTCTTTACCTTTGGCTTTTTCATATCTCAATAGTACGTGATATAAAAAATCTTAAGAAAATATATCTAAACTACTATTATAAAGCTGAAAAGTTTGTTTGTTTGTTTAAACGCGCTAATCTCAGGAACTACTGGTTGGAATTGAAACATCTTTTTGTGTTGGATAGTCCATTTATCGAGGAAGGTTATAGGCTATATAACATCATGCTACGACCAATAGGAACGGAGCACAAATGAAAAATTGAAGGAGATATCGGTGAACAAAAACAAAAAAAAAATCAAACTTGAAGTCGAAGATAGAACCTCCTCCTGTTTGGTATGTCGGTTAAAAATTGGAAGTTAAGTATTTGTCAAATACTACTTTAAACGGTTGAGCGGAGCCGCGTGGGACAGTAACATAATATGAAGCGTGATACAAACTGCGATAAAGTTTATCGTGTACTTAATACTTGTCTTTTTATCTCTCAGTTTAGTATCTTATTTATACCGACTATATTCAAGCGAATTTGCCTATTTTATCTAACTTAAAATGATATGAGAACTGCACCTTGTTGGGTTTTTTGCGTGACTCGACTGCCTAAGAAAAACATCAAATAATTTCGAGGAATCGTCTTTCAAAGAAACTTTCCTCAGAAGGCGAGTTGTTCACGATATTGCTAGAAAAAACGATGTTAGATTCAAGTAAATTGTAAAACAGAAATTATCTATATTGTGATTTTCAATCAGGAATTTTATGTTCGTAAAATTAATCTCCAGAACAAGGAGCTTGAAATCATGTGCGAGCTAAGACTTAAAAGTAAATGAACTAAAGATAAACCGGTTTCACGGTTCCATATAAATATAAAATTCCATCTTTTGCCCTCGACTTCGTCTGCGTTGCATTAGTACTTACTTCCTTGAGAAATTATTGGTTCACCATACAAACTTCAACCCCCTTAAGGATCTCATCTGAAAGGTAACAAACAAAATAAAAAAGCTGCATAAAAATTATCCTATTCTTCCCAGGGTCTCAAAACTAATAACTATCTCCATACCAAATTTCATCTAAATGGATTCAGCCGTTTAGTCTTGAAAGGTAACAAACAAACAGAATTACTTACGCATATATAATACTAGTATCGATTGGAAAATTCCTCTCAATAAGTCTCAGTCATCACCCGCTGTTCTACAAAAAGTTTGAATATCATTGAACTCGGGGTATCGTTGGAAATCCCACCATTTATTTTGCGACGCTAATAACTTAAGTTGATTATGAGAATGTCAAACAAAAAGTATTTACGTACCCGTAAGTCACGACCTTGGCATAAAAAGTTTGATGGACCAACAATGTTCAGTTGTTGTTCACCGATTTACAAAGATGAAAAGGAGAGTTATTGATTTATGATGCTCTAACTTTTTGCCATGACATCCCACCGGAACTGTCAATGCCACCCACAGGAACTGTCAATCAGCCGAAACAAAAAGTTGCATAATGAATCTTAGAGTGTTTACGCACTGCAGCCGATCCTTATCCAAATTTGAGATCCGAGTTCCATCCGAATTGGAAATGTTCTGATTTCAGACGGACGGAGTTCGGATACAGTGCGTAACCTCCCTTACAAGAAGTACTGCGGCTACTTCGAACAGAAATTTCTCGGATTCGGATCGGATGCAGTGCATAACCGCTATTAAGGATTTTTTCAGTGAAATAATGTTTGTAATGGGATCAGTTCTTCGAATGATTACCTACTAGTTGCTAAAAAAATTCTACCTGTTTATAATCGCTTTAATGAAGGTAGGTAGCGATGATCGTCATCATCATCGTCCTTTTAATATTCCCACTGCTGGGACACAGCCCTTCTTACCGTACCTAAATATTGTAAAAAAAATATTTTTTTATAAAGAGTATGTATGGAATTTCTTGTGCGTTCTTCTCTATAACAAGCTACTTTCCGAATGCACGGTAGAATCAATTTTTATTCCTTGTAAATTTTAATGTAACGTTCAAAAGTGCCGCTTGGCCTTGTCTTATCTTGTCTATCTTTTTTTTTTATTATCAATAGGCTCGCGCTTGACCACTATCTCACCTGATGGTAAGCGATGATGTGGTCGACGGTGAAGCACGCTTGCCTAGAAGAAACACTCTTGACTTAAAGACCCCTAGATTGTAGCTATCGGGAAACACAGACTCCGGCAGAGACTTCCACTCCTTAGCTGTACGCATAATGAAAGTGTCCCCAAAACGTTTTGTGCGTATGGGTGAGATGTCCACCATGTATCTGTGAGAGTGAATGGGTCGTAGTTATGATGATGATGCATAAAGAAGGATTGAATAAATGGCGTGGTTTATAGCTAAGAATATGATATTTCGTCAACTCCTGGATGGCGTCCATAAATAAGGTATGACTGTCACGGTAATAAGAGGATGATGCCCGTCATCATTTTCGATCTCTTTTGTTTGCCTTGTTGTGTAGCCAGTCTGGCCAAGGTGTATCGTGTTATGGAGATCAGCAGAAAGCTGTAGCTCCATTTCATACACTGGAATTAAGTATCTGATTAAGCTGGCAATCGTGCCAACATTGTTGGGAAAAGAATATTTATGCTCGTGTTCTTCATTTCGCCCTGTCTGTCCCAATGAGGGCTTCTGTTTTTGTGCTCAGCAGTTGGCGCCACTGGCGAGTAAGGTCCTTAAGGCGATATATACGCCCCCAATGTTAACGCAGTACTGGCCGTGCGCCCGCTCGGAGCCAAAATATAAATATTGAACCTCCTTTTGAACAGTTTTGTTTGCAAAATATTATTTGATTCACATATGTTATGAAGAAATGACAGCTATCAATTTTTAGGTGTAAAAATATTTTTAAACATCCAATTCGTTTTGGAGGAGTATCCAAAAATTGCGAAAAATATCGTGTTGCTAATTATTTTTTAAAGCAAAACTATTTGTTATACGAAAAATCAATATTTAAAAAATAATGTACATGAAACAATAATAAATATATATTTTTTTCAAACCTTTTAACCTAGCCGTTACTAAGGAGTATGCTTTAGAAAGTTACCGTTTTACGGCACTCAAGCGGATGTCGGCCCTTAAATATAGCTGTTAAACGTTGTTATTACCAATTATTTATTATGTGTTATTACGTGCGAAGCAAAGTTTGAATTAAAATCATTTTTAGAAAGCCGAAGAATTACGAATAAATATGAAATCGAGTATGCCGCAGTTTCGCACATTTCCTTTTGTCGCAAAAAAAACGAGGATAAAATTTACCGAAACATAAATCTCTGTTAAAAGCAGTGGTTGGTAAAACCCGTACCTATCTTAATCTGCCATATTTGGAAAATATTCACAACAATAAAAAAGTTGTAAATAAACTCGCGCTAAAAGCCAAAAAATTATAAAATTTGACATTTTGTAGACCTCTACACCAGCGCCTCTAGCGGTAAATTCAAACGCGATAACCCGCATTTTTATGCTATGGTCTGTGGTGTCGAACATCTTCAGTATTAGAAGTTGCAACATAATCCGTTATTGCCACCCGACGGTCGCCCTCCTGAAGAAATGGGTCCGTCCTACTTATTTAGGAATCACTTGGCTTTCTGACGCCATTTTCGTAATTACTCTGGAAGGTTTCCGTCTATACCTAAATGGTTGTAGGACCACTTGGCAACATCATAATGGCTCCGTACCTAAAAGGAGATAATCACACCCTGATTTAAAAATTCGCCATTTTACTGTAATTTTACAGGAAGACCTTTTCAACTGCATCCGGTAAGACTGGAATCCGACCCCAACTTAGGCCCAGTTTTTTGATCCGTAGTTAACTTCAATAGTTAAATATGCTAACCAATGGTTTCAAATTTCGGTAACACGCGTTTATTCATCAATTGTTAGGTAGTCTAACAAATGGTCAAATTATTAACTTTTAACTTATTTAACAATGTGTGATGCCAATAATTGATGAATAAACGCGTTTTACTGAAATTAGCTGCTAACCAATGGTATCAAATTTGAAACCGTTAGCACATTCAACCATTGGTTGAGTTAACTACGGATAAAAAAACTGGGCCTTAGTTGGAAAAAGACTCGATAGACAGATTTTATACTGACTGCCTCATTGATCTAATGGTTACAAGCTCTACTGTTGAACATGATGTCCTGTGTTCGATTCCCGAGTCTTGCAAACTGTTATTGGGTTTTCCATCAGGAATTTCTCGGGTGTCTAGACTCACGAATAATCCCAGGTTCAAGCCGGTGTGATGGCGAAATGTGAATGTCCTATATAGTTCTCGCCAAACTTTTTGACCGCCCTGAAGTTGGCTACAATGGCTGCGCAGTAGTAAATCTCATACAAAAAAAAACTGCGATCCATACCTTGCGCATCGGAAAGCTAACTTCAGGGCAGCCCAGAAATTTGCCGAGAACTATACGTAGGTACGCCTAACCGTCCTTTGAATACTTGCGTGTTTGTGATGCTATGTTCAATTCTTACCCAGTCTTTAAGCCCCCTACACTGTAAGAAAGTTGAATCCTCAATATTAATTCATTTAAAACAAAAGATTTAATCAAAACAAGCTTGCAAAGTGATTGTATTCGCTCACAAAGTGGCGCCAATGTTTCGTACACGTTTATATCAATGTAGAACGCATTTCGTGCCGTATCACTTAATCCGCCTCTCGCGTATCTACACGGACAGTAATCTGCGACCTTCCGATACGAGAGCTGAGGTCGCGGGACGTGTTAAGGTGGTACCACACTTATTTATTTATTAAGCTTTTGCACTCGTTTTCGTTTGCGTGGCATTAGTACTTCAAATCATCTATTTTTTATATCACGCAATAATATTGAAGGTGTGTGGGCGGGCTGCCTTATTTGAGAAATTACTGGTTCACCGTACGAACATCAAACCCCTTTCCAGAAGGGGAAATTAAGGGGCTAATTATGTTTTCCGAGATAAAAACTATGTCCTTCCCAGGGTCTGAAACTGTCTGCATACCTATCAAATTTCATCTTAATCGGTTAAGCGGTTTAAGCTTGAAAAGGTAACAGACAGACAGAGTTACATTCGCTTTTATAATCATGTTAGTTTTGATTCGTTTATCCTCGCACTGGAACGCCTTGCAGAAATTACTCAAATGGAGCACAAACATAAGTTCAGGCTTATGACACACCTCGCCACGGTACGTCAATGAAGCGTGCCCTTCATTTAAAACTTACTCCTTTTTTCCGTGGTGTCACGCAGAAATATTTTGCTTCGTCTCGTTCTTACATTAGTAAGCAAAGTCGCGATTTCTTATAGGCGACGTTCAAATACAATAATTGTTTAAATGTAAGAAAGCTAGAAGTTTTTCATAGATTAAGACTGATATTAGATGAAACTACCGAATAAAATTACGGGAATTTACTTTACTTTTGTCATACACACTCGTCGAAAATTAGTTTTTTGTCCACCAGGTAGATTAATAAAAAATACTGGACACGTATTTTTCTTTTGACACGTAAACATAAGTGACGACGATGTAATGCGTTGAAATATCGTGAAACGTCACGCCGCTAGTACACTTTATAATGCCTTAGTGACGTCACAAGCCCCCACTCCTAAACTTTCATGCACTTTAATTTTGTAAATTTTATTGATTTGGTAAAGTAAAATATACGTGACCAATATTATTTGATAATCTCACTGACGTACTAAATAGAATTGTAATTTTTATACCGAGGAAACATCCTTAATGTCTTGACCAATAAACACTCTTGCCGTAGCGTCGACTGTAACATGTGTGCCTCGACCTTTATGCAATTCAGCCTCGCACGTTTACTCGCGTACCGTAGTGGGAATTTTATATGTTTATGGATGTGTTGTCTGCCGATATTTCAGGCACGGTTGACATTGACGGAAGATTTGCGATGATACGTAAATAAAATCCAAGTGGTTATAATATAATTCTTTGTTTCAATACATCGCGTCGTTGGCCTAGGGGTCGCAAACAGCACTGCTGAGCAAGGCTTGGAGACCGGAAAATTACATAGGAAACTTTTTTTTCGGTTTTGTTCTACCTTTAATCACAATTCAACGGTTTTGGTAACAAAAGTTAGTAAATAGTTTTGTGGAATTAACCGGTTATGAACGGTTTTCGTCGCCTACCTTCAATGCACGACCGTGCTGAAGTACAAAAACGATTCAGTCATAAAGAATCACACATTAGAAATGGTCGTACGACGTAAAAATCTACACAAATAATTATATTTGTGCAATCAAAGTGAAGGGAAACACAAAAATTTGCGCGTCCCGCCTATCCCGGTTAATTAACGTTTACAATAACGCTCTTTTAAATTTTAGACTCCGAACAAAATAAACCATAAATCCGAATATAACATTAACAAACCTTGCAAACCGGCATTTGTATTTATATGCCCGGTTGATGGCAATAGCGTCGCCCATTGTAACATAGGACAAATGACCGGTTTCAGAAATGAGAAATTGTAGTTGTAGGACGTGTTAAAGTTTGTCAGGTTAAAGATGAAGCTGAAACTGGCTGCCAAAAAGTAGCAGCCAAACTACCCAGGGCCGTAAATATTCTGGGGCAAGTAGAGTTTGGTGAATACTAAACTTGTAAGTTCTTAATTCAGAAACTGGGAGTAAAGCATAACTGGAGAAATGTGTATATTATAGTTACCTCTTCGAGAAATGCAGACATGATATTTTGTATGTGTTTGCTTCATAATATTGGTACTTATGAGTTCAATGGAAGGAAATTAATAATTTTGGTCGTTCGCCAAGAGGCTAGTCAAACTGTCATTGCCTCCATTACACACTTAATTTTGATTAACTCGACCATAAACTTATAAATTATTACCCGTTTAGTTGCCCCAGCCTTGTTAAGTAAACAGTTTGTTGAATTTCGAAACTCGAAAGACGCTTTTAACTCGCAAGCTTCGGTAGTTACGAATTAACAATCTTTATTATACAGATTTACAATACTTCTAAAAAGTGTGTACACAAAAACAAACTCTTTCTAATACTCTAATAATTTGGATAAAACTAATGGATAAGGAATTAATGTAAATCTGGTTCCTGAATATTTTACAAACTCAGCTGTCACTTTTTAATCATGATTGACGGTAAAAAATTGGTTAAAGCTAACCCTCCAACGACGGCGTCGGCAACCAACGATCGATAGATTGGTGTAGTGTAGACCTTAGTTTCACCCATAGAATTCCTAAGCGGCGCCATCATTTCAACGATTACATGACGAATGCTGTTCATGATCCGTCCAATTCCAATTTACATTTTTGTTTTAATATTACGGTGTCAAAAAACTTCTATATGACCTGAATCGCTTCTTACCCTTTCATCTTATCTCCAGTAACAGAGAAGCCGACTCCCCCTCCCCGCAGCGGGCCACACGGGGTGCAGGTAGTCAACACTGGCGACGACCACACCTTCACCCTCGATGAGGAGGTTCTCAAGGAGCTGTTGCTGCAGGACGACGTCAAGGACCGGCCGGTGGTGGTGCTGTCGGTAGCCGGCGCCTTCCGGAAGGGCAAGTCCTTCCTGCTTGACTTCTTCCTGCGGTATCTGAACCATAAGGTGAGGATTTTGAGTCGCAGTAAGCTAGGTACAGTATAACTATTTTCTTAATGTCCCTCGGCAATCATCGCATTTCCGAATACAAACGATATATATATTCAGGTGAGATAGTGGTCAAGCGCGAGCAATTAAAAAAAAAAATCGAATGCTTATTTCCATGTCCATCAATTATTAGATTTATCGTGTGTATTAATTTGAATTCCGAACTCAGGCCATTATTGTTGTTTTGTTTTGATTTCCGTGTGAAATATATAGAGCTGTAAAACAGCACAACTCTTTATACTTCCAAGTTGATTGAGAGCATCCAGTTTGTACTAAGTGCAAAGGGTAACTGATAGAAAGCCGACGACTGACGAAACACGAAGTTTGCCGAGGGACATTAAGAAAATGTTTGTACTGTAAATTAGTAGAAATGGATGGAAGGTGTATGGTGATAATAAGTATTTGAAGGTGATGAGAAAGCCAGATAGCAAGTTTCTTAGGCTTGGTTGACCATGGTGTGTTTTACCATTGAAATATTTTAAAATAATAACCTTTTCTAGAAAATAATTAGTTGACAAGGAACAGACAACCAACGTCTGTTACAAGCTTTTATTTAACTAACAATGTATGTGTTCGGGTCAAATCTTCCAACTGAATTTTAAAGCAGTTGTCCTCTACCGATTGAGATGAAAACTTTGCATACACGTTTAGTTTGGATGACAATGCATGATTAGCTAAGTTACATTATTCTAAATCCAATATGGCTGACGGCCGAAGATGGCGGACTAGTTATTTTCTGTGCACTGTCATGATATGGGTATCAAATGAAAGGATTCGCTGAGAGGAATACAAAATAAGCTTGATTTTAAAAATAAATTTAATAATTTAATCTCGAATTAATTTGCAATAAATACTTAAAAGAGAATTATCAAAATTGGATGCTTATATTCTCTTGTATTACAATTAGTTAATCTAAAAATATTGTGGCATCAGTTTCAATTTGTTATAACATAACGTTTCTTCAGCAATAACTTGAATCGTTTTGTTAAAGTTTTCTCGTTTATGTTCCAGTATGGATCAGACGGCGGAAACGACTGGCTGGGCGGCGACGAGGAGCCCCTGCAGGGCTTCAACTGGCGGGGGGGCTCCGAGCGAGACACCACCGGCATCCTCATGTGGTCTGAAGTCTTCAAGGCCACGCTCGACAATGGAGAGAAGGTAGGACTATCTTTTTTGATTAATCATTTCACCTTCAGATGGAAGACTTTATGATTATTATAGACAATTGTTTTATATGTGTTAGTAATAATAGTTGCATACTTAAGCTACATTTGCGTCGGTCAGTAGATGGTGTACCATCCGTTAAATACCGATGAATTACCGATACTCCTTCGTGCCCCGGCAAGCAGGTCAGCCGTTTGATCCCGGCTATTACTCGCAGATCTTTGGCAGTGGTTAGATGTGGTCAGAAGCCCGAAAGTCAGACAACCAATCTTACTATGGGTATTCTTGTTACCCAGTAACAAGGTTGTGGAGGTTAAATAGGCAGTCACACCATATTAAATACTGTTACACAGCAACATCAAGACTGGGATCTGGTCCCAACAAAGATTTAAAAAGGCTTTTTTTATAAGCGTTGCTGCCCCACACTTGGAATTTCTGTATTTCGGGTCCTTCGGGTCCTGTATTTTGGGTGCGTTTACAAACATTTTAACTCACATACACAAGACACCCAGAACCGGAACAACTATCTGTAGGCCATACAAATACACCCTGAAATTTAATTGGTTGTTTTCCCGCGGCAGAATGACTTGCCTTAAGGAGTACTTTCGAAGTATAGAGTTAAAGTAAATAAATAACGATGTTTCTGTTTTAAAATAATTAAAAAAATATTCGTCAACTTGAAAAAGTGAGTAACAATAGTAACTCTAGACGGAACTTGTAGGTACTAGGTACTACTCGTGTCACCACCTACAAAGAAAACCGATGCACAAAATAATGTCAAACCAAAATAAACTCTCGCACGTAGTGATAAGGCATGAAATGTTTGCACGGAACAATACAAAAAAATCACCGCGATACCGACAAAGAAAAGATAGATTTAGAAATGTTCAAAGTAAAATAAGCTCTCGCGTGTAATTATACGGCATAATCTAGCCCGCGCGTAACATGATCAAACGGAGCCGCCTTCGAACCTAATCCTTTCGACGGTGACCTAGCACCCGGGTCAACGGCCTGCTGTCGTTCGGCCGTAGATATCGGGAGGTATACTATTGGTTCGTGATCGCTTTCGAGTTTAGTTTTTCACAATGTTAAATATGCCAGTTTTTGTTTCTAATATTTTATATAACTACGAAACGATTGTATTACATAGACAAAACAATTTCGCTGCGGGAAAACAACCATTTAAATTTCACGGTGTATATGTTCGACACGCAGCGCAGCAGCCGGTCTGTCAACCACTACGCCAACCGTGTCGTTTCTAATACGCTGTACTACTGTTTCCAGGTGGCGATAATCCTGCTGGACACACAGGGCGCGTTCGACAGCGAGTCCACCGTGCGCGACTGCGCCACCATCTTCGCGCTGTCCACCATGGTGTCCTCCGTGCTCATCTACAACCTGTCGCAGAACATACAGGAGGACGATCTGCAGCACTTACAGGTACACTTGTACGAGGCAAACCGTACCGATTCGATTTCGAGAAAGATTCCCTGACATTTTCTGTTTATTGTAGAGATATCTACGAGCTAAGAAACACAAAATCCTGAAACGCGTAAGCACAGTTTTCGGCGCGATTTGAACAAATGCAACAGTCTGACAACAACCATCGGGCAGTAGCCCACCAGACACAACGTCCGTGTGTCTACCTTTGCAATGGAGGCAGGGTGATTTCACACCCTGTGCCGCATACCTCAAAAGAGTATTCTCTGGTACTACCGATTCCGTGATAGAATTATCACTGAGTGCCATAGGATTCATTTTAGCCCGGTAAATTGGCTAAATAGTAATTAACTTCAGTGTACATTTTCACACATCATCTCACTCGCTTTAGTAGTGCCTTGAACACTTTTTAAGACCCCTACGGGGCTAAAGCAGAGTGGGTGAGCTGCCTAATTGCCCAAGTGAATTCGGCACGGCAAAGGGTTTAAGGTTTTTATAGACGGAAATCCACATCGCGTCTTTCATCTCGCATGGTCGATTGATGGTGGTCAAACCCTTGGTCTTGCCGATGATCAGATTACAGAAATCACGGTGACCACAGCCCTGAGAAGAACCGAAAACAGAGTGGCTTGGAAGCAGCTCGTCAATGACTCCGTCAAAGCTCTCCTAGACGGGCGACCTTTAGTAATGAAGACAACAAATAAGAAGATCCAGTTACTTGTGTGACAGTACAGTGACTAACCTACCCTAATAACCCTGTTCCAGTTATTCACGGAGTACGGGCGCCTGGCGCTGGAGGACAGCGGCCGCACGCCCTTCCAGCGGTTGCAGTTCCTCGTGAGAGACTGGAGCTTCCCCTACGAGGCGCCCTACGGAGCCGACGGCGGCCGCACCATCCTGCAGCGACGGCTAAAGGTAACAATCAATCTGCCGGGCTTGTTACCATCTATTTGGGGTCAGCTTCCAGTCTAACCAGATTCAGATGAGTGTTAGTGTATCGCAGAACGATGACCGATGGGGCCGAAAAGTTCTGGAATGGCGACCACTAACCGGAAGACGATGCGTTGGAAGGCCTTCCACTAGGTGGACTGATGACCTGGTTAAGATTGCGGGAATGTGTTGGATGGGAGACGCACGGGATCGGGCAATGTGGTGACGTCTGGGGGAGGTCTATGTCCATCAGTGGACGACTTTTGGTTGAAATGGTGATGGTTATCAGTGTTTTATCTGACTTTCACAACCCAGTAACTGGGTAACACGGTACTCCTTTGCAAGCCTGGTGTCAGATTTTAGTCTTCTGACTACCATAACGACCGACAAAGATCTTCAAATGACAGCTGTGACCAACAGTTCTAACCAGGCACGGAGGGAACTCGCTCTGTAAAGATCACTGTCACTCATCCGCGGAACCAATCTCGGCAATCGTTGATTTAACGGTTGGATGCTGTAATTAACGAAACAATTTAAAAGCCGTTGTGTCGCGTGGATCCACGCTTCAGACACTCAAGCGGTTAACTCAACTCGAAGATCAACCCGTGCTGGGCTGATATGATTTAGCCAGTAACTCGTCGCATATGTAATGACCGTCGTCGTATGGCCGCAGGTGTCCAGCAACCAGCACCCCGAGCTGCAGTCGCTGCGCAAGCACATCACGTCGTGCTTCTCAGAGATCGCGTGCTTCCTGATGCCGCACCCGGGCATCCGCGTTGCTACCTCGCAGGACTTCGATGGCAGAGTTAAAGGTATGCATAATCACTTTTATTTATAAAAATCTCGACGATGTTTAGTAAGCAATTGACTAAAACATAAAAAAAGCAATGGTACGGGGTCCCAGCGCTAGAAACGAAAATTTGGTTCAAATAAATGTCACTAGATGGCGCGATATGCATCGAATTGTTATTGAATTGTGTGTAAAATTAACATTTTGTAGAATTGATCATAAAAATTGTATGTTATTTTTTTAATAAACTACTTTAGGCACAAAATTATGGAATATTGGGTTCTTAATTTACATTTCAAAGGCTATTTGAACAGATCATTTAAAATTGATTCCAATAGATGGCGCGGTTTTAAATTTCTGAGGCATGCCACTCGAATTTTAACCGACTTCAAAAAAAGAGGAGGTTATCAATTCGACTGTATATTTTTTTGTGTGTTACCTCAGAACTTTTTCCTAGGTGGAACCGGTTTTGATAATTCTTTTTGTATTTGAAACCTGACGCTTGTCATGTGGTCCCATTTAAATTTCATCAAGATCTGATGAAGAACTTCGGAGATATACATCAGAACTCATTAATATATGACGGCAAATCACTCGGAATAGCTGCATCAATCGCATGTCTGTTTGTTGTTTACAACATTTCATAACATTACAGCAGGTGTGAACATTTCACCCTGGTATACTCTCATTCCACCGGTTTTTTTTAAGTTTCATATTATTGGGTTAATCTATTGGCATCACTTTGGGAATTATAGATACCTAAAGAACTGGTCCATTATGTACCACAACTAAAAAGACAAGACAGAAAGCAAGAGACGAGTGTGAGGCTTGCAGCGACTGCGGCCCACTGACGTGCGGTGCTTGAGCTTGGTGCGCGCTACTGTTGCGAGGAGCATGTCTATACAGAAGTGTGATCAAATACAGCTCACTCCTCACAGAAAGCAAGAGTCGAGTGTGAGGCTTGCAGCGGCTGCGGCCCACTGACGTGCGGCGCGTGAGCTTGGTGCGCGCTACTGTTGCGAGGAGCATGTCTATACAGAAGTGTGATCAAATACAGCTCACTCCTCACAGAAAGCAAGAGTCGAGTGTGAGGCTTGCAGCGGCTGCGGCCCACTGACGTGCGGCGCGTGAGCTTGGTGCGCGCTACTGTTGCGAGGAGTATGTCTATACAGAAGTGTGATCAAATACAGCTCACTCCTCATATATCGATATTTTTCATATATGCTCCGCTCCTATTGGCCGTAGCGTGATGTTATATAGCCTATAACCTTCCTCGATAAATGGACTATCCAACACAAAAAGAATTTTTCAATTCCAACCAGTAGTTCCTGAGATTAGCGCGTTCAAACAAACAAACTCTTCAGCTTTATAATATTAGTATATGTCGCATCAGGGCTCAAGACATCGTGTATGGGCAGGTCGGTGGGTACAGTCGTGCAAATGAAATAACACAAATTATTTGATACACTGGGTTTATTTAAATAGTTCACAGTTACAATCTTGCTTACTAATATTACGGATCGATACTGATTCTACAACGTCTAAGCTCTAGGGCGGTCAGTACTCAACTCTTATATTCTGTGTCCCCACCACGGTTAGGGAAAGCGCGTCACAGCGTAGTTGTTCTTGATTTGCCGACAGGTGGCGTGCTCGTGATTTGTTTTGACGTCCGTACTATTGACTAAACCCGACATATAGATAAATTTTAGCACTTTAGTATTCGACTGAACCTAAACCTAAAAACAGTTACTAATATGGAACTGAATTTCTTAAGATTTATTCAACCATCGGCTTTGGTTGGACACTACTTGTAGTAACCCGGCTAGGCAATAGTCCTGACCAAACCTACGACTTGTAATTTGTGGGCACATAACTAGCGCGAGTTTTTAATCTCAAAATAGCAAAAAAAAACATGATAAAGATGCTTATAATGTGTCCTGAATCCTGAAATTATAACACACAACAACTTACACTATGTCCGCGTGGTAAATAACTGTCCATACTATCTCACAGATTAAAAGATTGAGCATGATTGCCAAATTCATCAAAAATAAAACATACTAAGAACATAACAATATGAACAAAATCTTCTCTTCTCCCCCAGACATCGAGATGGAGTTCAAATGCTCGCTGCAGCAGCTGGTCCCGATGCTGCTGGCTCCGCAGAACCTGGTGCCGAAGCTCATCAACGGGCAGAAAGTGCGCGCCAAGGATCTGCTGCAGTACTTCAAGTCCTACATGAACATATACAAGGGGAACGAGCTGCCCGAGCCTAAGAGTATGCTGGTGGTGAGTACAGAGATGATTGTTTAACCGACTTCCCAAAAAGGAGGAGGTTCTCAATTCGGATGTTTACAAATATTTCTTTTATTTTCGGGCATAACTCTGTCATATATAAATGGATTTGCCAAACTCTTTATTAGTTCGAAAGAAGTTTATTCCGAAATGGTCCCATTTAAATTTGGTAAAGATCTGATGAAAAACTTCGGAGATTTTTTTAATTTTTTCTTATAGATGAACCAAATTTTGTGTCTTAGCGCTCGGACCCCGTGATTACGGTCAAAATAACTGTGTACATCGCTTCGTCTCCCTTCTAGGCCAATAACGAGAGTCGAACATCAGAGTGACGTCACAACGCTAGGTGCTCTGTGAAATCTCTGCTAACCTATTTTTTAACTTATTCTCAGGCAACAGCGGAAGCCAACAACCTAACAGCCGTAGCGGAAGCGAAGGAGCTGTACACGAAGCTGATGGAGGAGGTGTGCGGCGGGGCGAAGCCCTACCTGCAGACGGCGCTGCTGGAGACGGAGCATGCGCGCGTGCGGGACAAGGCGCTGCATGCCTTCCACGCCAAGCGCAAGATGGGTGGCGACGAGTTCTCACAGAGCTACTACAACCAACTGTTACTGGTATGGAAATATTCTACTATCACTTCGTCCGCGTGATCCGTATTTTATCATACAAATGACTTGTTAGTTCAGCCCCTTAAAGGTTGAATTTCCAAAAATCCCTTCTTAGTGCTCCCCTACATCATAAAAAGAAGCCCTGTACAGTGAAATTCTTCAAAAAACTTTAACACCCCCTAAATCGTTTTTAGAATTAGTTTTGAAAAACTGATAATGATATTGTATTTGTGGTTGGAGGCTCGCGGTGTATGAGGAGGCGCGCGGGCAGCCCGGGCGGGGATGGCACGTCTCCCGCTCCAAGCAAGCTGTCACTCAAATTCTTAACACGTATTTTATTAATCCGGCTCGAAGGACCATATGTTGACGATGCTACGTCGACTGCTCAATTACAGGAGCGAATAAATAAAATACGTGGACTATGAAAATCTGGTATTACAGAAATACAATATTCAAATAAAATGTAGTGTCTTCGTCGTGGTAAGAATTTGATTGACGCAATGCTTGGAGCGGGAGACGTGCCAGCGCCGCCTGCGCCGCCCGCTGCGCACCGTGCGCCTTCAACCAATCCCAGTCATGCCATGCATAGACATCAAGTACAAGCCCAATAAGTTTCCACCTTTTGACCCCCTTTAAACCAATAAATAACTGAATTCTTTTTATCAATCAAAAGCGTAAATCTTTAATTTCACGTGTTACACTTAAAAGCGTAGAAATTTCACATAAAGTTTCAACCCCTATTTTATCCCCTTAGGGGTAGAATTTCCAAAAACCAATTAATATATTAATTATTTTTATCAACCAAGACCGTAGATCAAAAATTTCATGTGTCCAATTTACAAACTGTGAAATTTCATACATACTTTCAACCCCGTTTTATCCCTTTAGGGGTGGAATTTCCAAAAACCAATACATACTTAAATTCTTTTTAACAACCAGCAGCGTAAATCCCGCCAATTTACAAACTGTAGAAATTTAATACCTACAAACTTTCGACACCCTTTTTAACCCCTTACGGGTGGAATTTCCATAAACCAATCATTTACAAACTGTAAAAATTTCATACAAACTTTCAACCCTTTTTGTATCCCTTTAGGAGTGGAATTTCCAAAAACCAATAAATACATAAATTATTTTTATCAACCAACAGCGTAAATCAAAAATTTCACGTGTCCAACTTACAAACTTTAGAAATTTCATACAAACTTACAACCCCGTTTTAACCCTCTTACGTGTGGAATTTCCAAAAACCAATAAATACATGAATTATTTGTATCAATCGAGATTGTAAATGTAAAATTTCACGTGTCCAATTTAAAAACTGTAGAAATTTCATACAAACTTCACTTGGGGAACCTCCCTGCCAAAATCCATCTTTATACGTCAAGCGGATTTCGATATTTCGTGATGAGTGACCTTTCGCTTTTATATATAGATTAACCTGTAGCGGTAGCGGCTTTATGCCGCCACATACGAACTAATGACCTGACGTCACACAAAATCCTGCATCGGCCAAGCAGAGTTTTCGGCGCGATGACAACAGTCTGACAACAACCGTCGGGAAAAAACCCGTCTGTTCGTAGGGTACTTTTCAATGGAAACTTGCGGGACTTTCCATCCTGTTTCGCTTTTCACCAAACTGTTGGTGACCCTCGATAATGAACCTCGACATTGAACGTTTATAATACCGTGCGTTGCTTTCAATAAAAGACGATCTAGTTTTAACACAAGCACAGTATATTTTCTTAATAATACACACGGGAATTGAAGCACAATTGTGCTAAAAATATTTACAGAAGACACGATATAAGCAAAAACACAAAAAAAATACAATAATTAAAAAAACCCCATGCAGAATGAAAAAGGCTCCCTATCTGTGTATGTGTAGCGGTATTTAAACGAAAAATAACGCTGGTCTGGTATTCTGATAGGGCCCACTGTTGTTAACAGGCAGGGCATAACAGGATAAAATATAGTGTAAGTCAAACAGGAACACAGTTCCACACGACTCACCGCTCGCCGCTGTACGTTGACGGCTGTCGGTAGGCGACAGCCGTGTATAAATACTACACAATACAAGTTGTAACTTTAGGCAGCAGCCGCGCACGACGTGCATTGTTGTAGGCCTGCGTGCGGTTGAGCCCGGGGGAGCCTCTCCTGTTGGCGAGCTAACGTCACTCTGTATAATAATCGCCATATTATACAGAGTGAGGTTTCACAATCTTAATTTTAATGTTTTCAGGATTTAGAAGAACAATTCAACCAGTTCCGTGCACAGAACGAGTCCAAGAACATCTTCAAGGCGGCGCGCACGCCGTCCGTGTTCTGCGCGCTGGCGCTGGTGTTCTACGTGCTGAGCGGCGTGTTCGGGCTGGTGGGGCTGTACCCCATCGCCAACCTATGCAACCTCACCATGGGCGTGGCGCTGCTCACGCTGGTGCTTTGGGCCTACATCAGGTAATATGTTCTATGTGCTGGCGGCGTGTTCAGCTGGTGGCTTTTCGGCCGCAGGGGATAGGGAGAGCGAACAACGCTATACCGACACTCCTCCCCTGCGGCCCCACCGCGTCCGCCATCAGACTGTGGCGACCCCGCGCAGGCTGCGGTGGGTAGGTGATCGGCGCTCCGTAATACCGGCACTCCTCCCCCGCCGCGGCCTCCAACGCGACGTGAGGCGGGCCGCGATGCCTACTATACCACATTGCAGCCCGTCTCAGTTGCGATGGCGCCCATACGCCACCGCAACCTACTTATTGGCCGCTACGTCGTCGGCTTGTCGGCAAAAGCCCTGACGAGCGGCCCCTCCTCGGGTTCCTCTTCGCTTCACCGTGGTTGTCCAAGCCACGGTTACTGAGCCCCCCCGCCTCGACAATGCGGGAACCCACCGGGAGGGGGGGGCTGTACCCCATCGCCAACCTGTGCAACCTCACTATGGGCGTGGCGCTGCTCACGCTGGTGCTGTGGGCCTACATCAGGTAATATGTTCTACGTGCTGAGCGGCGTATTCGGGCTGGTGGGGCTGTGTCCCATCGCTAACCTGTGCAACCTCACCATGGGCGCCATGCTGCTCACGCTGGTTTTTTGGGCCTACATCAGGTAACAGAACGTGGCTTCCATCAGCATTCACATGATAAGACATCCACTGCGGGAGCAATCCTGGGCTTCCCACATCCAGGATCAGAAAAAGTACAGTTAAATGTTCTGGAAGTAATAGTTCCTCTTCAGTTTCTGCCCTAATTCCACTTAAGCCAAATCTGTATAAAACTGGTATAACTAAAAACATTTTGTTATACTTCGTTACAGGTATAGCGGAGAGATGCGCGAGATCGGCGTCACAATAGATGAGCTCGCCAATGTGCTGTGGGAGAACGTGAGTTATTACTACAGCATTATTATGTGTATACAAATATCTACTATACAGGGTTTTATCAAGTAGGTGGGGATGGCGAAATCCAAAACTATGCGTTATAGCGAAAAATACTGGAACGAGTCAATCGATTCCCAATAATCGGCGTTGAACATTACCAGCTAGGTAGTTCCTCAAACAAATCCTTCTCCTTTTTCATCCAGTTTGGGACCGGTAACGGTAGAGTTACAACACGGTTAAAATAACTGTGCACATCGACTGTCATAGAATTCATTACTGCCTAACAGCGCGGCGCAACGTTCGTCCCATGTGCCAATAGCTAGAGTCGAACGTCAGAGTGACGTCACAGCGCCAGGTGCACAGATATTTTGACCAAGTACTAAGTCTCAGCATTAGGTAATTTGCCGTAAATTAATTTTGGGCCTGATGGATAGTTATATAGCAAATATAGCAAAATATTCCAATGCATTAATTATTTTGCATTTGCACATCATTTTTTAAGGTATAAATTCTCCTAACGAAAGTCGTATGTCCCCACAGCTTATGAAGCCCACGTACCAGACGTGCATCGAGAAGGGCATGGAGCACGCGGCCGCCGTGGCCGCCGAGCGCGCGCTAGGCCCGCCCACGCCCAGCACGCCGCAGCCCAACGGCAAGCACAAGCTGTTGTGATGCCGACTGAGCGCGGCGCTCGCGCTGGTGCGACTGCAGGGAGGATGCCATGTAGATACTAGCCTTATGTAGTGTGCAGTGAGTCCCACTGGCGTGGACTGACAGTGAGACTCGACTTGTTCGTGAGTGTGCAGTGACTGTTGTCAGTAAGTTGCGGTGACATGGTATTTTACATCATATGACAACGCACATTAACCATGGAAACTAGTAATATTCTTCATCAGGTTTGAGTACCGTCAATGGTAACTACGAAAAGAAGGCGTTTTTTTTTTTTTAATTTGTTCCCAATGGCGTGTGACTTGCTGTACGAGTATTTATTTTTGGTTATTTTCCTTACCGACAGCGCCCAAAATAGCCTCGAAATTTATGTTAGAAGAGCCAGTAAGAAGTGCCAAAGGAATGTAGTGAACATTTCTTGTACCGGTCGGAGTCTAGTCACTTTGAGCGGAACCGGAAGATGTAGCAACCACAGCCTAACACGTTGAGCGTCACGTGTAGCGCGTTAAATGTTCCCTAGTGGATACGAGGCTTTGACGTCACTAGCTGTGCTCGTCGAGGCGTTCGTGCTGAGACTTTAAACAAGTGATATTCTATCAACAAAAGCGTCATTAGTAAAATGTCAAAATGTATGGGATTGCCAAGCGATATCTCTACCACGTTATCAATCCCTTAAATCTTATCATTTCAACAGACGCCATAGCTGATAGAATAAAACTGTCTAGAGTCTCTGTGGTACTAACTGACATTGTTCATTTAGACATTATGCCGGTACTAAACTTAGCGTATTTGTACAAATGTTTGCTCCAAATCTCTATTGCAAAATGAACTTTATATCAATAGTATTAAGGTTCGTTGAGCATTGCCAAAATTTCGCAAATATGCAGTGTATTGCCAGCATTAGGCCATTAACGAGACCTGGTATTGTGAATATGGTATAAGGGAACTTAAAAACTGGTTTAAGTGGACACGCCATGGTAACACGCAGAATTTAACCTTATATTGATGATTTTAATGACACATTTGTTACGCTGGCGATAACATTCTTTAACAATATTCTGAGCTGGAAACTTTACCTAAGATAATTTGAATTCCGCGAGCTAGCCTGGCGCATTCCTCATGTTATGTGGTAACCAGCCAAGTTGACGTCACGAGGAGGATGGAATACGATATTTTCGGGTAAAAAGATAAATTATTTTTGTATTAATTGTAGATGCTCTCTTTTTCACTGGTACTGTATTCTTGTTGCTGATGGAGACTCATTTACGCGTGTCATCCATAAGTCTACGTGGCATGGTTGAACCACATAGTTACTATTATAGAAATTACACACTGGGGGTCTTTAAGGCAAGAGTGAATGGGTTAAGTCTAGGCAAGCGTGCTTCATCGTCGACCACATTACCATCAGGTGAGATAGTGGTCAAACGCGAACCTAAGAATTATAAAAAAAAACTTACATAACGTTGACTAACATACGAACGCACAGCCTAGAAGCACTGATTCTAGAAGTACGATATATTGTAAAATATAATATCGCTGGGTAGTTCAAGAAGGCAAGACATTTAGCCGGTAAATTTGCCCACTGTACGTGTGATCGAACTGAGCAACTATCACTCACCTACGCAAACCATCACACTGTTCAAAGTACCTATACCGAGTGGCCTAAGCAGAGAAGGAAATCATCCTTGTGGGTGTGCAATAGGAGCACTCTGCCTAACTCCTCATAGAACAGAGGCTAATGTCATGTTATGTAAAATCATCCTTTTGCTTCAGTTACTTCAGGATTTTATAATTATGACGTTCATCAAACCTTGGCCTTATTTGTGACACGTTCAAATTTTGGTATTCCATATCACAGCGTTGTATATTTTATAGTAATTATCTTATTTCATCCTGATCCGTCTCCATGATTTATTAAAATAATTAACTACTCGAAGTACCGACTACCTCTGCCATGGTTTTAAACAACGATAATACAAAATGTACTAGAAATGCATCGTCTGCCCACCCCTTCATGAATACAATTGTGATATACATGTAGCACATGTGTAATACTGAAACTTATGCTGTATTACTTACTCCATAACATTTGTAAATTAAATGCTCAATTCGTATTAACAATATTATCGGAAATGTTGATACTTTTATCAATTTGAAAACTAATTTTCCTATCGTTATTTGAAATCATGAAGATCGTTGCGCGTTATTTAATTTTTGACGAACATCGTTGTCTGTAAATTACCTCATATTTGTTTTAACATCGTAGTACGTTTTGTGTGATGTTTGTTACAATACTTTTGTTATTAAGTATATTGGGCTGGAGATGGATATATAACCCCGATTGATTTCCTAAATGTGATTGGCAATAACGTTCCCTGGATCAAGCTACGCCACGAAAAGTCGCAACAAAAATGGCAGCGTAATTTACAGTTAACCAAAACAATTATCGCCACATAAACATGTGATAAATCTACGAATATTTGATAAATAATGACATATGATAAATTTAGCAGTGATTGTATTACTCGGTCTATATAACTGTGCACCGGCGCGGCGCCTGCGCCTCGAGCGTTCCGTAGCGACAGACACATGACAGTGACGTCACAGCGCCAGGTGCACGATTATGTTGGCCGAGCGGTACACACAACACGCGTCGGTCCAATGTGTTGCGTCCTCTAGAAACCGCGTGGCCGCAGCACGCTCGCCAACTACATTCTTATGGTTTTACTATTTACAAACATGGTATAGGTTAATAAAGCAATAACATAAAATAACAAATTTAATAGTTAAAGTATCAGAGTAATAATTTTGTGTAATTATAGATTTAAACGATGCACAAAGTAGGTTTCATTTTCTCAGTTTTAGTCTCGAAACGTATCCTAACACTTGTTGCCTTGCACTGTAAAAAGAATCATGTACTTAATCCTGTAATTTCAAATTTTATTTGTGTTATAAATCTGGAAGCCGAAATTATGTATAGTCTTGGGTAAACCTATTATTGTTTTATTTTTGCATTTTTATTTTCTTTAAATAAGTCTTCGTGTGTTCAAAATTTTAGTCGATTATGCTCAAAATTAGGGATCCTTCATGGTTTTATGTAATGGGGGTAGGCACACTGCGACCACTTACTGACAAAACTTAGAACATGGGCACATTTACACTTTGATTTTGTGTTAAGTTCATAGAGATGATTTGTTTCTATCAATAACTCCCCAATCCGAGTGTCGGCGAGCTTCATACATTTGACAGTAACATTGTAGGCAAGTGTGCCTCCCCACTGTATAGTAACTAGTGTCTAGCGTAAGTTAGCAATAAATAACTGTAAACAAGTGACTGCCTCCGTCTCTCTGTATGTAAACAACTTTTGTACTTTGAATCTCACGATATTGCAGCTTGCACTCTCCAGAACCACTGCAGCTGTTGCGTTTTAGTAAGGCAGTAGCGGTCATTGACCCAACTACGTTTATTGACATTCTTCACTTGATCAAGTTCAATACAAGGGTTTTTGCAAATGGAAAGCGATTAGGGTTTCTACGAAGAGATACTTGGGACAGGGCATCGACCGCTACAGCAATGCTAAAACGAAACAATTGTACCAAACTACTGTCTACCCACAGTTGCTAACTTACAGGCACCCCCACTTAGCTGTTTATAACAAAATGTAAATAAACGTTTTATAGGAAAATAAAATAGTAACATATCGTGAAATTTTATAAATAAATAATTATATAGCATGTGCCAATCGAAATTCATTGAAAATGAATGGTGTTTCCGTTTATTTGGCATGGGATAATAAATAATTCGTTGAGGAGTTGATAGTTTATTTAGTTGATAACCTTACGTATGGTATGTCTTCAATGTACCGATGGCGGTTGTGATGAATTCTATTATGTTTGCGACGCCAGAGAGAGGAGTTTACTGTAAATATTTGTTTTAATACAATAAAGTTGACTAAAAAGGTGATGCTGTTTTACTGCTGATTGTCTACATCTCGAAGTTGTATCTTTTTACTGGCTTCTGACCGCGTGAGAATAGTTTCAATATCATAAAAGTAGCCCTGTGCTATTTCAGACTGTGATCTATCTCTATGCCAAATTTCATGCAGATTCGTTCAGCCATTCTGGCGTGATTGAGTAACAAATATCCATACAAACTTTCGCATTTATAATACTAGTAAGAAGTAGGATTGTGCCATGAAGTGGCAAACAAGCAGGCGGTCCACCTGATGGGCAGCGGTCATTTGAAGACTTAAATTCTCGCATCTGCTGAGCGCTTTGATTAAAATCTTTCATTGCAATTAATCTTGTATCGCAGCATTCTTTGGATTAATTAGATTCTGAATAAAATTAATTAAAACGTAATTATGGTAGTTACAAAGGAAAGTTAAGAAAAAAGGTTTCTAATTTCTTATTTTCTAGCTCTAAATATCAGTTTTTGATTCAAAACATAAAAATATGTTCCAGGTCCCTTCACTTTACGTCAGACAATCCTTATAATATTCTTTTATAACTGTATTTGCAAAATTTCAACACGATTAGAGTTATTTTTCTTCCAATTTTTAGAATAAACAAAGGAAAGAACATTTTCTAAGGGTGCAGTAAAAATTATTTCAGAATGACGAAGTTTGTTTAACAACAGTATCCAAAACTTTAACTTTCAGGTTACAATTTTTTAAACTGTTTTTTGTAAAAATAAAAGTTCTGGTAAGGTAGCACCACTTATTTACGTTGGTTGTTTGTCCCTATCATTGTATAATTTGATTTTACTTTTTGGTAGTTGAGTAGATTGTTCGAAAATACTCTTACTATAATATTTGTTTTCGGTTTGTAAATATTTGGAGATTTAATGTACATGTTGGGAAACCATTTTAATATTTATGTAACTACAAAAAACTCTCTTCTTAGTCCGCATTATTATGCAACTACGGAACCCTATTACTGCGCATGGCCCGACACATACTTGGCCGTTTTCTTATTTTTCTAATCACCTACTAGAGTTCTGCTTAGACTTTACAATCAACGATACTGTTTAGGTAACTATTTAAAGCATAAGTATAAAGCATAATATGTCGCTTTTGGAGCGTCTTTTTATGTACAGAACCCTTAAAAAAAAATGTACCGACGGCAGAAAACATTTATTTTATTTAGTGTAACATCGCGAACAACATAATATTTATAATTTTTTTGACAGAGTATCGAGATTATATATAGTTAATTATCTCTGTAATAATCATGTCTATTCCTGCCGCAACGGTCTCCAGAACATCGTAGGGAATCTGAATCATCTTTTTTATAATCTTCTCTATTCTTGCTACATCTGTCGCCGGAACACCGTAGGTTACTTACATCATTTCTGTTAAAATCTTCTCTATTTCTGCTACATCTCTCTCCGACACAGCGCAGAGCCTCTGAATTATCTCTGTTATCATCTTCTCTATTTCTGCTACATCTGTCTCCGACACAGCGCAGAGCATCTGAATTATCTCGGTTATAATCTTCTCTATTCCTGCTGCAACGGTCCCCAGAACATCGCAGGGAATCTGAATCATCTCTTTTATAATCTTCTCTATACCTGCTACATTTGTCTCCAGAACACCGCAAGGAATCTAAATTATCTTGGTTATAATCTTCTATATTTCTGCTACATCTGTCTCCAGAACACCGTAGGGAATCAGAATTATCTCTGTTATAATCTCCTCTAATTCTGCTACATCTGTCTCCAGAGCACCGTAGGTTACTTACATAATTTCTGTTATAATCTTCTCTGTTTCTGCTACATCTCTCTCCGGCACAGCGTAGAGCATCTGAATTATCTTTATTATAATCTTCTATATTCCTGCCGCAACGGTCCCCAGAACATCGCAGGGAATCTGAATCATCTGTGTTACAATCTTCTCTATTCCTGCTACATCTGTCTCCAGAACATCGCAGGGAATCTGAATCATCTCTGTTATAATCTTCTTCATATCTGCCGCAACGGTCTCCAGAACATCGCAAAATATCTGATCCATCACTGCTCATTTTTATGTCTGGAAGTGTCCATAGTATATTCCTAGCACAGTTCTTTCCAGAACATCGCAACATATCTGACACATCTCTGCTCATTTTTATGTCTGGAAGTGTCCATAGTATATTCCTAGCACAGTTCTTTCCAGAACATCGCAACATATCTGACACATCTCTGCTCATTTTTATGTCTGGAAGTGTCCATAGTATATTCCTAGCACAGTTCTTTCCAGAACAACGCAAGTTATTTGTTTTGTCTATTCTACTTATGGTACATCGGTCTCCAATACATGTCCGAGTATATGAATCATCTCTATTATCTCTACCATCTCTATTATAATCTCTTATACCGCATTTATCTCCACTACAGCGGAGATTGCCTCTTTCATTTCTACTATAATAATTATTTATGCTGCATTTGTTACCTATGCACCTTAAACTATCTTTTACACTTCTGTTGAAATCCATCCTATTTCTACTGCAACGGTTACCTTTGCAACGCAAATTATTTCTTATTTCATTTCCATCGCTTTCATTAATTTGGCTTTCTTCTCTATTGTTTCTATCTCTGCCACAGCTGTGACCTGTGCAGCGCGAGCCAGTGACTCTACCTTCTACAAAATTACCGTTTCTCAACCAGTTTACGTCACGACATTTTGTAATTAGTGAACAATCTGTCCTGGCTAATAAATGGAGCAAAATATTGTTTTCGACAGGTCTTGTTACACTTGAAGGCATACTGTCCATTAATTGATGGAGACTCTTCAATCGACTCAGGGTAAGATCCTGTTCTCCGTATATTTCACTTGGTGCACTATTCGAATTTGAATTATCACTGTAAGCTGTATCCTCTAGATAAAACCTAGGTCCATCTTGGTGTCTGAGCGCTGTATTGTATGTGCCTTGCTGATTTAACAATTTCTTCAACGTATTCAGTGTATCTATATATGATCCATCTCTCTTGTCGGCTGGTGTGCCGGATATAAGAGTTATTAACCCGAAAATAATAAAAAAACAGATCTTCAGCGTCATTGCTTACAATGTGCTTGTATCATGCTGTGTTCCACTGAAACCTTTAGATGATAGTCACTTTTTTATCAAACGTTTTGCTTACGTAGAAGTATAATTGATTGGAAAACTAGTTAAATGTTAAGATAAAACAATCGACGTATAATCTGGCGTGAGATTGGGTAATAAAGACATAAGCATGTCAGTACGAGCCGTCGGTGATGAGTGTGACGCACTTAATTAGTTATCGATAATTAATTCGTGATAAGAGCATCATTATACACCACGCCTGTGAGTCTCCAATCATTTCAAGTCAATCCCAAACATTTTGACATTATGGCCATCGCTATTCCTGATAAACTGATGAGTAATTAAGTTTAACGGCATATAACATGAGACGTGCACGTTGCTCGCTAGCGAACAGCATTGGCTAAAGTATATGCAATATTTTTGGCGTTGAATAAATTGTATTCGAAGAAACTCATCGCTTTGTAAGATATGAAACCTTTTTAACATTGTGTTCTGAGATAAGATTAGATATCATCATCATCTTATCAGCCGAAAGACGTTCACTGCTGAACATAGGCCTCCCCCAAGCGTCGTCACATTGATCGGTCCCGTGCGTCCCGCATCCAGCGGATCCCCGCAACCTTCACCAGGCCATAAGTCCATCTTGTGGGAGGCCTTCCAACAGAACGTCTTCCGGTTCGCGGTCGCCACTCTAGAAACTTTCTGCCACATCGGCCATCCGTTCTGCGAGCAATGTGTCCTGCCCACTGCCATTTAAGTTTGGCAATTCTATGGGCTATGACGGTAACCCTGGTTCTCTTGCGGATCTCTACATTTCTGATTCGAACACACAAGGAAACTCCGAGCATAGACTTCTCCATTGCCCCTTGGGTAACTGTAAGCTTTCTGATGAGGCCCATTGTGAGCGACCACATCCCAGAGCCATATGTCTTCACGGGCAACTAACATTAGACATAGAATTTCGTCTTGAGACACTGTGGTAAGTTCGACGAGAAGATACCGCGCAACTTCCCGAACGCTGGCCAGCCGAGACTGATTCGACGGTTGACCTCCCAAGCAACATATAATCCAGATAACATAATAAAAGTGTACTAATAAGCAGTTTAAAGGGTTAAGGACAGTGCTATCTATCTATCAACGATGGGGGGAACGACCAAGCAGTTGATGAGCTCACAACGCGCGAGCTATCACAAGACCAAGGTGCGCCTGTGACATCGTCCAGCTGCGTAGTTCGACAGCCTGCCGGGAGAGGGCGGTGAACTTAGCATATAAAGGGAGCGACTACCTCGAAACATTCTCTTTTTTCCATTACGTCTATCCAACACTGAACTTCTCTATTTTCTCACTAGCTGTTACTTACTTTCTGTAATATCTATAATATAAAAATGAATCGCAAAATGTGTTGGTAAGCGCATAACTCAACAAAGCCTGGACAAATTTTACCAATTTTTTTTTTTAAATGTTCGTTAAAGTCCAAGGATGGTTTTTACGGCGACAAAAATTCGAATAATTTGCGGGTAAAACCTAAAAACAGCCCTTTTCTTTTTCCCACACAAACGTTTTCTAACAAAACTGACATTTTCATGTGATCTGACCTCTTTCTGTCTTTAGGGTAGGTAGAGTAGGGTAGGTAGGGTTGGGTAGGGTAGGTAGGGTAGGGCAGGGTAGGTAGGGTAGGGTAGGTAGGGTAGTGTAGGTAGGGTAGGGTAGGGTAGGTAGGGAAGGTAGGATAGGGTATGTAGAGTAGGGTAGGTAGGGTGGGGTAGGTAGAGTAGGTAGCCAGTTGACGGGAGCGAAGCCGCGGGGGTCAGCTAGTAATATAATAAATATAATTTTCAAGAGGAAACAAAAGAGCCATTCGCTGCCATTCCCTCCCCTGATTATCATTCCCGAAATATGAGGACTCAACATTGGACCTTCGAAGCCGCATCATCACCACTCTACCAGTGAAAGACTTCAGGGGTGCCTGGCAATCGTTTCTCCTCAACTATTCAATTTGTGTGTGATAAAATCTTGCTTTTTAACCGACTTCGCAAAAAGGAGGAGGTTATCAATTCGACTGTTTATTTTTTTTATGTTTGTTACCTCAGAAATTTTTATTGGGTGAACCGATTTTGATGATTCTTTTTTTATTTAAAAGCTGGTGCTTGTCATGTGGTCCCATTTAATTTTCATCAAGATCTGATGAAGAACTTCGGAGAAATACATTAGAACTCTTAAATAAATGACGATAAAACACTCGGGATAGATGCAATCGCATGTCTATTTATTGTTTACACCATTTCATAACATAACATCACACTGGTACGCTCTAAAGGGGTACGTAGGTGTGAACAGTTCACCCTGGTATACTCTCATTGCACCGGTTTTATTTAAGTTTCATGTTATTGGGTTCATTTATTCTGGCTTCTCTTTGGGCACTATACGCGTAGGTACCTAGCCTATAGAACTGGTACATTATGTACCACAACTAAAAAGTGAAAAATAAAAAACTTTTTTACAAAAATTACAACCGAATTCCAAACAAAAACACTACAAAGTGAAAAATAACTTCAATTTCGGAAGTCGGTGTCAAAAAACGAAGAAACGTAAACAGGAACACCGACTTCCGAAATTGAAGTTATTTTTCACTTTGTAGTGTTTTTGTTTGGAAGTCGGTTGTAATTTTTTGTGAATATAGTTTCGCCAACCAGCTACGCGCGCTTTGTTCACCACACTCGTCCTGCAGAAAATTGTGAGTACCCACACTTACCATACATTGCGACAATGAGTGTCTGAGGATATTAAAAAGATAGCAAATTTTAAAAAAGAAACGAGGTACCACTAAAGGTATGCTCACTCAGTTCGAAAAATGTAAAAGCAAAAGACAGAATTAGAATTAGGCATAAAGTCTGCTCAAGGTTTGCATTAGGAGTTTAGTAGAATTCAATCTTTAAGCGAGGAAACGGTGCCGGAAAAAGACATGTCAGTACAATTAGAGTATAGAGAGTCTTTTGATAATTCTTGGGCCCAGTTTCCCAGCCGCTTGTTACATTCCGTAGCCGCTTGTTTCATACCAAGGTCAGTCTTTTGGATCGTATTTTTTGGATGGGTGAACTTGGTAGATGTCGTTTAACCTAGCGGGGTGACTTAAGGATGGGTGACCAAAATTTTTGTGGTGATGGTCACCCATCCAAAGACTGACATTAGTAAGTGTTGCTTACCCTGGTGGGGTCACCTATCCAAAAACAAGTGGACCAAAAAAAATGTTCACCCATCCAAATACTGACCTTGGGTAAGTGTTGCTTACCCCGGTAGGATTACCCACCCAAAAACAAAAGAATCTATAAAGATGGTCACCCATCCAAAGACTGACCTTCGTAAGTGGTGCTAACCCTGGCAGGGTCACCCATTTAAAAACAAGCGAACCTAAAAAGGTGGTCACTCATCCAAACACTGACCTTGGTTACTGTTGCTTACCCTGGCGAGGTCACCACCCCGGCCGCTTCAAGTTAAACACAAACCTATCCACAAAACTGACCTATAAGTATTAAGAACAAGGTACAGTCAACATTCATAACTAGCCACAGCCAAATTTTAATTACATACAAAATAACTATTTTTGATTATTATGTCAAGTTTTTATAATGTAATTAAGTCAAAAAGTTTGTAATGACCTACATTTTTTGTTATCTTGGTAATCAACTATAATTCATCTAATTGACATGTTTTTAATAACTGAACCGATATCAAAGATTTTGCCGACTCCTATTATTTTTTATCGTAATATAAGTAAGCATTGAAAATCATAATATTAATTTTAATATGCGAATAATTGACCAATATCCAACAATTATAAATTAGGCTCGTTGACAAGAGATTAACATTAAAAAAGGTTCTCAGAAACCCAAAATTGCTATAACATGTAGTTAATTCGACATTTTTCTCAAATGTGACAATTTGTCAACCGCTTTATGGCCCAGTTTGCCAGTCGTTTGTTACATTTCAAATTAGCTGACAATTGGTCACAAATTATCCAACCGTTAGTTGTCAACCGTTTGTTTTGGTTTTCTCAAAACTGTGTCATCGAGAAATTACATAATCGGTTGTTTAATTTGAATAATCGGCATCAATTTATTTCGGTTGGATACCCTAGCTGATATTCATTCACAATTATATCGTAATCAATAACTATAAATAGTATTTATCTTGAGCGGCTGGGTTGGTGAAGCTGCCAAGTTAAATAATCCTTACCAAGGACGGTTTTTGGATGGGTAGCCATTGGGGTATGACATTCGGAATCAACCAGTAAACCCGTTGGACGGACCGTCAATTTAACAAGATAAGGGAAACAATTGGTCACACAAACAAAACAACTTATCTCAGATTCCAACCGATATACTACCCGAACTAAAATCCAACATTTTTATTGTACCAACCTGTGTTACTAGTTTAGATCGCGTAATTGAATTTCAAAGATTCTCTTGGTACAATAGACTTCAACGCGCTTGCGCATTTGTGTGTCGCTTCATAAACAATGCACGAACAAAAGATATAAACGTTATACGGGTTCCTTATCGGTTGAAGAGTAAAATAATGCAACAACATTACTCGTAAGGTTAGAAAGAGTACAAGGGGAACCTTTTCCTAATGAATTAAAAGTGTTAATGAATAACTTACCTAATAAACCATCACGTAGTTTGTCAAGTCTAAACATATGTTTAGATAAAAATAAAATAATACGTGAGGGTGGTAGGTTAGGAAATTCAGACTTTATGTACAATAAAAACACCCAATATTATTATATGGTAAACATCACTTTAATTTATTGTTATTTAACTTTCAACATAAAAAAATACTGCTTTCGGGACCACAGCTGGTCTTATTAAATTAAAGACGCTTGGTGGCCACTAGGTCCAACAACTTGTTTTGCGAAATTGCAAGAATTTAGCAAAACAAGTTGTACATCGATGCGTTATATGTTATCGTATGAAAACAATCATAACACAATCAATTATCGGTAATTTACGTAACGAGCGATTGCTGCCTGAATTTCCTTTTCTACAGTCTGGAGTAGACTACGCCGGGCATATGTAGTACATTCTTAACCGTAAGGGTAGGGTTGCGAAATTGGAAAAGTGCTATTTACTCTTATGTTTGTTTGTTTGTTTTTCAACTAAGGCTTTGCACCTGGAACTTTTTACTTCACTATTATATTTATATTGATAGTGAAGTAACAAGTTCAGCCAGGCACTAAAAAGATTTATTTCACCAAGAGGTAAACCTTTACAAATCATTTCTGATAATGGTAAGAATATCGTAGGTGCAGCTAAGGAATTTACACATTCCTTAAATAAATGGTCTGATGACATAAAAAACTTTAACTCAGAAAATCATCTTGAGTTCAAATTTATTCCTCCGTATTCACCTCATTTTGGCGGTTTGCCGAAGGCGGAGGTAAAATCCTGCAAGCACCAAATTGTTCGCGTAGAAGGCAATGCACATCTTTATTTAGAGGTTTTCATCGCGGTTTTAGCACAAATAGAATCGTCCTGAATTCCCACCCTTGTATCCTATCTCTTCAGATCCTGATGACTTCACTCCCCTCACGGCTGGGCCCTTCTTAATCGGTCGACCGCTGACGGCACCTGCAGAGAAGGACGTCATGACAGTAGCATTCACTGTCACGCTACAGCCTTATTGAGCAGCTGATACGACACTTCTGGGCAAGTTCCAAGTAGAAGGACACAAAGAAACTCTCACCCCGAACACACTTGTATTGGTGAAGAAAGACAATTTGCCACCTCTTAAGTGGCGATTATGATGAATAAAGACTGTGTTCCCAGGAAAGGACGGCATCCCAAGGGTGGCCGCCATTCTCACCGCTACAGGCGTCATTGAGAGGGCCTTCTCCAAGATCTGCCCTTTTTCAGTACCCAGGGACGACGCCGACGCTGCAAACATGCCAGCGATGGTCCCATCACCACAACATTGTAATCATTGAGAGCTATCTTGTAGTTCTCAAAACGGCGGAGGATGTTAAGGACAGCGCCATCGACCAACGACTGGAGGAACGACCAAGCAGTTGATGAGCTCACAGCGCGCGAGCATAAGACCGAGGTTCGCCTGTGACATCGTCCAACTGCGTACTTTGACGGCCTGCCGGGAGAAGGCGGTGAATGTAGCCTATAAAGACAGCGATTACCTCGAAATATTCTTTTTTTTCCATCTCGGTCTTCCTACACTGAACTTCTCTATTCTGTCTTGCTGTTACTTACTTTATAATAAATCTAATTTTTAAGAGCAAATAAACGAGTCATTCGCTACCATCACTTCCACTGATTATAATTCCCGAAACACGAGGACACACCTCAACAACCAGACAAAGCTCTTTAGAGGATGCTATATTCCTAGCAAACTTATACTAAACAAGTTGAGGATGTCTAGAAACTCTAACATCCTCCGTGCTTTGTAAAGAGCGGTCGGGTTCGTCGTGAGTCAGTTTCAATTGAGAAGCGATACAGAGCGATCGGAAAAGGAAAATAGTGCGAAGTATTAGAATTGTTTAAGAAGTGTTTTTTTTAATAAAGTCTGATTAGTTGAAGTCTGCTGTTGAAATAATTTATCCCTAAATCCCAGCTCGTAACAGTGTATATTTATTTTAATAAGTTTCAAAATTTAGAAAACGACGTTTGTTATGTAGCACAATTAATTGTATTTTTTAGTAAAAGGATATAGGGTCCTTTTGGTGGGCGGTATTTTCGATCGTTTTATAAATTTTAGTTTTATCAATACAAAGCTACGAAACAGTTATGTCGCTTAAATTATTAAAATCACAAAACGATCTGCAACGCACAATCAACCTTATGTCCTGAACAGCCTGCTTATATTACAAATGCGAAAGTTTGAATGGATATATTTGTAACTCAATCACGCCAGAACGGCTGAACGGATCGAATGAAATTGGCACCGGTATAGATTATAGTCTGGAATAGTAAATTTTTATCCCGGGAGTATGTTCCATTGGGATGATTTTCAACTTGCGCGCGGGCAAAGCCGCTGGCAGAAGATATTTATTGTGGTCTTGTGGGAGATGAGCAATATTACGGAGATCGCAATATCTAATCGAACTGCTATTTTAGCCGATTGCACTCCATAAAAAAACTTTATAACAAAACAATCCGTTTGATTTTTTTTATTTATATCTTTTTAATTTTTGCAGGCAATAACCACGAAAATCATTTATAGCCAAACTAAATTTCATGACGATTACAATAAGCGCAAAGAATAGGATCTATTGTTTTTTTTCGGAGTTCCAGTGCTACCTTCCGGCTTCGTCATCAGATCAGTTTCATGGTACCATTTTGATCAGTACCATTTATTTATAAGTATTTGCTTCATCATAGTCGGTAACTATTCGAGATATCTTGTACCCGTGACTCACATAGCGTTAAGGGGTTCCATTGGCTATCTGTGGTCTTCTTCATGAGTTTCACTTCACCAAACGATGCTTTCTGAGTGCACAAAATTGCATTGTTGATGAAAATACCAAAATCGCTGTGTTTATGCCTATAATATTTGAGAAGAAAAAACCGATGAATTGGGAACCTCCTTCTTTTTTGAAGTCGGTAAAAAAAATGCAATAGGTAATATGCAATCGACAAAAAAACAATAAGAAAAGACAATAAACAAAAAAAAACTGACCAAGTGCGAGTCAGACTCGCGCATGAAGGGTTCCGTACCATTATCGCAAAAAACGGCAAAAAAAGTCTCGTTTGCTGTATGGGAGCCCCACTTAAATATTTATTTTATTCTGTTTTTAGTATTTGTTGTTATAGCGGCAGAAATACATCATCTGTGAAAATTTCAACTGTCTAGCTATCACAGTTCATGAGATACAGCCTGGTGATAGACAGACGGATCGTGGAGTCTGAGTAAAAGGTTCCTGTTTTTACCCTTTGGGTACGGAATCCTAAAAAGAAATTACACATATATTTTATTTCTTAAAAACAAACAGGACACAGAAGTGATTAATTTTTGTTTCGTAAACACAGTCATATATCTGTGACACGGCGCGTGTATCCGGGCGAGTTTTCTTCAGTAAAGCCTATACATAAAAGCCAGTAATTGCGTTCAGCACTCATTTTGATCGAAGCGTTCATCGAATTGTGATTGAAATTCTAAATCATTTTTTTTTTATTTCGGCTGTGATCGATTTTAAAATAGAGTGATATTTTTTACGTTCTGACAGGTAAGTAGCTAATTTTCATTAATGTTTGCGTTAAAAATACAGTGCGGTTATTCCGTGCTATGTATGGTTTTCCATAACTAAAGATAAAAAAAGATACACCTTCCTACTTGCTTAACTCATTTCGATTACTTACGTTACTATAACAGTCTTACAAAGAAAATTGCATTATAAAATACTTTGACTAAAAACAAAAAATGTGTAAAAATATGATGGTATTTTGTTTGAACAGATAGATTTTTTAAAAGATTTTTTTTCTTAATTTTTACCCGACTGCAGAAGGTTAAAAATGTTTTTCGAATGTATGTATGTCCATCTCTACAGCCCAAACGGCTTGATGGAATATGACAAATGAGGTGTCGTTGGATTCGTCTCAATCGTGGGAGTGACATAGGTTATAATATATTTCTAAATAGCGCCTCCCCTAAAAAGAGGAGGCTGTACTTTTTCTTTTGTTTTCCTAACAATATGGGTATCAGATGAAAGCTACTAAATAGGCCATTTCAAAAATATTTGTGTTGTAACACTTTTATGTTCCTGTTTCGGCACAAATTCAAGAAAACAACAACAAGTGTAACTTTCACAGCAAAATAAATAATATTTTACCATATAATTTATTTGAAGAACTCGTTCATTAATAAAATTGAAAAGTCTGAAATAAAACAAATTGTTATGAAAACAAAAAACCGGGCTGTTAAATAAAAATAACTGTATTCTATGCATTTATATATAAATTATATCTAGTACTTGTTTTTCTTGTTTTGGTTGATTAATTTTTAGCAGTCAGGTTTTTTGTTTTAATAATAATTTGTTTCATACAAAAAAATAAAACTTTTAACAAAAAATACAAACCGACTTTCAAAAAAAACATTAAAGTGAAAAATAACTTTCTTTTCTGAAGTCGGTTTCTTTGGTACCTATTGTTTTCCGCGTATCGACACCGACTTCGGAAAAGACAGTAATTTTTCACTTTGTAGTGTTTTTTTTTGGAAGTCGGTTTGTATTTCTAGTTAAAAAGTTTATTTATTTATATCTTTTCAGTTTTGATAGGTACCTCCAATTGCCATAATAATCATATATAGCCAAAGAATGACGATTCCAATAAGCCCAAACACGACTAGGATTTTTATTTCAGAGTCCCAGTGCCTATCCGCCGTCTCATCATCAGATCAGTTCGATGGTACCATTTTCATCAGTACTATTTATTTAAAAGCATTTGCTTCATCATAGTCTTTTAAATATTCGAGATATCGTAGACCCGTGACATTCTTAGCAGTAAGGAGTCCCATTGGCCATCTGTGGTCTTCTTCATCAGTTCCACTTCACCAAATGTTACTTTCTGAGTGTAAATGATTGCATTGTTGATAAAAATGCCAAAATCGTTATATGTATGCCTATAATATTTGAGGAGTTCCCTCGATTTTTCCAAGATCCCATCATCAAGTCCTGACCTGATGACTATGGGACCAAATGGGAGGTATACCTTTCAAAACTATAGAGAATGTTCCAAATCAGTCAAGGCGTCTTTGAGTAATCGGTGTACATACGTAAAAAAATACCAATCGAATTGAGAACCTCCTCCTTTTTGAAAGTCGGATAAAAAAGCGTTTTACATTTTATTTCTAACTTGTGGCTGTGACCTACACAAAGATTTAATATAATTATGGTTTGTTGTTTCAAGGTTTTAAAATAAGATTGTTTTTCATTAAAACAAAACAGGTATTATGTGTGGATAAAATACACGGCTTGGTAACTCATATGAAATATGAAATACGAAAATACAAATTTCTGCAAAATCAACAAAAACAAATTAATTCTGAGTAATACTGTCAAAGAATTAATTCCTAGGAATTAACAGACTATGAGTTTTTCAGAAAAATATAAAAAATCTTTTTACTACAAGTTCATAATACATTGAGTTATTTACAGGAATACGATTTTTAATCTTAAGTTCCATTTAGTACTTTTCCAGTCAATTTCTTGTAAAGATCTATTTTCTAACCATACTTAGGCTACTCTAAAGGCCACAGTTGACCTTTTTTTACTTATTTGTTATTTTACGGTAGGTTATCATTGTCAGTTTCTTTAATAATATCTAGAATAAGTATGAAGTAAGAATATGTAGAAGTAGTACTAGAAGCAGGTTTAATATTTCCTGACAGACAATTAAATGGACTTGTGTACATGTGTTTTACCAAAAAGGTACAATGGTCTGGGTGTTGCCGCAGCAATCCCACTTGACTGTAATTTTTTTTGGCCCTTTTAACTAAAAACCTTGGCCACAGAGTAATTTCATCTTCTACAGACATTAGATTCTCAGGGCTCTTTTCTAGAAAAGTAAGATTATAAATCTAAAAACTTGAGGCCAACAATATTATTATAATTGTTCAGCTAGTGATTTCAAGTAATGAACTTGAATTGTTTGTTAAATTATTTGTTAAGTTAGCAAGCTAAATAATATTGAGATTTTCTGCATTGTAGGCTGATTAGCTAAAAAACTGAGTAGTGAAAATCTTAATAACAGAAAAATATTTTGAAGTCTAAACTGCTGTTGCATCTTAAAATCTATTTTATGGAAGAAAATAGGTTTTTAAGTAACAAATAATCTAACAGCTTGTTAGCCTTCAGGTGCTTTTGGTTTAAATTTATTGGTATCACACCAAAATAAATATCTTTTTTTTGGAAGCTACGACATAATATTATGTTAAAATAGCTGTCCGTAAATAATTTCTTAACAACTTGTGTCTCGTCCAATGAGCTATTTGGTTGGCCCACCACCGATTTTTATGACGAACTTGTGGACTAGGATGAATTTCGTCGCATGTAGCCCGAGCTACTAAAACCTTCCGCTGTTTATTTATCAGAACTAGCTGTGCTGTGCAGACCCTCGCTCGCAGATTAGGCAACCAGAAAACTTTCGGTCTACTTTGGTGTTATTCGGATATACATTCCTCTATGTCACTGTTGCAGTCACATGTGCCAGTGAGTTAGTAATGAGCCGAGTGGGTGGGAATACCCAGCCCAGCTGATTTTGTGTAGCCCTGTCCAGCTTCTGAGATATGTAACAAAAATCCTGCTGTCGGACTGTAAATAAAATGATTGTGTGCACCTCATATTCATTTATGGGGTAAAATATGTATAGGTAGACTTTGAAATGGCTCGCCACTTAAAAGTTAGAACTAGAGCTCATTATGGAGATTGCGAATCTAAAGTATCTCCATCTTTCTTAATATCCTTCCTGACTGTGTTTCTACTTAGAGCGGGAGTGAAGTCATCCGCTGACTATTTATAGCTACAAATGTAGCATGACCACGATTTAAATAAATTCTAACATTCAATTCTGAATTTAAATGGCGCTCACTTCTCAAATAGAGTTAAGTACTATTTCATTGAGCAAGGGTGGCCTACTTTGAGTATGGTACAGGCATGGTCAAGAAGGAACTTATACTTTACTTGACTACCAGTGTTGGAACTGTAATCTACAGCTTTTAATCGCGATTTAAGGTCTTGTATAGTAGGGAAAGGGGAGTATTCCTTTCTACTTCTCTGTTCTGATGGAACAATTTAAAAAACAGTTCAGTTTTCTGTGACAGTATTCAACATGATTGTATCTCTATTAAAACTCTGAGCATAATACGGAGACACAGTTGTCACTGCTCTACATTTTGAAAACAGATATAATTTTATCATGTGTCTAAATACTAGACAAAGCTCTTTGGAGGATGTTATCTTCCTAACAAACTTGTAATAATGTATGTGCAATTCCGAAGGTTTGCCCTCACATGGGCATCAAAGAGTTAATGCCCTGCTCATTCCCTCGGAGAAAAAAAGGTGTGATGATAATTGTTGTGTTTCGGTAATTGTTCCATACATTTTTTAATATTAGTATGCACTTGTACCTCCTTATCCTCTATATCATTCCCTCATGCACTTCGTATATCGCTATCTCAGTCACGCAATGCTGCAGAAGATGCGAGTGTATTTTTTTATACTATGAACGTGCGTGAAGTAACAGTTTGGTTCAGTCTTAAAAAAACGCCACAGCCGCATGCACAAGAAAAATACAGTGATAATCGAGCACCGCAAACCAGCTCCAGGAGACGAGATCAGCAACTCCAAGTGTATGTGATCCTATCCCTCCAGGTAGCTGCCGCCCATTTTTCTACTATTTTCCCTCGAGCAGTTGTCTATCCTAACATATTGTGCCTGTGAACCATACCTACAGTCCACGCCCCAGAAAAAGTTCTTTTATTTTAAGGAGTAATTCCTTTAAATTCTTCATCACATTTTTGTGGTTCCGATACTGGGTATCGAACCCGAGCCTCCTGGGTGAGAGCCAGGTATCTTAAAATGTATGAAACAATTACCGAAAAACAACAACCCACGGGCCTTGAAGGAATCCCTTCGAAAAAAATTAATAAACGATAGACATCCACATTGGATTGGCCATAAGATGACCTCCAAAATGTAGGAAGTTGGGCGATTGAGACGCCAACCAATGCGGTTTTTCGTTAATTCGTTTTTATAATAATCACTAGACTTCAAGAAATCATGTAATTCGCGGAGATACTACAAAGACGCAATATTTTTTTTTTCCATTGTCACTGTATAAAATCTTACATCGACCACGTCTTGACAAAAAACGTTTAAAGGCATCTAAAAATGTAGCCGAACTTAAATCGGAAGCTAATTCGATATGCACATTACCAGGCATATAAAAATACATAGATATGCCTTTTTACTACGCACCCCTCGCTTCCTAGTTAGCGTGATATACAGCGGCCCAGCGTAATCTACCCCTGTATGAGTAAACGTATTGCATTGCTCTAAGCGGCACTCGGGCAAGTCAGACATTATAGGAAATGTTGGCCTTGGATTCATACGAAAACAAGTGTGAAAACAAGTGTTGCCACTTGTGGATACGTTGCCTTACTGTACGCCTAGTAGACAAAATCCAATAATTCTGCCTAATTATTGAAGCAATATTTGAGGCCCAGCATGTAGATAGGTGCGATGGAGATAAACAATTAATAGTTCAATCGTATGCCCCTTTCTCGGTAATAGTGCAGGATACTTATGAGCATACTTGAGTGGAGAATTAGCTAAACGTCGCCCCACTCGTAATATATTGTCAGAACACAAGAACGGACTTAACTTGCGCAACATGGAAGAAACAGCTCGTCCACGTTTTAAATTTTTCATGTCATGTGGAAAAGATGAATTTTGAAGGGCTTTTATAACATAAATCTCAGCGGTATTTAGATCACTACCTGTTATTATATCGTTTCAAGGTAGACATTTCACAAATCTAAAATCATAAACCACAGAATGGAGAAGTCTACTCCATGAGGGGCACCTGTCACTCAACAATAAGATTGCATTTTCTGGTATATTAGAGGTTACACAAGAGATGACCTTAGCCTCTGGTGGTTCTACAGAGGTTGGAGAAAAAGGTGAAATGGGCCAATCCAACCAACGTGAAAAGGCATTGTGGTCCACGATGGGCCAGTAAACCACAGGTGATCTTTAAGTTGCGAAGGTAAAAGACCTCTAGATAAAGCGTCCGCGGGGTTTTGTACGCCGGGTACATGATAGAAATTCACCGGGTCAATATAAGAATGACCGGTGCTATTCTGTTAGCAACAAATGTCTTGAATCTATGTGGAGATATGTGCACCCAGCACAGTGCGACTTCCGAGTCAGAAAAAGCATACATATTATCAACAGGATATCTTTTATTGAAAGTGTCAGATACGTTTCGCAATAAATTCGACATAAGGACTATTCCACATTGTTCCAATCTAGCAACTGTATTGGTTTTAATTGGGGATACTCGTGATTTAGAACAGATAAGACTAACGATTGGCTCCCGATCACCTATCGTAACATGAGAATAAATAACGCAACCATACGCCTTCTCGCTTGCATCCGCAAAAGCCAACAAAGATATTTTACAACCCGGTTCAATACCTATATGGCGCGGGAAACCTTATTCCGATATTTGGTGTAATTCAGCAATGAATTGATGCCATATACTTAAAACACACGTTGGAGGTATATCATCCCAACCCAACTTGAGTAGCCACAACTCTTTGATCAATAATTTAGAGTACAGAATAACTGGGCCTACCAAACCTAATACGTCATACAGACGGGCAGTAGCCGATAATATTACCCGTTTTGTGCCTAGTGGTTGAGGTGACGAAGTGAAAAATATAAATTTATCCGAATTGGGTAGCCAACGTAGACCTACAATTTTTAAATTATTGTGACTTTCAAAGGAGATTGACTCCGACTTGCGTTGAGATTTAGGTATATGCTCTAAAAACTCCGAAGAATTGCTAGACCACTTTGCTAACTCGAGTTACCCAGTCTTGAGAATTTGGATGAGATGTTGGGCTGTATCAGCTGCTAAGATGACAGAAGACGCTGACGAACACACGTCGTCCATATAAGTGTCTCTTTCCAACATATCAACGGCAAGCGGGTATTTGCGGCCCTCATCCTTAGCTAACACACACAAAGTTCTCAACGCCAAAAATGGTGAGGAGAGAGAGAACCAAATGTGACTCGATTATATTCAAATGTTTCTAGCGGTTCGTCTGAAGAAAACCGAAATAATATTCGTTTGTACTTACTTGCGGTATTCAGGATGCACTTCTATACATAAGTACATCTGCCGTATGTCGGCAAAAAATGCTATACTAAACATACGAACATTTAAAAGAATGCTGAATATATCTGCCTGAAGATTACAACCTGGGTGCAAAATTTCGTTTAATGAAACACCCGTATCTGTTTTGGCACTACCATCGAGCACAATGCGTAATTTAGTAATGTATTTATCTTCGCGAATGACAGGATGGTGTGGAAAATAAAAACTCTGCAGCATGCATTCCTCTGGCGGAGTGCGTGAAATTATACCCCTATTCTCCTAATCATGAATGACTTCATCATAACGAACACGTAACACAGGTGACTTGTCAAATTTATTTCAATGACAAGTCCTCCTTTTAGCGGTGATATAAGAATTACCCAATTTATCAGGACTTTCCTTAAATGGCAACACTTCAGAATATCTGCCGGTGTCATTTCGGGTAGTTGTGGAAATAAAAAGATTTTCACATTTTTCTTTTTCAGGACTTATGAATTTATTTGCGGGCAGTTCCTCAAGTTTCCAATTTTTTTTCTAGCGAATCATGAGAAAATAAACAAAAGGTGCGGGGCACATTGGGTTTCGTAACGATAGGCGCATTGCCCATAATTATATACCCTAAGGCAGTTTAAATTGCGGAAAAAAACCATTATGACGCATAATGCGATCAAATAAAAGTATTTGACAATAAATATTATGTACTCCCAACAACATTTCAATCGGTCCAGGCTCATCGTACGAGTCGCCGGCTAGTGGTATATCTCTCAAATAATCTAAAATTAACGTATCGATGCACGAATCGGGCAACTGTGATGTAATATTTTCTACAACCAACGGCCTAATAGAATACACAGCGGAGTTATCGAAACGAGAAGTAATTTTGATGTTAGTTGCGCCTAGAATGCGCTACGCACTGCCACCGATACCCTGAACTTCGGTATACCGTTTTTTTTTTTTTGTGTGGATATGTGAAGCGATAAGCGCTTACAACAAGCAGACACAATGTAATCACTTTGCCAGCCTGGGTCAATCAAACATCTGACAAAATGTTTCTTGTTATTATTATCGATAATTATAATTTTTGCGGTAGCCAAAAGGGTAGTAGTTATAAAATGATGCGAGTAATTGCGTGAAACTTTACACATAGAAGTGGCAGATGAGACATTAGATTGATTGTCAACCTTATTTGTATGTGAGATAGGGTCGCTATTTGCAGGTAAAGCGGATGTACTTGCCAACTGAGACACACTACCATTCTGCCATGTTTCGGACTGAATGAGTCCGATACAGTCCATACTATTATTTCATTTTGTAATAAACAGTTATTACAAAATGAAATAATTGAATAGGTTATTTCTAGGCAAGCGTGCTCCACCGTCGACCACATCATCGCTTACCATCAGGTGAGATAGTGGTCAAGCGCGAGAGTAAAACAAATAAAAAAAAATTTTTTTTACGTAAACAAACCTATCGTAAGGTGTTTTAGACATAAAAATTGGACAATGATATAAATGTTCATGTCATTTAATTTTACACAAAGAACAAGCAAGACCTATAGTAGACCTTTTGTGTATTGTTGATATCCGTGTTCATAAAAGATTTCGTAGGTTTTGGAATTCCAAAAACTTCTTTTGGACTGCCCAACTGCAGGAGGTAAGCCGCAAGTTATTTGCATCTGCTGCAACTTTGAGGAGACTGCGGAATTTTCTTCCGACTGCCACCAAGATTGCGCTTGCACAATCTCTTCTTCTTCCCATCCTTGATTATGCTGATGCCAGCTATCTTGACCTTACTCAAGAACAACTCGATAAACTTGAGCGGCTTCAAAATGTTTGTATAAGGTTCATATTCGGTTTGCGCAAATATGACCATGTTTCCGATTTCCGTGTGAAGCTCAAGTGGTTGCCAATTCGCCTTCGCCGGAATGCTCATATTCTTTCTCTTCTATATAACGTGCTCTTTACTCCTTCCACCCCTCGTTACCTCAAGGATCGTTTTCAGTTTATCTGCGATTCCCACACGAAATCACTTAGGTCATCGGATAACTTGCGACTTAAAATGCCAATGCATTCCACCACTTTCTTGGATAAATCTTTTACTGTCCAAGCTGCTCGTCTGTGGAATGCATTGCCCGACCCAATAAAACGCGCCCAGTCATTGCCTGTATTTAAAAGACTCGTAAAAGACCATTACCTGTCACTGTGATTGTCGTTGGTCAACATTTACTTTCATTACATACACATCCTTTATTTTATGTGTACTTATGTGAAGCTATGTTTCTTTTAGTAGGCGACTGATGTGTTGGTTGCATACCTAATCTGTTTTGTATAAGGCTAATCATTATGCTTGTTAATTGCTATGTTGTTTATAAAGAAAGGAAGGGATTGTAGGATGTGTAATGTAGAACATCCCTATTATTGGTTCATGGACACCTCTATGAGGGCTGTCAGATGTCTATGGAGATGTTTGTAGGTTAGATCCGGAGTGGAATTAGAGAACGTGTTTGGAAGTAAACCAGTGTTATTATTTAATACTAGAAAACCTCTACAATAGCGATTCCCATGTAGATGCAGATGGCTGTTACGTTCGGGAATTTCAGCTCACAGACTAGATACACCATGCTGGCCAGCGGTATACAACACAGTAGGTCTAGGTAATATGGATAACACTTGCATGTAGGTTCAATTAAGAGGTTTGGGCGAGATGATGCTTGATAATGGACGTGCGCGCTCCCAACCGTGGTTGGCATTCACTCCTACTAAAGTAGAGGCTATCTGGTCTGGGATGCAACCAGGATTGACGCTGGTAGTAGGACCCCCGGGAACAGGTAAAACCGACGTAGCCGTACAAATAATATAAAATCTCTACCACAACTTCCCATGGCAGCGCAACCTGATGGTTAGGTACTCACAGTAACCAAGCGTTTAATCAACTCTTCGAAAAAGTGACAGAATTGGATATCGATGAGCGACATTTGCTGCGTCTCGGACATGGTGAGGAAGCCCTGCAAATTGACAAGGATTTCTCCCGATATGGTCGCGTTAACTATGCGCTTGCAAAGCGGTTGGAACTGCTAGAGCGCGTGGGTCGTCTGCGGAGGACCTTGGAGGCGGGTGAGGACGCGAGCGCCACCTGCGAGCTGGCGCATCACTTCCACGTCTACAACGTACGGCCACTTTGGGAGACCTTCCTTGCCAAGTGCGCGCAGGGCTAGACGAAGTCTATGAAGATAATAAACAAAGAGTTTCCATTCCACGAGTCCTTCGACGATGCACCAAAGCCATTATTCCCTGGGAAATCTTATGATACGTCGGTTAGATGGCCAGCAAAATTGGACTCTGTTCGTCTTGAGACCCGTTATTTTCAACTCGAGTGAAGTTAATTGATCAGAAATAGATGTCATTAATTTTTCTATTTCGGTATTTATTAATAATAAAATTTTTATTCACAAAAATTTTGTACATTTATTAAACAAATGAAGTGTTTTACTTAATGTTAATTTCACAAAATATTAGCATTTTTTAGATAGTGGTCAAGCGCGAGACTATAATAAAAAAAAATTGAGGCCAAACTAGCCATAGCCTGTATTTCAGCCTTCAAAGCCGACCCCTCTAACTGAAGATTATAGTATTTTTTTAAGTTTTACATAGAATTATAAAGATCCCATTATAAATAAACATATCCAATATAATGCAGACATGACAAAAATAAATAAAAATAAAGAAATAACAAAAAATACGAATTGAAAAGTAACAGTAGGTGTGTAACCAGTCCTCTCTTTGTGTGTGATGTAAGTGAGTGAGTGTATGTGAGAGGGTGCTTTTTTCACTTTTTTGTTCTTATTGAAGTTTTCTCTTTCTGTTTCCTCATATGTGAATTTCTGAAGGTATTAAGTCACTTTTTTTAACAGGATTTTTTGTCATTGGGTATATTTTGAGAGTTTTATTTATCTTGTTGTAGATGTAAGGAGCAATAAATGAAGGAAATTTATTGCTGAATTTTGTTTTAAAAGCGTTCCTCCTATGTTACTAATTATTTGTTTAATTTCAAGGATAACGTTTTCTAACTGGTCCAAGCGAGTGCTCTGTGAGCATATCATACTATGCAACATATTCTTGATTTTAAAGTCCTCCATACCATCATTCACATCCGTCGTTGGAGGACAGAGCCGCTTACATCGTTGATTAGGTCCGATTCGGAACGTGAGTGAGATTGTTGCTTATTTGCTGTTGTTCTAGTTAATTTAGACATTATGAGTCAGGTAGTTTCAGTAATATTAGAAAAACTGCTGATAATTTACAAAAAGTCAAACGTCTCATTCGGATTCGAACTCACGTTTCTCCGTGTAGCGCCTCAGACCGCTAGGCTAAGAACGCTGTTAGCAACGTAGCAAAATTGACGTTGTTTTGGTTCTTAAAACAAAAACTCTTCGATGTCTTTGACCGCCAATTTAAGCTCGGGGTCATGCGGGTAGTGTCACTGCGCGAGTTTATAACACTTTTAACGAACTTTTCAGAGCTTGAAATGTTGTTATTGTTTTGTTTTACAGAATATATTGTATTTTCACAGATAATTTGCGTTTCTTGTGACATTAAACACTCTTTCGCACAAAATAGTCAGTCAAAACCAGTTGTTTACTTTTAAATAGAATTTTTAAACATAGAGAGTATACGAACACGACCGATCGCGAGCACGTCGAGCGGGGGGGGAAAGGAGAGAGTAGAAATAGGCCTAGAAATAGGCCTCATAGAATTTCTGCAATCCAATTTTTTTTTTTAACTTTCTCTGATGTTGATTTATTTATTTATTAGTTTATCCTCGCACTGGAACGCCTTGCAGCAATTACACCAATGGAGCACAATCTTATAAACTCACTATAAGTCTAGGTTTCCTCACGATGTTTTCCTTTGATGGTGATAAAACAGTAACATGAAATGAAAATAGTTTATTGGTAAAACAAGTTTAGGTATAAACAAAATTTTTGATTGGATCCTCCTTTTAGACAGATAGTGCCTGCCATTTTAGAATGTCTGGATTGAGGATTTAAATAGTTTTTTACATTTCACTTTTGTTGTAGATGATGGATAATGCGAAGAACATGGCGGGTTGTTCTTTATTATCTAAGTAGGTATTAGATATTTTATACAAATAGTTGTGTGAATATTAAAAAGCAGTTATATTTATGAACGGAAAGTAGCCATAATTCATAATACTTACCTAGATCGTGTAGTTAGTACGTAAGTATTCCTCTCCTTTCCCCCCCGCTCGACGTGCTCGCGATCGGTCGTGTTCGTATACTCTCTGTGTTTAAAAAATCTATTTAAAAGTAAACAACTGGTTTTGACTGACTATTTTGTGCGAAAGAGTGTTTAATGTCACAAGAAACGCAAATTATCTGTGAAAATACAATATATTCTGTAAAACAAAACAATAACAACATTTCAAGCTCTGAAAAGTTCGTTAAAAGTGTTATAAAATCGCGCAGTGACACTACCCGCATGACCCCGAGCTTAAATTGGCGGTCAAAGACATCGAAGAGTTTTTGTTTTAAGAACCAAAACAACGTCAATTTTGCTACGTTGCTAACAGCGTTCTTAGCCTAGCGGTCTGAGGCGCTACACGGAGAAACGTGAGTTCGAATCCGAATGAGACGTTTGACTTTTTGTAAATTATCAGCAGTTTTTCTAATATTACTGAAACTACCTGACTCATAATGTCTAAATTAACAAGAACAACAGCAAATAAGCAACAATCTCACTCACGTTCCAAATCGGACCTAATCAACGATGTAAGCGGCTCTGTCCTCCAACGACGGATGTGAATGATGGTATGGAGGACTTTAAAATCAAGAATATGTTGCATAGTATGATATGCTCACAGAGCACTCGCTTGGACCAGTTAGAAAACGTTATCCTTGAAATTAAACAAATAATTAGTAACATAGGAGGAACGCTTTTAAAACAAAATTCAGCAATAAATTTCCTTCATTTATTGCTCCTTACATCTACAACAAGATAAATAAAACTCTCAAAATATACCCAATGACAAAGAAATCCTGTTAAAAAAAGTGACTTAATACCTTCAGAAACTCACATATGAGGAAACAGAAAGAGAAAACTTCAATAAGAACAAAAAAGTGAAAAAAAAGCACCCTCTCACATACACTCACTCACTTACATCACACACAAAGAGAGGACTGGTTACACACCTACTGTTACTTTTCAATTCGTATTTTTTGTTATTTCTTTATTTTTATTTATTTTTGTCATGTCTGCATTATATTGGATATGTTTATTTATAATGGGATCTTTATAATTCTATGTAAAACTTAAAAAAATACTATAATCTTCAGTTAGAGGGGTCGGCTTTGAAGGCTGAAATACAGGCTATGGCTAGTTTGGCCTCAATTTTTTTTTATTATAGTCTCGCGCTTGACCACTATCTAAAAATGGTAATATTTTGTGAAATTTACATTAAGTAAAACACTTCATTTGTTTAATATGTACAAAATTTTTGTGAATAAAAATTTTATTATTAATAAATACCGAAATAGAAAAATTAATGACATCTATTTCTGATCAATTAACTTCACTCGAGTTGAAAATAACGGTTCTCAAGACGAACAGAGTCCAATTTTGCTGGCCATCTAACCGACGTATCATAAGATTTCCCAGGGAATAGTGGCTTTGGTGCATCGTCGAAGAACTCGTGGAATGGAAACTCTTTGTTTATTATCTTCATAGACTTCGTCTAGCCCTGCACGCACTTGGCAAGGAAGATCTCCCAAAGTAGCCGTACGTTGTAGACGTGGAAGTGATGCGCCAGCTCGCAGGTGGCGCTCGCGTCCTCACCCGCCTCCAAGGTCCTCCGCAGACGACCCACGCGCTCTAGCAGTTCCAACCGCTTTGCAAGCGCATAGTTAACGCGACCATATCGGGCGAAATCCTTGTCAATTTGCAGGGCTTCCTCACCATGTCCGAGACGCAGCAAATGTCGCTCATCGATATCCAATTCTGGCACTTTTTCGAAGAGTTGATTAAAAGCTTGGTTACTGTGAGTACCTAACCTTCAGGTTGCGCTGCCATGGGAAGTTGTGGTAGAGATTTTATATTATTTGTACGGCTACGTCGGTTTTACCTGTTCCCGGGGGTCCTACTACCAGCGTCAATCCTGGTTGCATCCCAGACCAGATAGCCTCTACTTTAGTAGGAGTGAATGCCAACCACGGTTGGGAGCGCGCACGTCCATTATCAAGCATCATCTCGCCCAAACCTCTTAATTGAACCTACATGCAAGTGTTATCCATATAACCTAGACCTACTGTGTTGTATACCGCTGGCCAGCATGGTGTATCTAGTCTGTGAGCTTTTTTTTTTTTTTTTTTTTTTTTTTTTTGTCGACGGGGAAAATCATCTTATGACAAATCCCGCTCTTGGGTGGAGCGGGAGATAGTGTCAGACTTGTACTGACTAAAAACCCCGCGCCGTTCCTTCTAGCCTTCATACCGGGGCTCTAGCTTCCTTTCGGATAACCCCGAACCCCGGTAGGCTTCGACCCAGCTGGGCCCCTCTCTTTGCTGACAACTCCTTGAGGCGCGCAGGAACAGGAACAGTGCGCGCCGTCGACGCCTTGGCTCGGTCCGGGTAGTTACCGGACGATCGGACAGCGAGCTACCCATGACTCACTGTCCACGAGCCCGCGTCTACGGTGGCTGGATATCGGGATTGGTATCCCGGCGGCGGCGGCGAGGGCGCCGTTGCCTGATGCGGTCGGCCTCCTCCTTTGCTAGCATTACTGCTTCGCAGAAGGAGGCGACCGCCTGCCACTCCTCCTCGCTACGGACCATGGCCTGAACCAAGGCCCGGCGCGAGAGGTCTCCGCCGCCGATCGCCCCCACGAGGGCACGGCGGTGCTCCGCCCAAGCAGGGCACACCTCGACTGTGTGCTCCACCGTGTCCTCCGGGATCTAGTCTGTGAGCTGAAATTCCCGAACGTAACAGCCATCTGCATCTACATGGGAATCGCTATTGTAGAGGTTTTCTAGTATTAAATAATAACACTGGTTTACTTCCAAACACGTTCTCTAATTCCACTCCGGATCTAACCTACAAACATCTCCATAGACATCTGACAGCCCTCATAGAGGTGTCCATGAACCAATAATAGGGATGTTCTACATTACACATCCTACAATCCCTTCCTTTCTTTATAAACAACATAGCAATTAACAAGCATAATGATTAGCCTTATACAAAACAGATTAGGTATGCAACCAACACATCAGTCGCCTACTAAAAGAAACATAGCTTCACATAAGTACACATAAAATAATCAACATCTCAAGCACTGATACAACTAGCCTCAAACAAGTACACATGAAGTAATCAACACATAATTTAGCCTTAAACATGTATAAATTGAGTATTTAACATATCAGTCACTAATACAGTCTAATATCAGGCTTAACACAAAATCTTTATATTTAGCAGGAGCCCTACAGTCTCTTGAAGGTCTGTCTGTCTTATTCCCAACATTACCCTCTGTCAAGTCCAGACTTCCCCTCTCTTTACTTTTTACCCTCTGCCCTTTATCACTTTCATGGCTGTCTGTCAAATCTGTATTCTCTTTTTCACATACTCCAGTTTGTTCACTGCTCTGCATACTAAATCTACTAATATCTCTTCTCTTGATAGGTTGAAAATGAGTAGAATTTCTTCTCAGTATTTTTCCATCTGGTGATTGAGTTGCCATTGAATTTCCTGTTTTCCATATAACTGTATGCTCTGTAGGTGAAAAGTCTGTTCTCAGTTTATTCTGCTTCATCTGTTTTACTAATACTTTATCTCCTGGTTTGATATCCGTAACTTTGCTGTGTCTTCTCTTGTCTGCATACTGCTTCTGTATGCCCTTCTGGTATCTATCTTTATCTCTGATTTCCTCATCCTCATAATTAGTTTTTTCCAGTTGTGTTAGCTCTGGTATCTTTGTCTTTATGAGTCTGCCTCTAAACAGTTCTCCTGGTGGTACTCCAGTAGTACTGTGGGGTGTTGTGCGGTAAGCAGATAGATATGTAAGTAGTTCTTCTTTCTTATCTATCTGCTTGTTCAATCCTTTTTCATTGCCTGTGCAATTCTTAATCTTCTTAAAACATAGCGATTCTGTCGTTCAACTTCTCCGTTGGCCTGTGGCCACAGGGGTGTGCTATGCTTAAGCTTGATGTCATATGACTTCAGGAATTGCACAAAACGATGATCAATAAATGCTGGTCCATTATCACAGATTACACTATCCATGATACCCTCTCTGGCTATAATTTTGTTCAAGATATTTATTGTGTTCTCAGCTGTTGGATGTTTTACAATCTCTACTTCATAGAATCTGCTGTAATAATCCACAATGAACAACAGGTAATGTCCTGATGGTAATGGTCCCAGATAATCAATTGCAACTTGCTCCCATACTTTACTTGGAAGCTCAGTTGGTACCAAAGGTTCAGATGGTATAGCCTTCCTCACCAACCTGCATCCATCACAGGTGTCTGTCCAATATTCAATATCTTTATCCATGGTCCGCCACCAGACTTTTGACCTTAATTTACTCTTCATCCCATTTGCGGAAATGTGCCCCTCATGTCCTATTTCTAGTATTTTGGCAGTCAGTTCTTTGGGTACTATGATTCTAGACCCTCTTAAAAGAATTTCTTCCACAACACACAACTCTGTCTTTATAAGTTCATATTTCCTCAATTCCTTTGGCCATATGTCTTTATCTATTGCTTTCTTCACCTCTTTTAACTCTTCGTCTATTACTTCTTCCACTGTAACTGCAGGTGTAGTTATTTCAATCAGGCCTAAAAGAGAATTTTCCTCTGTTTTATCTTCAGACGTTTCTGGCTTCCTGTTAGTGTTTAATAGTCTTGATAACGGATCTGCAATGTTGTTTTTACCTGGCTTGTAGATAACTTTAAAGGTATATGGTTGCAATCTTAACACCCATCTTTGAATCCTAGCACTTGGCTTCGACCTCGCTGAATAAATTATCTCCAACGGTTTATGGTCGGATATTATTTTAAATTCTTTACCTAATAAATACATATAGAGATTCTCACAAGCCCATATAATAGACAGGGCTTCTTTTTCTGTCTGGGAATATCTCTGTTCAGTTGGTGTGAGAGCTCTACTAATATATTTGATTGGCACTGGTTGTTTCTCATTGTTAATACTTTGGTGTTGGATCAACACTCCTTTTATAAGGCAATATTGCACATTTCCCATGTTCGATTCTTATCATCGAATTGAGGGTAGTTGGTCAATCAGCTAAACGTTTTAGCATCTGTAGTGTTTGTGGACTTACTACTGTGTGGTGTGCGATCTTCAAGACCTTTGAACCCAGAGTACGTCTAGACTGCCTATCTGTGAAGTGCCGTGCACGCCGCAGGTCTTCTGCTGACCCGGGAGTTGAGACAAGGTAGGTGGTGTTCAATTACCATCTTGGAGATAGTAGGAACGAACGATTTCCACCTACAAATACTTTACATATACTTTCTTAGGTTCATAACTGGTTACGCTTGTTTAGCTTGAGACACGATCACAACAAGAGAGGAAGAAACGTTCATCCAGCTCAGGGCTCTAATTCGTACTGCACGCCACGGATATATAGAACCGCGACGTAGGTCGAGGGCGAGTTTAGTGATGATTTACCAACTACCCTCAATTTTTGATTACACGATAGGTAAAAGGTCCCCCACAATAAGATGCCCAAAATTTAAAAATTTTCTATTTTCCAATTTTAATTTTGCCATTGACACTCACGAGGTTAAAATGAATCTATTGGCGTAAGAATCATCAAAATCGGCCAACGCGTTTGGTCTCTAGAACGCCACATAGGAACAAACATAGACCTATAGACTGATAAACACATTACTCTCCTTCGGCATTCGGGTAAAAAACAACAACAACAGAAGTGATTAAATTTTTTTCGTAAGCAAAGTCATATTAGTTAAAATCATGGTAGATACCCCAATTCACCAGACATTGTGGCGAACACGCGCAAGTTATCAGTTTCCGAACTCCCGCCGACCTTCAAATACGGTGCGCTACCGGACTGGCTTACATACCAGGCCCCTCAGAAAGTATTGCGAAAAAAAGTTTTTATATATGGGAGACTGGCCAGTTATAATGTTTTTCGAAAATATGATTATTTATAAGTAAAAATAAGTAAGTTCCAATTTCAAAATTTCCCTCCACATTTTTTGCGAGTTAATTCAAAGTATTGTGTCTCACTGAAATATGGATCTGCGCCGGGAACATTTTAGAGCTATGATTTTATACGATTTCAAGTGTCGCCTGAAACCGGATGAATCGTACGATAGACTTCAAATGGCATTCATGGATGAAGGCCCTTCCAAGGCAACCGTGTATCGTTGGTATAACGAATTCAAGCGCGGTCGACCAACTTTGGGGGATGACGAAAGAAGCGGTCGCCCTTTGACGGCTGTTACCGAAGAAAACGTGCTAGCAGTGAAAAATTTAATCCAAGACAATAGGCGAATTACATATCAGGAGATTCAACACATATTGAAGATTGGATCGGGAAGCGTTCACGAGATTCTACACAGCCATCTTCGCGTGAGGAGGATAGTATCACGCTGGGTGCCGCACAACCTCACCGATGCTCAGAAGCAGGCCCGGGTGGAATGGTGCCGTGATATGCTTAACAAATTTGAAGCAGGCTCGTCTCGGCGTGTTTACGACATCGTTACAGGTGATGAGTCCTGGATTTATCAATACGACCCAGAAACCAAGCGCCAGTCGACTGTTTGGGTGTTTCAAAATGAGCCAACGCCTACCAAAGTGAAGCGATCTAGAAGCGGGGGTAAGATTTTGATCGCTAGCTTTTTTAATTTGACTGGCCACTTGGTATCAATTCCCTTACGGGATCAAAGAAGCATTAATGCCGAATGGTATACTACCAAATGTTTGCCAGAAGTTTTCTCTGTTATAAGCAACAAGCGACCAAACACAGGGCTCCGCGGGCTACTGCTCCACCACGACAATGCACCTGCGCACACCGCACTCAAAACGAGGGACTTCCTGGACAGCACGCCAGTCAAACTCCTGGGTCACCCTCCTTACAGCCCTGATCTAGCACCGTGTGACTTCTTTTTATTCCCAAAAATAAAAAATCAGCTCAAAGGGATACAATTTTCGTCGCCGGAAGATGCGCTGGCTGCGTTCGAGCAGGCTGTAAACGAGGTGTCTGCGGCGGACTGGAAAAAGTGTTTTGAAAACTGGTTTAGGCGCATGAATCTTTGTATAGAGGCTGGTGGAAAGTACTTTGAAAAGATTTAATAAAAATATATGTACGTATAGAACAATTTTTTTTAGTTTCGCAAAACTTTCTGAGTGTCCCACGTATATATTATAAGCCAGTGATTGCATGCATGACTCATTTTGACCGAAGCGTTCATCGAATTGTTTGTTCGGTAAACCATAGGTAAACAACTATTTTCTGTATTTTTTATACGCAATTTCGGGAATGGTAGATTTTAGTCTATTTTCTTAAAAAACTTCAAAACTAAAAAAGTATTTAGGGTTCTCACAACAAGCCCTTCTATTTGATACCTGTGTCATGATGTGACATACTCGCAGTTTGAAATTTCATGTTTTCGTTTTTTTTAAGATTATGGTTTTATTTGTTACAACGTCATTATTCTAATAAATTTATCACCTTAATTCATTCATCATAAACATTTGTAGCTGTTAGAAGCCATAAAATATATTTGGCATTTAAAATCAAATACCCGTGCAGTGTTAGTAAGAGACACTTTGTCAGTAGGTTGACGTAGCGTCACCGTTCAAACGTCACGTCCACGTTTGTGACGTGCCACAACTATAAATAAACCATTTGTTTGACAAATGAGTCAAGGCGCTGATTTTGATGAATATTTTGACTGTTCGGATTTGGCAATCGCGTGGATGGCCAATCCGGAAAATTTGACCCACTTGGAAAACTCACTCTGTGTAGCCTATGTCTATGCTGTCTGAAATCCCATTTATTAGTAAAAGATTATTTAAATCGGACGAGTAGTTTCGAAGATTATCTACCTACACCCAAACTTACAAACTTTACCTCTTTATAATATTATTAGTTTAGGTTAATGTTGATAATAATAATATGATACCTAAATCAGTCTTCCGTGGGATGTGCCCTAACAGGCGTTGCACAGAGGGATTTTCCTCTAAATGTCCAGGCGTTATTTGCAGATTTCCCCCCGATAATTTAAAAAAAACCGGCCAATTGCGTGTCGGACTTCGCACATTTAGGGATATTTAGGGTAGTTGGTTGTAAGAGGAAAAATGTGGGAATTTCCAAGAAGAAATCTGATTTATCAATATATTTGAGTCTGTTTATTAAAATATCTATACTAATATTATAAATGTGAATGTAAGTTTGTTTGTTACGTTTTCACGCAAAAACTACTGAACCGATCATCATGAAACTTTTTACATATATTCTTGGAGGTATTAGAAGTAACATAGGACACTTTTTTTTTTTATTTGCTTCACTGCGAGCGAAGCCGCGGGTAAAAGCTAGTACGTAATAATAAACATTATCACCAAATTTTCAAGTTCACATGTCAGTGAGAAGTTAAAAATTCATCGGAACAAAATGTTGTAAAAAAACCTGACTTTGGTGCCTTCTCATTACTTTGTTTACTATTTTAATTATCTACTCAACGAGTCATAAACAACAAAACCGTACTGGATGGGGTAGGTAAAATATTTTTTGCCCCCCGATAGCCGTATGGGAGCCCCCCTTAGAAACATTTTTAAAAGCATAGTTCACAAAAACCAAAAAAAGACGCTTTAATAGAAAACCAAACTAAAAAGTAGATAATAATTTTCAATAAATTTTAATTAAAAACAGTGTGATAAACAAAAAAAAATATTGTAAATAAGTGTGGGGTACTTTTTAAGATATTTTCAAAATTAATCGACTTTTACCAATATCTGCCAATAAAATATTATAACAATTGACATCAAGCACTCCACGCTTTTATAGAATATGTTTTTTTGTTTATCGCACTGTTTTTAATTAAAATTTATTGAAAATTATTATTTACTTTTTAGTTTGGTTTTCTTAAAGTTAAAGCGTATTTTTTAGTTTTTTTAAACCAATATTTATTTTTTAGTTTTTATCCTATCTCTAATCCTGAAGATCCTAGTAAGGATAATGGGACAAACTATTTAAATTATTGCATTGTCATCGGTCCTTGATAAGTGTGCAGAGTTTCAAATTAATCCGACGTTTTGAAGGGGGTGAAAATCACGTTCAAAGATTCCGTTACATTGATACATAGATACCAAGCTAATAAAAGCGTGTTAAAAATATATGACATTTTGTATGGCTTTGAGTCAAGAAGATGTGAAGACTACTACTGTGAATATTTGAAGACTATAGCTCCAACCGTTTGGCTGTACAACCTGTGTAAAATCTTTGTTCAAACAATTTCAACAAGTAAACGCGTCTAGTCAGTCGGAGATGTTCGTTGAATTGGGCTGCGATATAAAAACCGGTGCTTGCATTCAGCGATCATTTCGTCGTTCTCCTCCGTACTGCGAGGCGGCATTGTGATTTAAATTCTAAATTATATTTATTTTTAATTACGGCTGTTATCGCATATTTGCCCTTTTTTAATTATTTTAAAATAGAGTGAAAGTTTTGACGTTCGTAAGTTCTGATAGGTAAGTGCTTTTTAATTGATGTTTGCGTTAAAATACAGTGCAGTTATTTAGTGTTATGTATCAAGAACAGCTCCAAAGCAGGAAAAAAATGGATTTATAGTTAAACAATTATCACACTAGCAATTTTCATGTTCAAGTAGCAAAATATTGTTATTTAACAATTGCATAATTAATTGAAAAATCGCGATGAAATATGATGCCGGCTTATTAGTGTTAATTCATCTATCCAGTAAGTGCTTGATTTTTTCATTTATTTTTTTGGTATTTAATATGTTTAATAGTAGATTATGCACTAAGGGGATAAAGTAGTGTCTTATGTAGCGGGCACCGTATTGAATCCCGAGCGAAACGAAGGATTCTAGCATTAGAGTTAATTCTCGAGCAAAGCGAAGGAGCTACGACAAGAATTCTGAGTGCGTCGTGGGATTCAAGGTCGCCCAAGACGAAGGCACCTTTATCCCCGAGAAGAATGCTTTTCACACCATCTACAAGAAAATAAAAAGCAATAGTACTAGAATCAAAGTATTTATTAAAATTAAAATTACAGTTAGTAGACCTAAATGTTAAAGGTAATGTTTGATACATTAGTTCAGTTGTGGAAAGAAAAGTTAAGTTTTAATTCGGTACATTTATTGAAGTTGATTTATTTTATTTGAGTATTACTGTTAGGTAAAGTTTCAGAAACTTGGGTCTGCTGTGGACCATTTTGGATCGTAAAATTTGGTGAAAGTAGTGCTTGAGGCAGCGGGCTAGATGAATATTGTTTTGATGTGGAAGGTTGTGGTGACAAAGATGTCCAAGGATCAGTAATCAACGGTGATGTTGTTACCAATGCGGCAGCTTATTTTATCCTTATTTTGTATAGAATTTTCAATGTAGCCCTCTGCTCTTACATCAGATTTCCAGTCACCGTGTCTTCTAATCTGGGTCATGTCTGCTACTGAATTCGCCAACAGAGTAACCGATGTTCTCCTGAAACAATGGCCCGTGTAGAGCTTCATTTGTCAGTTTCAGGTATTTCGCAATTTCTTTCGGCATGCTGCTGAAGTTATTTTTTCCAATGACTTGCCTAGTGCACTTCCCATTATTATAAGCTACGAAAATCTGTTAGTGTTTATATCAGAGGAGCGTAGAGCTAGGTACTTTTCGATAATTGTTATGTATTCTCTACGGGCAACGAATGACCGTTCTTACTTTGATTTTATATCTGGCAAATTTACCAGCAACAAATCTGAATGTTTTCGATGTCTTCGATTTTAATGTTTACGAGTTCAGTTCCACGACAAGCGCCATTCACTCAAAAAATCACCACCTGCCACCTGTAACAGAAATGGGTTGGTATTTAAGTAGGAAGGTAACTTATATTATTATAAACTATATTTTTTATATAATCTTTCTTAGATTTGACTGAAACACTCATGTCTGTGACAGTCAAATCTAAGAATGTTAATTATTATTTAACTTAGAGTCGAAACATCACATATCAGTGGATCGCACACAAGCGATCGATTCATGAGCGGGTAGCTCGTACCTATACTTACCTATAGTAAGTATGTAGCTATTTTAGTTACTAAAAATTAAATCAATAGGTAAGTAGTTATTTTTGTGGCTATAAAGCTGTGGTCAGGGGTTTCATTTAGAAACGTGTTAACATTTTAGGCCGATGTCCTTCTGATTTCCTTTTCAAAAAAAGCCAGCAATTTGGTGTATGTATTAATTTGTATATTATTTTTGATGCTTATTGTTGACCTTGGCATCGAATAGATGCACTATAGGCTACTTGCCTTCTTTGTACATGATAAATGCTGGAGGTAGACTAAAAGCACTGATTCAGATAGAGACTTGCCGCTCTTTGTAGTTTTCCGTTAGTAAAAATCGTCGTAAGCTTTCATGTACGATTCATTGGACTTTTCTAGAACTAGATTGTTGGCAATGCCAATGGCTTCGGATATCATGTACTCCGGAGTCAAATGTCTATCGCCACTCGATATTTTTGTGACAATTTGTATGTAGTAAAGTAATTTGTTGTATAACAAAGCAAAGCTGTTTTCAGTATTCGCGCCTCTTTTTAATTTGTGTTCTACATTTCTTTTATTTATATTCTACTCGTGGTGGCCGTTGTGGTTCGATTTTCAAACAACTATGTTTTAGTGCACGTCTTAATGGTGAATTCATGGAATTACCTACCTACTACCTATCGTAAATGTTCGTTTGCGATTTCTATTTCATGTTCCAAATTCAAATCACATTAATTACCAGCGGGTCATAATAAATTTCAGTACAATATTAATGCTCTGCTAAACCTCAGGTCTTAAATGACTTACTTTAGGTTAGGTTTGCATGACATACTCGTATTATTTGACATTGTCTAGCAGGTCGTGTGTAAAATATTTTTGGCCATGTTTAAAACCTTATACTCTGTGCAGCGTAATTAAGAAACAGTTTGTCAGAACAGTGACGCAGCGTAGCGTCGACGTGACGTTTGTTTAAAGCAAACTAAATGCACGTTGCACGTGCCGCAACTATAATAAAACCATGTGTTTTACTTATGTTGTTTTAACCGACACTATGAGGAAAAGCGACAAACACTCAAATGAGTCAAAGGGCTGATTTTGATGAAAACTAAAACTGCATTATTGGTTTCTTTATAGTTTCGGATTTGACCATCCAATCCCACTTGGAAAACTCACCCTGAGTAGCCTTTTGCTGCCTAAAATTTGGTAAAAGGTTATTTAAATCAGATGAATAGTTTCGAAGATTATCTACCTACACGCAAACTTACGAACTTTACGTCTTTATAATATCATTTATAATTTTATTATTATTTTATTTAATCTTTGTTATTTAGGTTAGTGTTCATATTATGACACCTAAATCAGTCTCCCGTGGGATGTGCCCTAACACGCGTTGCACAGAGGGGTCCTGGGATGGTCTTATAATAGTTCACCCCTTATACGTACTGGTGATAATCACCGGGATGGTTTTAGTGAGGTAAAAAGCCTTCAAAACCTGGTTTTTCCCTCAAAATGTCCAGGCGTTTTTTGCAGATTGCCCCCCGATAGTAAAAAAACCGGTCAAGTGCGTGTCGCACATTTAGGGCTCCGTTCTAAACCGCTAAAGCAAGTTGGTTGTAATAGGAAAAATGAGAGAATTTTAAAGAATTAATCTGATTTATCAATATATTGGAATCTGTTTGTTAAAATATACATACTAATAAACATTATCACCAAATTTCAAGTTCACAGATCAATGGAACGTTAAAAACCTCTTCGGAACAAAATTTTGTAAAAAAAAGCTGACTTTGGTGCCTTCTCATTCCTTTGTTTACTATTTTTTTTAAACAAAAAATACGGTATGTATCTACTCAACAAGCTATAAACAACCATACCCTACTGGATGAGATAGGTAATTTTTTTTTTGGTTTTTTCCTTTAGTTGTATGGGAGCCCCAATTAAAAACATTAAAAAAAATATTTGACATTTTGTATGGCTTTGGGTCAAGAACATGCTTACACTGTGAAAATTTGAAAACTCAGTTCCAACCGTTTGGCTGTAAAACCAGTGTGACTATCTTTGTTCAAATCAACACAACAATGCGTCAACAAATAATTCAGGGCGAGATTTGTATACAACCGAGGCCACGCGTCGTTCACGAAGCGTGGTTCACCACGCGTCACCAAGCGTCACATCACCGTGCAAAATGAAACATATGGACCAAAAATTTCGTGTGCTGCTCCACTGCCGCCACCGGTTTGCTTCGCTTCAAAGCATGAGCCCAAGCTGCGCTAACGCCTTTAAAAGCCAGCCAGTCATCGTTTAGGACCGTGGAACGAGGCGGAATTGTGATTTAAATTCTAAATTAATTTTTCTTTTAATTTTGGCTGTAATCGCATATTTGTACATTTTTAAATTATTTTAAAATAGAGTGAAAGTTTTTTGTTCGTTAGTTCTAACAGGTAAGTGCTTTCTTATTGATCCTTGCGTTAAAAATCCAGTGAAGTTTGTGGTTTTCCATAATTACTTGAATAATAAACAGGACATAAAAAAGATATAACAATTTGCTTAATTTCTTTCGGTTAATAACAGTGTTAGTTATGAACTACCTTTTCAACATCAATACAAAGAAAATTGCATTAGAAGTTCTAACAAAAAAAATATTTTGTAAATATGATGGTACTATATATACTATCATATTTTAAACCCGCTTTTTTGTTTTTAGTAAATTGTTCTTAATTTTTGCGTTTTTTGTAAGAGGAACTTTATTTTTTACAACAATCATCTAAATGCTATGCCGAATCGAATGACACCTTCGTTCTATTTGTCCGAGACTGCTGAAAATGGTGGAACAAAAAGCATTTGTTGACTAGACTATAGGTATTGAACTTTTGCAGTTTACTCAATTGAATTCAAAATAATTAAATGAACTAATAAATAAGTGCTATAAAAACCTCTGTCATGCCATAAAAGATTATTTTTCACAATTTTTCAAAAAAAAAGTTTGATACATTTTATTTCTAAACTTGAGGCTGTTCTGAATACCTACATAAAGATTGTATATAATGGTATGTTAGTATGTTTCAAGGTTTTAAAATATATAATTATGATATGGAGTGTTTTTGACACAGTCGGAGTTGCTTTATTATCGTTTAAAGGTTGCCTTATTCCCAATTAGTCCAGTAGGGATATAAATATTTTTCACATAATATTTGATAATTCTAAAGTTTTTTTTTATTTTCGCTGTGTGGATAACGTTTAGAGTTATGCAATAGGTATGAAGTCCTATTATTTCGTGTTGTTACAATAATATTATATTTTAATTGAAATAATTTCTGTTTCTTTATTAGTACTATATAAACTTTATATTAGTTAAAATGCTAACGGATAGCTGTGGAATAATGGAAAACAGAAAATGGCTCGTAAATCTTTCAATAAAAACAAAAGTTTTTCGAATCATTGCTTATGCGCTATATAGAGGTAGTAGTTATACCTTACAACAAAAGTTCTACCAACTATTTAAGTATTATGCTACACAGGTAATTGTATTTTTACTTTGTGATACGCGAAATATTGAATTTAAGTTGATAATTTTGCGTCTACATATTCGTAATAATAAACTCTGCCACCATACAAAAGTTTAAACATTTACTTGCTATGCCTTTAATTTGGGCTGTGCCTTCAGTAACTTCATCAGTTGCAAGTTGTTGGGGGCAAATAGCTTCAGATCATCCATGTCAGATATGACCTGACCACCTCTTCTCAACCGATAGCCTAGACCTGAATCCTCCAACAGTATACTTCGAGGATTCAGGGCTAAGCAGAACCAAAGTGGACTCAAACTGTCGCCCTGAAATATACCGCGTTTAATCCTTATAGGCTCATCATCCCCCTGAATCGGTCGACATTCTGGATATCGAAGGACCGTCTTCCATTGCTCCATACATCACTCAAGGAAGGTGCGCAGAGTTGCGTCTATTTTGTACATCTCCAGCACCCTCACGACAGATCCTTACGGGATCGACGAACCTGCTGGCTTATGGCCATGTCAATGAGGAGTAGCTCCTTAGTGCCGCGAGACCCATTCCTGCATCCATTCTGAGAGGCAGACATTATTAAGTTTTTTTTATTATTATATTATGTTTCTCATTTTTTATTTCATGTTCATAATAATAGTAGATTATTGCATCGAGCACAAAGTAATTTATCATTGCACCGAGTGCCTGATTTAGAGCCCGAGCGTCAGCGAGGGCTCTAATCTAACAGGCACGAGGGCATATAAATTACTTAAGGCGAGGTGCATAATCTGCTTTTCTTTCAACTATTACCTATAGGAATAGTAGATAAAAGAAACTCATATCAAACAGTTAAAATAGAAGTTTAATTATTGAAATTGAAAGTTATACTTGAGCAATTATTAAACGTAAGGTTAAGAGTTTTGTTGGGCAAATTTATATTTGTTTAATTCGAAGCCGAAGCACTCAAAATCAGATAGTATCACACTTTATCGTTTCCAAAAATATTGTCAAGCAAAATTAACAAAGTTCCCGCCAAATCACTTTTTTAAATTTCTTTCATTTTTAAATCAGAGTTAGCAGCAATCATTTTTTAAATTTGGAACAAGTAGGATAGAAACGAATAATACGTACGTAAAAAAGAAAGTATTGATATCGGCTGGCTGAATAGAGCTAATCCATTGAGATTGGCACCTTTTGGTGCGATTAAAAAATAAACTGTGCAATAATGAAATTTCATACATATTTATTGCTCTAGAGCATTAAAGACTCGCTTTGTACTGAGTTTTTAGTGTGATTGTGATGAAATTAAAGCATAGTTGGAACAAAAATATTAAATGCAGTCCATCAATACCATTTAAATGAGTCCCACACTCATCACTAAACAATATTTTACTCCATTAGTCCATTGGCTAAAGTCGATGTTTTCTAGCAAAAGTTATACTATTTCTATGGAGTGTGTCTCATGTCTTCTGGCGGGCACAAACGATCCAAAACCAGCATCCTTCAACCTCTTTTGTATCGTAAGCTCACTTACTGTTGCACCTCGAACTTCCTCCAGCTCATTACTGGCTTGAATGCAGGTTTTTGCGAACGCTTAAACCATTATTCCTGTTAGAAGTACGGGTTTTCTACCTTGTACTAATTTTCTCAAAAAAAAAAAATGTGTCTTTGAACTGTCATAAATGGTTGAGAAAGGTAGACGACGAATTATGCACATCATCTGTAGGTTTGATCACTTCTTCTCATCTCAATTTCCCTGGCGTCCTTCCTTCGTCCTTAACTTTGATAAAGATCTAAACGTTAAAAATAAAACAAACTATTCAGTAAGTTATTGAAGTTTTTTCGAAATTTACAAACATATCCATAAAGTGGCAATAAGCGAATTTCTATCAAAATGATGTAATTTCGAATAAATTTAAAACAATAGCATGAAAGATGATGTTCAATTGTTTTATCAATTAGGCTTAATTGGTTTTATTATAAAACAAACGAAGGACAGCCTGTAACGGTAAAAAAAGGTTTACGACATTTTTGTCTCGTTACGCTAATTTTGCCAGTGTGTATATTTTGTTTTAACAAAACCATTAAGGTACTTTTGAATAGTCGGCAAAAAAAACAAAAATGAACTAGTTGCACATTCGCAAACGTCAGTAGGTCACTATGGGGAAGAAAGTGTAAGAACATGCGTGCTGCATGCTGCATGCTCACTTCCATGCTTGCTGCATGTTTTCATGATGCTCGCTTGCTGCATGCATGGTGTATGCTTGTTTGCATGTTTGCATGCTGCATGCTTGCTGTATGCATGGTGTATACTTGTTTGCATCCTTCATAAAGCGAAATAAAAACAACAAAAAAATATGTGTTCAATCAGTTTTATTATTATGGTAAAATACAAAATTATTCTCTGTATGAATTTTCTGTAATGATATGTATATGTATATGAGTATTTCAATTAATATAGATATTCAATGTATTCCAAAAGACGATTCTGACTATGAGCTTTCTACGATATGATGGTTCTGCTTTTTAATGACTATCGATATGAAATTTATGCCTAAAGATGATTCTGACTAACAGAATTACGAGTTTTAAATGTATGATAAATGAGTGTATACCAAACGAAATTCTGCGAAATGAAGTTTATGCTATCTGCTGTTTTGCATAATAATATTATGACATAAAAAATCTGCTATAAAAGGTAGACCCAATAAATTATTGTATTTTGAGGTTGTTTATTTTACTCTAGATGCTTTTACGTGCACGTCTTTTTGCATAGTTCTCACATTTATGTGTCATTTTCTAACAAGAATGATGTAACCAAATACTTGTTATTAAAAGTAATTGATGGAAATGAGTTTCCGTGGAGTTTGTCTTCTCCATAAAGACCTACTGACGCTTGCGAATGTGAAATTAGACTTTTTTTGTTTGTTTGAAAATTAGTTTGTTTAGTTCAGAAGTCGTCACCCTATCGATGTGGAGATTTAATTGTCCTATGTTTAATCTGCCCATTTATTTATTTGTTTATTAAAACTTTATGCAATATAAAAGTACATAGGCGGACTTAATGCCTGAGGCATTCTCTACCAGTCAACCAAGGGTGGTAAAGAGACAGGTGCATAAAAATTAAATAATAATATTATAAACGCAAAATAAGTACAAAAGTATATAGTTAAAATAAACATACTTAAATATGTACAATAATATATTAATATACATATAACGGCAAGTGCTTAATATGGGACGCAACTTGCGTCAGCACTGTTGCCGCTAGCCACCTTGGTCGCACCGTCCTCTCGCCGTCAGCAGCGGCGGAAGACGCCGCTGAGAAGAAGGGTGAAGTACGCACCGTTGGAGGGCCGGTACCATTTTGTGCCCATTGCCGTTGAGACCATGGGCGGTTGGGGCACTGAGGCCAGGAGACTCATTCGTGAGATAGGGCACAAGCTCCGTGCCAAAACGGGTGACTCCCGCTCCGGCTCGTTCTTGGTGGAAAGGTTAGCCATTGCCATCCAACGTGGCAATGCTGCAAGCGTTATGGGCAACTTTGCGCCGGAAACAGTGAGGGGCGGGTTATTAGACTAGTTATAAGACAATGCTGTATGACGTGTCCTTGTGACTTTGACATATAATTAAATGTATATAATTTTTATATAATATTGTTGACACATATTGGACAATAAATTATATTTAATAATATATACATATAATAATATACATATATATGAAATAATATATTAATATATAAAAATTAATATAAAAGGCGCATATTGAGACGATTCTGCTATATGTTTATAAAATAATGCTACAACTGCCGCATAAATGCATACTGACGGGTGGCCGTCCTGATATCGAGAGGAAGCGCATTCCAGAGAAAAAGGGATTGAATATGAAAGGAAGAGTGAACAAAATCAGAAATATGAGAAGGATCGATCCATTATCTTAGTTGTTGGTGTTGAGGAGAAGTTGTTCGAGCCTAAGTTTATAAGTGGTACACTCTTGAGAGTCACAACAATGGTTAAACGGTTCCTTAGAATGTTTACACGCCACGCAAGACGGTGTATAATTTAAATTGTCCTTATGCTGGCAGTCTTTAGATTCATGTGCCTCACAGCAATTAGCACAGGTAGGTGATTTAATAGTGCAGTTTTTCTTAACATGATCGAACTTTTGAAAATGTGCACAATTTACTACGTAGACATCATCAATGAAACGGCAAGTCACCCAATCAATAAATAATTTATCCATTGTCGAGACTAAATGTTTCCAAAATTTATTTAAGTTACCGGATATTATTGGTATGGATTGAATCTGCTCTAGTTGTATTTATTACTTTGGATTCAAAGGTTACCATTAGCCCATTAAGATTCGAAGGTAGACAATTTATAATAGCTTTGACGCAACAACAAAAAACATTATTAATATGTAGTGGTAGTAAGATTGGTATTGATTTAAATATCACGAATATCGAAGGTAGACAATTTATAATGGCTTTGACGCAACAACAAAAAACATTATTAATATGTAGTGGTAGTAAGATTGGTATTGATTTAAATATCACGAATATCGAAGGTAGACAATTTATAATAGCTTTGACGCAACAACAAAAAACATTATTAATATGTAGTGGTAGTAAGATTGCTATTGATTTAAATATCTCTCTGGAATGCGTTCTGTCACTTTTCTTTTCAAATGTGCATATCTGTGTAGTTAAACTGCTTTCTGTGTCTTAGACAGCTGGATATCCATTCACACACTTTTCCCCTTATGCCGTAGAAGTCTAATAGCTTAGAATTATAATCGGATAGATTAGTCGTGCTTATTTACTTAGAATGATTAACATAAGGCCTTAATCGTATCTAAAAATAGAGACACCGCTGGATCCCCATTGTTAGTACTTTCTGTTAGATACAAGTTTAATCAAGTTGAAGATTGCAAAAGCGGTTTTTTATCTGCAGGAAAGATAAAAAATCATAATTATGAAATTTGTATCTTGCTAAATCTTCCATTTTTTCAATTTCTTCTAGGTAACATGGAAAGTCTATCATCAGGGAAGGGGATCCAGGTGCTAACTCCGAGCGAGGACCACACGTTCTTGCTGAACGAGAATGCCCTGCAACAGCTGCTTCTGCGGAAAGACGTGAGGGACCTGCCCGTGGTACTGTTGGCTGTGGCCGGAGCCTTCCGCAAAGGAAAGTCTTTCCTGCTCAACTTCATCTTGCGGTATCTGGATCAGACGGTGAGTTGCGGTAGTGAGGAGTGGACTTGCAGAATACATGCACTGCACCTGCGACAATTCCGGGAGCAACCGTGAAGGTAGGTGGAGGATCCAGCGCTTATTCCAGTTTCTCAATTATGAGTTCCTGGATTCCCACCAAAACCTGAGCCTTCAAGTACTCCTTCGGGTACTTGACTGTGACGACGGCGAGTTTCACAGCCGTCACCGCATCCCAAAGGATCCGGTCGAGGAGGAATGTCCTGGGGTCTTTATCCTTTTGGCCGCCATATCCCCGCTGTCGCCGCTGAGAACAGCACGCGGCCTCTTTGAAGATCCTCCCGTAGGAGTCCCTTCTAGAGCCGCCTCACAGACAGGTATTTGGCCCTAAAAGTCGGGCGAAATCAATTTTTTTTGTTTTAGTTAGACGCCGTTTGTTATTATTCCTCGAAATACAATGGTATCTCCTCTTACCAATAGCGTGAACCCGACGCGCTAGAGCCTTTCCCCCACTCCATGCGCTCAGTCGGAAATTACCCTTCGCTTGCCGTGGTCGTGTAATTATTCGATACGCTCAAATTTCATTGTTTTCAAATATAAAATTTATGGTGAAAAAGTCAATTTCTTTTGAATTTCTACTATGGATCTTACACAACCAGGTATGTACTTATTATTTTATTTAGTTTTGTTATGAAAAGAGGGCGTTTTCGTACCTTTAGCTCCATTAGTAACTAATTCTTAAAAAATCCTATAAAATACGCATTTAAAAAAGTCTTTAAGCATTTTAAAGTATTTCTGAACATTTCTAAGTAAAAATTTATATGGTTTGTTTTAGAATAGACTCTATAGTATTCTAAAATACGTAAAACAGCCACCCTAACGCACCCCTCCATTTTTGGCAATTTTTTTTGCATAGACTCAAAAAACCACGTGTTGTTTTTTTTTTATGAAAATTAGTTTATTTTGTTTCTAGGCTCTTCTGGGATGCGGGCATTAACTAGAAACGATTTACTAACTATCATGGAACGCTCCAATGCTTCAAATTTCAATGAAAAGTTGGAATTTATGGAGTTGGAACTTCTCCGTCAATACTCTGAAGATGACCCAAACATTGCCGATGCAAAGCACAAGTTGTCAATTATACGTCACCAATTCAAGCAGAAATGGTCAGCTGCCCGCAATACCAAAGCCAGATTCCTAGAAGCGAACAAAGAATGGCTCAAGGGCACCATATCGCTACCAAAAGCAGGTACCTATTTACGTTGACAATTCTTTTGTTTCGAACATTATTATATTTCATGGAATTTTATCAGTGACTAAAGGTTTATCTTTTGTTATAGGATTAAGTCCAGGTAGACCTCAAAAGTCGTTTTCAGACTTATGTGAAAGGAATAAAAGGCGAAAAACTGAAAATCTTCGAACATCTGACTTAGATGTGCTGGCATACGCAACACAAATGAAATTGCGAGAAACTGGCGAAGTCGAAGCATCAAAAATCGTAAAGGTCCTTACCAGAAGCCCCCGAAAAGCAAAAAAATATGCAGCAGCGATAAAAGAACAAGCAGCTGAACAAGAAAAAGAAGTTTCAACGAAATTGGCACACCTTCGTTCCCTGTTTATGTTTGTTGAAGCTGGGCTTACCCAGGCCCAATACGAAGTGGTTCGAGACACGAATCCAAGCTTTTACCCATGCTATTCGATTCTAAAGAAGTTGAAGAAAGAATGTTACCCCGAAATCCACAGCATAACTGAGACCTGTGCCGAAGTAAGGGTACAAAGCTTAATGGATCACACCATCAAGCGATTATTATTGCATCTTGGTGAGGAGGTCTTGGAGCAACTGACTGAATCTGAAAAGCAATCCTTTCTGCTCATCAGCAAATGGGGCTGTGACGGATCTCAGCAGATTCAATATAAAATGAAATTTGCAAATGAGACTGATTCCGACGCCAACATTTTTCAAAGTTCTGTCGTTCCACTCCAACTAGTCTATGGAACGGAAAAAAAAATTATATGGCAAAACCCAACTCTGTCATCACCACGATATTGCAGACCAATACGCTTACGATTTGTGAAAGAAAACACTGACGTGACTAATGAGGAAATCGAGTACGTAGAAAATCAAATAAAGGAACTGAGCAAGACCAAGATCGACGACATATCCGTCAAACATAAAATAGTTTTTACCATGGTGGACGGCAAGGTATGTAACGCAGCAACCCATACCAAGTCAACCATGAGATGTTACATATGTGGCGCCACATCCTCCGATTTCAACGACCTTACAAAAGAAAGGCCCTGCAATACGGAAAACATGCGATTTGGTCTATCTTTGCTGCACGCTCGAATAAGATTTTTCGAGAGCATACTGCATGTAGCTTATAAATTACCAGTCATGAAGTGGAGGGCTCGCCTGACTGCCGAAGAGAAGAAACTAGTGGAGACACGAAAAAAAGAAATCCAAACCAAGTTTCGTGAACAACTAGGATTACTAGTAGATATTCCAAAGGCTAACTTTGGAAACACGAATGATGGGAATACCAGCAGGCGATTTTTCGATGAATACGAGAAAGCTGCAGAAATAACTGGGATTGACCAGAATTTAATCTACCGATTAAAAGTCATCCTAGACACCATGTGCTGCGGGATAAAAATTAACATCCAAAAATTCGAAATTTACTGCAAAGAAACTGCTGAATTGTACGTTTCTTTGTACAAGTTTCATCCAATGTCGCCGACATTACATAAGGTGTTGAGTCATGGGGCAGCCGTGATAAAGGAGGCGATTCTGCCAATCGGGCAACTGTCTGAAGAAGCTGCAGAAGCCCGCAATAAGCACATCCGAGCGTTTCGGCTAAACTACGCCCGAAAATTTTCGAGAGTAGCCTGCAACACAGACGTTTTAAATAGGTTGCTCTTGACATCAGATCCCTTGCTGACGGGAATGAGGAACGCTAAACATAAAAGAAAGAGTCCCCTTTCAGCGGATACCATGAATCTTTTGGAGGAAAATGATATTTGCAATATTAGTATTGAAAATGACTCTGAAGATGATGAAAATTAGAAATAAAATTTGTTAAGAATAATGTATGGCTTTTTGTTTACTCTATTATGCCTCAAAATAGAACGAAATACTTTAATAATACTATAAAACGCAAAAAATATTTTTGTCCGACTTTTAGGGCCAAATACCTCTCTGTGCGCCTGCTGTCTCGGCTTTTTGCGCTTTTTTCTTTGCGCTCTAGATCATCCATCGGGCAGCCAGCCTGCTTCATGCCGGCTGCCGGAAGACGAAGAGGTGCTGCCTTTGCCGGTCGCGTCCTGGGCCGCAAGGTCCGAGGTCGTTCGAACCCTAACGCAAGGTTCCCGTGTCGCGCCAGCTTTGGCAGTTCCCTTATGCCCGGTGGGCTTGGTTGCATTCCGCCCAACGGTGGTCTCGTAGCAGTGCCGATCCTCGACAGTGTAGCAGTACCGCCTTTTGACGGTCCCGCTGCAGTCCCGCCTCTGGGAGGTTCCACCATCTGGTGTGCAGTCCCAGCTTTAGCCGGTCGCGCCTGTTGGATCGCAGCCCCAGCTTTCGCCGGTCCCACCTTTTTAAGATTATTTCTCCAAAAACATACCGAAAATTATTCATCTCTCGACTACCCCCACCCGGCATCGAGTGCTCAAGTGGTGATGCTACGGTAGAACCAGGGATTAGTCGAGAGATATAGCCCCTCCCCCCCATTAGTTGCTCACGAGACTGCTCAGCAACAACTCACACCGCTACCACTAGCGACGCGAGCGAGCACCGCCGTCTGCAAGCCCCCAATGGGAGTAAACGCCTCGGGGCCGTCTGACCGAACCCTGCAGCCGATTGACCGTAGCTGGCTTAGCTACGGCTTCATGTGTAAGTAGAAATCCGGGCCAAAGTGGAGTGTTGCCTCAGAGACGTTAAACCGCCTACGCTCATCGGCTCAGCCACCAGGGTCCCATCATAAACACATAAACACATAAACACACGGGAGGTCATTGCTGTCCATCATCTGATCTAGTTCGATGGTGGACACCTACGGGCATGACCTCGCCACCCCTGTGTTAAGTAGGCCGGTGATTTCTGTTACGTCTCATTCATATGGAATTAGACCAATAAAGGGGCGGCAACCTCGAGAAGGAACTTCACCGCACTTACCTTGAGGATTTACACGACCGTAGCGCTAAAAAAAAAACAAACATACAGTCAAACAAAGAACCTTTTTGTGATTCCAGTACAATAATGGAGAAGGTCTGGCAGGCAACTGGCTGGGCATGGAGGAAGAATCCTTAAAGGGGTTTCCATGGCGCGGCGGCTCCGACTGCCACACCAGCGGGATACATCTCTGGTCGCAGCCCTTCAAGGCTTCGTTGTCGAACGGGGAAAAGGTATACATAGCAGGTTCACTATCTGCGAAGCCGACAAACAACTTTGTTTATTATTTTTATTTCTGATGAATCCGTTCTTGACCTCAAACTCATCAGATAGTAAATGAAGGTCTAGTTACGTTGGTCAGCGAACCCATAAGTTCACTCTTGCTTTGAATGCTGAGTTAATCAAGTAATAGCTATGAAGATAGATTCAGTCCAGTCCAGTGTGAGTTCATGACTGTGTACGGTTTCAGGAACTATCCAATTTCCCAAACGTTCTAGGCAATCAGCATCCTAATTGCGTAGCAAATAAATTCATGGGTTCGATCGCAAATTCTTTCAGTTCAGCTGTATTCAATGTGTGTGCTTATGCTATCGAGTAGACCGATTTTAAAACATATATTATGAATGTCAGTAAAGCAAGTTCTTTGAAGTTACGCAATTAGGATATTGATTGCAAGGTTTTTAAGTGTATGTGTGACATGATGACACATGACGTTTATTATCTGCTCCTAGTCCTTACAATCTCTCATTTAGCACGGTTAGGGATATGCTGTCGAAAACCGATTGCCAGAACTTGTGCTTATGTTGCTAAGATCTGATAAATATAATATGGATATAGATGATGGTGTGCGTGATGGATATGTGTGTATGTTGGCAAGCAATGGGGTGCCGTTTCAGCCTTTTGCCGAAGCATCGAAGACCACGCCCACCTTGGTAGTATGTTGACATGGATGGTTTGTGTGGGCTTCAGCACAAATTAAACATGTATAATGTTCTTTATTTATGAAAGTCTGATATTTCCTGATAGCCTTTAAAACATCGTCGGTCCACTTTGAAACCTTGAAGACCAGCAAGGTAGCTTCTAAAATTGTCTGTCAAAATCGTGCTGAATGTATGCTTCTCTTGTCAATGTACCTATAATAGGTACATGCACAATGGTCCACTTAAGGGACTAAGTGCTGAAACCCTAACATAACATAGGTACATTTAGGTATTTTATTGTCGCATTCTGTCCGGCATCTCATCGTCCTTTTCCGACATTATTATCGTGTTAAATTCTCCCAGCGGCTTCGCCCGCGTGATAGTCGAACATCATTCCGAGGGAACATATTGAAAATATCCTATGTGCTATTCCTGACTATAATCTATCTCTGTGCCAAATTTCATCCAGCCGTTCTGGCTTGAAGAAGTAACAAACACTCACAGACTTTCGTCTTTATAATATTAATGTGATGTCTCATTCTGTAATCTCAGGTGGTGATCCTACTGATGGACACGCAGGGCACCTATGATGGCCATTCGACGGTCAAGGACAATGCCACAATCTTCGCTCTGTCCACCATGCTTGCCTCTATCCAGATCTTCAACCTCTCGCAGAACATTGAGGAACGTGACTTGCAATACTTACAGGTATCTTAATTGAAGATCTTCATCACAGATTTTTTACCGACTAGACTCTACTTTCAAATAAGAAGGCAATCAATTCGATACGTAATTTTTACGCATATATGTAATATTGTTGGCATTGTACAATGTTCACGTTATATGCTACTCTATATTATGGGCTTCTAAACATGTGTGCTAAATTTCATAAGTGTGTGGTGGTTTTTCATTAAATGTTTTTATGTAGGTCAAATATTATAATAGTATGTAATGTAGTATGTAAATATGCAATTCTGTTATGTAGTAGCGCTCGCCGAATACGGTTATTTTATTTACATGATTCATAACACCCAATAAAGACGTGCACAGTAGTTACAACTGGTGATCCCGATATCGAATAGTTCTAACACGCGCCGCGAGTTAAAATTTGTTTCTCGTTATTTTTCCGAGTCGTGGTAACTACAGTGCACAGCCTTATCAGCCTACCACAAATGGATCTACCTGGTTTGGTTTTCAAGAGGCACATAGTTGTCGAAGATATGAGCCAAAGCGGAAATTGTGGCAACGGAACACCAATGTGCGGAGCGACGGTCATCAGTCAGTACGAAGTTGCAGCACTAGGAATATCCTCGAAGATACCGGATTTTTGGATCGAGATGACTAGAGTGTAGTTCGCTCAATTTGAGACAATGATGGTTCCACCAAAACGGGGCGAAGAAGCTAAATACGGCGTTGCGCTTTCCAAGCTCCGCAAAGATGCTGTAAGTCAGATGGCCGACATAATAATGTCACCCCCGGCCACCAATAAATATGGTGTCATTAAGGAAAGACTCCTAGTCGTATACGAAGAATCAGAGGAGCGGCAGTTCCAGAAATTGGTCATTGAAGTGGAATTAGGCGACTAAAAACCGACACAATTGATGAGAAGAATGTGAGAATTCGCACGTAAGAGTCAGTCAGCCGAAAAAACCCTGCATGGCCTGTGGATGTCAAGATTTCCTGATCACATACGAGTAGTGTTAATGGTCAATCAGGATCAATAACTCGACGAACTTGCCAAGAACAAGATTTGGAAGGAAGATGAAGTGTCGGAAATATCAAGTGATCAAACATGGCTTACGGTCGAGTTAGTCAATCAAATGAGTAAGCTAACCATGGAAGTAGCAGCCTTGAAATGCAAATCCTACAAAAACGGACGTAGTAATTATATTTGTAATCGAAGTCTGTCGCGCTCAAGGTCCCACTCGAGGATGAGGATTATATCTAACAGTCCCAATTGGTTATGGAAATATCATCTTCGGTACAGGAATCGAGACCGGAATTGTGAAAAACCATGCAATCGGAAGAAACCGTCGGAAAACTAAGTTCAGCGTTTAAAGAGGCGGTGATCAGCGCTATCATACCTTCAAACCTCCTTTGCGTTACCGACCGAAAAAGTGGGTATCGATTTTTGGTAGGTACGTGCACTAATATTTCAGCAATACCTAGAAGAGGAAACCGATTAAAAACAGACGACACATATAAAATATACGCCGCAAACGGGACGCAAATCTGTGGTCATCAATCGTGGCTGCGCACTTTTATCGTGGCTGACATTACACAACTAATACTGGGTGCCGATTTTCTTCAAAAATATAAAATTTTGTTGGATGTTCGGAATAAACGTTTAATAGATGGTACTACTGGACTTCAGAGAAACGCAATGTTAATGAAGTCAAGCACACTGAAACTCCGAACCGTAGATTAAACCGAAGATTAAGCAAACATTCTAGCAAACTACCCGAACATTTTGAAACTTCTTGACGTTCTGTCACAACCGAAGCACGACGTAGTTCATCAAATCATGACCGGATACCTTGTTTATTCCAAGTCAAGACCTTGACCTGACCTTTGCCGGCAGACAAATACCTAAGAGTGACAAATACTATGACAAATACCAGGACTTCAAAGAGCCCGTGGGCAAGCTCTTAACATGTGACATCAGATAAAAACTGCGAATTACGGCTACGTGGTGATTACAGGAGATTAAACGCGATCGCTCTACCGGATAGATACCCTATACCGAGAATACTAGACTTCACATACCTACTCGTATTAGCAGGAAGCAGTATATACTCAACGATCGATTTAAAAAGGGCTTATAACCAGATCCCAGTACAAAATGTAGAAAAGACATCAGTAATCACCCCATTCGGTCTATTCGAATTTTCAAAAGTTTAAGTTTCTTCAAGAGTTGGGTCGAGATAGTTATTCCACTGCATGCTGACCAGACTGACTCGCGCTGTTTTGGGCGTATTGGGAAACAAGTCGCGTAGGATAGTGGAATCCAAGGCACGGTGCGCCGCTGGTCGAGCGCAGGTAAATGGGGGCAAGAAGTGTGCTAGCCAACAAACGAAAAGCTGCCCCGCCAACTGTTGAAAAAGCTCGGTATGCACCATTGTGCTGGTTGGCGATCAGATGGGAGGGTCCGATGGACATCTCCGGGGGGGTTAGGGCGTCCCCGCAGTCTCCAGACTAATTTATTTATTTATTTAAACTTCATGTACAATAGTGGTACATAGGCGGACTTAATGCCACAAGGCATTCTCTACCAGTCAACCATTGGGTCAAAAAGGACAACTTTGTGAAATGGGTACAAAAATATTAGTAATACACATATACAAATAAATTAATACATAAATATTAATAATACACATATACAAATAAAATAAACTAATAAATACCAATAAAAATAAAAACGAGAAACCTGTTAATAATTATTATGACTAAACTTCTGACTCTAGATGAGAGCTATTTAGTCTGACTCAAATAGAGGTCACGAACTTTTCTTTTAAAAGAGACTTTGCTTTCAGCCTTTTTAATGCTAAAGGGTAGCGCGTTCCAGAGCTTTATTGTTGAGACAGCGTATGAATTGGACATAAAACCGGTGCGGTGTGAAGGAATTTGGAGGAGTAGATTTTTAAAAGCTCGAAGGTTACGACTGTGAGAACTGCCCAACACTTTGAAATAACTTTTTAGATAATCGGGAGCACAAGGATCGTTCATAATAGTGAAGAGCAAACAGAGAGATCTGAGGGACCTCCTGAGGCGGATAGGCAGCCATTTAAGCTGAGAACGGTAGGAAGAAATGTGATCACAATACCCCAATTATGGCGTCTTTTCAGTGCGTTTCTGTAGGTTAGTAGGGTGGAATCTCATCTCACTTCCTTCTCCCCACCTTACACTCTTACAAAAATAGCAAGAAATAAAATGAAAATTGGAGTAAAACAGCGGCTGCACCCCCTACGCCACAAAGTGCACCACACTAATACTAGAGGTCTGCACTCCGATCTCACCTCAGTCCACGATCAGCTGGAGACAGAAAAGCCATCACTGTTTTTCCTTACGGAGACGCAGATAGGAAGTCCGTCAGACGTGTCGTACTTCTCTTACCCAGGGTTTACCCTGGAGCACAATTTCAAACCATGCGCACGTGTATGCATGTATGCCCGAGACGCACATGCTATCGGCGTTTCCGTAACCTTGAAGACTCCAGGTTCTCAGTGCTGTGGTATCTGGTGGGCACAGGGCTGGATAAGATTATTTAGGACTGCATCTACCGCTATTTTTACAGTGGAGATCAGAAGACAGCCATGCTCACAGAGTACCTCAGTGAGGCGGCTGATGCGGCAAGCAGCATTACCCTTCCGCCCAATTAATGCTACTGAGGGACTTTAATGCCCACTACCAGGATTGCCTCTTTCCATAACTGTGCACTGATTATGCTGAACCAGAGACGCGCAAGCTTGCGCTAGCGCTAAATCTCACCCAGCTGATCCAGGTGGCAACGAGGGTGCCAGATATTGATTGGCACACAGCTAATTGCTTGGACCTTTTGCTGACAACAGATCCAGACCGATACTCAGTGTCGATATCTTCACCTTTGTGTAGTTTCGACCACCGTATAGTGAAGTCTGTGTCCATCTACTCTCCGCCCGATTCCAGCCCAAGAGGCTCCCGGCGGGTATGACGGTACAAGTCAGTAGAAAGGGATGGAATGCGATCTTTCTTCGCATGCTATCCTTGGCAGCCCACTTGCTTCTCTTCGGTTGATCCATCGTCATCCGCTGACGCTGTGACAGATTTGCGTTGGGGGATGGAGTACTGTATTCCATTCTCTGACGTAGCAGTAATCGCCACGCTTGGCAGGCGGGTTGGCGATCGCAGTTTGTTGTTAAAGTGCACAGAGAATGCTGCTGCCCATTCTCTAGTGTATCCCTTAGTCGCCTCTTACGACACCCACGGGAAGATATGGGATGGTGAGATTCTTTACGTCCGACACCAAACAGAATACGTGGTTGCTCACAATGGGCCTCATCAGAAAGCTTACAGTCACCCAAAGGGCTATGGAGAGGGCTATGCTCGGAGTATCCTTGTGTGATCGAATCAGAAATCAATATATCCCAAAAAATGGCCAAACTTAAGTGGCAGTGGGCAGGGCACATTGATCGCAGAATGGATGGCCGATGGGGCAGAAAATTTCTGGAATGGCAGCCGCGAACTGGAAGACGTTGCGTTGGAAGGTCTCCCACCAGTAGACCGATGAAGATTGGTGAAGATTGCGGGGATCCGTTGGGTGCGGGACGTATGGGACCGGTCAATGTGGCGACGTTTGGGGGAGGCCTATGTCTAGCAGTGGACATCTTTCGGCTGAAATGATAATGATGATGAACTTTCTTTTTGGAAGTCGGTGTTGAAAAACGATAAAAACAAGGGTTACCAAAAGACACCGATTGCCGAAATAAAAGATATTTTTCACTTTTTAAAACTATTTCTGTATATTTTTAAAATTAAATTGAATTTTTTCGATTTTTAAATAAACTTTACTTCTGTGGCTTTTAGAGATCCTGGCTTATAATAATCACACGACAATAACCATCACATAATATGTGTTCCAGCTCTTCATGGAGTACGGTCGAATGGCAAAGAACGAGATCGGAGGCAAGCCCTTTCAGCGGCTGCAGTTCCTCGTGAGGGATTGGTCCTGCCCGTATGAACATCCCTACGGAGCCTTAGGGGGTGAACAGCTGCTTGAGAAATGGTTGACGGTTAGCTTTTATTAGTACTGAGGAGATTATGGGTTCGTGACTATGGACAAAATACATACTTATAAAATATGACAAAAAAATCACGTTTGTTGTATGGGAGCCCCACTTAAATATTTATTGTATTGTGTTTTAAGTATTTTTTTATAGCGGCAATAGAAATTACATCATCTGTGAAAATTTCAACTGTCTAGCTATCACGGTTCATGAGATACAGCCTGGTGACGCACAGACATATAGACAGATAGATAGACAGACGGACAGAGGAGTCTTAGTAATAGGGTCCCGTTTTACCCTTTGGGTAAGGAAGCCTAAAAAGGAGGTTATCAATTTGATCCTTATGTTTGTAACGGGGTTGGAATTTTATTGCGCAAATCATCATATTCTATTATTTATTTAGAATGTAGGTATATTTTCATTGGATTAAGTATCTCTCAACTTAGGAAATAGTGCAACTTCCATCAAAATCGGTTTAAATGTTTTCAAGATATGAAACTTACAATGAAACTCCAGCACGAATGTGTCAAATTGAGTTATTATGGGTATTATGCCAATCCTTCATGTAAGAGTATCTTACTTAGAATTTGCTAACTTTGTAGTGATACTGTAAAAGTATTTTTTTTCCACAGTATAATAAACCAACTTCGAAAGCTGAACAGTAAAAAGTGCAAAAACTTTCGTTTCGGTCAGTGTGCAGGGTCTTAGGGGCGGAATTTCCGAAGTGGGTGTCGCAAAACGAAAAAAACCTGCCAAGTGCGAGTCGTACTCGAGCACCGAAGGTTCTGTATAAACAGCTGCATTCAACAAAATAATTAGGTAACATTACTGACGTTCATAAACAATGAAAGAACCGAACATTACTCTAACGAAGGGACAAAATCAAATTTGTTGTCGGAAAGCAGTTGTCCACATACATCGATATAGGTCGCGGTCAGTTTACCAACTACAAATAAGTTAATAAACGTTTTTTTGGGTTGGCCTTAGTATCCAGGATCCCGATTTTGGGATTGTTTGGAGTTGTTTTTCTAAAGGGGTTGGTTTCCCCTTTCAAATGACACCCCCATAACACAAGCAAACATCGGTAACTTTAGGTATACAGGGTGTCCCAGAAATCGACGTCAAGCCGTAAATGGGTGATAGACCAAGTTATAACAGTTCTCAGAAAAATACGAAAAAAAATCTATCTCATGTTTTTAAAAAATTATGTTCACTTTAAAAATTTACTAAAAAAATCAATCCCTGTAATGGTTCTTTAACTCCAATTGCTACAAATCCCATAATTTATCTAATTTTTTTATTATTATGTAATCTTGAATAATGCTTGTGTAGATTTTTGCCTAAAATTTAAAGCCAACTCCTCCTACTTAGAAGAAAATTAAACTTTTTCAAAACCAAATTATTCAAATTTACTGTTTCGCCCAACTTTAACTGACTGTACTGAAAAAAAAATGTACTACGCTAGTTTGGCAAGTAACATGAAAAATTGGCGCATTTAATAAGGATTCAAAAATGGTGTAACACTTGCTAGATTACGTTTTCAATAATTGGTCAATTTTTTTTTGTAAATAGCCTCGGTTTTTACACAAAATGTCCATACTTCCTTAAAATGACTTTAGCTTACCTAAAGCTTTGCTAAACTCCGTTTCTAGTTCGATAGAGACGTTACGTAATTTAAGAGCAAAGTTATGATAGTGACTCAACCTTTTTACTTTAAGTCAGGACCAGTTTTCCCATCTTAGAAAAAAAAAACAAATTATCAGATTTAATTTTTTTTTAAGAAGATGTCGTGCTTGCATTGCCGTCGAAGGAAGGCAGTTTGAACATTTATTGTAATTAAAAAAAATTAAATCTGATAATTTGTTTTTTTTTTTTCTAAGATGAGAAAACTGGTCCTGACTTAAAGTAAAAAGGTTGAGTCACTATCATAACTTTGCTCTTAAATTACGTAACGTCTCTATCGAACTAGAAACGGAGTTTAGCAAAGCTTTAGGTAAGCTAAAGTCATTTTAAGGAAGTATGGACATTTTGTGTAAAAACCGAGGCTATTTACAAAAAAAAATTTGACCAATTATTGAAAACGTAATCTAGCAAGTGTTACACCATTTTTGAATCCTTATTAAATGCGCCAATTTTTCATGTTACTTGCCAAACTAGCGTAGTACATTTTTTTTTTCAGTACAGTCAGTTAAAGTTGGGCGAAACAGTAAATTTGAATAATTTGGTTTTGAAAAAGTTTAATTTTCTTCTAATTAGGAGGAGTTGGCTTTAAATTTTAGGCAAAAATCTACACAAGCATTATTCAAGATTACATAATAATAAAAAAAAATAGATAAATTATGGGATTTGTAGCAATTGGAGTTAAAGAACCATTACAGGGATTGATTTTTTTAGTAAATTTTTAAAGTGAACATAATTTTTTAAAAACATGAGATAGATTTTTTTTCGTATTTTTCTGAGAACTGTTATAACTTGGTCTATCACCCATTTACGGCTTGACGTCGATTTCTGGGACACCCTGTATATGTAAAGGTGCTAATTGAGAATTCTTTAACTAGCTTTTTGCCTGTCACGCCAAAGAGAAGTAAGTTGCCAGCTGAAGAAAGTGCTGAAATTATATCAGACACCTTCACTTACAGCGTACATGTTACCGCCGAACGCGTAAACATTATTGACAACCTTAAAAAAGGTAAGGTCATCGGTGGCCCGCTTACCAGGGCGTTTAATATGTTTAGAGTCGCGTGTAGTCCCGCTACAGAGCATCGGTGCGAAAATTGAATGGTAATTTATTGCGTAAAAATAGTAGAAAAATATGATAAAAAGATCCGTGGTCTACTTTTAACATGAGTTTATCAGTCGATCTCGCGTTTGTTCAGAACATTAAAGTAAATAATAAACACACCACTGATATTGAAAAAACAACTGAAGTTTTATTAAAAACTCTTTTATTTCTAGGGATTTTGATAACGCATGGTGTTACTTAGAATAAAAACTCGGGGCTGCTATGGAAATATATATAATCATTGAGATAATATGTACTACGTAGTACATTAATAACCTCAATGTATGTATATAATCTAGTTTACCCTTACTATTTAAAAGGTTCCGCGAAACTCAAACTCGGCCATCATTCCATGTCGAAGCGTTATTGGTCCGTATTTAAGGAATTTAGCCTGTGATGATTTCGTTGCCATTCCACTTCCAAGCGGCTGTTCATTAACCGGTTACGCGGACGACAGTCTTCTGCTCATTCAATCAATTACTCGAGCTGGACTCGAGAATCTGGCTGACACTTGCCTACGAATAATAACTCAGTGGGGCGATCGAAATCGTCTAACCTTTGCTCCGCACAAAACCTATTAATTCATTCTGAAAGGTAATCATTAATCGTGTCTTACTTTTAAATTTAGTAACTTTCCCGTAAAAAGGAAGCAGTCCGTGTGTTATCTTGGTCTGGTGTTAGAAAGGAATTTTACATATATAGATTATCAAAAAGCAAAAAAGAACTTCTATGCCTTAACAAGAATATGAAAATCTATGTGGGGTCAGTCTTTTTTAACTTTAAAGACTATTTATGGCGATACTTACTTGGGTTGTACGTGCTACGGGGCACTTATTTGGGCCGATAGGGCCACCATAGAGGCGGTGCGACGTAAGTTACTTAAAAGTCAGCGTTTTAGCTTTAATTTTCTTATGCAAAGCTTACAGGACGGTTAGTACTGAGGCCTTACCGGTACTTGCTGGCGTACTTCCGGTTGATCTTGAAGTGCATCGACGTGCTGCAATGTACTATTCCACACGGGAGACCATGGGTGCGAAATTTTTAACGCAAAGTGACCGTGTTAAAATCTCTAGATTATTTAAACCACAGATTGACATCTGGGAGGAACTTTTATCCGAATGGCAATGTAGGTGGGATTCTTGTATCAAGGGAAGCCCTTCACCAATTCTTTCCATCCGTTCGTGAGCGGCTGGCCAAGACAAGGCTGGAGGTGAATCACTGTGTTGCCTGTTATATACATAATTTCTTACAAGACATGGTAACTTTAAAAGAAAATTATTTTCCTTCAAGGTTGTTGTCTCGCCTTTATCAATGTTCTACATCTTTCTGCGAATATGTACAATCTGCACATCATATCTTATGGGAGAATATTCTTTGGCAGAGTGATAGTAATATTATGTTAAGTACAGGCTGCTTATTATAAGGACCTTGTGGAAACTAGAACAAATAGTAATGGCAGGTGCCCATACATTATTTTAGCTGAGATTAAATTCCTACGTCATTAAATGAAAAATATCTGGTTTAACTTAGGGTGATGTACTGAATTAGTTTGGGCAGTAATTTTTGTTCGGGAATGTCGAGAATAATAGATATTCAGTCGTAAACTTTTGCAGGTTATGTCAGGGTATCTTTTAATAATGTGTTTAATAGGTAATATTGTTCAATTTCGTGGAAGTAAAAGGGGAATATCGCATTAATATTTCCCATACCTAGTTATTTCAGCATGAAATGTATGATATACTCTTTGAAAAGAGTATATTTATATAAACTAAGTGAATTTGACGTGTATCAAAAGGTCGTCGTCAACAACCAAGCTATATTTTTTTTAGACTTGAATACTAGTCTTTTTGCCAATCATTAATTGAAAATGATTCATTTATTTCTACTACACTACAATATTCTTACCTACCTGCAAGGAAAATCTATACTTACACATAAACTGTATAGTTAACTCATTTACTGCAATAAATACAATAATTATATTATTACTCTTAATATAGTTACTACTTATCACTTAGCAGATAAAACATATCGTGGCAACATTAAGCTAAAGAAATTAACTAAAAAAATCAAATTACTTTTTATTTATTTTGATTACTTTATCCGTTTTGAAACAGCCCCGTTTTGATACTTTAAAAAACTTAGACAATTTATAGAATGTCTTTCGTATATAACACACTTTCTGACGCTCAAATTTAAGTCAGCTAAGATTTTGCCATTGTTCTTTCCGTGTTTTTGCCATACCTATTATTGGAATCAAATATAATAGCTCATAATGTTAGCACCCATTAATATTAATGATAATTTGTAATTTTTTTATCCGTGTTGCAAGGCAACTGGGCTTATCGCAGTTGCAAAGAACCCTTTGTGCCTATTAACCTTGTTTGTACTGTCCCCTTCTTGATAAGGAGGGAAGTGGAAATAATATCTTTTTTACCCGACTGCCGAAGGCTAATGTGTTTATCAGTCTAGGTATGTTTTGTTCCTATTTGGCGTTCTAGTGACCAAACGCGTTGGCCGATTTTGATGATTCTTACGTTTGTCTTAGCCTTGAGAGTGTCACTACTGGCGCCATATTGTTGAGGCCCAATTTTCTTTTTGCTAATCTTTCGTGTGGGGTATCACAATAAAGAGATTTAAGAGGTGACTTTAAAAATATATATAACTATTTCAATGTACCTAGTTCGAAAAAAAATGTTAACTAAAAGTTATAAATAAAAAAATTTAATTAAAAAAATCAAAAAACCCAACTGCTTAAGAAGTGAACTAAAAAGACGTAAACAAGAGGAAAATCATGCTGTGCAGTAGGAGGATACATCTGGTTTTGATCAGCCAGCTCGCAGATATGTAGCAGAGCACGATTTTATTCTTGTTTACGTCTTTTTAGTGCGGTTCTTAAGGTTGCCCTAGTCGCTCATTCTTCCATACAAACGTATTCTGGTGATAACTCCATTATTTGACAGTTTACGTTAAGATAAAAAAAATATATATTTGGATCATCATTATCTAGCTCTGTATGGAAACAATAAAGTAAAAAATATATATTTTTGATTTTTATTTTAGTTATGAGCGTCGAAAGTTTTATTTCAACACTAATTTTATCGCATCTTTGGGCGCAAATAAATTCTATAAGAAGAAGGAAAATTGCAAAACAGTCATGTCAACAATGCATTTAATTTTATTTTGAACGGATCAATTAAGTAGTTTTTTCACGATATCAATATTCCCAAAGACCTGTTAATAGATTTTCGTGCGCTCGTTTTCGTCCTAAATCATCATCCATTTCGCAAAAAAATTGCAAAAGTATGTATTCGTACGCGAACTAGCTTCTTACTGCTCATCAAAGCATATATCTCTTTCGCACGTGTTGTCGGATGAGATAGCATGCATTTAAACCCCGCGCACAAAATAGTTCGTGCCGTCGACTAGAGCAACCTTAAGCAGTCGGGTTTTTTGATTTTTTGAATTGATTTCCTACTCCTCCGTTACAGTTTTCTGATTCATTTCGTTGCGAGAAGACAGTTAAATTCATTCTCCGGGACTTCGACTAGCTTCATTGCCTCGGCGCTTTTCTGGTGGTCGCCTCTGTTGATTCTGGCTTGCAGGAATTGCAGTGGTTTGGCAATAGTGCAGTGGGTTTGTCCCAAAATCAAGCCTAGCAAACGCGTAGTTTTTTATTTGTGTTTAAAGTAACGTGCAATGCAACGTAATTATGCGTTTATATGTTCGTTTTTAAGTTTTTTTTTGTTTTTTTTTTTAATGATTTATTGTTGTTTTTTTAATTATTTATTGTTTCTTTATTTTTATTTATTGTCTTTTTTATAATAAAATCATTAAAATTTTAGAAAAATTAAACAAAGATTAAGAAATAATTAGTTGTACGATGATCATGAAATGGAACGTTTTCCGCCATTTTGTGGGTCAGTGACCTGATATGACGTATCATTCATTCCGTTCCTCTTGTTTTTTACATTAATTATTGCGCTTCATGGTTAAAATATATCGAATCTGTTCCAAAACCGAATCGGGGCACCCCAAACTCACATAGTCTTTTGGCTGCTACCACTAGAGTGTATATAAAACACCGGCCAAGTGCGAGTCAGGCTCGCGCACGAAGGGTTGCGTATCATTATCGCAAGAAACGACAAAAAAGACACGTTTGCTGTATGGGAGCCCCACTTAAATATTTATTTCATTCTGTTGTTAATATTTGTTGTTTTAGCAGTAACAAAAATACATCATCTGTGAAAATTTCCACTGTCAGCTAGCTATAATGGTTCATGAGATACAGCCTGGTGACAGACAGACAGACAGACGTGACGCGCGGGACGAGAGCAACCTCCGCCCGCTGTAACAAAGCATAGGCACCTGGACGAGCCGTAGCGGCTGAGGCTGGGCGCCAGAGGTGACCAGCAAGCCGCAGCTGCAGAGCTGAGTATGGGTGCCTATCCTTTGTTACGTAAGGGCGAAGGGGTTGCACTACCCGCAGCGCCGGTGTTTATGCAAAAGCAACTAAGGGTACTATTGCGTTGTTTCAAAACCTCCAAACTTAAAACATAAATATTATGAAAAAAAAAATACTAGGTATACGGGGAAAAGCGGATACTCCTTAGACCCTCCCCACTCTTTAGATTTTGATTCCCTTGCGATTCCTAAAACATGCGACAAAAAAGTCTGTATCTCTTGATTGTGTTGATTTAGAAGGTTGATTTTTCACAGCTCCAAAAGACTGAAGACCTTTTTTTTTTTGATTATATTATATTCATTTTTACTAAATACCTCCTGGCATTCCAGAGAAAAGATCTTGACACACGGACAGACAGACAACGAAGTGATCCTATAAGTTTTTATATTTCCTTTTGAGGAACGGAACTTTTAAAACAAGAGACACCAATGACACAGACTATTGTTCCTTTTCAATTAATGTCATCACCAGTTGCAGTCTATAATCCAAATTCGTTGTATAAAAACAATATCAGGAAACTGGTATCCATCAACCCGTACTGGGCTCGCACTCTCCCTGACAGGAATCCTAAATCCAGCAATGGAAACATTTAAAGCTGGTTTTGATTGCAATCAGCCCTAAAAATATAATAATGCAGCATTATAATCTCATTCTCAATTTACCTACGTTTTCAGCAAATTTTTAACATTAACGTCGATAAAATGGGATTGTGACTATATTTTGAATGTTTATAAATTCGAGAATCACCTCTGTTATAAGAGTCGCCGTGACCATCACCAGGTTTGCGAGGGTCAGCAAAAGGAACTCCAGGGCGTGCGGCAGGACATCGTGAGCTGCTTCGAGGATGTCACCTGCTTCCTCATGCCCCACCCTGGAATCAAAGTGGCCACCGATCGTCAGTTCAGCGGAAAACTGTCTGGTAAGGAATACTGGTTACGTCTCTTTACACATCGGGTTTTAACTTTTAGTACAATACAAGCCTTGACCAGAGCCAGTCATTGTATTTTGTATCGTTATTGCAAATATTAAAAAATTCTAAAAACAAAGTGACTAGAAGCTAGACAAAGTTATCCAATTTGTGTTAAGAATTTTATGACGTCTAAATATAGTTTAAAATATCCAAAAATACACAAAAAGTGACTAACGAACATAACATAACAAAGTTGTGTTAAGAACTTTACAACGGTCGAAGTCGAAATAAAGTTTAAAATACAAACTTCGCTTGATATAAGAGCAAATTCCGCTTGTGAAAGAAATAAGTAGTGCTCTTCGTACTGTATAGTTCTGCCTCTCTGTCATAGTGGAACCATGATATCGTTCAAAACGTCAGAGTAGCGCCCCTGATCACTTACTTTCTGGTTCTTTGACCTCAGTTGACCGAAGAGACAGTAATTTTACACTTAACCTTCATATATCTTTGGTTTATTTTTACTTATGTAACTTCTAAGTTCCAAATAAAATCATTACTACCGTTTTGGTTTCTCTAAGCAACTTATTCACGTGTTTTCTCCTACCATTTCAGACATAGACGGGGAATTCAAGTCGAGTTTAAAACAGTTGGTGCCGATGCTGTTAGCTCCAGAGAACTTGGTCATCAAGAAGATCGGTGGACAGACCGTGAAAGCACGAGACCTGCTCAAATGCTTCAAGACTTATGCCGAGGTCTTTAACAGTAAGGAGCTGCCGCATCCCACGACCATACTACAGGTTACCGTCAGCAACAATTCTATATAAGGGTCACATATAATTAGCTACCGAATCTTCAGAGACGTGATTGGTATCAATAGCCAAACAGCTATTAATATGGCCCGTTCATCTGGTAAAGACTGCGTGAATTCGCTGGAGCCTGGATGCCAGAAGCTCATAGCCACTATCCGTCGCAGAATTTTTTAATAAATAGTAACTGTGACGACACATGGCGACTGTGTTGCGTTTGGTCACTATATATTGTACCTGTTCACATACAATGCGCCAAAAAAAGTTTCAGTAACAATGTGTGTGTAGTGGACTGTATGCTTGTTGGGGTTTCTTGTTGTTATATGAAAATACTTTCTTGGTTCGTATCTACTCCAGATTTACTCCCGTTGTTGTTCTTGTTGTAGAGCTGCGGACTAACTGTGTCAAAATCAAGATCAAATAGTTTATTTCGAATAAACCTTAGAAGTTCTTATTAATTATCAAACAAAAAGAAAGATGACTGTAGTTGCAAATTTGCAAGCGTCAGTAAGTCTCAATGGAGAATAATTTGCAAGAAAATCCATGGTTACTCTTTTCCATCAGTTTTAAATACTAATATTTGGTTACATCATTCTTGTTGAAAATATACATACATATATGTGAGATCGATTTAAAAAGACGTGCCCATAAAAACAATTTAAAAAATACAATAACAGGCCGAGGCAGCTAAGTTATGACCAATCCTAACTGATGGTGCCTGTTCACGTACATGACGCATCGGCACCACTCAGCTCAACCACCATGAAAGGAACCAAATGATCCAACATATGTAGCACCATTAGAGAAACATTAGAGAGAGCATGACACTCAACTGCCAGGACACACAGAAGTCAACGAATGACACATAGGTACAGTGAATGGTAGATTTACAGTCGGCACATAGTACTCACACATGTGTTGTGCAGTTATGTAATTCTGAATTAAACTGAATTTATACAACACAACATATTCGTACAATCTTCAGCTGATCCAACAATACTTCAAAACTTTTCTGCTTATCACTTGTTTTTGCGCCCAAGTGGCAGTGGAGCAGGACCAGCATTTAGCCAAGCATAGTAATGATGATGATTTGATGTAATCCCCCAACTTATAATGTACTTGCCTGCATAGTGTGCGTTTTATAAAAGTTTAACTGCTCGAACGGACCGATCCCTCAGGAAGTCTGCAATCCAGTCACACAGACCACCGAGCAGACCGAATGAAGGAAGCTTACCAATAAGGCTTTTGTGCCAGAAATGTCGAAGGAGACGGCAAGCGCTTCCTTATGCGTATCAATGGCCTCACTCCAGATGTGAATGGCATTCGCTCGAAGTAGACTGCTGACGCTGGGGATGTAGACTGATTTCGTTGGAAGCCGTAAGGGTGGTCACTAAGGATGTCGTTAGCTTCTAGGTATGCCTGGAGCTTACTATTAAGTACGCGTAACGCGAATGGACGTTACAGAGATGGGTCTGTAGTTGGCCGGGTCAACTCGACTGCCCTATTCTTGAGCACGGACTGTACGTTGGCTTGCCTCCAAGCATTCGGCACTTTTCCAGTCTCATACGAAAGGCGAAACAGGTATTTCATGATCGGAGACAATTAAGGCGCACATGTTCTAAGAAAACCAGCACCAGTAGCAGTACCAGTTGCTGGTATATCATCGGGACCGCTAGCCTTATTCACGTCAAGGTTGCGCAGGATCCTACGTACGTCCTTTTGATGGATGCGAATGTCTGACATATTCGGTCTCGCATCCATCAGGAGAAAAAAAATCTAAAACGAACGAATTTGGAGTTATTGCACTTTGAGCCATTTACGTAATGGAATAAAGTAAATATTACTATGTTTAAAGATGAGAGGCATGTAACCAGTCATGTCATTTGGTACCTTTGAGCGATGATGGGGTTCAAAACGTTATATGCAAAATAGTTTCACTTACTACTGGTTATACTATTTTACAATATTTATTTATACATGATAGAACCGAATTCTTGTGACTTTATTTTGTAAAAAAAATTGAATTAAATTATGAAATTTATTTTACGCATAACCATACCACAGAAACCTGGTTCCATTTGATGTATTAAAAAATATTGTTATTAATGTGTAATGTACCAAGTATGTGCAGGGGGGTGATCATAAGAGAGTAAGATTATTACTCTTAGAGTAAGGTTATTTTGAGATCGCGTATACAAGTCATATACATTTGTCCGTTAAACACACTCAAAATAACCTTACTCTAAGAGCTTGTGGTCACCCCCCAGCCAGGTCTGTTTTGTATAAAATGAAATGATATTAATATCGTTTATTTGTTTCAATAAAAGAGTCCCGTGGTGCTGTTGGTTCTGTTCTGCTTTTATTATACCTTGTTTTTAAGGGAAAAATCATGTGGTTATTTTTTGTATAATAATTTAGACCACTTTAGAATTAGTAATCTTCAATAAAAGCGAAAAAGGAAATTTGTCGTGTGGTTCTATTTTTCATGAATACGGACAAATTTTATTTGTTGTATAGGCAAAGGCGAGCGCCTATACAACGGACAAAATTTTACATATATGCGTAAGATTAAGGATCATATTCGTATTGAAAGGCGTAAGCGTTTCATAAAAAAATGGACTTTAGCATGACAAATTTTATGTTCAATTCGCATGTGACATAGAATACCAATAAAGAGTATATGAAAGAAAGAATTTTGAATTTCTTCGATTCATGAAAGTTGCCCTTAGTCCGCGCTTGTTCCCAGGCAACCGCCGAAAACATCAATACAACAGCGTTATCAGAAGCGCGCCAATTGTACGAGAACAAGATGGAAGGGGTCTGCGGCGGCACCAAGAACCTGAAACAGGAGACGCTGGATGAGCAGCACAAGAAGTACCTCAACATGGCGCTGCACGACTTCGACAGCAAGAGGAAGATGGGAGGCGCCGAGATGGCGGCGAAGTATAAGGAACTTCTCCATAAGGTAATTCTGAGACTTTCGCCTATTTCTGTGTTGAGTCTATTTAGACTCGATAATGTGTCAAACCCTACTTTAATGACAAAGTATTTTCAGGGAAGAGTTCGATGAATGAGCGACTTCAATTTCGTAAATCAGTAACCGGGGATACATACTAGATTTAACTTTATGCGATGAAATAATGGTCGATTTATGTGTGAAATGCTTGGTCACATTGACTTATACTATGCTAGTATTATATTATCTGTGCTTACACTTAGAAATAATTATGCACATAAACAGAGATCCAATCAATATTATATTTTCTGACATTTAAAAGTGCCGCTTAATGGCCATGTTCAATATGGCCACTAAGTGGCGTCATTATAAATGATTTGACTCTTGACTTGGAACATCATACGAACAAGGTAAACGATACATGTCGACATACTCGAAAAGGTTCAAATTCGCACCGTCACAATAGGCCTATCGTCACAAAGCTATGTCTGTCGGTCGAAGGTTCGAAAGTTTTACGCTAAAGAGGTGGTAATAACGCGCAGCTTCCAGAATTTTCACGAGCTGTCCAAAAGATAGACATAGGACGGTCAGAGTAAGTAGTCAATAGTCTCGAAAAGACAATGAATAATAACGTTTCCAAGAAAAGAGAAATTTCCGAAAGAATTACAGGTATAAAACCTATTCCCTATTGTTTCTTCTCCAGGAGCTAGATGAGCTGTTCAAGAAGCTGTCGGCTCAAAACTCGAGCAAGAACATGCACAGCATGCTGAGCACGCCGCTGGTGTTCCTGGCGCTGCTGCTGGCGAGCTGGCTGATGATCGTGCTTGGAGGCATCTTCGGGCAGCAGACCGTGTTGACGTTGGGACTGATATGCACTTTGTACGCTCTTCGCAAGCTGAAGCTTCTTCTGCAAATATGGTGGTATACCAGGTAAATGTTGTTTAATTTTAATCAGTTATGCATTTAAACTTTTGAACAGTTAATATAAATATTGATTCTTTTACAATAATCAAACTCTATTTCTGAACGTTTTCACTTTGACTTTACTTGGCTATCCCAAGCACAGAGCAAATATAATTCCATAGGTAGGTAGTATACGCAAATTTTTTATGTTCAAAAATCCTTAATATGCTTTTATTATCTACTTTTCAGATGGCCGGGCAACTGGATGATTTATATTCAATCTAAAGTGAGTTTGCAAATTCAAATTAATTTATTTCGTATAACTTGATATCGAAATTATTAGGTTTTGAATCTGTCCTTTAGTGAGCTCACCTATATATATATTAGGTGTATACCTATCAAATTGCCGTTTTTAATGAAATTATCAGACATGCTCCTCATAGAAAATGAAACACGAGAAACTCTCAGAGTAAAAGGCTGTTCGTCATTTATTAACATATATACAATTGAATATTCTAAAATAAAAACAAACCTATATACAAATACAAAAGGGAGACGGAAAAGAGCTCATTGTGCATCAAAAAATTCGTCCACATCGCTGTCAATGGGAAACGTGCCCAGAACGCTGGCAGCATTGCCACGTTGGATGGCAATGCTGATTCTCTGGCCGAAGAAAAGGCCAGCCCTCTGGTCACGTGAAGAGTCGACGAGCTTTGTGCTAATTTCTCGAAAAACTCGATGCGCACTCGGACCCCATAGACCTAATGTTTCAATCCCAAACGGCTCAAACATATAACTTCCAATAAGGTAGTTATATTTGCGCCGTTTGAGGTTTTCTGCATCGGCAGCAGCCGCCCTAGCACAGCCCGCCGTGCTAAGAAGATGGGATGGCGCACGGGTGTCGACACATGTTGCGTCCCACACCAAAGGCCTACCCACCTTCCAAGCAATTATTGTCATCCCGTCTGGTCTCTTCCCATCGTCGCGTGCCAAGCCATTGGGTTCTATAACAGCTGGCACCCCGGCGGTGACAAGAGCCCGACGTATGATGTCATTAATGCTGGCGTGCCGTGCTATCCGGCCAGCGCTCCTACTGCAGGATAGGCCATGATGACCGAGGCGGTCGACTGCTTCACCACATTGACAACGATGTGGAGCTCCGCTAGGAGCACCCAAACGCAGACATGTAGCGATCCGGAAGGTGTTGTCACTCAACATAGTACCTATGTTGAGTGACGGTAATGCCTGTAGCCAGAGACCCGACTCCCACTCTCCCACAGCCAGCAGCTCAGCAGTATTGGTGGACGTATTTATAAAATTATTCCGTACCAACCTGCAGAGCGGCTCATCCCACTGTCTCTGGGAAGATGGGTTGTCGGGCAACGCCGTATTCGGGCAAGCCACTTACCAGGCGCACACTGCGTCGGTCGAGCACGGCACTGCAAAGTTAACCAGTGAAAGGGATAAAAATTTTGTGGTTAAAGTTTGAGTGCCGTGGCCCGAAGACAGGAACGCCGGTAGGCTTATACTAGAAATTTTACGGATGCCGAGCCCGCTGAAGCGAATGGGTTGTGTAGCTTGCATCCAGGCTCGATCATCCAAGGCCACATTTAAGATGGATGTCAGAGTGCATCGAATAATTTCGTCATTTTTTTCCAAGAGATGTGGCTGCTTCCATAAAGGGGAAGAGCGGAGAAAATACATAAAATTTGGTCCAAAACAGCAATACCTAATAAGAGTAAAAGCCGAATGAAGGTTAATTTTGGAGAGTCTATCCGAAATATTATTAAAATGGTTAATTTTGTCATCAATGAATGAAGAAAAACTGTCTTCCAAAATTGGGGAACCTAGGAGGTGCAGTGAAGTTTTATCTAAAATTTTGATCTCGGGGGCTATTGCATAAAATTTCTGTAGGTTAGGTTGTCTGTCGGTATTGTCACTAAGAAAAATTTCACATTTGGAGTGGTTGAGGTCTAGGCCGATGGATTTAAACTGCTCTTTCAGGAATTGGAAATTTGCTAAAACGGTGTCTACGTCACCTCCTAGTGTTCCATCATCCAAATACCATAAGTTAAATTTCGAATTTAGTTTCTGAATAATGGGATGAATAGCTAGACTGAAAATGACTGGCCCGAGAGGGTCACCTTGTTGGCAACCAACTGAAGACTGCAAAACATTTTCTTTGTACAAAAATTTTGATGGGTGCCTATAGCATTGCCACAAAAAACCGAAAATTTCTGGAAGCTCTTTTTTTGCTTCAACCAACAAAGTGTCCCTGTTGACGGAATTGAAGGCGTTTTTAACGTCATGAGTAAAAGGTGTATATGATATGGTCGGATTAATAAGGCATTATTCATAAGGCTCGGGCAATTTGAAAAATGCCCAATATGATTAGGCAATGTTATGATAAAGACATTCTGAATCATGCCTATCACTTATTGGACCGGGTAATAAAAAGATGTGTTTGTGTTCGTAAAGTTCGCTCCGTAAACGTCGTTGATGTTGCGTTCAGCTTGTGCCGCGTTGCCGCCACGACGGCACTCATATACCATAATTACTCGATTTTTTAACGTATCTACTATACATGATGACAAAAAAGATGAAAACATAACGCTAATCCATAAACAAAGGACTAATTATGAAAAAAAAGAACTCAATGTTTTTTTTTAATAATAATTCTTAGCCAAACAATAGTACATTGTTACCCTAGGTGAAAGTAAATTATTTAGTCCTGAGACGGAGTTAACCAATAGTTCGAGGGATGAAATAAGTCTTTAATAAATGGTTTTCATAACGAATACAAGGAAAGTAAAAATAAAAACACGAGTTAACTTTTAAATTTTATTTTACATAAATCAACAACTATGGTGAATTATTTAAAAGTTTATGGTAATAACGATTGTCCCTAGGGCTGACAAGTAATACATTCAAACTGGAGCGGGTTGAAAGTTATACAGTCAGGCAACTTCAGACCTACTTACTGAGTATTAGTAATGAGAAAAACATTTATTTGGCTAAGGACAGAAATGTTTTGGTTTAAAATGGCCAGTACTGTGGAACGGCGATTTCATAGGTAAATACCTATTATTATAATTATTGGGAATTAACCATTTTTGACGATTAATGTCAAAACTGCAAATTGGAAATACAGGGATCGGAAAAAAGTTCCATTGATTACTTTATGTACTTTTGGAATTTTTCAGTACCAAATCTATTTTTTTTTTTGGTGCTTTATTAACTTGTTCTCTGTTAAGTACATTGAATTTATCATAATTGTCAATCATTGGGTCGTACCTACTTACACCGCTCCCTAACTTTTCGGAAATGCATAACTTCATCTTTTGTATAATTACCTATATTTTGTCGCCAGATCCTGCCAACGAGAGCCCATACCGACAAGAAAGAAAAATAATATTATTTAAACGTGTCATGTCCATAATATTGGGTGATTAGCACATATTCAATACAATAATTGCCATATTCCAATATAAGGTCGAATTCAATTGAAAAACAAAAGTCATGGGTATCGATATCTTGTTGTTGTTTTTTGTTTGTCCCACTGCTTCCTATGCATTGCCAAGCCTTCATTTTTCACTATCTTCAGCAATCTGAGCTCAATCCTTGAGGCAGGCGGTGCAACTCGTCGGGTCAGCTCCTTCGAAACTCATCATTTCAAGAAACTATGCTGCAGTCATTGTCCACGTTATCAGCTGCCATCATCATCATCATCCGCCTTATAATATTCCCACTGCTGGGACACAGGCCTCCTCTCTGTGAGAGAGGGCCTCGGCCTTAATTTACCACGCGGGCCAAATGCTTGTTAATAGATGTCACATGACTTCGAAATTTTGGTTCTAGGACGTACCCGGTTTCCACACGAGTTTTTTTCACTGTATAAGAGCAGTGCTGATGAAATAATTTACAAAATGTAAAGCGCCTGCCTGGGTTCGAACCCACGATCTACGACACGTAAGGCGTAGCCGTTACCACTGAGCCACAATGCGGTAATGGCGCTTAATGATATGTTGTAATCAGCTGTACTTTCTTGAAACAATGATTTATCTATATCTCGATACCAATCACATCTAAGGTATTGCGATAGGAAATTGAATTCGACCTTGTCCATAGTTGTATAACATTGCATTTACAGTTGCATTTATATTAAATTGTTATGGAGTTTCTTGTCCGTTCTTCTCTATGACAAATAAGCTTTAGGAATGGACAGTAGAATCAGGGGAATGGAGAGTAGAATATAGAATATTATTTTATTACTTTTAGTTTGTGATATTAAAAAGTGGCTCACTCTGTGAGGACCTGTACTCAAAACTTTGTGACAATCGCTCTCTAAAGCATCAAGCTTTTGCGGTACTAAATATTATGTATTTTTTTAAGTAAATGATTAAACTCAGATGTCTAAAAAGGTACCATGTATGATATTTCACGAGGTACATATGGTCACTGCCAGCTAACAAAAAAATAAAAGTCGTTGACACCGTCGATAGTGTCCACCAATGTATTCCAATATTTCAAATCGCGGTAGGGGGCGTCTGTGACCCTTTCGCTTGGCGTTCAGTAATGAGATAATATTTCATAAACGCGTGTACCGATTTACATGATTTAAACGAATACATGGTTTTACGCCTATTTGTCTTTAATTTTTTTGGCACCGAAATATCTCAATAAACAAAAAAGAACATGTTTTCAAGTTACGTACCTAAGGGATAAGTTGAGTTTAATCGAATCAATAACTTTTATTGTTTTGTTATCTGGCGGAGACCTTAGTACCTATATAAACATCCTAAACCTATATATGTATCGTGTCTCGTGTACATAATAAAAGTTCCTCGTTAATTTAATATTATTTTACATTTTAATAAAATAAATTTTAATAATTTTTTTAACATTAATTTGTCATGTTCTCAAGTAATTTTTTAATTTTATTGGAGTTGTCTGTGTGTAAAGTCTGTTTTTGATTTCGAACTTTACGATATGAGAGTAGATAAAAATCTATGAATTGAAAGTTAAAGTGGATTTTTATAAAGGCATCATTTTTATAGCTATGTTCAAGGAATGTAAATTATATATCTGAATATGCACGTAATAAAAGGCTTTATATTATTATTTTTTTTATTATTCACATCCCGCATTTTGAAGAGATTCATACGAAAACGAACCTTATTTTACCCGACCATGGCGTAGCCTAAAGGTGGGTTATGATTTTAACCCGTATTTATGTATGCTCATCTGCTCCCGCATAGCTTATATAGGGTGCAAATGCAAATACACCATAACATTAATTATTGTCAATGAGTGCCAAGGGGCTGGGATTCAAGAAATTTCAATTTCAATTTCATTTATTTATTCATAACAAAGCCTTTAAAACAAACCTTTTTAAAAACACCAATCTTAGTTTTATGTGGAGACATAATTAAACCTAGCTTATCAATTAATACTTTGGTATTTTGTAAGGCAGACCGAAGTTCTTCGAACGCTAAATCTAAATTACTCTTTGAAGAATACAAAGTCAACAAGCGTATTGAGATATATTGACTTGGCCAACATTCTTACATATAGGTGTGTAGTGTTACAATATTAAACAAAAATGGGAACAATGGTAGACTAGTACGTCTAATCATCTCACAATCATATGTTGCCACTTACAGATGTCTATTTGATAAAAAAGACCACAAGTAATTAAATATTAGCGATCCAACCTCAAACTGATCTAAGACGCGTAACAGGCAAGGAATATCAACATTGTTATGAGTGCTTTCTATGTCTATAATACACGCCGCTGTAACTAAGTTCTTAGAAAATCCATGTCGAATTTCAGAAACAAGCCGTGTTAGGTTATCCGAACAAGATCATGCCCTACGAAAATTTACTATGTCCTCAAGGAAAAGACATTGTTTTTCAAAGAACCACTCATAGACGTTTGGTCAGAATGGCATGAAAAATTTTACAAACACATGATATTAGGGAAATAGGATGTAAAGATGAAGATGGACTACTACTATGCTTGGGAATGGGATTTATTTTAATTTGGCACCATTGTACGGGAACAAAATCGAAAGAAAAACATTGATTATGTATTGAAAGTAACATCAGTTTACCGGAAAGTGGACGGTGCTTTATCATTGAAAAATAAATTTGATCTGACCCGGAAGCGGTGTCGACATTTTTAATACAGTTTACTAATTCTTGCGTAGATATTGGTGTCTCCATCGTAGCATTATTGGAATTTAAAGTAGGCTGCGAGGGACAAACAGAATCTGGAGTATGGCCGCTAAGCAGACGCTCGGCTTTTCTTAATCCACACAAGAGTTACGAATTTGCTGACCCTTTAACCACTTCATCTTACGCCACACTTCAGAAGTTGAAGAGGTTTCATCTACAGATGAACAAAACTGCTGAAAAGATTTAGAATGGAAAAGAATAGAATATACTTTGTTATACAACATAAAAGTTACAAATCTAGACACACACACTTTACCCTTAGCAACACGAATAAGCCCTTGTGCGGTGCTAATCATTTCTTTAAGAATATCTAAGTTTCTTGGAGAAGGACAAAATCTCAGATTTGCAGCTCTAGAGACTAGTGTGGTTTTCAAAAGGTTTTGGCTTAAACGTATTGCAATTATTTTGAGGGATTTAAATGTAGGGAATATATTTGTCTGTAGTTTTCTGCATAATATTGTAGAAAAGGTCATATAAATCGTGAGGATCTTGGGGAGTCAAGCAATGTTGTCACTCGTCACTTCTCTAAAGTCAACTCTAGTCACTCGTCTTTGTATGTGGTATATGAACCACAGTCAATTTTTTTTTTAATTTCTTATAATTTGGTATTTATGGTTAACAACAAGTACTAAGGTTAGATTAATTACTAAATGATCACTAACGAGTTATTCGTTAGTTGGTTTCCACATACTGTCATACGTACTATGCTATAATATTATAAATGTGAATGTAAGTTTGTTTGTTACGCTTTCACGCAAAAACTACTGAACCGATCATTATGAAACTTTGTACATATATTCTTGGAGGTATTAGAAGTAACATAGGATACTTTTTTTTTTAATGGCTTCACTGCGAGCGAAACCGCGGGTAAAAGCTAGTAAACAATAAAGATAAAACTGAAGACACAAATGAGATATCAGGACTAGATTGCTGAAGTACTCCATTAACCATAAGATTCTTGTGAAGCTACCATCGTTGAAATGAATGAAATTGTAATCTGACATGGAATCAAATCATCAAATCATATTCATCTCAATTATACACGGATTCCTTTTGTCTCACTTGCTTTTTTGACAATGATTGTGAGTTTTTCGTGATCTATTCCCAGTTGTGAAATTGTGCTTTTGTCTTCAGAATGTTGGCATATGATGTTGACTCAGGTTGCGAAGGTGTCATAACTCCTACTGGCGAACGATCGTGACGTAACGTTACGTAATCGTAACGTCGTCGACGCGACTTGTCCTGTTAAACATCTGTGGTTGAACTTGGGGGAACATAAAAAGTGAGGCCCTTTCTGTATGTGCAACTGAACGCCGCCATAATGTCTCTTGAGGACAGAGAGGTGTCGGATTCATAGTTAGATTGTAGATAAGAAGCTATATTCAAGACTTCATAGGAGTTTCAGATCGAATTGCCATACTACACATCAAACTACCAAGCTTCGGAAACTATGGTCGATAATTCAAATATATGCACCAACTGAACAAGCAGACGAAAAGGAACACAAATCTTTCTACAATGAGTAAACAAAAATCTTAAAAATTTACCTAAACAACATCATCATACTGATGGGTGACTTCAATGCTCAAATCGGGACTAGCATAAACAAAGACGCTGGGAAACTTTGGCGATGGCAAGAGGAGCGTCAGTGGCCATAAATTGGCAGAATTTCTACTGGAACATAAGCTTACTCTTACAAATAGCATTTTTAAGAAAAATATAAACAACAAATGGACTTGGATCCCCCCAGACGGAAAGTAAAAGACTTCAAACATTAAAAAAGTATATCATGAAGAGTGGCAGAACAAGAAAAGCTCTTATAGAACTAAGAGAATCAAACCAATGGATTCCGAATTTGGAGAACAACCTCAAACATATCACTAGCAGGAAAGACATTAACAAACAAGCAACATTATTTTACCAGAATTTGAATTCCAACAGACACAACACCGAAAAGGGAAAACCAAAAACAGACAATATCTACTGTTCCGAAAAACCTAGAACTTGAACCTGTAATCCTACACAGCGTGTTAAGTAGGTATGTAACCTACTTGTATTTGTCTGTGGTGTGAAGAAAATATTATTAGTAGATGAAACGTGTCAAGGTAATTCTGTAGAAGATGGGTCATGTAAAATAAATATTGTAAACCTAAAATAATTGTTTCTCTGGCAGTATCCCCTCTGCAATATCATAAAACAGCGAATTAAGAAAAGCTTTATTAAGTCAGAAACTAGATAAGGCTCCACGGCCAGACAAAATAAAAAACGAAATACTGAAGTGAAACCTCGAGGAATTAATACCAACATTGACTAAAATTTTCTTCAACATCTTGGCATCAGAACATGTCCCTGAAAAATGGGAAACATCACACATAATACTTATTCACAAGAAAGGTCCAAAAGAAGTTATAGGAAATTACAGAACAATTAGTTTGATGTCTAACATATACAAGGTTATCTCCAAAATTATCCTAGACCAAATGACTAGATGAAACTAGATGAAAATGAACCAATAGAGCAGGTTGGTTTTAGGAAGAACTTTGCTACAATTGACCATATACATACTGTTAAACAAGTACTAGAGAAATACGAATATAACAATCGTATATGGCCTGTATATGGCCTTCATCGATTACGCGAAAGCCTTCGACAGCATAAAACATGAATCTATATGGGAGAGCCTGGAAACTCAGGGCATTAGTGCGGTCTATATCACCCTTATCAAAACCGTCTATACCAAAATTAACGCAAGAATACAACTGAAAACTTTAGGCGAAGAATTTAAAATGAAAGGAGGAGTTAGAAATGGCGACTCACTGTCTCCAAAACAATTTTTGTTTGACCGAATTGGGACCTACTAGGACTTAACATCGATGGAAGGAAACTGAACCACCTCAGGTTTGCTGATGGCATTGTCGTGTTCGAAGTAAACTGGAGAAAATAATCTAAGACCTTAGCAACGAGAACAAAAACATAGGATTATCACTAAACACAGATAAAACTAAATTTATAAAAAACGCCGAACCAGTTCAAATAGCAATCGATAGCCAACATATTGAATATAAGGAAGAATATATATACCTAGGCCAGATCATCTCCTATTAATACCAGACTAACAGGGAAATAAATAGACAAATCGCAAACGGCTGGAAAACGTACTGGTCAATGAAGGAAGTGGTGAAATCTAATGAACTCAGTATGGGAATCAAACGGAAAGTCTACAACACCTGCATCCTCCCTTGCATCACTTATGGATGCGAAACATGGTCACTTTCAAAATGAGAGCATTATATGTTATATAACCATATGTTGGAGCATTGCCAAAGAGCTGTAGAAAGAAGCATGTTAGGTGTTAAAAACTAGACTAACAAACGAAACACCTTCTTCAGAGCATTGATCAAAATAACAGATGTGCTTGCCAAGCGAGACCAACTGAAGTGGAGATGGACAGGCCATATGCTACGTAACCCACAAGAAAAATGGAGCAAAATTGTGACTGACCGGTATCCTAGAGGTGAAAAAAGGAACAGAGGAAGACAAGAAAGAGATGGGAGGACGAATTAAAATTAACAGCAGGTCCTAATTGAAAAAGAGTCGCTAGAGACAGAAAACAATGGAAACTGTAGAGGAGGCCTTTGCCCGGAGGCACACTGAATTGAGAGATATACTATAAAAAGAACTATAAAAAAGTACAACAGACCAACCAGCGATCACGCATTTCCCTTTTCTCATACCTGTTGATATAGTGGCATCTATTATTTATTTTGCCCTTATTGTGTAATACGAATTCTCGTCGCATTTCATAATCGGGGTGCATCAATATTTCGCATAAGCATAACTGGTAATCCTAATTTCCCCATAAAACTATAATTTCCAACATCAACCCCTTTTAGGAGATGATTGAAAAAATAAATATGCAGACCTCAATTATTTATAACCAAAAACTTTACAGGCATGCTGAAAAGTTTCAATCAAATCGCAAGCCGCAATAAAAAAAATCATACAAAGTTCAGCTCCAGTCCCCCATTTCTCCAATTTCATCTAAATCGGTTCAGCGGCTAAGCATGAAAAGCTAACATATAGACAGAAAGACAGAGTTACTTTCGCATTAGTACAGATACTCGTAATATTCAAAACCACACAATCACGCTAAAAGAACATTATTACCGCAAGACGTCAAACGCTGCACTGACCCCGCCCGCAGAATCAAATTGTGTCAATTGTTTACCTAAACATGGTGCAAGGAAGCAAGTGGTAATCATTTATGCGTATGAGTGAAAGGGATGCCGTTCAGTGTAACATGACAGTAAGTCGCCGGGCTACAGGAAATTTACGGGCAGAAAGGCGTCATAGCTTGTACAGAATAAAATCTATTTTGAAAATCGCTGTTAAATGTAGTACTGTTGTTCTTTGTTTAGAAATTTAGTGTAAAGATGTTCACCGGTTGTTTGCGTTGTTTCTAAGAGTAATGCAATAATATAAAGCTTAGTCGTAAGAAAATTTTCCATGCAATAAAGCTGTTATTGTAATTTATCCTAAAAAAATATTTAAAAAAAAAAACGAAAAATATGGGATTGAGAGATTGATACTCAGAGAAGCCAAAAATCTAATAACATTAAAAAGTGCGTAACCGGCGCATACCGATATATTGCCCGGGGCCAGATTATGTGAAATAAAAAGATATCTTTCAAACGAAAATATATCTCACCACGATGAAGAAGACACCAAGAAAAGCTTCTCATGAAAAATTTAGCAAAAAATGGGAACATTATCCTTTCTCTTTGTTGTTCAATGTCTGTGACGTATCATAAAGTGTTCTGTATTATGATAAGCGAACTTTTTATGATTTTCCTTTATCCCAACATGTCTCTCGGAGGTATCATAGAATTTCACACAAGCGCTATGAAGTGCCACTGTTTGTATTTCAGGTTAATGTTCTGTCATGTTGTATTTCAGCTTTCATAAAATCATTTTTTGGAGACAGCAGGTCGAGCACAATCTTGTCGTCAATAAACATGAATCATAAACTACTAGCTTTTTGCCGTTGTCTATATCACAGGAACCGTTATATATTTCGGATAAAGAGCCTGTGGCACTCAGGAAGCAGTCTCAGGAAATTTTAGTTATAGAAAACTTTCTATCACTAAAATTAACTTTCGTAATCGAAGTAATACTTCTTGACTTAATCTCAACAGCCAAACACAACAGTGAAGACTGCAGAGAATGCTTAGAAATTACAAATGATTTTCGTTTGTGTGTCAAACAAGTATTCTTTGACACAGCTCACCTATTTTGTCTACATTTTTATTAGTATTTCCATGAGTGGGTACCTATTAATGTGATCTCTATTATATAGTTACTGGCACATGACACGGTTATCCGTTTATCTCGAAGCTAATGTTGCTCTATTAGTGCACTAAGTCAATGCTATCACACGTGACCATAACACGCACATTCAATACCTGGCGCAAAAAAGGCAATTTCTGCTTTCCCATAATATAAAAGAGATTATACTAGCCGAGGTGCTGCACAGAGAGCGAGTCACATCTGCATAGACGTTATTTATTTTCAGCCCTTCCGTCAATTTGTGAGAACCACGTGCATATCTGCTTAAACCGTGAAACATGGATTTTTATGCTGAATGTGTTGAACATAAAATATATGCTGCCAACTATAAAAAAATGCCGTGTAAAGAACGTTGAATATTAATATTGATACATAGCAATAACGTACATAATTTATAATGAACAAAGCTGGAAGTTTAGTGACTGGTTGGTATCGTTTGTGTAATAATACATTGCTAATATAACGATATAAACATTATTTAGGTAGAAAGTTATGACGTATCGACTTACAAATTTCTTTTCAAATTTATAAAAACTTATAACAACAACATAATAAACTTAATTATTGAATTGTACAGAATATATTTATTTTTGTTAATTTTGAGAGTCACAATAATTCTGAGTCCTTGTGAGCACCTCCTTCTAAAAGATGTTCAATTCCCTACAAAAATAAGAATCTCGTAAAAAAAGAATCGGAACAAGTGGCTGACTTCGTAATATATCTACGATGAATGGTTGATACAAATAACAATAAATCGGGAGAATATGGCCACTTGTTTCTGGAAAAGAAGCGTTAAAGAGATTTGCTTCTTATCTAATCTAATACCTTTTAACAAGCAATTCTTGTATTTGTCTTTGGAGGCAATCTCCGAATGGGGCAATGCCAATCTAGTCAGTTTCAATGCTGCTTAAACCCAGGCGTGTGTTTTTCCCGCAAATAAGAACCTATTCCACTCGGCTCCATTTTACCGTTGTGTAACCGTGGCCATAACGAACCATCTCGACTTTCTTGGTGGACAAAGGGCCAAGAGGCTTATCGGCAACGATGCACTGGTCGCCTCAAAGTCCCAGAGCCTTGAACATCGACGTTGAGTGGCCGGTTCTGTCGGTTTTTTATCGGTTACATTTTGGGGAGTGTGCGATGGAACTGCACAATTTGATTCCACCTAGCCCTTTCCATCATCGGACAGCTTTGACTTGACCTCCTCATCACCGATGAGCGTCTTGGCCCGTTTTTCAATCGACACCAGTGCGTCGAGCTGGTATTTGGCAGATCCGTCCCAGAGATGAGAACAGTACACCATGCATGATCGAACTTACGCTTGATACAAATTGAGGAGCAGTTCTGGCGTAAAGTACCATCTCACCTTTGCAAGGATCCCCAACTTTTTGGCAGCCCACTGAGCCTTTGCCTCAAAGTAAGGGCCAAAATAGAGAGTCGATGTCAACATAACGCCTAAAAGCTCAAGATGGCCCGTCATTACCACATCTCGTAAAATTTGGAGCCGTTTCAAATTGTCTCTTTTTATCGGAAAAAAGACACGCCTGGGTTTTAGCAGCATTAAACCAGATTGGCATCGCCCCATTCGGTGACTGGATGCAAGGACAGAATCGAATGCTCCACCATGGCCTCACGGAGAGATCGGATCTGCGGCGTTCGACAAGTATCTCTCAGCAACAGTGCTGTCGTCTGCATACCCAAAGGTGCCGGTTTTAGCAGATCGTTAATGTTTAGCAAGAATAATGTTGCAGAGAGTACCGATCCCTGAGGGAACCCGGCATTAATAACCAATTGGTCTGATGAGTACCCATCTATAACCACTCGAATGGACCAATCTCTCAGGAAGTCTGCAATCCAATCACACATACCACGGGACTTAGCCAGGTCCACTTTCTCACGCTTTCTGAAGAAGGAGTTCATCATGTAGCGGCCCTCCTTCTCCATAAAACTGCCCAGTAGGTGACCCCGGTTGTTCTGACGTCCAACTCCAAAATGTCCCACTTGCAGCTTATCCTCGTCTCGTTTGCCCAGTTTCGCGTTGGAGTCTCCCATGACAAATCTCTCTCTCAATGTTTTAATAAGGGTAAGAAGCTTCAAAGAATGTTTATTGAACACACATTTTCAACCATGAAGACTGAATATTGTGTGGAAATATAATTTTCGATAGATATTTGTGATATGTATATTTCGCCTAAGTTGTTCACAGTTTAGCTTGTGGATGTGTTAGTATAAATGTCCGAACTAGAATAATACCTACGATTTATCGGTAAATCCAAAGGTTTACCAAGTCTTACTGGTAAAAGTTAGAAATGATCCATGATTATCGCTAATTTCAGGCTTTTACTAGCAATCACACGGTAAGTCTTAAGATTTAGTTATCTCAAAGATTAATAAATGTTGAAAAATAGGAATGTCTAATACACTATGAGATGTTATTGATGAAAACAATTAAAGACTGATTGACTCACCAAATTAGATATTGTTTTTGTTTAATGAACCAGATTGAATAATAATAATAAAACTTTGATTGTTCATCCGAATAATTTACGAAGACTACAGTCAAAATATTTTTAAACACAACTACATTTACAGTTAACGAGTATCATGAACTTACATTTTATTCCAGTATTTTAAAACATGTCTGAAAAACAGTTATCTTTTTATTCAAAAGTTTGTATGTCTCATAAATCAAGTTACCTAGTTGTTAAATATATTATATTTTCCTCTCGTCCCAATTCATGGCAGATATTAGTGGGTTCAGGACAACATTTCTTCATACTGAGATTTAATATAGCGTATTTACGACACTTTTGGTTGTTTTTCTATTGTTACGTAACTATAACTTTACGCCTTTTTTTAAATTCGGGCAGGTTTAAGACAGGTTTACCCTTGAGTTAAATGACATGCCACGAACCTCAACTCGTTAGCCTTAGTTTGTATTTATCTACGAGAACACGTAATGTGGACAATAATCATGTTTTATACACTGGCTTCTATCGCTACACGTGTTACAAGAGCAGAAACTGAATTGTTTTTCATCCTACGGATTTTTAATATAAACTAGTTTCAATCTCTCCAGCGGAATAACGACTAGCTAAACATTCAGTATTTATGATTAAATATTCAGCTTCAGTTAGTTTTGCACGTTCCGTGACTAAACTTTGTTAAAATAATTCGTTCAAAATAATTGAGACAAAACTAACTTCGCTGTTACTACATTGTCTGGCCTAATATTGTTATCTCTAGTTTAATATTTATTCCTAGCTTGTGTTGTAAAAAACATTGCAATTGCCTAAGTTCCAAAGCTCTTCTTATTCAAGAGCAAAATGAGGAAAGTTATAGTAGAATGTGATGTTGCCGCGCATCAGCGAAACAAGTAAATTGTTACTGAGGAGCTCGTTATGCATGTACATTAGTGAGCTTGCAGAACTCGGTTGGCTGATGAGTTCACTCAACCGATATGATTCTGTGTGTCGAAACATTACCCAGTTGAATGACTTAGTATCAAATTATGGAAATTTGTGATTTATGAATTTACGTAAATGATAGGAATCGTAATCATTTCTCAAGTTTAAATTGTTTAGTAAATGATTTAAGTATTTAGCTGCTCCTTAGGTAGATAAATAGCTCTGAGAATTTTAGTCTCACACGGGTTTATTTATTTTTACTTTTAATTTTTGTTTGTGTTTTGCCTATCTTGTGTCTCCTGTGCGGGTCACAAATAAATATGTTTTCTTTATCTGTCTGTCTTTCTATATCTGTGTTGAGAATCTTGACAGCGAATCGGTCTCGGATAGCTGAAGTTTAAAGAACTAGTATTGAAGACTCTCTTAATATTATTATACATATATTGAAAATCGAAAATTTAAATGGGCTTTCAATTAATTACATTCAATACAATGCTCCGTACTTTGATTAGCTCCATGTCGCCTTCCTCTTACATATTATTTTTAAATTGTTATTTGAAATTAGATAATGGCCCGGCGAGAAGCTTGGGATCTAATAAGAGATTGGGAGAAATAAGTTTTACTCTTGAGTTTCTTAAAGTTGTGATGTCTGCTTTACTTCGGAAAAAAGGGACAAATTGTGTCGACGCCGACGGTTCCCTTTTTGTTTAATAGTATCAATTGAATGAAAGTTTGTATTTAAATGGACTGTTTAAAGATAACGACTGACTGTTAACTGTTAGACTGTTTAATTTTCAAACAAAAAAGTACATGAATGTAGTGTCTTACCTATTGATAAATGAATGATAAATGATAAATGATTTTATTTCTGTAAGTAGGTTTGTACAAACACTTTTACATATCGATCATGTTTTTTAAAACTAGATGAAGTCGGCGTTTCCTATCTGACTACTTTGAGAAGAAACGCCGAAACAAACTCAGAGGTCACAGTCTCTTTTAAAGTCCAGACGAAATCTTTGTTAGATCATGTGAAGACCATGTAAACTGAAGTCTGAAATGGTCTTTTGAGGAAAGAACCAGCAAGATTGAGTGGACATGTCCAGTCAGTGCACGCATTTGTCAATAACCGTGCAGCTCGACTCAGAATTTAAGGAGCTCAACTCTATTTCATGTGTACCTAAAACTTTATAATTGTTATAACATATACACGAGCATAACTTACTAAACTCACACTGCAACCATGTTGGATACACCGTAAAACTATACCAACAGCGATAACACGACGATCATTACTTACATTCTCATTTGCCGCAATTGTACATACTATTATAGTTATTCATATGGATGGATGTATGTTTGTTACTTAATCTCGTCAGAACGTGTCAACGAGTCTGAATAAAAATTAGCGGAGAGATACATTTAAGTCTGGAATAGCACATAGGCTACTTTTCATCTCAGTATAATATTCCCTTGGGAAAACATTTTTAGGGCGAAGCCGCTGGCAGAAGCTAGTTCTTAATATTTCATCTTCTTACTATATCAAATAAAATCTTGCCAACGCATTAAGAAAACTTTAGCATGAGGTCAACATTTACGGGCTAGACATAAATAGTCGCAGACTACTGTTAGATGCGAACGAAAACAAAATCTTTACAAATATGCTAAACATTCAGTAGTTTTGACCCCAATCTGGTAACATTAGATAGGGGAGAAAGGTTTAAAGGGATTTATTTAAGAACTTAGTTTTGGTCCTTTTTTTAGACATCTTTTTAGAACCGATATATGTATAATCTAAACTGCTAAAATAATCACAGTTAACCGTAACACAGCAATTTTACAACTGATTCAAGCTTATCCCCGCACGACAGTCCGGTGTCGCCCGAAGTGAGGTTGTTCACCATTAACGAACTTTTTATCTACACTCACACTCGATGTTCAGTTACTTAAATGCAGGCGTCGCCAACTTGCATGACCGATTTCCGGAACATACCGAACATGAGAATTTGACCTGAGTTCAAGCTAGCAAAAGATATTTCATACATACGTTAGCTCTTGAAGAGACATCTGGATGTTGACGTACACTTACTGAAGTAGAACTAAATCTTAAAGTTTAGAAGCTAATTTTTTTAGGATTTGAAACCTCGCTACAACATAAAATGGTTCTCTTAAAATTACGAATCTTACTAATATCCTACTAAAAGCTGAGATAGCAGGCGGCTCTAGAGGGGACCCCTACGGGAGGCCCATCAAAGAGACCGCGTGTTGTTCTCAGCGGCGACAGCGGGGTCATGGCGGCCAAGAGGATGAAAACCCAAGGGCAATCATCCTCGATCGGATCCTTTAGGGATGCGGTGGCGGCTGTGAAACTCGCTGTCGTCACAGTCAAGTACCCGGAGGAGTACTTGAAAGCGGAGGACTTGGTGCCAATCCAGGAGCTCATAATTGAGAAACTGGAATAGGCGCCGGATCCTCTGCCGGTTCTCACGGTTGCTCCCGGAGTTGTCGCAGGTGCAGTTCATGTGCGGGCGATTCTGGCCAGCTACTTGGAGGACCGAGAGGTTCTTCTCGTGGACAAGACGGCCAGGATCAGGCGATACAGCGCGGAGTCCGGTGTTCCACAGGGGACGGTTCTAGGCCCTCCCCTGTGGAACATCGGTTTTGACTGGCTCCTGCGGGGAGCCCTCCTCCAGGGCACGAGTGTCATCTGTTACGCAGATGACACTCTCCTCACTGCCCGGGGGAGGAGCTTTGGAGAGGCGGCCTGCTTGGCCTCGGCTGGCGGATCCTTGGTCGCAGAGAGGATCCGCCGCCTGGGATTGAGGGTGGCGCTGAACAAGACCGAGGCCGTGTTCTTCCACGGGCCTCGGCAGCGCTGCCCTCCAGATGTCCACATAGTCGTGGAGGGCGTCCGAATAGCGGTGAAGGCCCAGATGAAATGTCTGGGCCTAGTGCTGGACAGCAGGTGGCGCTTCGGCCCGCACTTTAGCGGGCTGTCGACGCGCCTGCTGAAAGCCGCGGAAGCCCTCTCATGGCTCCTCCCCAACCTCGGGGGGCCGAGCGGACGGTGCCGGCGACTGTATGCCGGCATCCTGCGCAGCATGGCCCTGTATGGGGCGCCCATCTAGGCGGACTCCCTCCAGAGGAGGGAGAATGCAACCGCCATCCGCAGGCCACAAAGGGCCATTGCACAGCGGGTGGCGAGGGCCTACCGCTCAGTGGGCTTTTCGGCGGCGTGCGCTCTGGCCGGAACCCCTCCCTGGGAGTTGGAGGCATGGGTGCTCGCCAGAGTTTACGAATGGACGGCGAGGCGGAAGGCGCTAGGTGAGCGCCCCGCAATGGAAGAGCGGGAGGCCGTGCGGCGGGAGGCGAGGGACACTATCGTCCTCCATTGGGCGGAGGACCTCGCCACCGCCGCCTTTGGACGCCGGACGCTGGACGCGCTCGGCCCAGTCCTGCAGGGCTGGCTCGAGCGGCCACATGGTTTCCTCTCGTTCCGTTTGGTGCAGGTGTTGTCCGGACATGGTTGTTTCGGAACGCACCTGCACCGGATCCGGAGGGAGGAAACCCCGGCGTGCCATGACTGCGGCGCGGCGGAGGACACGGCGCAGCACATCTTGGAGGTGTGCCCAGCTTGGGCTGAGCTGCGCCGTGCCTTGATTGATGTGGTCGGGCAGGACCTCTCACTTCCCGGTGTGGTCAGCTCCATGCTGTGGAGTGAGGAGGCCTGGGCGGCGGTTGCCTCCTTTTGCGAGGTCGTGATGTCGCAAAAGGAGGCGGCGGAGCGGGCGCGGGAGGACGATCCTCGCGCGCCGCCGCACCACAGGCGAAGAAGGGGTGGGAGAAGGCGGTTGTAAGATCGTCTCCTCCTAACTCCTGGTGGTGACTAGCGGGCGACAGGCGCGGGGGCGCCTTCGCTCGCATTGCACATGTCACCACCCTCGTCGGGCGGGAACGGACGAGCACTCGCGGTCGTTCCCGGGCCCCTCCACTGAGGGAGGGGCGTGAAGGCACCGCTGTAAAGGCGGGCGGTCGTCGGCGGGGGACTGGACGTAAAGGCTCTGCCAGTTTCCCAGTCCTCCTCCACTTGAAGACGATGCGGGAGTGCCGCTGGGTTATTTTAGTGGGTATACCGGATTCTTTCCGGGGAGTGACACATAACCCCCCATTCCCCATTCCCCATTCAATGGGTGGGTATGCGTAATGCATTTTTTCCCAGCGAGATCAAAAAAAAAAAAAAGGCGCAGTTCACGTATCCTACGATAACTCTGATGCAGCTCGTTGGTTTCGGGGTGCCATCCACAATGTGTAACTTGGCTCCCTGAAACTTAAGGTCGTCGACGCCAAGGACCTTTCAAAGCCAGTCAAAATGGCATGGAAGAGTCTCAACTTGGCGTTGCAAGACTCTGCCCGGGCCATTCGATTGCTCCAGCGGCTTAACCCTACCTTGAGGACGGACGACTGGAAGGTCGTGAATACTCTCACTGAGCAGACCGGCATCCGTCGTATCGTCCTCATGGACGGGGTGCCTGCTGGGATCATCAAGGCCTTGGGCTACTACTCTCTTCCAGGAGGTATTGAACGATACTCGTTCAAGCTCCTGGAAGAAGAAAAGGGAGAGGCACCCACTGCGGAAGCAGGAGGGGGGCCCTCTGAAGATGAACCACCGCAGTGTGAAGAGGCCATCGAAGAGGTCTCTGCTCACGAAGTGGCGCAGGAGATGGAGGGACTAAGGTTTGTACAAATTAATTTGCATCATTGCCGAGCCGCTACTGCCCTTCTGGCTCGGCAACTGAAGCTTAATACATACGACGTTGCCTTGATACAGGAACCCTTTTAATACGAGTACAAAGGGACTATAAAAGGCCTAGGTGGGACAGGGCGCATGGTGTTCTATGACTGTCCAACTAATGACGCGAGGACTTGCATCTATATCAGGGGCGGTATAGAGGCAATGCCCTTACGTACTTTCTGTTACAGGGATCTCACAACATTTCTGATCCAAGTGGGGAAGGGAACAGAGAAAAGAAAAATTATCCTTGCCTCTGCCTATCTCCCATATGAACAAAAGGAACCAGTAACACCACTAATCAGAAGACTGGTTGACTACGGCAACCAAGAAAACCTCGACCTGATACTTGGCTGCGATGCGAATGCACACCACGTCGTTTGAGGCAGTTCAGATGTCAACAAACGGGGGGAGGATTTGCTGGACTTTGTGGTAAGCTCTTCTTTACAAATCCTTAACGCAGGCAATAAACCTACTTTCAGGACCTCTGCGAGAACTGAAGTTATTGACCTGACACTGGCTTCAAACAGGGCCAGCGCCCATATTGAAAATTAGCATGTATCGGACGAAATCTCTCTGTCTGACCATAATTATATATGCTTTAGGGTAAGGACGGTGGGAGAAGCCGAAACTAGACGAAGGAGAAACCCAAGGTATACAAATTAGGACTCGTACAGAAGGGACCTCAAAGTAAATCTAGGGAGCCCTAAAGGTAAGCTTAATTCAATAATAGATATAGAATTTGAAGCGGACCTAATCAAGGCGGGCACCATCGGTGCATGGGCAGATAATTGCCCAGAGAAAAAGGCCTTTTGCAAAAAGGTACCATGGTGGACTCCTGAACTAGCTAAAATACGTCAGGAAACACGACAGGCCTTTAATGATGCAAAAGCCAGGAAAGATTTTTCTGGCTATCATAGCATGCTGACGAGGTATAACACGGCGGTACGCAAGGCCAGAAGAACTAATTGGCGGAAGCATTGCACCTCCATCGAAGATCTGTCGAATGGTATGAGGTTGTGCAAAGCAATGTCCATGACCAAGACAAACCCACTCTCATCTGTAAAGGATGAGAATGGATATCTTACGGAAACTGGACAGGACACTCTGGGCGTGATGTTTAGGACTCACTTCCCGGATTGTATACTGCGCGACAGCGATGAAGAGGAACCAGTCACAAGGGACGAGCTCACAAGGCGCACGTCCAAAAACAACTGGCTCACGGCAAAGGAAGTGGTAGATGAAAATAAGCTGAAGCTTGCCATAGCGGGCTTTCAGCCTCTCAAATCCCCTGGTCCGGATGGCATCTACCCAATACTATTGCAAGAAGGGGCATCTGTTTTGATACCCCATTTAAGTAGGCTCTACAGAGCCTGCATAGCCTTTGGTTACGTACCCAAGGCATGGAGAGAGGTCAAAGTCACCTTCATACCGAAGGTGGGCAGACCGACTTATGAAGAAGCTAAAGCTTACAGGCCCATCAGTCTATCATCCTTTCTCTTAAAATCTCTGGAGAAACTGGTAGACAAGTATCTAAGAGAGGGACCACTTAAAGTATTCCCTCTACATAAACTACAGTGCGCCTACAGCCCAGGCAATTCTACGGAAACGGCATTGCACTATGTTGCAAGTCGAGCCGAGGCTGCGCTAGAGGGACAAGAGATATGTGTCGGGGCTTTCCTCGACATAGAGGGAGCCTTCGACAAGACCACATTTGAGTCCATACGCATTGCTGCTAAGTAACATGGCATCAATGATACCACGTGCAACTGGATTGACTATATGCTGAGAAGCAGAATAGTCAGATCGGAACTGATGGGAGACAGACTTAGCGCTAAAACAACAAGAGGTTGTCCGCAAGGCGGAGTGCTGTCACCACTATTGTGGTGCTTGGTAGTAGACTCGCTACTCACCAAACTCAATACCGGACCATTCTACACAGTAGGCTATGCAGATGACATAGCTATAATGGTTAATGGTAAATTCCCGAACATAGTCTCTGGATTATTACAACAGGCATTGAGGATGACAGAGGAAAGGTGTACAAAGAACCACCTCTCTATCAACCCAAGCAAAGCAGTCATTATTCCATTCACGAGGAAGAGACAACTAGGAAACCTAGGAGAGCCTTCCCTCAATGGAATAAAGCTGCCCTAGTCCACAGAAGTTAAATAACTTGGTGTAACGCTTGATAAAGAACTCAGGTGGAAAACTCATGTGGAAAATATTACGACAAAGGCCTTACGAGTGTTCGGCATGTGTCGTTTCACCTACGGTAAAACTTGGGGGCTAAAGCCCAAAGTGATACTATGGCTGTACCGGACAATGATAATACCTATTATCACATACGGCAGTATAGTGTGGTGGCCAAGAACAAAGCTTGCCTCGTGCAAAGTGCCACTCACCAGGTTACAAAGAACAGTGTGTCTCGGCATCACGGGTGCTTTCCGGACAACACCTACGGCAGTGATTGAGAGATACCTCAATATCCCTCCGCTGCATATGATGGTTGAATTCGAAGCAAGGAAGACATTACATCGTCTTGCTGTTGCTGGACTATGGGATGCCTCTAAGCCAAAGACTAACCATACAAAGTTCGATGGAAATGAAGGCCTGGATCGGGTAACAAGCATGATATCTGATAAAATGCAAACTATGGTTGTGTTTGAAAGGTCTTTTAAGGTCCAAATCCCTACAATAGAGAACTGGACGAAGGGACTAGATCCACCAGAACAAGATAGTCTGGTGTGGTACACTGATGGATCCAAAATGGAATCAGGTACAGGAGCTTCGCAAAAGGTTACAAATGTAGCAAAAGCTTAGGTAAGATGGCAACTGTATTCCAAGCAGAAACATATGCCATAATAACCTGTGCTTAAGAGAATATAGATAGAGGAACCAGAGGTAAATCCATATATATTCTTAGTGACAGTCAGGCTGCAATCAAAGCCATGGCATCCTACAAAGTGGACTCCAGACTTGTTCTGGATGCTATCCGGACCCTAAACAGGCTTGGGAAGCATAACAGGGTAAGACTGATATGGGTTCCTGGGCACAAAGGAATCCATGGTAACGAAGTGGCAGATGAACTGGCAAGAGAGGGCTCAGCAAATGATTTTGTGGGTCCAGAACCATGTGTAGGCATTTCGACGTGTCTCGTAAAAGCCGCATTTAGGGAGTTTGCAGATCACAGACAGCGAACACATTGGCTGTCTAATACCGGTCTACAACACTCAAAGAAATTTCTAGGCTCTACTTTCAAAGCTCGGAAATGCATTTGGAATATGAGCAGAGGGCAAATCCGCTAACTGCTTGGGGCCTTTACTGGGCACTTTGGAACCAACGACATGCTCATGAAGATGGGTCGTGCCGCGACACTCATGTGCAGGTTGTGTGGGGAACATACGGAACGCATGGAGCACCTTCTGTGCACATGTGATACACTGGCTGGTAAGCAAATGAGTCTCCTAGGGGTTGGATATCCAAAACTGGAAGACAATAGGCTCATATCACCTAGTCTCGTTGTAAAACTCATGAAAAGAGTTTTCAACGAGATTGGGGAGGAGTAAGGTATCTAGGGGACCACAATAGTCCGAGTTATTTCTCGGCCCCTCCACAAGATAAGATAAGAATATCCTACTAATATTATAAATGCGAAAGTTTGTTCCCCTAAAATCATTCCCTCGCTATATCCCAGGCTCCAAATAAAATAAGCATTATCAAATCTATAAAAAAATAAAATAATAGTCTCGCAAGATTTACCGATCAATTCAAATAGTAATAGATTAATGAAAAAACAATCTACTTGGGATTATAAATAAAAGAACTGTTTAAAAAAATATAACATTACACGTGTCACTATGAAAATAGATCATTCCCACACGTTTTACTGACAGTAGAATTATGAACGCATATTTATTTAAACATGAACTCTGCCATTAGTTTTTGATAGTTAATAGTACTGTCAATTCATCAGTATGGCGAATGTTACGGGAGAATCTCGGAGTTTGCAATGTAAAAAGGCAATTACTATTTTAGTAAGATTACATTTTTGAGCGCCATTCAATCACACCCTGGGAAAACCAAAGTTAAATACTTAAGCAGTTATTAATTACACAGTGAACAAGGCTAAAGGTGATCTAAGCTAGTGCGATAACTGGAGAGGTATAACGTTGCTCTCGATTCTTCTCGAACCTGGATAGATTGCCGAAGGCCGTGAATACTCTTCTACGCAAGCAGCAGGCTAGTTTCCACTCGAACCGCTCCTGTATGGACCAGATCAACACTTTCCGTATCATACAGAACAGGTATCAGAATGGAAGAGGGAGATTTATCTAACCTTTGTAGACTTCGAAAAGGCCTTTGATAAGCTGAAATGGTCTAGTATCTGGTCACGCCTAATGGACATTGGAGTGCCACCGAAAATAGACCGTCTGTTGCAGAGTATTTGCAACAATTATTCATGACGGCCTCATATCGGATGAAGTAACAGTACACGCGCGTGACCGCCAAGGCTGCCTCCTGTCGCCGCTCCTCTTCCTAGTCGTTCTTGACGGAATTATGCTTCACATCTATGATAACAGGCGCCGCGGTATAGAGTTGGGATTATCCAACGACTTGGAAGACTTGGATTACGCCGATGACCTATGCCTGCTGAGTCCTACCCACGCAGATATGCAAAGCTGAACGATCTGTCAGGCGGCAAAAAAGGTGTTAAAAATAAACATCCGGAAGACCCAGGAAAAGAGAAATGGTGAGAAGAACCTCTCACCGTTGCTGATAGGCACAGAGGCAGTGGCACGCGTCCACAAATTTACATACCTCGGGAGTGTAGTATCAGAGACTGGGGTAGTGAAGAAGACATCGCTTTACGGATCGCCAAAGCCTGAGCTACCTTCGCGCAGCTGAGACCTGTTTGGCAGTCGCGGCAACTGACCCGAAGGATTAACAATCAAAATCTTCGGGTCCAATATCAAATCCGTGCTGCTGTACGGGTGCGGAACGTGGAAGGTCACAAAGGACATCTTACCCCAAATAAAAATCTTCGTCAACCGCCGTCTTCGTCGTACTCTCTGAATTTACTGGCCCGAGACCATCGCAAACGTAGAGCTCATGGAGAAATGCCACGAGAGCCAGATCAACCGCCAGATCAAGCATCGCAAGTGGAGATGGATTAGCCACACGCCTCGAAGGGGTTCCGATCACACAAGCTTTGCAACTGGAATCCCCAAGGGAAAAGAAAGCGTGGCCGTCCTCGTCAAACCTGACGTCGCACCGTGTTGGCAGAAGCGACGAGCATCGGAATGACATGGAGCGAGGTGAAGCGTGAAGGTCAAGACCGATCACGATGGGGGACATCTGTAGACGCCCTCACTTTCGTTTTTTTAAATACCTTCATAATTCTCATATAAATCTGGGGACCACGTAATTACAATGTAGGTACACAGCACTACGAAAGCCGCATTAAATAAATACAAATTATTTTTACTATTATTTGCCAGTTTGTAATGACCGAATCTCATGAGAATTACCCAATTTAGAGTTTCTTCACAAAGTTTCACAAAATAAAGAGCAAATTCAAGGCAACTGACAGCTATATTGACTCCCTGAGGTAGCATAATTAGAATTTATAAGCTTGCTACGTGAAATATTCATCTAATAATTTATTGTAGAGCGATTCCTTTTTGTAACTGCAAAAGGAATAAGATAATACCTAACTATTATAATAGTGAATATGATACTATCGACAAGAAAACCATTCAGTTTCTGAAGACCTTAATATTCATGAATTACAACAATATTAATATATTCAATTAATAATAAACAACATTTACAATAGAATCATAAACCTATTACGCGATTTAATCCAAAAACCGGAGACCAATTAGTTGGGCTGCATAATCAGAATCTATTATTGACTGTAAAGTCCGTTTATTCAGAGAGTTTCGGTCTCAAACTGAAAAAAATATGAGTACCTAAACCGAAATTATGGCAGAATGTTGTTTTTGCTTTATTATCTTTTGTTGAATTGCTAACATTTAAAAAAAAATTGCCAGCACCGCTAATATGTGGCGGCAGGATATCTCTGCAAATAGCTATTCATAATTCAATTATCGTACCTGATAATAAAGTTATTATCTTGGTTGTTTTTTTTCATAATAAATCTTCGAGAGAAATCTAGGAGGTACAATGTATATTTTCCCGCTACGCAGAATTTATTATATTAGCACTAGCATTTCTATAAAAAATATTTCGAGGACTAACTAATATAATAAGTTTTGTAATAAATAACTTTAGATGAAATGCCTGCGGAAAACATCTTTTATATTTTAGCTATTGATCTAAGACCCGTGACTCACAGCATTTTTATATAGGCAGAATAGAAATTAGGTTCTTATTGAATCTAGATTTTGCTTCGTATGTGTCGTTTTTTTTATTCGAATCGAACCCACAAACTGAAACAGGTAGAGAAGGTTACAGACTCCTTAAACCACTGCTTAGCTGACAAATACAAAATGTAAGTTTGAAAGGGTACATGGGTTCATTATGGGTTATTTCAATCCAAATGGACTGAAATAAGCCAAAAAAGGAACTAGATAAATGTTTCCGAGTAACTTTTCTATATCATTTTTCAAAAAATTGCCTACCACAAAGACCCTAAAAGGGCGGTAGCCTTTCAAAAGGGTTACTGGCATCCTAAAATGTTTGTTGTCTATTTATTAAATGGAAAATTACACATAAGCTACACAAACAGCATGTTCCATTTTTTTTGTCGCAGACTTTCTCTTCGCTATGACTCCATTAGTACTCACTTTGAGTGTTAACTCATTAATAGATGCCATTATACAAGTTAACAGTACAATTTAAAGCTCTCAGCTTTGTCTATAATCTCCATATATTTTGCAATTATGTGCTTTTTTTATTTAACCTATGCAATATAGTGTTTTGCGGTAAGAAGTGTGTGAGTGTTAGCGTCTGTTGCCAATATATTCACTTTTTCTTATATTGGAGCGACCTAATAGAGTAGGGTCGACCCTTATTTTAATAATTCCCATAAGCCTGCTGTTTACTTTACCGTCTCTTTATTTCATACTAGCTTTCTGCCCGCAGCTTCGCCTGCGTGGACTACACGATATTGGCTGTTTCATTTTTTGCAGTTCTGGCGGGATATTGCAAATAAATATCCAAACATAGCTTTCCGCCCGCGTCATTGTTCGAGTAGACTACAAAATTTGCTCGACTTCATTATTTTATTGAATTACATAAATTACATGTAAATTAATATAAAAGCATAAACTGAACTGCCGTCGTGTTCTAATAGCTAGAGCATTGGACTTTCATTCTGGAGGTGTTGTGAGATCGATTTCCACGGGAAGGTACAAATAGTGAAAGACCACTTTGCTTGCAATTTCTGGATCCTACTACCGACACGATAGAAAATTAAGACAGTTTGGCGCAAAAGTTATCACCCGATGTTCATTGGCTGTATTGTTTTTAATAAATGTAATACTTTGGTTCTGCTTTTGGATAATGTTTTTGTATACCACATTGGTGGTTTTTCTGTCTGGTGCTAAAATGGCTAGGGTGCTAGTACTGACTCTGTAACAGGCAACGTAGAATTGCCCGTGTGAGATTCAATCTTTCCTTAAATCTATGCCTGCCAACCATAATGACTGACCCTGAGATTTATTTATGATCATTGCAAAGCAGACATTAGGAAGCCCCCCGCAGCCCTCGTGGTGGTCGGATCGTTTTTAGAGTCTCTCCGCACTTAAAAATTGCGGAATGAAAGTGCGAGAACTGGAATGAATGCAAAGCAGTAGAATAGACTCCGATCATTTTGGAGGTAGTAGTATAAAAAAAAAAAAAGCAGACATTAAGGGGGCATTGTAATCGTTGAAACTCAAAGACAAAGTCAGAGGACCTATCAGTGGTATTCGAGGCATGAAAACTTGTTACCCCCGAGCACATATAGTAGGTAATCATTCATTTTAACTTTAGCACCCCTTTTTACCCGTCTAAAGGATGAAATTAAAATAAAGGCTTAAGTACGTTTTTCTTTAATTGTATTGTAGTGCAGTAATAGTAAATTTTAGGTAATTATGATAATAAATAATTTATTTTTCTTACAAAGTTTAACACATCATCATCACATAAAGTTAACTCAATTATGATTTTAAACAATTAAACTCGACCACCTCAAGGATGTGACGTGAATTGATACCATAATCGTTATAATTAAGTATAATCAAACTAGTAGAAAACAAACAAGGCAAGTGTTTACAGTGAGATTGAACTAGTAAGAAGCTCTTGAGAACTTAACTCAAACTGGCACAGTCGTAAAATAGATATAACCTATACAGAGACTTAATAAAAACAGATGATGGCAGAGATGTCTAATAATACAACCGATAAGCAATTTTAATGCCCAAAAATCCCTTTGAAAAAGTTATAAAATACTCCGTTGAAGTACTAATTTCTTCAACCCGAAAACTTAAACAAGCTCTATTAATAATCAATAATGTTCCTGAAACGTTCATTTAGGAAAGGATGTGTTCAATTTATATTCATCACTTGGCATGTTTCTTTATTAATTGTCATCTGCAGCCCGTTATTAAACGTTTCCTTTGTGCGGTCAAGCGTGGCTTAATTCGTGTTGGCTTATTGTCTACAAGTTGCGGGTAGTCGTAAAATGCGGGTCTACCAAGATTCCCGGTCGATGACATTCTGACTGAAGTCACAAGTTTTGTGTCAAGCATTGTTCTATATTGGTATTATTATCTATATCGTTGTGAAACATAATATCAATACCTTAAAAAATAATTTACTACAATCAGGTAACGATATAGAGTAACTTATTTGTTTATGCTTCAAATAGCAACATATTTGTTTTGTAAAATAAATTCAAAACGCTGGTAAAATAGGTTGTGAAAATAATTTAATTCACCGATCCGTCCGGTAGCGCTGGCTTCAGTTCATATGCAAAGCCAAATCTATCATACCGCTTTGAATGTTTGGCATCCACGGTTGATGAGATTTTCAAATTAGGCGCAAGATGATAATGTTACGTATAACTTTCACTTCAGAGAAAATCTATGAAAATTATAAATAGAGAGCACTCACACAACCGTGAAAGCGATCAGTGGTATAGTATCCTTTAGAATTTGATACGGTACAGAAATATTACGTACACGACGAACATTAATATTAGGAAAGCAAAATTTACCTACGTTAAACACATCTCTGCATACATTACGTAGCACATAATTCCCACATGTTTATGTTATCTATCTTCGTCACTTTACATTCGGTATCTCTACAGATACAGGATTTCATACTGAGAGTGAGGCCCGATATTAACATCACAAGTTTAGATTACATTTTCAAGCAGATCTCTTTGTGTCACAAGAATTACCACACTGTGGCTTATAATACAACTAGCTTCTGCCAAAACAAACAAAATTATCCCACGGGAACATTCTACAAGGTTAAAAAGTAACCTAATCATTTTTTTTATTTTTTACATGACTGACAATCTCGGGACCCTGGGGTCCTGATCCTTTGAAAGGCGGGCGATGGGTAGAAGCCAACTGGCAGAGGTCTTGTTAGGCATGTATCAGGAAATGTGACACCAACCGACGATTATCTCTGTATGCACTACGTCAGTGCACCCAAGGGCAATCTCCGGTTGATGTAGGACTATTGCAAAATATGGAGAAAAAATGTGTCGGGCTATGGGTCTGGTAGGTTTAGTGGATCGATTGCCTTAAACTATAGCAGGACTACTGGCCCCTGCCTGACCACTTTTGAACTACACGGCTATAAAATGGCAGGGGGTGACTTCCACACTCAATTAATGGGCCCCCATAAAGGGTCGCTAGCACTTAAGTGACGTAGCTCCAAGGAGGCAACATATCCGGAGGTGCTTGAGGAGTGGATAGGTATACCACGGCTATCAGGACAATCCCGGAAGTACGGTCAAGATACCTATCAGCATCTTACTGGGTTAACTTCCTTAATCCAAGCACGTTTGCTCTTGCGAATTGCCACTCAAGCCAACCAATTAAGGCAAGAGAGAGGTGGGAACAAGGCTTCTCCCTGGAGATCAGGTCCGTGGGTTTGCCACTGCCCACCAGCTCGCCACAATGCTGCCCTGCGGATTGTATCTCTCTTAGTCTGGCCTCTCACCCTAGGCATGTTACAGCAAAGCAGAATCTACCGGCACAAACCTAGAGATCATTGAAGCGTGCAAGCCCCACCGATGCGACGTCAACGTGACAACAGATACTGAGGTGGGGTTATTTATTAGTAAGTTATTTATTTTATTATTAATGTACACACAGAAAATAAACATAGAAAACACATCAAGACAAAGGAGTGCAAAGATACTGCTTATTTTACCTAGGTGCTATTCCAGACTATAATCTATAGACTATTGTCTGGAATAATCTATATCTGTGCCAAAGTTCTTCAAGATGAATTCAGCCTTTTTAGCGTAATTGAGTCACAAACATGCATCTATCAATCCATTTAAACTTTCTCATTTAAAATATTAGTAAGATTTGCGCACTGAGTGGTGGCGTAGCAGACACGCTACGACTTCTAAGTTACTAGACTAAGGGCTTATTTCGGAATTGACTATTTGAGGTTAAAAACGTGTGAACGTTACATGTAAAAGTTTAGAAAAAATAATAACACCGTGAATAGGAAGTTGTGTGTTCAAAACTTTAATGATATAGATGACCTGAATGATATAGATGATGATGAAGTTAGATCAACCATCTTATGAAAGAAAATTTAAAACTATTGTTAAAAGCACATTTTGAAACCAAGTGTTACAAATTAGATGATTATATGAAACATGCTGATCCTGCTCCATAGGGCGAATAATCTTTAGTGTAGACAAAATCAAATTGGTTAATTTGTATTGTATTCCTAATTATAGTAATGCTTTATTGCTCTTTTTGTTTAAGAAATTTATAATAATTAATATTTATAATATTTATTTTGACAATACAATTTAGGCAGGTCAACATTTGGAGAATGTGAAAAAGTAGATTATAAAAATGGTTTGGTTGTCGACGAGTGGATACAGAAATTGACTCGCACACTGCTCCATTGTTGTTAAATTAGGTAATTTACCTATGTTTGCAGTATTTGTAAGTATGTGAGTGCCATGTTTCTGTTGTATCGAGCGAAGGAATTTACCTGTTAGTGCTTGTAATACTTTATACCTATACGTAGTATAATAGTGCTGGTGCATCGTCCTCACATGTATGTATGTAAATGTTGTAAAAACTTTTTTTATTAGTGTTAGTATAGAGTTTCTTGTCCGTTCTTCTACATACGAGTAACAAGCAACTTTTCCGAATGGACGGTGGAATCAATTATTATTAATTTTAAATTCATATTTTTGACGTTCAAAAGTGCCACTTAATGGCCTAGTTGAAATAAATATTTTTTACCCTACAAGATTTCCAAAATTTGATAGGTTTTCTGGCTAAAGTATAATTTGACAAATACTCTACTTCAAATGCCTAATTTCAAAAAACGGGTGTAGGGAGAGTATACGTTTCCGTATCGTAAACGAATACTGAATAAGTGAATACAACACACGTAACTGTAGACCTATAATTGATTTATACCAAAGATAGTCAACCACCAAGATCTGATAAAATTTAATCAAAAGAGAACTTCTAAACATGAAGTTGGAGTAACTCATTTTCAAACTTTCTTAATGTTTCCAGTGTTATCTTGTGGGTACTATCAATAAATTTCTAAAATTAAGCTTAGGTATTTTTTAACCTTAGACCACGTACCTTGATAACGATCATTACACACCCATATTATTCGGCAACTGAAAATTATAGTACTTAAATTTGTAAAATAGGCCAGTATTGTTTTTTAAATATTTGAATGTAACCTTTTTGATTAAGAATTATGATGTAATACAAACGAATGCAACAACTTTCAGTGCAACGAATCTTAAAAAAAATAGTGATTTTCCTGTACAATTAACTGCAGATTTTGCGGTGGGATTCCGTGTAGTACATATATAATGATCCAATTCAATCCAACTGTAATTACAATGTTGTCACAATGATTTCTCTGTTAAATCGTAAATTGTTGGAATGAAAGCTGAAAGGCGAATAAATTAACTGAAAATAAACATGTTCATAGCGTTGGGTTGTCACACTGCGGTTGGACTACATACAGTATATTCTTTAATTGTCTCGCAGAAGCATGATGCAGCAGATGGGGTCAATTTAAACCTGCACAGATTGGATGTGACTGAATCTTACGATGAACGCGAGCTGAACGAAAATTGCATGAGTGCATGAGTTTTACGCAATAATGGCCAAATAAGAAAGTACATCATTTAAATATTTTACGCGTAAATAATCAATGCGAATATAAATTATAATTTATGATCGTAATTACGAGAAAGTTTTATTGTTTATGAAGTTGTCCTAACAACAATTATCTTAATTAAGTTTCAAAGAGATTTTAATGATCCACAAACATTTTATATGTCGGGTTTAGATAATAGCACGGATGTCAAAACAAATCACAAACACGCCCTTGGCGGAAAATCAAGAACAAATACGCATTGGCGTTTTTCTAACCAATTGCGTGATGGGGACAGCGGAGTATGGTAGATGAGTACTGACCGCCTTAGAGCTAAGACGTCGTAGAATCACTGTTGATCCGTAATATTAGTAACCAGGGTTGTGTCTATGAGTTGTGATTATTTGAATAAACACAGTGTATCGAATAATTTGTGTAACTTCATTTTCACGATTGTACCCACCAATCTGCCCACACACGATGTCTTAACCTAAGGGAATACATCCTGTCTGCCCGATGTTTTACATTTATCGGCCACCCTTGATGCGACATATATATTTAAGTTGATGCCAACATAAACTCATTACAGTTTTACCGTGCAGGTCATCGAGCATTGTATTGAGGTCCTCCATGTTCTCAGTTATGAACACTACGGCAAACCGAATGTGTGTGATGTACTTGCCATTGCTTTTGATATCTAGCCCCCTCCAGTCCAGAACCTAGAAAATATTCTCCAGTGCAGCGTTGGACAGTTTCGAAAATATTAAGTTTCCCTGTCTCACACCTCGCTGTAGAAGGATAGGATGATCCTGAAGTCGGACCGACATGGTGGCGGTTTTGTACAAAGACTTCATTCAACACTTCGATATACCGATAGTCGATAAGGCACCGTTGGAAAGACTACAGCACATTTCAAATCTCGAGCGAATCGAAGGCTTTCTCGTAGTCCATAAACAATTAACAGAGAGGTGGTTCTGTATTACCTGCCGCAGCGTATGTATGTGGTCTACGGTGCTAAAGCCTTTTCGGAATCCGGCTTGTTCGGGAGGCTGATAATCTTCAAACCTGCGCGCGAGACCATTCGTGATGAATCTTGAATACAACTTGTAGAATATAACTTAGAAGTGAGATGGGTCTATAATTCTTCAGCCAGGCATTGTCTCTATTCTTGGAAAAGAAAACCGTCACACCCCTGTACCATACCTGTAGCTTATTTCTCTCGATTATGACAAATCAAACAGCATCTGAAGGGCCTTAAGTACCAGTTTTCCACCCGCCTTCAGGAGTTTGACCGTAATTCCGTCATCCCCGGTGCCTTGTTGTTTTTAAGCTGTTTCAGAGCCATCCAAATCTCATACAGGCTGACCTCCGGGATGTTTTCGGTTAAGTGTCGGGTCAGTCTAGCTCCCTGGGTCATTTGCTAGATTTACAACAGGTTTACTGGTTAACGTGTACAACTTCCCATAGAATATCTCGATCTTCCCCAGAAGCTCCGGTTTGGTGGATACGATCCTGCCATCGACGGTCTTCAGAATCGTGAGTTGACTACTTGCATGTTTAAAATTACAAAATAATACATTAATAATGATACCATAAATCACGTGAAGATCAATAAGTGTCCGGTGTGATAGATGCGTCTCATTGCTACCGTGACTCTGAATATCTATACTCTTAATATCAGACATATTGGATGATGGTAGACGGGGTAACATACCTCTCAAAGGGGCTGAGTTTTACGAATGGAATAAGTTAAAAGTATACGAACTTAGTACCTAATTCCTTAATTTTCCACTTTTCTTCTTTTCTAATCTTAATTTATTATTTTCAGGGTGACGATTTGTTCTCAGAATACAGCCATTTGTGAGGACTGTGATGGAACAGCTTTTGCAATCTGTAAGTTCTTCTTCTTCTTTTCATATCGATGAACTCAAATTTTGTCTGACCAGTACCTATGGAAGTTAAGATTAGCAGACTTCTCAAATCGACAGATGTCTTAAATCGTGGTTCACATAATTTACCCATTTTCATTTTCACTAGAACTATAACGCGTTCAGTGACCACTGTTCTATACTACTACTACTAGATGACACAGCCAACTCCAAAAAGCTAGTGAGGCATTCACCTATAGAAATGTAATGAATTACCGCTTTCTTGGTAAAACGCGGCGACTTAGATACCTACTACATATAGGTGAGGTATCCATTGCGCCCCTCCCTCACGTTGATGGAATGAACGTCCTTAATACCGCGTAATGTTCGCGTCGCACTCCGAGTTATCTTCACCGCCTCTATGATTAAGCTCCGCTGCGACAATTTTATTAGCTTAGTGACGTCACTGAGAACCAGACGTACAATTCGATTAGCAGAGTTCCAGAAAATTGAGTAGACGGAGAAACACGATCCAATTAATTATGAAGCCAGTATTTATAAGTGTGATATTAGCTTCTGCCAGCGGCTTCGCCGGCGTGAAAAGTGTTTTATCATCATACCGGGATAAAGAGTGGCCTATGTACTAAGCCAGACTATAATCTATCTGTGTGCCAAATTTCATCTAGATGCGTTTAGCCGTTCTGGCTTGATTGAGTAACAAACAAATATCCAAACTTACGTATTTATAATATTACTAGCTTTTACCCGCGGCTTCGCTCGCAGTGAAGCCATATTTTTTTTTTTAATAAAAAGTATCCTGTTACTTCTAATACCTCCAAGAATATATGTACAAAGTTTCATGATGATCAGTTCAGTAGTTTTTGCGTGAAAGCGTAACAAACAAACTTACATTCACATTTATAATATTAGTAAGGATTAAGAAGTAAGATTACTATAGAAATTGCCCACTAACTAGGTGACACGACAAAAAGTGGAAAATATAACTTTTTTTACAAAAAATACAACCGACTTCCAATAAAATTAAAAACACTATAAAGTGACAAATAATTTCAATTTCAGAAGTTGGTGATTATGGTTCCGTTTCTTCATTATTTCACACAGACTTCCAATATTTGAAGTTTTTATTTGGAAGTCGGTTGTTATTTTTGTAAAAAAAAATATTGAGTCTACATTTAGTTTAAAAAAAGTTATGTATAAAGTAATAAATAAAATAAAAAAATTTAATACATGTAATATAAAAATATAATATAAATAATATAATATATAAATATGTATAAAGTAATAAATAAATAGTTGATTTACAACATTATAACCATTATGCAACAAGTGAATAAAGGACGGATTTAAAGCGATTGCCATAGATGAATCACGAACAAATGAAGGATTCTAACAACTGAATCACGACCGTAGGGAGTGATTCATGATGACTGAATCACGAGCATAGAGAGTGATTCATGGCCCTCGATGTGAATCCGTTTTATTCAAGAGTTGCATACTATATTTTATACCATGACTACGAGAAAAAGAAAGATTTAAGCAAAAACCACAAGGAATAATAATAAATAAATGGTTTATTAACTTCAACATTTACAAAAAATGAGAAACCTCGGAGTTTCACATTTTTGTAAATTAAAGCTGAGCTGGGTGTGTTTCAGACGCCAGTGACCACCTCCGTAATCCGTTACGTTACATAATTATAATTAATTAAACACCAATGCAATTCATGTTAGAATAACAATCTAAATTAGTGTGAGTACTTAAAAAAACATCCTAGACCAAAATCAAAATCATTATTAATATCATAAACATAAACAAACTCAAAATTAAATCGACGAAGGAGTTTGAATGTCGAATATTCTTTGCACAAGAAGTTTGTATCGAGTATCTTATGCGCAAGGAGGTTGTATAGCATTGAGATGGATTTTGAATGTATTGGTGTGTTCTAAATTCAAATACCAAAACAGTGATTAAAAGTGCTTTTTATTCACTGTTTTCAGTGAATAAAATAGGCTTTTTAGAGGGGGAATGGTATAAACTATTTTATTCTAATGAGTAGGTAACTTAAAAAAAAGACTCTGTTCTAATGTCCGGGATGCAAGCTCTAAAATCCGGGGTTCTCACGCTTCTTGTCCTGGTTGGCACATTTTAGAAATGGCAACACTACCTTAAGGAAACATTCTGGAAAATAAAATATGGGTTATAAAAAAGAAAAGATACTGACAAAACACTTAAGATAAGAGTTGTTAGTAGCTTAAAAATATTGACAATAAAACTGGAATATTAATAAAATATAAATACTAAATAAACGAATATTAAATAAAAAAGTTTTCTAAAATAGCCCATTTTGTAGCACAAATGTTTTTGTATATCTACAGTACTTTATTTTCTCTTTTGCTTGTTCTTTAATCGATTACATTTTTCGCAGAATAACTATGAGTATATTTCTCTACGAAATAACAACAGATGCGTTCCTATAAAATCAGAATAAGTCTGTAGCATATTATGCTTAGATTTTTCCACTTTGTTGGGGATGGCTTCCAGCATTTTACATGGAGTGTGACATTATTTTGGTTTTGTTTTGGATCGAAAAATAAAAAAAAAACACTTGCAATGTGGTCTCATACATCATTATGTAAAAATAGACATTTGTAGGAAACCTTTCAGGGGCGCCAGCAATATATGAATACGTTACTTATATTGACATTTCGATTACGGGCGAAGCCAGACCATAGCTTGGGATTAAATTAGTACAAGCCTAGCATCAAATCATAGCTAATTCTGAAGTAGCTTTGATGTAAATATATTTCTACTAATGGAACTACATAACGTTACTTATAAATAAAACTGCTATCCTTTTGAAACTCGTGTTTCTCAATAAATATTTGAGGGATCTATCAGTCGAAAGCTTTCATCTGTTTTGGTATGCACAAAGCTAAGCCCGCGCCAGCCAATCATGAAACTATTTTTGTCCAGAGCTCTGCAGGCTTTTTGGGATTACAGTTTCATTCAAAGATTTTGTTACGGTGCAGATGCCTATAATCGTTTGAAAGCCAGATACTACCTTTATGGAACAGAGATGCGGTCTTTTGTGAATATAGACATTTGTGAACAAATCATAAAAAAGGCCCATTCGGAACAAAAAATCAGTATTTAGTATATAATTGGCATTAATGACTCGATACATGATGGTGAACTTGCTCCGAGCGGATACAGAGTAATCAGATGTGACTTCGCGGATGGCCGTAAACACGGCGGAGTCATGCTGATTGCCACCCCGCGCGGCGCTCGCGAGTTACGCAGTGTACAAAATGTGACCTGTTCGAAATCGTATGTGCGACGTCATACCGTCAATTTTTTTTTGTTTTTTTGTTGCGTATATTCCACCTAAGACAAAAGAAAGATTTTTCGTTTTCCCCAAATCTTTGTTTCCAAACGAGTTGATTTTTTACTACTTAGTTTTCCATTTTAGTTTTCTATTGTTGTGTGGCTGTGACTGGGGTGAAGCTGCCTTCTGTGAGACCTTCGTCAGTTAGGCAAGTAACCGGCTGAAAGGGAAACAGCTGGCGGATAAAAGTGAGGTCAAACTTAAAACGGTTGAACACTCATGGATGAGTTTGCAATTATATGGTACGGAGATGTTATACGAGTATGTAACAAACTACAGTGGTAGCACTGTGTTAGATTTTCTTTGATAAATACATCTTTTATTTGTTAAGAATTAAAATATTTATTTTCAACATCAAAAAGTACTTAAAAAATGTTAAATTGCTTATTCTAGAAAATATTCTAGTTTCAAATGACGTCACATCTAATGACGGTTGTCGATTGGAGTGGGATTGTTCGGACACGAGGCGAGTTGAGTCAGTTCGTCAGGCTTGTCTGGGCGGGCTTGGAAGATTGTAGCGTTGTCCTAAGTGGATATATTGTATGAAGTTGAACTAGCTCTGTTGTCTATCTAGTGATCTATTACAATTGTATATAACGGTAAAATTGTAAATATGACTACAAAGCTGTTCTTATTAATTTTAATCTGTACTTAATATAATATTGTAAAGAAGTAACGTTTGTAAGTTTGTTTGTAGACAGTAATCTCTGAAACTACTGAACTGATTTCGAAAATTATTTCACCAGTAGGAAGCTAGATTATTCTTGAGTATTCTGATTTGTCGGGCACACGAGCGAAGCCGCGGACAAAATCTAGTAGTTCATAAGATTATTTGAATTTGACCGAGTTGTGAGTTATTTTAACAAACAAAGCGCAACTGTCCAGTTCATTAAATACATAATAGATTGTAATGCAATTTGAGTCTGATGTTTTCATAATTTCCTGGCCAATAAAGAGATTCTGCAAGAAATCTTTTAAGAGACGGGGCTTTATTACAGTATCGTACAAGATGTGAACCTTATCTTAAGGAGGCTCGTAGTTTCGTTTAACTTTTCCAAGACATAACTTACCCTCTCTTGTTACTAATGTCAAAATTTTAACAAAGTTAATAGATATCAGCATGTTGTTGTGTTACACATTCTGTGACCCCTTTTCGATTAAAGTTTCTGGTAAAAAGATCGTCCGGGTACTCCGAGAGCGTCCTTTGACCACTCAACCTACGCACCCTTAGCTCTTTTTTTGAGTACAGAGTTTTCAGGGAGGTGATCATAAGCTCTTAGAGTAAGGTTATTTTGAGATCGCGTAAGTGACATATATATACAAGTCATATACATCTGTCCCTTATACACCGTGAAATTTAAATGGTTGTTTTCCCGCAGCGAAATGGTTTTGTCTATGTAATACAATCGTTTCGTAGTTATATAAAATATCAGAAACAAAAACTGGCATATTTAACATTGTGAAAAACTAAACTCGAAAGCGATCACGAACCAATAGTATACCGCCCGATATCTACGGCCGAACGACAGCAGGCCGTTGACCCGGGTGCTAGGTCACCGTCGAAAGGATTAGGTTCGAAGGCGGCTCCGTTTGATCATGTTACGCGCGGGCTAGATTATGCCGTATAATTACACGCGAGAGCTTATTTTACTTTAAACATTTAATAAATCGGTCTTTGCTTTGTCGGCTTGTGGCTCGCTCGTTTGTTTTGCGTGCAAACTTTTATGCCGTATCACCACGTGCGAGAGCTTATTTGGGTTTGACCATTTATGCATCGCTTTCCTTTGAGGGCTGCGGCGCCGGCGCGTGCGACGCCAGTATTACCTACAATACATGTTACGTCTAGTGTTACTATTAAAGGCCGCGAGGCCATTGACCCACGTGCTTTTCAATCAGCTGTTATCCAACATGTTATTCAAATTTTCCCTTCATACATTTACGGGCTTAGGACCGTCATAAATACTTTTTTATCTGCAATTTATTGAACACAAAATTAAATTAAAAAAGAAAACTAAGAAAAATTAACCAAAAAAACTAATTTTCTGAATTAGATACTTAAAAAAGTATTCATCCGTCCACAAAATGTTCTTACCTTGGTTGGCGATCAACCACTGACAAAACGCAATTCTGTTCTGGGGGTCATTTTCGTGGAGAGCGTGAACACCGCGAAAATGATAAGGATGCTGTCCTTCAGAGTTGAGTAGTTTCCAGACGTGGTACTGGCTTACGCCAAACCTAGCCTCGGCCTGGCGCGTACTTCGACGCGGATCCCGTTCGAAGTACTCGATGATCTCCTCGTCGAGCGCTGGCAAAATAACGGCGGGTCGACCTCTGCCCTGTGCATGTGCCGGTCCATGATCTAGTAGCCGCTGTGTCGCCGCTACGATCGTCCGTGGAGATGGGACTTGGGGGTTCAGAACCCCGCGAAGACGGAGCGACTCCAAGTGTTGCCGCTCTGCGTAAAGTCGCCGGGCAGCATGGGAGTCATAATCAGCCCTAGCATACAGCTGCACCATAGCGACGTACTCTACATTGGTGTAATTGTAATGTCGATCCATTGCAGCTTACAGTGATGGCGCGTGCTGCGCGTACGACATTCGCGGGAAAACTAAGTAGGTCAGGGTCACAGCCGCGCGTGCCGCACGGGTAAAATAGGCGCCGGCGGCTTCGTTTGAAATTGTTGCGCGAGTTAAGGAACCCCAATCCCCCAATATTAGCTTCATCAGCCAATAATTATATTATATTAGAATAACAGCTATATGTCAGCATATAATATCTAGGACATGCGTCATTAGCAGAGATGATTGGTTAGCAATAAGATTAGTATATAAGATCAACATTTTTGTAGAATTAAGTAATTACTGTCTTGCTGTAATTGGGATCAAATAAAGTTTATTTTTAAACTCTTCCGTTGTCGCTTACTTAATTGGCGCAGCCGGTAGGATCTCTGTAGTCAGTCTGTCACGTATCCACATCTACGGGAAGCAGCCGACGTCCGTTTCAACGGTTCAGCAGAGATCACCGAACAAACAAATACATTAAGAAGCCACATCAAGCCTAGAGAGGACCAGGAGCCAAGCAGTAATTCAGGGATCATGAAGATAGCTGCGGAATTGTGAGTAAATCTTTTCACCTTCCTCTCAGCTCTTCCATTTGCATCCCAACCTTGTATTAATCTATGTTGTGTGTATTATTAGGGATTGGACAACGCCGTAATAATATTTTATAGATTGTTAGTTGTAGTAAATAGTTAGGGATAATTTATTAATTTTTGTGCTTACTTTTTGTGAAGCTTCGTTATTTCACTTCATAATGGAAGGTATAAACCGTGTTCCGCAAGAGATGGTAAACATAATTCCAGTATTTAATGGCGATGTTAGAGCGTTACCCTTATTTATTAAAAAATGTGAATACATTTTAACAACATTCCAAGGGAGCGTTGTACAAAACAATTATTTATTTCATGTAGTAACAAGTAGATTAACAGGCGAAGCAGCTAGTTTGGTAGGCGAAAGGGACTCTATAAATACGTGGGATGAGCTAAAAATGCTGTTAAATCAACACTTTGGCGACCCACGTACTGAAGATTGTCTAGCAATGGAGTTAGAATCCTGTAAAATTAACAAAGGTGAAAGTTACTTAGATTTGTGTCATAGGATACAGCATATGAGAAGCATTTTATTTTCCAAAATATCAGAGACTATTGCTGATGACTCTTTACGGAAGGCTAAGCAGATAATCTACAGTAATAGGGCGATGAATGTTTTTCTATTCAATTTACCGCCATTCCTAGTTAGGTTAGTTCGTTTACGCGACGTTTCGACATTGGAAGACGCGTTGAAAATTGTTTTAGAAGAACAGAACTTTCAATCAGTCTATAATTCTAAAACAAACGATCACCGCAATTATAATAGATCTAATAAAAATATTTTTTCCGATTTCAATAGTGCGAAGTATAATTCGCAGAGCCTATCCAGTGCAGTTGCACCGAATAACGCCACGAGTAGTTCAATTACGATGAACAATTCGCAGCAGTTTAGGAATTATAGGCAACATTATAATCAAAATAATTTCAATCGGACAAATAATAATGATCATAACAATAGGACAAGTAGGTCACAGTTTCCGATGGCGCAACAAAGCCAACAGTCCACGGCATATGCACCGCGAACGTCACCTTTTGCAGCGCAAGCATCTCCGCCGGGTTCAAAGTCGAACACTGACGTTACTATGCGCACTGCAAGTTCACGCCGTGTTAATTACACTAATAATCATAGCTATAACGAACCAAGTTTTGACAACTCAAATAATGAGTTCCAGGAAATTCCTGAAGATCCCAGACAGGGAAATTTTTGTATAACCGCCTCTACCCTAGAGAGCGAATAAAAATTAATTGCAATAAACGTCTTAACTTACCACACATAGTTGTACCAGAATTAAATGCAGTGTTTATGATAGATACAGGCAGTGTTAGGTCTTTCATAAGCCCACACATTGCAAACAAGTACTTTAGGGATCGGTTGCAATATGAACCCTTCGAAGTTGTTAGTACTCACGCATCGAGTGTTCATAGCGAAACGGCATTTATTCCTTTACCAGCTACGTTTTGCAGTAAGGAATTTCATAAATTTTATGTTTACAGTGTTGATGATAGGTATGATGGGTTAATAGGTAGTAACCTACTTAAACAGTTACAGGCAAAAATAAACATGGAAAGTCAAGTTTTGCATTTAAAAAATGCGAATATTCCAATAATATACGCACCACCTATGAGAGAGGTATATCAATTGCCATCTCGTAGTGAATTAAGAGTTAGATTGCCAGTCAACTTACTAGACGGGGAAGCTATACTACAATTTAAACAATTTTCGGAAGGGATTCGAATGCCCACCGCATTAGTTAAGTGTATTAAAGGTTACGCATCAACCGTTATTCAGAATTATACGGATGAAACCAGAACCTTAGTGGTAACAGGACCTTTTACGGTCGAACCTTACAGGCAGAACCCATCTGTTCACATTAATTTTACAGAAAATAACATAGAAATAGATAGGATGCTAACAGATAATTTAAAAAAATTACAGTTAGACCACATGAATTCTGAGGAACGTAAAACCATCGAAGGGCTATGTAATGAGTATAAGGACATATTTTATTGTGAGAATATCCCATTAACGTTTACAAATCAAGTAAAACATAGAATTAGAACAAGGAATGAAGATCCTATAAATATTAAAGCACATAGGTTACCTCCCATTCAATCGAAAGAAATTAGGAATCAGGTAGATAAAATGTTAAGGGACAATATCATCCAGGAATCACACTCCCCCTGGAGTGCTCCCGTACATTTAGTGCCAAAAAAATTAGATTCATCAGGACAGCAAAAATGGAGGATGGTAGTCGATTATAGACGTCTCAATGAAATTACTACCGATGACAAATACCCTTTGCCCAACATAAATGATTTATTTGATATGCTAGGCAATAGTACCTATTTTACTACCTTAGATTTAGCTAGTGGATACCATCAAATCGAGGTCCAGAAAGAAGATAGGGCGAAAACAGCTTTCAGTACACCTTCAGGACATTATGAATTTAACAGGATGCCGTTTGGGTTAAAAACAGCACCTGCAACATTTCAGAGGGCTATGGATAACGTTCTAAGAGGTCTCCAGGGCTTACATTGCCTGGTATACCTTGATGACGTCCTAATTTTTTCTAAATCGCTGTCTCAGCATGTAGAAAAACTTAGAGCAGTTTTTGATCGTTTTCGGGCGACAAATTTAAAAATACAACTCGACAAATCACATTTTCTTAGAAAGGAAGTTCTTTACTTAGGGCACACTATTACAAGTGAAGGATTGAAGCCAAATAATGATAAAATTGATGCAATCTTAAGATATCCTATTCCAGAAACAGTTACACAAATAAAAAGCTTTTTAGGACTCATTGGTTATTATAGGAAATTCATCAAAGATTTTGCAAAAATAACTAGACCTTTAACAGCTTGTTTAAAGAAAGGTCGTAAAATAATTATTAATGAGGAGTATAGGGAATGTTTTGAAACATGTAAAAAACTTTTAACAAACGCACCTTTATTACAGTATCCCGATTTTAGTAAAAGTTTTATTTTAACTACCGACGCATCGAATTTTGCAATTGGGGCTGTATTGTCACAAGGATCAATAGGCTCAGACAAGCCAGTAGCATATGCTAGCAGGACTCTGAGTGACACAGAAGTAAAATACAGTACTATTGAGAAGGAGCTTTTAGCCATAATATGGGCAGTTAAGCATTTTAGGCCTTATCTATATGGCAATAAATTTACTATCTTTACAGACCATAGACCATTAGCATGGCTATATTCATTAAAAGAACCCAACAGTAAGCTCACGCGTTGGCGTTTACGCTTAGAGGAATATGACTACGAGGTTAAGTACAAGAAAGGGCCTCAAAATACAAATGCAGATGCCTTATCTAGGATTAAAATTAATGCAATTAACGACGATTTAGATTCGATATTTGTTAACATAGGTGATAGGAAAGAGCGAATACAAAAAATTATAGATGAAGAGCTGCAATTTGACGAAACGCCCATAGAAACGATAGAACTTTCGGATTCTGATGATGGCGTCACAGCTAATTCAGTTTCAAATAGGGAACATGAAGGTATTCCTATTTTAAATGAAGCTGTAGATACTAAAGCTAGACAAATTTTAGTTCACTCATGGTTTAAAGATAAATTGACAGTAAAGGATATTTCTAATAATAAACAGAAAATTTTTGAAGTTCACTTACCAACAAATAATGACAAATTAGTTAAAGACTTTCTAAAAGAATATATAGATCCTAAACATAAATATCATATTTATTTTGAACATCCATCGTTTAGAAAATCTTTTTCAAACATGGTTATTAACTTGTTTAAAAAGGGTTCAGTTAAGTTAACAGAATGTACAGAAAGAGTGATCAATTTGACAGAGTCAGAAGAGGATCAGAAAGAAGTTATTATGAAATACCACGACGGGAAAACCTGTCATAGAGGCATTAGGGAAACTTTAGCTAAACTTAAGAGATATTATTGGTGGCCAAACATGAAAGAAATAGTTACAACAGTTATTAACAGCTGCGAAATGTGTAGAAAAATGAAGTACGATAGAAAGCCCATTAAACCTCAAATTCAGTTAACCCAAACTCAGAATAGTCCATTCCAAGAAGCTTTTATGGATCTATTATACATTGAAGGAAAATATTATTTAACTATTGTAGATGCTTTTAGTAAATTAGCACAGGCAATAGAGGTACCTAATAGGAGTACACCAGAGATAGTTAGAGCATTAATTAAATATTTTAGTATTTATGGATTGCCCAGTAGAATAAGTTGTGATTCAGGGACAGAATTTAATAACATGTTAATTAAGGAAATGTTAAGTCTATACAAAATAGAATTGCACATAGGGACTCCAAACAATCCCAGTTCTATGGCAATATTCGAGAGATTCCATTCTACTATCATCGAAATTTACCGATTAGCAAAATATAAAAAAAACGATTTAGATGCAGCTTCCGTTATGACGTATGCTATTATGGCATATAATAACACCATACACTCAGCGACAGATTTTACGCCTTTTGAACTAGTCTTTGGGCATACCGATGCCGGAAATGTATTTAATGTCGATAGGGAGAAAAATTTAACTCAGAAATTATTATTAGATCATAGGAAACGTCTCAAAGTACTATACGAATTTGTAACAGATAAATTAAACACAGATAAACTTAAGGTAAGAGATAAGAAAGGAGGTGAAGAAACACCAGTCCTTAAGACAGGAGATACTATTTACATGAAGAATACTAGGACTAGGAAAGCTAAGGAAAAACCTCGCTATGAAAAAGCCGAAATCACTGGTGAAACCGAACGTAATATAGTGCCTGTAGAATTAAATAAAAGACCAACTAGAGTGGCGATAAAAAATGTAAAACGTCCTCCACAGGTCATGCCTAGTACTTCTGGTACTAGTGATGTCAGGATTCACGCTGGAACTCCAGAACTTCACTCGGAATCCGGGGATAGCGTCGTTGAAGATGGGAGTAGCGGTGAAGAAGAATAATTATTGGACTATATTTAAGATTTTAGATTTAGAATCCTTAAGCTTACAAATAGATAATAATATTCGCGATTTTAGCAATATGAAATCGAAAATTATAGAAAGCAAATTAAGTAATGAAACTTTAGGTATAGAAAACCAAATCGAGTATTTAATAAGACTTACTAAAGATAAATTATATCAAATTTTACCCCTTAATCATAGAAACAAACGAGCTTTGTTCAACCCTCTGGGCTCATTTGTAAAAGCTATATCTGGTAATTTAGATGAAGACGATGCAATTAAATATGATAAGGAAATCGTTTTACTCCAGAATAGAGAACATGCAGTCGAACGTAAAGTGTCATCAATGCAAAAAGCTTTCGATAAATTAGTTAATGACTCAGAAATCATAAATTCAAATATTAAAAGATTAGGCTCACACACTAATGGCATAGAAAAACTAGCTGAAAATGAATTCAAATTTAACAAGTTACTACGAATAATAGATACTATGTACCAAATTTTAAGCAACTTTCGAACTTGTTATGAGAACATACAAGAAATAGAGTCCGCAATCGCCTTTAGCAAACTAAATGTTTTGCACCAGTCTATTATAAATAGCACAGAACTGTACAGCAGTTTAGAAACAATTAGTAAACATGCTAGGACAATATATCCAGTTAGTAAAAGTAATTTAATAAAACTAGAACGTAATATCATAGTCAAATCATATTTAAATAACAATAGATTAGTATTTGTGTTAGAAGTCCCTCTAATAGACAACGAAACATATAATTATTATAAGGTTATTCCTATTCCTATTTTCCATTCTCCAGACACTTTTACCATTATTCCCAAATACCCTTACCTAATGGTGAATCGATTGAAATACATGCCCGTGGTAAACTCATGTACTGAAATTGAAAATGACAGATTTCTTTGTGATGAAAGTAATTTAGCTCAGAATCCAGTCGAGACCTGTATAGAACAAATTATGTTGATGAAGAATAACTACAATAGCTGCGTAAAGAATCGTATCAAGATAGAAAAGCCTAAGGTGCAGAAGATAACGGATAGCCAATGGTTGGTCTACACAGAGGACAACCTGATCATTACCGAAAACTGCAATGAGGAAATCCGCAAATACAACATCTTTGGGACCTATATCGTGACACTGAGTCAACAATGCGAGGCGCAAATAGGAGGAGTAATTGTTGGTGCCGCCACAAACACTACAATTTCCAGTTTCAAGCTCCCATTGGTCGAGATGCCAGAGCTTCAACAAGACATACAGACAAGGACGGAGAAGGTCGACCTAAGAAACGTGGACTTTAGTGACGTGAAAGAATTGTTACAAAGTGCCAAATTTAGTGGAAGTGACGATACAACCCAAATAGTGACAATAGAAATTAGCGTATGGACCATTTTAGAGTATATCATTATCATAATAATTATTGTCGTCATCTCATACAAATTAAATGTTTTTCGTTTTTGCCGAAATTCTCCGAAGTCATCTGCGACGCCTTCGGATAATTTCTCTCTTAGGGAGGGAGGAGTTAAGGAACCCCAATCCCCCAATATTAGCTTCATCAGCCAATAATTATATTATATTAGAATAACAGCTATATGTCAGCATATAATATCTAGGACATGCGTCATTAGCAGAGATGATTGGTTAGCAATAAGATTAGTATATAAGATCAACATTTTTGTAGAATTAAGTAATTACTGTCTTGCTGTAACTGGGATCAAATAAAGTTTATTTTTAAACTCTTCCGTTGTCGCTTACTTAATTCGCGCAGGCTAGTTTATGCCGTATCACTACACGCGAGAGCTAATTTTACTTTGAACATTTCTAAATCGGTCTTTTCTTTGTCGGTATCGCGGTGATTTTTTGTATTGTTCCGTGCAAACATTTTATGCCTTATCACTACGTGCGAGAGTTTATTTTGGTTTGACATTATTTTGTGCATCGGTTTTCTTTGTAGGTGGTGACACGAGTAGTACCTAGTACCTACAAGTTACATCTAGAGTTACTATTGTTACTCACTTTTTCGAGTTGATGAATATTTTTTTAATTATTTTAAAACAGAAACATCGTTATTTATTTACTTTAACTCTATACTTCGAAAGTACCAATTAAATTTCAGGGTGTATACACTCAAAATAACCTTACTCTAAGAGCTTATGGTCATCCTCCTGAAATGAAACAGTTTCATGTACTATGTATTTTTCTTAGGTATCTTCTTTTCTCTGCTTGGGCTTTGAATTTTTGTTCCAAGATGTAAAAAAAATTACAACGGTTATTATTTCTAAAACCATGAAAATCGTGGAACACATAATTAAGATCTATACTTTTTATTGTAGTTTTTGCATTAGGTATGGGTAATAGGAAATAAAAGTAAGTAAATGAATATGGTTAAGTCATTTTCTCTCTTCAAAATCCTTTTATTCTATAGCGAACAGCATAAATCATCGTTTATAGATATTAAATCGTTCCATTTAGATGTGCCGAGCGTTAGAGGATAAAATTGTAAATTTGTGCGCACATAATATTTTACAGCCACACTCGTCATCAATTTTACTGGAATATTTTATGTGTGCTGAATGGGATCAGGATTTTTATTTCAATTGAAAAAGTAAAAATTGCATTCGGTGTAAACGTGTGACTGGTGTCAGATATCAGGCTTCTGACTACCCGTAACGACTATCAAAGATCTCCAAATGACAGCCAAGACCAACGGCTTAAAGTACTTTCCGAGGTACGGAGGCAACTCGGTATGTTGAAGTGGTCACCCATCCACGGAACAACCTCGTCAAGCGTTGCTCATCCTTGAAGATCGACCCGCGGCTGTTATTATTTACCCACGAGCTAGCTAGTAACAATAAAGTTAATATCTGTTTGTAAATTCATTTCAGTTAGTTAAACTGATGAAAATGCTTGCCTCAATCTGACTTTTTCAATATTTTTATTGAAAAAATTGGCGTGTCCTAAATAAAAATCCAAATTAAATTACCTAAAACAAAATTAATTATTAAAGGAATCAAATTAACTAGTATGAAAAATGCAGTATGAGCAATGCAAAAATACCTACCTGTAACAGACTAATTTACGCATTTAAATTTGCTCTAAAATTTATATTATTACTCTGAACCTTCATTAAAAAGGGTTCCATTAAGTAATTTAACATTTCTGTTATCATGTAAACAATTATTAATAACTTACAAGGTAAACACCGGTAGATACATAATAAATTAGTAGCTTAATTCAGTCCAGCAGGACTAAGATAAGCCTGTGTAATCGTTATCACTTCCGCGTCCTGATCATGTTGAAGGTGCCATCAGTCGGCTGACTTGATAATCATGTGATATTATGTTATTTGACTTTTGAGCATTATATTTTTGTACCTTTTAACCTGCTTTGGTATTTATTTCTGAAAGAGAGAAAGAAATAAAAAATATTTATTCGTGACACGCACAGGAGACACGAAAAATATGCATGCAATTAAACAATAACAAAAAATAAAAAACCGCGTGCGAGACTAAGGCTCCAAAAAAGAAATAACGCTGCGTTGATATTCTGATAGGGCCCACTGTTGATGCCACGGACATACTTACGGAAACGGAAAATACTTAAATAATGAAATAAAATAGAATATATAAATGACAAACAAAATAGAATAAACACAGAAGGTGGGTCGAAGTATGTATAATTATGTGTATGTATAATACAAATATATAAATAAAACATATTAAATGTAGGTAGACCTATGTAGACCGACGTCCACGATGCTCAATGATCAATTGTCGAAACCATAGACAAGAGACAGAGCGCGCGGACCAAAGAGTGATATATTAAACATGGAATAAATCTTTGGTCGGCTGTCAAAATAAATATGTTATGAAGTAGTGTAAATAAACCAGGCGAAAAGAATTCATAGAATAGTGTTTTACTAGTGTTGGATGAAACAGATAGTGTGAATATGAGGTGTGGTGTTCGCAAGAAAGTTTAAAATAAAGAAAATGGATTAAGGGCTGTAACGCTAACTGCGTGCAAACCCCGGGTATCTTATCTCGGCTTATCTTCCGGAATCCTTTTGCTTGAGTAATAAGTACTGCTTGAATTTAGTACTAAATGTTCCAATCGTTTTTATAGCACGAAACGGCGGAGGAAGATCATTCCAGATACAAGAGGCAGCGAATTTGATACTTCCACGGAATGCAGCAGTTATGTGTGACGTTAACAACAGGTAGGCAGAAGCTCTCGTCGTCTCGTTTTCAACGTTGATTATTGAATTTTTGGATAAAATATCGATCATTATTTTTGCGATGTGTAGGGTTCTTTTCTTGGAGACAGGGTTTTAATAATTTAATCAATAACAGAATGTAATGTATATATTCTCATATCGGTATGTCGAAAGGTGGGAGCTGTATAGGCTAAATTGAGTCATGAAAAAATCATCATCTTGTGACTACACGCCAATTATCTCTATATTTTGGTTACCGAATATTATTTTATATTTCAAACTGCGCGTGGCCGCCATATGTGCGAAACACATTGAGGCACGGACACTTGAGTTTAAAGATCGGTTTGACAGGCAACGTCATAAACTATGAGACAATATACATTTCTAAAACAAAACCTTTTAAAGAAACTCGTAAATTGCCTCTTGATGTAAAAACTGTCAAGACAAAAGTAGTATTTCAACGAAATTCTAAAGAGACTTTGAATATCCGATTTCTAACACGAACCCGAAAACCATAAATTAAGATTTGGGACAAAGTGGCTGCCAGCCGTGCAGCAGGGCAGCTAGCGAATTCAAGGAGGTTGGTTGACACTTAGCTTTAGGCAGGGAAACAGGACGGACTGATTTTGAGAGATCAAGAGAAGTCGAGTTATAGGGTATTACTTTGGAACCAATAATTGAAAGTCGTGTCGTTGTAAATATCGTGGTAACGAGTTTAACTATTAAGTTAAATTATAATTTAGTCTTATTTCGTAATAGTATTGTGTGAGTGAATGCCGGAATGAATGGGTAAGTTTTAATCCTTATATAACGTAGGTAGGGACAAATCACTAATGTACACTTTATTGTAGCATGGCGAGAACTTGTATTTATCTCCTAATCCTCACCTTGGCAGATATTTGTCACTAGCATTTGGTCTAGGGAAACGGTGAAGTCTTCCTTCACACTTACAAGCGCTAATTTCATAAATTGTTACACTCTACAATTACTCATTTGACTATGGACTATTATTGACCTTTAACTGACATTACATACATGGAAGGCGGATCCGTTAATATTCACTACTGTACAAAACAGGCTATATGGTCGCTCTTAATTGGAAACATAGGACAACCAAATGTTAGTTGGTAAATTCTGTTTCCTATAGAAGGTCTGACTGCGGGTCTCATTGCATTGCACTTGATGTATGTACACTTGTAAACTAAAGGGGGTAGTCATTGCTGAACATCACAAACTGGGATATGATCATTATAATGAATGTTAGAGTCGTGTCTCGTTAAATCACACCAGGCTTTCGGGCCAATATCTGAATAAAAAAATAATATTTGGCGAGACACGATGGATGCCCTGTGGAAAGCCCCGTTGTTGACGTCGCACGGCTGTCAATTACACTGGACCATCCTCGAAATTGGGAAGTTTAAAGAAGTGTGAAGTGACGATTTAATCCATTTCGACGTATAGCAAGGCAATTGCGTTGAACCTGCATCAGACCGAGTCTACGAAACGCTTGCATAGTATTGTATTGGTTTAATAAAGGTTGAGTAGGTCGAGGGTGAACTATTTATTATAGTGCGCGTCCAGTAATTTCTGGGAACATGTCTTGTTCAATGACAGAGGCGCTTAGGCACAAACTGTCCTCTGTCTTAGGATTGAATAAGACATGTTTAAGTTTAGGGAAACATGTATTGCTTGGACCGTTGCGTAGCCTTCTCTAAGGCCTCGTGTTCTAGGACCAGCATTACACGTACGACGTGCCTGCTGTACAAACGGTCTCACGTCACTCGGGTGGGAAATCTAGACTATTATCAATGAACTCATTAACGTAAATCAAGTAAACATATTTAACGCAAGCGTAGCGTTCCTATCCATTTCCTTCCGTTAGGAAAATAATGCATTTTGCAACCCTTTGTCTAATTAACTTCATACATTATTATTGTTTTACTTAAAGTCCTTATAGCTAACAGACAGAAATGTGTGCTGGAAGTTTGTTTCATCATTTCTTCTTACCAGCTATTGCACATAGGAAATGATGGTGGGTTGGGCGCTTTTGGGGCTGTCTTTAGGAGGATTGATCTAATCAACTCCAGTTACTTCTAGGGTTAAAACCCTCTGACAAATTATCTATTGTATTTGTATTAATTCTTGAATGTATATTCACTACCCGTGACCACTATTCGGTCTTTGATGTAATACTCTATACATTAGTGTAAAGGGTTTCTCACACAAGATTCAGTTAATTATAACAATTTAGTTTATATCCCCTTAGTTACGTTTTGTCCTTCTAAACCACTTCCATGATATAAATTTATAACTGTGAATTCCAAAACAACACAAAATATAATTTGGTATTCACTAGATATATTCGGAAGAGAACCATCCAGTCAATGGTGCGAGGTTCATTGGACAGCGCGGAATGGCGGGGCGCTGTCTCTCTTTCATCAAAAGAGCCGACCTTAACTCTAAATCTAGGGTACGTTTAGGAAAAACGAAATTTTTATCAGCCTAGGGTCGTTTAGGAACCGTCACATTTGGAAGCCGTGACCAGGATTCTCGTCATTAAATGTACTGATTAACGTCAGTGCAACGAGAAAGAACTAGAAAGGGTTACTATACACAACACAACGTAAGTTAAGTTCCTATTATTCGTTAGGCACAAAAAGAGTTACCACGGTTAAAAATATTATAGGTAATAATATCGTATGTATTTACGACAAAATAACACAACGTAATTTTAGGGTTACTTAGAATTGTTAGACGATAAAAAGTACAACGACTGAATAGTTAACGCTCGCAATATGTTAGTTGAATTTGACGACTACATGTAACGGGTTCGAGTCCCGTATGAATTATTTAGTTAAGAATATACATGGATTCTATTGTCAGGGATTTGGGTTCAATTCCCATCTGATATACTGGGTGATGAGAGATAACAATCTCGTGTCTGTGCTACTGTGGGTTTTAATCCCATAAACAGTTAGATAATTTAAGTATGGTTTCATTTATTCGGTTCCAAAGTTAACGTAATGATGGGTTCGACCCCCTGTAAATGTGAGTTCGATTTTATGTTAAAGTAAATAAAAGAATTATTGTTGGTTCCAAAAGCTGAAAAATAATCATGGGTTCGATTCCCTACAAACGTGAGTTTTTTTGCCTGACAGGTTGTGCAAATCATACATAGCAAATACTGTCGCCGGAATCTATGATTATGGGATCATTTAGAAAATAAAATCCCGTGTACAGATGACCACAGCTGCGTCCTTTCTTTTTTGCGTCGACCCTAGCCAAATGACTCCGTCGTTTTTTTTATTAAAACAAAGGACTGACCGGAACAGAAAAAAAAGAGTCATCCGATACTGAGTTATAGCTGGACATGCGCAAACCAGTGCGTTCTAAAGTGATGTAATATGAAATTGCGTTTGAGGAATAGTACATTACATCATACATGACGTGAAATGAAGCGCTACGCGATCATTACATGAGATGAGATAGCGCGATATGTCATGATGTGATATTGTGATGTGAAACGTCAATCGCAAATGCGTTTTTATTATTATGTATATAAAGTCGATTTGCATTTCTAGCCATCAAATTTTCTGTGTACAAATGTTTTAAACATTTAAGTCGTTTTGGCGGAGTGGCCAAAATTAGCGGACAATTCTTGTGTTTTTAATTAATTTTCGAAGAAAAACTATTTGTTATACGAAAAATAACCATGTTTCACAAATAATGTACATGAAACAATAAGCAATAGATATTTTTTCAAACCTTATAACCTAGCCGTTACTAGGGAGTATGCTTTGGAAGGTTATGGTTTTTGCGTCTCGTTTGGTATGCTTGTGATTTTAATGTGTTTCTTTATTTAGGATAAAGTTAAAAGGAGAGAACTGAATTATCTATTGTTGAGAAGTTCAGTAGGTTTGATAGGTTATTAATAAAACCACTTCAATAATGAAACTAATAGCCACCTGAATAATGAAAGAATATACCAATCATCTTTCGATGTTTGGATTATTTTAAGGTTTATAAGGTTAAGCACTTGGTTTATTGCATAATTCAATAGACGAAATCTAGAAAAAAAATAGTATCATCTAGGTCCGTAAAATAATCAACACTGCATTTAAAAATACACCAATCCTAGGTATTCATTGCGTCGTAGAATGTTCTAATTCATCCAATTGATGATCAATCAAGTCAAATAAATTTCATTTTATTGATAAGCTGTAAAATAATCAACACAAAATGACAACGGACAACTTTTAACTAAACGCGCTAATGGGCAGATGTCGTGACAAGTAAGTTATGGGTCAGTTAATTTTATAATTAGTGCTACTCGAACGTCGTGAAATTCACACATGTGGTTACGCGTGACTTTGACTGGCGGTTAGCCTACTCGACACTTTAAATGCCGATGACGAGGCCTTAAGGGTTTAACATGATTTTTTATTGAAAACAATCTTGTTCAATATTCTTAAGCTCAATATCATTTAACTTAATAGGCAATCACACTACAGGATAGGTCGGCCAATCTAGCTCATTTAATCGGGTAATGAATCAATAATTTGCATAAAGTTAAAATTTTATAGTTAACCGAATTTACGAAGTAGTTCAAATGATTCGTTTGTTTTTTTTTTACGTCTTTATTTTTATTACAAAATAAGGTTGCGTATTTGAGTGTACGGAGAAAGCTGAGCACATATTCTTAGTTATAAGTATAGTACTGGTTCCTTAGATATACAAACGTGAAGGTGACTATCTAAATTACCTAATAGGTACGTTAACATAATATAGAAAGATTCACTAAATACTGCTGACTCGACAGAGTATGCCATGTTTTAAGAGGATGGATACTTGTGTGGACTTATTTCAAATTCCAGGATACCCGAGTCATCACATAGCTACTCTACTCTATGTCAGACCAACGGTGTGTTCTTGGCCCAGAGCTTCATCCAGGTGATTGACACCAGCTGAAACCGGCAGATGCTGTTGCGTGACTCTAGTCCCTAAGATAAGTCCTGTGTTTTTTAACGCGATGCCTCAACGGCCGCGATACCTGAATCAGGTGTGAAACAATAGAAAAACAATTGTTTTCTAATTATGACTCATGAGCTCATAACCGATAATTGGAGCTATGGCTAGTTACCAATAAGAAAAGTTATGAAAGTTATCTTGTTAAAATTGTTACAATCTGAGGGGGGCATGATTCTGACTTTCCAATGCGTATCCCCGTTAGCAAGATAAACTTATGGTGCATAGAATAAAATTTATTTTGGAAAATCTGAGGTGGTTACAGTTTACATATGACTTTCAAACCTTTGTAGGATTATTTGAAGTCTCTGGCCTCTTAAAATCAGTTGGATATAACTCTCGAACTCATGTTAGAATTCTAATAACTTTGTTTAATTTTAAAGGTTGATGTACCTAAACACTAGTACTCAGCTGAATCCGATAAGATTGGAAGCCGACCCCAATATAGTTGGGAAAAGGCTAGGCAGGCAGGTTTATGTACCTAACCTTCTAATAATTGTCCGGTTTCAGAGATGCTTACCTTTTAAGGTCAGAGGGGGGCTATTCCACCTTATTGGTATAAAATTCTAATAAGTACTTGTGCGACTTATTTCAGTTACTTCTGAAAACGAATTTGGCAGCTGACTCGGCAGTAAGATGCTTAAGCAGAGAGTCCAGCGCAGATCGCCGTCCAGCACAACTGCGATAGGCTGAGCTTAGAACGAGAGAGTACCATAGGTAGTACTAATAGGAGAGAATCTGGTATGTAAATTTAAATAATAAGCATGCCCAGGTCTTTTGAGATCTTTTCTAACAAGATTATTGTAGTGGTTGAAAAGCTACGAAGACTCTGGTGTGTAAAACTAAGCAAAAGCATACCTACGGGTATATTGAAATTAGTCATTTGATAATGAAATGGATTAGCGTCATTATAAATGATTTATTCAGATACAGCAATTACGTATCGACTGATAGAAGGTAATACGAGACTGTGATAGCTGAAATTAAACTATAAACATGCACAAATTTATACGAACTTTGTTACTTGAATTTGACAAGAGATTATATACCTGTCGAAATAAGCAGTGACTCGAACGTAGGTGTGAATGTAGATGTTACTGCGAAATACTACAAAATAATAGTAGATATTGAATCTTATTGGATTAAAGATCCAACTAGAATAATTATAACTAGTCCATTTGGTGAACCTAGCATTAGGGTACGAGGTTATAATCTAGGACTGTTTTATGAAGCAACAGAGACCATCCTATTGTGAAAGCTCATCCGCTGTACTACGTCACGCGTCTGATTTTCAGAGGGGGGAATGTGACTACACGCCAATTATCTCTATATTTTGGTTACCGAATATTATTTTATATTTCAAACTGCGCGTGGCCGCCATATGTGCGAAACACATTGAGGCACGGACACTTGAGTTTAAAGATCGGTTTGACAGGCAACGTCATAAACTATGAGACAATATACATTTCTAAAACAAAACCTTTTAAAGAAACTCGTAAATTGCCTCTTGATGTAAAAACTGTCAAGACAAAAGTAGTATTTCAACGAAATTCTAAAGAGACTTTGAATATCCGATTTCTAACACGAACCCGAAAACCATAAATTAAGATTTGGGACAAAGTGGCTGCCAGCCGTGCAGCAGGGCAGCTAGCGAATTCAAGGAGGTTGGTTGACACTTAGCTTTAGGCAGGGAAACAGGACGGACTGATTTTGAGAGATCAAGAGAAGTCGAGTTATAGGGTATTACTTTGGAACCAATAATTGAAAGTCGTGTCGTTGTAAATATCGTGGTAACGAGTTTAACTATTAAGTTAAATTATAATTTAGTCTTATTTCGTAATAGTATTGTGTGAGTGAATGCCGGAATGAATGGGTAAGTTTTAATCCTTATATAACGTAGGTAGGGACAAATCACTAATGTACACTTTATTGTAGCATGGCGAGAACTTGTATTTATCTCCTAATCCTCACCTTGGCAGATATTTGTCACTAGCATTTGGTCTAGGGAAACGGTGAAGTCTTCCTTCACACTTACAAGCGCTAATTTCATAAATTGTTACACTCTACAATTACTCATTTGACTATGGACTATTATTGACCTTTAACTGACATTACATACATGGAAGGCGGATCCGTTAATATTCACTACTGTACAAAACAGGCTATATGGTCGCTCTTAATTGGAAACATAGGACAACCAAATGTTAGTTGGTAAATTCTGTTTCCTATAGAAGGTCTGACTGCGGGTCTCATTGCATTGCACTTGATGTATGTACACTTGTAAACTAAAGGGGGTAGTCATTGCTGAACATCACAAACTGGGATATGATCATTATAATGAATGTTAGAGTCGTGTCTCGTTAAATCACACCAGGCTTTCGGGCCAATATCTGAATAAAAAAATAATATTTGGCGAGACACGATGGATGCCCTGTGGAAAGCCCCGTTGTTGACGTCGCACGGCTGTCAATTACACTGGACCATCCTCGAAATTGGGAAGTTTAAAGAAGTGTGAAGTGACGATTTAATCCATTTCGACGTATAGCAAGGCAATTGCGTTGAACCTGCATCAGACCGAGTCTACGAAACGCTTGCATAGTATTGTATTGGTTTAATAAAGGTTGAGTAGGTCGAGGGTGAACTATTTATTATAGTGCGCGTCCAGTAATTTCTGGGAACATGTCTTGTTCAATGACAGAGGCGCTTAGGCACAAACTGTCCTCTGTCTTAGGATTGAATAAGACATGTTTAAGTTTAGGGAAACATGTATTGCTTGGACCGTTGCGTAGCCTTCTCTAAGGCCTCGTGTTCTAGGACCAGCATTACACGTACGACGTGCCTGCTGTACAAACGGTCTCACGTCACTCGGGTGGGAAATCTAGACTATTATCAATGAACTCATTAACGTAAATCAAGTAAACATATTTAACGCAAGCGTAGCGTTCCTATCCATTTCCTTCCGTTAGGAAAATAATGCATTTTGCAACCCTTTGTCTAATTAACTTCATACATTATTATTGTTTTACTTAAAGTCCTTATAGCTAACAGACAGAAATGTGTGCTGGAAGTTTGTTTCATCATTTCTTCTTACCAGCTATTGCACATAGGAAATGATGGTGGGTTGGGCGCTTTTGGGGCTGTCTTTAGGAGGATTGATCTAATCAACTCCAGTTACTTCTAGGGTTAAAACCCTCTGACAAATTATCTATTGTATTTGTATTAATTCTTGAATGTATATTCACTACCCGTGACCACTATTCGGTCTTTGATGTAATACTCTATACATTAGTGTAAAGGGTTTCTCACACAAGATTCAGTTAATTATAACAATTTAGTTTATATCCCCTTAGTTACGTTTTGTCCTTCTAAACCACTTCCATGATATAAATTTATAACTGTGAATTCCAAAACAACACAAAATATAATTTGGTATTCACTAGATATATTCGGAAGAGAACCATCCAGTCAATGGTGCGAGGTTCATTGGACAGCGCGGAATGGCGGGGCGCTGTCTCTCTTTCATCAAAAGAGCCGACCTTAACTCTAAATCTAGGGTACGTTTAGGAAAAACGAAATTTTTATCAGCCTAGGGTCGTTTAGAAACCGTCACAATCTCATTTATCATAATCTAATTATACAACAATTCTATGAATCAGCGTCAAATAGGTAAATGACCACGTTTTGCTGAAACTCGTTTTTCTAAATTCGTACAGCGACAAAATTATATTATTCTGAAGTTAAATTATACAAAACGCGTGTGTAATTTAACATAATATTAAGATGTTTCGCAATTTACAGGTACTCAGTAATAATAATACGGAGACCTATTTAAATTAAACGTTCATTCTTGTTGATATAGCGTTTCTCGGTACTTGTAAAGGGAAAATTCCGTGATGTGAGGCATAATAAAGAGAAAGGTTTGGTAATTCTTCTCGAGCATATTTCGTCAAATGCATATTATGTCAAATGACGATAAACAAAACTAAACTTTTTACAAAAAATTCTACCGATTTCCAATTAAAAAACTACAAAGTGAAAAATTACTTTATTTTTGAAAGTCGGTGTCTTTCATAATTGCCATATTTTGGTCTGGTTTTTGATTTTAATCGGTTCACAATTGACGGAGATATCGATGAACACACATAAAAAAAAACATACTTTATATCGAACATAGAACCTCCTCCTTTATGGGAAGTCGGTTAAAAATAGAAAGCGATTTGAATTAAGACGAATGAATGAATTTAGCTGCAAATCGATGATGTATGTATACAATAAGACAAGCTGAGCAGAGACGAAGCGTTTACTCAATCTTAAATCCAAACAAATTCTGCATGTGAAATTAATAAACTGTGGCTTCACTGAACAGTTAATGAATGTCGGCATTAAGAGCATGAAAGCACTAACTTGCAATAATAATAGTACCATTACTGAGGCCAGGCGAGATCACTTAGCAGAAAGACATTGTCAAGCCATTGTGTAATTCAAGTGAGAGAAGTTAGTCTTTGTCGGAACTATCTAAGTGACTGCTGTTAGCACTTTCTTGTCATTGTCACTTCTGACTCTTATGTCTGCTTCTTATTTTTCAATATGCTGATCCTTAAACTATACGTAACAAGAAGGTAAGGTTTGGAACCTTTTTTACCGATAAAGATGAGGAAATGGGATATATATGCCGACCGCTTAACTGAGGCCATTCCTAAGTTAGCAAGAGAGATTTTTACACATGTAAGCAGCTAACCTGATCAAATTTTTATTAAAATAAAATTTTATTTTATTTTATTAACAGCACAATCACGAGGAATAGTATAAAAAGAAAATTACTGATTCATTCTGCGGCTATACAGAATAATTTTCCTGTACAGTGGAATACAAAGTTTATTTTGTCTAATGAAAAGCTTTACACGAATACAAAACCATTTACACATACATTTTCTTTTTGTTATATAGTAGAACAAATAGGATGAATACATTTTTATAACAATATACTTTGAAAACAAACTTGAACGGTTAACCGCGGTGAACTGAACGCAAATTTTGCGAAATTATCGTACAGAGTTCTCACTGTTTACTGTAGTATAAAAATTATAGCTGAATTAAGTATCTACTCATTTGTATAACACTATTTCAATGTTAAAATTAAAAAACTCACATAAGTAAAATTTTAAAATATTAAAAGTTATATATTATTACTTTTTTATTTAAAACCTTTTTTTTTTTATTTGGTACTTTTAAACATTACGTGTCATGTGTATATTTTTGAAATCACCTCCTGAAATGCTTTATTTTGATACCCCACACAATGGATCTAGAAGAAAAATAATTTGGGCGCCCACAACATGGCGTCCAAAAACCGCCATTTTTTTATTTTACGATTTTAATGTAGCCAGTGACACTCGCAAGCTTAAGACAAATCGATTAACGTAAGAATTATAAAAATCGGCCAACGCGTTTGGTCTCTAGAACGCAACATACGAACAAATATATATACATAGACTAATAAACACATGGGTAATGTCTTTCGGCAGTCCGGTAAAAAGATCAGGCACCTTAACGCTCGCTCAGAGAGCTGTTTGCAGAAAATTTCGTTTCAATTCCTCGTATCGTTCTGAATTGCAATATACGTCCTCAATTTTGAAAAGACATCTCTTTCCTGAAGTGATTTTATTCGGATATACTGAGAAGGCTTTTGTAGTCTATATAATTCTATAGTGACATAGACAACGAAACCCACAGCAGAATATTGTTTTTTTACATTCCTTATCGATGCTATAAAAACTTTGGTATTCGGACATTCGGCAAAGAAACCATTCACGAAGGTTTAGTAACAATATCCGCTCGTCATTATGGTCATGTATCTGGAAAGCCGCACTGTTCAAAAAGGCAATTAACATAAACCACCCTAAATGTGGCGGTTAAAAAAGTAGTCAAGCTTTTATGAGACACAAGAGATTTAGTGAAGATATAAATTCAAGCTTGATATTTTAAGTATTCACCAAAATTGTACCACCATCAGCCAAAGTAATAAATAAGATATTGCTCAAGTTATACCATAATCGTTATTCTGAATTAAATAATGTGCATCAATAAGATATCTATTATAGAAGTTCAAACAATGAAACGAAATGATTTAACGAAAGATTATTCCAGAATATCTCAAATATTCTTCTTATCTCAGAACTAACTTTACTGCAAGTATAAAAATAATATATGTTTGGAACTTGATATGATTTTAGTACGCTTATTCTATGGTTGGTTGATTTAATGGACTGTAGTTTATATAGGCTGGTTTATTAATACAATTTACTTGTTTTATTAATTATTTACTATCACTCAAATGATGTGTTGGTTTCTAGCCCATAGCGGAAGAGGAAGAGCGTATGACAGCTCTTTACAACAGATCAAAAATATCAGAGAAAAAATAAAAAAATATTAATAACTTGTGATGCTACCAACAATGTAAATGTTTTATATTGTGTCGCAACCTCTTTGGTTTTCGAATAATATTCCGCAGACTCAAGCTGCTTTAGGTAAAAAATATTAGATGCCTTCAAATTTTAGTTGTCATTATTTTATTTTTTTTTTAAAGAAAATGGCTTTCTTATATTTTTTCAACAAGTCACGTTTGTTTTATTTAGCAATAGGAAGATAACTACAATTTAAACGAGATACGGTTGTTCGATAACATTCAACACTAATGCGGTTGCGTAAAGCCTACTCTTTCAATAGATGTCATCAGAGCTATCAATTGTTCAGCTGACCCAATAGACTTCACTAGGACTCTCATCGTAAAATGAGCTTTACATGTCACACTTAAAGCATTCATTTGAATGAATCTCACTGCAATATTGGCTAATGGCAGCCTGTTCAAAGATCTATTCCAACGCAATGACGTCTTTGTTTTATGTATATAGGTAGGAACTTAGTATTTAATGCAATATTAGGCACATATTCACATCTTCTTGGCTCAGTTATTAAACAAGTAAGTAGTTTCCAACCGTTAAACTGCTTTGAGTACTTAGTTCACAGCAGTTTTCGTAATAGCTTGCAATTCAAGCTATTAAGAGACAAAATTTTCTTCTATAAGTAGCTGATACCACCACCGACTGAGATCCTTGTGTGTGCTCTCACACTTACAAGCTGCAGAATGTTTAAAGCGAGATGGTGATGAGATTACTAACTAACGTTGTTTGAACATGTCATTGTGTATAATTTCCGCATTTCAAGCATTTGTCTAAATCACTAGTGCAATAAGGCAAAAATCCAGATTCGTATTACTAATATCTACATAGTTGAATGTGTTATTGAAATGACTCAACTGACCGTCATTACATTCAAACTCACAACTAGGTATTATAACATCAAAACTTGCTAAAACCCGTATCAAGAATAATCGTCGTTAATCTAACAAACTTTTCATGACCTTACTATAGTTATAATATGACCTTATTTATGGCTGGTTACAGAATAATATTTGTGTTCTGAAAAATAAGTTTAGCTATGATTTGAATATTTCCCAATGTGCAACACAGGTGTGGTGCTTGCTGTACCTTTTTATTTTATTTTTGACGTGATAACGTCTTTAAAATCGTTTTAGTCGGGTGACATGTTCAGAAACTTGTGTCACACCAAAACCTCACGAGCGCGATCGCAGGTATAACGAGAGAGAGACGGACCGATCTCCCGTCTCATCTCGAGCGCTGCCAGTCATTCCGTGAAACTTGTCACGCGGAATCCTCACGAGCGGAGGCTGGCATAGCGTTCGAGTGAGTGGACCGATCTTCCGTCTCTCTCACTCTAGCGGCATACAAACGAATGGAGATTTTCTCGTGCGGTTAAGTTTTCGTTGAATGTTTGACGTTATCACGTAAACATCTCGATCGTAAACCTACTTTACAAACAACCAATTTTTTTTTTTTAATAAACATATTATCTCAATTATTATTTATTTATTTATGTACACACAAAACACTTAACAGAGAAAAAAAATACAGAGAGAAGAGCACAAAGGTACTGCTTATTTCAATAGAAATTTCTTCTAGCAGACCTGCGACAGGAAAGTTGGATGATATACGAAAACACAGTGTGTAGAAAGAAATAAGGATACTTAAAATATACTAACAACTATAAAACTTTTCTCATCATCATCATCATCATTTCAGCCCAAAGACGTCCACTGCTGGACATAGGCCTCCCCCAGGCATCGCCTCATTGACCGATCCCGTGCGTCTCGCATCCAGCGCCTTCCCGCAACCCTAACCAGATCATCGGTCCACCTAGTGGGAGGCCTTCCAACGTATTGTCTTCCGATAACTTTACTAAATATGTAAAAATAACACATATACCTTAACTAAATATATAGAAGATACATACATAATAATAAAAATATGGTATCTTTGACTTGTTTCTTGAATAGATATACATTTTTGGGAACGAATTTTAGGTGGAAGTGAGTTCCACAGTCGTACTGCATTAACAGAGAAGGAGTGGGAAAATAAATTAGTACTATTGGATGGGAAGTTTAGGTGATGCTTAAGGCGGGATCTACACGGGACATCAGCATGTCGCGTGAAGGAGAAGTGATCGCGCAGATATTAAGGGTAAGTAGGGTTAAACAGGATGTTGAAGAGGAGACATAATACTCGAGTGTTCCTGCGAAGGCGGATAGGGAGCCACTTGAGATTCTTGCAGAACTGAGAGACATGGTCGTATTTCCTCAGACCAAAAACAAAACGGATGTACAGGTTTTGTGAGCGCTCAAGCTATCGCGTATCTTATATTAGAATATGTTGATCATTGACCCTTACTGTTTAAGTGTTCAACATTTGCAGCTTGTCTGCGTTTGTATTTTACATGTATTTTTCCTTTGAATCCCAATCCATATTGGATTAAAATATCAAATTCTAGAATTACCCGAAGCATCAATATTACATTTCTCACACCTGTGCTGGTTGAACTGTAATATACGAGTGTCAGTCAAAATGATCACGTATAAGTTTTCGTGGATAAAGTCGATGAAAAATTTATGCTTTTCACCTTTCTGTTATTGATTTTATTCCAAAAACTTAACTTCGTCTACTTTCAAATAGTCATATTAATCTTTTGAATGACTCTAATCAACCATTGCTCAAATAATGCACATTTTGTTTGCTTTCAATATTGCTTCCACGTGATCATGAGCTGTACGTCACAAGGTCACTGCATATTAATAATTCCGACAGTGGTAAAATAAAACAAAGAAAAAATTTTTTTTTGGTGTTCCTTGGGTTTGACGTAAAGTGAGGATGTTTTTTTTTCTCGTATGGGTGGGGAGGTATCGCTTGGATAGGCCATTCAAAAATATTACGGATTTGTTGAGACCATTTTTCGATTCAGAGATCCGTTTGCTTAAAATTAAGCTTTAAATTGCAAATTTTTGTTAGAGTCAAGTGTTCCCCCTGCCAGTGAAATGTTTGCTCTTGGCTATGTGAAATAAATCATGGCAGTAGTAAATATATCGAAATTAAAAGGAAAACTATCACAGCTAAGTTGGCTTTACAATTTTACGAGTAATAGTCGACCAACTTATAAAATGTACTTGGAACAGTAAAATTTTGTACATATCCCATTGAAAAATTACTTAAACAATGTTGTTAGCTGTTTAAAACAGACAAAATATTTGCTTATGAACCATGTAAAAATATACAAAAATAAAATCATAACAGGCTTTACAAATTTACGAGTAATAGTCGACCAACTTTTAAAATATACTTGGAACAGTAAAATTTTTATACAAATGCCATTTAAAAATTACTTAAATCACGTTGTTAGCTGATTAAAACAGATAGTAAATATATGCTTATGAACTTTGTAAAAATATACAAAAATAAAATCTAAACATCCTTAATAATAATGATTTCCAAATTAATAATGTTTAAGCTCGAATGACGCATTGGAGTGGGCAGAGTCGTTGGCAGTTCCGGTCTTTAGTCCATACGGGGCATGCGCACGGGGGAGTCTATTTTGTGTAAGTGCCGTTTTCGACGTTTTGTAATCTAAAGTCTTAATTAAATTCGATTGCCAAGCAAATTCCGCTACCCGACCATAAATGTAGTGGTCACAATTATAAACTTTATTGCGTTTGCCGTAAGGTTGACATTCGTGTCATAGGTCGATAATTACTGCTACTTAACCATGGTCACATCAGTGCTATATAACACATTGCAATTTTAATAACAATATCGATATCGATAGATACCCGATTTCTTAATTCGAATAAATAAGACCCGGATTTTGTTTTTTATTTGGAGGCTTGTATATATTTTTATAAATAAAATCAATTTGAAATTATGTACTTATTTAATTATGCTTATTGAGGCGGGCGGGCCTCTTCATAATATTACCTTATAGAAATATTAAATTAATTATTTTCTTTTGTCGATACCCATCTATAAAGTCAATATTAGACCCGACTACATCACTAATTGAGTAGCGAGAACGAAATAGTGAATACCTCAGATTAGAGGTGAATACATTCAAAATTTTTCAAATGCCGAAAGAGGAATAAACAAGGAGCGTGCGCGCGAGGATCCAAGAACGAACCATACCATTCCCCGTGGCTCGTATCGGCTCCTTTCGCAATTGATGTCCTTCATATAGATTATTTATTGCAGCTTCTTTACGTTGGTTGTTTGTTTCTATCATTGAATAATTTGATTTTACTTTTTGGTAGATGAGTAGGTTGTCTGGCAATACTCATACTAAAATATTTGATTTCGGTTTTTTAATATTTGGAGATTTTAACTAAAACTATCTCCGTAACGGCAATACTGCAGTATTTAAATTATTAAGTGAAGCTGGTTACAAATCTTTATTACAAACGCTTGCCTCTACCCGCGGTGGTACTCAAATATATAATATATTTTTTTAACTTCACTTGTGTTGGATTTTATAACTGCTTCTTCAGTTACCATCGTCCTATGTGGGCCTGTTTTTACATGTTGAGAGTCGCTGAAACCTGTTTAAGGTTCATGTAACAACAAAAAACTCTTCTTTGTCCGCATTATTATGCAACTACGGAACCCTATTAATGGTGGACCGACACGCACTTGGCTGGTTATTCTTATTTCTTTATGTGTCCGATATTTCAAGTTTTCTAACTGACGGACTAAATAGATATTTTTTGTCGACTACCCTATTGTGTTTAAAATTTGAAGCTTGTAGTATACTGGAAGTACCTTAGAATTTTGATGATCGGTGAGTGATTCAGTCAGTGACGAAATCAAGGAATTTTGACTTGCAATAATTCCTAAACTACAAGTTCATCGAATGTTATTCGGGATTATGTCTAGTTATATTATGTTCTCTTAGTCACTGAAAATTCTGGCTTCTAGCTTTATCCACAGCGAAGTCACACGTAGGTCGAAACTGTCGAAATTACACAAATTAATTTCATATCAAAGTTACAAAGATGAAGCGATTCTATACGCGTTCCATTTACATAACAAGGGATCAGTCACACTTGTGCATCGCTATTTTTTCGTTAATACTCAGCTACAAACATGCAACACTTTGTAATAGATGCAATGAGCAATGTTTACCACGGTTAATAAGGCCAAATAATAGTTTTGAGCATTACTGATCCAATCACTGTATCATACAAAATATTTAGGTGGTTCTGTACCACGGGGTCCCAGCGCTAACAAAGAAAATTTGGTTAAAATAAATGTCAGTAGATGGCTCGATATGCATTGATTTGTTATTGTACTGTGTGTAAAATAAACATTTTCTAGGATAGATCATAAAAATTGTATGTTCTTTTTTTATTATTAACTGGCTCGCGCTTTACCACTATCTCATCTGATAGTAAGCGATGATGTGGTCGACGAAAAAAAAATAAAATTGAAATTATGGAATATTGGCCTCTTAATTCACATTTTAAAGATAATTTGGACGGATCATTTTAAATTGATTTTAATAGATGGTGCGGTCTTAAATTTCTGAGGCATGCCACTCTATTTTTAATTTTGTATTGTAACACATTTTGGTAAAATGAAACTGTAAAATGTGCAAAAAGTACTATAAAACAAATCGTCACTGTATTTAAATAAAAAAAATAGTCACGAACCGAGAAAACGCTTTTACTTGCAAGTCGCTGTTAACACGATCTTTAGCCGTGGAACGGAACCGAACGCGATCTAAGTGCTAATAAAGGTAATCATCTTAATCAAATGACTCATGAATCAGATGAATCACTACGAGTTTGGCCTTGGTAATGTCAATCTATTGTATATGGCGGACTGTACAGATCCCAGTATTAACCGTTCTTGACTGCGTCATGTCGGATAGTGCTACAGAATATTGATAGCGGAACATTGGGTCACATTAACCCTCCGTAATCATATTAAAGCCCTTCATAGAAAATGGAATCACGTTCCAGTTGGGACTACCTTTGATCAACAAGCCGTTAGTAATTTGACAAATTAGCGAGATGATGAGGCTTTTTTGTGGTACACAAAACATAACAGGAGTTACTTAGTTAATAATTTCAACGTTTGCAATTTTTTGGTTTATGCTGATACCCCAGTACGTATACAATTACTTAGGCGTTAAAATTTAAAATGGAACATGGTATTTTAATTTTGCGGACCGTAATTCTTTCGTTTGAATTTGTTCGTATCAAGATATTGCACGTTGCAATTCATAGTCATATAAGTTGATAGTATCGGCGGAATGGTTGTTTATGCATGGCAAGCGATTTTTATGCAATCGAATGCGATGTGCTACGAACCGCTACGACGTGCTACGAATAGCTACGCCGCATCTTGCTACGTAATGCTACGAGCGGCTACGTAAAAACGCTGAACGATACTATGTATCGTAATATATTCTACGAGCCAGTTTATTTAGTTGTAACCATGATAATTTGAGAATTTGAAAACGTCTGAAAGAATTTCTTATAAAATGTGGCATGTGTGTGTTCTCAATAAAAAGCGTTTCTCCAGTAATAAAATCTCAACACAGCATATATTGACAAAAGTCTCGATATTTTCAATAACTTTTATGATTTCCAATTCATCTTCGATTCCAGCTCAGACGACCTTTTACGAAAGGGCTTTGACGACTTTTTAGCAAAAGATTACTTAGTACTTTTCTCTTTAAAGTGAAAACCTTAAATGTACTTTAAAAATAAACGTATTGTTTTCATAATGATTGAACTTACCAAAACGATGGAATGCAAAGCTGCCCTTTCAACCAAAAATATAAGATCGTACTTAACTTTAGGTCACACTCAGTGAATAACAAAAAAAGTGTGCTTTCCAGAAGATCACAATCACAAACAGTTGGAGTCTCAAGTGCAGAGTTGACAAACAGATTGCGGCTTCCGATCTCTAATCTGAATGTCAGAACAGTACCATCGAATACACTAGACTAGATGAAAACAGGGATTGAGTCACAGACGATTATCTACTGAATACGAGAGTGGACTGTTTAAAACGAGAGCAAAAAAATGAGCACAGTAATTGTGCTATTATCTGAGTGAGGGATGGTATTAAGCGGTAGTATTGTGTGTAGCAGAGATAACAAGATAAGGAGAAGTTTTGTTGTGCGTGAGAGCCTTTCGATTAACACTTGCTATAAAATATTACGGTGTGAAAACTTTTTCTTACATCGTTCCGGCCGCTCAAGATTTATGTTTTTGTCTGGTTTAACATTTAATATTCATGAGGATGATGTGAAACTTGGCTTTCATTTTGTAAAAGTAAAATGAACAAAGGTTTTGATAATATGTTTCGTGAATTATTAGAGATTTATTTTTTTCTTTTTAATTTTGGTACTTTTACCATGGAAATCATTTATAGCCAGAGGGCTTATCATTACAATTCCAACAAGCTTAAACAAGACTGGGATACATTGTTTTATTACGGAGTTCCGGTACCTACCTTCCGGCTTCATCACCAGATCAGTTCGATGGTACCATTTTCATTTACGTTTGCACCCGTGTTATTTAATATGTTACACCGTTTCAGTAGTATGTTGTTGTGTGCATTATTAAGGGCATTAAAGAGCATTGGCAGCTTTGAGATAAACCTGCCTTACCTGACTACGAGTAAAAACCTATGTTCATAGGCCAAATAATGACACAAAACTTATTTTCTTCTTTGTTTATATTTCCCCTGCAACGATCTCAAGAGTTTATAAACTAGAATTAGGTTTACCATACTTAAGTAGCTCAAAGTTAAAAAGCTATTCCGCGACGAGTGTCGCCTCTTTGATCTCCGCCGTGCGTCGCCTCGAGTAACTCAGAGTCGCTCACACTCGCTTCATTGAGACGTGACACACACTTTAACAGATGTTCTATAATAAGCGTCATTCTAACAGCGGCAGCGTGGCGATTTTAAAACATACCAAAATGTTAAGGATTGATCACGTGACACTTCAATAGGGATTGGAAATCCCATATTTTTTTTATATTCTTCCAATCGCAATTCCGACACTTTCGTTGATAGAATGTCAACTGTAGAACCTCAGGTGACACACACAAAAATACAAGCTTAAGCGAAAGCAAATAGATTTAGGGCGGTTATGAACTACATCCGATCCGTGTCCGTGTAATTTCGGTGCTGAAGTAGCCGTAGTATTTCTTGTTGGGATGCTTACGCACTACATCCGAACTGTATATCCGTCATAATCTGTCATTATTCATAACATTTTGAACTTGGAACTCAAATCACGGACACGGATCTCGGACACGGATCACGGACACATGCGTGTAGTGCGTAATCGCCCTTTATGTAAATTATTTCTTTGAAAACTTTGTAATAAGGCCACAAGCCTCATACCTTACCTACAAAATATTTAGCCGCGTCTCGTTACGCTGAATGCTAATTCAAACTTAGGTAAGAAAAATCTTTGAAAATAAAATGAGGTCACGGCCTCGCTCTTTATTGAAGCATCATGGTACTGTTCAATCATAATCTCAGATAACTGTCTCTGAGATTATGAAAGATTCTTCGGCGTAATAGTTCTTTAGTCATACTCATTCCTGAATTGGTGTGGCTCTTTAAACCGTTCGTTAAAAATGATTTTGATGTTTTAGACCTTGGTAATATTGGAGTATACAGCATGGAGCTGTATACAGTTTTTATTTTTAATCTTTATCACACTTCCTAACGACGCTATATTACTGCTGAAATACCTGAAAAATGTGAGCTTCAGAATATTTGCCTTCACCAGTGTACATGAAAGATAAATTACAAGTGAAGACACAAGTGGGCTGGTAATAACTTGGGTCTGAAATTCGTAAAAACTTCTTGTGAACTTAACAACGACTGCATTAAAACTGAACTGAAATTTAGCTGTTGTTGTGATTTCGGAACGTCAACTATAAAATTTAAGTAGTCTGCCGTGAAAACAGCTCATCAAGTTAACCTCTGTTTGTTCCGTCTTCTGAATTTATAAGAAACGGTCTGAATCACAACTAAATCGTGAAGATGATTAATTTTAGACATCTGAATATATTTAAAATTAGCTCCTATTTTTGTAAAAAAGTCTGCAAATGGAAAATAAAGCATTTGAGCCCGTACATAAAAGAACCACTATCGCTTAATTGCACTGAAACTAGATACAAAATATGTGACACAGCTTTGCGAAAGATCGTCTATCATTATCGACTAAAATAGTGAGATAGTAAATTTTAGTTTTTTTTTTTCTACAGTAGTCCCTCGAGTTTTCCGCACTGCGGCGGGTATAGTTGCTACATAATAATTCTGTCAGAAAACAATTTATTACAAGCAACTATTACAATACACTGGAGATAATCATGAAACAACGAAATACATTCTAATCAAATAGATGAACCATGCTAACGCCGAGTTTATGGCCGAAATAGCCTCGGCAATATACCGAGAAAGATAACAACATAAAAAATTATTTTCACAGTTTTCTAAAAGCACCACACGAATTCCTTTTCCGTGCACACTATTGCTGGTGTAGTTGGTTTCGCGCTATTTTCTGGCTAGGACATAAGCAGAGTTTGAAGGGCAAGATTTGCATAATTAATCATAATAATAAGTGTGGTTTCTACACTGCAAAACTTATGCTGACTGACAACCAAAACAGACTGTTCGATCGTGAGTTTTACCATACATTCGATAGATGGCGTTGTACCATTTGTGTATTTTCTGAATCGCGCAGTTAAGGGTCTCAGCGCATATCATATAAGGTTTAGAACAAAATATTTTTTTGTACTTGCTTTCCTCGGGCAGTTGTCGAGTGTCGAACACAAACCAACCAGTCACTCGAGGTGGTACATGTTAAGATCGAGCTAAGATTCAAAACATCCAAGCTTCAAAACTTTAGAATAAAACAATCGCAATGGCCATGCATTAGACAATTCCGAAACGGAAGTTTATCCCGTGTCCAAACGTCGCCGAGAGCAACCTGTATTATTCACGCGTGCCGCACAGCTCCCATCTGTAGCCTATTATTAGTTCATCAGAATCTGCTCAGACACCGTCTGCAAAGTAGGAATGCGTTACATCTCTTTTTCTACCTCCTCACACGTTATTTACTTGTGCATCTCCGTTTGACTTCACAAGCGAAAAGCTTTTGAATGTATTTGAGCAATAAGTTTTTTATTGTAAATTAGAGGCAGACGACATCACGTTGAGCCGTTGGTCCCGGCTGTCATTTGAAGATCTTTGACAGTCGTTACGGGTAGTCAGAAGCTTGAGATCTGACACCAGTCTTTCCAAGAGATATTGTGTTACCCAGTTACTGGGTTTTGGAGGTCAGATAGGCAGTCGCTCCATGTAAAATACTGGTACTCAGCTGAATCCGATAACACTGTAAGCCGACCCCAATATAGTTGGGAAAAAGGCTAGGCAGATGATGAGCGGCAGACGACATCGTGTACGATCATTATAATGAGTAAGTCTCTTCACATAAACATTAGGAATCAGACTTGTATGTATAGTCATATATACTAAAAAAAAACACAAAGAATAAAAAAATAAAAGCGCTATGGAAAATAGTAAAGCATGTAAGTCTAGTTGAATAGCTGTTCTTTTAAGTTTTGGTCTCAATTTTCTGCTATTTTATGCTCGAACTTTTACCTCTTCGATATCGTTGCATTTACAGTTGCCTTAGATCTTTTTTCTATTCTCGATAAATGGCGACGTGTTTGACGTACGTGCAACTGATACATACACACATATATACCTTTGCATACAGCCACTGGCTTCTCTTCGCGCTCCAAGACTAACGAGAACAGTGACAATACGTAATATTCTTACATTATAAGCCCGCAGCGTGTGTTAAAAGCGCTTTTAACGCTGGAATGGCCGGAAGAAAAGTTGAGAGTGGGTAAGTTAATACTTAATATGCAGCTAGTAGAAATACGTGAAGGCTCACTTTTAATGTTGTAAATAAGCCGGCAACTATTTTTTTAGTCATTTCAAAATGTTAGTCTTTGAATAAGTAAAATAAAAAAAAAAAACAAAAAAATTGGAATGATGGCGATACTTGATGAAGTTTTAGCTGAATTTAATTCAAATAATTTAATTCAAAGGAAATCACTCATATACTTTATACTTAATTGTACACCATTTAAATAATTACAGAACAAAACATTGATAAAGATAAGTTTACAATAGGCGGTCTTATCACACAGGGCAATCTCATACAGACAACCTTTGGATGGACCGAACGAGAGGAGATAGACATAGGGCTGTCAGCGTACAAAAACTATATTAAATAATATTATTTAGATATAACATAATATACATACATACCAATAAAATAATATACTAATAAATATCAAATGTAGAACAGAGAAAGGAGAAGAATAGAGAAGAGAGCTAGAACTAGAGGTTATTATCTCATCATAATATGAGTATAATATTTGTACTCATCTAATTGATAGCCGGCAAGGGTCGGTATTTGTACATTAACACCATTCATGATACCCGGAGCTTCAGTAATCAAAAGATGGCGTAAATGAAATTCCTTCCGGAGTTGCCTCTGAATTAATTTAACAAGATTCCGGTCACCTTTAACGAAATTAAGCACCCTTAAAACAATGCCCTGTAGGAAGGGTACTTACATTCTGGTTACCTTTCTGTAATGAGTTTTTAAAAGGCGTCGGCAGTGTTGTGTTTTGTTACGGAAATGGAAAATGTTTCACAGCTTAAGCTAATAATAACATAAACACTTAGCGTCACAAAAATCGCAACTCTCAGAAAATAGCTTTCAACCACTACTATAAACCAATGCATATTTGAAACACAGTTTATATTGGTAAATGATGAAAGTGTTAAACTAAACTTAACATGAATTAACTTAAATTTAACATCAGTTTAATTTCGTAAATAGCACAATGCTTCAAAACGCTTGTGCCCAACTTTAGTTAAAATACGTATTACAGGTGCCGCTTGATTGCACCACCGGCGATCAAGGTTAAATGAGAGTCATTCGCTGTCCAGACTTTGAATTTAAATAACTCCAGCAAGAATAAAAAACATTTTTACAAAAAAATACTACCGACTTCCAAATAAGAAAACTACAAAGAGAAAAATAAATTTATTTTTAGAAGTCGGTGTCTTTCGTAGGTACCATTTTTTTGCGCTATGGACACCGACTTCCAAAAATAAATTTATTTTGCACAAAATTCAAAATCGGTCCAAAATTGATGGAGTTATTGGTGAACGTAATTAAACAAAAATAACGTAATAAATAACGTAATTAAATTTTACGTAATTAATTGTACACTGGATCCTACCCTCTTTTGTCATCATTCTCTGTCACTCTCTAGGGTTTGCTGTAAGAGAACTCAACACTGAGTTAAGCTCGCCTTTGTACATGTACTTTATTATCACATTGTATTGAATATTGTTTTTTTGGTGTACAATAAAGAATTAATAAGAATTAATAACGTACACAAAAAAAAATAACAAGAAGTCGAACATAGAACCTCCTCCTTTTTGGTAAGTCGGTTATAACGATAAACTGTTTTTTCTTTTATTCAGTTAATCCATTTTTTTATTTCTTGCCTTGGTTAATAAAACCGAAAACAACTTTCTCTTAGAGCTGTATAAATTGCCTTTCAAATGGTGCATTATAGTCATATCCTTCATCATCATTATCATCAGCCTATTAATGTTCCCACTGCCGGGATACAGGCCTCCGCTCTGTTAGAGAGGTCATATGCTTACCATTGAATTAATATGGTATAAATCATTTTGAAAAAGATTATGAGAAAAAGGTGTGATTATTGTGATGCCGAGTGTATGTGCAGTATAGCTAATATCTTGTGGAAAGTTTGACTTTGTAGGAGGAAAACTGCAAAGTTAACATCCGAATGAACTTGACCCTTGATATTTAAATGCCGCCGTAACATACTGTATCCACCAGGATCTGAATCATTCTTATTAATTTCGATAGATGTAATTTGGCTGAAATAACAACCCGCTCGCATGATGTTTTGTGCACTAAGCATTACTCAGCCTATCTGTAAATACTGCTGAGAGGTCTCTGATTCGGGGTAATCTTCCATCTCATCTCGGGACATTAGTCCACGCTGTTCGCAGTACATTACATGGCCGACGTTGCACGTTGTTGGATTGGCACCTGTACGTTTAATGCAGTTTTAATAAATAAACATGATATTATCATCAGTCCTGTAAATCAAATTTCTACGCAACCTGGGCCAAAATCTTCTGTCTACAACACCATGTAGAAAAAATCCAATGACTACACTCCCCTTCAAAACTAAGTACCACACTTTTAAAATTGTAATTTCTCCTAAACTATAGAAGTCAGAGTTTTGAAATAAAAATATTTTATGGAAAATTTCAACAACATCCTTGAAATAACAGTTCTTAATACATAAGTAACATTTTTAACTTAAAAATCGAGGCAAAGACGATATTCTTCTTCTAATAAAACGACTTCTATAGTTTTTTTTTAATTGTATATAGGCGTGAACGCTTGACGACTATAACACCTGATGTTGATTTATTTATTAAAACTTTATTCACAAGTATAAAGGCGGACTTAATGCCTTATGCATTTTCTACCAGTCGACCTTAGGATGGTGCAGAGATAAAATATAGCAGATGAAACTAAATGAAAACACAGAGACAAGAAATATAAATAAATCTATTTTGTATACTAAGATACAATACATATAAATTAATGCTGATGAGAAACCGAATCTAACAACTCAATACTGAGATGATTCTGCAAACTTCTTACGAATGTGCTCGCGTGCCTTCAATTTGAAAGACAACCAACTGGTTGCCATACTGATGCTCTGAGGGAGCGCCTTCCAAAGGGAAATCGGCAGGACAAAGAAGGAAGAATGGATAAACACGGAGTGGTGAGAGAGACATTATAGAAGACGATTATTGGCGGAGCGAAGATTTTTACTGAGGGCAGAACAAAGGAATTGGACATGTGAAGTAAGGTAAGAAGGAGAAGTTATCAATAAAAAAAAAACAGGGTAGTCAACCCTCAGTACTCTACGCTGACGCATGGGCAACCATTTTAAAAGTGATCGATGTGCAGTGACGTCATTATAAATAAGGAGATTGAAGACAAATCGAATGCAGTTATTTAGAAGGCGGTCAAGTTTATTGAGTAGATCTGCATTCAGGACATAGTAGCACACATCACCAAAGTCAATTATGGGAAAGATAAGGAACTGTACAAGCATGGCCTTTATATGATGTTTAGTTTAGGAGAAATAGCAATTTCAAATGTGTGGTACTATGTTTTGAAAGCCATCATATTATTTAGAATTCCTAATCAAACAGAGTACGTAAAGAGTGACGCTAAAATTTTAACCATTTTGGACTTTTAGCCTTCGTCTCATTCTGGGAACCTACTCTGTGGATAGTATATGCATAATACAGATAAAATTCACAATTCATTTCTATTTGAAAAAGTGCCTTTTGATATTAAACACCTAGAGTTGCATAAAATGTTACCATGCAAATTTTGAATTATCTGAACTGGCAGAAATAGAATTTACTTTACATTCGCGTAGAATATTTTGGCCTTTTACCGGTAAAAAGTGGTCTGCGGTAATGAGCCGTGAATGAAAAGTGTTGAAATACTAATTATAGCACCAGGTATTTCTCATTAAGCTCAGCTGGAAATGTAACGGTGGTTTGAATAAAACAGAAAAGTAGCTAATCACTAGTAGAATTTATCCTTCCAAATGGGAGCATCATCAATTACGACAAAACGTTTTGGAGAGCTTCACAAAATTACATATAATAAATCTGTTGGTTTTATTGGCTTTCTTGTTTCTAATAGCAGAAAAATGAATGAACCGTAAAGGAAAAAGCCAATAGGAACAAGTTTATAAACCCGGGTGGTAACTACTTACTTTGAATGAATTTGTGTACAAACTCCAAAGCGCATAAACTCCCCACACAAAGTAAACATTCTACAAATAACATTATTAAAAATTCTCACGAGAAGTTGTACAAAACATTTCAATATAAGCAATTTTCGGGTAGCACTACATCATGAATGTGTCCCTTCGGCAACGTTGTAGTGTAGCTCCAAACTTTTACATAAATCTAAATGTTTAATATGCATGTAATTAAAATGAATATTTTCGAAGATATTACAGATTCAAATTGCAGGGACATAGCGGTTGCGGCAGTACCGGCCGGGGGGCCGGCGGCGCGTGCCTATAAATTGCGCGTCGAAGGCCGCGCTTCACCCTGCCTGGCTGGAGATTATAGTTTAGTCTAAACAGGATCACCCGATTAAGCAATATCCAAACACTTGGATTGATATGCGGCGAGACGCCCCATAATAACAAAAAAAATAAAAATGCTCTTCGCCCTACAGCACTTTATGATTAGCAGCGATCGCACGCGTTTCTCGGAGCTCTCTAGCTAGAAAAATAACAATTATTACTTAATAAAAACGTGTTTTTCAGCGCGACAACGTTAGGATAAATTAAAAAACATATATTCGAAAATGTATGATAATATTTAAATACAAAAGTGAATTCTTTTTTAAGAAAAAACGTGCTTTTCAGCGCGACAAAAATCGTACCAGTTGTGACTAGAACACGTGCTGACGAAACAAATGCTTTCCTAAAAATATCCAACTTTTGGCCACACGTCTGTTAATAAGAGCTTAAAACTGACACGAGGGTCTCATTGTCTTCACGTGAGAACAGGTATTTTTTCAGAGATGGCAATGGAGAGTTAACACAAAGTGATGGAAGAATTAACCTAGAAAACCTTTGTGTTTTGATAGACAACATCCAAGAGTTGGTCAACAATGTCTATCCCGACATTGATAACATAAGTTGTAAGACTATATCTTGGTTTAAAGAAAGAGCGATTTTGTCACCAACCAACGAACAAGTAGATAAGGTAAATAACTTTTTTATTTATTAACATACTAGCTTTTACCCGCGGCTTCGCTCGCAGTGAAGCCATAAAAAAAGTATCCTATGTTACTTCTAATACCTCCAAGAATATATGTACAAAGTTTCATGATGATCGGTTCAGTAGTTTTTGCGTGAAAGCGTAACAAACAAACTTACATTCACATTTATAATATTAAAGTATATAGTATAGTATGATGTACCTACAATTGAATATTCGAAAATAAAATCAAACCTATTAAATACCTATAAAATTAGTTTTTTGTTTTTCTCTTTTTATTTCGCTATATTTAGAGTATTATTTTGATGTTTTGCATTGCGTTTAATTTTTTTATCATATAGCGATTTTTTTTAAAGCAAGCCGTTAATTTGATAAAAATGTTCTACCAGCATTGCGCTGTAGGCCGACCTTTAAATAAAGTGATTTCAAGAGTACTTGGAAAACGTTCACATTCAATGTACAGCGAAAATTAAAGCCACTACTGGTTTACAATTTCCATCCATTTCTCTCAACACCGCGCCCCAGAGTACTCTGTGCCGGAGGTTCGAACTCGACTGAAACGAGAACCGCTTTCAAGTGAATTCTTTGTACTTACGTTACAGTTGACATTTCATTTCGCTCAATTTCATGCTTTTATAAGTTTCCGATCAAAATGCCTTACATAAATTAAAGCTTTCATATTTTTAGAAAAGCCGGCCAAGTGCGAGTCTGACTCGCGCACGAAGGGATCCGTACCATTATCGCAAAAAACGGCAAAAAGATCACGTTTGATGTATGGGAGCCCGGATATTTATTTTATGCTGTTTTTAGTATTTGTTGTTACAGCGGCAACAGAAATATATCATCTGTGAAAATTTCAACTGTCTAGCTATTTATTTATTTATTTAGACTTCATGCACAAAAGGTACAAAGGCGGACTTAATGCCTTAGGCATTCTCTACCAGTCAACCATGGGTGGTGACGAGATAACATGGCAGGTGCATTGCTTAAACAATTTAAAAAAGAAAAAAAAAAGTTGTTATTAACATACTAAGATAGGTAAAATAAACGTACATATATATTGAATATAATATATACTTATATAAATATATATATTTATGAAGTAACAGAAAAGAAGAAGGTGAGATGACTCTCCTTAATTGAGTTGAAAATAAATCCGCAATTTCCGCTTGAATGCAAGCCGACTTGTAGCCGTCCTGATCTCGGGAGGAAGCGCGTTCCAGAGCAGAATGGACTGAACATTGAAGGAAGAGTGAACAAAATCAGTAGTATGAGAAGGACAAAGCAAGAGGAGATTATTGGAAGAACGCAGATTCCGAGCATGTGAAGAACAAAGATATTGAAATTTTGACATAAGATAGGAAGGAGCGGTGTGAGAATTTAGTAGGGAAAAAAGCGTGGTCAAAGCGCGTAAACTTCTTCTCCGGCGAATCGGCAACCATTTTAGCTCAGACCTGTAGTTCGACACATGGTCATACTTTCTGAGGTTAAATATGAATCTAATACAGTTGTTCAAGAGCCTATCTAGTTTATCCAGTAAGACCGCGTTCAAGTCAAAGTAGCACACGTCCCCATAGTCGAGCACTGGGAAAATTAAAGTCTGCACAAGCATAGTTTTCGTTTTAGCAGGCAAGAACCTCCTCAAACGATACAAGGATCGCAAAGTACCGCTGACTCTCTGACTGACACTGGACACCTGGCTTTGCCAGCTAAGTGTCGAGTCAAGATGCAAACCGAGATCTTTCACACTAGGGCTAATGGGAATGACGGAACCATTGAAAATGATCGGGGGAAGAGAGCCAACCGCCACTCTACCCATCATGCGCGAGCTTCCAATTATGATGGCCTGACATTTTGTGGGGTTTACGGACACCCCAAATCTGTCAGACCAATCTTTGATAGCATTCAAGTCCCGGTTCACATCCTCTATGGCGTCAGATAAATCTTCGATCCGCACCGCTGTATATAGTTGGAGATCATCGGCATAAAGATGATACGAACACTGAAGACAGTGAGTTATAAAATTAATGAAGATGGAGAATAATAATGGAGATAGAATACCGCCCTGTGGAACACCAGCACCCAGAACACGCCAATTCGACGAAGTCTCATCGACACGAACCGACTGCTGACGTCCCCGAAGATAAGAGGAGAACCATTCCAGCGCCTCGGAAGAAACCATAAGATGGGAGAGGATAGATAGGAGTATATCATGACTAACAGCATTAAAGGCATTGGAGAAATCAATTAATACTAGTACAGTGACCTTAGTATTCTCCATTGCCTCTCTAACGTCGCCAGTCACTTTAAGGAGTGCGGAGGCAGTACTGTGGCCAGGTCTGAAACCAGACTGGAATGAGCTTATAAGGTTGTTTCTGTGTATAAACCCCGAAAACTGCTTGTGAACGCAAGCTTCGAGCACTTTGGATAGAAACGGGAGAATGGAAATTGGACGAAAATGACTAGGTAAGGAGGGATTTGAAATTTTAGGAAGTGGACGCACGTAGGCCATACGCCACAGGGTTGGGAATTGACCGGAATCGAGAGAGAAATTGATGATATGGGTAATAGGTGAGAGAAGACAGTCCAGAATCAAGGAGACCATGTAACGACTAATGTCATCATGGCCCACAGCCTTAGATTTTATGGACAGGATCATCTTTTTAATTTCATTTCATTTCATGGCTGGAGAAAAGCGAAATGGTTCTATGATAGGACTGGGTAGGCTAGTAATGGAATCAACCGTCTGAGACAAGATTTGGGGATCCAAATGGCAAGTGTTTGTGAAGTGACGGTTGATTTCATCCAGACCAATCGTCTTGGGGAAATCCATATGAGGATTCCTACCGATACCGAGAGTGCCGAGGAAAGCTATCACGGTTCATGAGATACAACCTGGTGACAGACAGACAGACGGACCGTGAAATCTTAGTAATAGGGTTCCGTTTTTACCCTTTGGGTTCGGAACCCTAAAACTTAATATTGATACTTATTGCTACGTATTTTTACTTTCAACAATATCAAAATACATTAATCCTTTTGTAAATATTTCCCCAGTTATGAACGACTACGAGCTAACCATTTTCAAAGGCTTTGTAAAGCTTTTTTGAAATCACGGAAAGTATGCACGCAGTAGAAACTAGTCTTGTGAAGAATTCTCAAAGACCCGCGGAGTTTTTAGAACTTTCTAACTAACTCAAGTGCAGCTTTGACTGGAGAAAGAGCCTAAATTAAAACAAGAGGTGAAGCCGTTTAAATAGTTTATAGAACCAGCTCAGCTTTCTATATTACTGGAAAATTCGCTCACCTACAAAGCCTCGTCTGAAACGAGGTCACACAATTCAGATGCTTGTGCAATTGGCAGCATACAACAGCTAATGAAAAGCGAGGGCTTTCACGTGAACGACAGCGAATAGTGGGTGATGCAAAATTTGGCTTACTATGTGTTGTGTCAAGTGATGTAACTAAACTCTGGGGGGATCCAATGAGCTTTAAGAACAAGGTTATTTCCACTGTCACAGATGACAGGACAAATGCATACAGTTATATACATCTGTCTTAGAGACAGATGTATATAACTGTATGACTCTATGGAAATAACTTTGCTTACAATATTATTATTAACAATTGGGGTGTAAATAACATTGTATTTTGTTTAGTCATGACAATATTTCGTTCCACCTCGTAGCTAAAAATTTTTTTTTGCAGAAAGGGCAATACGGTAAAACAGCAACTCCTGCCAACGACGGGCAAAATCACATTCGTTTGTAGTGAGGTCATTCTGAAAGATGTCTTTTTGGTAACGGTTCAGGACGTCTCTGTTTCATTAATAACAGACAAGAGACAGGCTCGACTGTGCGACGGTCGACATTGAACACTTCATTATTTTCAATGACGCAATTGTAAGATTTTTGCATTTTTCTTTGAATACATTCTGAAGGTATGTGAATGACAGAAGGTTCGAAGTCGCCACTCACACAACTTTTCTTCCCCATCGGCCATCCGTTCTGCGAGCAAAGTGCCCTGCCCGCTATCAGTACTACTATCTCTTTGGTGTCATTATTGGCGCTCATCTTTCAGTGACGCTCATCGTTTCTTTGATGAAAAATATATCACTATATGTGATATCATTCTCCAAAAATATCCGATGACTTTGGACGTTCAGCATTCTGAGGTTCAGCAATTTTGCGTCGATTTACACACAAAGAAAGTTTTTTGGCGCGCTGTATGCATTTAAAATGCCTAATCTATGATCCACAAAGCTCACAATAATTCCATTGTGGCTCTAGAGCCATAATGATATTATGAAGCTTGTGAGCTCGAGTGTGAAGGTTTACTAGTAAACCTTCTCAAGGCATCTTTCCATATAAATCCACGATTTATTGCAAAAAAGCATTTTTATGAAAAAGAATAAAGCGCCTTATTATTTAACAAATTAACAAATACTTTGTACGGCTGGTTCCAGCGTGACGTTGTTGAACCGCGGCATTGAATTTCAAAAGCGCGCTGTTAAACAGCGCGGCGATCACCGTTACTTTGGAACCAGCCAATACTGTAATCAATACTTAGACGATCAAAATTAATTATAGCTATAGCTCAATTATTATTTTTGACTTTAAGTATATGCATTGAGTAAGGAAGGACTTCGCGCTTTCCCACTTGGAGAAGTCCGTCGTTGCTCGATTTTTTGTATCACTTACCACTTTGGTGACGCGCGGAATATTTATCGCAATTCGGGCAATATTTTGAGAGAAGTGGTGGCCCAATGATAACGGCTACGACTTACAAGTTGTGGGTCGTGGGTTCGAACCCAGGCAACCGCTTTACTTTGTGTAAATTATTTCAACACCAATGCTTTCAAAAACGGTGAAGGAAAATATCGTGAGGAAACCGGCATGTCTTAGAACCAATAATTCGGAAACATGTGCCATCCACCGCGCTGGGCTCGCGTGGTAGATTACGGCCCTCCCCCTCTCTCACAGAAAAGAGGCCTGCACGCACAATGGACCAAATGGGAGTCTAAGTGCGGAAAAAGGGAAACATCTACCCTTCGGGCAATATTTGCCTCTTTTATTAATTTAAAAAAGTATTTTCCGGCTGAAACAAACAATAAAATAAGAATAACAAAAAAAAAACAAATTCGTTTATTTGTAACAAACAAATAAAATAATGGTTTATTGAAATGATAGGCAACATCTTTAATTAATTTTATACCTATGTGAATAGCAAAAAGGAGATTTTGGTCAGAAAAAATAGGTACTAACTGACGACGACTTGAAGTTAGAAAACAGATCGAGTGAATTGTGCATAAACATATTTGCGCAGTACCCACTTTAAAATACTTAAAACGCTTGAGGTTTATTTCTACTAAAATTAAAATTCTTATTAATTATGTTAAGATAGCCTTTTAACGGAATATAAAGTAAAATATATGAATTTTGAAAAATCCTTCCTTAGTGGATGCCTACGTCATACACACAGAGGAATACGTGTGCGAAATTTTAAGTTTCTTGTCCTAAGGGTTTGGTCTGTGCGTTCATATAAAACTTTCGTCTACTATTTTATCCTCTTAGAGATGAATTTTGGAAGACGCTAAAATACGAAAGAAAACAATACGAAAGAATAACAAGTTTCATACAAACATTTAACCCCTAGTTCACCCCCTTATGGGTTGAATTTTGAAAAATCCTTCCTTAGTCGATCCCTATGTCATAAGAGGAATTATACGTGTGCGAAATTTTAAGTTTCTAGCCCTAAGGGTGAGGCCTGAGCGTTGATACATCAGTCAATCACTTTTACCTTATATACATATACATACACACTTTTACCATATATATAGATATAGATAAAAAAAATACAAAACTAATATCCTGCTATCCTATCGAAATGTTATCACGTTCAGTTTTAAGTTTTTTATAAGTACCTTATACTTATAATAACAGTAAAGTGTTCTTTGATCGTGTTGTTATTGGACCTGTATATTGCTATTCTACCGTGTTTTCCACTGATAGTGGGTCTAATAGGACCTCCCACTAACAAGATAGAGACATAATGTATCTAGTTATGGACAGTAACGTTTAATTTTGTAACGTAACGAGTAATTCGAAAAACAAAACGTCTAAATTCTAAAAAAACACTTTTTTACAAAAAAATACTACCGACTTCCAAATAAGAAAACTAGAAAGTGAAAAATAACTTTATTTTTGGAAGTCGGTGTCTTTCGTAGGTACCATTTTTTTTTGCATTACGGACACCGAACTTCCAAAATTAAGTTATTTTTCATTTTGTAGTTTTCTTATTTGGAAGTCGGTAGCATTTTTTTGTAAAAAAGTTGTTTATTGTTCACTTTATAGTTGTACTTACCTAATAGGCAAGTTGTTTAGTAAGTTACCTTAACGCAAGAATATATTAGCCGAATATCATGAAACTTGAACTTAAAGGGTGAAATGAGAGATCTGCGTACCCCTCAAGAGCGTACTGGCGTAATGTTATGTTATGAAATGATATAAACAATAAACAGACATGCGATTGCAGCAATCCCGAGAGATTTCCCGTTATTTATTGAAGAGTTCTGTTGTATATCTTCGAAGTTCTTCATCAAATCTTCACCAAATTAAAATGGGACCAATTTCAAAACATACTCTGTCATACAAAAAAAGAATTTGCAAAATCGGTCCACAATTGACGGAGATATCGGTGAACATACATAAAAAAAAAAACATACAAGAAGTCCAACATAGAACCTCCTCCTTTTTGGTAAGTCGGTTAAAAAGAAATTGCTATTCGCTTGAAAATACATAAAAGAAAAGTTATGATACCAACCATGAGCTGCTGAAGTATTCTGATCTTATTTTACATTGTTGCTTTACTGGTCTCTGTGCTATTAACGCTCAATTACCTCGGTAAGTACTCTACTCTCCCCGGGCGTGAAACAACGTACACATAAAAATAACGTTGTTAGTACTGTAGGTTACTCTCACATAAACGCGTTTTTTGCATCGTTCCGACAGTTTTATGAAGAGCGGAAAATGTAGGCTTTGGCAACGGACGGGCGTTTGCTGGACCCACTCCAAGAACCGTAAACTTTATGTGTTTTTAGAGGGGTCTGACCCACACAAACATAAATTAATAATATAGATTTCATGTTTATAAACGTGTAACAGACGTTTTTTGGCGTATTATGAGGATTCACTGGTTCAGGACCATATGTTTAAGTAATTTCCTGAAAACCTTTTTATTTTATTAATGCCTTTTGATTTTGTATTGCAAAGCAAGTTGTTTATTTTTGCAAATTATTTTTGTAAGACCCGTGATTGCTGTCTCTTGTAAACAAACTAGCCTCACTGAAGTGTTCTTTGTTTGCAACATTCTTTTATTTTAATTAGTTCGATCAGTCATCACTTTCAAAGTTCAATCGCTATCTTTAAATATTCGTCTCTCTTAAAGAACCTTTTAGGCGATAAATTTTATAGGAGCCGCAGTAGATACTGCAACGACAGTTTTAGAGACCGGTTTCTGTCTTTGGCGATTGTCCAAAGTCGTGGCGTAATAATACGGACAGTGGCAATTGTATAGTGTAAAACAATTGTCTTGAGTGGCTTTTACAAATAGAATGACAGGATTTTGATAGTTAGTATTTTTGGCATTTAAGTTATTTGTGATTTATTTTTAGTTATCGTTCTGTAGTAAAGTCGATAGATAAACAGCGCCAACTACAATATTATACTCACATAATAATTTCTTTGTTATCCAATAATAAAAGCACTCTAAATTCAGTATAAATATTTCAATCAGTATAAATATTTAAATTCAGTATAAATATTTCAAGAAACTGCAAAGTTTTCATTTATCTTTGTGAAATTCGCCGAGTTTCGCCAAAATCTTGAAAAATATTTGTCTTTCCTCGTAGTATTCATAAAAGTATTATAACAAAGAAACGTAAGTTAGATAGAATAGGTATATTTACATCGCTTTCCAAGAAATCATTAGAGCGGTTACGCTCTGCATCCGATCCGAATCCGAGAAATTTCGGTTCCGGACACGGACACGGATCGGATGTAGTGCGTAACCAACCTGATGAATAATTTAACAGATTGTCTGATCCGAACAATGGCATTTTTCGATTTTGGTACTTATTTTACACAGTATAAAGTTTATTATTAGAATAAAAAGGCTTTTGTAGAGTGACGTCATCCACCCGAACGCTTCGAGTGATAAAATGCGAAATTAGAAATGAAACCTCTTTCATTCCGACATTTGAATAATTAAATTGTAGACACGCTGATTTAGATGACACCCGTTGGAGTTTTATTTTCCATCAGAAAATAAGTGACTGCCAATTCCCATTTTATGTCCATTAACCAAGTGTCACGCTTTATTCAGGTAGAAATAAATCACAAAATTTCATGCCACTTCATCTATCTATTGTACCACACTTATAAATTGTAATTAAATTAGCACTACAGCAATGTTAATTAATGGTATGTATGAAATGTGTTAAGTGTAGTTATTGTTCAAAGTCAGATGATTTTTGAAGTGATAACTTCTTATGGGAGGGTAAACCGCTTCGTGACGTAACGCGTTATGGCGCCAGTCTGTCTGGCTTCCCTTTGTCTCACGCATACGGCAGCGGTAGGCAGGCTCTTTCTCTCTCACTCTAACTCACAACGATAGTAGTATTTCAAGTTATCATTTCCGTCGGGCGTCCCGAGACGCACACGTTTCATTTTTTCACCACTGACGTCCAGAAGCACTTTTGAACATTTCCAAATAGATACCTAAGCTACTAAACAATTTCATTAATCATTCACAATATAGCTCATATTAATTCAAATACACACACCATACACTCACCACAACCCACACACACACATACACAATACACACTCATACACACCTACTTAAATTGCATTCAAATAGGATTATTTTATTATGGAAGGCTACCGGGCGACCACTACTTAAAGAAGGGTATAAAGTGCAATCCGAGATACAGGCTGCCACCTAGTTGGGATGCAAAATATACAAAAAAATAAAGAAATGGTCGTCATAATACATATTTATAATTTACAACAGGTCTGCAAAAAATAACATCAATTTATTGTGGAACCAGATAAGATCCTACTAACTACTCGGCATATCTGTAAAGAATTGGTAGGCTAACAGAAAACATTTGTAAAATCGTCTTTCACAAATTCGAAATATAACTTTATTATCGCAAATGGTTGCGCCGGTTAAGACGCAACGCTGATACGCGAATGGCTGGTTTTGAGAGATGGAAAGATGATAAGCGATTTGGATCAAGTGAAGGTGACTCGCTTACAATAGGGTTAGGTACAGCACAAATACCTGGGTTCGGACGTCCGAGAGTAGCTTCGCTGCCGCTGTCGATGACTGGAGTGAAGGAAAAGAGGCCCGCATAGCAGTTGCATGCCAATATAAATGCTGCTGGTTGATGTCTGTCGGTCTGTCACGGCTGTCATTTAAAAAAATACGCAGGTGGGTTGTGGCAGTCTCGCTTACACCTGATGCCAAGGCATTGTGCCGGAAAGAATAAATAATAAGAATAAATAAGAGAATAAAAGACAGCAGGACACGATTCCAGCCAGACATCCCGCGTTTCTCTCCCTACCCGCAAGCACGTCACAAACACGACTGACGTTAGGTGCAAACACGTCCAAAAAATTGTATACGTGTATTCTTTAAAATTGTCATATAATTATATTGGCCTCCCATGTTACTATAATTAAAGGCTGCAGGGCTGCCTCGGTAGCCATCGGCTCAAAATAAGTTACTGCACTGAATTTTTGCCGTGTTAATGCATTCTCATCTCTGAATTTAAAAACAATTAGGACACATGAAGCAACTGCACATTAACATTAATTTATTTCTATTATAAATACTAGCCCAATAGAAATAGACCAAAAACCAAACTACGGATTTTTATGTCGAAAAATGCATTGTTCGATTTTAATACTTTTTAAGCAAAAAGTAAAAAATTTCGCGCGATTAACACTATCCTAACTGCCTCATAAAACAAACTAAAAATGCAGAACAACCAAGCTTTCGAGATTTTTATGTAGATTATTACTGGGCTATACGACACAACGCGTACTTCTACAAAATTCTATTCATATGTTGGTACATAGATGTAAATATGATTTTTTATATACCCTACATTAGAGGCTCAGTGAGTCTGGGATTATCCCAAAATTTGGTAAAGAAGATACAAATAGAAAAAAAATGCGATTTGAGAGGGTTTTTAGTTTTAAACAAGTCGATTTTATTTTGCACTATCTTCATCACTCGATCAACAGTCTTGACAGGCTTCAAATAGCTCGAGTAGATTTTAATGAAAACCCAACAAATGCCTCTCCTTCGGGCCTCAGGGGCTAACCCGAGGATACGAGGTGACTTGCCAAATTTATTCCGTTTATCGAAAACGAAGAATCTTCACACTTCGTTTTGATTTATTTTTCTACACCAATTGAATTTGCATATTTTTGAGGAGATTTGTCACCTTCAACCGACAGAATGCAAAATTTATTTAATATTCTCTTAAGAATTCGTATCAAATCGAATGTTTTCAATTTTGAATTTCACACTTGTTTGGGAATAAAAACTAAATTCAAAATGTACCAGTACAGTTCGAACCCAACTATTGCATCCGAGTTTCCTAACCTTTTCAAAGATATAGAACCAAACCGCAATCAAACATTATAGATCTTATGTGATCTTATATGACTCAATGTTTAGATGAATACCTTTTAGAATATGAAACAACCCTTCTCATACAATTTTTTTTTTCAATTGAACGTTTTTGTAAAATTGTAAGGTTTCACTCATAAAGCAAATAGATACAGTGGTCCACGATAAAATATGGCATATTCAAATATGGAAATGCAAATATATGGAAGTAGTTAACGGAGCAAATATTCTGTTGGAAAGCTGGAAAAGGCGTTTGAGATCATGTTAGACCGCATAATAAAAAAAACGTGATGACTGTGGTTGGAGACTGTGTATGAAAGTGCTTTAATATATAAATATTTTTTTAACTTCAAATTATCATCAAATTTGATGTTTAACATCATACAATTTTTCGGAACAAAATTTTGTAAAAAAAAGGCTGACTTTGGCGACTTCTCAGTCCTTTTCTTACCAATATGTTTAAAAACAAAAAATACAATATGTATCTACTCAACGAGTTTTGAATAACTATACCTCACTGGATGGATTAGGCATAATTTTTATTCGCACCCCCTCCACCTGTATAGCCCCACTTAAAAACATAGAAGAATATGTTTTGAAAATTTGTTTGGCTTTGAGTCAACTGTGTAAGCAATACTGTGAAAATTTGAAGACTATCTGCAACCGTTTGGCTGTAAAACTTTTGTGTCCGACGACGGACAAACAGACAGACACGTGTGTGGCAGCAATAGGGCTCCGTTTTGAATTTTCGGGTACGCAACCCTAAAAATTAACAAAACATAAACAGACGGGAAAAGTTATGTAGGGCACAAAAACCAATTATTAAAAAAATAAACCGACATCAAAACAAAACACTACAAAGCGAAAAACAACTTTCTATTTGGAAGTCTGTATCTTTGGTAGGTACCTATTCTTTTCGTTTTTGACACCGACTTCTAAAAAGCAAGTTATTTTTCGCTTTGAAGTACTTTGTTTTTGAAGTCGGTTTAATTTTGTGAAAATGTTTTAATTTTTCTCTTTTAGTTTTGTTACCTTATATTGCAATGAAAATACACAATCATTATTAAGGATAACTTACTTATCTGCTCGTCAGATCTTGATAAAAATGATAAGCTTTCCAATAAAAAAGTAATCTTCAAAATCGGTTCATAATTGGCGGAATAATCGCCGTACTCCCGCCCGCCAATCATGTTATACTCATGTGTTCACGCTGACACACTTTTATATCAACTTTTTATGTCATTATAACTTCAGAATTATGATTTTCTACATTGACTCACCTTATTGACAGTGACAGTGGAAGACACAAGTCTTATTTCGGGTGATGTCAGCACCGTCAGCCTCAGCGCTCTACATCGTTTCCTGTCAGCATCGTCTTCTGCACAGGACCAGTTGCTGCTATCGGGGCTCTTCGCTTCTGATATGTCTAACACTGACATGCGACGGCCGAGTGTATCTTCTGACATCGTGCGCATCCAAATGTCTGAAAGTAGATCGCACTTCTAATGGCGATGCTTATTTTCGGCCAGCTGCTGATTGCGTAGCTAACGCGTTGTCTCGTTTTTGCAAGTAAAGAAAAATTACAAGTTTTTTAGTTGTTTGAAAGGTGACTTTATCGAGAATATTCTTAGTTATGTTTGATGAAAATCGGTTCAGCCGTTCAAAAGTTATTGGCATTTTACTGTTTGAATCGGACTGCTACCGAAAGATATCATGTCATAATTATGTGTTCATAAATTGTCGACCGAAACGTGTGAGGAGATAATTATGTAGTATGAAATAAAAATATGTCGGGGATCTTTTAAATTTTACTTGTTTTAGCTTTGTGTGGTATTGCTTTTTGAAAATCTAGAAAAATACAGTCTCAACACACTTGAAGTCACATTCTTTTACCTCGTCGTTACATTGAAGTTTATCTTGACTTCATCTGTGTACGACGTGAAGGCTGGAGATCCATACGCCATTGTATTTCAGTATGAACTCAGATCCCTCCCATATTTCTGGACGATGGTTCACAACCAGAGTCTGCAACAACATACCTTTTTAATTAAATGATAGGCGCACACCTAGTTAAAGAGTAGCACAATTCAAAACACCTCTTTTTTCGGGCACTGCAAAAAACTTTTACTCGTTTTTTATATGACCGATTTCAAATATTTGTACAACAGTTTGTACCATGTTGTATATTATTTTACTAAGATATGAATTTGCTCAATTACCTTCAAATATATCACTATATCAATTTTAATTTATCAATATATCACTTTTTTATTATTATTTTTCGGAATATAATATTAATAATCGACGAACACAAAACTAAGTCGAAATAATTTAGTCTTTTTGCGTATTGACAGCATCTTCCCCTACGGCTTGCATGTCGTAACTGGTAATGCGTTACTGTTGTTGGACCGTTTTTGGTGACCGTAGATCTACTGAGAAAGACTGACTTACAGCGCCATCCAATTTTTACTAATGGAGATTTGTACACAGGTGTCTTTGAAGTCAATGTAGTTTTCGACGCAGATTCCGATAGTCGCAATAACTCGATTTTGGATTAAAATAAAAAAAACAATTTTTTGCTAAAAGTTAACAAAACGTTAGCTTAGGATAACAAGAACGATGAAAAGATGGTTTGAAAACAAGTAAATCTTAATATTTCCCTGTTTATATTAAGTATATTTTGATTTTCCACAGGGCTGGAGGTAAAATTAATGTATCCATATATATATAACATTAGCCTGCTTCCACGATATACAAGGGGCGTTTTAGTTGCGTAGAAGACGAAAATGTAGGAATCTCAACCAACTTTTTCAATTAAGCTCACCACGATATTGCAAGAATGTATAGAACTTCGAAGCGCCTCGACATGTGCCACATTTTCTTATTTATAATAATAAAATTCGTGAGCGTAAAGCGTTTCGCTAAGTTATTAATTTTGCCATCTTTTGACCACAATTTTATTTTTAAAAGCAGTAATTTAAATTATCACTAAACGCGTGGCATTTTCTTTTTACTTGGCATAGACAGAAAACAGGTCTTCCTCGCATTGTCGTACCACATTTAAATGTAATTATTTAATGCCCGTCTTTAAAGTTCGTTTCCACCTAGGCTGAACACAAAAACTATGGGTACCTGCTTATTGCCTCACTTACGCGTGTCAAACTTGGTCGTTAGCAAAAATACAACAAATTAAGATTAGAACATGTCAGAGAGGACTATAACGCAGTTTTATGAATATAAAACTTAAGAGACCGAGTGACAAACTCGTTGATCAAGAAAACAAGAAACAAGATCTTCTGACGTGAGTAGGCAGGTACTCAAAATTAAATGGAGATGGGCAGGACACATTCAGAGGCTGTTACAACAATGATACGACCAGATTAAAAAAGGCAGGCCTTTAAAAAGGTGGAAAGACGACATTGCCAAAATTGCTGGCAACCTTTGGACAGCTAGACTTCAGGATAAATGAAAGCATTTGGAGGAGGCTTTTGGAGGTCCTTACACTGAGATAGAGACAGAAAACGTAAATACTAACACACAACACTAACAAATATTAATCGATGTTTTTATTACTTTTTAGTTACACAATAATTTAAGCCGATGTTTGTCGAATAAATGATACAATTACGACAAACTTACGACACGGTTGGCGTAGTGGTTGAATGTTCGGCTGCTGCGATGCGTGTCGCGGGTGTGTTTCCGTTCGGATAATTGTTCCAGATCTGGATGTCTTCGGTAAGTTAGTTTAAATATTTGTGAACGCACCCACGATACAGGAAGAAATTCCAAGTGATAGGCAACGTTATTTAAAAAAAAATATAGCTTTATACTTAGTTAGGAAATATACTTAGTATTTTTTATTTAATGTTCGTTAGTGAAACAAAAGAACTACATTGGTCAGTAGACGTCGTCTTGTTCATCGCAAGTATCGCATGCGCAAATTTTTAAATTTCCTGAGCCTCGACTATCAGTGAATTACTCAAACCGAATAATTTATTGCATTGAGCCATGTAAATATAGGCAAATAGAGCGGACTGACAAATTGTCCCACGTAATTCCCCTTTCCTCCCAAACGATAAGAAAAAAAAAAATATTTTCCGTATCTGCACCTAGTTGGGTTGGAGTTTCGGGCAACAAGCATTCATTTCATCAATTTCATCAACTGCGGGAGGATTCTAAAGATAAATCAACCTGAGATTGATTCCGAAATTCCCTGAAGTGCTCATGGTTGCTGGTAACTTGATTTCATTAATTTAAGATTGATAGTCTCGTTGTGATCATGAGTCTTGGTAAGTGGATTAGAAGATTACTTTAGTAGGTAAGGATTTTTGTTACAAGAAGACTTGTGACCAAAGAAGTTTTGTTACAAGAAGATTTTTCGTTACAAATATCCGAATCTTCAGGTATTACCGCTAAACGTATGGCGGTAATAACTGAAAAATTGTCTCATCTGAATGTGGCATTAGTGACTGTAAAGTTGTGTGGGAATCAGTATGGGCTTGTGATGCAAAGGCATTAAGAAATAGTTTTGATTATGAATGTGGATAGGTAGCATAAGCTATGGCTTTAATAGGAGGAGATCAAAAAATGGATGGATAGGCATGGATATTCACGTGCAAGCTGAGCGTAGGTTGCATGTGGAAGTGCGCGGTGTGTGCGCGATGAGCGCGCGTCCAGATCCCGCGTGCGCCTCGCTTTCCAGCCACGCTGACACACACACAAATGCACACAACACGCTCACCACTACCACCAGCACTCAAGCCAAACTTGCTTAGCTAAAGGGATCACCACAAAGCAGTTATGAGTTGGCTTCTGTTGTAACGTTATGTTAAGCTCCGACGAGCTTAACGTAAGTCACGTTATTAAAATAAACGATAAAACAAGAAAAGGTTAGAATAAGGGGCGGCTTCATACGACGGGGCCAGCTTGACATGACGTGCCGCCCGCGTCTTCTTTCTTTGATGAAGGGGCAACCGCAGACCAGGGTGGCGTGATACGGTGCGATGGGGCGGCTGGAAGAGCGCTACCGCGAGTTGTGGGCGCTCGTGTAAAGCGTGCGCAACCTGCGTATACTGCTGGCGGGCGCACTGTAGTTGCGGCTCATGCACCACGTCCGGTAGGTTGGTAGTAAGGCAGGCAGCAAGTTGAGATGTGGGCGCTCGTGCAAAACGACGCGCCGCTGAGGACCAGTCTGCAGCAGCTCATGCCAGTTCCACATGCCAGTCTGGCACGTCCCATCGTTAGAACAGTAAAAATTCACTTCAGAGTATAAATTGTTATTTAATTGAAGTCTTCAGGGATGTATAACACTCATTCACGAAATGAATTCATTACATTTTTATGTGCTTAGTGAATAAAAAAAAACTTTGTAATTTAAGGCTTAAATATGTGTTTCAAATTTCGCAGCCAAAACCAAACTAAAAAACCGACGCCCATTTTTCTTTCGTTCTGTGTCATCTCTTCCGAATTTCAAATTCAAAATATCAATTATATGACCAGAACGAATAAAAACGGTTTACAGAGGGGGCAGTCTACGCTGCCCTTATTATAATGTACAACTAGCTTAAGGAAGGTCTAGTCCATGGTATATTATGTCTATGGCTTAAGAAAAATTAATTGGAGAGACAGATGTCAATTCAGATAAACATGTCAGATTATAAAAAAAATTACAAGATTTTACAAATTAGCGATATAAATAAGTTATGGAATATTAAAACAATCAGAGATAACTAAAAGTATGCTTTTCAGGTGTTAACAATAACAAAGCATACATAAAAATGAGACATGAGTTGATACAAAATGAGAGATATGAAGGTATGTTTTGTAAAGTATTTATTAAAATGTAAATAGACTTAAAAACGTGTACAACAGAACACCACACTGTGAACAATGTACAACGACGACGTTCTCAAACTCCTGTCTTCCACAAGAGAAATAAAACTTCAATATGAATTTTGTCCTAAATGTTCATAAACGTGTCCTAATTGCGTGTGCGCCACGCTACTAGCGTGAACGGTGCTAATCAAAGCAGTATGCCAATATTATATCCGACCCGACGGAAATCGTGGCTGAATGTCCGGTAAATGTATCTTAGCCGCAAATTTTGTCGGGTTGCCCTAATGTGACTAGCGTTATTGAAACACATAATGCTAATTTGCATCCGACACCTTTGTCGTTTCACGTTTCACATGTAACTGATTTGATATTATCCATAAGAAATACTCAATTGCCATAATGTTCTACATAAATAAATCAAGCCTTCCGGCGTACAACCATTCTCTAATCATGTTTTCTAGGTACTCGCAGAAAAGCTTACCATTCCTTTGTAATCCTAATTCATTTCCTGCAAACACACTCGTTATTTGCGGAGATTGTAAGATATTTGAGCTTGTGGGAGATTGTTGAGTAAACATTGAAGTACGGCAAGATAATTTTAATCTATGAAATTGCTGACAATTTTGTAAATTGGCCTAAAAAGTCTCGAAAATTAGACAGGTCTGGGTGTTGATGGTATATGCAATAGTAATTTCAGAGGAAAATAGAAAAAGTAGTACCCCTAGCTAACATAGAAGCAAGATACTGAGTAATTCCTCACCAGGCGGTGCTAACTGCGCCTCGTGTAGCACAGGTCCCCCGTGTAGCCCGGCGTGCAGATAACGCTGACGGCGGCCGGACCCATCTCTCCGTCGGAATATGCACCTTGTAAAAGAATAACGCCCAAAGGTTTATTTTATGAACTTTTTTGTAGGATTCGACTATTGATATTCAGAAGGAAATATTCCTTTAAAAAACATCTCTAATCATTGAAAACGTACCCGAAATCTTACTCCCAACATAGCTTAAGTATTTGCTACTTTAAAAGACCCCGTTTTGTTCCAGAACAAAAAACCGACGACATTACGGACACATGACGTAAAAAAAGGAATCAAGAGCTCAGTGAGACCCTTAGACACAGATGTGGCTCGGTCTCTGGACATTAAAAGACAACGTTCAAAAAACGTACTGTAGGAATTAGTAAAAATACTAAAATACACTACGTAAAAGAATGCTGGTGATATCGGTGTTCGTTTTTGAGAAACAATTTACCTACTAGACGATATCAAACTGAAGGTAGATATATAGATGCAGAACTTGCAGGTGCCGCAGTTCTTGCACATTTTGCAGGCCTCGGGCACAGTGGATCCTCCCCGCAGTCAGCTCCGGAGTAACCCGGGAAAAAGAACAATAGTACTGCCTGCGAAATGGAACATTCCTATGGATTAAGGCATATTATACTTTACGAGAGCAGAGCAGTGGTGGCCCAGTTGTAACGGACGCGACTTACAAATTGTAGGTTGTGAGTTCGAACCATGCACCGGCATAATAGTATCGATTAATAATTTGTTTTTGTTTTGTTTGTTTTGCATTGAATGTCTTTATTTTATTCTATCGTGTTTACAAACTAAAATTAGTGTTTGAAATATTTTAACTTGGACCACCGTTTTATCACGGGAATGTGTTGAATTCGTTTCTTATTGCGACAACGAATCATTTGTTTTTCTTTTACCCTCACTAGGATAATACTTCTAAAATGTTTGCATATTGTTGTATTGTAAGTGACAATTTGTCTTAATGTGAATAAAGATATTTAAACCGATCTAAGAAATAATTTACTATATAAAAAAAGTATTAATTGTAATACAATATTATTATTTATTACTATTAAATTGATTGTTTTAATTATTAACGGTATTCTATGTAAAAATCATTGTATCATATTATTTAAATCAAGAATTGGTTGGTTTTGAAACAGGGGATGTCCTGGCAATAGTAGATATTTAGCATTGTATTTGAGGTTAAGCTTCAATCCTCTTTTCTTAGTGAGAACGAAAAATTATGCTATAGCCTCAAAAATTACAACTATATTATTATTTGAAAATAAAAACTTATCTATCTTTTTTTATCTGCCTAGTACTTAAATTAGCGTTAATAATATTTATTAAATTAATAAATTACTTTATTTTCAACGTGTTTACTTTTTTAATGGTTGGGTATGAACAATATTAACAATGGATGCATAAAAACTTTTGTTTTTATTTTATACCTATTCTCAGATGCATACCTTTCACGTAACTTACTAGTCATTATATTTGTTACTATGAGTATAGGTTACCAAAAATACAAAAAGAAACTTCGTGTAGCCGATATTTGAACTCGCGTCTATTAGGATCCCGCTTTGGAGTGGCACTCTTTTATGAATCTGCCACAAGTTACGATAACTACTATGACGAATTTTAGACTTAGTTTTGAACCGGCTCGACACGGACTTTTGTAGTTATATCTAAGTGAAACGAGTAAGTGTATATTTTTATCTTTGTGTGGCGTTGACCACACTCTTTCACCTCGTAGTTAGACTGTATGATGTCATACTGTTTGCGTTGAAACATCACGCACACATTTATATGCACAGAACCGTACAGGTGACTATAAACATAGAGATCTGACTGTAATTTAGACCCCATACTGTACAAAGGCGAGCTTAACCCATAATTGGGTTTTGTTACAGCAAACCTCAGTTACATTAAGAAATTTGCATATGAGGACAGTACATCCAAGTGCATAACAACGTATTAAATTTTTAAAAAACGTAATACTTCCACAGGTATTTTAAAATTGTCTATATATATATATATATAGGCAAGCTTACCGCTCTATAGTCGTTTAAGAATATATGATGGAAATCTTGTTCCGATGGCACCTCAATATCACTCACTAGCTTCCCCGAAATACATAGGTGGCCGCTGGGGACCCATCCCGCCAGGCGCGTTGGCCTCCCACTCTGGACATACCCGCCGCAAGTGTCTTGGGCGTCTGCAATTACTACATACGTAGTTACGGTACCGACAACCCGCATACGTATGCTCTGTGACTCCGCAACCCGCACAATTTGTTGAGCGATCCGCCTTGCTACCGCTCGCGCCGCCGCTTCCGCTAGCTTGCTGTCTCGTGGCGCAAGGCGTGCATAGCCGCCCTGCCGGCACCGCCGAGCTAGCCTTACAGCATCCGTGAACGACATAGTGTCAGCCTCCGCAAATAGTCGTTGCCGAATTATGTCGCTCCACAGACCGCAGACGAATTGATCCCGTAAATTCTCTTTCAAGGTTTCTTTGAACTTGCAATGTCGGCCAAGTTTTTTTAGCTAGGCTACATACGCTGCAACATTCTCATCGCTGGTCTGTCTCCGCTGTCTGAATCGGTAACGTTCGGCGAGCACCGAGGGCTGGTTCTAAATGCTGATGTAGTAATTCAACCACTTTTGCGTATATTAACCCCACTGGCTTGTGTGGACTTGCCAGATTACACAATAGTTCCTACGCGTCATCTCCCATAACGGCTGTAAGCGTCAGCAATTTAGTGTTGTCGTCTATTTTATTTGCTTTGAAGTACATTTCTACTCAAAGAAGTGATGGAAAAAGACTAATATCCTATAGCCTCAAAGAGAAAACTCTTTTATACATTTATTCTTCCATGCCTGACTTACGGCTGTTAAACATGGGCATTGACTCACAAAGCCGTTAAAAAAAATTACTTCTTGTCAAAGAGGCATGGAACGTAGCATTTTAAACTTTTGGAGAAGGGACAAACAGAGAGCTAAAGATCTTAGGAACATCACCAAACTGAAGAATATAAAAAGAATGAAATGGAGATGGGCCGGGCATATGCTCCGTGATAAGAAAAATAAGTGGTTTACGGCTATAAAAGAATGGCAATTTAGAGATGGATCAAAAAGAAGTAGAGGTAGGCAACGCAAACGCTAGGACGATGATGTAGCGGCGATAGCTGGTGCCCTGTGGGCCAGAGTTACACGAGACCGTGACAAATGGAGGAGCCTGGGGGAGGCCTATGCGTCAAGGGACGTGCTGATGGACGACGCTGAAGTGCAATAATTCTTTCTATTTGGTTATAGATTATATTGTTATTAGTTTGTTTATCAGTAAATAAAGGCTATTTTATTTATATATTTATACATTTCTAAGCGGTCCACGAACACTGACCATGTGCCGGATTTTACATCGAACTCCTTTATTTTTCCGATCGACATAATTTTCGAGCTTTCAGTCACACACACTGTAATGTATTTAGGGAGATGGAATAAAACCAGGCGTTCTACGACACGACTATAATTGAACTGCCGTTACATACAAGAACTTAACCTACCTACATATTCAAAATATAACTAAAACATTATATACAACTACCTACATTACAAGTTGTTAAAGATTAAGAGGCATATCATCAGTGCGAGGTGCCCACCTACGCTATTGAAGATTCTAATTCAGAGTGAAACTTCTAGATTGCCTCGTCACTTGCGGTAGAGATGGGGGCATAAACTTGAACTTCGTTAAGATTCATTGGCCCATTATATTAACGCAGATAATCCGATCGTTTGTCGGCTCGTATACTATAACGCATTTTTTCACATAATTAGGTATTAAAAAGGCCACCTCGTTGGTGCTGCTGATGTCGTTGCCAGAAAAGAAAACGACGTGGTGATCTGTCAATAAGTGTCCGATGTTCTTCCAATTTGTTTCGCTTAGACCACAGATGTTCACACCGGTTCTAATTACTTCTCGTTCCAATACGGTATTTTTCCAAGTTGGTTTAAGCCGCGTACATTTCAAGTTCCTATTATCTGAAGACGCCGAAATTTTGATAGAGTTTCCAGTAGTAGAATTTCCAGGGAGGTCCTGGTTTCCTACCCCACCATGGCCAATAGCCAACTTCACATCACGCGCTTCGAACACAGCGCAGCGCCGCCGGTCGCAATCGGTTCGCAGCGCGACCGTGTCTCATTAATCTGTGTTCACACGTGACTTTCTTGGGGACGTAATCGCAGTGGTTGCCCCTTGCATTCTGCGTCAGACATTTTAGAGATTAATTAGATCCCTATGCCGCTATAGCCTTCCGCGCGGTCGCCCCAGTAGGTTAGAGGTTATTCCGCCACAGCTCGGTCGCCATAGCCTCGTTTGTTATATAGCAGAGAGCACCACGGCTGTCAGATGGCAGCCGTTGCCTTTCAACGCGTGCTGGTGAGGATGACACTTGGGCTGGAAAGATTTATTTATTTATTAATTAACACATACATTTGTTTTATCAGGTAAGACCCAAGCTAACAAAAGTATTCATAAATTGCTAACTGTACAGTCCTAAGTAACGGGTCTGGGTAGAAGCACAAGTTACACAGTGGACAACACACTGAGTGTCACCCTCTGGAATTTGCACGGGTTGCCGGGACTTTAAAAAGCCCCTCCCTAGGTCCTAACCGTAGCCTGCTGTTTGGAACGAGCAACGTCAAAAATCCCAACGATTTCAATATTTGTGGATTATTCAGCATGCCACGAAAAACCATAAAAAACATATCTTGCAAGAGCGAGGTTGCGCCTTACTTCCAACTTATAGTACCCAACCATTCCTATAACAAAAAGAGTTGGATACATAAGAGGGTAGAAGATGTAAGATGATAAGGGTGTAAGATGTTATATCCGTTCTTCCCATAACCCCTTTCTACCCCTTACACTCTCTGTACATTTCTAAAACGGTGGAACAAAGTTTAATAACAGGGATACCCTCAGGGTAGAGTAGAGAGAGTAGAGTGCACATAGTACTATGTAGGTACATAATTTAAGTGAGCACATTTGGAACATTTAGTAACTAGCCGACGGACGGGTTAAACTGACGAGTTATTAGCCCCACGAGTTGCCTTAGTGTTGTTAATTACAACACCTATGTTCTGAATCGTTACTACGGCGTAGCATGCCTACGCGCTGCTACGTGAGCTACATTTTCGTAGCATAATCAAAATTATGTCGTAGCCGAAGGCCACTTAATATTTCAAAAATAGTTTAGCACTGAATTTGTGTGTAGTTATTATAAAATATGTTATTCGATTGGATGTTAAATCTAGTCAAAAAAAATCTTTCAACATCCAGCTACGAAAAGCTTGTAATTTTTTTTTCATTCTATCGTCATATACAACAAAAAGCTAGCTTTAAAAATCTTTTTTACAAAAAAATACTACCGATTTACCAATAAGAAAACTACAAAGTGAAGAATAACTTTATCTTTGGCAGTCGGTGTCTTTCGTAGGTACCATTTTTTGCGCTATGGACACCGACTTCCATAAATAAAGTTATTTATCACTTCGTAGTTTTCTTATTTAGAAGTAGGTAGTATTTTTTTGTAAAAAAGTTTATTTTATTTTTCACGTTTTAGTTGTACCTACCTAATAGGCAAGTTGTTTAGTAAGATACCTTAACGCCAGAACAGACAACCCAACTTACATGATGAACATAACCGTTGAAATGAGAGATCTGCTTACCCCTTAAGAGCGTACCGGCGTGATGTTATGTTATAAAATGGTGTAATCAATAAACACTCAAGCGAGTGCAGCAATTCCGAGAGATTTGCTGTTATTTGTTGAAGAGTTCTGGCGTATATCTTCGAAGTACTTCATCAGATCTTTACCAAATTAAAATGGGAACAATTTCGGAAAATACTCTTTTAAACAAAAAAAAAAACAATTTTCAAAATCGGTCCACAATTGACGAAGATATCGGTGAAAATAAACAAAAAAAAAACATTCGTAAAGTCGAACGTAGAACCTCCTCCTTTTTGGAAAGTCGGTTAAAAATAGTCTCTACAGTTGCTTATAGCTTCCTGCGAACTTCAACTACTTTGAATAAAGCGTTTTTCTACATTAACTTAATTTAGATACAAATTTCGTATATTATGTCATAAAAACTTACCGCAATAATAAATAAACTGAAAAATAGTTATAAACTGGTGGGCCTCTATTTTTTATGTTTTTTGTTAAAGTATTTTATTAAATTATTTAAAAATGTAGATAATGAGAAAAATAATGAATATAGGACATAATAAACTGAAAAACAAAGTAACTTCGTGAGAAAATGAATGTTACAGGCGAGGAGTCAGGGAGCCCTGCCGGTGAGTTATGTCTTCCTACGAACAAGTAATGTACCTAAAGGGAGCAGAATTATTCATAGCGAGGTGTTAAAGATGTGACAAAGTGATGACTTTTTATGTTCGTTTTATGATAAGTAGGACAAATAGCTACGTTTTTATTTTGGTACATTATGAATCAAGGATATTCTGTAAGATTTAAATAATAATTTCTTAAATTAAAGATTGTAAGAGGTGTAGAGATTATTGTCGATCATTCACCAGCAATGCAATTTATGGCTGCAGTTGTACACTGTAACCATTTGCATAACTCTTGTTTTACAAGCAACAATGTTTGAGTTTTAACTACGAATATGTATATGTATGTATAAAAACTTTTTTACAAAAAGATACAACCGACTTCCAAATAAAAATACTACAAAGTGAAAAATAACTTCAAGTCGGTGTCCCTGTTTACGTTTCTTTTTTTTTTGAAACCGAATTCCGAAATTGAAGTTATTTTTCACTTTGTAGTGTATTTATTTGTAAAAAACTTTTTTGTGTTTCACCTTTTGGTTATGGTACATAATGGACCAGTTGCATGAGACAAAACCGGTGGCATGAGAGTATACCAGGGTGAACAGTTCACACCTGCGTACCCCTTTAGAGCATACCAGTGTGATGTTATGTTATGAAATGGTGTAAATAATAAACAGACATGTGATTGCAGCTATCCCGAGTGATTTGCCGTCATTCATTGAAGAGTTCTGATTTATATCTCCGAAGTTCTTCATCAGATCTTGATGAAATTGAAATGGGACACATGACAAGCACTAGCTTTCAAATAAAAAAAGAATCATCAAAGTCTGTTCACCTAGTAAAAAGTTCTGAAGTAACACTCATTAAAAAAAAACAGTCGAATTGATAACCTCCTCCTTTTTGGGAAGTCGGTTAAAAAGATAATGCCCCGCCTTACTCAACGGCCAGTCTAAACCACTAATGATAAATATTTGAAAATTTGAGAGGATATTTAGTTTATACTGTAGGTGTCATGAATGTATTTTTCAAAATTCATCTCCTAAAGGGGTGAAATAAGGGATAAAGGTTTGTATGGTATTATATAATCTAAGACCGTCTGAAAGTCAATTAGATTTTCCATAACTGCTCCGAGGACCAGAATACCAGGCGAACAGATATATTAAGAAGTAGAAAATCACACAATCTACACTAACCAGAATGAAACCGGGGCAGGCATCTAGTTATTTATATGCAGTCTCACAGTGAATAGATTTCTTCTGATTAAGAAGTGGTTGCAATAGAGGCAAAACAAATAGGCGTTCGTTTTATTCCACTTGTCAAAGTGAGTGAGCTAAGTACAGAAGGTATGTATCTAAGTCGGAATCGCCATTTTTATGAGAAGTGTGTGTTATTCTGAAAACAAGCCATTTGTATGGATGAGCATATTATTCTCTCTGAGTGACTGTCATCGCGCCCCGAGAGTATCTATGAAATAATAAAAGTATCTCTGACTGAGTAATATATTATTTGGTGATAGGTGAACAAACTGTAATCGAAGAATGAATAATTTTGTTTCGCTTGGCATTCTAATGTTGAGTATAAGGTTCCTACATTACGAAGAACGTACTTTCCTCCCCACAGACTCCCGAAGTGGTAAGTCATATAATTCATTCATGTAGATATTATGGTTGCCCTAATACTTTCTTATCTCAAAAAAATAATATGCAACAACTGCATTAGTTATGAAGAGGTTCAGCGAGGGTAAATTATCTTTGCAGTGCGGGTGAACCAAGCGCACAGAAAGTTAAATAGTTTCTATTGCTTATTCCATCGCAGAAAAAGTTCTACATCATGGAATTCGGTATTCAGTTGAAAATTCAACGTCTGAATTTCCCCAAAGAGAAAGACAAAGGCTTTTACTGGAAATTTTACATTCGACTTCCAGTTGTACGTATTACTTTTTCAACATAATTTATGTTTTGAGAACCACGCATGAAGGTTGAGTTAATAATATTACGCTGTTTGATTTCCAAACGAGTTTCGACTTACCGATGTTTCGCTGAATTTAATATTCGCTGCTCGTTCTGGGAAAATATTTGATGCCGAACTGGAACGAATTTGAATTTTTGGCCGGATTTGTGTCATCAAAGGTTTGCTAGCTCGAATAATTTTACAAGGCATTAAGATTAAGGTCCTCACTTTGGGTGACTACCAGGATCTGACCCGGCTCCTCAAATGCAGAAAGTGTTCCTTCCACACATACTCCCTCCCTGAGGACACGCCCACCCGAGTGGTTATTCGGCATGTCGCCAAAGAGTTCCCCACGGATGAAATCCGTGTCGATCTGCTCGCCCAAAATTTTCCGTATTGTCACTGCCCACCGCTTGCATAAAGCGAGAGGAGGCCAGCAATATGACTTGATGTTGGTTGTTTTCAGCCACACCGATGGTCATAATCCCATACTCGGAATAAAGTCCGTTTGTTCATTGTCAGGCATCTCCATTTAGAAGCCCTACCGCCCCACCCTAGTTGTACAGTGCCAATCTCAGGTCAACTGTTACGTCACCCCCAGGTGCGTAAAATGCTATACCATCTCTGTGTGCCAGACCGTCTCGTGCTTATCTTACGAGACTGAATGTCGACTAGAACCTTCCGCTATTATGTCAAGGGCGAACTCTTCTCCTTTCACCCCTTACGAGCCGTAGTCCCTCAAGGCTCAGTATTATCTCCACTAAATTTCACGCTGTACACCAGCGATATTCCAAAAACTAAATCGATCCAGATGGCACTACTCGCTGACGACATGGTCCTCTACAACTCCAGCCATCGCCTGTACTTTACAAACTGCTGCAAACACACTGGGTAACTGGTTCCGGCTTTGGAGAATCGAGGTAAACATCGAAAAATGTCAGGCGGTTCACTTCTCAAGGAGTAATCGACGACGAAAGCCCCTCCAATCCAGAACCAACAATGTGTACGGCAAGTCGATCCCTTAGGCGGAGCAAGCCAAATATCTAGGTGTCATTGTAGATAACCAGCTCTCCTTCGCCAAGCACATTAAGGCGGCACGTACGCGAGCCGCCTTTGCTATGGGATGCTGATCAATCGCAGCGGCTCTCGGCCATTCCTAAAGAGTAAGATGCGCTTTTTAAACTCGGTCAACCGTCCCATTATGACTTATGCTTGCATTGTCTTTGCGCACGCAAAGCCCCGCTACCTCCTCAGGATGCAAACGCTCCAAAACTTCTAATTCCCCCGTAAAGTCACGGGAGCCCTCTGGTACACCCGAAATAAGTTGACCTCAGAATCCCTACGATTCAGCAGTTCATGAAACGCCTTTCAAAGCATTTCTTTGACACTGCGGTCAAACATAATTATCCACTAATCAAAGCGGCGTCCCACTACGAACCCTCACAAATCTCCCGAATTCTCCGTCCAAGGCAAACTTTCATCGCTCCTGACGATGCCACCACCCACTCCAAGAGAGCCGCAGGGAGACCAGCACACTTAGATTACACAAACCGCCTACGTTTCGTCTCGCTGCCAAGGCCTGCCTCAAGATATTCAAGCCAGTTTCCGTTTTTCTCCACGTAGGTATTTTCCGATCGGATGATAGAATCACTTAATCATAATCTAGCCCTAGTTGTCTCCCCAGCGACACTCTGAGCCGAGGTTCAACCCCATAGAGAGTAGCCCACAGCGTGTTCGCTTAGTTTTAGCATTTTGTGCCTGGCTGGGGGCTCTAGTTTAGTCTCCACAGGATCGCCCAGTTCAGCAGTAGCCAATCACTCTGATTAAACTGCGAGATCAGCATGTCAAACAAAAAGGAGGAGGTTCTATGTTCGACTTCGTGTATGTTTTTTTTTTATGATATCTCCGTCAATTGGGGACCGATTTTGAAAATTCTTTTTTTGTTTGAACGAGTATGTTTCGAAATTGGTCCAGTCGGTAAATAACGGGAAATCTCTCGGGATTTCTGCAATCGCATGTCTGTTTATTGTTTATACCATTTCATAACATAACATCACGCCAGTATGCTCTTGAGAGGTACGCAGATCTCTCATTTCACCCTTTATGTTCAAGTTTCATGATATTCGGCTAATCTATTCTGGCGTTAAGGTAACTGACTAAACAACTTGCCTATTAGGTAGGTACAATTAAAAAGTGAAAAATAAAAATCTTTTTTACAAAAAAAATACTTCCGACTTCTAAATAAGAAAACTACAAAGTGAAAAATAACTTTATTTTTGGAAGTCGGTTTCCGTATTGCAAAAAAACGGTACCTACGAAAGACACCGACTTCCAAAAATAAAGTTATTTTCCACTTTGTAGTTTTCTTATTTAGAAGTCGGTAGTATTTTTTTATAAAAAAGATTTTTATTATGATACAATATTTAAAATTGGCTGTAACAGTAATTATGGAAAAAGTTGCTACCTTTGATGTTATACTTTGTTTGACCTCTCGCAAAGTTCCTAACATATCTACTATGATTTTATTATTATGGCAAATTAACCTTAATTATAATAATTTCGTTTAATCTTGTTAACAATTAAAAAGGGAGCGCTAAGTGTAAATATAATTATTAGAAGTAATTTCGAGAAATTACGAGAAATTTTCTTGAAAATACGATAATAAGCGGAGTTTACGTGGAAGTAACAATATTAGTGCATATAACCGTGGTCGTATGCCACCTACAATGCCCATTCTGCAAAGAAACAGCGAATTCAAGTATTGTGTTTCACGTTATGTTATGTGATTTTAAAGTCAGGTTAAGGCATAGCTAGATATTAATCCCCAATAAATAAATTGGTTTTTGAACAAGTAGTCAACAATAAAACCGAACTGGTGATAAAAAAAAGTGTTTAATACTTTAAGCACATAAATGAACCGCGGCGGACTTAATGTCTTAGGCATTTTCTACCCGTTAACCTGTGTACCGTTAAATATAAGCTAGGAATAATAAATAAATACAATGCAATTATTCAATAAATAATAAACGAAATATAGGAATGTAAATATACAATTAGTAGAAATAGACAATTGGAAAAGAAATTTGCGCTATGACGATATTTCTGCTAACATTATACCTGATAGATACAATTCGGATCATTTCACTAACTCTGTGTTGCCGATCGCTTTATGCATGATTGCTTACATCACCTTTATGACTAAATCATCAAAAAGAAAGAAAATTGGATGACAATAGTCTAACAGGTTCCCTTTCTTATAGCTTACTATGTTCGCCAAGATTCACTTTCCACGTCAGTAAATAAGACGTGTTTACGGCGGTCGCTTACTGTAAACTAAATGGATGTCAGATGACAATAAACAAAACAGAAAACAAATAAATCTTGAAACAATAAACAGTAATAATAAAATGACTCATGTAGTATTTTTTTTTTAGTGTACTTAAATTACATAACAGAATATGCCGTGATCGTTGCCAAGAAGTGCATTGTTAATACGATGCAAGACGCAAACAACAATTTTATTAATAGTTTTCGTCTTTTGAATACTGCGCGGCGGGAATGGCAAGCAAAGCTTAAATTTGTAGCATATAATACAAAAATATCGGGACCATGCACGTATTTCAACAATGAATTGCTAAAGTTAGTAGCAACAGTGGCTTCCTCTTGACTAAATTCCTCATTTATTCCGGACGCGTCCTCGATGCCGACACTGTGAATGTGAAAGTGAAACTGGCGTTTGATTAATTGTTGTGACACCTACAGCAGACAAATGCTTGAACAAGTTGACATGTAGGCATCGGGTTACCGAGAAAAATGTTTCATTGTTAATGTTTGTACACATAACAACAGATACGATGAAAAGGTTCTATCACAGAGTCAGCGATGTGTATAGTTAATTAAATGCACTTTACAGACACGTGCAGACGATAGACCAAAGTGGGTAAATTAAAATTTTGTAAATAAGAACAGTCAAATTATTACACCAGACACTGCATTTATATCGCTCTACAGTAGTGGAAAATTTACCTACAATGCTAAACAAATAAGAAAAGATTTTTCTAGAATTTTGCTGCATTTGCGCAAGCTCTAGCCTTTTCTTTTTTAACGAACTCGGTATTCTTGAAGGCATCTTCATTATTACCCGACTACGACGAAGCAAAAGGGAGGGTTATGTATTTGACCGGTGTGTGTATGTATGTTCATCTGTTCCCTCATAACTTCTAAACTTTGTATTATAATTTGACGGATGAGAGTTTGTACACTATTTCAGATGGGAATATTTTCTTTTATCATACTTTTTAGATTGTGATTTTCGGGATTCAGTTTTTGAGCTTTTTTTTTACCGCTGTTGTCTTTCACATTTGAAGCTTTTAACAGTTTGAGAGAAAGGGTGCGGTTAAGTAAATGGTCGGTGAATAAAGCGGTTTCTTTTGCTTCATTAAGTGGCATTTAGTATGGAGAAATTCCCTGAGGTGACTTTAAACTACAGTTTTCATGACTTTAACAACGGCCATTTTAATTTTATCACTTTTACATGATAATAAAGCGTAGCTTGGTAAAGTTAGTTTAGTGCCATAATACCAGCTCACATTTTGTTTCGTGAGGCTGAGAATATTATTCAGCCCGCCTTAATAAATTAGAACAGTAAACTGAATATATATTTCAGTGTTGTAATAAAAATCGAAATATCTTTGGTATAATCAGGCTAATTGGTCTTTTGTATTTTATTAACTTATTTATGTATAAGTTCTTGAATATTTTACGTAGATGATGAGCTCTCATGTATTTAAATAATTACACTGAATTAGGTTTGCCCCGAAACACGGAGTTAATTAAATACCAAAATTTATCAAATCACAATAAGTTTAACTGCTAAGCTGGCAACGTCCTCTTCAAATAAACTTCTGTACAATTACATAAAGAAAAATAAGTGAATAACTTAATTGATATGTAATATTATTGACTTGAGAGTTTGTTCGCTCCTTTATTATTGGAAGCCTAACGGATAAACCCGTGGAACTCAAAAATACGGAGAGAATGAAAGATAGTGTGCTTACAAAACATAAAACCTGCTAGTACTAGCAGGTTTTATGTTTAATAGTAGTTTTATGTTTAGTTTTGTGTATAATATCATAGAAAATATTATTCGTTACCATCCATCTCCTCAGAACTAAATTACATTCCACTCTCAAAAACTAGCAGCATTCTTTATTGAGATAACACCTATGAACATATTTTATATCCGAAAATAAAATATGGATTTCTTTTCTGCGCTATTTTGTATAGGAACCGTTTTTCGCCATTTACGAAATATAAGTTGTGTTGTTGTATTATTACTTCAGTACCTGGGAAACCGAGCTCTGCTCGGGTAAAAAAGAAGTTTTTTTTCCAAAAATCTGATGACATTTAAAAAACTACAAGCAAGAAATGCCAAAAAAAAATAATAAAATCTATGGCGTAGTGGGCCACCGCGTTTATCATTAGGCTTTTTAGACGAGCAGCAGCGGCGGCGAAATTACGAAACGCAATGCGCGGGCTATTTCCGCGTGAAAATACGGCGAAAACGCATTTTCTCATAAATGGGACCTAGCTAGATTGATTGCAAATTTTGTCGAAATCGTTAGAGCCGTTTTCGAGAACGGGATATATTTATTTTATGTACATCTTGACATTCTGTGTACATTTTGGCCACGTGGCATTCTGATTGATGGTAAAACCTCTATAGTTAACGTCATTCGTATGGCACTTAACCCGTTTTACTGAAGAAAAAAGGTTTACTATATTAAAAAGGCTTTCCCGCACCCTTTCGGAAATTTAATATATTTATTTGATACTTGCAGGTTTTTGCGTTCTTACCACAAAATGGACTAAAAATATTTTTCATACGATAAATAGTAAATTTAATAGAGTCATACAAAATACATAATAGAAGAGGGGTAAAAAGAAAGAATGTTACCACGTATACTGTAAGTCACGCTGACATCTCATTTCGGAAGAACGTGGAATAAAGTTTTTGAATTTCGTCTCTTGCTGGTGCCGTGTGTAAGCAGGTCTGCATAATTGTGTAACTTCTACATCTTTATAAGATGGGAGGACTCGTTGGTGGCGGAGTTAAGAATTACAAGTGGGTATTGGTTAATTTATTTGTTACGTTTTGTTCTTTATTTAGCAGTTTGCCGTTCTATGTATGTACTTGGGTTATCTTGTATATCTCAACTAATGTTGTCCTACTATTGGGTAAAGATCTCCCGCTTTGCTTTAAATGGGTTATACCCATTTAATTATATTCACAGTTAATTTATTCATAATTTCATCATCTGCTAACTATGTTTGCTTACTGCCTAACCATGTGCAGCTGAATTTATGTTGCATTCATGTATTACTATATTATTTTATTTGTATGTATGTATTTTATGTTATATCTAAGTAATATTATATAATGTAGTTTTTGTACACTGTCAGCCCTATGTCTATCTCCTCTCGTTCTGTCCATTCAAAGGTTGTCTCTAAGAGATTGTCCTGTGCGATAAGACCGCCCTTTGTACACAGATCTTTATAATGTTTTGTCCTGTAATTATTTAAGTGGTGCACAATAAAGTATATAATAAATAAATAGTAAAAATATTTTTTGTTTTCAATTTTTTTTGGTCGTCATTTAAGATCATAGTACCTGGGCGACCGAGCTCTGCTCGGGTGAAAATAGAGAAAACGACGTTTTCTTAAAATGCAACCTAGCTAGATCGATTTATCGCCCCCGAAAGGCCCTTCATAGTAAATTTAATGAAAATTGTTGCGGCCGTTTCCGAGATTCATATATACAAGAATTGCTCATTTAAAAGTATTAGATAGATTAATATGACGAAATGAATTCGAGGATAGTTACCGAATCTTTATCTTTATTATATCTTGCATGACTTCATTTTTCTATTCAAATATGGTAAATAGATTTATCAACAACATGCATGAACGTTTATTTTAAAGAGGTCTACGTATTATTATTAGAGAGTATCTGAAATTGTAATTCATTATTTTATTTATTTACTTTGACATAACCACGGCAAAAGGCCAACTACATCCGTTAAGGACATAAACACGGCCAAAGGCCAATTACATTAGTTAAAGAAATGTTTATAAAAAAACATTAAAAATAAAAATAATAAAAACAAACAACAATTATAATATTTATAACTACATTCATAAGCTCATCTCACAATACTCCAGACATACAGGCAAGATTTTCTTCCATTCCATGGATATTTTACCAAAAAATCAACGTTGAGAAAAATACCTATGCAGGCCTTAGCGTAAAAAGAAAACGCAACATAAATATATCAACATCACCTTCTGTGGGCGCAGCGGAAAAAGGCAGTAGGTAAGTACTTACGGGTGCGGGATTGGAGCTTTGAATAATAATATTTTTATAATATTTAATTTATAATTTTAATATGGCGCAGACACCTTCATCAGCCTTTTAACGTTCCCACTGCTCCTCTCTATGGGAGAGAATGGGCCAAAAGCGATCAAAAAAATAATAATTCATTAAATAAATCATTCCCAACAGCCAAATAAAATAATATAACAAGATCATCAAGTCAACCGTCTGAACCATAGCACCTTTAACATGAACAGCATGTAGAAGTGATACAGATTACACACAGGCTTATCATTGTCCAGCAGCTTTATTTTGTAGGTACCGGTGTTTACCTTGCAATTTATGAAGTCATTTAAAATTGTTTTCACAATAACAGAAATGTTAATCTAATTAGTGGAACTCTTTTTAAATAGAGATATTGAGGTTTAGTTTATAATTTTTAGAGTAAACGAGGTTTAAATGCATAAATTAATCTGTTGAATGACAAATTACTAACGTATAGGTAATTATTTGTGCAAATAACGCCATACGGACTACTGGAGAAAACGTCTCGTAGTAGTCTACTTCAGCCATTTGTTTAAAATCTTTCGCTACGAGTCGCGCCTTATATTTTGCTATGTTACCTTGAGCATCACTTTTTTATCTTAAAAACCCATTTACACGGAATTGTCTTTTTAGTTGACTGAGGAACCAATATCCATGTGCCAAGGTTTTGTAAGGAATTGTACTCATCTGCCATCGCCTCCTTCCACTTATCAGCATCTACATCATTTATTGCTTTCGTATAAGTGCGAGGTTCGTCGGGCTCTACTGGTGACCTACAAACTTGATAGGTCAGGTAATCTAGCAATTTTCTAGATCGTGTGAGTTATCTTCGCTCAAGTACAACTTGCTCACATTCATCTTCAACTGAACACTGTTCAACCGTTTCAAACCGGGGAACCTTTTGTGGACACACACGTTATTTAAAAATAACAATTTTAACATTACTTTAAATAGGTAAGTACCGGTATTTTTGTTTATCTTCTGCTGTTTTAGCATTGTTCATACTAGGTTATTTTATTCCTTTAATAATTAATTTTGTCATGGGTAATTTAAATTTGATATTTAATTAGGACATGCCAATTTCTTTATTAAATAATATTTAAATTGGGACAATCATTTTCATTAGTTTAACTACACTGAAATTAATTTACAAACAGATATTAATTTTATTGTTACTAGCTAGCGAACATAACTTATCTGAAGCGTAGCTGTGAACCTGCCACACGTTTCGTTGGATAATCAATTGTCAGTTCCACCGACTGGCAACACGATTAAACATTTTCAGTACTTACGTATTGAAGGCTATGTTTTTTGAAAGGAACAATTAAATATTCACGTCATGGTTTCATGGGCGGGTGGTTACGTGTATGAATGAAAAGTTATGATACCTATGCGAGGATATACTCAAATGTCAGACAAATGGATTGGCAGGATAGTTTACTCTGACAACTCTAGTATAGAGGAAGAGCCTGTGACGATCTGGCCATTGTCATTAAAAAAAGCCAGCCAAGTGCGTGTCGGGCCACGCGCAGTCATAGGGATCCGTAGTTGCATAATAATGCGGACTAAGAAGAGGGTTTTTTGTTGTTAAATGGTCATTAAAACAGTTTCAGCGGCTCACAACGTCTAAAAAGGGGCCCACATAGGACGATGGTAAATGAAGAAGGAATTATAAAATCCAACTTCACAAGTGAATTTAGAAATATATTAGCTATTTGAGTACCACCGCGGGTAGAGGCAAGCGTTTGTAATAAAGATTTATAACCAGCGTCACTTAATAATTTGAATACTGCAGTATTGCCGTTACGGAGATAGTCTTCGTGAAACACTCTAAATATTTACAAACCGAAAACAAATATTATGTATATTTTCAAACAACCTACTCAACTACAAAAAGTAAAATCAAATTATTCAATCATAGTAATAAAAATTGCAATCTGTGGTTTGACCATGGTCGAGTAGTAGTAAATATCGACCTATGAAACGAATGTCAACATTACGGCAAATGCAATTAAATTTATAATTGCGACCACTGAGAATTCCGCCACCTATGGTCGAGTAGCGAAATTTGCTTGGCAATCGAATCTAATTTGACTGTAGATTACAAAACATCGAAAAAACTTCTGCACTAACACAAAATAGATTAATCCGCACGCATGCGCCGTACGGACCGGTACTGCTAACGATTCCGCCCACTCCAATGCGTTATTCGAGCTTAAACATTATTTAAAATTTAGAAATCATTATTATCAAGGCAAGGTTGTTATGATTTTATTTTTGTATATTTTTGTAGGGTTCATAAGCATATATTTACTAACTGTTCTACATAACTAACAACGCTATTTAAGTAATTTTTCAATGGCATTTGTACAAAAAATTTACTGTTCCAAGTACATTTTATAAGTTGGTCGACTATTACTCGTAAAATTATAAAGCCTTCTTAGCTGTGATAGTTTTCCTTTTAATTGCGTTATAATTTTTCTGCCGTGATTTCTTTCAAATAGTTCAGAGCAACCATTTCGCTGGCAGGATGTCCCCCTGTCATGTCCCCCCCGGACATGACTCTAACAAAAATATGCAATTTAAAGCTTAATTTTACGCAAACGGATCTCTGTATCGAAAAAACTCATAATATTTTTCAATAGCCTATCCAACGATAACCCACACTATGGGATAGACGAGAAAAAAAACATCCCACTTTACGTCTATAGGAGGAAACCGAAAAAAAAGTTTTTTTCATTGTTTTATTTTATGACTTTGTCGGAATTATTAATATGTATATCCATGCCAAATTATAGCTTTCTAGTAATTAGAGTCTCTGAGCAAACCACGGACGGACAGATGGACAGAGCGAAACTATAAGGGTTCCTTGTTGACTTCGGCACACTAAAAAAATGCTGAAATTTTCTCTGTGTACCCAACACAGATACTCGAATATAAAGTTTGAGTCCATTATTTTCCGTTACCGGCAATTTAAATGTTACGTAAATATTGCCGGTATAGAATTATGACTACACATACGGATTTACCTGATTTAAGTAAATGATTGACTCTTTTGATTTCAGTTTTCTACGTAGGTACCTAATTTTCTTAGTTTTCAACATGATTTTTGTCTATTTTTTAACGAATGAACTTTTTAGATTGGAATGAAAATCCTGATCCCATTAAGCGCACAGAATATTCCAGAAAAATTGTCGACGAGTGTGGCTGTAAAATGTTATGTGCGCACAAATTGTCATTTTTGTCCTCTAACGCTCGGCACAGCTAAAAGGACCGATTGAATAACTATACACGATGATTTATACTGCTCGCTATAGAATAAATGGATTTTCAAGAGTATAAAAAGACTTATCCATATTTATTTTATTACTTTGTTTTCCTATAACCAATACCTAATGGAAAAACTACAATAGAAAAATATACATTTTTAATATCGGTGCCACGATTTTCATGGTTTAAAAAATAATACAAGACAAAGAACCTTCGTAATTTTTTGTTACATCTCAGAACAAAAATAAAAGCCCACGCAGAGAAAAAGATACCTAACAAACATACGTACTATCTTATTACATGAAAATGCTTCATTTCAAAAATTTTGTACTTAAAGAATGTGCTAGGGGTAAGTAGTGTTGTCAAAGGACGGCCTCGGAGTAGCCGGGCAATCTTTTTACCAGAAACTTTAATCGAAAAGGGGTCACAGAATGTGTAACACAACAACATGCTGATATCTTTTAACTTTGTTACATTTTTGACGTTAGTAACAAGAGAGGGTGAAGTAATATCTTGGAAAAGTTAAACAAAACTACGAGCCTCCTTAAGATAAGTTTCACATCTTGTACGATACTGTAATAAAGCCCAGTCTATAGATTTCTTGCAGAACTTCTTAATTGTCCAGGGAAATATTAAAACATTAGACTCAAATTGCATTACTTAATAATCTATAATGCATTCAATACAATGGACACTTGCGCATTGTTTGTTATATTTTCTCACAACTGGGTTGGATTAAAATATCCTTAAAAATATCAAAACTAAGAACAGTTTTGTAGTCATATTTATTTTTTAAGATTATTAATTTACCGTTCTGTACAATACTAATACCTGTAGTGTGTTAAAGCTAACAGCTCTGTTTTATATGATTGCAAATGCAACCATGAAATTTCAAACATTTTAAGTCTGACCTTACTTTTATTCGCCAACTGTTTCCCTGGCGGCCAGTTCCTTGCGCATTCAACTGACAAAGGTCTCACAAAAGGCAGCTTGACCCCTGCCACACCCACACAACAATAGAAAAACTGAAATGGATAGCTAATAAAAAATCATCTCGTTCGGAAACAACGATTCGGCGGCAAATCGTTCTTGTATTTCAGGGTCAATTTATTTTAAAAGATATTGTAACAGTCTGCCCCAGAATGTCCTTGTTTGAGACAAAAGAAAGAAATCACTTAAAGTACTAATCACTTAAATAATGTGGCTTTTTTATTATAGACAGGCTTGCGTTTTTTTATTAGTTTTGCTTGGGTTTCAAGAATATGGGTGCAAGTTTTGTATCATTTCGTGAAATTTAAAATATTCTACATGAGCGCATGATGTTACCATTCTTGTTGTATATTGTTATGATCAAAACCAAATTCATAACATGTGATCTCATTATTGCCGAATAACCGCGAATACCACAAAATCCTACAAAAACTGGTGGTATATATCCAATGGTGATCTGTGCTTGACTGCGTTGAATTTAATTAAAAAAGCATAATTTGCTTAGTTATTTTTAATTAAGACTACTAATAATGTAATCTGGAAACATAGTGAGAAAATCAATTAATAAAATATTTAAATAGTAATTACTAAATTCAAACTCATTCTCATTCAGTCTACGAGGACTCGGGGACTCATGGTTGGTCTCAAGAATGACTTCTCATACCAACATGTTCATGTGGTTTTCAGTACAATTATCTGCTTCTTCAAATTCACTTTGATTAAGCCACTCTAAACGATGTCGCTTGCACATTGAAGCTCTGTAGCTCGACCTGTGTCAATCTGTGAGGGTCGCACATTGCGCGCTGGTATACAGTCGACCGCGGACACTTCTAGTGGGGAATTTCTCACTATTTTGCAGTATGTAGCAAAATTACGTGATATTTAGCGCGGCCCCCTCTAAACTTCTCATGTGATTTAAGGACGTCCCCTTAAACCTAAATTTATGCTGACTATTTAGCTAGGTAATATAATATTTATCTTTTTCTGACAATATCAGATTTACGTATGGAAAATGGAATTACTTGAATTAATGATTTAATCGAAATTCTAAATTCGAAGAATACGTCGCGGATTCACATCTGACATTTCTTGTTCCGTCCTCTTCGTGCTTAAATGTAATGAATTCAGTAATTTTGTTTTAGAAAATACACCTCATTTCCTCTATTTTCAATAGATGAATTTAGTAATTATGTTATCAGTTCAGTTTTATCACAAAACTAGCTGTCCGACGCGGCTTCGCTCTCGTCAACAGGCTACCTACCAACCCATCTAAACCGTTTACGCAGCGCACGCAACGGAAACTCTCAAAAAGTAATACTTTTAACCCGTTTTTGCTACATTTTTCATTTATGCTCCGCTCCTATTGGTCATAGCGTGATGTTATATAGCCTATAACCTTCCTCGATAAATGGGCTATCCAACACAAAAATAATTTTTCAATTGCAACCAGAAGTTTCTGAGATTAGCGCGTTCAAACAAACTCTTCAGCTTTATAATATTAGTATAGATGTAGCTTTCTTTAATTTCCCACTAGCAAAGCCAGGGTAATAACTTTTCACAACTCAAAAAGAAAGTGCCATGAATAATTATTGTTTAGTATTGTATAAATAAAGAAAGGTGTGTAAAGGTAGAATGAGGTATGAAGTTATACTGAAAAAAGCCAGGAAAGATTTTTCTGGCTATCATAGCATGCTGACGAGGTATAACACGGCGGTACGCAAGGCCAGAAGAACTAATTGGCGGAAGCATTGCACCTCCATCGAAGATCTGCCGAATGGTATGAGGTTGTGCAAAGCAATGTCCATGACCAAGACAAACCCACTCTCATCTGTAAAGGATGAGAATGGATATCTAACGGAAATTGGACAGGACACTCTGGGCGTGATGTTTAGGACTCACTTCCCGGATTGTATACTGCGCGACAGCGATGAAGAGGAACCAGTCACAAGGGACGAGCTCATAAGGCACACGTCCAAAAACAACTGGCTCACGGCAAAGAAAGTGGTAGATGAAAATAAGCTGAAGCTTGCCATAGCGGGCTTTCAGCCTCTCAAATCCCCAGGTCCGGATGGTATCTACCCAATACTATTGCAAGAAGGGGCATCTGTTTTGATACCCCATTTAAGTAGGCTCTACAGAGCCTGCATAGCCTTTGGTTACGTACCCAAGGCATGGAGAGAGGTCAAAGTCACCTTCATACCGAAGGTGGGCAGACCGACTTATGAAGAAGCTAAAGCTTACAGGCCCATCAGTCTATCATCCTTTCTCTTAAAATCTCTGGAGAAACTGGTAGACAAGTATCTAAGAGAGGGACCACTTAAAGTATTCCCTCTACATAAACTACAGTGCGCCTACAGCCCAGGCAAATCTACGGAAACGGCATTGCACTATGTTGCAAGTCGAGCCGAGGCTGCGCTAGAGGGACAAGAGATATGTGTCGGGGCTTTCCTCGACATAGAGGGAGCCTTCAACAAGACTACATTTGAGTCCATACGCATTGCTGCTAAGGAACATGGCATCAATGATACCACGTGCAACTGGATTGACTCTATGCTGAGAAGCAGAATAGTCAGATCGGAACTGATGGGAGACAGACTTAGCGCTAAAACAACAAGAGGTTGTCCGCAAGGCGGAGTGCTGTCACCATTATTGTGGTGCTTGGTAGTAGACTCGCTACTTATCAAACTCAATACCGGACCATTCTATACAGTAGGCTATGCAGATGACATAGCTATAATGGTTAATGGTAAATTCCCGAACATAGTCTCTGGATTATTACAACAGGCATTGGGGATGACAGAGGAATGGTGTACAAAGAACCACCTCTCTATCAACCCAAGCAAAGCAGTCATTATTCCATTCACGAGGAAGCGACAACTAGGAAACCTAGGAGAGCCCTCCCTCAATGGAATAAAGCTGCCCTGGTCCACCGAAGTTAAATATCTTGGTGTAACGCTTGACAAAGAACTCAGGTGGAAAACTCACGTGGAAAATATTACGACAAAGGCCTTACGAGTGTTCGGCATGTGTCGTTCCACCTACGGTAAAACTTGGGGGCTAAAGCCCAAAGTGATACTATGGCTGTACCGGACAATGATAATACCTATTATCACATACGGCAGTATAGTGTGGTGGCCAAGAACAAAGCTTGCCTCGTGCAAAGTGCCACTCACCAGGTTACAAAGAACAGTGTGTCTCGGCATCACGGGTGCTTTCAGGACAACACCTACGGCAGCGATTGAGAGATACCTTAATATCCCTCCGCTGCATATGATGGTTGAATTCGAGGCAAGGAAGACATTACATCGTCTTGCTGTTGCTGGACTATGGGATGCCTCTAAGCCAAAGACTAACCATACAAAGTTCGATGTAAATGAAGGCCTGGATCGGGTAACAAGCATGATATCCGATAAAATGCAAACTATGTTTGTGTTTGAAAGGTCTTTCAAGGTCCAAATCCCTACAATAGAGAACTGGACGAAGGGACTAGATCCACCAGAACAAGATAGTCTGGTGTGGTACACTGATGGATCCAAAATGGAATCAGGTACAGGAGTGGGAATATTCGCAAAAGGTTACAAATGTAGCAAAAGCTTAGGTAAGATGGCAACTGTATTCCAAGCAGAAACATATGCCATAATAACCTGTGCTCAAGAGAATATAGATAGAGGCACCAGAGGTAAATCCATATATATTCTTAGTGACAGTCAGGCTGCACTCAAAGCCATGGCATCCTACAAAGTGGACTCCGGACTTGTTCTGGATGCTATCCGGACCCTAAACAGGCTTGGGAAGCATAACAGGGTAAGACTGATATACCTGGGCACAAAGGAATCCATGGTAACGAAGTGGCAGATGAACTGGCAAGAGAGGGCTCAGCAAATGATTTTGTAGGCCCAGAACCATGTGTAGGCATTTCGACGTGTCTCGTAAAAGCCGCATTTAGGGAGTTTGCAGATCACAGACAACGAACATATTGGCTGTCTAGTACCGGTCTACAACACTCAAAGAAATTTCTAGGCTCTACTTTCAAAGCCCGGAAATGCATTTGGAATATGAGCAGGGGGCAAATCCGCTACCTGCTTGGGGCCTTTACTGGGCACTTTGGAACCAACGACATGCTCATGAAGATGGGTCTGGCCGCGACACCCATGTGCAGGTTGTGTGGGGAACATACGGAACGCATGGAGCACCTTCTGTGCACATGCGATGCACTGGCTTGTAAGCGAATGAGTCTCCTAGGGGTTGGATATCCAAAACCGGAAGACTATAGGCTCATATCACCTAGTCTCGTTGTAAAACTCATGAAAAGAGTTTTCAACGAGATTGGGGAGGAGTAAAGTATCTAGGGGACCACAATAGATCCCAATGGGTCGAAGTGTCCGAGTTATTTCTCGGCCCCTCCACAAGATAAGATAAGATATACTGAAAGGTAAAAGTAAGATGTATTTGTTCCGGTGTCGTGGAAGTGAGACCTTGGTTGTTTGATATCCGCAAGCAAAAGACACCTTGCCTTACTAAGAAGATTTTGCTTTACAATTAATAAACGTAAGGACGTTATTTTTTTAAATTTAATAAACAGATAATAAAACCGTTTTATGCTACGAATAAAATTGCGTTTAAAAGATTCCAGTAAAATGAAAACGTTTAATGAAAACTAAAGACAAAATAAGTACCTAGCTCAAACCAAATCGAGTAAATATTATCTCAACTACAAGTATGATGCTTGTTCGCTCCAAAAGTTTGAATCAACAACATTATTTTCAATTGTTCTCTAATGAAAACAGAGTACTTTGACAGTAGTATGAGCTTTTTAGCCATCTGATGCGCTGATAATTTACATAGAAATAGGTACTTATAATATATAATGATATCCCTAACTTCTATTAAATGTTTAATATTTATGGCCTATATATAACCCAATGTTAACGCGGTACTGGGGTTCTATTTCCTATGTCCCCGACGACCACGATTTTACAAACTGTACGGAACCACTTGCGTGCAACTGGTGTGAAATGTTGTAGGCCAGCCAAGAAAACAAGAAAATTATACAGATATTCACAGGCAAAACCGGGTGCGCTTCGCAATAGAATATTAAGATTTCGATTGGTGCAATAATATAGTAATATTTAGCGATGAAAAATGTTTTAAGTCAGTCAAGGACGGTCGCAAAATATTGTGGTGAGAAGATGGTGAGGGCTTAATAAAAAAATATATTGTTCAATGCAGGTCTAATGCCCGCATTACTTTGGGATATTGGGGATGGAAACCATCAATGGGTCCTGGTAAATTAGTGCAGTGGGTGGTCGCAATACCAGTCAAGGTTACTTGGACGTTTTACAAAACATGATGCTATCTACTGTGCGCACCGCATAACTGCAAAAAAAAACTTTGCATCCTGCATGATAACTGCGCTGTGCTTCGCGCGCGACTTGTGTAAAGTTGGTTTAACGTCCACGTAACGTCAAAATGGATATCAAAAAGTCGTGCACCAACCGGCTATTTATAATGGGCACTGATTTAAAGAAGCAGTTGTAAATAGCGGTTTTGGTAAGTTAAAAATTATATATGGCACGTTTAATAACTAGTTCAGCAGTTAAAACTAAGCAGTAAAGTAAACAAAAATGAGTAATAAAAAATAATGAAATGGATCAGTGAATATATAATTGAGCAGGAAAATAATTAAATGAGCGGTAAAAATTATTGAATGAGCGGTCACGTGTGGGCAGTAATAAATCGGAATTTGTCGGTAAGAAATCTCATTCTAAGCAATTCTATAAACAATGAGGTGGTAAATTCAGAGTTCAGCTCCCGTCATCTCCTTCGAACCTAACCTGTCCGTGTCGGGGTGCCCTAAGCTCCCGAGCTTGCTTCGCTCGCTCTTGGACTGATTGATTGAAAGCAATTTTTTTTTTTGCCTTTGGCATTGTTTCAAATATATAATAGGTGCAAGTACGATTAGTACTTTAGCAACATAGTCGACGCCGAACTATTTATCGAACCGCTCATTCCATCATTTTAACCGCTCATTCAGTTATTGGACTGCTCAATTATTTTTAGAATTGACATTGTATGATAAAATAACCGACAAATAATTATTTTATTACTGTCCATGTTTTACTGTCGCAATAATTAATCAACCGCCATTAAATTAAATAACTGCTCAATATGTTTTTCAACTGATCATAATAACATCTCGAATATTTAAATAACAGCTCAAAAAAATAGTTCCCTTTAGAATGGTCATAAAACAAATCCAATCGGTGATAATTTGTTTTATGTGAGTGATGTAATTGTTAGTGATATTACAATAATTAAGAATACCTGTATCTTGAATCTCACTTACTAACATGTATAATCATATCACTAATAAATAAATTACTCACTTGAGTATCAAAAGTAACGTCAATTCTTGTCCAACTTAGAATATTTGTCATGCACATAACTTTATAATTTGTAATTATAAATTTTAAAAAACCTAGTCAACAAAATATTGTTGATTTCTTATTAAAAATTGTTTAAGTTATACTTCAAAATATTTTTCTCCAATAATGTTCTTATTACGAGTATCAGGTATTTGACAAATTTTTTTTTTACGAAAATGAAATATAAATGGTTTTTAATAATGCAAAAAGTTAACGCGTTGATGAGATTTGATCCTAAGACCTTTGATTTACCAGACGATTACTTATTTATACACTCATGCCACGGGACCAGTTAGTTGCATAGTTTAATTTATGCCGCTAATGTAACTAAGTGCCGCTTAGTGGCCTAGTCGAAATAAAAACATTTGACTTTTGACTTTGACTTTATGCTTCGAATAAAAATATATAATAAAGAGTATGCTTTAGAAAGTAATCGTTTTACGGCATTAAAGTGCACATACCGAATTTAATTATATCAATTCTTAAGATTTAGAGCGTAGGTTTATTAAGAGCACGATAGCATGATCGTGATTTTGAAATGTCTTGGAATAGAAGCTACCATTTAAAGATCAATACTGAGAACTTAAGATAAGGTTAGTACCGACAAGCAACTCAATAATAGTTATCCACTCCGTTCATTAATTTGGGTAAGTGCCTAATACATAGTTTAAAAGAAATATCAACTTGTTATAAGGAAACACACCTGTAGCCACTTGATTCTAGTTATGTTGTCGTCGGTGACGGTGAGAGCTCTCCTCTCGCACAACTTGTAAGACACATAATACATGAATTCAGTGAACGTTACGCCACTGGTAGTGTGCTGCTGAGTAAAGTATATCGATTCAGTCGCATTCACATTGTCGTGTTCTATTATCCATTTACAGTTGATCGGGACGGAGAAAAGGTTGGGGAAGTTTGGTGTCGTGATCGTGCCCACGTGTCGTTTCAAGTGTCCACCACAGATTTGTGGTCCCTGGAGCTCCCTCCACAGAGTGCTCGGTGCAAACGCTGAGCAGCGCCAGCACCACCACGCGACATGTAACCAGACTGTAGCAAAGGAAAAATAAAATAATGTTTAACATTTATTATTTTATTACACTAAGACCAAAACTCATATTTCTTCATTTTAAAATAAAAAAAATCGACCACTCTGTGTACTATTGATCGTAGACCACTCCTTCTATTGATTGGGATTGCAACCTACTGAACGATTCCAATAAAAGCATTAATTTACTTGATAAGAAAAAGTAATGGAAAGAAGACACAGAATAAAATGAAGCCATTTTTCAAATGAGGCCACGTTACTTTAACTTTGTGATAAATGTTCGACTCATCTGTCTTTTTAGAATCTTTTAATTTATAAATCATTAACTCTTATCATTACTTGAGATGATAGTTTAAAAGGCTCATTTCGGTTCGTCCGTTTGATGTTAAAAATTTTTAATGAGCTCCACCGCAAAATATTGCTAAGAGTGTTTTTGTATCAAATTAATTTGGCAACGTGACGAAGTTCAAAGGTCCGTGGGCATGATTGGATAAAAATGTTACAGCACAAGTTGTTTTTCTTTATCAGCATAACTTTATTATTTATTGTATTATATTGTGTTAGAGATTCGTGCCAAAAGAAGTTCCCTTTTTGAGAGGTAGCTTTATGTCGTTAGTCGGTAGTATTTTTAAAAGCAATTATAATTAGGTTTAGTAGAGTTTCAATATTTATAGTAATAGTATACAAAATCTACTTGCAGTTTTATTCCTGTGTTTAACTTCTGAACTTCTTCTCTTCAACTTCTGATTTGTGTAGTTTGGACACAGTACATACATAGGTACGTGTGGAGGAAATGTAAAAATTACTACAAAAGCAGTCTGCGAAGCACGTCCGTGATGTATTGCAGCGTACTCTAGACGCCGGCGCTGCGGTGAATGTGAAATATTTTCAACTACTGTGACAGACTGAGAAATCGATTTCAGTTTCTGCAATCTGCAAATCTGTGTTTTGATGTTAAGTTACAGAAATGTTGGTCGTATCCGGCGCATGATCAAGATATTCAGATTCTTATTTATGCTAGGTACTGCTCTTATCTTCATCGTAACAAGCTGACACTGATCATATTTTCCCACAGGGATTAATAAAGATACGTAAATAGAAAATCAACAATGTTCTACTTATTATACTCTACAAAGATTCACTGAAAGCTAGTAGCACAAAAAATAAATTATACAGAAATACCACTCCCGCCATCCTCGAAAATTGACAGCTAATCTTGCCGGACTCACTAGAACCCTAGTGAGTCCGGCAAGATTAGCTGTTAATTTGTTGCTCCTATTATATTCTGAAGTTAAAAAGGAGTAGTTAGTATAATATATATTTACAAAAATAAATGCATCGATTCGCCTTAACATACATCATGTCAAACTTACATGCCTTAGAGGTTAGACAGATCACGACGCCACATACGACAAAGATTGGAGGGTAGCAAGTCGTAACAATAGTGTAATAATAAACCTTAACATATTCCAAATCAATATACGCACATATTCGTGAGCTGTGTTGCTTAAACCATATTATTATGTATCCTCCAACTGCACTGCATGATTTTCTTATTGTTTAAGTACATCTTTTTAGTTTGCTTCCTAAGCAGTCGGGTTTTTTGATTTTATTAACTTTTTTATTTAGGTCCAACTTTTTATCTAGCTATTTTTTCGAATTACGTTTAAATATATACGTGGTATATATTTTTATAATCACCAGTAAAATCCTTTATTTTGATGCCCCACCCGATGGGTTTGGAAGAAAAAAATTGGGACCCCTTTAATATGGCGCCCAAAGCCACCATGTTCGTTTTTTTAAAGTCTTTTATCTAAGGACATTTGAGCGGTCAAGCTATCTAGAGTATGTTCGGAAAGAGAACCGTCATAAGATTTGAGGGCGCAGCTGTGTTTAATTACTGTGTTAGTTATATTGACAACACTGTAACATTATTATAGTGCAACTGTAACATCTTGATATTTGGGAACTATGTTATATGTAATATATAATGTTTTCAGTGTGTTATTTGTAATATTATAATAGTGTTTTAAAAAAAACATAATGTTATTTCCATTTTACGCGATGGCGGTTCTCTTTCCGCACAGAATCTAAGGATGTTTGAAAGATATGAGGTAGTAATCAATATTACATACATACAAGATACGCGCAAAAAACATAACGCTTTCCTTGCAGTCGGGTAAAAAGGTGTCAGGTGACAGGTTTCAAAGACTTTCAAATTTCATTTATAACGTAAAAATGAAGGAAAAACGAATTTAAAGAATGAATTTAAAGTATATTCAGTCTGTAACAATTAATAAAGGTGACCCAGCAAAAGCAACCTCGTTACAGTATTTTATGAATGACGTGAGAAACGCCCGCACAAAGCACTCGTGACAGCCGCGACCAAAGACCTTATGCTTCTTACTACTGGACTGTGCACTGTGGCGCATAAACCGGTCCGCGCGAGAGGGCTCCCGTTGGTAGTGTGTCCCTGTGACCATGACCAAACAGAACACGGGACAAATTGATTTGTAAAAACGATAGCGTAAGTATCCCCATATATTTATGCTGCCTAAAAACGCTACCTAAACCTACTTAATTTATTGTAAATAAAAAAAAAGTATGTATATTTTTTGGAATCTACACCACTTACCGTATGGTGACGGGCGTAAATAATTTCACCATCCCATGTTTTCTCATGGGTGTCGTAAGAGGCGACTAAGGGACAAACCAGAGAATGGGCAGTAGCGTTCTCTGTGCATTTGCAACAACCATACTGCGATCGCCAACCCGCCTAGAAAACACTGCCCATGAATAGCACAAGTAATAAATAGTATAGTGCCGGCAGCCTTCCTACCCTCGACTACGGTAGCGGTCGAAGTTACGGTATGCCAAGGGGTGCTAAGAATCTCGGACGAGTGCCGGCTACCCCAACAAATACCGACGACTGGACCTGGTAACGTACAACACGCGCCCACTCCGGACCGACGAAAAGATCACCGAACTCGAAGAGGAATTGAGCAGATTACGATGGAGTTTTTTAGGGTTATCTGAAGTTCGAAGAAAGGGAGAGGACTCGAAAATCCTCAAAGCCCAAGTCTCCTCAAGTCTCGTTCTTCAAGACTCATCGTATACATAGGATCAAAAAGCTCCCTGATCCTACTCTCAAGCTCATGAAGGAGAGGCGTGAGATGATCCTGCAGTCTTCAGACGATGCTTTGAAATACCGGCAGCTAAATGTACCTCAAAGGATCTCAATGATTTCACAAACTGTCCAGTTGCGTAGACAGTTGAGAAACAAAGCTACACCAATTTATTTCCTCTAAGAATCAATTTGCAAATAATATTAACATCCGCTGGATTTCACTCGAACAAAGCCCGCCAAAAACTCCGCAAACCACCATCTTACATTTAGTATTACCAGGTCCAAATATTTAAAAGTACTACTCTTACTAAATATTAATGAATTTTTTTTTTTAAATGAAACGATTTGATTAATTATAGGAAATGTGGAAATATTTAAACACTTTTCAAAGTTTATGAATCGAATCGTTTGTTTTGGTTTATCATAAAAAAGAAAAATATAAAATTTTCTACCATTTCGACCAAACCCAATGATTAGTTGAGCTGGCAAGACGTTAGACAAGGACACACTACCAGCCGTAACCCTCTCGCCAGGACCGCTTTTGGTTAGCTACCGCTTATAAGGAAATAGCTAACCTAAGTGTATGATGATAGATTTCATTTTAGCTAAACAAAAATTGTTGGTACACAGTCTAGTAGTAAGAAATTCGTATAAGGTCTTTGGCCGCGACTGAGCTCGGTCTAATATTGCCCAAGAATTCCTGTAAAATGACAATGTCAATGTGTGTGTGCAAACAAAATGACTATGTTTGTAGTGGCCTCTCTGTCTGCGGCGCGTTGCCGCTTACGTACTTTGGGCAAGTAGGTACCACGAAAGGGGCGATAAGACCACAATAGGTACAGAATTTAAGGGAAACGAAACAAAAGAACGCCTAGAATCTCGTAGGACAGGTTTACGAGGCAGACCCTTTCTTTATTACGGCTTTTCAGTATTTTATCAACATTCAGGAACAGTCCCTGAGATGTAGCGACGAATTCAGTGGCAGTTGTATTTGAAACTTGAGCACATTTGTCCCGGTGAAGTTACACAAATAAACTCGGACTGTTCAAGTAAATAGAATAGAAAATCTGTTTGGAAGATGGATCGTATTTGCAGTGGGAATATCCGCAGTTAAAGAAGTTAAGTTTTTATTGAAGCTTTGTTAAGGAAGTAGAACAATGAAACTTTATTTTTTTTAATTCTTCCCTAGGTATAACTTAACTGCATGTCTTAAAACAGTTTTTATATGTTTACTTACGAGTTTTATTTTCTAAAGTTAGTATAATATTAAGAAAACAGAAATACCATGAAACAAATGGGAAAATAATTATGAACGAACATTCTAAGTTTAGATACAAAAAAAAATCCTTTATTTCCCAGAACAACAAACAACCTTGCACAATTTAACAAAGCTTCGTAGAAGGTACGTAATAAGGTTACAACCTTGCACAGTTCTTCCACAGGTTTACAGTTTGGCACTTAATAAGTTTGGAAGCTTGCACAGTTTTAAACAGTTATAGGTAGGCACTAAAAGGTTGAAAAACGGAACTGATTCATCCTGTTCCCCGTACTAGTTGTACTACGGTGAAAAATTGTAGGTACCTGTGTTCTGTAGATAAACGTTTACAGCGGCAAGTCCTGGCGGCTCGAAATAAATAAGGTGACACCATGAAAAGAGCAAATTAACTTTATGGGTACGGTTTACGGTGTCGATAAACGAAAAAAAAAAGGAAGAACCAAAGACACAGTCTTCCGAAACAAAAGTTATTTTGCTTGTTTTTGTGTTTTGCTTTTGAAGACTTTTTATTTTTTTATGAAAAAGTTTTTTGTTGCTTGCTTGTGTATCAAAGTTTATTCAAATATGTCGGGCTCGTGTTACCTTCAGGCTGCCAGCTGTTTTCAATCGGGACTCGAGGTGGCCCTGCACAATTCCGACGCCATGGGTTTTTACGGTCCTCGGATCGCGCCACCGCCGGGATCCCAAATAACGGTAGGAGGGGTTCACATCGGCGTCGGGTCGACGATGAAGTACCTGGGACTCGTCCTTGACAGCCGGTAGAATTTCCTCACCTTCCACCTGACGTAGGTCCTCACCTCGTTTCAGTGGGTTCCTGTTCAGGATAAGGGGGGAGGAAACGCCCGGATGTCATCATTGTGTGGATCGCCCGGAGGACATGGTGGAGCATACGGTGGATGCAATCTGCCCCGCTTGGGCGGAGCACAATCGTGTCCTCATGGTGGCAATCGGCGGTGGCGCGAACTCTCACGTCCGGTCCTGGTCCTGGCCATGATACGGAGTGAGAGGGCATGGGAAGCTGTCTTCTCCTTCTGTGAAGCATTAATGCTCGCAAGGGAGGAGGCGGAACGCGTAAGGGAGATGCAAAGGATACGCCCTCACGCCCCTAGCCACCGCAGGAGACGCCCCGGGCGTCGGGAGTCGCAAGCCTATTCCCGACCACTATATGCGCGGGCTTGCGGAGAGCAAGTAATGAGTAGCTCGCTGTCCGATAAGAACTAAGCCCGAGTTTACGGCGCGTGGTGTTCCACGCGCGCCTCAAAGAAATGTCAGTAAAAGTGCCAAGGCCGATGCCTGTCTGGGATGCGGATAAATTTGTAAGAGAGTTACCGCGGCCCCGGCACAAGCAACTGAAGGAACATGGGTGGGTTTTAGTCAGTAAAAGTCTGACACGCCCTGCCGCTTCACCAAGAGCGAACCCCAGGCCTTGGCACGTGACTATGGGAAAACACAAGACGCGCAGACCATAATGCCTTAGAAGGTGGGTAGGCCTTTGGTGTGATATACAACATGCGTCGACACTTGTGCGCCATCCTATCTTCTTAGCACGGCAGCCTATGCTGGGGCGGCTGCTGCTGGTGCAGAAAACCTTGGGGTTGGTTACTTCTAAGCAAGCGTGCATCGCCGTCGAACACATCATCGCTTACCATCAGGCAAGATATTGGTGAAGCGCGAGCCTATCGATAAAAAAATAAAATAAAATAAAAACATTTTATCTCAACCAAAAATATATAAGATGTTGAGCAAATTGAATCAATAAGTTATTTCATAACTCGATGTGTGAATTGGTGATAAAAGATTTGGTTGTAATTAAATACATTGTGTTTTTCATCAAGAGCAGCTAGGAAGTTACTTATTTCATTTTCTTCCTTTTTTCGTAGTTCTATTACTATTAATCTGTGCTTTTCCCTTTTAGAGAAAACAATGTGGAGCAATTTATTTAAGAATTTATCTACTGAACAACTATCTGTATACACCTACAAACCTGTTGTACGGGTATCTGAAGTCTAGGTATCTTCAAGTTTAATAAACGACTTGTAAAACATGGATGGACTGTGTTAGGAGTGATATGAAAGATAAGGGAGTCAATGATAGCAGGACTCTGGACAGGACGGTATGGAAGTAAAAATCGTATTGCGCCGACCCAAAGTAAAATGGGACAAAGGCAGGTAGATGATAACAGAGCAGTAGGGCGTAATAAAAATATTTAGAAAATAAAATATAATTTTAAAGCTACCGTTTCTTTTAGTTTTAATCCCTAATTAAGAAATAAAAACACAAAAAATCTCATTACATACTAATACAATACATTAGGATTGTTTTTTTAAATCTCGTTTTGTTCTTCGTACCGAACATACATTACAGTTAACTCGATCACCTTCACTCCGTGTTTTCATTCTCTGAGATATAAAATGATTCATTTTATTTCCATCTGAAAGCATCTCTAGAGGATTTCGTACGAGAGGTTTACACTTCAATAACTTTACAAACATGCCAACGGAGATTGTCGTTAATTCTTCAATGTATTTAACATTTGCTTTAAAATAAAAATACAATGCTTAAGTAATACTTTTATCGTCGAAATGTCTGTCGATTTTCTCAATATGGTTATTGTTTAATCTCTCGTTACTTGCACACAATCTTTAACATTATGGACTCCAAGCCCATTTTCTCTTTTTTCTGAATACGTCGACAGTTTCAATAAAACGTTGTCCGGATCACGTCTGCGTGATTTTACTCGTTCACAATGGTCACCTTAAATACAGTTAACCTGCACGTATTGTGGTATTCTGCTTTGCAGATCCTTACATCCTTTTAATCTACTCACGTTTTATAACACACCTTCATATCTTCATACAAAACATACCTCATATCTTTTTATATCGTATCAAATCATGACTCATTTTTATGTATTCTTTATACTGTTAGCACCTGAAAATCATACTTTTAGTTATCTCTGATTGTTTTAAAATGCCTCAACTTAATTTAAATTGTTAATTTGTAAAATCTTAGAAATTTTATACTCTGACATTTTCATGTGATCTGACGTCTGTCAGTCTATTTTATTTTCTTAAGCCATAGACATAACGTACCATGGACTAGACCTTCCTTAAGCTAGTTGTACAGGGCAGCGGTAGACTGCCCCCTCTGTAAACCGTTTTTTATTCGTTCTGGTCATATAATTGGAAATTTGAATCTAAAATTTAGAAGATATGACAGAACGAGGAAAAAAAGGGCGACAGCTTTTTAGTCAGATTCGGGCAGGGAAACGGCGAAAGTCGGTTATCTTCTGATTAATATAATACTAAGTGTATCTTTTTATTCTGAAAAACTCTTTAAACTGTATCTTCTGCCTATTAATGTTTCTGTGTGTGCATTAAATATTATTTACTGTGTGTTTGTGAAATTTCAACACTCGTGTATCATTTGTCCGACGCCTTGCCTATCCTGCAGGAGGGTTCGCTGTTTGGCGTATAACGCCACCACCCAGTTCCTTGACACTCCTTGCTGCCTGCTTACTACCTACCTACCGGACGTGGTGCATGAGCCGCAGCAGTAAAGTGGTGCGCGCAACTACAGCACGGCCGCACGCAGAACACGAACGTCCACATCTCACGGTAGCACTCCATCAGCCGTCCCACCACACCGTGTCAAGCCGGCTCTTATTCTTTTTTAACTTTTCTATTAACGTGACTTACGTTAAGCTCGTCGGAGCTTAACGTAACGTTACAGTATGAAAATCAACTTGGAAAACATTTATTCATTAGGTTAGCCAACAATAACTATTGTTTACACATGAAAATAACATTGCGATTGACAGATATACATTTGCAAGTGTAGTTATCACTGCATTAAACGGCTTAAATATGCAAAATGAATTGATTTTACAAAGATTTAGGATAGTTTTTTTTTTGTTCTTATAATTATTAACATGAAAAGGCAGGCATCAATTTAATTCTCGGATAGAAAAGTGTCAGTAAAACTAACTACATATTATAATCTGAACCTTCTGCTACACAAACAGTAGTTCTCTTGATCTTAGTTATCCTTGTGGATAACGACTAGTGAGATTATTAACATTGTGGTCGGAGCAGCTAACCTCGTGTGCTGCTTCTCTGAATGTATCTCGACGAACACCTAATGTATTGTATAAGGGGACACTGAACGGTTTGGTTTAGTTATACGAGTACATTGAATATGTAAGTATTATGTCTGAGATACTAGCTCAGGCAAGTTTAGTGTCTTGTTTAGGAATATGTGGAGCTGATACACGCTAACGTCAGAGTGTACCTAACTAACAATCTACGTGAATTTGTACTTAAATGAAACTATATTTAAACTACATCACACCTGTTTTTTTAAACTACATTTTATTGAGCAATTATGTCGACATGGCGTACGTACAGAGAGTTAACCAATGAACTATCATATTAATCAAGCAATGATGACTTACCGCAATAGTTAATCAGAAATTTGTGGTTGTTTCAATAGCGAGCACTCGCGTATTATCTTTATACACGCACACAACGTATAAATAAATTTCCATTTTAAAACAACGATTTAAGCCTTTAGCTCTTGGTGGGAGTTTTACAAGATTTTTTTTATAGTCTTTAGGCTCGCGTTTGACCACTATCTCACCTGAATTGTACCTGCTGATGTAAATAGGAATTCAAATGGAGTTGCCCAAGTTTTAATGCATTGTCAAGCTGTAAAATTTGCATAAATGATGAAGGTAAATAGTTCCTTACATTATAAATTCTAGATAGTTCATTATCTTTTTATTATTTTTTGTACTCCTACCACTGTTGTGTCCTTTTTAACCCAAAGGTTGACTGGTAGAGAATGCCTTGCTGCATTAAGTCTGCTTATTTATCATCATTGTACATGAAGTTTAAATAAATTAGACTAAATCCTTAAACTAGAACTATTATGTGGCAACTACATATCAACAAGCTAAAGTGAACATAAGTTATCATTTTGTGCGCACTCTGATCGTCTTTAATATTCAAGTATGGTGTGCTTGCTACTGTGAAGGCGTACCAAAATGTGCTGCTGTGTATCACGAATTGTCAGGGCTGGCTGCTTAAAAACTAGTTATAATTGTTATTTTTGGGCACTACATACTCGTACAAAACACATGCAACTTTTCAAGATGAACTCCTAAACAACAGATATATTTAAACATACGAGTATTGCGAACCATAATAGAATAGGGTAGTTGACAAAAAATATCTATTTAGGCCGTCAGTTATAAAACCTAAAAATATTGAACACGTATTTTTTCTTTTCCCAAGTAACCAAAACATTACGACGATACAGTGCGTTGCAATATCGTGTGACGTCACGGTGTGCTACACTTTATACTGCCAAAGTGACATTAAAAGCCCCCACTCCTGAAATTTGATGCGCTTTACCTTTTTCAATTTTTATTTATTTAATAAAGCAAAAAATACGGGTTCAATATTATTTGATAATTTCACTGACGGACTAAATACAACTATTATTTTTGCACCCAGGAAACAGCCCTATTATTTAATATCTCATTAGTAGGCAAATATTCATAGCAATTACAATTGAAATTGAAGAGATGAAAATTAGCGATACTTCTCAATATGTGATTTGTTTAAAATTCATGCACTCATTGAGTTTTCAGGGAGCAAATTAAATTTTAAATGAATTGAATAAATAATATAATAATGTACATATGTAAACAAAACTTTTGTTTTTTATTATTTATTGTACACAAAATAAACGTTACAAATACATTAAAAAAAAAAAAAAAAAAAAAAAAAAATTGAATAAATAATTCTATACAATTGCTTCCGCTATCTTCTTCTTCCTGCCCTTGTCCCTTGTTACTTGGAGTCGGCGCAACACGTTTTCTTCTTCCTGTTCCCCGTCACGCTATCACCGACTCCCTTTTCTTTCATATCACTCCTCACACAGTCCATCCATCTTTCCTTTGGTCGTCTCCTCCCTCTCCATCCATCCACATTTATACTCATAACTCTTATAGTAACATGCGTTTCATCCCTCCTCATCAGATGACCATACCAGGACAAACGGTTTCCTTTCAACTTTTCTATCACTGGCGCCACTTTCAAACTTCCTCTAATATACTCATGTCTCACTTTATCCATTCTCGTCACACCACACATCCATCTCAATATTCTCATCACTGCTACATGCAATCTCTTTTCATCCATCTTTTTCACAGCCCAACATTCTGATCCATACAGTACGACAAGTCTAATCACGGACTTGTAGATTTTCCCCTTTAACTTTAGGGGCATCCGTGGGTCGCAAGTTGTTCCAGTGACCTGTCGCCATTTCATCAATCCCGAGTTGGATTTGCACAACTGCTTCCGCAGTATGCTTCAATAAAAATACAAAAAGAATTACAGGTTTACCATGACCTCAGCTGCTGCGAGCTTTAGTGAGATATTCACGTATGTCATCCGATCGTATTGCGACAACCCTACACTCCGAAAATGTTTATGGTCAGCTGTATTTGATTCCTTTCAGCTTTAATTCCAAAAATATACCATTAAGCTGCGAGATCATTGTGACAACGTTGTGATTACGGTCTGATTGAATCAGAGCATACTCGTAATACTCGGACTAGGTTAAAATGCAGTTATTGGTACAGGGAAATTCTAATTTTTTCTTCGCACTGAAAGTCGAGGCATTTTTTGTGTCACATCATATTTCTTAATCAAAAAGATTACAATCTATACTATAATATATAATATTATAAAGCTGAAGAGTTTGCTTGTTTGTTTGTTTGAACGCGCTAATCTCAGGAACTACTGGTTGGAATTGAATTTTTTTTTGTTGTGTTGGATAGTACATTTATCGTGGAAGGTTATAGGCTATATAACATCATGCTACGACCAATACAAGCGGAGCTTAAATGAAAAATGTTGCAAACACGGGCAAAAATTGATAATTTTTCAGAGCTTCCGTTGCGTGCGCTGCGTAAGCGGTTAAAGTTACGCAACAATCATGTATGTAGTGTAGGTACGGTAGGCCAGCCAGTTGACAGGGGCGAAGCCGCGTGGGACAGCTAGTCAATTATATAGACAATAATCCTGAGCTATTTTCGCAAAAAAAGTACACTTTTATTAAGATATAAGAAGAATAAATAAATGTATGCCTATAATATTTGAGGAGCTCCCTCGATGTCTATGGGATTCCATCATCAGATTTTGACCTGATGACCATGGAACCGCTTGGAAAGTATACCTCTTTCAAACAAAAGAAGAATGTTCCACATCGGTCCAGGCATCTTTGAGTAATCGGGTAACATACATTAATAAAAAAATGATTCCGACGAATTGTGAACTTCCTCCTTTTATTGAAATCGGTTAAAAATAGTAATCAATTTATTCTTATATTTATTGTTAATGTATTTTGAGTTGATGATGGTTATCAAGTCTAAATTCAGTTAACAGAAATTGAATTTCCTCAATGAGCCTTTGTTGTGATGTAAAAAAGCCATTTCAAGCAGATCAGTGGTCAATACCTCACAAAATGTACGCTATTTCCCCTGTATAATTTCAAATTCACAAACAGTGCGGTGCGACGATAGTCAAAGTGCCAATAACGTTGTAAATGTTCCACCACCTGTGTCGGTCTTAGGGTCTATGTCGGTCAAGGAATGCAATTTGTCGGAGATCTGGTCAAGTGGTATGATACAATCTGACGTTCTATTATTTACGATTGCTGAGGCATAATAAGGATGTGTCTAAGGTTAAAAAGTAACTCAGTTTAATTTTAATCATTTATTGATAGTACCCACGAGATTACACCGTAAGCTTTAACAAAGTTTGAAATTGAGATTAATTGAATTATTTGATCGCATCTTGGTAGTTTGATTATGTTTGGTATAAAAGTCTACTGTTAAAACTTGGTAGTTTGATCATCTTTTTGACTACTGTTTTGGTATAAATTAATTCTGTATTCGTTTTAAACATTTGCTTTAGTTTACAGAAGTTAAAGTCGTAGCGTATCAGCTACGCCACTCAGTGCGCGCTACGTCGTAGCCACACCGCTACGCTCATATCTTCGTGACTGGCAAATTTTATAATATGCGAGCAGCAGGATGTTGAATCATTTGAATTAGGAAATTGTCTCTCTGCTTATTTTAAAATAAAAAACTGTGTGTCAGTTTCCACTTGAATTCTTATATTTTTCTTAAATTAAAACTTGAATTCTAATAATTACTTTAAAAAACAAAAAAGAAACCACCGCTGAACGCACGCAATTATTCTCTGACAACAATTGCAATAAAATTCAAATGTAAGTATTCTATTCTCTTTAAGTCGAGAGTGAATAGGTTTCTTCTAGGTAAGCGTACCCGTACACCGTAGACTATATTATCGCTTAACATCAGGCGAGATAGTAGTCAAACGCGAGCCTATAGACTATAAAAAAAGAAGCGATCAACAATTTTATGAAACGTGTCAATTTTTCCCTTGTAGATGTCTACAGTTTTCATTTTGTTTAAAATAATTGTACTTACCGATTGAAGTCTAAGTACTAGGTACTCAAACTTGTGTAAGATCAACCAACTAGTTATTTACATATACTTTCAAATCAGCGTGGTGACATTCACACATCGTCAGCTTCTCTCGCATATTGCAAGGAAATTGTGTTATAAGCTCACTCTGTGATAATTCTTGTGACATAGAGAGATTTGTTTAAAGAGGTAATCTAAACATGGGACGTTAATATTGAGTCTCAATCTCAGTATGGAATCTTATTTCTATAGAGATACATGAAACATGCGGGATTAGTGTTCAAAGTAATATATGCAGAGATACGTTTAATGTTTGAATGCTGCCTTCAAAACATTAAAATTCATTGTGGGATGAAAATAAATAATATTTCTGTATTTTAGCAAATTGAAGAGGATGCTATGTTGTGGGGTTTTTGTGTGATTTACTCTCACGTGAGTGTTATACGTATCACCGCATTGGCAAGCCGAATTTAAAAAAATCTCATCAACATTAGGTGCCAAATATTCAGAGTAGTATGATCAATTTGGTTTTGCATACGAACTGAAACCAGCGCGACTGGATGATTTCGTTAATTAAATTGATTTTACAGCATTTTTGAATACATCTTGAAAATTGAATAAATTACAATATTTTTTGTATTAGGTGAATTCGTTTTTAAGGTATTCATATGCTATTAAAACTATTAAAAAATAATCGAAACGTGGGAAACCGGGGCTAAGTCCACGCTTGACGGCACGAAGGAGGAGTTTAATATTACTGGTTGCGGGTGTCTATAGAGAAACATCATGCCAAGTTATGAATCTTGAACGAATTAGATCTTGCCCTAATGAACGTTTCAGGAATATTCTTGATTGTTTACAGTTCTTATTGAATTTGGGATGAAGAAATTAGGATTTCAGCGAAGGCTTTCATAACTTGTTCAAAAGGAGGTCTTAGGGGCATTAAAGTTGTTTAATTTATCAGTTCTATTGTTAGACCAGACTGACCTGTTTTTACTAAGTCTCTGTACAGGCTGTATCAGCTGCAGTTACTCGTAAGTTCTCAGGAGATTCTTATTAGCTCAAGCTTACTGTATACACTTGCCTTTTTACCCGACTGCCGAAGGAGGGTAATGCGTTTATCAGTCTATGTATCTGTATATGTATGTATGTTTGTTACTTTGTGGCGTTCTAGAGACCAAACTTTTATGCCAATTCTGTTGATTCTTACGTCAATCGATTCATCTTAACCTTGTAAGTGTCACTGGCTATATTAAAATTGAAAAAAAAGAAAAATGGCAGCTTTTGGCCTGTCATTTCTTTTGCCGAACCACTATGGGTTCGTGGGGTGTCAAAATAAAGGGCCATAAGAGGTGATTTCAAAAATATACAACACTTATATGTTTAAAAGTAATTTAAAAAAAAGCAAACCAAAAAGTAAAAAAAAAAAGTTATTTAAAAAAATCAGAAAACCCGACGACTTAAGAAGCGAACTAAAAAGACTTAAACAAGAAGAAAATCATGCTGTGCAGTCGGAGGATACATCTCGTTTTGGTCAACCAGCTTGCGATTATGTGAATCTGATTTTTAGAAGTTGTAACCATAATAAAGCATTATATATGTAATATTCCAAAAGCAAAATCCAAAAACAACATAAAATAACTAATAGACAAAGCTGGGAGTATTAATATTTTATCACTTGTGTAATGGAATCTATTAATGAGTGAACACACAAAGTGAACACTAATGGAGTCACAGCAAAGAAAAACTCTGTAAATAAACTTTTAATGTAATAAATAAATGATACTATAAGGGTCAAAAGTGCAGTCAAACTCTACCAAAAGAGGAAAGGCAATTTTTTTGTAGGCAGTAGAATTTCAATTTTTCGCGGTTATTAGGTATAATCTATACTTTAATTTCTATACAAAATATTGAATCAGTTGTGGATAATCTAACTTCTTCTACAAAAACTAGCCATTTGAGTTTTGGTAGAGTATGACTGCACTTTTGACCCTTGACTGTACACACTGTTTCATTCATAAAGAGTTTATGTAACTTTCCATTTAATAAACAGTAAACATGTAAGGATTTCATTAAAATTTGTGAAAGGCTTCTTCCCATTTTTTTTATTGTAGTGGTCATCAAAAGCCTGCATATGGGTAACAAGGAAACTTTTATAAAACTGAAATGGAGTATAGTAATTCTTGAAGAGTGTATGGCTGTTCACTATTGAAAGAGTTAGACAAAAGGTAGTTATTTTCTTACTCCTTCAGTACTTACAAAAGGAAATCGCTCTAAACTGAATTATTAGATGAATACTTCACGTAGCGAGTTTATAAATCAGGGTTAGATGTTGTCGGAGATCGGGTTCTTACTAAGACACTTCAGGCAGACTAGCTGTCAACAATCATCTTGAGATTGCTGTTTGTGTTGTTAAATATTGTGACTGTAATCAGGAGACCTACAACTTTGATTACAGTTAAGACTCACGGCCAATACTGATATTTTGGTAGGAACCACTAAACTATAAATATTTATAAAGGATTAATATTTTCCAACGCTTCTTTGATAATTTTAACACAGTAATGTTTTATTTAGATTTCTTATATACGACATCTAAATAAATAAATCAGTTAAATTTAATGTTTGGTACAGATATGTTTATTGCAAGCTTCTGCATTAACATAATGATGAAGCTCGGCCATAGAGAAGTTTACACAAACGAGACCTGTCTGTTGTAAAAATGTACATAGTGACAATATTATTATAATATTCGTGACAACGAATATTTCTACATGAAGTTACCCAATTAATAAGACTATGATATTGGTTGGCGGTAGAGAGTAAAAATTAATTCGTGTAGTTAAGAAAGAAAATATTACCTTATAAAATACTTATTTTATAGGATTTTTTTAAACATTGCTCTGTTTAATCCAAATTATCCGAAAAAGTCAAGTCAAATTTTGCACAAGTGAAATTAATAAGTTAGGTTTGTTATCAAATCCTAAAACTACGTCTTAACTAAACTTCGCAATCTAGCTCCACTTCAGTAAGTGCACGTCAAAATTAAAAAGTTCCTCAAGAGACACCATATCAAATATTTATGAAATATCTCTAGGGAACTTTGACTCGTGTCAAGTTCTCTTACATATCTCGTACGTTCGGGAAATCGGTCAGGCGAGATATCATCTAAAATAAAGTAACTATACATGAGCTGATCGAGTGGAAAGTGTAGATAGAACAGTTATTTATAGAGGCTGTAGCCTCACTACGAACGACACCGGACTGTCGCGAGGAGAGCTTTTCTTCAACTGTCACTTGACGATTTTCGGTATTGTCAACAGGAATTGTGTACTTGCTACCTGTTTGCGAAGATATTGTAAGTTACTTGTTGAGATTGTCAATAAGTATTTTGAATGGTAAGAAATGTTTCGAGCCTGCTTTGCCCACCACTACATCCGTAACCGTCGGTGGATTAACACAACGCAAGCGTGCTCCATCGTCGACCACATCACCGCTTACCATCAGGTGAGATAGTGGTCAAGCGCAAGCCTAACAACAACAAAAAAGGTTGGTCTACCTAAACCTAATTTTCTAAGGTTATAAGTTAAAACATAGTAGGATATTAATATATATAGATAAACATTTACAAGCGATTCTTCTGACGGAAAGAAATAGACGGGCTCCTCGCGATAGATTGTTATCTTTATTTGCTATCGTATATATAACTATTCCATACTGATACTAACACTCTTAGATATATTACAATCTCTGCTACACTTTTCATTATTTGCGAGTCTCGTATTTTTGTAGTGAGCTGATCATCTTCAAAAGGTATTAAGGAGGTACTCGAATTTATTGTGACTCACAAATCAATAAGGGCAAGAAACGGATTATTTTTTTCTGAAATCCTTAACAATTATGGTTTGTATAGTTCAGAAAACCTAATATTCTTAAGCTGCTTTGTTATTTCAGTAAATATAACAAGTTTTTACAAATCGTTATTAAAGTTTCAATAAGGTATATATTAATTAGGTAAGGTAAGTTTATATATAATAAGGTAACGCGGAATGTTTATTCTTGATTGAACACCAGACGTAATATCTGTCAACTTTAGCGATCTATTACGTAAACGACGCCTACCTTTCACAACTTTCAGCTGTGTTTAACTATATTGTAGTAGAATATCAAAATTCACCAGGTAATGTCTTCACTAAACATGGCATTACTTTGGCAGAGAGCAGCAGCTGCGTAACACATTTAGCATAAGAACATACCATTTATCACGCGCTCAGGTGATATTGCACGTATTTCTCACAAATTGACAGATGTGTCTCGCTTCCTGTGCAGTGAGTCGGTGACAGTAATCTCGTTTATATTGGGTAGGCAGATAATGCCTTCCAGCTCAAGGTAGTGAATGTGCATTTTATGTGTCATATTATAGGTTGTTCGAACGCCTGATCTATACGTCGTAGCAGCAAGCTGCGACTCTGCGTCCGTTCATAGTTTTTAAGTTTTTTAGAATTTAATAACCAGTAGCTTTTGTGTCATTGTTCTCAATACACCGCTATTCAAGTAATCCATATTTCACCTGTTTTATTTTTCCCCAAGTCCTGGTTGGTCCCGCACATGGTCCATATCGAACCGGATTGTGGTATATATCATCGAAGTGTAATGAAATCAGCGATATTAACGACGCACGGAAATACATAATTTACAAGGACTTGAGAGGTTATGTACGCCGGCAGCGTGGTATATGGATTGAGCACATATTTTCTTCACGGTGTTAAGTTTTATGGATAATATCATCCCCCAACACTCGTACAGGTTGTATCTAACTTTAATAATTATAAGTTACCAAAGGTTAGTGCAGTTTTAACTTGTATTAATATACATTATGTTCATTGAGTACCGTTTTGCATTTTGAATGGTTTCGTTATTTTGTATGTTACGCGTACAATTAGCGACAATTGTCATTATATAATACTTTAAGTATAGTAGGAATCAGTACTACATTTATATAATTTGCATCAATTGTTGCATTAGAGCGATAACCATTCAGTTAATTAAGTGTAAGTTGATGCGTAGGTACTCATCAGTCATAGTTTATTCTCATTAGTGTTAGATATTATTTCCAATTATTGACTAATGTTAGTTAATTAACCCGTAATGTACTTTATATTTTGTTGTTTACTTGTATCCTAATTCATATAACTTGCAGATTAGTTATTGAGGAATTTATAAATAAAGATTTACATCTTTCCATTAGATATCAGACTTATTTTTATATAAACATCTTATTTACATTATAGATTACCTAATTACATTGATAACAGTAAAATCAATCTTTAACTTAGTACCTACATAAGTTCTGTTGTATATATATAAACTTATTTGCTATTGTATACATTTCAGGTCGAAAACACTCACTTCCCAGTATGTCCGAGGAGAAGGAATTAGTAAAGAAGCGAGCTAGTTTTAAGGGCCGCTTAACTACATTCATTAGTTACCTAGACGCAATGAATGATGAGAAACTAAGCAGTTGTGATATCACGGAATTACAGCTGCGTATGGGCAAAATTGAGTCGTTGTACGAGCAATACGATGAGGTACAGTTGAGGTTAGAATGTATCGTTGATGATGTGAAGGCCCAGTTGTCTGAACGTTCCGAGTTCGAGACGTTGTACTATAAAGCATTGTCGAGGGCTCAACAGTTAATGAAAGAATGTAATAAAGATAATGATTTGGTTTGTAGGAATAGTAGTCGTGGTAGTGTTTATAAACCTATTAAGTTGCCTACCATACAACTTCCAAAATTTAATGGATTATATAGCAATTGGTTAGAGTTTCGTGACACCTTTACTAGTCTCATCCATCATAATGACGAGATTGATGAAATCAATAAATTTCATTATTTGCGTGCTTCTTTGGATGGATCTGCTGCTGTGGTTATTCAGTCGATTGAGTTTTCCGCAAGTAATTATGATGTAGCTTGGAATTTAATATGCGATCGGTTTGACAATAAAAGATTATTGATACAGAATCACGTGTCAGCATTATTTAATATAGATCTTATCGCAAAGGAGTCCTCATCTGCTTTGAAAGGTTTAATAGACCAATTAAATAAAAACTTGCGTTCATTAGAAGCGTTAGGTGAACCAGTCAAACAATGGGATACTTTGTTGATATATTTAGTTACTTGTAAATTGGATCAGAAGTCTTATCGCGAATGGGAAGAATTTAAAGGTCATACTGACAAGGACAGTAAGATCACTTTTGATGCATTCCTCCACTTCATTCGCACACGCGCTGATTTAGTTGAAACTTTAGAAATATCAAAACACAACGTGCCAGGTATCGCTAAATCAGGTGCCTCGAGTAAAATTAAATCAATGGTGTCGACACAAAATTTAAATAATGTAAGCACTGAATCCGTCACGAAGCTATGTCCCAATTGCAAAGGTGACCATAGTTTAAGTAATTGTTCGCAGTTCCTTGCTTTAAGTAATGAGGCTCGTCGTAAATTAGTGCCTAGTTTTAAATTGTGTTACAACTGTTTTCGTTCGGGTCACTTTTCTAACAATTGTAAAAAACCGGGTTGTAAGTTATGTAAGCGCAGGCATAACACTTTAATTCACACTTCGGTCGTTAACGGTAATCGTAGTTATAAGATGCCTGATAACACAACTTTGTCTCCGTCACCACCGTCTGTTTCGCCCGCGCCCTCCGCTCACACTGACGCCAACAATGTGTCCTTATCTGCGAACATTTCACCCTCTTATGGCGACAGTACGAAAGAGCGCGGTGTGTTATTGTCAACAGCTTTAGTTAAATTATATGATCATGATGATCATGAACATATAGTGCGAGCGACACTCGACAGCGGTAGTACATCATGTTTCATGACGGAGCGACTGTGTAAGTTACTTAAATTAAAAACATATCCGATAGATGGCTCAATCTATGGCATAAATAACGCGACCTCTCGCGTAGGCAATACTTGTCGGGTAAAAATGACGTCACTCAACAACAGTTACAATGCTAAGTTGTTTTGTTTTGTTTTGCCATTAATAACTAACGAAATGCCATGTCGTGAATTAGACTTGTCTAACCTGAATATTCCTACTGATATTTGTTTGGCAGACCCTACCTTTTACAAGCCTTCCGATGTAGATCTTTTAATAGGTGCTGATCTATTCTGGGACCTGTTAGGTACGCAAAGAGTAAGGCTAGGAACCGGGAAGCCAGTACTATGTGAAACCAGGTTAGGCTGGATCGTCTCTGGATCCATTTTATATAAGGATAGTATATTATGTAATAGTATGAGTTGTAATTTTACTCAAACTAGTAGTTCCTGTAATAATAATGACTTAATAATAATTCGTGATAATTTGACGCGATTTTGGAACCTTGAAGAGGTTACCTCGCAGCATTCTAATTATTTGCCAGAAGAAAAATTGTGCGAGGAGCATTTTATTGAAAATACGACTCGTTTGGAGAATGGCCGTTTCTGTGTCCGTATTCCACTGAAGCAGAACCCTTCTGTTCTAGGTGACTCATTTCATAGGGCTTCAAAATGTTTATATTCCTTGGAACGCAGACTTAAGGCTAAACCTGATTTTAGTAAATTATATGTTAAGTTTATGGCTGAATATGAGTCATTAGGTCATATGACCGTAAACAAGGAACTAGATTTAAATGCATATTTCATACCTCATCACGGGGTATTACGTGAATGTAGTACCACTACCAAACTGCGTGTAGTGTTTAATGCAAGTTGCCCTACTTCATCAGGAGTATCCTTGAATGATTTACAGATGGTAGGTCCTACGGTTCAGGACGACCTCCTGTCTATACTTCTTCGGTTTCGACAGCATAAGTATGTCTTGTCAGCCGATGTTGAAAAGATGTATAGACAGGTAGTAGTACATCCATCTGATAGGCACTTGCAACAAATAGTTTGGCGTGACGACACTTGCAGTCCTGTTAAGGTATTTAAACTCAACACCGTCACGTACGGTACGGCGAGTGCGCCATTTCTTGCGACGCGCTGCCTTAAGCAGCTAGGCATTGAGTGCACTAATGATAAGATTGCCACCATAATAAAACATGATTTTTATGTCGACGATTTGCTCACGGGTGGTAATGATTTAAATGAAGTGATGTTCATTCGTAATGAGGTCACCAATGCACTGGCATCAGCTTGCATGCCACTTCGCAAGTGGAAGTCAAACGAACCTGTTTTAGTTTCAGGGACTTCTCAGTCATCATTAGATTTAAGTATGGGATCTAATGAGCCAAATAAACTATTAGGGCTTGACTGGTTTGCTGACTCTGACGAACTAGGTTTTTTAATTAAAGCTAAGCTGCCTTCTAATGGCAGCACTAAGCGTGACTTGCTTTCAGCAATTGCACGTATTTTTGACCCCTTGGGTCTTATATCTCCTTTAGTGGTGACCATGAAAATGTTGTTGCAAAAATTGTGGTTAGACAATCTTTCATGGGATGAACCACTGTCTCTGGAACTCAACACAACTTGGAATGCTATTGTAAAAAATCTTCCTCTTCTAAATAATTTGCGTATCCCACGTTTTGTTATTGCCGATTCTTATCAGACGTTAGAATTACATGTATTCACGGATGCATCTGAGCGCGCATACGGTGCATGTGCCTATGTACGTAGTGTTAGCCGTGATGGTGAATACATAGTCCGCTTATTGATAAGCAAAAGTCGTGTGGCGCCGATTAAACCTACCACGATTCCGAGGCTGGAACTCTGTGGTGCCGTAGTGGGAGCTCGCGTGTGTGATAAGGTTATCAAATCACTTCGAGCAAAGTTCGATCGGGTTTACTTTTGGACAGACTCGACCATTGTATTGGGCTGGTTACAGATGTTGCCTTCTAAACTTCAGCCCTTTGTACGCAATCGCGTTGCTGAAATTCTAGATAAGGTAGGAAACTGTACGTGGCGTCATGTCCCAACCGACAAGAACCCAGCAGACCTGATATCTCGTGGCGTGGATATTGATGCTCTGCAAGGGTTACATATATGGTGGTGTGGTCCCGATTTCTTAAAGGAAGATCAGTCTAATTGGCCATCTCAACCTAAAAGTTTAGGATTCGAGACATTACCCGAAACGCGACCCCAAGTTTCATTGAGCGCTATTGTAGAAAATAAATCTTGCACTTTATTTATAGATTTCAAACGTTTCTCTAATTATTTAAGACTTGTTCGTTCCATAGCATATGTGTTGAGATTTGTTCGTATTTGCAGGAAACTTCCTGTAATTAGTAAATTTCTATCTGAAGAAGAATTACAGGAAGCATTAAATGTTATTATCTTGAGATGTCAAATCGATTCGTTTCCAGAGTACAAATTACTTGCAAACAAACAAAGTTTACCTTCAAAAAGCGCCCTTCTCAAATTTAATGTTTATTTAGACAGCAATAAAATAATGCGTGTCGGAGGACGCTTAGAGAATTCAGATTTTACATATAATAAAAAACATCCTATTATTTTACAGTCCACTCATCTATTTACAAGGCTATTGTTTAACTTCGAGCACAAGAGATTGATGCATGCAGGGCCACAGTTATTATTAGCGTCAATTAGGGAATCGTATTGGCCTATAGGTGGCCGAAATTTAGCTAAGGCTTGCTATCATAACTGTGTGCGCTGTTGTCGTATGAAGGGTAACGTAGTTACGCCCTTAATGGGAAATTTGCCGCAGCAGCGTCTCCATCCGGGAGGCTACCCTTTCGAAAGTGTTGGCGTAGATTATGCCGGCCCTATCATGTGTGCCAGTCGGCAAGGCCGCGGTTGTAGGCTAGTAAAGGTGTACATAGCGATATTTATTTGCTTCACTACCAAGGCTATTCACTTGGAGCTAGTCGGTGACCTAACTAGTAATAAATATTTACTGGCTTTGTATAGGTTTATTTCGCGAAGAGGAAAACCCGTTAACATTTATTCCGACAACGGTACCTCGTTTGTTGGCGCGTACAACGATTTATCGAAATTTTTAAAATCAAATTGCGATTCCTTAGGTGCAAGTTTGGCTAACGATGGAGTTAAGATGCACTTTATTCCCGCTTATACTCCTCACTTTGGCGGACTCTGGGAAGCGGGTGTTAAGTCGACAAAATATCATTTAAAACGAGTGTTGGGCAATTGTAACCTCACGTTTGAAGAACTTAACACCACGCTGATCCAAATTGAGGCAATTTTAAACTCTCGTCCATTGACGCCGCTGTCCGCCGATCCCGCTGACCTTACACCTCTGACTCCAGGACACTTCCTTGTCGGTCGACCGCTTACTTCACTGCCACAGCGAGATCTTCAGGAATACTCCATTCATCATTTAACTCGGTTCCAACGAATCGAGCAACTCCGTCAACATTTTTGGGTTCGGTGGAGCAAGGAGTTTGTATCCGAGTTGCAGCAGAGAACCAAGTGGCGTTCCTGCAAGGATGCATTGAAGCTGGACTCCTTGGTAGTGATAAAGGAGGATAACCTACCACCCCTTAAGTGGAAGTTAGGTAGAATTGTCGCCGTCCATCCAGGATCAGACGGCATCGTTCGTGTGGCTGACGTCAGGACTACTGCTGGAGTCATAAGAAGAGCCTTCAACAGAATTTGCCCATTACCCGTTTCTGCTGATTCTTGTTGAAAGAGATTCTTTCAACGTCCGGGGGCATGTTCGAACGCCTGATCTATACGTCGTAGCAGCAAGCTGCGACTCTGCGTCCGTTCATAGTTTTTAAGTTTTTTAGAATTTAATAACCAGTAGCTTTTGTGTCATTGTTCTCAATACACCGCTATTCAAGTAATCCATATTTCACCTGTTTTATTTTTCCCCAAGTCCTGGTTGGTCCCGCACATAGGTACTCATTTCATTAGCCGCCTTCACATTATCTTATAGAAGTGGGTCACTTGTGAGCCGGTACTTAAGGGCCTACATGCGCTTTAGTGCCGTAAAATAGTAACTTTCTATAGCATACTCCTTATTAACGGCTAGGTTTAGAGGTTTGAAAAAAATATATATTTATTATTGTTTCATGTATATTATTTATTAAACATGGTTTTTTCGTAAAACAAATAGTTTTGCTTCAAAAAAATAATTAGCAACACGATATTTTTCGCAACTTTTGGATACCCCTCCAAAACGACTTGGATGTTTAAAAATATTTAAATATTTTTACACAGAAAAAATTATGGCTGGAATTTCTTCATAACTGACATAGCATAAGTAAATCAAATAATATTTTGCAAACAAAACTGTTCAAAAGGAGGTTCAATATTGATATTTTGGCATCGAGCTGGCGCACGGCCTACGGGTACTGCGTTTACATTGGGGCGTATATATCGCCTTAATAAAGATAACTGTAATACGTACTTGGGATAAACGTGGCTCGCAAGGTAGGCAAAACTAGTGAAATGTGTCAAATGAATGGTTTGACTCACAAAAGATAATTTATGAACTTGTGTGGTGCCTTTATCGAAAAGCTTGAGAGAGCTATGCCTGTCAACGACTTATTTATCGTGACTAGCAAATGTGATATAGCAAAAGAAGTTCAAATACAGAGGCAATTAGTACCAAACGCCAGTATGAAAATGTAACACCTTTGGGCGACACGTTAGACAAATGGAAAATCATAAAAACATAAAAGCGAAAAAAGAAGCCCAATATAAAGAGCAAGGAAAACCATTTAGCTAAATTTTTACATAAAATTGCCATAACCTGAGGAATTAATCATGTTGACAAGCCTAGAGGAGTGTTTGATGATCCATTTTCATAAAGCTGTAAAATGAATTGTTATGAAAACATTCCAGATTATTTAGAAGCTGTTTAATTTGATAAAATGTTTTCACCTTTTGAAAGAAATTCGCCTCGTCTTCTTTCCTACCTTGAATTAATTTTGATTTTTAAACGGTATTTTTAGTCTCTTAATATTTTGATTTTAAAACAGCAATCTTAGTAGCGCGATGGCAATTTTGCATTTTTTTTTGTTGTACTGATTGATCCTAAAAATTCCGACAGAATTTACGAGTACCTTGATAAGTATCGCCAAACGTAGATACATCAAAGTATATTAGGTAGATAATTTACATCTGATGGTCGCAGTCTCCACCGTCGAATTCGCTAAGACCGGTATAAATCCCGGTTAAAGCATAAATCTCATAAAGTACACACGTTGCTTCGGCTCAAGTGCGATATTCCTTAATACGAGTTTTTAATATCCATCGCGGCAATATATGTCGAACTTTACCAACGAATTGCCCAAAGTGAGAAAATGTGAAATTGATCGTTTTGTACTCTACGGCAATTTATTATATACTTAAACCCAGTTTTACTATGTAAAAGTAATGCTATATAGTTTTTACATTCTTAATTTCAATAAGTGGCTAAGTTAGCAGAAACACTCAAGTAAAATAATAACGAAACAAAGTTACCGACATTGCCCGAAGAATTACGAAACTTAAATGGCAGTGGGATCACATTGCTTCCAGAACGGATGGCCAATGGGGCTGAAAAGTTTTGCATTGGCGACCGTGAACCGGAAGACGATGCGTTGGGAGACGCACGGGATCGGTCAATGTGGCGACGCTTGGGGGAGGCATATGTCCAACAGTGGACGACTTTCGCCTGAAATGATGATGATGAATATATTCAAACATTAACATTAATTTTTATTAAAACCCCGTTTTTGTAGTAAAAGGCTTTCTGATTCTATTAAAATGAATAATTGGATTTATTTAAAAAGATGATTAAAACCCAAAAAATAGTACCAAATTTAGGACGAGCTCGTGAAAGAAATATTTAAGTGGACAATTCCACAACTGTACTAAAGCGTAGAGGCTCTAGACAAGTAGCGTTCGATGTCAGCGAAGGCGATATTCGAAATGTCAAAATATAAGGAATTCATGGTGAAATGAAAGGGGTCACGTGATTTCTCGATATCGCTTGTCAATCCCAATCTCTCAAATCAACTCTCGAGTTTGGTATAATGATTTTTCATCTTAATAATTATTGGTATTCAATAGAGCAAGAGCCCAGATGCCCCAGACGTTACCGAAATCTTTTAACACAAAATGTGTCGAAGGTATTGAATGAAAATGAAAGTCCAAGTTAGCAGGTACGAGTACCTTGCATGCTAACGTGCTAACACAACTCATTTCCACTGATTTTCAGTAATAACGTTTGGTGCGTCTAGGATCTTGAGAGAGATCTTGATAATAAAAAAACAAGCTAAACAATCACAACTGCCCATTGCCAGTTTGAGCAGAGTTGAGCAGAAGCATGAGCATTTGGAATACCAGGCTTATTTAACATTTTATCGTTCGAAGCGTTCGGGTGGACGACGTGACTCCACAAAAGCCTTTTTATTCAACCGATCGAGTATTTTTCTTCAATAAACCCGAGCTGTCAAAATCCATTGTCGAAATCAAACAACATAGTATTCATTGTTATTCTTTCTTCCTTTGTCTTGTTAGTCTCTGTAGTACAATCTCACAAAGATAATTTTATTCGTTTTAATATGTATCTTTTTACGTCGCAAAACCATTTTTTGGTATTTTAATTTATACTGTTTAAAGTGAAAAGTTTTACTACGAAGGAAAACAACTATTGACACTGTCCAATTTCCGTATTATTTTGCCACGACTTTGGACACTTGCCAAAGACGGAAACTGGTCTCTAAGGTCGACTTTTTTATCACAAGTTAACTCAACCTATGGTTAAATATGATAACCCAAGGTTTAAATTTTGGGTAAAACGCTTTTATTCGTCAATTATAAGTCTAACAAATGGTCAAATAATTCACTCGCCAATTATTTGATTGATTAAATGCTCTTTTCTCTAATATTTAACCATTGGTTGAGTTTACTACTACTAAATTAATCACAAAAAGAAGGACAGTAAAAAAAAAATATTAAAAATGTTTTTTTATAAAAGAGAAAAATCATATTATTTAGTACTAGAAAACCCTTGCACTGATTCTATAAGTTGATTCAGCAAACTATATTATCTTTATTTCTGCTTAAATCTTACGTTCACAATTAATTCGAAATACTTTTGTGACACTCATAATCACACAATATCAGAATGTATAAATGTATAAATATCAGACAGACTGAGTCGCACCATAAGGGTTCCTTTTTAAAATTTTGGTGCGGAACTATGAAAAGAGCTCCTTTGTTCAACATGTGTAATGATGTAGTTATGGGTTTGTACTGACAAAAAAATATAATCGAATTATATTATTCGTTACTAGTATAGGATAGGAAAGGATAGATGGACCCCATTTTCCACACTTAAGACTCTCTCATTTGATCGTTGTGCGTGCAGGTCTCCCATCTAAGACAGATCTGCACTACTGCACTATTGCTTTTGGAAAAGAGTGTAAAATCCTTTGCGTGGTAACTCACGATGTATCTCATGTTAACAGGTTTGAACGATTGACAGTTCAACCGCATGGATATTAAACAGCTTAATTTGATTAGGTCAAGTCCTTGTCGTGTCATATACATACACTTCACGTAACTCTGGTTTACGACAACCATTGACGGCTTGAGCCCTGTTGTCTTCTCACCCGGTGATGCGGTTTACTGTGTTCCTTCGTAATCCTTATTTAGGTAGGATAAACTTTCCGATTAAAGGTTAAATATCGTGTACCTACTACATTTAATTTTGTTAAGCTCGCTGGAATACGAGTTGGTTCATGGAACCAAATTGTAGAGGTTTTTTTTATCTTTGACCCACAATAGTAATTTCTCCTGTATTATGGATGCGTTTACAAACATATAAATTAACATACACAACACCCAGAGCCGGAACAACTATCTGTAGGTCATACAAATATTTGTTTATTACTGGCATCGAACCCACGACAAGTAACGCAGCAGTCAATAGCTCAACCAATGCACCAAGCGTTCGCCTTGCCCTTAATTGCTTAGATTAAGTGCACTGATCACCCAGCTAGTGTATACCACAGTTTTCCCCAAATCATACGTAAGATTTGCAACTTTCGAAAAAGTTTTAATAGTGCCAGCGAACTGTTAAAACGCTTTTTTTTACCGCTACATCTTAATGCCTCCTCAGTGTTTTGTTAATATACGAGAAACTTCAACAACAGGTGCACTGAATTCGTTCACTTCAGCTCTTACAAAGGAGTTTTAACCTATGATGTGCCGTGAAAACACTCCACTAAACGTTGTTACGGAGTCTTTTTGTGCACTCTTTCAGGCAGAGCGGCGCTTCTGTAGGAAATAATTACAGCTCTTTCGTCTTTTCTTTTATTTCTCCTCTTTGAGAACTTTATGCAAAGTTCTTGTGAGATGGCCATTACAAAATGCACAGCAAAATTGGCGCTATAAAGTATTCGTTAGACTAAACTTTTAATTTTTGATTACTGAAAATGTTTTGTGCTAGTTTTGATAATTATATGTATATTTTTCTCTCCCACAAAGTACAATTGTTTTCTATATTGTGTTACAAATTTTAGAGGTACAAAGGTTTGTGGGAGTTAGGAATCCCTACTAGGATACCTTGTGCTATGGACTCCTGGCCCCCTCGCCGATGTTGGAATTTACACAATTGTAGATTGTAGGACATGTAGAACTATTGTAAGAACAGAACAACAAGAACAGGTACTAATAAAAAATAAAAGCAAAATTATAAAAATTAAAAACACGTGTGTATGTTTGTTAGTATGTGAAGTGTGAGTGTGAAGACAGTGGAAGGTGTCGTGTGTATGGTGTCGAGTTGTGTGTATGAGAGAGAGTAAAATGGTGTTCTGTGTGTGTGCATATAAAGAGGGATATATGCGTGGACTGTATGTGTGCGTAAAAGGGTGGCGGTATGTGTTTATGATATTTTTTTAGCTTTAATAACACGTTAAATAGCGAGATGGTTTGTGGTAAAAGTTGGGCTATTGTAACGTTACGTTTAGCTCAGAAGAGCTAAACGTAAGCCACGTTAATAAAATAAGATAAAAATAAGGGCCAGCTTCGTACGACGTAGCCGCCCGCCACTTCTAAGTTGGCGAAGGGGCAACCGCATACCAAGGCGGCGTGATACGTTGCGATGGGACGGCTGGCGGAGCGCTACCGCGAGATGTGGGCCCTCGTGTTAAGCGTGCGCACCCTGCGCGTATTGCTGGAGGGCGCGCGCGGCCTCAGCGCTCATATCGCCGCGCCGCTGAGGACCTGTCTGCCGCAGTTCATACATCACGTGCCATCTTGCTATTATAACAATAAAAAGTTCACTTCAGAGTATAATTGTAATTTATTTATAGTCTTCAGGGTTTATAATACTCATTCACAAACTGAATTCTTTACAATTTAATTAGTTTGCTTAATTAGCTTTGTGGATAAGAATATCTTTTCTTTACAATTTTATTGCACTTCGATGATTTGATAAACATTCACAGGCTGAATATATTACAGTTTAAAGAGTTTTTCAGGAAAGATAATATACTTGGTAGTACTAAGTAGTCAACCGACTTTCGGCGTGCACAGCCCTCATCCAACTCAAAAAAACTGACGTCCGTTTTTTTCTCGTTCTGTCATATTTTCTCAATTTCAAATTAAAATCTAAATTATAAGTAATCAGAACGGATAAAAGACGGTTTACAAAGAGGGACAGTCTACCGCTGCCCTTATTATGAAAATTATAATGTAGAACCAGCTTATAGAATATCTAGTCCATTGTATGTTATGTCTATGGCTTGAGAAAAATAAATTGGCCAGACAGATGTCAATTCAGATGAAAATGTCAGAGAATAAAATATTCTAAGATTTTACAAATTAGCGATATAAATAAGTTGTGGAATGTTAAAACAATCAGAGATAACTAAAAGTATGCTTTTCAGGTGCTAACATTATCAAATAATACATAAAAGTGAGTCACATGAGTTGATACAATTTCAAAAGATAAAAATGTGTGGTTTGTATAGTATTATAAAACGTAAATAGACTAAAATATGTGAAAAGGATACGATGTACAAAAGTTGTGACAGTTGTCACTACTGCATATCTCTATTGTTATTGCTTGGTACTCGATGATACCATTATGTGTACTAACTTTTTCGAAGATAGTGAATATTAGGTGACCTGGCCCTATTATGTGATAAAGATTTCGGGTCCGTATTGACGAGACGCGTCTTGAAATAAATATCTTAAGAAGTACACTTTAGTTTGTATAAAATATCTTGTTTCAACTTAAATAGATTCCAATTAGGTTCAAGTTGTTTACTTTAACTTTAAAGAAAACAAACAAACATTGTTTTAATAAAACGTGATACCTATTTTCTAGTGGATCCAAGCTAGCGTGAGCGAGGACCACGTTGGATAAACAGTATTGCAGAATGGCAAACAGAGATATTAATTCAGAATATTGTAAAATTAATAAAATATATTGTAATATGTGTATTATTATTCAAATAACATCATTATCATTTTCCTGCCCTTGTCCCATGTTACTTGGGATTGGCGCAACACGCCATCACTGACTCCCTTTCCTTTCATATCACTCTTGACACAGTCCATCCAACTTTTCTTTGGCCGTCCCCTCCGTCTCCATCTATCCACATTTATATTCATAACTCTTTTAGTAACATGCGTTTCATCCCTCCTCATCAAATGACCATATCAGGACAAACGGTTTCCAGTAAACTTTTCTGTCACTGGCACCACTTTCAAACATCCTCTAATATACTCAAGTGTATCCATTCTCATCACTCCGCAAATCCATCTCAACACTCTCATCTCTTCTACACGCAATGTCGTTTCATCCAACATTCTGATCCATACAGTACCCTATAATATCACTCTAAACACATTAATTTCACTGAAATAACTTAAAGTCACTACACATAATTGTATTTGTTTACTTCAACTTTATTTAATTTGTTTTGGCAGGTTGGCAGCTGACGTTGCCAGCGTGCGTTCCGATACGCGCGAATTCGGCTGGAATTGTCTGTGGGATGAAATGTATATTTAAAATCTTTTTTATTAGTCAACGATCGGGTTCGATTCAGGTTTTGTTTTAGAATTACAGGAGATTATTATCCCGATTTAATTTGTGTGTCAATAAGGCGATTGCATTTATTTTATCTAAATAAAACAAATGCAATCGCCTAATTTAATAAGTTTGGCCTAGAATGTTCTGGAATGGTCGGATCATTGAGGTAATCGGAGTGGCGTTTTGCGTTTGGTTTCGCCGTCAGTGATGTCATTGTAGATTAATATTTTTTTTATGGAATTTAATTATAAATTGAACTTAAATGATTTGATGGATGTGATTTGGACCAAAGACGGTGTAATTTACTGAAGGGTAATTGTTCCGTGTGATTTCTTCAAGAATTAAAATTCTTGATATGGTTACTTGAAATTATATTGTTTAGATTTTTGGGCGAGGTGTGCGAATCCCACTTGACGTTTTGCCTTGCCGGACAGGCTGGGATTTTTCTTTTATCTGCTGGGCAGCGCGACCGACCGGGTGCTCGGTCGTCTGCTTGCCACGTGCTGGTTGGGGCGAAGCCCTGACACATAATCGATGTCTTGCTGAAGTTTTGCTGTGAGAGTAGCCGGTTTCACTTTGGGACGCGTGAGTGCGTCCCGGTGACCGAAAAGGCTGCTTGTGGCTGTTGGTGTGATCAGTGTCGCTTGGTCCACGTCTAACGTGTGCCGGCGACCTGAGTGTTGTTTTTTGCTGTGTGATCTGTGCGTCGGGCTTATTTTCCTCGACGAACAACGTGGCGTGGAGTTAACATTTGGCCAATTTATCAACCTAAAGGTATTTTCTTCCACAGACAGGAGGTGTATACTTGGGGCAGGAAACTGTGAAGTTGGGGCTTACTGTCTGGCAGGGGCTGACTGTTAAGTCGGGACTGACTGTTGGCTAGGGCTGAGGCCGTCCGCACGAGGCAAGGCTTCGAGGTGTGGAGTTGGCTGGCTGCCCTGCGTCCCTACCGAGTGACAGGCCTTCTGTTTTTTTAATTCTGTTTATATTTTTTTATTTTGATCTTCCAACCTCAACTTAAAATATTTTATAAAAATTCCATCTATAAGTTTGACCAGCTAATTGCAACCAACGACCCTATATATACGTAAGACGCTTACATTTTTATTTTATTGTGACGTGTTTCGGGGAGAATGGCAGGATAAACCACTAATATACCGGTGTTTCGCACCTTATTATTCTCGAACCGATTCTACGTTACACTATCTCGAAAACTATTTTTGGCCCTTTGGCCTTAAATAACTTACGACGCATACACGAGATTTTATGAGACTTTCGAGACAACTTTTAGAACGCCAAAATGAAGGTGTGCACGAGTTTTCTGTTTGAATGACTGGACTATAATATTAAATCCAACATTTGTCCCTCCTGTAAAACTCTATAGTTCACTTTTGTAGAGAATTGCCCAATTTAAATACTTTGGGCCACATTGTTACGGAGGAATTAAAAGACGACTTGAGAGTGGATAGGCAGGGAGTGCCCTGTGCTCCCTTTCCATATCCAAGTCGTCTTTCATTTCATTTTCCATATTCAAGCCAGTGGGCTGTGAGGTGAAATATGGTGTGCAGAAGATTTCATGGTTGTTCAGTGGCGGTCAAAGTAACTCTTTTTAAGGTCTAGTGCCAAACATATTACACCAGCAGCCTTTGGGATAACCATACCCTAAAAGCAGACCTGCGCATTCAATACAACAATACCTTCAGGGCGCTGCTGAGGCTTCCACCTTACTGTAGTGCGTCAAATATGTTCGCTGATGCGCACACTGACGATTATTTTGCGATAATGCGGAAGCAAGTTGCGTCAGTAATATCCAGAGTTAGGGGAAGCAGCAACAGCATTCTGAGGGTGATTGCAAAGAGGCTAGATGAGCCTACGATGGGGAGGTTTATCAGGCTCTATGTTGGCAACAAAGCCTGTTAAACCTTCCTGTGATTGTGGTTTCCTTTGTTATTTTTAGTGTTCCTGCATATTACTACTCGGAACATAGTTTTTAATACAAATCCACGAAGTAGTCCATAAAAAAAATAGTCAGGCATTAAGGCCCATAGGGTGGCCTTGATGCCTGACTATATATATATACTAGCACTTCGCCCGCGACTTCGTTCACGTGATTTCGTTTATCTTTCAAATGACTCTTATGTGCAATTAGTGAAGGCCACCAAAAATAAGCTATATTTAAATCTATAAAAATGGGGTATCGTAGATATACAGGGTTTATTGGTTTAGGACGATTCGTTATTTGACTTAACGAATAATAAATTGTAGGTTACCGCCACAAAGTAAAATCCTTTCCTTAAAACTTAATAACCCCATTTTGCCCCGTTGAAGGTCGAGTTTTGAACAACCCAAATATAATATTCACTCTTTTCTTCTCTTTTTTATTTTTCGTATATGTTAGTAATATTCCGCAGTAAGATGCCTCAAAAAAACGTTAACACCCCTTAACCATATCTGGGAGAAAGTTAAAAAAAAGTTTTATGTTAAATTCGATTATTTACTTTATCCCCAAGGAATTAGATTTTTCTAACAAAAAAATTTTGCCCCTTTTCACCCCCTTAAAGGTTGAATTTCCGGTATTCCTGCTTAGTGCTCTCCTAGAACCAGTCCAGTAAGATTCTTATTTTTGGGTTTGTTTCGAAAAACTTATAACGCCAACCTTTATTGTTTACATAGTCTGGTACTTATATCACGTTTCAAGTTTATTACCCCAAAAAATAAGATTCTTTTAAAAAAAATTGACAACCCCTACATCGCCTTTTGGGGGAAGATTCGAAAAAATAATTATGACAACTTTTATTCCTCACTTAGATTGGTATTTATGTCAAGTGTCATGTTTATTAACCCAAGAAATAAGATTTTTCAAAAAAATAAAAACGTCCCCTAAATAATCTTTTGGGGGTAGTTTCGAAAAACTAATCATGAAAACCTTTATTGTTTATTTATGTTAAGTTTCAAGTTTATTATATTAACTAAAGTAATAAGATTCTTCAAAGAATCTTTAGGGCCCCCTAAATCGTCTTTCGAGGGTAGATTCGAAAAACTAATAACGACAATCTTTATTGTTTACTTTTGTTGATATTCATGTCAACTTTCAAATTTATTAACCCAAGATGTAAAATTCTTCAAAAACACTTTAACACCCCCTAAATAATCTTTTGGTGGTAGTTTCGAAAAACTAATAATGAAAACCTTTATTGTTTATTTGGATTGGTATTTGTACCAAGTTTCAAGTTTATTGACTCAAGAAATCAGATTTTCCATACAAATTTCAACACCCCTTAAATCATCATTTAGGGGTAGTTTTGAAAAACTAATAATGACAACCTTTAATATTTGCTTATAATACTATTTGTACCAAGTCTCAAGAATTTTGGCCGAAGGAATAAGATTTTTCACACAATCTTTCAACCCCCTCTTTATCCCCTTAGGAGTAGAATTTCCAAGAATCCTTTCTTATCGGATGCCTACGTCATAGAAAAAATACACCCTCCAAGTTTCAAGTCTCTACAATCAGCGGTTTAAGCTGTGCGTTGATCCGTCAGTCAGTCATTCAGGACAAAGCATTTTATATGTATAGATATATATATTATGAGCTAAGTCGTGGTTAATACTGACTGTCACAGTGTCGGTTCACTGTTATAAAAATCAGTACAACGGTGGAGAAATCAAACAGTACAAAGTGGTTGTGTACCTTCATATAATGTTCAGTTTTCTACATTTTCGCATCATATCGTTCTCATCAACATAATCACGGCACGTAATAATTAAACACTTAATTTTTTGCCTAGATAAATAGCCTAGACATATACGTGTACGAACTTAAATATTATTTTATATTACAGCTCTAGGAAAAAAATATTCGAATATTTTGAGTATATTTCATCAGATAACCTCTGGTCTATAACGGTATGTATTTTGTGGACCAAAGTAATGTGAATATATCGTCTCGTAATCTCGAGCAGGGTCCTAGGTTATGTCTGAAACCCAATCTAGATTGTGGTTTTAGGATAACATTCGGGATAGAAATACTCATAGTATTAGATCCCGACGTTTTTGGGAAATAGATACCGAACATACGGAGCATTCGACAACGCGTGGTGGTCCGCACTCAAGAAGCAGATGGTAGAATTGTCCAGCAAATATCTACGCTCTCGTCGCCTCATACCTCGAAGACCGGAACATCAGGGTCAACCACGCCAGAGCGACTAGCGAGAAGGGAACCACGAAAGGATGCGTCCAGGGCTCAATTGCCGGACCGACGTTTTGGAACCTTATCCTAGACTCACTTCTACACAAAATGGCTAGTATGGGGGTATACTGCCAAGCCTTCGCGGACGACGTTGTTCTGGTTTTCTCTGACTTCACAGCCGGTCCCCTGCAGCAATCAGCCAACAGCACGCTAGCAAAGGCATCGGAATGGGGCGTCCAAAATAAGCTACGTTTCGCCGCGCACAAGACCAATGCGATGGTGTTAACGAGAAAGCGAAAGTACGACGTTCCGGTACTTCACATGTCGGGCACGCGGCTTAGCCTGGTTGAGGAGGTGAAGCTGTTAGGTCTCACGATAGACTCCAAACTCACCTTCAATGCGCACGTGTCTGCGACCTGTAGAAAGGCCGCAGACATCTATAATCAGTTGGCATGTGCGGCGAGGGTGACTTGGGGTCTCAACAGAGATATAATCAGGACAATATACGTGTCGGTGATAGAGCCCATCGTGATGTATGCAGCGAGTGCGTGGGCCCCCGCAGCTGAGAAACTGATGACAAGGAAAAAGTTTGACTCACTGCAGAGAAGATTCGCGCAAAAAATCTGCAAAGCATACCGCACGGTGTCTCTGACATCGGCACTTATCCTGTCAGGTCAACTCCCCCTAGACCTCCGAGTGATCGAGGCGGCAACCCTTTTCAAGATCAAAAAGGGACATTCCCAAGAGTTCATACCGCTGGGCCGCAAGAGTGAATACCTACAGAATTTGACTCCCGAAACCCTGGAAACTCACCAAGTATTCGGCCCCCAGATATACACCGATGGCAGCAAGAGGGAAAAGTCGGAGCTGCCTTAACTTGGTGGGAAAACGGGACGGAGTCAAAGTTCAACACCTTCGGCTTGGAGCCTCACAACACCGTCTTCCAATCGGAAATGTACGCTCTCTTCAGAGATGTCAGGATGGCAAGAGAATCCAAGGCGGCCTCTGTAAGCATCTTTAGTGATTTGAAATCGTCACTGGACCTGCTGAGGAGACCGTCTGTCACTCACCACCTGGCACTCCAAATCAAGAGAAGCGTCCGTGAAATCAGAGAGGAGGGCAGAGAAGTGAGGCTCTTCTGACTTAAGGCCCATGTGGGAACTGCCGGGAATGAGAGAGCGGATGAGCTGGCCAAGGAGGCAGCCCTAACAAAACTCACATCTGACTATAGCAGGATCCCCGTATCGTTCGTGAGGAGGAAGATACGGGAGGGGACTATAAGGAAGTGGCAAGCACGGTACGAGTCCTCGAGTACAGGATCGGTCACGAAAGTTTTCTTTCCAGACGTCCTAGCGGCAAAAAGGACACTCAGAGACGTAGTGCTCACACCGGTCCATGTACAAATCCCTACAGGACACGGAGGATTCTCAGCATATCTCCACCGCTTCCACCTCAAAGATAGTCCCTCGTGCGTCTGTGACACGAGCTGCGAAGAGACAGTCTGGCACCTGCTTTTCGAATGCCCAAGGTTTAGCCAAGACAGAATGGAGCTCGAAGTAAAATTCGAAACCCAGCTAAGCCAGTCCACACTCCACACCATCATGGGGAGACCAGCTACTAGGATTCCATTCTTGGCATTCGCGAGTAAAGTCGCCACAATCGCAGCAAGGGCCAACAAAACGGACGTAACCTTGCGAAGTCGACCACACACTCGAACACACACAACCACAATTAACAACCACAACCACACAAACAATTACTACAACCACACAAACAACAACCACAACTACACAAGCAACAACAAGCACACCATTGACTGATGCACATGAACACAAGTGATTACCAAGAAGACAACGGCCATTACCAACGGTAGCAGCAGCGGATTCAGTAACAGCCAGCCTACAACCAGTCTCTAGCATGACTACTACACAATTCCTGGCATGCGGAGAAGACGGAGTCCCTGGCATCCGACTGCGAGGCTTCGCTCTGTTCATGAACAGGGATCAGGAGAAGTTAGGCATAGGCTTCTGCATAGGCTCAAGTCGAGCTGCGGCCCGAATACACCTTTCACCGGGTATTGCCGCCCTGATTAACGGAAGCACCACCAAAACGAGCATAAAAGGCAGCAAGTATGCTGCACAAGTGGAAGTGGCCACTCACCGATGTCGTGTAATGCGATTTAAAGCGAAAACAATCGCATTGCTAGAGTGGGGAGAGGCTACTCCATTTGGTCAGGCAAGCTCATTGCTTCAGAAGATTGGGGAGGCAGTAGACTACATGTCATCCGCGGCCCGAATCATAAGCGTGGACGCAATGGTGGTGGAAAGAGAGAGAGGAGACGTCGCAGACCGCTTTGGCTGTCTAAAGGCCTCAGAACATCATGAGGTCGTTGTCTATGAGGACAGAAGCGAAACCCTGAGTTTCCTCAAAGCCTCAAGCCCCAAAGACAACCAACAGCCAGCGCGACGACCCCCACAACAAGCCCCACCACTCAAAGCGGATCGGAAAGGGCCCAGCAGAAGGCAGCAGCCGAAAAAGCTGCAAAGGAGCAGTGCAACACCACAAACCCGGAGGACAGGGCCCGTTCGAGGAGTCACCTGAAAGCTTTCGGCACTTTCCTCGGTGCACTGCTCCCAAAAACCAGCCACGCATCACCATCGCACAAGCAGGGGACAGCACTGGAGAGGTTCTTCAGAAAAACACCAAAGGAACCAACCCAGCAAAAGCCTAAGCCAACACGAGCGGACAAAGGGCAAGTCAGCCCGCCGACCCTCGCAGTAAAGTCGGGTTCCACGGACCACGTAAAGAGCACGTTCCTCGAGTACGTAGCAATTATAAGAGCGATCAGAGAGGTCAATCTTACGACATGCAGGAAGATCCTGCAGACCTACCAGAGGGATACAGAGGGTCTGTTAAGGGTACTGCTCGAGGAAGCAGGGGCAGCGGTGTACGACAACGTCACATGCCAAGTCATCAAAGGGGAAATGACAGGGTCGTATATGGCAGCCTACAGCGCGAGGAGTGGCCACTCCTCGCGCTGTAGGCTGCCATATACGACCCCGTCATTTCCTTTTGTGGCCCTGGACAAGGAGGAGACGGAGCGCTCAGGCAAACTCAAGTTCAGCGTGCCAAATGACGATCCGATAGTGGTTACCGCCAAATGTACCAAAATCATGCCGGATGATAAGATCCTGGAAATGGCACAGTCCATTTCGGGAACCTCAGGTATCCCGGCATCGCAGGAAAGCTGGGCGGTACCCAATATCAGATGGATTAACGGAGTTCCGGGTTGCGGTAAGACAACCTGGCTGGTAAAGCACTTCGACGAGGACAGGGACGTGATAGCCACCACGACAACAGAAGCTGCCAAAGATCTTAGGGAAAAGCTTGCGCGCCGCTTAGGAGACCGAGCAAAGACCAAGGTGCGCACTATGGCCTCAATCCTAGCAAACGGTTTCAAGAGTCAAGACAAATGCTACCGTCTTACGGTAGACGAGGCTCTTATGAACCACTTTGGGGCCATAGTCATGGCAGTAAAGTTGTCTGGAGCAAGCGAGCTTGTCCTCGTCGGAGACGTTAACCAGCTTCCATTTTTGGACAGAGAGAACCTTTTCGAGCTTAGGTATACCCGTCCAGACCTGGTGGCTGGCATCACCTAGGAGTTTCTCTGCACACACCGCAATCCTATGGACGTGGCGTTTGTACTGAGTGAGATATACCCCGGTATATACTCCTCCAAGTCGTCGCTGTCGCGGGTCCGCTCCCTGAAGGTGAAAGGTTACACAGGGGCGCAAATACCGAGCACTGCCCAAAAAAAACCCTGTTCCTGGTTGATACGCAGGGGGAGAAAGCTTCTCTTGCGAGCCAGGGATTTGGATCCGGCGAAGGGTCGCGCCTGCTAACCATACACGAGGCTCAGGGGTTGACCTACGAAAGTGTCATCATCATCAACACCAAGTTCAGAAGGCTTCAGGTCCACGACAGCATCTCCCACGCGGTAGTGGCGGTGTCCAGACATACAGTTAGTTGCGTCTATTACAGCGACGACGCCGATGACGCCACAGGCCGCTTTGCTAAGAGGGCGATGGATGCGCCAACTAAAACGGTCGTCAACTACAATCTTAAGACGGCCATGCAGCATCGAGACGTAGTCGTCATAGAGGCCTTGCTCACGCTAGTGAAGTCCCTGGTCAGCAGACATCACCAAAACGCCACCGGACAAATTCTATCCAACAACTCTAACCCAAACACCTCCCCAAACCCAAACCATCACCCTGTCTAAATCCTGTAATGAAAAAAAAACATGTAAAGCTGCATGGTGGAACGAGTCAGTCATACTCAGCTTAACGTCCTAACGACGGGGTTCTAGAACGGGGACCGTCGGCCGGGACTGGTCTGCTCGCACTGCCATGCATCTCCCCCGAAAGTGTACAAATAGAAATAAGTAGACAAAATAGTAAATAAAATAAGCATTGTATCAATAGAAATCAGTAAACAAAATAGTTAATAATATAAAGATAAGTAGAAAATAGAAATATAAAATTGTAATTTTTTTTACACACTGGCAAGTGTGTAAAAAAAAAAAAAGAAAAATTAATGTACGATGAACTCACGTAGACTTAAGTTAGTTAAGTAAGACTAGAAATAATGTCCGACGTAGGAGTCCAATAATTGTAATATTATGAAAATTTATTAAACAAATTAATACTGTAAAAAAGGGCGCGGACGTCTATGTCCGCGGTAGAATATACGAATAAAAAAAAAAAAACCCCGTGTGTGGACCTGCTAGACCCTTCCAAACCTTCGGACGGTCGAGAGATAATGTTCAAACTAAATTGGTTCGCGGTGACTCGAGAAAAACGAGGCGCAGTACGCCTCGTTTATACATATCGAGGTCAAACTTTGGTAAGGGTCAAGGCAATAATAATAAATTATGTTTATAGATAGATGCCTCATTGACTAGTTAAGCATTACGTATCTTAACGTACTCTTTGTATACAGATAAGCTTCTCCTGAGGACTTTCTCAAACTACTAACATCTTTCAACTACATCACACTTAGAAATAACGCCGTGGTAATCTAACTGAACACTTTCTGGAACTTGAAAACTTCTGTCAGGAAAAAATAATTTTATAACGAAGTGACTGCAATCACTCAATCATGTGGTTACAATACTATAATACCAAATTGTTGTAACATGTCTAGCTTTGTCATCTCTATAAACTTGAATATTTGCCTCCACCTTCTGTTTGTTTTTCTGAATTATATCCAAAGAACTAGTTTCTGCCGGCGGCTTCGAAAGTCGAAAATTATCTCGAGAGAACATATTCCCAGGATAAGACGTATCCTGACTATAATCTATCTATGTGGCAAATTGAATCCAGATCCTTCTAGCCGTTTGAGGGTGAAGAAGTAACAAACACACTTACAAACTCATCTTTATATTATTAGTGTGATAAGCCATTAAATTCATTCATCGGATATGAAAACTGAACTAATTGCTCGTTCTAGTCGTGAACTAATTAGCAAACGTTCTATCCGCTCTTTTACTTGCAAATACCAAATAGGATGTGTTGTATGTGCAGATTTTAAATTATTCAAAAGCACACAATCTGATTTTCACAATACCACACGTATTTTCTATCTTAACCAATTTGTGTTTTGCTGGCTGACCAAAATCGACTGAATTTGAAAACCCCGATAACTTCAAATATGGATTCATGAACAAATATAAATTCTAGTTCTGATAAAATTTGTTTTCATCGATTCAAAACGCTGTTGGCGTTATTAGCAATGCAGAGCTATATGAATGTTTGAATCAGGGTCTTTTCCAAAGCCAACCTCGAAAAAAACAGCTTAGCTATCTAATATTTATGAAACCCTAAATCCTCCGAACGAATCATAACAGAATAAAACAGAAAGAGTGAATCTGTGGAACACGGAGATACCAACAATGGAGTGCGACCACCAAACGATTCTACGAGTTAAGACGAAGTCATCTCTTTTTGGAGAAGGTTGTTAACGAGTCATGAAGCGTTCTGACTGGGAAGGTAGATAGGGTTTGTAGCTTCTACATAGTTTAACCGCACATTATCGCTTTGTTTGTTTATTACTTCGTGCCCCGGAAACATGTTTGCACATAAACCCAAATGTATTCACAAATCCAAATATCATAAATAAATTATATGACACGCTATTATGTTTTGCTTACGACATGGCGACTCTAACTGTGAGAGCTTAATTAGACTGATGTGATAGTAGGTAATCAAATCATCTGAAATGAAATTGGATTATCAAATTTTTATAGACAAGTGAAGTCAAATGAGATTTTTTTTTGTTTGCAATGGGCTTGCGCTTGACCATTATCTCACCTGATGGTAAGCTACGATGTGGTCGACGATGGAGCACGCTTGCCTAGAAGTAACCTATTCACTCTTGACTTTAAGACTCCCAGGTCGTAGCTATCGGGAAATACAGACTCCGGCAGGGAATTCCACTCTTTTGCTATAGTGGTCGTTATTGCATTATTTAACTAGAGTTTGTTACATCAACTTGTCAGCTTCATATTCTTTCGATATTTTAACAAAGGCATAAATAACACTAATATACTTGGAACACCGGTAGCTACCGAACTTGCCTTATTACGGAAAGACAATCTTAAAACAAACACACTGGAAAAACATTCACCTGAACCTTTTTCTTTTCTTCTTGGTTTCTTTGACTTTTCTTTTTTATTATCCCTACATTATGGACGAGTGCCTACATAGTACCTACATTTAGGTATGTTTAGGCACTAAAATAGATAGTGAAGGAAGGAATAGTATTTACAAAATATATTGCAGAAATATATGCAAAAGAGTTTATATAGAGGCAGAGGAGGTTATAGAGATAAGTACCTAATTATTATTTTTTAGTTCAGCTCTGTATTATTTTGTTCATTTTCTTACTTCTTTGATCAAATATTAATTTATCTATTCGCACAAATTAATGTAAAATATACACAGACGAAACAAAATAATGCGAACTCTATACCATTCACACTATCCCACAACAATAATATATCACTATTAATAATTGTAATTACACCCAAGTCCAAGTTCCTAAGCAATTAAAGTTGGCAATATTCAGTTTAATGTCCAAGAAGTTAACTTTCATAATTATGATGTTATCACGGTCGGGGACAAGTGTCATTTTTTGTTCTAACGACGTGTGCAAGTTTGTCAGTAAAGCATTCAATCCTGAGCTACAGTTAGCTCATTAGTATCCTAACAGCAACACGTAAAACAAAAAATTGCCGCCTACTTAGCATTGCCGTCTAATTAGGCAAACATGAAGATTGAGAAGGTTAACTTTAAGAGAAATTTGGCCGAAACACTTCCTTAGCTTTTGAAAAAATGTCGGCTAGATTTTCCTTGTGACAAAATTCAAGGAGGCTCGTAAAATTGGGAACGGTTTTGAAGAGAAGCTTTGCCAATACAACCCAATACCTATTTTATACCTACTGGTCGGTTTCCGTACAAGCAAACTATTTCAGAAACTTAAAATGTACACGTCATGTTCTCTGTAAGGACGGTCACATAAGTACCTATTCGGAACTCAAACATATAGTGATAAAATGAAGGAAAGAAAGTTTAACGGGATTTATTTCATGCATGACTGACTGATGATTTACTTCATGATGTTCAAAACCAAGCCGTATTTTAGGTGGCCCAGTGGCTAAGACCTCGCCTCTCGTACTTGAGGTCGTGGGCTCAAATCGGGGCAAGTATCAAAGTTTATCTTGGACATCACAGGCAACGGTGATGGAAAACTTCGTGAGGAAACTTGGACTTTAAGTCTAAGACAGCCAAGTCAGCGGCCTATGGAGCTCCCAGAGGCAGCTTGATTAACTCTGACACCAGATGTGGCTATATCTTCACACGAAAAAGAAGAAGAATTCCAAGCCGACGATCTGAGCCTGTTTATTTTCATTCAAAGAGACATTTTAAATTACCTTAGGTACATGTAGCTATACAAGAACATTTTCTCGCAAATGGAATTATTTCCTAAAATAAGTTGACATTTTGAGGCCTTCTTGAGGCATAATGTTAAATTGAGTTTGCAAATTAACAGCCAAAATTTCTTTACACCCTTCTTTAAAAGATTTTCCGCGTTGATATTTCATCTTGAGAAGCGTTTTGTTTCACGAGCTCGAGCCTTTTTATGTTTTTTAAAAGAAAATCTAATGTCTGTACTTTACTAATCATTATCATAAAGCTTAATCACATAAATCGATTCTTTTTGTTTCAAGAAGTACTTATTGTAACGTCTATGTCGAATTTGCACTTAATATCATCACATATTATTTTTGAATTGATTTATTCGAATGTAATGTATACAAAAGTGTATTAATAATTAAATAGTATTATTAGAATTAATATTTGTTTCGGGATATTTACCATGTAGGTTTTGGTTGAGAACTTGATATTTCGGCACCATTACAAGCGCCATGATCACGAGAACTAAAGTCTTTGCGGGTATTAAATAGTATCTACACATATCAGAAAGTTCATGCCATTTATCTTAGTTATAAAGCTCAATAGTCATTGCAGCTGTGTATGTTTGTATCAAACCTTTGTAAACACTAATGCATTTAAATATTTTTAATTTATAGTAAAATAATGTGACTGATACTGCCTTCGATCAATTGTAATTAATCTACTGTTTCTACATGGTTTCTACGTATCAATGTATATTTTGCGCTTTTTAATGTATAATTGAACAGGTCTACTAAAACAATCTATCGCGCTTCTGGAAACATGTCCAACACAAACAACGTGCGCATTTCAATGAAAATAAAAGCACCTTCGTTGGTAAAGAAATCTAAACATCAAATGAATTGAATTTTAGTATTGATAATATTGATACATTAGGTACTTGTTATTTTTACATACAAGTGGTGCATAAATAAATTCAATAAGTACTTACTGTTACTAACGTTCATTCATGTAAACAATAGGTACTTATTGTTAAGGATCTGATTATTGATTTCAACACAGAACTGGAGCTATTTTGAGCACCATATAAAGATACTTGAATATAACTACTAAATTGCTTCATATAAATCTACATTAATTCATACAATTTCAGATATGTTTAGTTTCACTCACATTTTAATCTCCAGCGCTGTTTACTCCTGATGAACAAAAGGCATTCCAGTGTAGCACTCACTATATGAACTTTTTTTGAAGCACCTCTCGAAATCGTATTTACACTTCAAATCACGAGGACAACTGACAAAGAGCAAACGTCAACTCACTACGGCTACTGAAGCTTTGATACTGTAAGTGAGTTTACACGAGTCTTCCAATTATTTTATATCTTGTTGTTCTAAGTCTCTGTTTCAATTTTAATGTAAAGTCAATATATTGTAAATCCATAATTAGCTGTAATAGTAGTACAATAATTGTGTTTAGGTATTTTTAAGAGCTGTGGATTTTGTTATTAATAAGTATATAAATAAATGGCGAAAGTGAAATGAGGGTAAGTTTACACTTCTCACTAAGCGGTCGCAACTTAACGCGTTGACACTTCAAGCGATCATTGTCCTTTAACATTAAGGCGTTCTACAAACTAACAACAAAAGATATAATGGTGTTCCCTTGTTTCGCAGGCAGAAGTTTAATAGATTTTTTTTTCGCAGCAAATGTTTCATATTATAATGATTTGGTCCTAGTGTGTTTATTTCAAATATTATTGTTTAAACGACTATTTACTTTAATGAAACATGTTTCACAGAAAAAACAATAATTCATTCACAGAATGAATTTTATAATCACTTTTCCTATATAACAAATTTATCAAACAGTAGAATTATTTTTAAACAAATATTCGGTGTATTTTTCCATGGTATTTAATTTCAACGAAAATGTAAACCGAAAATGTAACTTTAAAGGCAACCCAATTAATGCCTCTCTTTCAAAGACTTTCGCAAAGTTACGTAATTTGCCAACAGTTATTTCCATAGGTTATTCCCTTAACCGAAAACGAAGATCTTCGCAATTCGTTTAGATTTATTTTGAACCGACATTCCATAAGGAGGATATTAATATTTTTTAATTTAAGGGCATAATTCCGTCATATATAGATCTTAGTAAATGCTATTTCTCTTTTTTAGTTATAGGCCGGTATTGTTTTTTAAATAACATAACTGGTTGAAACCGTTTTGTTTAATAGCTATGTTGTGATAAAAATAATTGTACGAGTATCCGTGCAACGAGAAAAATCAGAACTTTCCTGTACAATAAACTGCAGTTTCGGTCCATATTCCCGTGCGCCGCTTCAATCCGACCGTAATCACAACGTTGTCACAATGATTTCACAGTTTAATCGTAGGTATATTGTTGGAATGAAAGCTGATAGACGAATACATAAAGCTGACAATAAATACACACTGCGGTCGGACATAACATGAATATCTCAGTGAAGTTCGCAGCAGCTGGGGTCAGGTTAAACTTGTACAGATAAGGATGTTACAGAATCTTATTATGCAAGCGAGTTGAGCTAAAATTAAACTTTTCGCTTCAAATTGAAAACTCAAGTTCATGAGTTTTACGCAATAATTGCAAATTAAGAAAATATCTTATTGAAATATTATCATGTGATTAGTGATTTAAATGATTAATGAGAGTTCTCACTCTCTTCTTTATAAATTGTTATTTATGATTTAGACACGCAGCAGCGTTGCTTATCCATTTTAAAATTATTTCGACGCAAAGTTTTTGGTCAATTTTGTACTGAAAACTTGAGAACTGAGAGTTATTTGTTTATTATATCCTTTATTGTACACCACAAAAATATTTATACAGGAATAACAATCATAAAAGCAAGTGTACAATGGGCGGTCCTATCACACAGGGCAGGGAGGAGAGGAATTTAGGGTTGTCAGTGTACAATATATCTTAAATAATAATACTTGGACATAATAATATAAAATACATACATACAACAATACATAATATACTAATAAATAGCACAAATATCACAGAGAAAGGAGAAGACTAAATATAGTGAAAGAAAATGCTCCTTCACCATTTTTTTGAATGTTGGTAATGATTGAGCACGCCTCACTTCAATAGGTAATGCATTCCACAAACGAGCTGCTTGAACTGTAAAAGATTTGTCGAAGAAGGATGTGAATGTGTTTTTTTTTTTAAACACCTTGACATGCAGTTATTACCGTGCAAATCTTATATAGTTTGCGTTTGTTTTTATAGATGCCTTGGTAAATTATATTGTCCTGATTAAAACAGTGCGTGCGTTTTATTGGGTGTTCTCGCCTTCGGACCTTGAAAACCTGTTCATGGTAGTAAATAATTGTTCTTTGTTTTATTTTTTATTTTGTGCTCTTACCACTGTTGTGTCCTTTTTGACCCAAAGGTTGACTCGTAGAGAATGCCTTGCTGCATTAAGTCCGCGTATGTATCACCATTGTACATGAAGTTTAAATAAATAAATAAATAAAATTAACTCAAGCTTAGAAAATTTTCTCGCCACTAGAAACAATAAAACGTAAAACGATCTCAAGCTAGCGTTAATTAAAATCTTTCATTGCAATTAATCTTTTATCGCAGCATTCTTTAAATTAATTAGATTCTAAATAGAATTATTTAAAACGTAATTATGGTAGTTACAAAAGAAAGTCTTAAGACAAAAAGGTTTTTACTTTCTTGTTTTCTAGCTCTAAATATCATTATTTGACTCAAAAATAAAAGTATATTCCAGGTCCCTTCACTTTACGTCAGACAATTTTTATAACATTCTTACATAACTGTATTTGCAAATTGTCAGCATATAGAGTTATTTTCCTTCCACTTTTTGGAATAAACTAAAAAAAGAACATTTTTCCAAGGGTGCAATAAAAATTGTTTAAGAATGACGAAGTTTGTTTTACAACAGTTTCCAAAACTTTAACTTTCATGTTACATTTTTTTTTAAATAAAACTTCTGGTAAGGTAGCACCACAGAGAGCTTCGCAAATGATAATACCATACAATGACTTCACATTACTCGCCAGAACACAAACATAAATCACGCAGACAAGTCTAGAAAAACTCGCCAAAAGAATTTCGCAATTCTGTAGCGGCACTGTGGTTTCGAAATTCTTGGAGAATACTTTAAAAAATAATTATACGTGTCTGAAATATTTTACTATAGGCCTTTTAAGGAAATTTGATGAACTTTCGCGAGAGAAGACAATATATTTTACTTTTAAAACGGTCTCGGCAAATGGGGCAATGCACCTGCCATGTTACCAGTATTTTAAATTAATTAATCGTCTTGGTATCACTACATTTGAATGATTTGAATTGTGTTCGTGTACAAATCAGGAAAGCCTCAGTAGATATAACATCTTAGTATCTGTAAACCACAAGTTATGCACGAGCTCAGACCAAGCCTCTGTCGTTGTTTTTTCTTAGTTCCACATGGAAAATGTTTTATGCTTTGTTCATATTCACAAAACCGGCCATTTGGCTCTGTAAAATAGAGGTAGTATCTGGCTTTTAAAAAAATCCTAGAATAAAACCGGATTCAAAAAATCCGAAGAGTGCTAGGATTAATAACAAATCGTTTTTAGCCGGCTGGTGCGGGTGTAGCTTTGTGCTTAGCAAAACAGTTTGAAGCTTTCAATTGATTGATTCTTCAAATATTTAAAAACACAGGATTCAAAACTGCGACAGACAGTTTTATTCATGAGAGACCTTAGGTTTTTTCCAGCTCGGGAATGAAACACAGCTTCGTTGTTTCAGAGTTCGTGACTTAACTTGTCTTACGAAATATTTTCACATCAAAGTTTCACCACAGTTCTAGGATTGCCTTCGATGTTGATTTGACGCGATATTCACGTTGTGGTTGTTTTGACGCGAAATTCACGTTGTGGTCGTTTTGACGCGAAATTCACGTTGTGGTCGTTTTGACGCGAAATTCACGTTGTGGTCGTTTGAAAGGCGCTACAATGTGTTTAAGCAATTTTTCGCTCAATGAGCGTTTTCGGTGTTCGAGCCTTCATATTTAATTCGATGGTTTTTCTTCCTTGTTCATAGATTTTCCTCAATTATCCGGCACTCTGCTGAACGAGCCGCACACCCGTGTCTCATGACGTTACTAAGCTTATCAAATTGTCGGAGCAGACCTTAATCAGAGAGGCGGTGGATCCTTAGTTTTTTGAAGATGGCAGTTCTCTGAATTCTTTATTGTATACCATAAAATTACTTTGAAATACAGTAAAAATATAGGTCATGTACAAAAGCGAGCTGAGCTCAAAGATGGATTATTTATCACCTAGCAAACTTTTACTACGTATTGTTTCACGGTATATATATGATGGTAAATTACGTACCTACTCGTATGTGTACTGTGTTCACTGAGCGCGTGCAAGATCTGATCAATCAGTGAACATTTAAACTCTTGATGCCTGTTGAATTCACATAGTTCAATTAAGTAAGCATATGTTGATATAATTGAATCGAATAGAATACGGGCCGTTAAGCAATAAGCTATAAATTAATTAAAAAAATCAAAAAACCCGACTGCTTAAGAAGCGAACTAAAAAGACGTAAACAAGACGAAAATCATGCTATGCAGTCGGAGGATACCTATTGGCGAGCTGACTGACCATAACCTTGATGTATCCTCCGAGCAACACGTTAGCAATTAACTCTTGAAGTGATTGCATCATTTTATCAGGATTTTATTTTTATAAAATTTAGCCAGGCATCAATTCAAAAACCGCAAACACATTCACAGTTTTATATTTAAGAAGGTCGGAAGTAAACCATCATTATCATCTTAATTACTTTGCGTCATGACTACAAGCTAGCTAGTCTGCACATCTCATTAGCAACAAAATACGCAAACGATAAGTACCCAAGATGAGGCAGCGTGCGTATCAGTCGGTTTAAGAGAGGTATTGATGTGTGAATTTAAGCTCGGAGCACCGATCGACGATTTGTGGGCGAAATCGCCCGTAAAAAAGATTAATGAGGCTTCTGCTTGATACAAACTGAATATACAGCAGTTTGACCTCTCTTCTTTTGAATCGGGACTTCATCTGAAGATAAAATTTTGGTTATAAAATTGAATAAGCAAGTGCTCTTGAGTTTACCCTAAAACCATGTTGCTACTTTTTATTACCGGTTTCAAAAAAAAGGAGGAAGTAATCAATTCAACACGTATGTATGCAACATTGATTGATGATTTCATAAGTGTATGCTTGTATGTATGTTTCTATGTATGTATGTTTGTTCACGCATATCTTCGAAACTACTTATTAGATTGTGATCATTATTTTTGTGTAAGATTGAGTATCTCCCAGCTTAGGGAAAGTATCATCAAAATCGGTCCAGCAGTTTTCAAGATATAGAGCTAAAACCCGAACTCTTTAGCGACAAACAGCATTAATGTGTAAATTGATTTATATGGATATCTTGTCAATCCTTTAGGTACCGTATTATAGTAATTGCTAATTTTTACTTGACTGCGAAAGAGATGTAAAGTATGTCCATTTCTATAGGATGCTCTACAGCCCAAACGGCTTGACGGATTATGACATATGAGGTGTCCTTGGATTCATCTCAATTGTCGGAGTGACATAGGCTATATAATTTTTAAAAATAGCGTTTTAATTTTTATCGTTATCCTAACAACACCAAATAAAAGGCCATTCCAAAAATATATATATTGTAATACTTTTAAATACCTATTTTGGCACAAATTCAAGATTAGCGTAACCTTGACAGCAATATAGCTACATAACTTATTTGGAGAAGTCGTTCATTACTTAAATAAATAAAGTTTAAAGTTAATATTTAATGGTATAATGTATACATTAAATATGATGAGGTGATGCAGGCGAGGATAAACAAATATTATAGAAAAACCGCCTAAAACTTCGTTTGTCACCGCTGGCAGCACCGTAATATTTAATGTGTAAATTATATCTACTTGTTTTTCTCTTTTCAGTTAATTAATTTTTAGCATTCGGGTTTATTCTTTTTTAGTGATGGTGTACGAAAACTAAAAAGAGAGAAATTAAACTTTTTCACAAAAAGTAAACCGACTTCAAAAGCAAAACACTAAAAAGTACAAAATAACTGTTGATTCGGAAGTCGATGTCGAAAAATGTTGTTTGTTTGATTATTTGAACCGAATAGGCTCCGAAACTTCTCGACCGATTTAAAAAATTCTTTCACCTATATAAAGCTACATTATTCACAAATAACATAGGCTGTATTTTTTTTTCAAAAGAAATAGAGATCCTTATTAAAATTGCAATAATGTAACCCCAAGTAGCAAAATGTTGCCATCATTTGGCGTGCGCTGAGAAAACTATCGGTGATACATAAAAAACATGTACTGCATTGACTGCATGATTAAAGTACTCATTATTACCTATAAAAAAGGTTGCGAGAGAATACATCTCACTATAAAAAGTTAAGTCATAATAGCAGCTTTTGTGTTCTAAAATTTAATGAGATCGCCGGTAGAAATAAAAGTTGATTACATTCGTGTTGTAGTATTAATTCTTATTCAAATAAACAGTTTAATAAATTGATAGGTAGGTAGGTAAAGTTGGGAAGGTAGGGTAGGTGGGTAGGTAAGTAGATAGGGAAGGTGGTTAGTTAGGTAGGGTAGGGTAAGTAGGGTATGTAGGATAGGGTTGGGTAGTGTGGTATTCTGCTGTGCAGATCCACGTCCATTAGTTTATTTACGTTTTATAATACTATACAAACCACACCTTTCATCTTTTGAAATTGTATCAACTCATGTGAATCACTTTTATGTATTCTTTGATACTGTTAGCCCCTGAAAATCATACTTTTAGTTATCTCTGATTGTTTTAAAATTCCTCAACTTAATTTATATTGCTTATTTGTAAAATCTTAGAATATTTTATACTCTGACGTTTTCATAAGCTTAAGAAAATAAAATAGACATATTTTATTTTCTTAAGCCATAGACATAACATACCATGGACTAAATCTTCCTTAAGCTAGTTTTACATTATAATAAGGGCAGCGGAAGACTGCCCCCCTCTCTAAACCGTTTTTTATTCGTTCTGGTCTTGATTTTTTAATTGAGATTTGAATTAGAAATTTAAAAGTTATGACAGAACGAGAAAAAAACGGGCGTCAGCTTTTTGAGTTAGATTCGGACACGGAACGCCGAAAGTCGGTTGTCTTCTTAATTTTTACTCTTTAAACTGTAATATCTTCAGCCTATTAATGTTTATCAAATCTTTGAAGTTCTTTATTAAATATTATTTGTTGAGTGTGTAACTTAAATGTGAGCATTTTTACTAACCTCGTCGGTCACCGCTTCATATTAAAGGGCTCGTTGATCGGCGTATGAAGCCACAGCCCGGCCACCACACCCGTTGCTACCTGCGTAACTACCTGTGTTACTGCCTACCTGCCTGTTAGCCTGACTATTAGTTCACCTGCCTTGACCATCTATCTGTGTGCCTGCCTATCCGTCCTGCTGCCTACACTACTGCCTACCTATCCGATTGCCCGCTTGTCCGTCGTAGTATATGCTCACATGCCTACCTCGGACATACCAAGTCTTCCTGCCCGTCCTGATGCCTGGTTAGCTGCCTAATTCAAGCAACCCACTTCGTGCAAAACCGGCCCTTAGTTTTTTATTTACTATTTCCTTTTTCTTAGTTTTTATTTATATTTACTCAAATTTTTTAACGTAGCTTAAGTTTAGCTCCTACTGAGCTATACGTAACGTTACAGTAGGCAGGTTGATCGGTATGTCAGGTGAGTAGGTTGATAGGTAGGTAAGGTAGGTAGGTGGTAGGTAGGTAGATAGACAGTTGACGGGAGCAAAGCCAAGTAGTAAGGTACATAAAGGATTGACAAAATACCCATAATAACTTAATTTACACGACGAGTTTGGTTGTATCTTCCATATCTTGCAAACTGTTGAATCGATTTTGATGAAACTTTTACTGTTTCTTAAGTTGAGTTGTTACCTAATCCAAAAAAAGAATGATCTCGATTCGATCACTAGTTCAGGTGATATGCGTGGACAAACAACATACAAACAAACATACATACACTTATGAAATTTGGCACATGTATTCAGAAGCCCATAAAGTGTAACATATTATTGTGCATTGCCAACATATAGTACAACTATTTTCTTAACGTCCCTCAATGAACAATTGATTGCCTCCTGTTTTTTAAAGTAAAGTCGGTTAAAATTTTTTTACCGGGATTTTCGATGGAGCTTATAGAAACGTATGCCGATAGGATTTGCACATGTCCAGGTGTACGGTAACAAAGGGATCATTATGGATGAACGAAATCACGTGGACGTGAACCGCACAATGTTTGTGTTGAAAGTCTAGACGGATTTAGAGAGTAAAGAAAATGGAGGCTTAAAGATTACAATTCTAAGAAATGTGAAAGTTTCTGTTGGTAGGTACGGAGACCGTGTAGAGTTATAGGTATTTAATTAATTAAATCAACGGGTTAGACAGTAGACTCCAAATTGGGCAAATCGTGAGAGATGGATGGAGCCTTTTGGGTTTTATTCGAAAAGAGAGATCGAAAAAAGAACACACAACAGCCTCTGAAACTTTCGCCTAACAATTTCATCACGCTTTAATATTTATTTATCTATTAAAACTTTACGAACAATTACAAAAGCGGACTTAACATCGCAGAATACCCGATATCAAATAAGTATTTAGTACTATTGGGAATTGTAAGACAAACTTCAACGAAACAAATGTATTGTTTCTGCTAAAGTTCTAACTGTAAGCCGTTGTGAATTGATTGTAGCTACCTACTGAAACATAAATCTGTCTGAAGCATTCCATATAAGTACTAATTGATCTTGGAGCTACGTAAAATAAGCTAAAGAAAATTGATGTTTGTAGCTACAGCAGTTTCATAGGTAAGTACAGGAATAAGTTGCGAAGGTTATTCCTTTAATTAATGTCTTTGTATTATTTTCTCTACAGAGGAAAAGAACAGATATGAATATGAAAATGATAAAACTTCGTGAATATTTAATAAAATAAACAATAAACTCAACTACTACCAAAGCTTTAATCATAAATTCAACAACCGAGTACTGATATAACTTATTAATACAATTTGCTTATCATCTCCATTTAGGTGTATTCAAGAACGAATCCGAGGGGAATCGTATATTTTTATGGCTTAAAGAAAAAAGGGATTCCGCAATTAATTATATTTGCCTGTAAAGAGGACGATATTGTACTACTTATAATATGTTGAGTTAGTGTCCGTGAAAACTCAATCGAAATTATATAATGGAGAAATATTTCATGATTTTTGAGATAAAAAAAAGTTGATGGCCTTCTTTTTTTGGGGTAGATTACCAATAGGGGAAAATATTAGTAAATGCCTCACTGAGGAAAGAATTCAGAAGAAGATATAGTCTAATAAATAATGTTTTGTATTGAATATTAGAGTCAGAAGATAAACAATGGCTACTTGGAGCTTCCCCTTCATACAAACAAACTCTTTTTGTACCTCTATTCCTTTCTCAGATTGTTTATCTAACGATGCATCAATACGTTGTGTATTGGTGACCAAAGGTTTACCTTCTAGAACTCGCCCATTGAGTTAAACTGCAGAATAAAGCGGATTTATTCGCACAACAGAGCATTTTATGAGTATTTCTATTTTCGATTTTCGAAATCTACTCCAGGTTATATTTAATTCATCATAATCTAACATCTACATAACAGGATGTCAGCCTTTAGATGAGCTCCAAACCCGGGTTGAAAACAAAAATACTCCTATAGAAACATTACAATGAGAAACATATATAAGTACGATATCGAAAATACATAGATTTTGACGGATTTTTCATTTCAGTAGTAACATTTTACATTCCATATCGGAATTTCAGTACTCGCAGAAAACAGAGCGCTTGAACAAACAACTTGAAGAATCAAATAAAATTTTATCTTTACGGAATCAATCACATTTTAGAAGTATTTGCTTTTGTGTCTTACACTTCAATTGATTTATTGATGGAGCTATATTAATTGTGATCTCGTTATAGTCACGAACTATGAAATTACGATGTTTTTATTTATATGTTTAATTTTCCTTTTTCTTTTGGTCAGGTAGTTATTTCTTCTTTATTTTCTACTGTTTTGTTACAAAATTTAGAGAAAACTAGTGCTTACCGAAAATCTGATTATGTTGCTACAAAACCATGTATTAAGTAGTTAATTATAATAATAATTATATAGCCACTCAGAAGTCGCGGCCATTTTGCACATCAGGAATTTCAATCACCAACATGTGGTTTTATTACAGCACAAAGTTTATTAATGTCCACAAGACTATTAACACTGTTTAATTGAGTACTTTACGTTGAGAATTAACTGCCAGACAGTTCAAACAAATTAACGTCAATTTAACAGCATACAATGTTTAAGAAAATTATAAATTGTTTATAGTTGCTAAGGTAACTCTAATGGAAGAAGCATAAAATAGGTAGATTACTATTATCTTTTCTTGGAGAATTCTAGTAATAAGAACATGTTATTATAATGCTCTTAACAGCCTAAATATTTGTAAATTCAATTTGCAACATGCCTACCAAATTAGCCTGTCATATACAAATATGAGGTAACTCAACACTTATGTGTGCTCAACACCTCGCACATTGGAATGCCTGGTAAAATGCAACCTATTTTTATCGCCGAGCAGCTGCCTTTAAGTACAAGGAAACTTTATCACCTTGCCCGGGAATTTGCATCGAAGCACGCTTACAAGTTCTGCTGGGTTTCCAATGGCAATATTTTCCTGAGGAAGCTGGAAGGGGAGAAGCATATTCTGATCAGTTCTGATCAGTCTCTTCAAGATCTCGAAGCTAAATGACTATATAACCCTTTTTACTTACGACTACATAATATATACTACTCCCTATGCGTTATATATTCACATTGTCGTACATTCAACACTTCAACCCCTTACTCAATTCTTACTTACACAATCACACACACTAAATTCTTATTAGATATTATTGTAAATTATGAGCAACACATACATACTAACACTATCATACAACCATACACACTACACTTAGTTCCCCTTAGAACTTCCCTAAACGTGCGATGCATCAAGAAACAGAATTTAAAACTAATCATAACTCGCATATGTAAGCCACTTTTGCTTTCTCCACTAATTTCTAATGGCTACAATTAATAATATAAATAGTGAGCTTGACTCTCTAACCGCAGGTAACTCATTTACTTGTAGTATTGATGACTGCCTCGAGTATACAAAACCATATGATACTGACATAAAATTAATACATATTAAACATTCGTAGTATAAATAAAAATTTCAACGAACTACAGGTGCTGTTACACTTGACTAAAATTCCTTTTGATGTTGTAATCCTGACTGAATGTTGGCTGAGTAAAGTCAATAACTTACCAATCTTGCAGGGTTATCAATCTTATTTAACTAACACTAACTCCAATCAGAATGACGGGATCGTAATATACGTTAAATTAGGTCTCCAGATATCAGTGTGGGAACCTCACTGTACGGGTGGCAACTTTCTCGTATGCGAAATAGATAATAAAAATATAGCTATTGTAGCAGTCTACCGTTCCCCGTCTTACAATTCTAAAGAAAGCTTTGACAATTTCTTAGATAGCTTAGATGAGATTCATACAAAACTCTCCACCTGGCAAAATACTGTCCTGATTGGTGATTTAAATATCGATATAAAATCAAATTGTAGAAGCGATCGCAGCTTACAATATTTAACCCTAAACCTATCCCATGGGCTGATTCCAACTCATCTGTTTCCCACGCGTCTTGCCAATTGCCTTGACCACTCGCTTGTGAAAAGTAACTTACCTGTTACCACCCTGGTTCTGGAGTCACACATAACTGATCACAGACCACTAGTCCTGGCAATTGAAAACACTAATCACAGACCCAAAACTTACCAATTTTCCACTCGAGTAAATTGCGACGCATTAAAGATAGAGTTGGATACCACAGACTTCTCGCTCCTTTATAACATCCTTGAGCCTAATCTGTTAATGAACACATTTATATCTATATTACGCACAACTATCGCTAAACATTCTGTTGAAACTAAAACACCTAGAAAACTAAAAATTATAAAGCCTTGGATGACACCGGGGCTTTTAAAATGTATAAAAAACCGAGATAAACTACACGTTAAATCAAGAAAAGCACCTAACAATCTAATTCTTAAATTAACCTACACACGCTATCGGAATTTTTGTAATGGTTTACTTCGAAAACTTAGAATAGCATACGAGAAAAATGAGCTTGAGAAAGCAAAAAATAACCCAAGAGCCCTCTGGAAAACCATTAAAGGAATAACCAACAGTCATAAACTAAAATCTAGCCCAATTGAATTATTAAAAATGAAAGACAACCCCAAATCCTCTTTAAATAGTGTCTGTAACTTTTTTAGCAATGTAGGTAAAAACCTGGCGGATAAAATCTTATCGCAAACCAATACATCCTTAACTTTCGATGGCAGTCCTACCTCTATGACCGGAAAAAATCCCCGTTTACCGCCATCCACCTCTCTCGTTTTGCTTGAGGTAGATGAGACTGAAGTTGAGTCCCTTATACTCCAACTACGCGATGATTGTGCGATTGGATGGGACGGAATCTCACCCAAAATATTGAAACAATCTCGTTCTATATTAGTCCCACCTTTAACGCATATCATTAATATATGTCTCCAAAAGGGTATTTTTCCGGATGCACTGAACAGAAACTGTGTCAACAACTACAGACCCATCTCTGTATTAACTGCACTTTCGAAAGTCTTTGAGAGGGTTCTTTACAATCGACTGAGGAAATTCTTGGATAGATACCATATTATTGCAGACAATCAATACGGTTTTCGTTCGGGTGTATCAACGGAAGATGCAGTATTAGATCTGACGCAGGTGGTAGCTGAGAATCTTGATAGTAAAACCAAATGTCTAGGTATATTCTTGGACCTTTCTAAGGCATTTGACACAGTTTCTGTTCCGATACTCATTTCAAAGTTGGAGCTGGTGGGGATCCGTGGTATAACTTGGAATTTTTTACAAATTACCTACAGAACCGTACCCAACGAGTAAAAGTTGAGGAGCACCTAAGTGATGAGGAACCAGTATATTACGGCGTTCCCCAGGGAAGCATCTTGGGCCCAATTTTATTTCAAATTTATGTAAATGACCTCTGTAGTATGACCCTCACCAACGCCAAGATTTACGCCTACGCCGACGACACGGCAATTATTGTTAACGGACCTAGTTGGGATAGTGTTAAAAATAGCGCAGAGTTAGCATTAGCTAAGATTATAAAATGGTTGAATTCAAATCTATTAACCATAAATCTTAAAAAAACCTGCTACATTCCTTTCGCTTTACGGAAAAACAATCTGCCAGATCACACTTTTTCAATTATAGCTCATACATGCCCACAACTATCAACTTCTTGCCCTTGCTCGAAGCTTACGAGATCTGAGGATGTGAGGTATCTGGGTGTACAAATTGATGCAGGCTTGCGATGGGACAAACAAATTGATGTACTTATTACCAGGACTTTGAGGCTCATCCACACTTTTAAGTCCCTTAGAAGCGCCGCTGACCTAGATACATTAAGGATGGTTTATTTCGCCTTGTGCCAATCGATCCTCAGCTACTGCATTGCTGTTTGGGGAGGTGCAGCAAAAACCAACTTCCTGAGAATTGAAAGAGCTCAGCGAGCCATCCTCAAGGTAATGACTCGTAAGCCATACCGCTATCCTACTTCTCAACTTTATTTGGACTGTGGGGTTCTAACAGTTCGGCAACTTTATGTGCTTCAATCCATTCTCAGAAGACATCGTTCTGTCCCCCGTTCTAATCGTAACAAGCGCACCAATGTTCCACTGGGCACCAGTCACAAAACAGTCTTTGCTGAACACCAGTATTATATACTAAGTACATACATCTACAAGAAAATTCATAAAATACTAAACATAACAGACCTTAATAAGAATGAACTTAAATCGAAATTGACAAACTGGCTTCTTCAACAGGATTATTCAAAAACAGAATCTTTGCTTACATTCATCGCATAAATTTCACCTTAAATCTCCCAAAATACCTAAATGCACAAACACACGCACTCGCATACACACGTCCAAATATACTACTAACAAACACACACACACACACACATACACACACCCACACACACATACACATACACACACACATACACACACAAACGCTTACTGCATGGCTACAATTTTTTCTTTTACATACTAATTCATTAAACCAGTTTTACCCTGTAAGCATCTATAAACTTAAAGGTAGATCGACACACTCTGCTTGTTGTAAAATTAAAATGTAATAATCTTTAGCCGAACACTGTCTCTTAAAATACACGATACCCTAGTTTAAGAGGCAGGGTTTATCAGTTTTGTATACAGATTTTTCCAACCTACGCAAGCCCTACCAATTCGCCAATTGTTTATAAGATTACTCTGTAATACCTCTACGTAATGGTTATATATCTGTAATTCTTGAAGCAATAAATGTATTATTATGTCCTTTATTAAACTTATTTCTTATTTAATACATTTTTAAATATTTTTATAAAATACAAAAACAAAAAAAAAAAAAACATTTAAAAATATAAAAAATAGAGGCCCACCGGTATCGGGAACAGGGTCCAAGCTACCGGCGGTCAGGGCTCCAGAGAGAGGAACCTCCTAACAATACGAGCCGTGTCCAGCAGTACTGCTTTCTGGATCAGGCCCTAGACCCAGCCGCCTAACGAGAGCCTCCTAAGGTGTTGGTCGAGGCTCGTAGCTATTAAACCATTGGCCGAAACGACAATCGGTACAATAATTGCTGTGTCCACATCCCACATGTCGACAACCTCGCGAGCCAAGTCAAGATACTTGATTTGCTTGTCTTTCTCGGCTTTCACGAGGTTCCCGTCATGCGGGACGGTGATGTCAACAATCATTGCACGCCTCTCGATTCGGTCCACCACCACAATATCAGGCTTATTGGCTACAATAGTCCTGTCTGTGATGATGGACCGATCCCAGTACAATGTAATATTGCCATTTTCGAGAACTGGGTCGGGCACATACCTGTAGTACGGTACCTCCGATGCCACGAGAGTGTATTTCAGAGCGAGTTGCTGGTGGATAATCCTGGCTACAAGGTTGTGCCTATGCAAGTACTCTTCGTTAGCTAGACGAGAACAACCAGAGATAATGTGGCGGATCGATTCACCCGGGCGGTGACATGCCCGACAGATGTCAACCGTGCCATCCTTCACAATAAATCTCCGGTAGTTATTCGTCATGATAACTTCGTCCATAATTGCACAGGTAAAACCTTCGGTCTCCCCAAAGAGGTCACCGAAACGCAGCCAGGCTACGGACGCTAACTGATCTACATCGGACCCATGTAGGGCCCGGAAAAAGCGTCCGTGAAGCTCCTTACTCTGCCATACCTCCCTGCGGTCGTTAGCGTCAAGCACTACAGGCTTGCGCCAGTTCTCATTCGCCAAGGAGAGCGGGGTGAGTCCCTTGTCCACTGCTACTACATCTCGATGCATACCCACGTCGGCGTGTAGAAAATATTCTCTGAGATTGCATATTTCGCGGTTGTGGAGGTTTTTGGCATTTAAAAAGCCTCGGCCTCCACACTTCCGCGGGATATACAATCTCATGACCGACGATCGTGGGTGATGCATTCGATATGCAGTCAGCAATGTACGGACCCGCCTATCCAGGGCGTCAAGTTCCGTTTGAGTCCATTTGAGTATGCCGAAAGAGTACATCAATACCGGCATGACCCAACCGTTGAAGGCACGTACCTTGTTTCCGCCCGAAAGAAGGCTATTTAATACCTTCTTCAGGCGGCCAAGGAAGCGTTCCCTCAGCGATTGCTTCATGTCAGTAGTGCTGATACCTAACGCTTCCGACATACCCAAATACTTATAGGTTTCGTTTGGAGAGAGGGATCTCAGGTTTATTGAATCCGCGAGTTGAATACCCACGGATTCCATAATCTCCCCTCGCTTTACATGCATGACCGCACATTTGTCCACACCAAACTCCGTCCTGATGGCGCTACTAAAAGTTTCAGTTACCTTCAGTAGCTCCATAAGCTGAAGATTGCTGTGGGCAAAGAGCTTCAGGTCATCCATGTAAAGGAGGTGAGATATAACCTGAACACCCCTCCTCGACCGATAGCCTAGCCCTGAATTCTCCAGCATCATGCTTAGAGGATTCAAGGCTAGGCAAAACCAAAGTGGACTCAAACTATCGCCCTGGAATATACCTCGCTCGATCCTTACAGGTTCGCTATTCCTCTGGATATTTCGACATCCTGGATAGCGAAGGACCGTGCTCCATTGCCTCATACACGATATCAGGAAGGTGCGTAGAGTTGTATCTATTTTATACAATTCTAGCACCCTCATGAGCCATGTATGAGGCACCGAGTCATAGGCCTTCTTATAATCTATCCAACATGTCGACAGATCCTTTCGGGAACGTCGAACCTGTTGGCTAACTCATAAGGTTCCCTATCCATTTGCATAAAATTTTAAGACCTAATATATCTTAGCATAATTTTGTTTGGCATAATTATATTTTCGCATAATATAATTACGCATAACAGCTTACGCATAATTTTTTCAAGCATAATTTCTCTAACCATAATAATGATTAAGCAGAATATTCTAAAGCATAAATTTATTAAGCATAAAGTTCTAAAGCATAACTTTTTTAAGCATAATATCCTAAAGCATAAATTTATTTACACATACAGCATGCAAGCAAGCATACAGCATGCAAGCAAGCATGCTAGCAAGCATGCAGCAAACAAGCAAGCATGCAGCAAACAAGCAAGCATGCAGCATGCAAGCAAGCATGCAGCATGCAAGTAAGCATGCAGCATTCAAGCGAGCAGGCAACATGCAGCAGGCAGGGTTTCTGTCTCGGCTCCGGTGCTGCGGGCTTCCGGCGGCCCCACGCGTGCTAATCGTCGCAGACGGCTTTCGATCACCACCGCAGCTTCGGCTTGTTGGCCGGCTTCGCCGGCCAGCCTCAGCCGCGGCGCCTCGCTCGCAGCCGCCTGCTCCTCAGCCCGTGGGCCGCCTCGCCCCTACGCGCCTACGTGATTTTAAATTACACCCTAGGGGTAGGACAAACAAGACTACGTAGAGTCGGTTTTGCAGCAAATCGGTTCTGTCACTAACTTTTGTTGCACATCATATTAAATTTTTAACCAACAATATTATTTAATTGTTACAGAAACTATAGCAAATTGGTTTGATCAGAATTATGTATGGGGCAGTACAAGTTCACCACCACCATTTCCACCCAAAGTCTGGAGTACGTATCTACTAGAAAAGGAAAATAGATCTAGGACACAAAATCATGCAGAGGCATGGCACAATAGATTTGCACATTTTGTGGGAAAACACCATCCTGGATTTAATTTTTTGGCAAAAAAGATCGTTCAAGAAATAAAACATCAAACCATTGAAATAGATAAACTGGATGTCGGAACATCACTTATACCAAAAAAAAAGAATAAATTCTCGGACAAAACCAAAAGAATTGAAAAAATTATTAGTAAAAAAGATGAGTATACGTCTTCTAAACTAGCATATTTACAAGCAATTGCTAAAAACATACACCTAAAATAAATAATTATACATAATTAAGGACCACTGTTTCAATCAGTTAACTTCTATCTGAGGAATAACCGCCATATTTATCTGATTGACATATTTTTTTATACAAAAACTGCCAAAACATCTATTCTTCAGATAAAAGTTATCTCGCGATTGAAAAATCGTTTAAGTTACATAATGTTATGTATAATAAATCATTCGCATGAAAATTGTTTTTGTTATTTATATTAATTGTATGCCTAAATATTATTATGCTAATAGTCATTAGGCCTACTGACGTTATGCTAATAGTCATTAGGCCTACTAACGTTATGCGAATCAAATTTATGCCAAAACAAATTAGTCTTTAAGATGATTATGCCAACATAAAATGTATGCCTAAAAAAATTATGCCGAAGTATTATTATGCCAAAACAAATTATGCCAAAATCGTTATGCCGAAGTATATTAGGATAAAGAACATTATGCGAAAAGAAGGGATCCCAACTCATAACCTGCAGGATGACGTCACAGTACTTGGCGCATCCCACACATTAACATTATTCACTCACATTCTTACTGCAAATGATGAGCAAGGACGCCTGTAAGTGTTATATACAGCAACATGTTACTCACGTCAGAGCTTTGAACATCGACGTGATCTTACATTTTTCTCTGCAAAGGAAATAACGATATCGTTTATCACATTGAAGTATTGAAACATTCTCGTTCAGGCATCGAAGTTCTGGAAGTGAACAAAACACACCTATATCCTCCATGTCCTATACGTGTCTGTCAAAAAATCCATTACATCCTTACATGTGTTGACTGTGAAGATTTTGTTTTATATCGATATTTGCCGTGTTTTTGCAAATCCATATTTTGAAAATCCCTAACTAATGACAATGACCTTAACTAATGACAATGCTTTGAGAATTTCGCTAAAGTTTGACAAATAGCTCAGCTTCAAATTATTAATTCACAATTAACTACGAGTAAGTGTTCAATTAGAATAGAATATACTTTATTGAACATCAAAATATTTACACAACTGTCACTTGAAATATTAAACATTCATGTGGCGTGCGTGATGTCTGGCTAAGTGTATTACTTACCGTACCCAGCGTCGGAAATTGCGGTATTGATATTTCTACATCACCCTTTACCCGAGTAATGTTTTCCTGAATCTATTTATAGATCTGTCTTGTTTATACGTCCAATATAATCAAGAGAGTAGCTTCGCTTCGAACCAAAATGTCTATTTCTTCCTTCAGAAATAGTGGATTTAATGACTGACCTAGATTGAATACGACCTTAGGTTTTTCGAAATCTACCTATTCCATATTTATATATAAGTATAAATTTATGATATATCGCAAAAAAAACCCGTAGTAGAGCGTGTAGGAGTTAAAAAACTTTTGCAAACAGCAACAAATAACCGAAGCCTTATTAACCTTTGACTTCAAAGTTAAGAAGGCTTAGCTTAGAAGGTCCTAGTAATAATAAAATCTTCTGAAATATTATTATATTGTATGGTTACGTTCTAATTCAGTTCAACTTCAGTCTGACCATAACATTACTTCTGGCTTCGTTAAATACATCGCGTAAATATATCGAGTAATAAAAGGACGCTGGGGTGAAATAGGTACTCATTGAACATACTAGAATAATATCCTCGTGCCGAAGATCAAGGATAGAAAAAATAATTTAGCGACTATATGGCGTCGGACGTTAAGAATTTCAGCATCCCATATCTAGCCATCGTAAGAGGCGACTTGGGGACATACCCGAGCAGCAGCATTCTCTGTGCACTTCATAACAAACTGCAATCACAAAACCACTTGCCAAGCGAGGATAATACGGAACCCCCACCCCACCCAAACCGATGAATAGTGTAACAAAAAAATGGCCCCTAGTGCCCGGCAGCCCATCTATCCTAGACTACGGTAGCGGTTGAGGTTACGGCGTGGCAAGGAGTGCAAAGGATCCCCGGACGGGAACTGGCTACCAGAATACAAACTGACGACTGGCCCTGGCAACATTTAACACGCGTGCACTCCGGACCGATGAGAAGATAGCCGAGCTCGAGGAAGAATTGAGCGGGTTACGATAGAGTATCATAGGGTTATCTGAAGTCTGAAGTCTCGGAGGAGTCGATAATTCTTAAATTCGATAATATTCTCTATTTCCGAGAGGGTGACTGGCAGTCCCAGGGTCGAGTTTGTCGTCCACAAGTACCTTGTGACCAACGTAGTAAGGATCAAGAGTGTATCTTATAGGTACGCCACCTTGCTCAAGGTATTCGCTGAAGATCATACAGGTCTACGCCCCGACCTCGGTACACATCGACAACGAAGTAGAGACCATATTTAAGGACATTGCCAGAGCCATGCATGGTAATAAAACTCACTTCACCCTGGGCACGGAGGACTTGACGTGAAACTGGGCAGACGAGACGGTAATGAGCTGCGAGTTTTAGAAAGCAATTTGGATTTGGACGACGGAACCACCGGAGTCACCTTCTGTCTAGTTTTATGGAGGAGAGCCTCTATATTATGATGAACTCCTTCTTTAAAAAGTGAACACAGGAGGTGGACCTAGCAGAGCCCCGATGGTGCCTGATGTAAATAAAATTTTGTAAAATGCGAGGAAAGCTGTTAAAGGAAAATATTTTTACAGCTCTATATAGTTCACACGGAAATCAAAACAAAAATGAGCTACTCAGATCTGAATTAAAATTATTATACATGATAATTCTAATAATCTCATGGAAATTAGCTTTAGTTTGTATTTGGAAATGCGATGATTGCCGAGGGACATTAAGAAAAAAGTTGTACTGTACTTGGTTATTGCGCGAGTCACATATTTTGGTTAGTTTTTTTGTAGTATTCGTACAACTAGTATGAAGCAAGCAGGATAACATTTAAGGTAAATTTTCAATATACTAGCTGTGCCCCACGGTTTCACCCGAGTTATTTTCGATTCCGTGGGAGTATCGGGATAAAAAGTAATAGTTATGGATAATAGCTATGTAACACCAGCACTAACGAGTATGGAACGTCGCGGCGGCGTCGAACGGTTCGCGTATTGCATTTTTTATACTCGTGATAACTTCGGAATTAAATGTTCGATTCGAATGAATCAATAAATATTTTACTGCTACCCTTGATGATGAAACTATTTACTGGACCAAGAATTTATACTGAGATATGAATGTAACCAACTTTTGTTTCTACCGGCGATCTAATTAAATTTTAGAAAAAAAGCTGCTATTGTGACTTAAGTATGATAGTTCCATATACTCCCTTGCAATTTTTTTATAGGTTATTATCAGTTATTTAATCACGTAGCATGTATTTTTTATATATCATCAATAGTTTTCGCAGCGCACGCCAAATTATGAATTTTGTAGGCAAAATTTGGTACTTTGAGTTACGCTATTGCAATTTTCTTTAGAGAACCTAATCAGTTTTTTTTAATATATTATAACCCATGTTACTTCCTGATAATTTAGCTTTCGTTTAATTTTTTTTTTTATTAAAAACGGCCCAGTAGTTTCAACGCTTATTGGGTACAAAAAAGACTGTAATATTATTACATTATACAATATAAATTTGATATAAATTTTTAATTAGAGCGAAAAAAACATCGACATATAGTTTTATTATAAACTTATATGATCTTTCAAATTATTACAAAAAAAAATTTGATCAACAACCCAATTGGCAATCATTTTCATTTTGATAAAACTTCATTTGATATTGACGAATACAGGAAAGTGTTGAACGAAATTGATTCTTCGAATAATGAAATTGCCAATCTGAGAATGATTTTTAAATTTCCTGAAGTAAAGATTCCGAGTTCATTGTGTACTTTGGTATTAGAAAATGATTTCTTGTATCTACCAGAATTCGATGTATTTAGAAAGAAACCTTCACCCTAAAAACTCAGTCTGGATCCAAATATTGGGATTCTATAAAATCTTTTCACAAAACCGTTACCTAGATAATACACACAAACTTAGCTGTTGTGAGTGTAACTTAATCAGCTTTTCTAATTTCTTACGACAAACACGATTGTCTAGAAGAAACTTATTCACTCTTGACTTAAAGACCCCGAGGTTGTAGCTATCGGAAAATACAGACTCCGGCAAGGCATTCCACGTCTTAGCTGTACGCATATGGAAAGTATTTCCAAAAAGGTTTAGTGCTTGTGGGTGAGATGTTTCTGATGGCGCATCGCCGTACGTCTTGTAGAACGATGATGAAATGTGCTAGGCGGCATTAGATCATGCAATTCCATCGCATACTCCCCGAAATGCAACCGGTAAAAAACCGACAAGCTGGCAACTCGGTGACGATCAAGGCTCTGGAGCTTTGACTCAACCAGTGCCTCATTGCCGATGTGCCTCTTAGCCCGTTTTTTGATCGACTCTAGTGCATCAAGCTGATATTTGGCAGATCCATCCCAGATATTAGAACAGTACTTCATGCAAGATCTTGCGCTTGATAAAACTAAAGCAGCTGTTCTGGCGTGAAGTACCGTCTCACCTTCACAAGGATCCCCAAATTTTTTGCAGCCAGTTGACCCTTTGCCTTAACGTATGGGCCAAAGAAAGAAGCTCAAGATGGCCCGTTATCGATACGGTTACTCCTCGGAAAGATGGAGCTGGGTGAAATGGGCTCTTTTTGGCGGAGAATAGACAAGGCTGTGTTTTAGCGGAATTACCAGATTTGCATCGCCCCATTCAGTGTCGTCTGCATACCTAAAGGTGCAGCTCATTTAGAAGACGGACTGACATGGTGAAACTGGTAGTACCGAGATACAAAACCGGCCAAGTGCGAGTTGGATTCGCGCACGACGGGTTCCGTAATATTTCTGTATTTAGTGTTTGTTGTTATAGCGGCAATATAAATACATCCTCTGTGAACATTTCGACTGTCTAGCTATCACGGTTCATAAGATACAGCCTGGTGACAGATAGACAGACGGACCAAGCAGTCTTAGTAATAGGGTCCCGTTTTTACCCTTTCGGTACGGAACCCTAAAAACTATTACGGTAAATGAACATGCGCTTATATAAAACCTACTCTGATTAGTGATGTTCCCACAAAAAACAATCAGAAATAGCGACTATGAATTATATAAATAAATACAAAAAAAGCCCTTTTGAAATTCTTAGATTTTTAGAAATTGGGACGTAAAAGTTACAACCAGTTAAATTTTTTAAGGTTATGTACTAGTGTACCAATGTAGATTGTTACATAGAGGTACATAAACATTGTTTTGGTGATAAAGTAAATGTTCTAGATTGCTTGTCGCTATCTTTGTAGTGTTTTACTTACCATTAAGTCGGTAGATCGAGATGATGATCGTACCTACTAAGTGGGATACCTACCTATGTCCAGCAGCGGACTGCAACAGTTTGATAATGATGAGTTTAAATCATATTACCCTGCTCTTTGGCGTAATTCTCGCAAAAAAGCCAGACTATCTGTTCAGTAAACTGACCTGGTCTCGAGATATAAACAAAGTCAGAACGAGAGCTTCTGAATACCTTTTGTTGACGTCTCACAAAACTGCTGCATTCCGTGGCAGTTTCAAATTCGCTGCCTCTCGTATCTGGAATGATCTTCCGCCGCCGTTTCGCGCTATAAAGACGATTGGAACATTTAGTACTAATTTCAAGCAGTACTTATTACTCAAGCAAAAGGAAGCCAGTGGCTAAACTTACCCGGGGTTTGCACGCAGTTAATATTATCTACTGTCATGTTGCTTGTTCTTAGTTTTTAAACTTTCTGGCGGACACTATTCTGAACACTGCACCACACACAGTAATATTCACACAACCCAGTTTTATTGAATACTAGCACAGATCATATAATACTACAGTAATACTAGCAATATTTTCACCTTGTTTATTTACAGAAATGTCTTACATAATTCACCATTATTATTTTTGTTTTTTCTTATATTGACAGCCGACCCGACGCCGACCATAGATGACGATTGGCGCGCTCTGTCTTTTGTCTACGGTACGACAAACGATCA